>CAWUPB010001160.1:8682500-9987500 GCA_963924115.1 Dovyalis caffra | reverse complement strand
GCAATGATTTTTTTGTAATTTTGAGATAGTACATGTTAGTCACGTATTAAGGGAATTTTGGATATTTTGAAACTATATAAGGGTAAAATGGTAACTTCATGAGGTTTTAGTTTGATTATTGTTCCTCGATTTATACTAAATATTTGATATTTTACTAATGAATTGTGGCTAATTTTAAGTGTGAGCAATACGTTATTGTATAATAAACTTATAGGGTCGGAGACACCGGGAATGTTTTAGGTGAAATAAGGTCGAATTAATCCTTTAGAATGGAGTTGGGAGAATGGAATTGAGATTATATTTTTTAGATTATTCGAGGTGAATGCATAATGTCTATGTTGAAATTGCTTTTGAATATGATATTTTATGTGATTTAAATGTCTCAAACCAAATTGTCTAAAAAAAACAGAGACTTATTGTCGCCATATGTGAGTTTCAAAAAATAATTTGTTCGGTCATTATTAGTTTGGATTTGGCTTATCTTCAAAAGAATTCTTAAAAAATGAGATGTTTCTTAAGTTTTTTTAAGAAATCAAAATTTTTGGGTTCATGTTGTTTTTAAAATCTTGGTTGCTTGAGTTTGTGTTGTTTTGAAAATCATCTTCCTTAGTTTTTTTTCGAGAAATTGCAATTTTTGAATTTGTGTTATTTTTAAAATCCCGGTTGCATAAGTCGGCATCGTTTTGAAAAAAAAAAGAAGTGTTTTTGAAAAATTTTGACTTTTGAGTCTCGTGTCATTTTCAAGACTCGTTATGAGAATCCGAGTTGCTTCAAAGAGGATCGCAAACTTGAAGACCATCAATTGGGCTTGGATTTGATGAATTTTGTCCAAGCTATTGGGCCGAGTAACAAATACCAAACTTTGAAGACTAATTTTCCTTGGGTTGTGGAAGAAGCTATCGCCCATCCATTGAAGTCGTTTCTTTTTGCAATGGAATTCAAACCAAATACATGCTACGGACTCTAAGATTTCCAAGTTCATTTGTCGCGGACTTCAGGAGTCATTTTCTTTAAAAAACTAGAACTTAATTTAATTGTTTTCGTTGGCTCCTATGCCAACATTTTTTTCTCATGACTTTTTGGTTTCTAGCGACCTTACATGGAAACTTTTGTAATTTGAGAATTTAACTTTTAATCAAAATATATTATTTGTGAGAAATTTTTTCTTAAGTTTTTCCAAAAGCTGAATCCGAACCTATCAATAATTAATTCGAATTCTTGTGACTTTTAAGCTACTTATCACTTTATCCTTTTTTTTTTTAGTATGACTTCCGTATCCTTCTCGAATCCGATTCGGCTTTTCATGGTTTATTCAACTTGTTCGTGGGTTCTCTAGCCGAGAGCTAGGTGGGTTTACATCACTCTATTTGCCTATGTTTGTGTCATTTTAAAAATCATATTTAAAATCATCTTTTTAAGTTTTCCAAACAAATCATGATTTTTGAGTTTCCATCATTTCCAAAATCTTGGCTTCCTAAGTTATTTTTAAAACTAATTTTTTTTTTAGTTTTTATTAGAAAATCACAATTTTTTAGTTTATGTTGTTTTGAAACTATGATTTCTGAATTTTTGTCATTTTTTTAGCACTCGAGTCCACATCAGCTTTAAAAACCTAATTCACAAGTTTGTATCATTCAAATAAATTCTCTTGATTTTTTTAAACTTTTTTAGGCTATTAATAATTTGGGTAGATTTACCTTAAGTCCAACAAATGTGTTTCCTAGAATATGGATGAGTCTTTCGCCCATCCTAATTCCAAATCATTCGATTAATTAATCCCCAATATATAACGACAAACACCGATAGGCATATAATTTCGTCATATCTAATACCAAAAATTAGACTTAGATATACATGCGATGTAACATGCATTGGATAAGATAAGATATGATGATTTTTATTTTTCTTATACCTAACTAACCTCTTTCTTAAAACTCGAATAGACTAGTTATTTAGATTTTTAGTGACCATCAAAACTAGGTGGAGATTTTTTTTTTAATTCTTTTTAATCATAAACTATTATTTATTTTAGAGTTATGTCCAATACTTGATGAATGCCTCATTAATACAATTCCATTATCTTTGTTATTAAAAAAACCAATTTATATTAAAAGATATTTTAATACTATTAAATATTTTATGCATACATTAATTTTACAATACAAATCAAACAATATAATTTGCTTCAATGGAAATTGATGAATGCTATTAAAAAAAAATGAAAACTATTACTTCAACATCCTTATTACCGGTATGCAATTTGACATATTTTGACAACTTTTTATTTTCAATGCTTATTTTGATAGTCTTGCTAAAAAAAAAACAATAAGATTGTTTGTTTTTGTTATATTTTTTTCTAAAACAATAAAATATATATTTTTTTTATGAAAGAATCCCAATCTTAATTTTTCAAGTAAATGTGTCCCGAGTGTTGGTGGAATTAACAAAAAAAATAAAAATAAAAGAAAACGTAAAACTACCGTGCATGTGATTGTTCACATAGATACAATGTAACTCGTGGATTAACTGTTCATAAGACCTTTTTTTTTCTCCTGCGCTCTTTTTCTTTCCTTTCTTTTCTCTCCTTAGTCGCTTGCTTCGATATTTTCCGCCCTTCTTTCAAAACTCGTTCTCTTCTTCCTCTCGCGAATTTCTTTTTTTTTTTTTCGTTTTTCTTGCCCCTTCTTATACTATAAATATCATTTCTGCCATTTAGTGTGTTTGGGCTATTATTTTTTTCACCTTTTATCCTTCTTTTCCTTGTGGCTTCCTTTGTTCTCTTTCATCTTTTCCTTTGTTCTCTTTCTTCCACTCGTGAAAAAAAAATGTCTCCAACTTTATTAATCATTTATTGTAGGTAGGCCACTATTTTGGCTTTTAGTAGGTTTTTATTTTATTTTATTCCCTAGTTTGTATTTTTTTTTATTATTGAAGTTTTATTGTATTTGATTTTTGTTTCTACAGAGATTTTTTTTTTTTTTAACTTTTGATGAAATTTTTTGTTATATTTTGGTCTTTATTTTATGATTTTTCTTTTATTTTAATCATTAAAGTTTTATCATGTTTGATTTTTTTATATTAAAATTAAATACAAATTCACTATTCTAAGTATTTTTTTGGTTTTTAATAGAAATTTTCTTTTTAATTTGGTTCCTATTTTGTGATTTTTTTTTCATTAAAGCTTTATCATACTTGTTTTTAAGTTGTGTCTTATGCATAGTGATTTTTTTTTTGTCTTATTTTTCATAAATCTTTTTTGGCTTTTCGTAAAAGTTTTTTTTAATCCTTATTTTATGATCTTTACTTTGTTTTGATAATTTAAGTTTTCTCGTGTGTAATTTTTATTCATATCTTTTGCTCGAATAGGTTTTGAAATATTTCAATTTCTTTCGATTTGACAAAACTTTTTTATCCTTTTTGTTTTTGGTGATCTCTCTCTATTTCATTAACAAGCTACGAGATGAAGAACATATGGTAGAAATTAATCATTCAAAATTCAAAAAATTATCACGTCATTATTTTAATTATTAGTTATTATACATATTTCTAATGAAATGCATGTTTGCATCAAACATCTAATTAGAAATATTATATTGCTCAATTTTGTAAACCTTTCATTTAGCTAACGTTGCGGCAACAAACGAAATATATGTTTTGGTCCTTCTATTCTTTGAATTTTTTTTTGCTCGATCCTTTTAAATAATTATTTTTAAATCTATATTTTATATGGATGAATAGATAAGAATGTTGTAGAGCTCACTCCGTAACAACATGCGGGGTATATGCTAGTTGCAAACTAATATAACTTAGTGAAAGCCTTTTTAATGAAAGTATTTTTCACTTTAGTTTATATATATATATATATATATATATATATATAATGTTCTAGATTTATATTATCACAATACTTGTTGTTTAGCTCTCCATGCTTCACAATAATCATATACTATAGGCTAGAAAAAAACCACTCTAAAACTTAAGGGACAAAAAAAATTTTTAAACTTGAAGGACTGAAGTAAAATTATTTACATTAAGCTTGAAAAAAAATCCTCAACAAAAAAGAAATTGTTTTTAACTCAAAGGACTAAAATAAAATTGTAATTATACTATAAGGATCGAAGTGGAAACACAATTTTAGAAACCTTAAAAGCGTGCTTCACCATGTAGAAGCGTGTTTCACTATATAGCATAACTGGGCCACTCATTTACAATCCTACCCCCACCACAAATATAAATATCCACTAGACCCAAAAAAACCCCAAGTAGGGGGAAAAAAAGACCAGGTATAGGACTGTAAAAGTCCTGTAGCTAAACCCTTTTCAACGATAGTGAAACACCACATGTAAAAAAAATCACGCATGACGAAATTTAAATTACCATAACAAAGAAAAGATCACACAGAACAAGAATCAAAACAAAACGAAAACTTTCATAAAAAAAAATGCTTAGAAACTATGAAATTAAATTTAGTTTTAGTATGAAAGAAATGAAAAAAAAAAACAATCTCAGACAGTAGCATTTAATGCTCTATAAAAAAGAAGAAGAATATAGACTGAAAAAAAAAATTGAGAGGATAGAAAGAGAGGAGAACTAGGAGAGAACAAAAAGGTAATAACACAAAATCACCCAAATGAGGTAAAAGAAATTACAAGTAAAAAAGAAGAGCGGGAAAAAGGATGAAAAAAGAAGGATGGTAAAAAATTAGAGGAAATAGAAAGTGGAAGAATGGACAGAGGAAAAAAAGTAAAATCACAAATCCACTTAATAACATAAAAGAAAATACAACGCAAAGAGAACAATGAAAAAATAATGATAAAACAAAGGATGAAAGAAAGCTAACAGTGGTAAAAAAAGAGGCTTCAAAATATGGGGAAAATAGCCAAAAAGCAAGCAACTAGAGAGCAAAACGCAGCATAGAAAGCCAACAGTAAAATACACCGTACAAATAAGTGTATGTTCACATTATTTTTTTAGTCTGAATGAAGAGATAAAGCAACAGGGACACATGAACAGTAAAGCATCGTAGTTTGTATTAGTTTTTTTTTTAATAACATCACGAGGCCAGAAAAGAAAGCCCAGAAAAAAACAAACAGCCCAAAGCCACTACTCTAGCCCACAATCTCTGCCCTAAAAAACTAAGTGGAGGAGCCGCCGCCATCTTCACCACTGCATAAAATAGGATGAGCTCAGCCCAAATGTCGTGGCAGTCTAAATATATAAAATCCAACCCAATATACTTGATCTCGATTGGACTTTCATATTTTTAAGGCAGTGGCCATTGGAAAGTGGCAAAAAGCCTGTTCATGTTAGCAAAGTGATCCATGATATTGCAAAGCAAATGGATCTTTGATCTAAATCTGCAATCAACATTTTATGATGTTGCTTCAGCACCTCTTTATCTCTCAATTGGTCAGATTATTATTGAATAAAAAATAAAAATAAAAATAAAAAATCAATAGTCCAAAATGACCGAAACCCATGGAGCTATTAATTCATACATACTTTGCAAGTTGCAACTTTGTTGAATCCATGGGCAATTATGGAGATCTAGCTTCATCTAGAATCCGTTGAATAATAGGCCCTAACCAGAGCAATAATAGACATGAAAAATATCATCAGCATTTCTATCTTTCTCTACCGTTTTATTTCCTTCAGGATCTTTGGAAAATCTAAGGCTGATGTCAATTCACTTGACCATATCGTCCCATTGTATGAAACCATGGCTAGCTTGACTCTATTCATATTGAACAATAACCTGCAAAACCCTAACGAACATCAAGTCTTGAGTAGCTCGTTAGAACGCAAAGGGGGAAAACGGTCGTTTAAGGACTCCTGCCTTTATTATTAGCTCAAGACCAAAGCATAGACCAACAGCTATACGAACAATAATGATGATAATGAAGTCATAAAAATGTGCTGTAAGAATATATTTGGGCAAAACTATGATTTTGGTTTGGCCAGTTCAGCCATCAAGCAGGCAAGGTAGTACCTGATCTGAATGAAATAGATGGGAAAAGCTAAACCCACTACCTTTACTTTTGTTTTGTCATTTACGTGGATGGAACTTTGATGAAACAAATGGTGCCCATCGGCTGACTTATAATGCAGCAACCGAAGAAATATGTCGTTCTAAGTGAAGGCACCATTTCATGGGATTCCTCCATAGCATCCCCCACCGTGGGGGTGAAAATTAAAGTGGAATATGTGGCCCTCAGTTCCATCCTCCCCCACCCACTAATGGCCTGTAATCATGGCGTCCATGCTAAGGTCAAAACAATCTCTCCCATCATTTTTTCTTTACAACAAATATTTTGGCTTTTATCTTTGCATTAATGTGATTTAACATGCCAACAAGAAAACTGGAGTAAAATAAACAAAATGAATGACCGGAAACAATTATATCTAGCGAGGTTGATAATTATTTGTAGCCACTTCAAATTAGTTTCATTTCTTTTTATTGTTCTCGAAACTTGGCCTGCCGTATATATCATCAATTGCTTTCTAGTTACCTTTTTTTTCCTTTTTTTTTTTTGTGTGGCAATTTTCTGTTTTGTACGTCCGCATGGTGACTTCTTGAGTTGTCAATAGTATTTTGTTCGAAAATATAGTGCTTCATGAACACACGCTTCATCATGCTGGTTGAAATCATGGAGGCTATGGCTTCAAATTTCCAACAAAATTTTGCTAGCTTAAGCAAGCCCAATTCATGAGGTGTAATGTCCAGAAAGGTTTTGTTTCTGTTCAAAGTTTGGAGGTGTTTCATCGCTTAATAAATTTTTTGGTTAATTGTAATTGTTTTATGTGTTTGATTAAATAACAAGAAATTAAGATGACTTTTTAGATTTAGAATATCCTGAAAATCCAAATAAATAAATAAATATGCATATAAGATTATTTAGTAAAATAACACATCTATAAAAATTATTATAAATTTATTGTGTTTATCATAGATCCGGTCCACAAAGTAACTTTAATTAAATAGAGAAATAATTATATTAAATTTTAAGAGAATAATGACGAAAGGCTATGTTTGTGCGTGTGTGTTGCTTGAAAAGAAATGAAAAGTTTTCTTTGTTGTTTTGTTTTTAGCTTAAACATGCAAATTATATATATATACATAAAAGAAACAAATTGGTCTTTCTTTGGCCCTTTTTGATATAGATGCAGTGAGAGAGAGCAACGGAGAAAGAAGAAAAATAAAAGAGTTTCTCTTTGTTTTTTCTTAGATTGTTATAACAAAGAAAAAAAACTGTAAAATATTGAAGTTTTCTCTAAAATTAAGTTTTAGATACGATAGTCATAGAGAAATGTAGCGTTCAATATAATAATGCATGTGGTATTGAGCTTTGCATAAACAAGAAAATTTCACAAAATTCAAGTTTTTATAGTGAGACATATCTAATAAAAAAATAACTTCTATTATTGTCAATATTTTTACTTTTTCAGTTTATAAATTTTTTTTGAGTTATTGTATTTTTTTTATTATAGTGGATTATTTTAGAGTTGATCTTGTGGTATTTTTCTTTACTATAAAGATAATTTTCCATGTAGATTTAGTATTTTTATAGTTGTACTCTTTTGATTGATTTATTTTATGTTTTTAGTTGTTGTGTGTGTTTGGTTTGATTATTTTCTAACGAGTCTAATTTATATATAGTTGAATTAAATTTTCAACAGCGGTATCATATTTTTTGTTGGAATATTTTTTTAAATTAAATGGAGAAAAATAATTTGAAAACTATGTTCAAACCGATGACTTCTAATTATTCAATTTATAAGCCAAGGATAAAGAATTTACTTTATTATCATGATAGGTTTGATTTGATTGAATTAGGTGATGATACTTAGAAAAAAAATAACATAGAAAAACTATTTGAGTTATCAAAGAGTTGGTGGATGGTAGTGTATTTCATTACCTATCCAAAGAGACAAATGTCTAAACACTATGAAAAGAATTAGAGTATGCATGAAAGAAATATTGCAAGGAATAAAACTTATTTAATTAGAAAGCTTGTGAATTTAAAATTCGATGTGGGAAATCTATTGTTGAACACTCAAGTGACATTTAGTATTCGACGAATTAGTTGATAATCGTGAAAATAGTACTAGATGATGAGTTACAAACGCTATTGTTATTAAAAATTTTGTTAAACACCTAGGAGATTTTAGTTGTGATACTTGATAATTTGCTCTAAATGGTATTTTGTTGCTATTTACTATCAAAGATAGTTTGTTCAATGAAGTAATAAGACAAAGCAAAGTAATGGCAGATGATGCATAAATTCTTATCATAAAGAACAAAAAACGAGTAGGAATAAAGAATTTAATGCAAAGGAAAATGACGGTCTAGCAGTCATTTCAAATGTTATCACTTTAGGAGAGAGTCACATCAAGAGAAATTGCAAGGAATGAAAGAAAGAATAAAAAAAAAATTGAAGAATGGGGTTAAAGATAATTAGAGCATTATTGTATTATTAATTTCGGATGGCAATTTGGTGATACCTTCATATGAAAAAGATACATATAATGTTGTAAATCTCTTATTGGATGCGTTGTTTACTCAATGACTACATATCATACTACTTCTTTGAAGAAATTCTTTATTGTGTACAGAGTAAAAGACTTTATCAAAGCAAAAATAGACAATAATAGTTATGCTAGTATTATAAAAGCTAGCGATGCATGTATAAAGATATGTACATGTCGTCCATAATTTAAATGATCTTCTATGTGTATTAGACTTACGTCTAAATCCGATTTCTAATCATATCATAGACATTTGTTAGATACTACAATCATTTTGGTGACGAAATATCGTAACTCACCAAGGAATCAATGGTTGTTGCCATAATTAATATTTGTGATAAATTATACAAGACAGAAATGAAGTTGAACGGACATAAAAATAGTGTAGTTAGGCATCAAATTTTTTTCTATAATTTTATTTTAAATGACAAGTTCAAATGAATGAAAAAAGATTAGCAAAGAAGTCTTGTGTTACTTTTGCTAAAGAGATTGCCACATACGGAAAAGTATTAAGTGAAAAAAATACAAAATTGATATTGAACTAGCAATTGATGATGATTATGGCATAGATATGAGAAATATTGAGTAAGAGTAGTAGAAACTTCGATTTCAAAATATAGAGTTTTAGATGAGTAGGTTTATTGGTAAGTATAATTTTTTTTACTAAGAATTCTAGTTTTAATAATGCCTCGTTGATAAACGATGAGAGGATAAATAGCTTTCGTAATATTTTAATTCGTAATAGGGTTAGTAATTAAAATTTAATGATTAAAGATGTCATTGACTTTATAAGGTGATGGAGAAATAATTAGCAATGTTGAGAATGATTTTTCAAGATATAAAACTTATTGATATGGAGACAAAATTGATAATGGGTGAGAAAAATGGATGGAATGCTATTGTGACTGACATGAATTCTGAATAATGAGTTGAGATTTTTCCATCATGAGCTCCAGAAAGAGATTTGTTGAGTGTATGCTATAGGTTTAGTCTACGAATTACCTTAGCTTAACTTATTAAGAAATTAAATAAGAGAAGGACTCCATTGAATTTTGAAAGAAAAAAGACGCAAAAGTTTATGTTTGTGCATGTGTATGGCGTGAAAATTTTTTTTAAAAAAATTATTTTCTTTCTTCCGTTTTTTTGAGCGAACACATGGAATATATATATATATATATATGAAAAAAAAATTAGTCTTTCTTTGTCCTTTTTTGGCACAGTTGCCGAGAGAGAGCAGGAGCAAAGGGAGAAGCAAAAGAGAGGAGTTTCTTCTTTTTGGTTTTTCTTAGATTGCTATAACAAGAAAAGAAGGATGTTTGACGTATAAAATATTGAGACTTTCTGCAGAATTGAGTTTTGAATACTATCACAGTTTAAAATGATAATCTCAACAACACTAAGCTTTACATAGAGATTTTTGTAGATTTTATATTTTCGTGATGCGATAGATTTAACTAAAAAAATAACTTATATCATTATTTTATACTTTATAAAAAAATTAAAGATATATTAATACAATTAAAATTAATAACGAGAACATTTTGATTGAAAAAATAATAATTCTTCTTTCCAAACACTTGATAGTGAGATTCCCCAGTTTTAAAATCAAATCACATTCCTCGCTCTGCTCCAGGACGAAATGCTGTTTCTTTCTTTTTTTAATTCTCAATAATTTATCGATTTGACAGCTAGGTTTCCCCAATTGGCCAATAATAGAACATCCAGCTCATAATTGTTTTTCCTTCGTCCAATATTTGTTGTTGGGTCTCGTCCCTGCCTCGCTTTCTTTTGTTTTGTGGCTGCCCTTCAACTTTGTCCCGTTCTACGGTCTTTGTTTTTATCTTCGCTGGTGTTGCTTTCAATGCGTCCCTGATTTGAGAAAAGGACATGACTTTAACATTTATAATAATCCGTGAACGTAACAACCGGCAGCATTTGCTCATCTCCAACTAATTTTTGACAAAATGAGAAAGATGGTACGCCAATTTAATTTAAGCAACAAAAATCAATCACTGTTTAAAGCTCTCCAAAAATAAAAGACTACGATTGAAGCTAAAAGATGAGCTCAAGAAAGACTGAATTCTAAACAAAGGAAGAAGCCTTAAGTGACAAGAACTTCTATAATTGGCAAGTTATGATTCTAATTAGTAGTTCTTAGAATATATTATTAAGCAAACTTACGCATGAAGTTTACTTGTCTTGGAGGAATATTTGAGCTCCAACTTTAATTGTCTTCTTGGCTTTTTAAAGTATTTATAAGCTGAATTAAATAACAAAAGCCGTTTTGAATTTGATTAGGACGGACCGAGACCTGGTAATTGGTATCGATGGATTTGAAAATTTTTACTTAGAAAAGTTCAATTTTTTGTCACAAAGTAGTTGTTTTGCCTTTAGATTTTTTTTTTAAAAAAAAACACTATATAAAATAGAAACTTTGTTATGTACAATTTTCGAACTTAAATAAAACTCCTGTAGAATCTTGAATATTTCTGTGTCCGGAGAAAGAAGACAAAGGGAATACAAGGATCAGGATACTAACAAACTACAAAACCATATTGTTTATATTTGTTTTATGCAAAAGGCAGTCCACACCGATGCTATTTAGTGCTTGGCGCGTGGTGGGAAATTCCTCCCGGCCATTTGTTAACGTTTGCTTTTTCAAGGGCCCATGCCCTATGAAATTAGTGAAACTACCATTACACCGCAACGGTTCAAAATACAATTACACCCCGGACTCTGTTAAATTTTAACTCTGGTTGTAAAAGCTTATTTGAAACTTGGTTCCTCATTTAAGAAAGACTAGTCATCATCACAGCAAAAGTCCTTTTTTTTTTAATTACAATTTGGACCTGATAATTTACTTTCAATTATTTTAAATTACCTTTATAAAAATGGTAAATCATAGTTAAGATATTCTATTATTATGTACTTCAATTTGTTAAACTTAATCATTTCGGGTAGTTTAATTTTTAAGCTAGTATAATATATTTTTGAAGGGTTAGGTTAGTTAGTACGTGTATTTGCTTTTCAGGTACGAAGCGATAGTAAGAAAATAATTTATTTTGAATCTATGCATGATCATAGTTTTTAAATTTAAATTACAAATCTAGTATATTTCAAATTAGCGGTTTGATAAAATTAAATCTGTTGCATTGCTTTTATATATTTTTTAATTTCTTATTTATTTAAAGACATGGAGTCTTGTTTACATATGAAAGGAGCCTTTTCCTTAATCAGTAGATCTCGTAAATAAAATAATCTTTGATTATAATTTTTTATTGTGCTGATAAATTCTCATGTATCCCAAGAGTATCCATCAATTAAAACAACTCCGGTCAAAATGGCCTGGTTGACTCGATGCCTTCTCAATTCCATCGTTGGGTTGGGGCTAATTGTCTAAATGCCACAAAATGATAGAGTTATCCCTTCTGTTTATCTCAAAGTTTTAATCTTTTTTAACTTTTCACACTAATGGAAAAGAAGAAGTTAATTTTAACTCATGGCTTGGTAGTCAGTGTCATAAGATTTCTTAGCTTATAAATAATAGCAAGAAATTAATAAGTGATATTTGGATTTAGAATATATATATACATATATATATAGTCCCAAATCCAAATATCCAAACTAATCTCTTATCGTTTTGTCTCATGTACAAGATCGAATAACTACTCAAATAGTTTTTTACATACATAAGAACTCGAATACAAAATAATTTATTTAAGTTACTAGAACTCGTTCTATTGAAGTAAGACAAATTAAATTTTAGAATCAAGTAAATGTAATCACATGTATGACTGATTTGTAAATTTGTACCTCATCTCGTAATTTAAATTCTAATAATTTATTTCCAATTTTTTTCTAGTAATATATGTACATCACGAGTTTTAAAATACTAAACTCTAACTTCTTCTAAGTCAAATATACTCATTTACATGGCTATCAAATCTAGCAAATCAAATACATTTGATAACGGGTTTGTCTTTCTATCTTCTATATTTAAATTTTATCGTTTTTATTCATTAATTAATAAAAAATTTATTTAAAACTATAAAGAGTAATTATTTTTTTAAACATTCACTATTCTTTACAGTTTAGTTTTTATTAAAAAAAAATTTTTTTATTTGAAATTATCATGATTATTTTATCAATAAGAAATACAAAATAGTTTTCTACTGTAAGGAATTCCCCATACCTAGCACATGACAAACTCTCAAGCCACCATATGTTAGACAATATTTATTGTATCACAGTTATTTTAGAAATCAACATATTCATTACCAAGAAAAATGTAGGTTTCCTGTTGGACCAAAAGATTGGTAATAAAATTAAAGATTTTTATTGTCTAAAATTTTTAAAGTAATTAATATTATCTATATGCCTTGGTTTGAGAGACTACTATGTTTGTAGTAGGAGAAATTCCTGCGGCCCAAGGGAAAAAAATTATTATTCATGAAAAGTTATAAATTAAAGACAATGGCAATGTGGTCTAACCATGAAATTTTCAATAGAAGTGGAAGGGAATTTATAATACATGAACTTGGAATAATAACACCCTTCGATGTGTTATGTTACGAGTATATTTCTACTTTTTCAAATAAATTTGCATATTTTATCAATGGAAGTATTCGATTACAAAATATCGAAGAACTTTTAGTAATTTAGGATTCAAAACATTTAGATATTTTATTTATTTTATCTAAAATCAAAAATATATTAATTGATGTCTCGTGTTGAAACGTAAAGCATATGTTTTAGAAAAAAACATAAATAAAAGTGTTTATTCGATTAAAACAGAGAAGATTTAGGTAATTTAACCTAATGCCATTAAGAAACAAACATTTTTCTCTTTGCAATGATTTTTTTTTAAAAGGACTAAACTCGAATGGAAATATTTAAGAATGAAGTATTTATTAATAATTTGAATTCATAAAATTTGGATCAATATGTAATTTTATTGAAATGTCAAGAAACGTTAAGTTATGAATTGGGGTAACTCTGAGATTTGTAAGAGTTAATAAAATAGGTAAATAAAAACATTTTATAAGATTTCCGGGTGGTTAGTAATAATGTCAGGAAACTAGACACCTAAAAGAAAGAAAGAGAATCGTGGTATATCACTCAACATCAACAACCAATTTAAAAGGAAAAGCGGCATTTAAAAGTAGCGGCACCGTAGTAGCTTATCAGGCACCCAGGCTTCTGTGATACATTGAACGGATGATTCCATGAGATTCTGCCTCATAGCCAGCCGCTTCTCCTGCCTTTTTCACTTATTATAACAATTTTTTTAAAACTAATTATACATCATTTTCTTCCAGTTTGTGCTTGAACAAACCTCAGTTTTTAAGATTATGTTATCTCACCAAACTAATTAATTTTGTGAGTTTACTATTATTTTTAGATAAATACTAGCATACATCCCGTGTGTTGCTTGCAGGTAAGCTATACAACATGCTTATGTATTCATTCTTATAAAATATAAAATTTATAAATAATTATTTAAAAATATCATGCGAAAAAAATATAAAAAAAGAAGAACTAAAACATGTATTTCATAATTTGCAACAAGGGTAGCTAAACAAAAAATCTACAAAGTTGAGTAATATAATGTTACTAATTATATATTGTTTGATATAATTAACATATATATAATAAATGATAATTAAAATAATAATGTGGTAGTTTTTTGAATTTTAGATGATTAATTTTTACCATATATTATTCATTTGTAATTTGTTAATGAGACGAGAAAAACCACCTAAAACAAAAGGATAAAAAACCGTTCTCAAATCGAGAATTTGGCAAAGAAAATAAAGACAAAATTACACACGATAAAAATTAAATGATCAAAAAAAAATAAAGATAAAAAAAGATCAAAATAAATAAAAAAATTTTCACTGAAAGCAAAAAAAAAAAAAACCTTATAAACAATAAGACTAAAAAAAATCATTATGCATAAGGTAGGAACAAAAATAAAACATTATAGAATTTTAATAATCAAAATTAAAAAAATATAAAATAAGAATCAAAACAGAAAATATTTTTTACTAAAAAAAACTTAGAATAGTGAAACCGTATTTAATTTTAGTGTAGAATGAATAATAATCAAATATAATAAAAATTTAATGATCAAAATAAATGAAAGATCACAAAACAAAAACCAAAATATAACAAAAATTTTACTAAAAGTAAAAAATAGTTTATTTTAGGGAAAAAAATCAAATATAATCAAAATTTAATAATCAAAATAAAAAATAATTACAAAACAGGGACTAAAAAAAAATATGTTAAATTTAATGACGAAAACAAAGAAAAAATCACAAAACATGAATTATAATAGAAAGAAAAGTTTCACTAAAAGGCAAAAAAAAAAAAAAAAGCTTAGGATAGTAAACTTTATTTAGTTTTAGTATAGTAAGTATAAAAAATAAAACATGATAAAACTTAATAATCAAAATAAAAACATATCATAAAATAGGAATAAAAAAACCAAAATTTTACTAAAATTCAAGAAAAAATATAAAAGGCAATTCCCTTAGAAGCTTGGAAGCCAGCAACCGAAACCAAGAAAAAAAAAAAAGATGTAAAAGCTTCGGAGCCAGCAACCGAAAAAAAAAAAAAAAAAAAAAAAAAAAAAAAAACAGTTGAATGCTAAAGTAGTTTTTCGTTTTTTTTTTACTTTTATTGTAAGGTAATAAAATAATTTAGCAACTTATAATAAATTTGTTATGAAAAGGTACAAGCAGCTGCGTGCTGAATCTTAAAAATACAATATAAATTACAAATAACTTAACTGAGAAGCAATTTATGTATGATCTTCAATACTTTACAGTATTTATCAATAACATGCTATCAAATAATGCATTATAAAAATCTAATTCTTGATATCACTTAAGAAAAAAAATCAAATTATAAAAAGTATAGTTGAACGTATTTTTTGTGTTTATTCCTTTCCATATTTTCTCAATCTTTCCCCACCAAAAAAAAAAAAAAAATTAACCCTATCTTTAACCATATTATATCAACACAATGATGTGATTACGGTGGCACCAACTACTAAATGTTTATTTATAAAATACTATATCATCTAAAATTTACTATTTTTTTATGAATAGTTTACATTCACGAGATCCAAAATCGTGGCATAGGATTTAGCACTTAGATGTTTTTTTTTTTTTTAAGGATCGGAATGGTTGAGCTATTTGCACTAGACAAGATTCTTTTGTAAACAGAATTAATTGTAAGATTGAAACAAAAAAAGTATTAAAGTACGGCTATGTTTATTATAATACATAATCCAAAGTGAGAGTGTCGAGTAGTCGCAAAAGAAAACCTTTCCTCTTCCCGTGCCTGAGATCACGGAACGGTTATTGCTTCTTGAAACGTGGCGTCCTATCATTGGCCATCTGCTCATTTTCGAACGTTATTGTCAACTAGTTGGTTTCTTGCTGTCAGATCCACTTTGCAACTTTATTCTTTTTCCAGTTGTCCCTTTCTAAAGGTTTACGAGCATTGTGCCTGATCTACTCCCAAAGCCTTGTATTTTTGTTTGTTTTTTTAATAGAGATTACAAATGTGTGATAAAATGGGTGTTGCGTTGGATTCGAGTTTAGTATATTCATTTACTACTATTTTATTTAAATTCAGCAGTCTAAGGATTGAGTCATGTGTGAAAAAAAAAAAGAAGATTCATTCATTCGGTCAGAAATTTTCAAATTTGAATTCTATTAAAAGACCATTTTTTTATTATTATTTTTTAAATAAAAATATCATAAATTTTAATCTCATAATATTAGTATAAATTCATTTCAAATATATGTAAATATAAAACATGTAATTTATCTTTTGTTTTTTTTGTTTGTCGAAGTATATGGTGAACTTACCTATATATTTATTTTCTATACATTATATCAATGCTGATATTTTAAATTTTCTCACGTCAAATATATATTATTTTTGGAAAATTCTTTGTCAAACCGCGCAGGTCATTTTAAATAATATTTTATTAATAGTAATTAAATATAATTGATTTAATGGTCATTTTGAGAGCTTCAAGTTGCAACTCGCAATTTTAGTTCAATTCTACAAATATTTTAACTTTCTATCTTTTTACTGAGCTCCGTAAAATTTTAGGTCAATTCTACAAATCATAGTTTTACAATAATTAGTCACTGTGCTCTGACACGCATCGCAATATGTTGGTTAACTGATTAGAATATTGTCTGACAAATAATAATAATAATAATAAGAATAATAACAAGCCTGAAGGAATGTCATCCGGCATCAAATGACCCCTTGGGGATGAATGGGTCCACTCAAATATATTGTATGGCTCAGTGGTTAATTGGTGATATAACTCAAGTATTGTCTGTATGCACTTTTTTGACTGGTAAACGAGTCCTAGCTGATGTTTGCTTGTTTTTTTTTTTCGACACTCTTTCCTTCTTTTCTTCCCCACTAGATGTACGTATGAACACAAGAAAAAAAGTGCCAAAAGAATTTGACTCTAATGGTGTGGTTCATAGAATTCAAATAGATGATTCAAGTGATCTGATGATATTTTTCTCAGCATATAAAATTGAAAATGAATTACACATTACAATGTTTAAATTTTTTAAATGAAACTCATATTCAAATTTTTAATTTTATATGGTATTATAGTTTTATAAATGTTTGAGAGCCTAATAAAGATTTTAAAACTCAATTAATTTGATAGATTGTAAAGGATAGATTGCAAGTGACAGAGAATATTAAAAAATATATACCATTTTGAATAAATAAATAAATTAATCATAACGTATAGAGTTAAGAATAAATCATCCCTCAAATTTTTTTTAAATAAAATTTATACTTAACTATATAATTCTATATGCTCTATCTAAAATCAAAATAAAAGATTTAAGTAGTTAAAAACAAGCTAGTTTGAATATAAATACTTTTTAAAACTTTATGTATACAACCTTATTTAACGACACACTAATTGATAAAAAAAAAAAACAAATATATAATTTTTCTCAAAAAAACATATTTATGTAGTTGCTTCATGCTTGGTGTGCTATCATTCGCAATATTCCAGTGCTAAAAGTGATATAACATACTTTTTGATAAAGGTTATATGGCATGATTTTGCTTTACAGAATACCAAAAATCATGGTTATAAGTTAGTAGGGGATAAGCAACGTAACAATTTGATAAAGTTTGTTGACGTGATGAGTATTTTTTTTTTTTAAGGTTTGGTGATGAAGTTGATTTTTTTAAAACGTGGAATTTAATGTTATTCGTAGTGATTATTGACTATATACTAAAATCAAAGAACCAACCAATTTAAAATAATAAGTTATTAGACGAAGCTTAGTGAACGAGTTATATTATTTAATAACATATTTTATCAAATAAAAAATTTTTAAACTCCAAATACTTGAAACTAATTCTATAATATTTCTTGTACTGATAATTTTAGTTTAATCACAAGAAATAATGGAATTAACATAGGTTTCAAACTTCTAAGTATTAATTTTATCAAAAGGGCTATGACATAAAAAAATAAAAATTAAACCCATCAATTCAAGGCTTTGAATTTTTTATATTCATAGGCAGTTCAAATTCAACCTTGATATTTTGGCAGTCGAATGAGATATAGTTTCCGTACGTGCATGTTTTATGATTTTATGAAAAAATATAAATTAGCAACTTTTATTCGTCAAATTAAATTAAAGTTCATCTTTCGAATCCGATCACAGCCTGTTCCCACATGGAGGATAGAGAATTCAAGTGAATTTTACAACATCGATCTGGGGAAATTGTAATATAGGTGTCAAGTTTCCTTAAAATGAACACTTCAATTGCCATTATTAATACATTATAAAAGACGTCTTAAATTGTTAATCACAACATCGAACCAGGGAAATTTTTTAGAGGAGGGAAAGGGTGGGAAAATTATGAAAAGGGAACGGACGAGGCGGAAAGAAAATAAGCTCTTCTTGTTTGGATTCGTATCTAGGTGAATGGAAGTTACCTTCCCCTTCTATTAAAAAGTTTTTCCAAACAAGATTGATTAATTAGTTTTCCTCCATTCATCTCCTTTCCAAACAAAAAGTATTAAATACTTTCTTTTAACCAAATCTGATATTCAGTTAAATATATTCTTAATAATATAAATTATATATTAAAATTTTATTTAATAGTTTCAATCTTTAAACTTGTGTAAACTTTACTTAAAAAAATACACGATAAAGTAATATAAATCATTATGAATTAAATGAAATGGTACTTTAACAGTGACAACGTCTAGTCGTTTCCCATATTCTAAGGCTCCAGAGACTTCAACAAACTCACATAGCCAAAGCCAAGCTGTAAAGGCGTTGCCCATTCACGAAGGAAAATCGTAATTTCCATGAGAGAATGCATCGATATCCCTCTCATGGAACCTCATGTGTGCATCCTTGTTCACACAGAAGGAAGGAATACCAAAAAAGTCTGTGATATCCCTACCCACCATTTTAAGCAAAAATCCACATGTTAGCAAGACTCACATGTGGTTTACTTGCAAGTCAATGCTCGATTATATCCCAACGGCCGTTATTGCTTCGTGGGTGTGAAAAAGATACAGAGTTAGTTGGTTCAATTAATATTTACTAGTTTTGAAAGTGATCCGAAATTATCCAAAACAGAGAATTCCCTCATAAAATTAGAGGTTTGAATCTCACTGAAACTTATAATTAGTAATATGTTTACATATAATTACAACTATCTTAAAAAATACTTTAAGTTTCGACGTCGACACATTGACAATCATAATTTTTCTAAATGAAATTATGATAGGATGTAAATATAATATTTCTTGAATGAATGAATGGTGCCTCCTTAGTCATTTGGCTTTAAGGTATCTAGATACAATATCTCTTGAGTTATCAAATTTCAAAAAATAAAAATAAAAATTAATAGTTGTAGATGTCTCTTTAGTTATTTATTTTTGTTTTGTCTTTGTCGTATCTTTTTATTTTTATTTTTCATCTTAAATTCATCTTATTATATTTGGCTTCTGTGTCTTAATCTCATTTTTCCATAAATTGTTAGACAAACAATGTTAATTTGTTTGTTTTCTATCTTAATCTCATCCATCCATTTAATTTTTTCTTCTTAATCTTATGTTTTTTTTTATATCAAATTTAAATAAATAGATTTTAGAAAATAAAAAAATAGAAAAAAATAAAGATATATCCAATCATTCTCTCTAATTTTTTAAGAAAAAATAAAAAATATTTTTATCTAAAATATCCTATATGAATTTAAATTTATCAATGATAGTAATATTTTTAAACCCATAAAATTTGTGTACTATCATAGATATGGGCTATAAATAAAAATAAAGATATGGATTTAAACTAAACCTGCAATGATAAAATGCTATAAATATTTTATTTTATACTTAAAAGTTGTGTACTATTATAGAGATAAATTTAAACCCATAAAAAAATATTTTTAGTTTCACCTTTTTTTTTTAGAAAGAATGATTGATATATATAAACCTTTTTTCTAGTGTTTTTTTTTTCAAAATTTATTTATTTAAATTTGGTAAAAAAAATCAAGACAAAAAAATAAAGTAGAAGGATGAGATTAAGATATAAAAAAATAAAATAATTTAACGCCGTTAGTCTAAAAATTAATGAAAGAATGCGATTAAGACAGAACAAATGTAGATGAATATGTGAACTTAAAAAAAAAAAAAAAATAGAAGAACATGATAAAAGAAAAAAAGAAAGAATAAGGAAGCCTATGCAACCATTAACCCAAATTAAAAATATATTCATAAAAAAACTAGCCATGGTTATTTTTGATCAATATGTTTGCTAATCATTACTGATCAACTGAGAAAATTAATTGGATGCACTCATGAAGCAATTTAAGCCAAAATTATCACAACACGGCACCATCTAGCTACCATTCTTCTTCTTCATACTCCTTTAATTTGAGGTTTAAAATTTAGGGTTTTAAATGTGGGTTGTAATCACGAATTGAATGTATGTGTTGTGTGTACGTAGAGATACTATTGAAGAGTTTGCAATTAATTGCCATCTGAAGGATCTGTATTGTACGTAGAATATTCTTGATGGTGGATATTATTACTTTTGAAAAATGTTTTTGAATTTTATTTACAATATTATTTGGAGAATACTGCCTTTTTTTGTAAAATTGAAATTCATGCTTGTACCATGCATCGAACTCCATAACTTTTTTCTTTTTTCTAGTTCAAGGATAAGCGTTTATTCACTCAATATATACTTTATGCATCACAACGCATTGAAGTAATCTTCAAAACGATGGAAAGTGTACCAACTTCTGTGCGATATATGTGATCACTCAAAATGAAGAATCATTTCGTACTTCTAAAACTTACAACTCCTTGTCCATGCAATCAAATAAGAGATTTCTTGGAATGGGCTCTAAAAATCCAGATTTATTCACAACAAAGTTTTGAGCAATTAGACGGGAATAATACTAAAACCATAGAAATAATGTCCTCTTTTGGCTGTTGGGGCAACCTAATTTGCACTTAAAAAAAGAAAAATGGTTACAAATTTTAAATTCAGAAATAGTTTATTTAATGGTTCGGGTGAATTGGAACTTCAATACTTTATCAAAGATAAAGGTACCATGGAGAAATTTCAAACTACAGTAGTAGAAGTGGAAGATTAATAAACCTATAAGGACAAAATAAAAAGCTTAACCTAGAGAAAAACATGATTGCAAATTTGGTCAGAGTTAGGAAAAGTGGAAAGATTAATTACGAGAAAAAAAAAATCCAAGATCCCTTGGCGAATGACCGAATAATTGATCATATTGTTACGAAAGCCAGCATTTGTTTGCTCAACTAAACATATGTGTTCTTTCTTAATTATTAAGGTCCAAACATCAAACTGAATTATGAGACGTAAATTTTTCATGAATTTTTTTGTCTTAACATGATTTTTTTTTTTAAAAAAAAGTTATTTGGGTTTTAACCGAATAAAAAAATAAATTTATTTTCAAATCGTAAAAGTTATACATATATATATTACCGAATAAAGTACACACATAACATCAAACATAACGATAAAAATGGATAAGAATGATCTTATTTTGTAAGATCATAGGCTGCAGAAACATATTTTCATATGCTGACATTAATGAAAATATTTACCACAAGTGTAATTAAGTGAATATTTTGTAAATATATGTTTTCATAAAAAACAATTACACACTTGTAAATATTTTAAAAATCATAGACAATAGATAATTCAGGTGATCAGTGTATGAGAACATATTGTAAGAACATGAACTCAAGCACTCACAATTACAAGGACGGTTTAGAAGTATTAATAAGTAATTGATGTGAGCGTGAGACAGCCTATGCCTGATCATAATCCATTACTATTTGCAAGTAATTAAGCATTTAAATTTGTGAAATCACCCCCTTCTTCTTAAATCATGTTATGCACAGTATGACCAAACTTTCTCCTTCCAGCATATGTTACCAGCTTGTCACTCTCGATTTCCCAATCTTGTTTGTCTGCAGTACCTTTGATTTATTATCCAACTATTTTTAGGTATTTTTCCCTTTCTCCAGACCACAGAGAAAAGAAGTCAACAGAATGTAATATGAAATTGTGCATGGACTTCTTCAGATTTTTTTTCTTTTTGATAGTGACCATCCATGGATGACATTATTTCGTTTGTTTATTGGGTTAATATTACTACAAAAGTGAGCAACTGTACTGACTCAAACAATCATACGAAATAAGTGAAGCAAGAATTTTAGATGAAATTTATGTCTTTTAATTGAGAGTCTCTGTGTGTGTCTGTATATATATATATATATATATATATATATATATATATATATATTTGATAAAAAAACATTTATAATTAAATTTTTTACATGTAATATTTTATCCTCAAATAAAACCAAAAAGTTACAAATGCCAAACGATAATATTTTGTAAAGAAATCATTATCTTAAACCAATCAGGTAGAGTGCATTTCATGATTTAATGGTGTCGTTGTCAATACATTTTAAAGCGTGTTTTGCAAAGTGTTTTTGCCTTAAAAAATACTCCCTCTATCCATTGCCCAACATTGGAAGAGACTTTTTTTTTTTCCCCGAAATAGAGTGCTTTTTAAATCTTTATTTTCATGATTTAAATCTTTATTTTCGTGATAAGATAGTTTTAATATTATTTACTATAATAGAGTAGTTTATGCCATCTAAATTCTATGAGGTATATATGTCATCATTTTTCTTAATCATTAGCCTAAGTAAAAAAATAATAATAATAATAAATAAAATGTTAAATAAGAAAAGAAATATGTCATACTTGATACTTGTATATTCTTATTCTTATCTACTTGCACGTTTTCCTAACTCCAAGCCTATGTTTCTATTTAAATATATGGTTTTTTTTTAAATAGAAAAAAAAAAAACAGTTTTCTTCTTTATTATGAATATATCTCCATAATTTTAGAAAACAATAATCATAAGAAAAGATGAATTTTTTCCTATTAAATTCAAACTCTTCTTTATTCAACTTTCATGTTTCTTACAGTTTATAACCAATAACTTTCTAAGATTTGGAGCCGTCCACATACCTAATACACATAAGTTTCATAAAATAAAAATAAAAATATGAACATCTAATTAAAACATGAATGTCCTGTTAAGTACTAACAAATACAGTTATTGTAAGTTGGAGATGCACGAAATAATGAGAATGAGAATTTCATGATTTGTCATACCCTACAACCATTACAAAAATTACCATGATTAAGCAAAACACCTTTAAGTTTATATTTTCTTTTTCATTATTGCCTAATTGGCTTGCGTCTTGCAATATATTAGAATAATTTAAAAACAAATTTTAATTATTTATGGTATTATTTACTTTTTTTTACACTAGTTTTACTCATTTTGGCGTTTTTTTTAAAACTAAAAAGGAATTTGTAAACATATTTCCAACTTAGCATAAAAACACAAGCTAAAAACTATAATGAAGCTTAGGGGGTGTTTGATAATCTAATTAAGTAGCTTAAAAAATTAAGTTGCACTACTTAATATAAAAATCTTGTTTGATAACTTAATTGATCTCATATTAAAACTTTAAATTTAGTTAAAATCTACTTAATCGGATAAGTTAAAATTTTTAACTTATTTGATTAAGTCAAACTATTTAAAACATACTCTCTCTCTCTCTCTCTCTCTCTCTCTCTCTCTCTCTCTCTCTCTCTCTCTCTCTCTCTCTCTCTCATATATATATATATATATATATATATATATATATATATATATATATATATATATCGAATTTATAAATTATAATAATATATTTTGAAAAATAAAATACTCATTTCAAAAGCATAAAAATAATTCATTATATAAATTATAATAATATATTTTTAAAAAATAAAACATCGACGTTATAAAATTTTATTCCAAAATTCATATATTAAAAAATTAAATTTATTAACAAATAAAATTATATCAAAAATTAATTTGATGAGAATTTTAGTAAGAAAAAAATAATTGAAAAAAATAAATTTTAAACAATAACGAGTAATATAATCGGATACATATGTTCAAACTAAAATCTTAAAAAATATCATATATATTCTATCATCTTCAAACATGCTTATTATATTCAGTATTTAATTTTTAGTAAATACCAAACAGACTTGTCGTGAACATATTCGAGTACTTAACAAATTCAAGCACTTAAAATTCGAGTACTTAATAGATTCAATACTTAATTTTCGGCTTTATCAAACACCACCTTAGCCTATACTTTGAAAAAAAATGATAATTGAGCAAATAAATCCCCATCCCATCAAACAAAAAAATGTCAAGCACTTGCATTTGAGATCGCAGCCCAGTGGTGAGGTTGAGGGTCGCTCACCGATGACACCGGGTTCGAATCTATCCGCACACGCATGTCACCCTCGTGGTGTCTTAGCCGCCCACCTGGGCTTGCGGGGTGTTCGGTGGGCTCGGGGATTAGTCGAGGTGTGCGCAAGCCGATCCGGACATCCTAAGTTATCCAAAAAAAAAAAAAAAATGTCGGCACTCGGGATTCACACATTTACACGACTTAAAAGATTGATTCAAAGCCAACAAAATCATATTGTTGGGCATTCCTAAAATTAGTTTTTTTTTTTTTAAAAGAAAGAAGTAAAAGAGAGAGGAATCCAAAATCCAATTGTTGGCATCATTTACATTTTCCATTTCTGTTTTTTTTTTTTTTTTTTTTACCTTGTTTTTTAGTTTTTTTTTTAATTAAAAATTTGTTTGATTGGTTATATATAGTTTTAATCGGATGCTTAAATTATTAGATCTCTAAACTCTTCGGCCTCAAAATTTGAGTGCTTCTTACTTGACCTCGGAGTAACATGAATCTAATCTCAACTTGAAACTTTAGAGCTCTGTACTCGGGCTTATTTTGATTCAACCTCCAAACATCTTAAATTTGGTTTCGATATGAATTTCAAGTGCCTTGGACCTGAACTCCAAACACTTGGTATCTAATAGTATCAAAACTTTCGAAAACCCTTTTTTTAGGTTTTTAAAACTTATGGTCAATTTTATGTTTTCAAAAATAAAAACCATAATTTTTTTTATGTTTTATCTTGAAAGATTTAAAAACAAAAACATAAAACATAAAAAGATACTAAACAACCTCTAATATATGTTAAAAAAAAAATCCACACGTTTATCAAACAACAAACAAACACCAAACAGATAAACAAAATAAAAATAAAAATGAGACTAGCAACAAAGACAACATTAATAGAGACCAAAAAAAGAAAAGAAAGAAACAGAAGAAAGTGGAGGTAAGTCAACTCTTTCCTTGTTAACAAAAGAACGCCGTTACATCCGGGATGCATACCATACCTTCCTTCCTAGTACTACCCTTCCTTAATCCTAACCACCTTCGTTTAACCATAGTTAAATTAACTCTCTCTTTTCTTGAATTTAACTCTCCCTGTCTCTCACATCGTACCCTGTTTTTTCTTCTTTCTGTTGCTAGTCATAGATAAATAAAGAATCAGAGAAAAAGATCCTCTCTCTAAAAATCCACTTCCTAAATAACGGCGTATCCCCTCTTTTTCTCTCCTGCATATCTGATTTTGCTTCTAACAGCGATAAAGATTCATTTCCATCGACTAAATTATGTCCAGATTGTAGAGAAATATAATTTTTTTTATAATATTTTTACAAGAATTTGGAGGTTTTTCTTTTGTTTTGAGGAATGGTGGTGAAGATGATGAGGTGGCGGCCATGGCCACCTTTGGTTTCGAAGAAGTACGAGGTGAGGCTTGTTGTTCGAAGGATGGAGGGTTGGGATCTAGGGCGGGAAGCTGTAGCTTCTGCACCCGTGACATCGTCAGGAGGTGATTTGAAGGACAAGTCGGAGAAATTGACGGTGGAGATTAGGTGGAAAGGTCCCAAATTGGCCTTGAGTTCGTTGAGGAGGACAGTGGTGAAGAGAAATTTTACGAAAGAAGTGGAGGTTTTTGGTGGTGAAGGGGAAGGTGAAAACGGTGGCGTTATGGTGGAGTGGGATGAGGAGTTTGAGAGTTTGTGTACGTTGTCTGCTTATAAAGAAAATGTGTTTCATCCTTGGGAAATCTCTTTCACTGTCTTCAATGTGAGTTTTTGTTTTCTTTTTACCTTTCTATAGAAATTTAATTTTCTTTTCAAGTTCTTTTATGGTTCTTTTGTGTTATTTTCATTTATCAAGAGGGATGTTGTCTTCTTGTGTGCTGCAATAGAAAAAATAAATTGTGGGTTTGCTGCAGAATCTAGGAGAATTTGTGTGGACTATGAAATGGCTAGCATTTACAAAACTTGGGGTTTGAATTTTTTTTTTTTTAAATTTTGGGATGAATTTAAAATTCATTTTTGGTGTTTAGTTACTGTTAGTAATTGGACATGAAGTGGTTTTTTAATTGAAGAATATAAGCATGTGAAGGCTGTTCTTTATGTTTTCATGTTAGTGATTTTTTGTTTTGTGGGTTATTTTGGTAGTCAATTTGGTGGATCAGAGGATCTTAATTGATCTTTAAGGAATGTAGATGTTGGATTTAGTAAAGTATTTTTTTCTTCAATTTCGCTTGATAAAGCTTGGGGCTATCGGATATCTTGGAGGTTTCTTGTCTGATGGTTTTGTGATTTCGAAACCTTCTTTTGAGGAGATTGCTTGGAAATGGTTTTTTATTTGACCTTATGAAACTAGTTTCTTTGATTGTTTGGATTGATTTGGAACAACCCTACTTTTGCTAGAGCTTGTTAACTTTGTGAGGAACTTAGCTGTTTTGTTTTCTGATCCAGGGTGTGAACCAAGGGCCAAAGAACAAGGTTCCTGCTGTTGGAACAGCAACAATGAACCTTGCTGAATTTGCTTCTGCAGCTGAACAGAAAGAGTTTGAGTTAAGACTTCCTCTTATGGTTTCTGCTGGTGGTTCGGACCCTCACCCTTTGCTCTGTGTATGTGCCTTTGAATTTCTTCCATGTCCATCTCATTCTTATGGTTTTTGAAAATCATCCCGCAACATGTTTAATTTGGCTTTTCTGTCTTTGCTATTTAAAATCGTCGGCTTTTTCTGGTGGTTTTAATAATTTCTCAATTTTATAGTTTCGTATTCTTGTATGAATCATGCAGGTAGCACTCAGCTTATTGGAGTTGAGAACTGCTCCTGAGACGTCTGAGCCAGTTCAGAGAGCTATAGTACCCATTCCATCACCACCTCAATCTGGAGAAGCTGTCTCAACTGAAAAGGATGAGCTTTCTGCAATTAAAGCTGGTCTCAGAAAGGTAAAGATTTTTACAGGATATGTATCTACCAGGAGAGCAAAAAAGGCCTGTCGTGAGGAAGATGGCAGTGAAGGCAGGTTCTCTGCAAGGAGTGAGGATGGTGAGGATAACTATCCATTTGACTCTGAGTCACTAGATGATTTGGAGGAAGGAGAATCGGATGAGGTCAAGGAGGATTCTACTGTGAGGAAGTCATTCAGTTATGGCATGCTGGCTTTTGCAAACTATGCTGGAGGATCCTCTGTCTCTAGCACAAGGATAAATGCGGAAGATGAAGATTGGGTTTACTACAGCAATCGCAAGTCAGATGTGGGTTGCTCACATAGTGATGATTATACTCCATTGGTCTCTGCGCCATCTATCTTGCAAAGTTCTAAACGCAGCATATTACCTTGGAGGAAGAGGAAGTTGAGCTTTAGGTCTCCTAAAGCTAAAGGAGAGCCATTGTTGAAGAAGGCATATGGAGAAGAAGGTGGGGATGATATTGATTTTGATCGCCGACAGCTTAGCTCTGATGAATCTCTTGCTCTTGGGGTAAGTCATGTGTTGATTTCCTTTATTTTCCTATATTTTAAAACTGATAATTTCCAATTTAGCTGTATTAAAAAAGTACAAGAATAATTCCTTTCATAAATTAGACAAAGTTCATAATTGAAATTTGAAACAATGGTAACTGTTATGCAGTGGCATAAGCAAGATGAGGATACATCTGCAAATCGATCATCAGTATCTGAATTTGGTGACGACAATTTTGCCATAGGCAGTTGGGAGAAAAAAGAAGTGATAAGTCGTGATGGACAGATGAAGCTTCAAACTGAGGTTTTCTTTGCTTCCATTGATCAGCGAAGTGAGCGGGCTGCAGGTGAGAGTGCCTGCACAGCCCTTGTTGCTGTTATTGCTGATTGGTTTCAGAATAACCGGGGTCTCATGCCCATTAAGTCCCAATTTGATAGTCTCATCAGAGAAGGGTCTTTGGAATGGAGAAACCTCTGTGAGAACGAAACCTACAAGGAGCGGTTCCCTGACAAACACTTTGACCTTGAAACAGTTCTCCAAGCCAAAATACGTTCCCTTTCTGTCGTCCCTGGCAAGTCCTTTATCGGGTTTTTCCATCCAGAGGGGATGGATGAGGGAAGATTTGATTTTTTGCATGGTGCCATGTCCTTTGATAACATTTGGGATGAGATAAGCCGCACTGGATTGGAATGTCCAGGCGATGGTGAACCTCAGATTTACATTGTAAGTTGGAACGACCATTTTTTCATCCTAAAGGTTGAACCAGAAGCTTACTACATTATTGACACATTAGGAGAGAGGCTCTATGAGGGATGCAATCAGGCCTACGTTTTGAAATTTGACAGCAACACTATTATTCATAAGTTGCCAAATGCTGCAGAATCATCTGATGAGAAAACAATGGGTGATCAGCAGAATGTGCCAGCTGCTGTGGAATCCAAGGATCAGCAGCAGGTGAGCCTGAAAGAGGAGGAGGCTTCTATATCATGGGCAGTAGTAACCAAGCCTGAAGAACTAACTAAAAGAGAGGATCCATTAAAGAGTGAGGAAGAAGGGGAGGTTGTGTGCCAAGGAAAGGATTCTTGCAAGGAGTACATAAAGAGCTTCTTGGCTGCAATTCCAATCAGGGAACTGCAGGCTGACATCAAGAAAGGTTTGATGGCATCAAAACCTCTTCATCATCGGTTGCAGATTGAGTTCCACTACACCCAGTACTTGCAACCATTAACTGAAACTCACGCGGCAAATATGTTGATAGCACTACCACAATCAGTCAATGCTTCCATATCAGAGGATGCTGTTTAGAGACTCAATGTAAATTTTAGGAAGTGTGATTAGTCATATAGTCTAACTAAAGTTTCATTTTACAAATGGCGATCTTATCATGTGAATGGTATTAACAAAGAGGGACCTTTTTCAACTTTTTGATATGTTTGAAGATAAAAGGGTCGTGTTGTGTTTCTTCTAATCTGGTCTTCAAATGGAGCTATCGTTACTTTTACCCTTGTTTGCACATAGTTGTTGAGCTTGGTGGAATTTGGCATAATCTGTCGTTTATTCTTTGAGCAACCTTTATTGGATTGGCTGCTCCTGTGCATTGCGGTAATCTCTCGCTTTCTATTGAATGAGCTCCAACTTCTCACTTTTTAAACTTTTTTGCGATTCTCAAAATATTCTCCTTCTAAGAGTAAATGCAACTTTTGTAGATGGTGTATAAATAGTCTTCAACTGTTCTGCAGCCTCTTTCTGATGGCAATTTTCCATACGATCTAGTGATAGCAATAATCTGACCCCTTGAGATTTTTCATTAAGAAAGGTTCTGTAACAACTAATTCGATTGGAACCAAATACTACTTTCCCCTGTGCTGTGTAAGCTGTAAAGAGGAACTTTTCAAGATTGGTATTAGAAGACATGAAAAGATTCTTTGAAATGCACGTTCCTTTTCTAGATAAAAATCCAGCCTAAAGCTGCCTCCTTTAGCTTCCCAACAAGCATGTGTGATGTATACAATATATCATCATGCTGCGTGGATGGGAAAGGGTTTTCTATAGAATTCCTACCCCATGCACGTTCAGGATATAACCTTCCCATAACCATCATTTGGATTATTCCTTTGAGCAAGGTATGAAACATTTCGCTTTCATGTATAACATCTAAAATGCTGAATGGATTCGAATAATCTCACCAAGGTTTTTTTGAAGAAAGTGAAAATGTTGACTATGCATTGTATTTCATTGCTAGGATACAAAAGGATTTATATAATATTTAGTAGTTAATGTTGCTCAAGTTTAGGTAATCACTTTCTACGATTGAGATTCTAGGATAATTTTCTTTCCTTTATTTTTGGCCAAAATTCAGTTTAAAATTAATGAAAAAGTGATTACGATAGATACGTTTTTTAATGTTGATGATGAGAAGCTCTTTCAGCTTGTCAAATGAAGAATGAAATTCTCCATTCGCTTGTTGCGGTTTGGGTAAGCATGACGCTGTTAATTTTTTATTGATTCCTTCCGTTTTGAATAGTAATCATGATGGTGATTATGATGGGATGAGGATGTTGATCACAATGAATACTTCTAACTTGTTCCAGCAAATTTTTTTTTTTCCACAGAAATAGACCGAGCTTGCATTTTTTACAATTTGACCATATTATAAGTTAATAATTAAGATACACTTATGCGGAGGAATTTGCAGGCATTAGAAGGCTGATAAAATGTTAATAACTTGATTAGTTCATCTGCTTCCTGCAGAACCATAATCATGTTGCAAAAACACGCTACTTGCGGCCTTTCATTTTGAAGTATTTATAATGCAATTTGCCTCAGCCTGTGACCTCTTTGTTAACCTTCCTGGTAGTAATTTTATGATCACGTCAAGGGACAGAAGCAGCCTTAAACCATGACTGTAGCTCTGCAAGCCAACGAAGTCTCAAGTTGAATGATAAACACAGGTTGGTTTAGGCCCACCATTCAAATACGGGAAGTTACAAAGATGGGAAAAAGAACTTTGAAAAATAACATCATGAACTCAAATTTGAGCAAGTTTCAGGCTATTGCACATGAGACAATGGCCCACTTCAACAAGTAGGTTCAGTATTTGACTGGTGAAAATGGGCCTTCTTCAAGGCTGATTGCTGGCTCTAAAGTTTCTCATGAGCTCAGCTTTTAGCTTTGCAGAGACCCTGCCCCAGTACCGGTCCCAGCAGGGTTTCAATTTTTCGAATCATGATCTAACCTTCTAATTTGCGTAAACCTAGTACAAGTTATGTTCTTGCCATCTGCTTGATGCAACAGTACATTTGATGCTCTAACTGAAGCCGTTAACTTAGAAAATCTTTTTGATGGAAGTGTGTGTGTATAATCAGTTTAAATGTCCTTATTTAAACATTTTCGTTTGTTTCCTGCCTATTTTACTTTGAATTATCCTGTACTTGTGTAGAATAAGAATACATGTACACGAGCACCACACCCGGACACTTCAATTCAAATCAAGGGACAAGCTAAGAGAATTCAGTCAAGAGTTAGACTCTTGGGTCCTGATCGTGCGTACAAGTTCGATACCAAGGTTTGATATATTACCTATATGCAGTTCAATTGTCCCCACTTTTTTTTTTCACATAATTTGACAGAAAGCACGAAATGAACTGCTGGTAGCCCTGATTTAACAATGCAAAAAAGTGGTGTTGCTCATGATAAAAGGCCTTAGGCATGAAAGGATCATAATGAGCTCACATTTTCCTTTATTGTACCAAACTGCCTTTTGTTACCAACCGGTGACTTTTACTTATGATATTTGGGAGAGCCATGTGCATGTTCTCCCTCTCCCCAACCCATTATTATTCCAAACTTATCTTGACAATGATTCAAGCTCAAATCCACCAGGCTCCACACCCCATATAATTCCACCTTGAATAGATTCTTTCCCATATTCTCGTCACCCTTCCCTTCTTGCTTCCTGAGGTGTCCTTTTCATTGTCGTAGAACATTATAAGTCAACATTATTATCCAAAAGATGTCTTCTAAAACGAAGCTCATGTCTAATATTCCACTAAATATCATTGCCCTACATTATCATATCATAATACAGTCCCTGCAGAGAAGAAAAAGAACCCTCACTTGAAACTTCTGTAACAATAGAATAACTGTTTGGTCTGTCTTTGCAATTTAATGCATCATCTATTTCCAATAATTATACATACAACAACCTGTAGCCTTTAGCATAAACAACAAAGAAAAGGCAACAGAAGTTGCATATGACAAAAGAATCAACCATGTCTTTCAGAAAGAAACGACAGCCGGATTTGCAGCAACAAATGGTCAATTCATATCTTTTTCTATACTTTCAGGACATCCAAAACAAATGCAATCAATATATGTCCAATTTTTTTAACCACACTATATTTCCTTTTTATGACTCAGAAATTGCCACTGAAGTTTAAATGAAGGAAAATGTTAGAGAAGATAGAAAAACAAGACAAAAATAGTAAGCAAGGAAATAACAATAGATTTTCTGCACCAGAAAGGGCTTTTAACTAACTACACTATCACATGCACCCAGGACAATTAGTATTACATTTCGTTATGTCCTCCAATCTTACAAATAGACCTAGCATCTGGCACGGCAACTGAAGCACCAGAATTCTATCCAAGCAATGTACAAGTTACAAGATAGTCCGATATCAAACTGAAGAAACAGTTAGGAAGATGAAAAACAGTACAAAATCAAGAAAGTGATTTAGGACAATAGCTAGACTTTCAGCTGCAGATGGGGCATTTAACCAATCCATTTTCATTACATTCAGGGCATCGAATGTACTTCTCATCATTCCGATCATCTGCAAAGACCTTACAACTGCCATTGCAATTGGAGCAAACAACAAATCGCATGTTACCGCAACCAGTGCAAGGGCAGTTAGACAGGTTGAGCGGTATATCTACCAAGAGATTCTTCAGCTTACCTTGCTCGTGCAAGCCAATCACTTCGTCAGCTCCTCCTATGTACCTTCCCTTTACGAAAAGCCTTGGAGGAATCACTCTGCCACCCAGTAAACTCCATAGTTCCTCCCTGAATTCCAAGTGCAAAGAAACATCTCTCTCGCAGAACATTACTTTAAAACTTTCCAACAAAAACCGAATAGCGTGACAATCCTCAAATGTCTTTCTTATACTTCTCAAGCTTGTTGTGTAGAGAATTACAGACTGACTTCCTCCTGGAAGACATTTCTCTTCAAAATCCGATAGAGATGGATGTTCATCGATCTCTTTCTCAGCTTTATGTCCTGTGTCTTGCTCCATGCTGATCTCTTTAGAGACTGGAGCGTCAGGACTATCCATGGCAGGTACTCTGTCATTGGATGCTATGCAGGGTGTGATGTTCACCTTGTCGAAGAAATTAAGTTCCAAATCCAGTTCTTCATCTTTTGATTCTGTTTGGTGCTTTGATGCACCAAAATTGCCAGCTAAACAGTCTTTCTTGTGATCTTCTTGTATGAAAATTGGTGGTATCTGCAAGTTCTGGTAGGAAAGCTTTTCTGTGGAGTTCAGATGGGAAACTATACCTTGTTTCAGTGTGCTTACACTTGGAATGAAATTTAATTTCTTTAGGAATCTTCCCTTCATTGATTTCATTTCTTTTGCTTGTCTGCTCACAAAATGGATGGCATGTGATCGCAAGCAATTGAAGAGGGAAGGGTGAATGTTATTTGAGAATGACTTATGAAGAGACTGAGTACATGAGGCAACACTAGAGGTTTCTCTTTTGGTTTCCAGTGGCACAAAAGTGGAAAGCTGAAAAGCTTTGTGTGGGTAATGGATTGCTTTTTAAAGTTATGAATTGATCACTGCACGGATTGTGGGGGATACGTGGTGTCCCAAGTAACCCTTTCATCAGAGGGCACTGACCCTTTACCAACAATTTGGTGTCTGGTCATGGTATGAAGAGCAAGACCTAAAAAAAAGTGTGAATGGATGTGAATTTCGTTTCAACCACTGGATGACAAAGGTAGCTCTGCATGATTTATCTACTGGGCACTTATGCCCTCAATACCTTATTGTGGCACCGTTTGATAGGTGGTGGAGCACCAATGCACAAAGTTTTAAAGGAGTAGAACTCAACCCATTCAGACAACGCGAGCCAACGTCCAAAATCATGTTCAATAACAAGGAAAAGCATGGATTTAACGACAAAAATTGACTCTCTTCTATTGCAATTTCACACTTTATTATTAATTTGTATAATTTAAATCCTAAAATATTATTTTTAACTAAATATTATTCCAATCCTCTTTTCTCGGTTATCTATAACGGTTAACCTAATTGATCGTTAAACAAAATACTTAAACGACGTTGTTTAAGAATTTCATTGTTTTTTTCTTGCGATCAATTTTTTAACAAAAAAAATTTAAAATTGCTTAGATAAAGATAGATTTCAGATTCTTTAGATTGCTTGAATTTAATTTTTTTTTTACTAATGCTTTTCTTCTATTTTTCAAGAGATTTTTTTTTATCTCGTTTATCTATAAATAAAAAACAATTCATTAAATTTATTACTAAACTTTCTTTTGGTTATCCCTAAAAAAGAATTTCACTTTTTGAACCTATTTTTAAAAAACTAAAAATAAAATAAAATTTTTAAAAAAATTAAAAAATGGTTTTCTAACTTAACAATTTTAAATGCATATTATATATTTGAATCAATTGTAAGAATACAAAATCCTGTAAAATATGTGAAGATAACAAGTATATCAAATAAATATAACTATATTTAAAATTTAATTATTGACCATCACAAGAATAAATTTATTGGCTTGGCAAAAGAAAATTTTAGTTAAAATTAATTATTTGATAATTTCAATCGATCAAATGTAACCAATAGATATTTGTATTTTATTAATTACAGAATTTGATTGTTTTAATAGATAATGATACTATATAAAAGATGTTTTTTAAAATTAAAAAAAAATTATATACAAATAACAATTTGATTGACTATGAAAAATAAAAGAGATTACTATGTGAAAATTTTAAATAGAAAAAATTAAGTTATAATTACATTAAAAAAATTAGAATAAGTTTTTTTTTAAAAAACTTAATAGTAAAATATTTAAACGACGTAGTTTAAGCATTTCGCTTAATGGTCAACTAGAATGATCATTACAAATAATGAAAAAAAAATTTGGTTAACATTCACCAAAAAAACCAATATATTGAGATTTAAATTACATTAATTGATAATAAAAATATAAAATTATTAAATTACAATAGAACAATAACAATTTTTGTCATAAAATGAAAAAAAGTGTTTCAGGACCTGCAAACCATTTGTAGTGGATCAGAACAAAACCCGATTGAAATTAATGGGCGGCTGTAATAGGAACCATTCGTGCAAAGTTGAAAGGAAATTTCAAGGTTTTAAAAAACTGAACTCACAAACTCCATGCAATAGTCAATAATTGGTAATATCAAGTTAGAGGAGATAGAATCTGGACTGAAACATGATGACTTGCATAGCCAATTCTTCGACGGACACATACATTACACAGCAAAGGCGAAGGCACCCGAGTCCTTAACTGTCAAAGTCACATTCCCAAAGTTTAGATCACAGCAATCCCATTTTTCTTTTTCTTGTTTGCTCTATAGTTTTAAGCCAAGAAGGAAGGTCTCGTCAACAATGCGCAAGAAATTAGTGCAGACAAAATTTGTGTGCGCTTTTTATTCGAGTTTCCGGCTGCTACTTCTAACCACACTATGAAGCTAAGAGCACAAGGGAAACGTAACAACACTATGTTTTAAGAGATTCGATTGCAGTGATTAGCCTTTTCAATTAAATGAGAAAATAATTCAAGTTCTACATGACATATTTCAAGAGGAGGGAAAGGAATTAATGTTCTGTGATAGACCAATTTGGTCCATGAAGTCATTAATAATTAATTAGTGAATTCGAGAAGTCCCTTGCTCAATGCATGTGTTCTTTTCCAGTGTTTATAAATAATTAGTTATGTAACCTTTCAAGTTCGAAGGAGAGGTTGGGTATGCAATTGAGCAATTCCTGTTCAAAAAGAATTTCGTATTGAACATAATTTCAAAATTTATTCGTTATATCTTATTCATATTATCCTTAACCCATTGATCATGTGAGATACGAGGCATCATATTTTCCTCCTATAAGTCTGCGACGTCCTCGTCCTGTATCTCCATCATAGCTCAAGATTGAGCTCTAGACAATACAGGATTCTAGAGGTGCCTCCTTCAGCTTCAAAAAGTGGCTTTCATCCATTCCAAAAATATAGCAATTTATCCCTATAGCACTTGATTCTTACATTGGATAAGATCTACTCGATTATCATTTATAACGCTCTAATATTGTCATTTTAAATGACCATACAAAAGACGGGGTCAACGCGATATTTCAACTATAAAAATATAAATAAATGTGCAATCACAATATTATTAGTAATATGCTAATTTCATCAACTTTTATTTCATGTTTATTCTCTTCAAACAATCCAAAAACATCGGTTGACTCTAAGAGAACAATAAGCTGGAACTCTAGGAGATTTACATTTATCATTCACAAAACCCACATCAAGTAACTTCCTTTAATTTAAGGCGTTTATAACGATGACGTTTAACAATGTTAGTGTCTTCATGTTAGATCCATTGACACGAATTTAAAAAACTGAAAATTAAATTTGTAATGGGACAGCAAACAAAAGATGAGTGAAATGTCAATTCGTAGTGCATTCAATGTGTTTGCTTCCGTTTTAAGGACATAATTAAATATATAGTTTCACTTTTAACGTCAACACTGCAACGCTACACATAGTTTGGCCTCGTATAGGAATCGTTTGGAAGCCTGTTCATTCGAGGTTTTTCTTTTTCCCCCAAAAAATACCCTTATTTATCATTATATAATATATTTATTTTTCAAACTGTTTCAAAAAAAAAAAAAACCCGTTTTCAATATTTTCTTATATTTTGAGCTAAAAAAAGCATTTTTAATATTTTTTTATATTTTGAGCTAGTTTCTAATCTGTCTTTTTTGTCAAAACTTTCGATCAATTTTTAAAAATTAATCTTCATATGATAGAAATAAATCACTTATACCAATAACAAATTTTTTTTTATCAAATCACATATTATATGAAAATCACATACTTAATTTATGATGAGTTGGTCTGAAATTTAATTAAAAGAATAAATAATAAACCAACTCAAAATATAAGAATATATTGGAAGAGTTTTTTTTTAAGGACATATTGAAAAATTAACTTATTATATAAGAACAAGTGATGATATTAACATTTTTTGTTTTAATAAAAGATGTTTTTTTTTCTTATTATGTAAATTGAGGAATGGTTAGAGTTAACCAAAATAATAAAAAAATGTTTTTTTTAATAATATTGTCTGTTTGGTATACATATAAATTGTAAATATCTCACAATAAAAATAAATAGAAAATCAGATGCTTATATATAAATAGATTTATAACCCATTAGTTTAGATGAGTTTTTGAATTAATATTAGTGTCTATTTTTATGCGTTAACCCATATGAATGTTAAACTGTTGCAAGGTACCTGTTTTTTAACTTTTATATATAAAATAAATATTTCAACTCAAACTCTCTCTCTCTCTCTCAAACTATAATTTATTGAGATTAGTTCTGCACGCTACCCAAATTTCCACGCTGAAAAGTCAATCTTCGAAGCACTTGACTATTGGACACCACAACGGTAAATACAACAGAAGCAGTATCCTCCTCATCGTCTTGTCTAGAAACTAGAAAATAGTAGATGAACTGTATCTTTAGCCTGCAGAATGCAAATATTGACAGAGATATGATATTAATTAATGGAGATAATTGTAAAATTTCTTTCATTCTGCTCAATGTCGTTATATTGCATCACAAGCGTTATTCAACATATAATTTCGGGGTTGCTTAAAATAATTATCCCTGACATTGAATTCACTTATCGTCTCCTTAATTAAGCCAAAATTAACAGGAAGACATTTTATATTAGATAAACAAAAAATGAGTGATAATATAAAATTGAAAAGTGATTATCTACTATAAATCTTAATTTTTTTAAAATCAAATTTAATTTCAACTATCTGATTTTATATAGTATGAGAAGTTTAGTAACCCAACAAAACCTATGGAGTTCGAGTGGGATACTGCACCTTGTTTCACTGGGTTTAATGAAACTCAATTTCTTTAGGAATCTTCTCTTGATTGATTTCATTGCTTTTGCTTGTCTGCTCACAAAATGGATGGCATGTGAAGGGTGAATTAATTTAATTTGTTTGAGAGAGACTTATGAGGAGAGTACACCACATGCATGAGGCTGCAGTAGGAGTTTCTCTTTTGGTTTCCAGTGGCACAAAAGTGAAAAGCTTTGTGTGAGTAATGGATTGCTTTTTAAAGTTATGAATTGATCACTGCACAGATTGTGGGGGATAGGTGGTGTCCAAAGTAACCCTTTCATCAGAGGGCACCCTTTACCAAAAATTAGGTGTGTCGTCATCGCATGAAGAGCAAGACCGCCAAAAAAAAGTATGAATGGGTACTGTGCTTTTCGTTTCAGACCACTGGATGACAAAGGTACGTAGCTCTGTATAATTTATCTTCTGGGCACTTATGGTTTCAATACCTTTTTGTGTCATGGTCTGATAGGCCGTGGAGTATCGAAGCAGAAAGTTCTGAAGGAGCAGAATTGAACCCATGTAGACAAGGTGTGCCAAAAGTTCAATAACAAGGAAAAGCATGTTTCAAGAATGAAGCTTCTAATTCATACACACACACACTCTTATTAACTCCGCTAACCATTCCAGTGCATCAGAATAGAAACCCGTTTGTAATTTATGGGTGAATATATAGTAGGAATCACTCCTGCAAAGTTGAAAGGAAAATTCAAGGTTTAAAAAATTAAAAGATAAATAGGTCAATCTATTTAAATATAATAGTTTGAATTTATAATATGTTCTGTATTAGTTGCATTTATTATGTTTTTAAATATTATTTTAGTCTTAAATTTGTCTTTTTGATCATTTTTTCGATCTATGTTCTATATTAATTATATTTATGTTTTGGCATATTATTCTAGTTTTTAATCTGTCTTTTCGATAAAATTTTTGATCAAAATGCTTATGATTGAAATACAATACATATATATAACTCAAAACCGCATGTTACATTTTTAAAATCTTTATTTATTTTTGTATTTCAAAGAAGATTATTTTTAAAAAAAATTATTTATGATTGAAAAAATTGATTGAAATGACATATTAAAAATTTATATATTATTTATGAACATAATAAATATAATTAAAAATATTAAAAAATATTAAAAATTCAACTAATATATAACAAATTAAGATATTCACCTAAAACTTAATTAAAAAAAGTCCATGCAAATTGCATGCAATACCCGCTAAGCACCAGTGATCAAGTTAGAGAAGGAATTTAGAGAGAAGCATGATGACTTGCATATCTAATTCGTCGACGCGCACACACATCACGTAGCAAAGGCTAAGGCACCCAACCCAAGTTCCTAAAGTTTTGATGGCAACAATCCAAGAAAAGAAAAGAAAAAAATCGGCCCATATAGGTCTGTTGGGTGGGTATCCAGGATTTGAAATATAAAAACTTTTGTTGGTTATATGGGAAGATCTATCTTTAGAAAAGAACTAAGATTACGTAGAAGTCCCGTTTAGCCATTTTTATTATTATTGTTTGATTAGAAGGATGAAAAAGTTCTAGAAATTACAAACGAATTGTTTTAGGAAAAACAATCTATCAAGGTCTTCTAATAAAAGTCTCAAACATGCAATAGGAAATACTGAATTGTTTTTATGACGGTGATTTGAGATAAAAATGGTGAAAAGAGAGTTTGAGTTTGGTACGTCAAAGACTTAGAAAAGGGGCCTGATTATGTGGTGACCATACAATCACCAGAGAAGTTAAAAGTGGGCTTGTGTAGTTGCATCTTCAGCCAGCTTTTTATTTTTTATTTTTATAGAAAAGTGAGGCTATTGCCCCTAACCCAAGCTCGCGAGGCTTAGGTGGCCAAATACCAAGCACGCAGGCCTGGAGCACACAAGCCGAGTTTTCATTTTTGTTTTTATAGTTTAATTTTTTTTTTTTTGCCAAATTATTAAAATTGATTATTATATTACCTTTTCAGCGACACCCTTACGGATTAAAAGAATGGTTTTTAACGAAATATATCCTAGATATTATCATAAATATTTTGTTTGCAAAACTTCAAATGTACTATTAAACATTAAAATACTAATCAAGCACAAAAATTGAAATAATATTTATTTAAGTTTAAATTAGAGTTAACATCATAACATGTCAATAACACATGAAAAATCATGATTACTGGTGAATTGAGACCTCTTATTATTAATAAATTTTTCTACTTAATGTCTTATTAATATTAAAAATATGTTTTACTCATGAAATATTAGAAAAAAAAATTTGTCTATAGTGTTTGGAAACCATCAAATGATTGGAAGAGATAAATCGAAATAAAAAAGAATTAAATTTTATTTTTTTAATGTGTATTAAAATGATTTTTAAAGTTTTAAACAAGTTTATTGATCTCATTTCAGTTTTTTTAAAGTGTCTTGGAGTAAAATTGAAGCATAGATTGATATTTGATTTTCAATTAAGGTTTCAAACGAGAAGATAGCACCCCCCCCCCCCTCTCTCTCTCTCTCTCTCTCTCTCTCTCTCTCTCTCTCTGCAATTTTTTTTATTATTTTTTGACTGATTTTGTGCTAAATTGATGTGAAAAAAATCCTTTTTTTTTTCATGTAACTTGGTCATTAAAAATATATATTTGCGTCATTTTTATGGAAACATTCAATTAATTTTTTATATAATTTTATTTATTAAAAAAGTATGATTTTTTTTAATGTATGGATTTTTGAATAAAATTTTCGAATGTGATTTTTTTTTGTTATGAAGCACATTAATATAATTTATATGATAAATTCTTATGATTTTTAAATGAGACTATATATATACACCATTGGTTTTATTAGAACTTAACTATGCATCTACACATAAAACCAACCATTTACTATTATTTTTTTCTTCGTTTGGATATTTTAAATTTAGTTTCTTTCGAATAAAATAATTAAAATAATATTTTTTAAAAAACCATCCAATAATTGAAATAGAGGTTTTTAATGTTATATTGTTGATTATTTTGTGATTCAATATATATACAAATTAAATGTATGTGCTTCTTTTCATTAACATTAAATAAGAATAAAAATTTATATTCACATTTGTTGTTTTTTAAACAAGTTTTTATAGTAATTGTTACTTTAGTTTTTTTATACAACCTTATGAAAAAGATATTAAGTTTTTTTTAAAAAAAATTGGATTTAATTTTCTATTTAAATTGTTGTAGTTTCTTATTTAAGAATCAATACGTACAAAATAATAAATTATTTCTTTTTCAGTTGAAAAAATTATGAAAAATATAAGAAATGATCAATTAAATAAAATATTTTGATATATTTTAGTTTATCCGCAATATAACACTAGGTATTGGATTAAAATGATTTCATTATATCTAATCCACAGTCGTAGCACAGTGCTAGCAACAAACTAATATTTAACTAAAATAAATACTTAAAACTTAATTCTTCGTCAATTTAACTTGCATGATTAAAAAATATTTTGTACTCATAAACTATTAAAAAAGCAATAAGGAAAAACATTGAAGTGTCGTTTGGTTATCAAGAATAAAAGTCCTGAAATGAGAATGTAGAAATCAAAATGAAAATTAAGGAATTAGAATGACATTTGTATTTTCATATTATACTTGAAATACTAACGAAGAATTAAAATGCAATTTAAATTTTTTAATATCCGATTGTTTATATAAATAAAAATAATAATTAAAAAATAATTTTATCTAAGTATAATAGTTGTAAAAGTGATAAAAGTGATGGTGGTAGTAGTGGTTATTGTGGTGGTGGTTATGACGGTGATGATTCCGGTGATAGTGGTGGTGATAATGGTGATGGTATTGGTGGTATTAAAAATAGTTAATAAACAATAAATAAATAAAATATATTATTATTTTTTAAAAAAATTCATTCTCATTCTTTATTTTTATTTCCAGGTCTTACATGAGATTGAAGTTATATTTAAATTTTCATTTCCATTCTCACTCGTCATTGCCATTCTCATTTCATTATTTTTAACCAAACAGCTACAACGTAGAAATAAAACTTTCATTCATATTTTCATCATTGTTCCTAATTACCAAACAGCAACTAAAGGCCTTTGAGATGCACCTCAGCGCAAAAGAATTGCAAAACCGTGCCATCCAATGAATTTAAGGTGTGCAATTTAATAATTGTGTAGTTAATTAATTATTAAATATTTTTGGTTCTCGTTCACTTCTTCCTTTAATATGGTTTTTGCAACAGAACGAAGCAGCAGCTATTAGCAATCATAAATTGGCTTCTTCCTTTAAATCGATAAATGAATTTAAACTTTCAATAAACTTGAGGTAGTAAATATGGCAACAGCCAGTCATGGCAAATCCAATATCTCAACATAATTCTGATGGGTTGGGATCCATGTCTAACCTAATTATGTTAGGAAAAATAGCATTGGCAGTATGTTTTTATGGTCAAAAATCAAAACGGGCGTAATGCCCCAATACAAGTGAACCCAGAGAATGCAACACCCACACCCCTAATCTTTTCCCATTTCTCAGAAAGCAGTTTGCAGCATGTAATTCAATCTGCAAGGCCCTGGGGTCTCAAAGCACACCGTAGAATCAATATTTGCATTACAGGCTAGAGTTAAATCGGCACATGCATAGCAAAATAATCCATATTTTCACGTTATTCATTCATAGATGATTTAATTCTCATCGGTGAACCAGTCATTTTGCACCAAATATGTAGTCGTTCCTTCAACAATGACCACAACATCATATTTATTCCCCCCACCTACATTTGTGCACAATGGCACAAGTTCTGAATCAATAGTCATCTGTTTCAAAAAGACATTAACTATCATCCTGCAATCATACTGCATAAAAGGGCACATAATGAGCATTCAGAATTCTCAATGAAGTAGCTATAGCATTGATTCTTGTCTTGAGAAAATGGAGCTTAATCACAAATTACATATTACATGGTAGCAATGTTAGGGTAGCTGAAAGGTACATGCAATGAAGGTTCTTTTACATGCTATGGATACAGTAGTGAAGGTGCTTAGAACAAGCCACAAACCTTCAAAAGGCGCCTAAATATCAGCAACAGATGATGCAGAGCTGATGCGGAAACCAAAGGAAATGCAAGTAAGTTCATGTTTTTCTCCATCGATCATCTTCATAGTAAGAGTGTATGAACCCTGCAAATGACAAACATTGCCATAGATATCAATTAATGCAGGTGAATGCAAAATTCATTCTTCTGGTTGATCCCACTATCTTGCCTCCGCTATAAAATTAGACCCAATGATTCAGACTAGGGACCTTTAAAAGCCATTTCGAATCAAATAGTCAACAATTTGAATGATATGACCAAAGAAACAGACTGGGGTAGCATATCTTCCATTTGTTGCAACCACTCAAAAGAAGGATGATAATAATAATAATAATAATAAAAAGGGTGAGGGTGGAGTAGAGAGTGATTCAAGCAAGACTAGGGATAGCATGGTGATAAATTCTTCCTTTAAAACAAATTTAAGAATTGGACTTGACTCACAGAAAAATAACATTATTGTCATTAAACTAACAGTGGTTGTTTCAAATGAAAAATGATTTGCAACAGAAACAACTATTCATGGATGATAACAACTATGATAGTGTTTTTCTGGAAAATACCCCCTATCAAACAGTGCTTCAGTGCACTGACAAGCTACACAGATTGAAGTAGCTAGACCATAATTGGAGAAAATTATGACTCTGTACCACTCACCATTTTTCTCTAGAAAATAATTAAGGAATTATAACGTCTAATGGAGCTTTTGAAATTCCTGATGTTGCAAGGAAAAACAGGCATATATGATTACCCAAAACAAGATTGAGTTATAAACAAACCAAACCATGTAACCCCGAAACTAGGGTTGCTCAGTTAGAAGAATGGGCAAGAGAGATATCTCAAAAAGGAATATTATCAAAAACAATATCCCGCGATCCAATTCACTTGACTCAGTTTTCACTCTTACAAAACATGCTTCTTGATATTGGCATGCCAAATAAGTAGCCCAAAGCTGCCAAAAATAAAAACCTCAAACATTTGGGCTTACAGAAAAATTGCTTAGTTCAGCGCATGTCATTTTACCATAATCATGTCATTCTCCACAGAATTTTCCAATCACAGACATGCTACATACTCAATCTCCAAACAATAACATTCATCAAAATTTATGAAAATGGATATAAATCACTTACATGCGGAGTGAATCCAGGCAACTCTTGAGAGTGAGACACCACAAAATTACCACCAGTTACAGGGCATGATGTCTCCACGCAAAGATCATGATCCTCACTATACACAGGAAGTCCGAAGTATCTAACACTGACCCTCAATATCCCACCAGTTATTTTTTCATCTGTATTAATTAATTAAAATTCAACAACCAAACTTACAAATTCTAATTATCCTAATATAAAAATATAAAATCACAAGCCATTAATTTCCGGAAACAAAAAAAAAAAGAAAGAAAAACATTGTTACTTGTTGTTGCAGAAATAGTGAAGGTCGCTGGCTTCCCTCCCTTCACCGGATTTGGGCTTATCTTCACTCCGGTTACTTTAACGGCATAATCCTTGTTCTTATCTGCATTAAAAAAAGATTCAAATCAATTAAAATAAAACATGGGATTGATACAAAATATTGATTTTGGTTGAGATAATTTGGAAATTGAGGATTTAGAGAGAGAAAGAGAGAGAGACCGCAGTACTGGAATTTGGAGGCCTGAGTCAAAGGCACGATCAGACAAAGCGAGATAAGCAAAGGTGCAACCAGCTTGTACTGAGTCATCTTCATAGATTTTTTTCAGAGAATCTAATGAAATTGTAGTGATTTAAGGATTTTTTTTTAAAAAAAGTTCGTTGAGAGAGAGGAGGTTGGAGGGGGAGATAAATTTGTGTTCTTTGTAATGGAAACAAAAGGAAGTATCTATCTGGGTTTTTGAGGTCAGGTGATTTTATCCTGTTTTCACATTAGGAATTAGAGTTTGATATTGATCTTTGGATTTGTAGGTGTAGTAAATGAATGGTCCAGATTTGTTGGGGCTGTTTGATTGATTTTGATGAGATAAGTAGTCCCGGAATTTGGACGGCTTGGATGTTTTATTAATATGTCGTCAACGGACCATTGCATGTGCTGGCCTAGTAGTTGGCGAAGAGAAGATTAGGTGGAAATTTCAATTTTCTTGACTTTACGAGGTTTGGAGAGCGAGTGATTGTCTTAGATACAAATTATTCAAATTGTTGTATTTTCTTAAGCGAAAGGCTTCTCCTTCGGTATCTTCGATCGTTTGCCAGCATCTTTAACAGTACTCTATGCTTTTAGTTAATATTTTTAATATAAATAAATTTTTTTATAAATTATATAAATTAAAGATCAATTTTCTTGTTAATGTTACTCTCTACATTAACTCTTTATTTTAATAAAATTTATAAAATATTTAAATCTAAATTTTTTTTTCTGTTAATCTCTCTTTATCCGATTGGTGGAGAGGTTAAATAACATAGAAAATAGTAATTTTTATTAATAAAATATAAGATAAAGAATCATATAAAGAATTATTTGGACTCTCTAATATTAGTGAGTTAAAAATATTCTATATGAGATTATGATAAAAAAAACATTAAAGATAAAATTTAAATTAATTTTTTTTATTATAAAAACAAATTTTAATATAAAGAAATAATTGGAGATGCTATCAGTTTACTAAACAAAGGGTACATAAGTGGCGTCCAACCTTTACTCCCAATTGGCGCTACACTCCATGGCCTGCTACTAACAACATTCGTAATGACCACCACGCCCATATCTTGGTTACCATCGAGTCCGCAGCATTCAAGGCCACACTGCCAAGCACTTCTTTTCTTTTTGTCTTGAACCAATTGCATCAGCTTCTTTATCACAGACACCTTGGCAACTTTGGGCACATTTTTCATCCAACACGACATCCACTACTCCTTCCTGGCTTCTTGATAGTTTGGATGTCCCTCATTTACTCTTATGATGGCTTCAAATATTGATTATTTTACCAAATATATTTGGGTTTATCCCCTCAAACACAAATCTAACGTCCATGATGTATTTATCTGTTTCATAAGAATTTTTGAAAACCATTTTTCACGTAAAATAATCACTCTTTACACTGACAATGGTGGTGAATATATTCGTCTAGGCTATTACTTAACTACTCATGATATCTCTCATCTGACCACACCACCTCACAAGCCGAAACACAATGGTTTTTCTGAACGACATCAGCATCCATCATGTTATTGAAACTGCTCTCACACTTCTATCTCATGCTTCTGTTCCCCTCACCTTTTGGCCTCATGTTTTCACTATTGTTGTTTACCTCATAAGTAGAATGCACACGCCTACTTTAGACTTTTGCTCACCATATGAACACATTTTTTGCACTCCTCCCAACTGTTCCAAACTTAAAGTATTTGGTTGCCTATATTATCCATGGATTCGACCATATTCTTCTCACAAACTTGAATCTCGCTCCACACCCTGTCTTCCTAGTGTACTATTTAACTCAGAATGCCCACTTCTGCTATGATCCCTCCAACTCAAAATTGTTTGTCTCTCGTCAAGTTTGTTGAGTCTGTCTTTCCCTTCGCTTCTCTAAACACACACCTACTCCGTCCTCAATCCAACACAATGTCAAATTGGATACCTCCACTCATTCATGTTCCTTCACACAGTACGTACTCATCCTCGGCCATTCTCCACTCCTTCCGACCAACATCCTGTCTAAATGCCCTCTACTGTTGTCTCGCCACCAACAGCCCCGCCTGCACCGTTACATTATTCTCCATCTTCAACCTCTTTTACTCTACATTCCCTATCTCCTTGCACCCAAAAACATTCTACAAACTTACACCCTCCTCCATCTGCTATACCGTCACCCACACCGCAACCTCATTATACTCACCCTATGACCACTAGAGCCAAAAACCATATTCACAAACTCAACCTCACTGCCCAACTCTCTACCACAGATGACCTTGAAAAGTCTTAATCCTCTGTTCTCTTTCACACCACAGCAGGACTAGGAGAGCGAAAGAAATGCAACTATACAGAGTGAGGAAATCCATGACCAGTTCAAAAGGAGGACGGCTGAACAGAATTGCTCAATTGAGTTACCTAGCTGAGTTTTCAAGTCTGGAAGGGAGTACAGGTGAGATAGCTCGAAAATGTTGCTGCCATAAGTAGACAAAGCATGCAGGAGGCAGCAGCATAGGGTCTTTGTGTATGGTTTGTTAGGTTAAGGTACATACAATTATTAGGATGGTCAATTTATATCTGGCCTGGGTTTTGCGCCACTTAATTTATTGGTCTATGAAAATATGGATCAGGGTATTAATTATTAAAGCATTTCTTTTCTTTTTAGTCTAATTTATTATGCTCTTTACTTCAAGGAACAAGAGCGTGAACATGCTTTATGTCACATTGCAATGATTTGACCCAAGAGGTTTCAAAAGTTTGAAGCCAACGTAAGGTTCATGGGCCTTCTTTTCTTTTATCCAAAATTCGTAACCCATTTGAGAATCATGCCCAGAATCCTTCGAGAAAGCCTTAGATCCAAGAATGTACCACAAAGTTCACCAATGGAAGCCGAAACGATCGTCAAGATAGATAAAGTTAAGGCTTAAATGGAGAATGGGGTTCTTACTGTCACTGTGACTAAGGGAGAAATCAAGAAACCTGACGGAGAGGCTGTTCAAATTACCTTTTGAGTGAGATGATGCATTGATGCCTACTGTAATGAATAATCAAAGTAATGGGGTTGGCAAAAACAATTAAAAGTGTATTTTAAAGCTAATGTGGATATTGAAGTTTCCTTTGCTCTTGTAAAAGTTGTGATACTCTACTTTTTAATGAACATTCCCCTAAAAACTTAAGAACTTTTTCTTTCTCTCTTTTTTGGCCGGGAGAAGCTTTAGAACCTGAATGTATTGAACCAATGCAATAATGGAGACGCTATTGATGGAGGATTTGAAGGCTAAAATTGAGTTGATTTACTATTGATAAGTTCCTTTTCGGAGTGGGGATCAAACCCTGCTGTGGGGGAAAAAGTCTTCTCCTCTGTGCTCTTTCACACCACAGCAGGTATATCTGTTCTTGCTGTTAATAAACTCCTGTAGTGTGACATTTTGTAATTTTAATGCCTCTTAAAACTTGGGGTCTCAACCATGCAAAAAACTTTAGTAGCATATCCTCGTAGTGTTGCTGCCTTACGATCTGTTTTATTTTTAGGACCTACCTTAACCTGTGTAATCATTAGGCTATGTAAAATTGGATTGGTTTAAATACGTTGTGCAGTGGTTTACATCCGGTCTAACGTTCAGCTAACCAGTGGGCATACGACATTTCAATGGTTTCTTTCCACATGATAACCGTGTCAGATTGTCATATCAACCGGGAAGATGGACATCAACATTGCATTAATTAACAGTCTCTAGGCAATTTGGGGACACAAGAGACTATCTGTATCTGTTGAAGTTTCTTTCTACCCATTTTTTTCAATACTTTAAATAAATTTGGTAGTTGGTGTCATAATTCAAATGTATTTCCTAATTACACAAATGCATTTAATTCTTAACTTTCTGGTTTCTGTCGTTGTTTTTCCAATTTTTTGGACAACTTGTTTACCCCGGTACAACTACCTGGTCTCGGATTCCGGTACTGTAATTTTGTAGAATGCATACTTGTGTAAAGATGTATAGAAAAGTTGTATATATTTGTGTGTCAAACATTAAAAAACTCAAAAATCCATATTCGATGTGTTCTAACTTTCTGAATCTTATCTGCATATATTTCAATCAGGTGTGTGACATAAATTTTGTTTCAAAAACTACAAAACTAAAAGAATACAGGAGAAATTACATTGCGGGAAAGAGCTCTATGGATCAATAATTGGAGCTGATCCAGTAATATGTGATGATTTTGCAGTGTCCAGATGGTACCCGAAGACTGCGAAACACAATTCTTCCTTAAATATTTTGGTCAATCCCGCCTGCTTGCCAGTGGAACCACCTCAGCCAGAGGGGTTGCGAGGGGTGTCGGCAATGGAGATGTTCTGCAGACTGGACAAGTTGGGTGCAGCCGCAACCACGGGTCAATACACTTCAGGTGAAAAAGATGTTCGCAATCAGGCAGCAACCGTAGCTTATCAGTGCTCTTATAATCTGCCAAACAAATAGAGCAGCATGAAGCAGTGGAGTCTGTCTTGCGTAGCTTCGCCGCCGAATACAGCAGTGTAGGATAGCTCTTCAGAGTGGCCTCATCAAGCCCTATATCGACAACAAAGTTTTGTACGTTCAGTTGCTGATCTGCAACATTTCTTCCTTGGCTTGGCACCGATGCCTGTTGGTTTCGCGCGCAAAAATAGGAAGCCAAAGTGATCGTTGTGATGAGCAGCAGGATTCCAATAGATACACCAATGCCATAGCCAAATCCACCGATGTTGTGAGAGCCAAGAAATCCATTATACCCTGTTGTGCTATTCATATCCTCAAGGAATATTGAAGGGAGAAACTGGAATTGGATAGGTGATGCAAATGGCTTGGTCAGCCATGGCTGTGGCAAGAGAAATGGTTTATCTGGGGTGTTATAAATTTGAAAAGTCAACGGGAAGATGAGATATATAAAAAGAGTATTGATGAGTTTTAATTAAGGGAAGATGTATTTGGGCTTTGAAGTAAAGAGAGGGCAACGAGGCAAGCAATGCATGTGAATACAACATGTTTTTCAATATTTTATCAGTCATGTATTAAGGCAATCTGCTAGCCTTTTTTTTTTTTTTTTTTCCTTAAGGTCAACGGTTCTTGTAGCCTTCCATTTACGTTTGTTTTGATATGATTAGTAACATCTTTCTTTCAACTAATCTTAAAAATCCTTTAATCTTATATAATTCTCTTTGTGCGTGCAACGCACGATCCAAGTTGATAATATATATATATATATATATATATATATATTCATGATTGATTCTTATTTTATTCATGTAAGGTCAGCCATTATTATTTGCCCACAGGAAGATATACAGAGCTAAAGAGTTGTTTCCTGCTTGTGGTGTTGTTAACTGTTCTATATATATCACAGCCAATGACCTTGAATAAGGTTGGTGCTGGTGGTTAACACCTGCTGCTTACAAAATTTAAAGAATCTTTTGCCTTCATTTTTTTCCTGTTGTAAGAGATCTCAAAATAGTCTTTATGTCAAATTAAGGATGTCATCACGTGTAACTGGTGGTTAAGTAGCTGCTCCTACCCTATCCATTATTTGTGTCGTTTTCTGGGGGCGCTGGGCTGCAGTGAGATATGCCAATTGCCAAAGATTCTGACAAATTTCATTTTAGCATATGTCTATTAATCTGTCTCCATCATTCTTACATGGCTAATCGATGGGATAATTGGGAGATAAAGCATCCTTCATCTGCAAAGCAATGTTCCGTTTTTGTCATTGATATGAGATATTTAGGTATCAGTGTATGTTAACATTCCGTTTTAGGACTCATGCTACCAAATCTCGTGCCTTGGCTCAAGATGAGCTATGCAAACATTCTCGTGTTCAACAATATAAAAAAAAATTCTAATAATATATGAAATGGTAGCGATAAGACACTTTAAAACACTGTACAAATGAATTTTAAATAAATTTACTTTATAGGAATGAAAAATAAAAGAACTTAGATTAACTTTTTATCAAATAATTATAAGAAAAAAAATTATATGAAACGATGACATTAATAAAATACATTATGTTCAAAACAAGTATTGAAAAGGACCACACAAAAAATATTTCAAATTTCTTTTGAAAAATAAGCCTATAAAATTAAGTAATATAATGTTGCTTGATGCAATCAAGTATTTTATTAAAAACTTGTGTGACAATTACCAATACAAAATAAAGATATGATAGCTTTTCAAATTTTGAAAGGTCATAGTTTTCATAATCTATTTTTTTATCTATAGTTTAGTTTTCGTGATATGATCAAACTTGTTAGATATTGTTTGGTATAAAAAAAAAACGAGAAGAAATATTAAATCGACATATGTGCATGAACCTAAAAACCTCTATTTTAGCTTGATGCATCACAAAATAGTAGAGATTTTATAGACTTGCAAAATGAAAAGCTTTAATGATAAAATAAAGATCACAAAATACAGATTAAAATAAATAAATAAATAAATATTCACCAAAAGCCAATAGGAGAATAGGAAAAATAAAACCAAAAAACTCATTATGCATAAATAGGAATAAAAATCACACATAATAAAACTTCAATGATCAAAACAAAGTAAAGATCCCATAATAAGAATCAAAACGGAAAGAAAACTTTAGTTTAAAGCCAAAAAAAGGCTTAGGAATAGTAAATTTTGGAGATTGCATTATCTCCATCTAGAAATAAAAAGTTTAATTTAGTTCCATTTTAGGTCTTTGGTTTTGTTATTCTTCCATAGTCACATTTGATGCCAAAACTTATAAAATCTTTTCACTTACACTCCTAAGTATAACTAATTCTCTAAAAAAAATTAGATTATTTATTCGTAAGACATAAAAAATTATTTAAATAAATAGACATGCTAATTTACTCTAATAATGTATTAAAATAAAACCAAAGAGTCTATTTTCAATAATTCAATAAAATATTTTGAGAAAAATTAAAATATGACAATAAAAATGAGCCCAATAACTATAATTTTAAACTTTGAAGGATCAAAATAAAAATATAATTTAAGAACTTAAACAAAAAGAAAAGGAAAACTTTGTGGCATGCAAGGCCAAAAATTGCATGACCTAAGCTCCTATAACCAAAGTAGAGATAAAATCACAAAATAGAGACCAAAACAAATTAGAAAAAGCCTAAAAAAGGCTTAGCTATAGTAAAACTCTATTTTTTTTAGTACATTTACTAGCATATATCATGCGTCCGTTGCCGCGAGTAAGTTAAACAACATTTTCATATATTCATTCATATACAATACAAAATTCAAAAATAATTATTTAAAAGATTCACGTGAGAAAAATTTAAAGAATAGAGAGATCAAAGTATATATTTCGTGCATTACTCCATAGTTAGCTACACAAAAAATCTGAAAGTTGAGCAATATAATTAATGTTGCTAATTAGATGTTTAATACAAATATACATTATATATATAAGACTAAAAAAAAAAGGTGCATTATGCATAAGGTAGAAACAAAAATCTAACATGATAAAAAAAAATCACAAAACAAAAAGAAATATTTTTTACTAAAAGTCAAAAAGCTTAGGATAGTGAAACTATATTTAGTTTTGGTGTAAGAATAATAAAATCAAATATGATAAAAATTTAATGATCAAAATAAAAGAAAAATCACAAAATAAAGACCAAAACATAACAAAATGTTTTACTAAGAGTCAAACAAATATTCCTTACGGGAATAAAAATCAAATATAATAAAACTTGAATGACCAAAATTAAAAAATAAAAGATTACAAAATAGGGACTAAAATATAAAAAAAAAAAATACTAAAAGCCAAAATAAGAGCTTAGCTACATTGAAAAGCTATATTGTTTTAGTATATTTATTAACATATAATACAAAAAGAAAATTCAAAGTAATATTTTAAAATACATACTTTTCAATTCAAATCTAAAAAATAAATTAACTTCAAATTGTAAAATACCGACAAAATGTCAACCATTAAAAATTAGTCTCTCCCATTTCGAGAAACGAATTAATTAGTCTCCTTGTTTTAAAGACTATTATTTAATTTTTTTTACAAGTGTTGATTTTGCTAAAATTAATATTATTTTTATTTCACAAAAATTTTTCTTTTCTCATTAATTTTTTCATATTTTTTTCCTTTTTCTATTTTTGACAAAAAAATAAATTAAATTAAAAAAGAGCAAAAAAGATTAAGTTATAAGTAAATTTAAAAACATGAGGATTAAATGATTAGTTTTTAAAAAGAAAAGAACTAATTAATTTGCTTTTCAAAACAAGAGGGACTAATTTATAATTTACTCTTTTTAAATTTTTTGTGTAGTAGATAAGTTTAGAAATTTTGATTACAAATGAAGGACATTTAAAAAGCAACTTAATTATGATAAAAACCAATAAAATTTCAAATTTATCCATATTTTGATCCCAAACGAAATGGATGGAACATAAATGACATATTTTGGCTGGTGTTTGGCTAAGATATTGGAGACTTCTAAACAAGATGAAATTGATTTCGATTTTTTCTGTTTGTAATGTGGCATAAGATATAATCATCATTTTAGAAATTTTAAAACACTCAAATAGCAACTATTGTATACTTACAAAAATTATTTTATGAGCCTGTTTTTTAAGGAAAAAAAGAGAGAAAATATCACATGTGGCTCTAGTAAAAGTGATAAAAATATCTCTACTTGGACTCGATTTTTTTTTTTTAATTTCTCTTGTTTCTTTGTGCTTATCTCTTTTTTATAGAATTAGTATTGATAATTATTTTGAAAATAATATAAAAATTTTCCAATCATTTTAGATGGAATGCAATTGACAACCATCTACAAAATGCAAATTTGGCATTTGGTCCCCCAGTACGCTAAAATATGATGAAGAGAATTTTTATAATTTGGGCTTTCTACTCTGGATCATTATATATTGGACTTTTCTTGTCTGGTGTTTGTGGTTGGGCCATTGTGGTTATTCTTGCGCAACATATTTCATTTTTTTCATGGGGTTCAATGATTTGCCTAACACTTGCGGCCTCTTCCAACCTTTCTTTCGAACCTTTCTTCAGTAGACAAGATATTATGAAATAATAATAATAATAATAATTATCCATAATACATAACACGAAAAGAGTTGGTGAATAGTAATAGTGAGGAAAAAATGTATATAATATGTTTATATGTTTTTATATTTTAAAATAAGCATATATTTCAGATTTATTACTCATGTTATTTAAAATTTATTATTTTTTATGAAAATTCTCATCTAATTATTTTTTTAATTTTTATAAATATTTATTTACTAATAAATATGATTTATTTTCTCGATATATGAATTTTGAAAAAAATAATTATTTTCTCTTTTTAAAAATTAAATTAATATAATTTATATGATGGATTCTTAGAATTTTTATATGAGAGAGAGAGTGTGTGTATGTGTGTGCGCGCGTGTATGCGTGTATAAAATTTCAAGATTAAAAGTGTATTTTAAATGATTTGTTTTAAATTTTTTTAAAACATAATTTTCAAAATAGTTGATTAATAATTAAAATTCAAATGCAAAAAAAAAAGAAAAAAAAAGAAAAGAAATGATTGCTCTTCCTGTGAGGCCTATGCTCAAGAACTAGTAATGTTTAGCCTAACAAATTATAAAGAAAAAAAAATTAAGAAAGAAAGAAAATCACATGTTTTATTTGCTTCTTCTTTACATAATCAAAACTTATCGAAATTAATTTTGTAGTATTTTTTTTAATACCAACACACGCACACACACTTTCAAAAACTAATTTTCTCATCAACATTAAATTAAAAATTAATTAAATAATTTATTTATTTTTATACAAGTTTTTGCATCAATTGTTACTTTATTTTTTCAACACAATCTTACGTAAAAAAAAATACTAAAAAAAATTGGATTAATTTTTTCTATATATTATTACAAGTTTTTAGTTAAGGATCCATAAACAAAGAAGAACAAATCATTCTTTATTGAGTATAAAAATTATAAAAATATAAGGAAGAATTAGTTAAATATAAAATTTTGATTAAAAATTTATAAGACTAGATAAGTTTTTTATTAAAATTTTTTGATTTGATATATTTTGATGAACGTATAATATAGGGCAAACCATCAAATTAAAATGATTACTTCAAATAATTTTACATGTATTATTTGACTTACAGCATAATAATACAGGTAAAAAAAACTAGTTATAAAACTCAGTAGAGTATTTTTCAAACTTCTCTGAGGATCATTTTCTTGTAAGATGACAAGTAGCTTAAGTGTACAATAAAGGTTTTAATGGAATTTTTCTTCCAAGCACGAGTAGGATTTCATTCTTGACCTTGGATCCTGAAATATAGGCTTTTGTACAAAAATTATATGTCACAAATTAAAAATTATCAAGTTTATCTTATATATATATAAAATGGATACCCTTTTAAAAACTGTAAACATAATACGATGTTACCCAGATATCATGAGATATAGACCCATCAACATTATTATCCATCTTTTAATGAACTTTTCTTGATGTTTTTTTTTCATATAGTTATATTATGTTTTTCAAACAAATTTTTGCATATTAAAATTAATTCCACTTCCTCGTATTAATGAAAAATAAAACATTCAAGAGAATTATACTTCTCCTTAGCTAATACTAATTTTAATACTGTTTTGTTTTCTTGTTTTCAGTTCTATATCAAACAGGCCTTAATAAAGAGTTCGGCAAATTTGAGGGTCGAGCTAGAGCACTGTATTAGAGATATAGCCCACTGTGTTAAATTGCCATCTTTGGTTAAGCCCATACAGCCCTATCCTCTTCCCAGCAAATGATTCCGTCCTCTTTGCTCTTCGAATCCAAGCTCTCTTCTCCCTTCTCTGTTCTCTCTGTCTCTGTTTTCTCACTGGTAAGCCAAAAATTAGTAAAAACCAAAAACACGCTAGTACCACCAAACTCCACCACCACCACCACCACCAGATAAAGAATGGCAACGTTAACATCACTAAATCCTCTCCTTTTATTTTTTGTAACAATAACATCAACTCTATTACCTGTAGAATCAGGCAACACGAACCATGTCTACTCACCCTGTGCAGACACCACTGTACAGGTATCCGATGGCTTCACTTTTTCTATTGCTTTTTCGTCGAGGACAGCTTTCTTCTTCAACAGTAGCCTACAGTTGTCTCCCTGTGACCGCAGACTTGCGCTAACTAACCAAAATTCTCAGATCTCAGTTTTTAGACCTGAAGTCGATGAGATCTCTCTCCTCACCATCAATACCTCATCCTTTTCTCCGGTTAGTTAAAACTCCACTTTCTCTGTACAGTTTCTTTAATTTTGTTATTTGTTTTTTTGGTTGGGTCTTGGATGTTTTGCTCGGATTTTGAATTTATGTCAATTGGGCATTTGCTGCCTCTTGTTTACTGATTGATCGAGTCGTTTTTGTGTAATAGTGTTCCAGAATTGTTCTAAGTATAGAGATTATTGATGGATTTCGGCTTAAGCGTGATAAATTTTTCATCTTTTTTTTTTTTTTTTAATCAATTGCTTTCTTGTTTTGATTCTAATTTTAGGGGCCTATAGAGAAACCTGGCCATATTAGATTAAATAAAGGAAGAGAGGAGGGGTTTGTTTGAGGTATCGGCTATGGCTTTTTTGGGAGAATTGGTGAATAATTTTCATAGTGTTGAAACAAATAAGATGGGGTAAATGAACTAAGATGATTGAATGATAGAGAAGTAACTGTCGGGGACGATAATCTCTACTAGATTCAAAACATTGATAGGCGAAGCCTATAAACTGATTTTTTTTCTAATTGATTAATCTTTGTTACCTCTTCTTGGAAAAAGGAAAAGACGTTTAAAATGTCGCGATTGCTATCCATTTATATCTGCCATGAACATGAACTGTTCATTGTTACTTGACCAAGAACAAGCTGAAATCTTTTCCTTCATGTGTTGTCACTGAGCCTTCCACAATATGCTGAATTCAGTTTCGAGTCTCTGCAGATTGCCATAGAAAGTGTTGGTGTTAAAATTAACGAATAGACTCCCATGTTCCAAAACCCATGTTAGTTTTGGGTGTAGATGAGGTAGTGTAAGGTACTCAGGACTTATGTCTTTTGTAGAAAAAGCCAATTTGCTAGGAAATAGTTTTAGCAGCTAGAGCAAGCGTAAGGTGGTGCAAATGCTGAAAAAGTGATACCTGGATTGTGGGAATAGAAGAAAATTTTATTTCAAGTAGTTAAATAGACTAGGTATTCGTGCCCTTTGCCTATCTGTAGCCATCATTCGCTGACTGAGTAACGGCTAGAGATATATTTGATACTTTTTGTTACAATTATAGATCACTTCATGCTAATTGACTTATTTATGAATTCCAGAATCCATACATTTGTTGCTTTGTCTGTAAGATTTGGACAGATTCCTCTTTGGAACTTGATTTTCTTGACTTCTCGGGCATATGTAAGAATGTTCATTAATTTCAACACTCTTAGCATGCTTCGATGATCAATTGAGGCTCTTTGCCAAAAAGAGAATATATATATATGTTGTAAAAAAGGAAAAAGAAAGGTCTACCAAGAAAAAAAGGGAAGTCATTGCTAATAGATTGATCTGAGTTCAAATATTTCAAGGCAGACAGACATATTCATGAAAACAGTACCACATACTAAAATCAAACTATTGCACGATCAACTTGGGGTACTGAAAATACTCATTAAGAAGAGTTCAAATTAGTTCACATTCTTTGTCAGAAAAAAAAAATTATTGATGAGTTGTGTTTATAGGGGAATGGGTGAAATGAGAGGTCTAGAGACAAAAGTTGAAAGCAACAAATGTATATACTCTTAAGAGTTCTTAATGTGTTGCTTATTTGTTTTAGAACTATTATAAACTATATCAGCCTCTGCTTGGTAATGCCTTTTGGTTGCTTTCAAGGTGTGTTTGGGTTGAAAAAGCATTTGATGCTGTAAGCCTAAACACACTGCAAAAACACCCACACCACCTTACCAAATGATACTAAAAGTATTTCTAGATGCTAGTGAGATTTTATCTTAACACAAACCAAAAATCAGATTCTAGTGTGCCTACAAGATACAGTTGTCTCGTGCACTTGGTAATAAACAATTTCTTTATTGCCATCACTACCATTTTGATACATTATTCACCAAGTGTACACATGTTCCAACCGTAACAACTGCTTAACCTTTGTTACCATAACTCTTATGTGCCTTAGTCTTCCTCGCCTAAACTGAAAAACTAGCAGCTGGAAATAAAGAGACTACTAAATTGTGACCAAGAGTAGATTATTTCAATGGACCTGTAGTTAAAATTCATTCTCTGAGAAATGTCTATTTTTTCCTTTGAGATCCTAACTGAGCTGTTTGCAGTTGACTATCATCTAATAACCTCACCTGAAAATTTTGCCTTCATTTTATCTATGCTTCCACCTTATAGCAAATAATTACCTGTAATCTGTCACAGTGAGTATTAATTTGGTGATAGCCATTCGTATATTTATCAAGCCATGCATGGTATCAACCTGGATACCCTGAAGCATAAGGTTGGATGTAAATGACAGCACCACTGGCTTTCAATCTGTTTGAATTGAATCCTGTTCATTATAATGTATAACATTCCTGCAGTCACTTCCCTAGCTCAAGAGTAATGCACTGCTCTATGCTTGTACCACTTTTATTCAGTTTACTATATTCCTTTTTTTTTCCTCCTCTCCAGGACAATTACGGTGGGTATATGGTTGCATTTGCCGGTCGAAAATATGCTGCAAGGTCTCTCCCTGCTTTTGTTGCGAACAATACATACACGGTGACTAGCTTTACTCTGGTAAGAGAAGATCCAGGGCCCATTATGAACTCAATTTACCTTCGTAAGATCTTTAGGAACCCATTAAAATTTTGTAATGCAGGTGCTTGAGTTTAAGAAGGGAAGGCTACAGAACTTGTATTGGAAAAGGGATGGCTGCACTAAATGTTCAAAAGGCTCTAGCTTTGTCTGCCTCAACAATCAAGACTGTGCAATCAGAACATCCAGTTGCAAAAACCATGGAGGTAGTGTTGATTGCAGCCTTGGGATACAATTGGCATTTTCTGGCACAGACAAACACTTTTCTGCTCTCAACTCATGGTATGAAGTGGAAAACCTCCGACAGTACTCACTTTATGGTCTTTACTCAAATCTCAGGGATTCTCTCACCGGTCAGTATAACAAGATCTTCTAACTGTGCTTCAGATGGTTTGTAGAGTTTTGGTTTCCTCATATGTTGTAATTTTTTACTCATCTCTTGCCCAAATGGTGCCGACCTTTCTCTTCCAGTCGATGCTCCTCTTTGTTGTATTTTTTCAGTGTTGTGCTGTGTAAATTTACATACGTTAACAGTTATTTGTTATGAATATCAAACCCTATTAAAATGTTTGGAATCTGCCCTTTTTATGATGTTTAACTGCATATGGCCGTGGCTTTTGAAATATGTATGTCTACATCTGTGACGATTATTTGCACTTATGAGAAAAGTTATTGTAATGATTAAAATTTTCTCTTCAAGTATAATTTTTTCCTTTGTTTTGGTTGGATTGGTTCCTTTAGCGTGTGATAGTTCGTTTGGCATGGATAACTGCAACTAATAGGTTTTGAACAAATAGAGATGACATTATGATGAAGATGAATTGTGGGTAAATTACATGTGGTTTAGATTTTAGTCATTTCAACCGTTATTATAGTTTCGGACTTTCACTTTCTAGTCAATGGTCATTTTCTAATGAACAGGAGATGTTTAAACTGTTGCAAGTAAGAGGGTTGTAATGCCCAAAATTAAGGTATAGAGGTTAGAGGGGCCAAGATATAAAACTTGAAGGACCACGTGTAATTTACCCATGATCATTTAGGTTAAACGGTCCTTATATGCTGTGTTTGGATGCCCCGTTGATTATACACTTGGAGTTCCTATGTTTAATTTATAGAAGGTTGGATAGGGATTTAAAGAGTGGCCAAAAGGTGGTTAGTTCCTGAATTATTGATCATAAACCAAGCAGTCCATATGAAATTGGTCCTTAAAAAAATTTGGAATTGAAATCGAGTCTCTCTATTAACTTTATTTATGCTGTATTTGGTTCAGCTATGCTTAAAGTAAATTATAAATTAGTCTCTCTTGTTTTGAGAAATGAATTAATTAGTTTCTCTTGTTTTAAAAATTTATCATTCAGCGCCTTACCGTTAAGTTCTTACTTGATCCGTTAAACTAATGCATGATACTTATAATACCCTTTAAGGTATATATCAATTTGAAAAATGTCAATACCTTTAAGATGTATATCCAGTTGAAAAATCCCATTGGCGATACAAACGTCGTTGATTTTGCCCGGACTTAAAAGTGCCAATATGAGTTCAAAACCAGTTCTTTCAATGTTAAAGCCTTTGCATGTGTCAAATGTTGAGTCTTTTGCATTGTCAAGTCTTTTGCAAGGCCCTAAGAGGCTGATCGATCAGAGCTAATTAAGGCACCTGAGGTGAAATCAGAGGCTGCAAAAAAAAAAAAAAAAAAAAAAAAAAGAGAGTTAAAATTGGGATTTATTTTGCTGTTTGGTGGGCTTTGAATGTTATGTTTCATGTATGCAGCAAGAAGGTTTTGAATGCTTTTTTATATCCATGGTTGACTTCTACGCGTTCTGTTGCTTGTGGATCTCTTGTGATGTTGATCTCATGGGCTGCAAGGGTTGCTGAGGCATCAAAGATTGATTTTGAGTTTTGGAAGACTCTGTTCCCTAAGTTTTGATTTCTGGATTTTGTTTGGTTTGATAGAAAAGACATGGGTGAGGAGAGAAAAAAAAAAAAAGGATAAAAGAGAGAACTAAAACATTAAAATAAAGATAATTTAAAAACAAAAAAATATTATAATAAAGATATTTCATCACTATTTTAATAAAAAAAACTGATGAAATGAATATATTTTCAATGAAATTATCACGTAAATAATGCAATAATTAGTTTTTGAAATAATAAAAATTAATTTATTTGTTTCTCAAAATGAGGGGATTAGTTTATAATTTACTAGCCACGCTTATAAATTAAAGTAGTAGTTTTTTTTTTTTTACGAATATATAAACGTTAATTTGCTGCTTTTGAAAAGTGATCAAGAGGCCAGTCATGAAAAGAAACAGAGGCAGCCATGATTCATGAAACTAATTATTTAATTAGATAGAAGGGTGAGTTGGAGTGAAATGTGGGTTTAACTATGTGATCACTGTGGAAGTAGATATAGCCTAACAATTATGTACTTTAATATATTTTTTTTAATGAAAGAACTTTGAGTCTTTAATGATTTTAATTTAAATGATTATTATTGTATTATGGAAAGAGTTACACCTATTTCATAGTTATGGTCCAATCAGCCTCCCCCAAAAAAAAAAACCAATGAAAGAAAACAAGTGCTGGGTCAAGTATTTGATATGAATAGACAAAAATAAATCGATATATATTTGATAAGGAAAGATAGGGCAAAAACATGATAAAAAATAGAACTAGTTTTTGATACATGGGAATATGTTAGAGATAAGACAAGACATGTAACGAGAATATGTTTAATTTTTAATCGATCACTAAACTCCATTTTAAATCAAATTAATCTAATCTTAACAGTACTAAAGAGTAATTATAGCTAGTTATTTATAAATAATGTGAATTGAAACTTGGTCTTCGCCCAATCAAAACAACATCTTCACTGTTAAACCACATCTCTCGGTGGTGAGCTAAATTTGTGATTTTCTTTTTGAAAAAAAAAATTTTATGATCTTTTTTCTTAAAACTCTAAAATATTTATCTTATATTTATTATTTTTTGCAAATGATATTCATGCTAATAATACATGTCCACGAGTCTTTTTAAGTTATCTAAAAATATATGTATAGAAAAATAAATAATAACTTAAAAGTTTGGTTAAGACCAAGATTCAATTTACATCACTCGTACAGATTATTAATTATAATTATTTTTTAATGGTATTTGCTTGGACTGATTTGGTTTATGAGGGCCCGACCAAAGGTTAAACATGTATGACGTCGGTTTAGTTCAAGAAGTGATGGACTTAGGTGGTATTTGATAAAACTAAAAATTAAGTGCTGAATTTGTTAAGTATTGAATTTAAGTGCTGAATTTGTTAAGTACTGAATTTAAGTGCTGAATAATTAAGTACTAAATACGTTTCGATAAGTTGTTTGATATTTACTAAAAATTAAGTATTGAATATAATAAGTTTGTTTGATAACTACCGTTATTGAACATATTAAAGCCATATACATAATAATTTTAACTTTGATGAATTTGAAGGATATCAACAAAAAAGTGTACAAGAAGAAAAAAATATTGATGATGATGGGATTAAAAAGACACGAAGGAATATAAATCAAACCCGGGAACTAAAACAACTTAATCTACAAAAAGAATCGGTCTTTCTCTAAAAAAAATATACAAAAAAAAAATGATCAAGATATCAACAAACATGAAGGAAAATCAATTGTAATGGAATTGAAGGAAAATTACCTACAATGGGATAAGACCTTGGCGTTTTAGATTCTAGGATAGAAGCACCGATAATGGAGAAGGTTTCATCTATTTAGCAATGGGGATAGTAGAGATTGTTTTTCGGTTGGTTTGTATAGATAAAGTTATAAAAATATATAAAGGCGATATAGTCATATTTGAAAAGTTTTAAAAATCTTTCAACTAAGTGTATTAATAAAAAAATAATAAGTTAAAAATTTTAACTTAACTAATTAAGTTGATTTTAACTAAACTTAAATTTTTAATATAAGATTATTTAGGTTATTAAACAAACTTTTTATATTAAGTACTACAACTTAATTTTTTATGTTATTTAAATAAGTTATCAAACACCTCATTCATCTCGGTTGATATGAAAGCTAATATAAAAATACTTCACTACCTTTAAATATAATAATAATAATAATAACAATAATGATAATATTAATAATAAAGAAAAATAAATAATAACTTGAAAGCTTTCCCTATGATTTTTAGATATAAGCTGATTTTTTATATAAGCTTTGAATTAATTTGAACTATTGATTCTTTTGTAATTATTACAATAAGTAGCTTGATTTTGATAATTTTTAGATCTTTGAATAACTTTACAAGCACCAAGTAAAATTAAATAATATGATGTATATTGATTATCTTGTATACATACATTTCTTTCATTTCATTTTTTTTATAACCTAAAAAGGGAAATATTTAACACACAATTGTAGTTATTTTGTACACATTTCAATTAGTCATGTGTCCTTTACTATTTTATATATTTTAAATTTTCATCATTTTCTTTGAAATTGGATTTTTTTTCATATAAAATATAGTATAATAAAAAAAATCAACGTATTGTATCCTTAATTTTTAATTGGTGTATGTATGGTACCACATATCCAATACCTTTATTCATGTTTCATAGGTTTCATTGAAGGACGGAGGTGTACAAATATTTTTATTCATGTTGTTATATATATATATGGGCAAAACTAGGAACATATATAAGAGTTGATGTTGATTCGATTTGAGAGAAATGTTTTCCATATATAAATAGAGGAATATGATTCAATGTCATCAATTATATTAGATATTATTTCTATTTGTATATTTTGTTTTTAAATTTGTTACTATGAAGCACAGATATTATTTAAAATCTTGTACATATTTGTTATGGGTGGTATCTCATGACGATACTTATAGATTAAATTTTCAGGATACGTATTGTATACCAACAAATTAACTTATCCAATATTAATAACTACTGTATCAGATACTCTTGTGGATATTATGAAAATATTTTTATAAACATATCTGATATTTCATGGTTACTTCATAAATACAATTTCAATTGTTTTCATTATGATCAGCAAAAAATTCTAACTCTTTTAATATATATTTTCCACATATTTCAATTTTACAATAAAAATCAAAATAATATAATTTATATGGATAACAATTCATGAATATTATCAACTAAAGAAAAAAAAACTTGGCTTTAACATTCTTATTACAGGTGTTAATATATATTCAAACTAATCTACAGTGTCATTGTATTTTAATGAGTTATCCTTATTGTTAATGCATATTTTGATATTTACTATTTACATTTAAAAATAATTATAAAATAGATAATTTTTCATTAACGTATACATATATAGCGTAATTTTATCTTATTTATTTATTTATTTACTTATTTTTAAGAATTGAGGAATATCCACTCTATTATGTTATATCTATATCTTGTTTATGTATATCTGCCCTTACTACCTTTGTTTATCATTAATCTTTTTTTTTTTTTTATGTTTGTTTACATAAAATTAAAGAGTATAATCAAGACACATATAGAATTCCATCTAGAATAAAAAACAATTAAATTGAACTTTCAAGAGTTCATGATTGTCATGCTGTTAGATTTTTCAATTGTTAAACTTTGTATTCCTATAATATGCAAAGTTCAATCTGTTCAACCTTACTTAATTTTTATTTTATTGAAGGGAGAGTTTTAAAACTCTAGAAGGCAATTACAATTAATGAAGGCACACAATTTTTAGCTGCTCATTATGCTAACTAGCCTCTTAGTAATCGTTTGTTTATTAATTATCGTTCCTAGCTACCACATAATTGTCATTCTTAAACTTTTTTTTTAAGAAAAAAAAAGGCAAGAAGGATATAAATTAAGACAAATTAATTAAGAAACATAACATTTCAATAAGCCTAAAGCTTAGGCGATACATGAATGACCCATGACGTCTTTTGAAGGAAATTAAATTTGACAAACATGACACAAACACTCAAAAAAAAAAAAAAAAAAAAAAAAAAAAAAAAACCTTTCCAAGAGACCGACGCCCTGAGACATCAGACGGAACATAATACAATTCAAGGATTGAAGTTGTTGTTAGGCCAGCTTTTGGTAACATCAAATGGCAGCCCGGTGTCACTTGAACCGGCTCCAAAAAATCCAGGGAGCCCCAAGTCGCTTCCACCAGCACTGCTAGCTCCACCTCCACTATAGCCACGACGATGCATCCCTCGCAGTCCATGGAAAGGGCTTCCACCAGTACTGCTTCCAGCAAAACTACTTCCAGGAAGCAGCCCCAGTCCTAAATTCTCTCCACCCATATCTCCACGAGCCAGCCAAGGATCAACATTATTGGCAGAAGCGATGTTGCCTCCCATATTATTGATATGAGTCAGCCACAGGTCAGAGGTGTTTCCACCAGCGCTATTGCCTCCTATATCATTTCCTTGAGGCAAGTCCAGATCAAAACTGTGTCCAACACTATTGTTGCCTCCTGGATTAAATCCTAGACCACGAGGCAGCCAAGGATCAAAACTGTTTCCAGCATTGTTGCCTCCTGTCATACTACTGCTAAGAGGCAGCCCCAAATCCAAGTTGTTCCCACGAGAACTGCTGCCTCTTAAAAATTCATTTTCATGAGGCAGCAGTCCCAGATCAAAATTATTGCCTCCCATATTTCTGCTATGAGGGAGGCCAAGGCGAAAAATGTCACTAGAACTGCTACCACCACCATCATTATGCCCACGGTGGAACCCGATGTCAGGTCCCCCACCAGAGCTTCCACCAGTAAAGCTAAATGGATTCGGCGGCCCCAAGTCACTCCTGGCGCTGCTACCTCCAGCAACATTATGCTCTGGGTTGTTTATTATATCAGTGAACCATTGGTCCCATGATGCACCACCATCTGTGGGATTGTTCCTCCCATTTCCAGATTCTCCTCCAGCTTGGCCTCCAGTTCCATCATCGTTGTTAGGGTCTCGAGGGGGAAACGAAGCAAGTGGAAAGGCACCTGGCTGGAGTGGGGGAATTTGTTGAAAATATTCAACCCTTTTCCTTATCTCCTTCATTTTCTCCTCCACCAACCAAGTTAAACCACACAATTGAGTGTGCTCCAAGCCATCTAATCCCTTATCTTGGTGGACTTGTTGCATGAGGCCGGCCATCTCCAGCTCCCTGTTCTTCTTTAGGTGCTTCCTGGACTGGTCATTCAGTTTGCCCATCCTTTCTTTCAGGTAGCTTTCTTGATTCGTCATCTTCTTATAACGCTCCATCTGGGGCATGTTGTGGAACCTCATAAGAAGTTGTTGCACCTCAGAGCGTGATGGCCAGAAAGCTGGTTCTGGATCATCTGGACTGTAGATGATAACAAAGGCCTCGATACCACATAGAATGGTCAATTCACTCACTTTTTTCAGCAACCCAACTCTCCTTTTCTTGAGGCTAGCTTTCCTAGCTGCATCATTCACTATCCACATAAGCTTAACCTTCTTTCTCGTCATGTTTGCTTTTCACTCGTGCTCTAAAACTAAACCCAATGGGAGATTTATATAACAGAAAATAAGAGTGACCAAGGGTTAAGAAAGCATTGAATGCAGTGGCCAAAAATGGAAAAGGGCAAAGAAAAAAATGGTGACGGCCATATAGGATTTTAAGAGGTAATCTGCATATAGGTTAAAAATCTAGAAGTCAAGATTCTATAGTTACGTATTTTTGGTAAGAGTATAAAATTTCTTTTATTTTTATGGTAGGAATAAGTCACATGCCATTTAATTACAGGTCGTTCTTCAAAATCAAGGTGGACCATTGTTGAATATATCTGGTATCTCAGTTTTCATGGTGCGAATTTGTACTGAGTTACACAATAGTTTCATTGATGGAGTTACAAATTAATGACATATATTTTTATACTATAAAAAAATGTCTGAATTTGTGAAAGTCACATTATTTTTGGCTAGTAAGAAATTAGAAATTGCAAGAATTAAAGACTGAAATATTAAAGAATCATTTTAATTTAAAAATTAAACTATTAAATGGGATTTCAAAATTTATTTATATTCACTCTCATAGATAAAGAGTATTAGATAATAATTATTTTTTTAATTAAAGAAAAGGGAGCAAATTTATTGAATAAAAAACTAATGACAGAAGCCAATCAAAATTGACAAACAGTTTGGACTATCCATTTTAATTTGCAAGTTACCATGGAAATTAAGCTATAGAATTCAATCGACTAAATAAGTTTGAAATATATTAAAATATTGGAAGTGCGTTGTTCTATGCCACCCTTTCCCCTGATGGCCAGATAATACTACGTTAAAGTATATATAAATCAAATGTAGCTAATAACATGTTTTAACAAAAAAAAAACTACGTTAAAGTATATATAAATCAAATGTAGCTAATAACATGTTTTAACAAAAAAAAATTTTCGTGCGAATTAGATATATCTGGATTCATATAATTATGAATGTTTTGTGTCAAATAATCATCTCAATCTAATATGTTAAACTATTAGGTAAAATCTCAAGGTTTTGATACTATATGTATCAAAAAATTATCTCAATTCAATAGTTTATATTATTAAATGAGGTCACAAGAATGATATTTTCTATGACTTCTTAATAACTTGAATTAATTTTTTCAATAAAAAATATCTAAGGCCACATTCGTGCGTTTAAAAATTATATCTTAATCATGTACTAGACAAGTTTCTTTGTCATATTTCTAAATAATAAAGCACTAATTTAATTTACTACAAACTAAAGACACACATTGTTAGTAAATTTGTAATGGTTGTTGACACATATTATCATGTATTCCTTGGTCTCAACATGTGAACAAGTAAGAGTCTGTTCTTGACCAAAAAAAAAAAAAAAAAAAAAAAAAGTATCATAAAAGAACTTATATTTGGCATATGGAAATAGAATACACGAGAACAAAGGTCCTATAAACCCCAAAATTAACAGTATCTTGCATGTCTGGGTACCAGTACTTTTGGCCTATTACAAGAATTAATATATATATATATGGCAATGTAAATTTTTAGCATATATTTTGATTATATACCTAATTATATAGTAAGTGGGGTTTGCTAGGTAAACTTCCAATTACTACGATAAATAAAACTATTGTCTTCAATTACTGAGCACATTGCATATTTTCTAAGAATATAGAGAGAATAGCCAGGCAACAAATTGACAAGTTGATTTGGTGCTGATAAGTACACTTCTGTAGAGGGGTTTGGTAAAGAAAACTTTCCAATTTTGGGGTCAATTTCAATTCAAATTTCAACGGTTTAGCATAGAGGTGGACCGCTAATTAATACATCATCAATGCCGTGCACATAGATTTGAGTTGGCTGTAACGTTTTCTACCTAATTAATGGGCTGGCCATTACCCAATAAAAAAAAATTGACTAAAAATGGCAATCGGTAATTTCCAGTTACTTATCTGCCACCTTGAAATTCTTTCCCACTCTCTCATGATTGGGACAGGTGATATTATATTTATACTCCTCTTATGATAATTGGTGACCTTGACTGACCGTTGTTCAATTAATTTGTTTTCAATATATTGCTCCAGATAATTATAGATAGCCATCAAATTGGGATTCCATGTAATTCTTAAGTCTTTTTCTTGTGTATGAAAAAAAAAAAAGTTATTAATACAAACGAATCATAGAAATAAAGATGCATACATGTCAAGAGATAAAATATGAATTGTACAATCAGAATTGCTCTAAAATTAAGAATTGCTCTAAAATTAAGCATGAATGCGATCATGTACATCTACCTTGAATGCAAAACTATTATAAAAAATAAAAAATCTCAAATAAAAAAAAATTTGACATATTGTTTCATATATGATATCTAAATCAAGTAAACGTAGTCTTAATACTTTTAAACTTAAATCGAATCGATCATTTTAAATTGGTTTCTAATTTAATTAACTTCTAAAAATTCATCTACATATCATTATAATTTATTATATACTAAAAGTTTTCTTGGACACCGATGGTTGATTTAATCGCGATCTTTATAGAGTTATATATCGATTCAACGTTATAATTATCTACAATCCATGCATTTGACCTAATCATAATCCATATTAATTAAACTACATATCAATTTAATGTTATTATTATTAATGGTTTATCACCAATCTATCTGACCTAATCGCGGTCCTTCCATCTCAAATTAGAACCATTAAATCCAAAGTAGCTTCCAATGGAATCAAATATTGACTTCATCAATTATTCATTTGATAAAATGAAATGGGCTGACCCACACGAACCCAACATCGATTCCACAGGCCAGCTCACCTTCCCCTCTCCTCCATACTGTCATTCCAGGCTCGAAAACAACCCAGCCCGCCCACAACCTTTATAACAGATCCAAACTTGCAGAACTATATACCTAGATCAGCACCAGAAATGCAGCCTTTATCTCATTCCAATCTAAGCCTTCTTACCGCCCCTATGTCAAGTTCACTCACTCCTATAACCGAACCCAAAACCTCAGTCCATCCGAATACATTGATATCGCCAAACCTGTCACACGCTTTGGCACTTGGAAAAAATTGGCTACAAAAGTTCATAATCAACCATCCGAAACCTTGCTACCCTCCTTTGGAAAGCAAGATTTTTTTTGGCAATGAATGATATTGTTCCCGATTCTTCTATTACGAAAAGCAGAGAGAATTCTCGTCTTTCAGAGAAGGCGGAGGCTGGACGCCAGCCCTGCCAGCAGCCATGCATGAGGATATTATCATGGAACTGTTTCAGTCTAGGAAACGACCCAACAGTTCATATTTTTCAAAATTTTGTGCGTTCAGAAGTTCTCAGTGTTATTATTATTTTCTTTTTCAGAAACTCGATTAAAAAGTTGTGAAGTAGACAAAATAAGACATAAAGTAGGTTTTTATAATAGCCTTGCTGTTGTTTGTGAGGGGAATGGCCGCAATAAAAGTGGTGGTTTGGCCATGTGGTGGAATGATAAGTGGTGCCTCAATTTGTTGTCCTTTTCCATTCATCATATGGATTTTGAAGCTTGGCTTTATGGATGGCCTGAAACACATGACAGACATCAGTCCTGGAAGCTGCTTAGATCATTAAAAAAAAATTACTTCTCATTTGCCTCGGTTACTATTTCGCGACTGGAATGAGATTTTGTTTTCTCATGAGAAAAGTGGCGGTAATATATGTGATTTTCATCATATGTAAGTTTTTTATGATTGTGTTTCTGCATACGAAATATCTGACTTGGGATTTGAAGGAAACAAATTTACATGGATTAATAAACGTGCTAATCGCGGTACAATTCAAGCATGTCTAGACAAAAGTTTTTGCTTGGATTCTTGCACACTGGACTAGAGTTAATCACCTTTTGCGGATTCAGTCTGATCACGCTCCATTACTAATTTCTTGGGGAAGAAGTGTTGAGCAACCAATTGGAAAAAAATGTCCTTTTCATTTTGAGGCTATTTTGAGACCACGTGGACATGTTCTACAGATTGTGAGAAAGTAATTAAATCTTTTTGAAAAAACCATATATATTGTCAATTCAGACCACGCTACCATTGGTGCTAAAATTTTAGCATGCAGAATGGACTTGTCATCAGGGAATTCGCATACTTTTGGGAATGTCAATAATCAAATCAGAAAACTTTAGCAAAAGGTAGTGTCCCTTCAAAAAACTCAGCAATAGGAGGATGCCTTAGCATCTCAGAAATTATGTGAAGATGAAATGGAAGTGCATCTGGCAAGAGAGGCGACAATGTGATTTCAACGTTCTAGAACCAACTGGAAGAAAGATGGTGATAAAAACACACGGTTTTTCCATACAAAGAGAACATGAGAGAAAAGAGGAATAGTATCTTTATTTTGAAAAATATTAGTGGGTAATGGATTGACAAAGAGGAGGATATGAAGGAAGTGGTTATAGATTATTTTGAGAACCTTTTCACTTCATCTAATCCTGTTAACCTGGAGGGGGCTGTCACCGATGCAATGGAAACAAAATTCACTTAGGATATGAACAACATGACGACAAGGGATTTCTCTCAAAAAGAGATTAAAGAAGCTCTACGTACCAAATGTAACCTACCAAATCCCCCAGGATATGATGGTATATGTCCACCCTATTTTTTATGAAAAAAATAAAACAAAAAGAGTTTGGGTGACATGACTCTTAAACTTTAAATGAGTAAAGCATATAACGGAGTTGAATGATCCTTTCTAGAAGCTGTCATGATTAAATTAATTAAGATTTCATAAGAATTTATAATTAGGTGTATTTCTTCTGTTTTATATTCAGTTATTGTTAATGGCTCATCTACTGCATCCTTTTATCCTTTAAAAGGATTGCCACAAGGGGATCCATTGTATCTAGATCTCCTTTTTTTAAAGGTCTATAGAGTCTTATTCATCAATCCGAGAGAAATAACATTGTTCAGGGGGTGAAAATATGCAAACAAGCCCCTTTCATTTCACATTTGTTCTTCGCAAATGATAGTATCCTTTTCTACAAAGCATCAATCCAAAAAGCGGAGGAACTTCTTTGTATTAATTCTCAAATGCTATGAGAATGTCTTGGTCAACAAATTAATTTTGATAAGTCAGCTAGAGCTTTCCTTTAGCCAAAATGTACCGCACCAAATTCAATCTTCAATCTAGAGAAAGATGTTAGTTATGGTAGTAGATGAGCATGACAAAAATCTAGGCCTTTCTATAGTGATTGGTCGTTTAAAGAAGCGAGTTTTTATCCTAGTGCGGGAGAAAGTGATTAATAAGCTTAAAGGTTGGAAAAGGGTAAAAGAGATTCTCATTAAAGTAGTGGCTCAATCTATCCTTACATATATTATGAGTTGTTTTCATCTTTCTCAGGGCTTTTGTGATAAGCTAAATTCAATGCTCTCTTGGTTCTAGTAGGGTTAACAAATAGATGAAAGAAGTATCCATTGGTTAAAATAGTCTCGGGTGTGTTCTTCAAAATTGTTAAAGGGCTTGGGATTTAGAGATTTTCACTCTTTTAATCGTGTTATACTGGCTAAACAAGCTTGGAGGATCATCAATGACCAATCTTCGCTACTATTTAAGCTTCTAAAAGCAAAATATTTTCAAACATCTAGTTTCGGCTATGTTACTAAGAAGGGCTCTACTACTTCTTCTTGGCGAAGTATCTTGTGTGAAAGAACCATTGTTGATGTTGATGTAAGATGAAAGGTGGGAAATGGGAGTAAAATCTGCGTATAGAGCGACAAATGGCTTCCTTTACAAGCCAAAAATAAGTCGGCGTCCTTTCTTTATTTACTACAACTTTTGATATGCTCATTAACAAAGAGACTTGTTCATAGAAAACTGAACTTATTGCCAAATATTTTGGCCTTTTGAAGCAAAGCAAATCATCTAGATCCCCTTAAGTTTTTGGTGCCTTCATGATATGATTGTTTGGCATCCTATAAAAAATGGTAAAATTTAGAGCGCTTATTATGTGGCCTTAGACTTAATCAGGAACAATAAAGAGTCGTCCAGTGGGTTGATTGAGATTGAAAAAAGAGTATAGAAGAAGTTATGGCAGCTGAATGTTCCTCTAAAAGTCAAACTCTTTTTTGCTGAGGAGCCCTCAAAGACATCCTCCCCTCACATTCAAATATAATAAGACGTGGGATGCCTATTGATCAATATTGTGGCAGAAGTGGGTATCATTCGAAGCATATTAATCATATTCTTTATAGCTGTCCTTTTACAAAGAGTGTTTGGGAGTCGAAGACCAATTCAGAAGCTTATTTTGTTCTTCTGTCCACTTCTTTATGAGAATTGGTTTGTCACTTCTTACTACCTCTAGACGATTCGATCATTGAATCCTTTATTCTGTTAGTTTCTAGTATGCTAAATCTAGGATGCTAAAATTGCTTATATTTCTAGCGTAAAGAGATTGATGTGTCGGGTGTTTTACAAATTGCAAGGTCCACTATTTTTTCCTTCCATAATGCTCATCAATTGGAGGACAGTTTATCTTCTCGGTCCAGCAACTAAGAGACTATTCGGTGGGTTCCTCTACCTAAAAATTGTAATCAAAATCAATATAGATACTTCTCTTAACAACAATATCAGTGGTATTTGTGTTATTCCTAGAAATTCTATATGATAAATTATATTTTCTAGCCACAAAGGTCTGAAGGTACACTACCCCATGAAAATAGGCGAAACTCTTGCAATGGTCTATGGACTACAACTTGTTATTGATATGGGTTTCTTCAAAGTTTGTTTGGAATTAGATTGTGCTAGTTTCATTTATTAGATACGTTCAGATGTAGAAAATGACTCCTACTTATCTTCTGTGCTTTTGATATCAGAGCTTTAGCTAGTCTTTTTCATTCTTTTACTTTTTTCCATGTTAAATGTGTAAACAATAAGGTTGTTCATAAACCAGCTAATTTAGTTAGTTTCAATCTTGGCGAGCATGTTTATGTTGACGATTGCCCTCACTATTTATGGGATGTAGTCTTTATTGATGTACCTCGATTTCTTAATAAAAATCATATTTTTATTAAAAAAAATGAAATGGACTCGAAAAAAAAAAGATAGGAAAGATATATATATCTCGTTTGATGACCTAGCTTCCAAATTATATGGTGATAATCCCGAGTATTTTGTTGCCATTTTTATAACTTCTAGGCTATAATTAAAAGGTGGCATTTGGCAATTTGCAACTCCCATAGCTATTCTAGTGAACTCAATTTTATCCACTTGGTATTCATATGACTCAACTTCTTTTCTTTTAACGCCTATTATTGGGATGCTCATTTCAAATCTCTTCTTTTCTTTTGTCATGGGAGTTACCGAGGTTAATAGAGCTTACACTTTTTCATGAAATTCATAACAATCTTCTATATCATATCTACTCTTGTTATGAAATTCGCAAAACTACTAGGTATGGGTAAGAGTTTGAGATTTAATAGATTTCTTATTGACGTTGACAACATTCATCATAGCAAACAAGTCGGACATAGAGACTTTCAAGGCTAATTCTTTTTGTCACTCCCTATATCATTTAATGGCAACATATTCACTTCACCGACAACAATATAGTTGAAAAGATGATTATTGTTAATAGAATCGAACCTTGGTCAAACAATAAGCAAACATGCTTCTTAAAACCTAAACAATCTTTGATATTACGACCAATCATCGTCGCTATGATACTCACAATAGTTATTAGGATTATACCACTAAAGGAATAGAGGTTGTCATGAAGTAGTATTCATAGGAGTTACTTAACCAATAATCACGAGGTGCTTGAAGAGATCACTTAATGAAATTCACGAGAGGAGGCAATAACTCTTTATATTTCTCGTAACTCGAGTTTCATTAATTGTTTGCCTTGAATGGCCTTTGTTGGTTATTGAATGGATGAGCGTTGTGCGCTTTTTTTGGGACAAGGTCGGGCTAGGAATCTTAGGATGAATAGACCTATATGTGCCCCCAAGCATAGTAGTGGCAATAGGAATTGTAATACTCGTAGCCTTCGGTTGGGTTTAAAGAGAGGTAGCCTCGAAAATGCCACTTAAGAAATAGAACTTAATACAATAATGAACACCCCAAGGATGATAAATGGCAGACCTATTCTTCAATTTAGAGGCACCTAAGTAGGTATGTCTCTAAGGGTAGTAGCAACAATATGGATTGTAGTGCTCATAGCTTTACGGTTAGGCATAAAGAAAGGTGGCCTCAAAAATGCCATTTGAGAAATAGAACTTGATATAGTAGTGAATACTTTAAGAATGACAAATGCCTTACCCATTCGTTAATTTAGAGGTGCTTCGATAGATATGCCTCCAAGGGTAGTAGCAATGATAGGGATTACAATGCTCATAACTTTACGGTTGGGCATAAAGAAAGGTGACCTCGAAGATGCTATTTGAGAAGTAGGTGTGCGGACTTGCGAGCTTTACTCAACTAAAATAGCTAGCCTAGACACTTATGTTTTCAAAGCACTTAATTCCTTCCGAATTAAGCTCTTTATTCGTTGTCCATTTTTGCTTTGGCTTGAGTTGTAAACTCTTAAGGGAAAAATATAATTTTGACAAAATGACTTGTGCTTTTCTACTTAAATAAAAAGATAGCAAAACACAATAACATAAATAATATTTTAACATAAATAAAGACATTTGTGACTAGATATATAGTAGTCATATATGAGAGGTGACAAAAGAGTTCCTTTTTTTTTATTTCATCTCTCAAGAGATTTCTTGTGGTAGGTTTAAAGATGTGATTATTTACATTAGTAACCTCTTGATGCTTGCTTGAACCGAGTTTGAATTCTTTTATCACCCATCCCGAAACATCATGACTAAGTTATCTTAGTTAAGGTTTCAAACACGTTCGACTTGCCCAATTCATTTAATTAGGAAATGATGGTCCTAAAGTTTAGTTCTAGTCGTTGTATGAATAGATAGGCTCTACCTAAGTCTTAAAAAGGTATCTTCCCACCTAGTGAGTCTTTAGTAGAATCACTAGGACTATTTATGACAAGCATCAACAATCATGAAAATCATCAATTGTCTATTACCAATGGCCGCTACCAAGAAGGATTAAGGTTTCATAAGTGTCTACCCAAAGCAAAGCCCATCGAAGCACCACTACTAATTCTCTAAATCCTAAGGAAAATACAAATGAAAGTTATAATCATAAAATGATATGTATGGGGCATAACTCTATATCTAGTCTCAAAATATGAAATAGAGCTTAAGAATTAAATAACTAGAGCTTAAAGGAAAAACAACACAAATAGCACACATATATACGAGATAAACTTTCATAGCATAAAAAACAAACAAACAATTAAATGATAATTACTCAAAATATATAAGCATAGAAGCATAACGGACAACCAAAAATTCATTAACACGGACATTCAAAGCTTGATTCTAGCATGACATTTTCCTCAACGGAGTCACCATTTTGTCTACGGGGGCTCGTGGTGAGGCACGAGAAATAGAGTCACCACCTAACTAAAAAAGAAGAACTAAAAAACACTAAATAAACTGTTATGTATTATATGTCCGGATAAGGGTTGATTACATATGGAGAAAATATAACATCATCTGCCATCTCCTCCTACCTAAGGTAGGCTATATTAAATGCATGTGAAAATAAAAATTTAATTATATTATGTTATGTTTTTATGCCTATTTGAGTGAATTTATTCTGTTAGGATGAGATAGTAGAGTAGTTTGGTGTTTCAACTAGTCCAAAGTTGATATCCATACTCGGAGGAGAAAGGTGGAAGAGATTCAGATTTTGGCTAATCTTTAATGAACACAAGGCCATATTGACAAGTAAGTGAGTTTTTAAAGATTGATAGCTTATATTAATATAAATAGTAAGCCACCGATAACTTTACTTACATAAGTGGAAAGCCACTACCAACTTCAAAAAATGAGTTTAGAAAACTACTAACAACTTCATCATATAAGTAGAAAGTCATCGATTACTCTATATTGCTCGAGCAAGGAATAGATAACTAGTTTTCAAACCATTGACAACTTCATCACATAAGTGAAAAGTCATTAGACGACTTCATTTTTTACAAACAAAAAATAGATAAAATGACTTCAAAACCACTAGTATTTTCATCACATAAGTGAAAATTCACCAACAACTTCATTTCAATAGATGGAAATCAAATAAAACTGGTTTGGGGGTCATCGACGACTTCGTTCATATAGGTGAAAAGTCACTAATGACCTTTTTTGATGAGTAGAAAACACATAAAACGGTTTTGAAACCATTGATAGCTTCATCACATAAATAGGAAGCCACCAATAACTTCATTTTGATAAGAAAAAATTAAATAAAATTAGCTTGGGGGCCATCTGTTAGCTTCGTCCACATAGGTGGAAAGTCATTCATGACCTTTTTTCTAACAAACAAAAAATATTTCAAATGATTTTGAAATCACCGATGGCTTCATCACATAAGTAAAAAATTACCAACAACTTTATTTTAATGATTATTTTTTAAATAAAAATGGTTTTAGGGCCACCGATGAATTCATCCATCGGGTAGGAAGTCACCGTCATTGCCTCTTTTCGACGAACGAGAAAACATATAAAATGATTTTGAAATTATCGATAGCTTTATGACATAAGTAAAAGTTACCAATGAATTCATATCAATGATTATTTTTAAATAAAAATAGCTTTGGGCCCATTGGTAATTTCGTCCATATAGGTGGGAAGTCACTTGTGGCCTTTTTTCTAACGAACGAAATCCATGTAAAATGATTTTGAAATCGGTGATGACTTTATCATATAAGTGAAAATTTATCAATGACTTTATTTTAATGATCATTTTTTGAATAAAAATGATTTCAAGGCCATTGACAGACTTCGTCCACATAGGTGGGAAGTCACCGATGACCCTTTTTCCGACGAGCAAAAAATATCTAAAATGATTTTGAAATCATTATCAACTTCATCACATAAAAATAAATTACCAATTACTTCATTTTAATATAATTCTTAAATAAAAATAGTTTTGAGGCCACTAACGGCTTCTTTATGTAGGTGTAAAGTCATCGGTGGTCTTTTTTCTAACGAACGAAACCATATAAAATGATTTTGAAATCATTTGTGACTTTTTCACATAAATGAAAAGTTACCAATGATTTCTTTTCAATGATCATTTTTTGAATAAAAATGTTTTTGGGGCCACTAGTGGCTTCGTCCATATAGGTAGGAAGTTATTAATAGCCTCTTTTCTAACGAGTAAAAAACATATAAAATGATTTTAAAATCATTGATGGCTTCATCACATAAATGAGAAGTTACCAATGACTTTATTTCAATGATCACTTTTTGAAATAAAATGGTTTTGGAGCCACCGATGCACTTCTATCTCTTTCAAATGAACAAAAAAGAGAAGAAAGTATTACCTATCAAACTCCAACAAGTGTGAAACAGAGTTGATGCTTTCACCTAAAAGTCAAATATGACAAAAAAAGATAACCATAGATTCATTAAAAAAAGCAAGAAGCATGGATAACTACTAACGCTTGCCAAGATAATCCTTACTAATTCTATGAAAAAGCTCTCACAAAAGAAAATAATGCAAATTGCAAAAACTTAAAAAAAAAAAAAAAGGACAACTAGTGGCTATGTATATAAACAAAGAAGTAGAAACCTTTTATGAAGGATTCTCAAAGGCCAAAGCCATATGGACACTACGTTTTGAAATGTACTAATCAATCATCACCAAGTGCTCCGATTAAGGGATGAGATAAATGAAAATAGGAAGAGTTTTTAGTAGGCCCAAATGCTTTATTTTTCATAAAACCTCACATAAGTGATGATTAGACTTCTCATGTATGAACATAATCATCATAGAATACAAGTATTTAATAAGACTGTCTCATACCAACTATTGTTCAATCCAAAATGATAAGTATACAGTCATCAAATGCCTAAAATTTTACCAAAAATTACCCAAATGAAAGCGAGTCATTAAATGATAAAAATCTTACCAAAGATTACCTAAAAGAAAACGGTCATCAAATGCCAAAAATTTTGCTAGAGGATCTTCAACCTATAAAAACTCCTGTTAGAGTATGTTGCACGTAAATAAAAAAGTCTTTTACCCTTAAGAAAAAAGAACAAAAACATACCATACACTCTATGCAAGTTGACCATCACTATTGCTATATAAAGGTGAATATAACATATGTATAGAGGTTATGCCTTCTACATTTTACATAATATTATATATTAAAGGATCAAGCATCCTGTGAAGATATGAAATAAACAAAAATTTTATTTCTTTCATCTAAAGTTCTCAAGATCAATTGTTGTTGAATCAACTAAATATATTAGCAATAAGATGAGTAGGGGTTATCTCTTATAATACAAAAATCAATTTGCAAAAAAACCCATCTAAGCATCGGTCTCTACTAATGATCTACACAACTTAAATACTCACATAAAAAGTAACAAAAATTATGGTGTGCTAGCTCTAACTTTTCTACTCGCATAATTTTCTATCAAGAAAATCGCACTAGTATTTTACATAAATATCCTAAAAGAGAGAGAAGTTGTGGGTTTCGATTTTTAAGGAGAGACATACTCTTTTTTTCTTTTTATTGTCTTACTCATCTCTCTCTTCCTCTATCTATATATAGGTGATAACAACTCCTTTCTTGTTAAGGAGTTATAACTTGATTGGGTTTAATTTAACCTTAGCCTTGTAAATCCTTAGCCTTATCCTTTAGTGGTTCAAATTATCCATCCATCAAAAATATCTTGCAAGCTTTTTAATTAAATCTATTAGCCAAAACTCTTTTGGCCTAATTATTCAACAATTAATTTAGACCATCTAAATAAATTGAGTCGGATATTTTTAAGTATGCCCACATTGGGAAATAATTTCTCAAGTTACCCTTTAACCTAAATTAGAAAACTGTTTTTCATTTTAGGTAACCGACTTTCAAATTTGAAAACAATTTCCAAATTAGAAAACTGATATCTAAAATAGGAAACTCGATTTCCATTGTAGGAAATTGATTTTTCAAATTAGGAAAATTTTTTAAAACAAGAACTTTTCCAAAACTTTTGCTTCTCTTTTATCATGTGAATGTTTAAACTTATATGTGTGGCTTAATAAGCTCTAGATATGTTGGCAATATATCAAGAAGATAAAAGACTCCTCTTTTATCTGTTTCGATACATAAATAAAGATTAACATCTAGTAAGGTATTATCATTATCCAATTCTCTAGAAGGATTAATTAATCCACAATTACCTTTTGTGAGTATGGTTTTCATACAATTTAGTCCTCATATTAATTTATCACAGTTTGATCTCGAACTTAGTTTATAGTTTGTTCGATTATGATCACATAAGTTTTCTTCGATCTCCAAATGTCTTAGCTTTTAAGTAAACCAACTATACCCTATTAGTATACTTTCACCGTAACCATAGATTTATGAGTAGACATTCATCAAAGTATAATATAATAACTCCTTTAGTAAATAAGGAATGACATGTTCTATCTCGGTCATGTACCTATCTCCATTAGATTCTTAATGCACCAAACAAATCACCAACATGTAGCTTTTACGGAACCTATCGAAACGAATATGAAAGTACATTAATCCTCTAATGAGATAACTATGATGACTTCAAGTTAAAGGACTACTTATAATAATCTTGTATGAGATTCCCATAGACTAAATCAAATAGGTTCTCATGGAGAGTCACGTTTAGTGATATTCTATCTAACATTATTCACTTGAGTGTTTGCTTTGGCATCACCATGTCGATGGATGTAAGATGACCTACTCGCTATCTTATAGTAAGAGCATAGTACTCACAAGTTTTATTGTATATTATCAATATCCAATCTTGATAATACTATGACATGGGACATTTAATGATATCATTTAAATGCATTAATGTTTGTCTCAAATCTATTAATTAATCATTAATGTAATGTATATCATATGGACTTTTATCTAATTTTATCAAGTTATAAATAATAAGAATTAATAGAAAGACTTCTTTGTTAATATTGAAATACAATGATACAATAAATCGAATCATCCCAATATGTTGGATTTATGACACCTACACTAACATATCTCTTCTCCAACTAGTGCAAATATATTGTTTAGACTATTTAGGCAAATGTACTACTAAGTTTATTAAGGTCAAACACCTTTTTTCATATACTAATTTAGTCATTTAAGGTCTTTCAAATACTAAAAGAGGATTTTTTTTTTTTTGTAGCAAATCATAGATCGTTAAAAAAGGAATAAATCTTCACCTTACGATCAACCAATAAGACATAAAATTCAACTATTCATATAAGTCGAGTATCATAACCTTATCAAATATGTATAAAATCTAATACTAATGTATTTGATATGTAGTTGTCAATTAGTAATTTATTGATGAAATTCGATTAAAATTTGCATCATTTGATGAAAATAATTAAGAGTTTGCATATTATAATTCAAAAGTCAAGTCTTTCACACCATGTTTCTCGTTTCTCTTATTTTATTATTCAAAGAAGTCAAGACTCTATATGCTTCATTCATACTAAATATCTCTTACAATTTTATAAGGATCGGCTAGATCATTGAATTCCAAACAAGATCATGAAATGTTGTTCCTTAATGGCTCTTGTAGCTAAGAGGTAAGCTGAAGAATCTCTCCCGTGCATGTATCCAGTCCAAGGATTTTATTGATTCCAAGTTTAAGGAAATGTGAAAGGCTTTTTTCCTCCGGGGCTAGATATAGCCAAAATGCATTTAGTCTAATTACTAATGCTACAATTTTATTTTTTTGCAATGAAAAGAAAAACAAAGACTAGGCAAGACACATGAACCGAGCTCTATAAGTTACTTACTGGTTGGAAAACTAGTTCATATCATTTTTTTTAACTTCGTTGCTCATATGATATATAGTGCGGTATAGCTTGAATCAATTATTAATTAGTCCCTTTTATTTTGAGAAATGAATTAATTAGCCCTTCTCATTTTAAAAATTAATTATTTAATGTCTTACGTTTTAATTACGTCAATAACTAAGTCCTTTCATCAGTTTTCTATTGGATTAGCGATGAAGTATTCTACTATAATATTTTTTATTCTTAAATTACCAAATTGCCTTTTATATCCCTTATTTTTCTCATTCACCCATTTTTGTTCTCTCTCCTTAATTATTATGGTGACCTCCACTTCACCCTTCTACAATCATGATCTTTGCAATGCTCATTTATGAATATTTACAAGGCCTTATCATCCGTAGTCATAGAAAAACAAAGATTAGCATCCCTAAGATCCATAGCATTTTGAACCATATGGATATTTGTTGGCTAAATTTTCGCAAGTGTATCCACAAATTCTTTTATCTTTCAAACCAATTTCCTTTTATTGTTCCTCAAATTCCTTTTTTGTTTCAAACTCCTTATATTGTTGCCTAATCGTTTTCCTTCTTAATTCAACTTTTTTAATGCATTCTTCAAGTTCATTCTCCTTCAATTTGAGCACCTCACATTGCCTCTTAACCTTCGTTTCTTAAATTCTTTACAACTTTACTCAAATTTCTTTCCATTCAATTCTAGCCCTTTACATTGTTCTTGAATTTCATTTCTCATCAATTTAATTTCCCTAAATCTCTTCATAACCTTCTCATCGTTTGATTTAAATGCATTACATTTCTCAAAAAAAAAAAAAAATCGAAAATATCTCTAAACCATTTACCAATATGCTACTCTTTAAATTTAAGCTCTTTATACTTCTCTTTAACTCGTAACTCTTTCACCTTCAATTCACTTAAAAGTTTCTCATACTCCTTTTTCACTAGCTGAAAAAAATTGATAAAGAGGTCATGGTGACATTTGAGGAGAGAGAAAGAAAGTTAGTGAAGAAGAGAAATAAGATATAAAAAAAGGATAATTTAGAAACAAAAAATACTATAGTATGATATCTCATTTTTAATCTAATAGAAAACTAATAAAATAATCAAGTTATTGATGAAATTAAAGCAAGAGGACAAAATAGTTAGTTAAACAAGGAGGACTAATTAATTTGTTTCAAAAAACAAGAAGGACTAATTTATAATTTACTTTATATAGTTTTACTAATTTCTTTATGGGCTATTGATCCATTCAAGTAGTGCTTGGGCTATTTTACTCGGAGATAAAATATATTAAACTTAATATAAAATAATGGCATTTATCCATTATCTTCTAGATCATGACCTAGCCTAAGAAATTATATATATATATATATATATATATATATATATATATATATATATATATAATGGTTTTCATTGTGTAGTCATTATTTTTTTTCATTGTTCACTCACATTCATTTTCACTATTCAACCGCACTTATTTGTACTCGTGCATTTTATTGTTTATGACTCGGCTTGCCAAATTTTTGCACTTTGGTCTCTCATTTTTTTAGAAACTATTTTTTGATGTCAAATTTCGTTTGTGTTTCATTTTGGTCCTAGACGACTTGGAGGATAGAGAAGCAAAGAGAGAGAGAAGGAAGAAGAGAGAGGGATGGTATGGCTCATTTCGACCACCTTTATCGTCAAACTTACCATCATTTTGTTCGTCTCGAATAATAGAGTCCGTTTATAGTAGTCATAGGTCATGGAATGATAGGAAAAGGTAGATCGAGATTTAAAATTATTTTGAGTTTATTTATTTATTTTGATTGTGATTTTCATTATGTAGTCATTAATTTTTCACTATTCACTTATACTCATTTTCACCATTCGCTCACACTCTTTGCACTATGTTTTTTACTATTTACAACTAAGTTTGTCAAATTTTTACACTTTGGTCTCTCATTGTTTAAGAAACTTTTTTTTTATCTCGAACTTCATTTGTGTTTTATTTTGGTCCTATGCGACTTGGAGGAGAGAGAAGCAAAAATAGAGAGAGAAAAGGGAGAAAGGAGAGGGGAGAGGGATGGCGAGGCTCATTCCGACCACCTTGACCATCAAACTTACCACAATTTTATTCGTCTTGAAAAATAGAGTTTGTTTAAAGTGGTCGAATTCATGAAATGGTAGAAAGAGATAGATCGAGATCTAAAATTATTTTGATTTGAATTTTTTTCTTTTGTGCATTAAGATAAGGTTTGAGGTTATAAAAGAGTTTGTTGATGCTATTTTTATAATTTTCGATTGTTTTTTGGGAAAAAAAATGGAATTGACTTTGGTTTGAGAGGCCAAAAAACTCAACTTTTCGATGACTTTTCCGTGAAATCTAGGTCGCCGAAATTGCATGTAGTCGGAGATTAGAAATAGCTTTTTTAAATAAAAAAAATGACGAGCCCGGTCCTTTAGGCCCATGAACACATGCCGTGTGCTCCAAGCCTACACCTTGTTTTTTTTTTCTTTAATTAAGAACTTTTAAGCAAAAAATAATAAACATCAAGTGTTATTATTTTTATTTTTCATCCAAGTGTGACAATGATATATATATTTTAAATTAACATATATTTTTTAAATTATATTACTTTTATTATTTAAAGTTTATTTTTTGAATTTATAATTTTTTATGAACATTCTCATCCAATTATTTTTTTTATAAAATTTTATTTATTGATGAATATAATTTATTTATTTTTTCTATATTTGATTTTTAGAATAAAATTTTAAAACAAGATTTCTCTTTTTTTTTAAATAAATTAATATAATATATATCATGAAGTTTTAGGATTTTTAAATGATAGTGACACACACACAATATATATATTGAATCATAAGTTTTATTAAAGATTGACTATATATCTTTACACATAGCACCAACTATTTACCATTATTTTTTTAAATTATAGAACTAATTTTTAAAAATAAAATAATTAAAATATATATTTTTAAAAGAACCATCAAATAATTCAATTATAATTTTTTATGCTAACATTATTAATTATTTTATAAATAAATGAATATAAATCAAATATATATATGTATATTTTTAAAATGATTTTCTCATTAGCATTAAATAAGAATAAAAATTTATTTGTTTCATTTGTTAATTTTATACAAGTCTATACATTAATTATACCTTTTTTTTATATAATTTTATAAAAAAATATATTTTGAAAGTTTTTTTGAATTCTTCATTAATATTTTAATTTAAATTATTATAAATTTTTATTTAAGAATTAATGCATAAAGAAAAATCAATCATGTTTTTTTAAATAAAAATTTTATAGAAAATATAAAAAATAAATTAAATGTAAATTTTAATTAAGAAATTAAAATGATTTTGCAGCGTAGGCAACCGTCCATGAAATCGCTAAACAGAACAAAATCAACCCATTGGCCATTGCCAGTGGGTTTCGACGAAAAAACTAGTGTGTATTATTTAACAGCAAAACCTTCAACGTTTTTCTTTCTTTTTCTTCATCTCACTCTCGGCCTTGGTTCAGGCTTCAACCCCAACAGCCACTGCAACACCAAAATCCACAACCCTTTGCCTAACCAAGAGAAAAAACAAAAAAAGATTGTCAATATTAGATTTGGGTTTTGTTTGTGAGTGGTGGTTTTCCATGTGTTCTTTTTAGAATTCTTTTTTGCCATTTGCAAGGTTAGAAACAGAGTTTGTTGATTTTGGGGGTCGAATCCAACCAACCATGTCAACTTTTAAGTCGCCATTGTCATGAATTGTTTGCCCTTGCCTTCAATTTGCTAAGTTATTGCTGCCATTTTTCTTGGTTTTATCCTTTTTTTTTTTTTCCCTTGTTGTTGCTGCCATTTTTTCCTTCGTTTTGGTAAGCTACAACTCTTGGGAGATATAGCAGCTGATTCATGGCCTTATGCAAAGACAAGTGCTCCATGACTTGCAAAAGCTTCTCGAAGCTTTGCTAGGAACCGAAGAAGTCTTTATATAATTCCAGCAACACTAGCCAGCCCGGTATTCTCCCTCTCTCCTCAATTTAAAGTTCCTGTTTTTAATACTCACAATTTTCTGTCTATCAACAAACACGTCCCTATATACTTATGTTTCTCAAATTTCGAAACTTTCCCCATTCAATAAAATCCACACAGCTAAAAACCCAAAACCCATATGTTGAATTGTATAGAGACTGTCATTTTGATTCAAAATTGGGTTTGGATTCTTCAAGCCTGAAACCAACTTTATCGCCTAAACAATCCCAAAACAATGTTGCAATTTTCTGGGATTTGGACAACAAAGCCCCCAAAACAGTCCCTCCATTTGATGCTGCTATTAAGCTTAAAACTGCAGTGTGTTCATTTGGGTTTGTTAAGTATATGGTGGCTTATGCTAATGCTCTAAGTTATGTGCCACAAGGCGTGAGAGAGGAAAGAAAAGAGAGAAAGTCGTTGAATCAGTTAGAAAATAAGGGTGTGATTAAGCCTGTAGAACGTTATCTCTGTAGAGTTTGTGGGAGAAATTTTTATAATAATGAGAAGTTTGTCAATCATTTTAAGCAAATTCATGAGCACGAACAACAGAAGAGGTTGAATCAGATAGAATCAGCAAGAGGGAAAAGGAGAGTTATGTTAGTGGCTAAGTATGCAATGAAGATGCAGAAGTATAAGAATGCTGCGAGGGATATTTTGGCTCAGAAAGTGGGGTATGTTTTGTCTGATGAGTTGAAAAGGGCTGGGTTTTGGGTTAGGAATGTGTCGGATAAGCCACGGGTGGCAGATGTGGCAATGAGGGATCATATGGTAGATATGATGGATAAGAGGAGAGCTGAGTGCTTGGTGCTTGTATCAAAGAATTCTGATTTTGTTCCTGTATTGAAGGAGGCTAAATTGAGATGTTTAAAGACAATTGTGGTAGGGGATGTTAATGATGGGGCATTGAAGAGGGTTGCTGATGCAGGGTTTTCTTGGCAGGAAATTTTGATGGGGAAGGCTAAGAAGGAAGCAGAAACTGTTGTGGGGCGGTGGAAGGACCGTAATATCTTGAAGAGATTGGAGTGGACATATAATCCAGAGGTAGAGAAAACATTGCATGGTGTGGTTGATGAGTTTGATAATTATGGATGTGAGGATGAGCATGATGATAATGATGGTAAGGATGGGGATGTTGATGATATTCTTGATGGTGATGATGTTGGTTGTTTGCAAAAGAAAGATGCCAGAGGTTGGTGGGAGTTGGACTGTGATCCTGATGTCACTTCTTCGCAATCATGCTGATCATAATTGGTGGTTAGATGCGCAATCAGTTTTATGGCTTGGGTGAGTGCACAATTGTCTGGGACAGCAATTTAGAAAATGGTATGAGCAGAAACATCACAAAGCACAGATGATCACACCTGTACTGTAAGTAAATGAGATGTATAGATCTGTTAATAATTAATCTGTGTTTTTTAGAGTTATTTTCAGTCATTATTTCTTGAATAGTACTTGCAGTCCAAGTTAATTGTTTCTTGTCATTTACCTTTTTTTCTCTGCCTGATTAGTGTTTATTTTCTTTCTTTTTAATCTGCGATGTTGAAATCTGCCATGTGTCATTTGCTTCAATAAGTAATGATGAATACTGTCTTGCTGCGCTTAGTTTCTGGCTTCTTCACCACGTTCTGGTCCAGAGAAAAGGTGGTTGTTAGGGAGCTCGTAGCCTCGCAAAAGATAAAAAATAAAATAAATTACTCATTTATTCTAATGTTTGAATCTTGATTAATTGGGACAAAATTCTTAAAATTTTTAACACAAAAGAATGATTTGTGTTTTTTTGCAAAGGATCTTTTGAGCTTAGTAGCATATAGTCCTAGTGCTGATGGAAATTCCAAAGGCAGAATTTGTTGCTTGTTTGATAAATAATTGGAGAGTTGTATGAATTGCTACTTGGGAGTCAAGTTTTTCACATCATGTTTCCTGTATTCCTTGTTTTGGTCATGGAAGTTGAGACAATTATTTGCTTTATTTTTTTATTTAAAAATGCTCTTGCTTTTTTTTTTCTTCTACATTTTCAAGTTTTATCATGTTCACATGTAGCTGAGCCATCTGTTGCTTCTTTGCACAAAATATCTCCAAAACTTTTATAAGGACTAGCTTTATCACAGATTCACAGATCTTCAAACCCTAATTATGAAGGGCTATTCCTCGGTGACTAATATTGCCAAGAAGTACCAAAATCAATCTCTCCCATGTGATAAATTGATCTTGCTAAGAAGCACTTTTGAATCAAGTTTGGCATTAAAAGATTTTGTTTTATAGAGGGCAAATTTTAAATTGCCCCCTTGAGGTTTGAGGGATTTCTCAGTTTTTCTCTTAAGATTTTGTTTGTATCAATTACCTCTTTGAACTTTCATCAATGTTTCTTACATTTATTAAACTAACAAACCTAATAATATGACCTTGTTTATGTTTCAATTACTTTCTAAAATATTAAGAAAATCTCAATCAAATATTTATCTTTCAATTATATTAAAATTCATCTAATCAAATTTGAAAAAAAACAATATAAGTAGTATTATTTCAATTGCGAAATGCTACATCATTGGTTACTAGTTCGAATTTATAAATATTAATATGATTTGAAGGATTAATATGGGAATTTCAATTATGATTTGGACAAATATATTTGTGTGTGTGTGTGTGTGTCTATTGTATTAGCATTATTAATTTTATTATATTAAACCTTGCGTTTTATAATTAACACGTTTTTTTTTTTTTTTGGGGGAACAATAATATGAAACAAAAGATATCATGCTATGTTAACTTTATTCTGTATTTTTTTAATGAAAAAGTTATGTTAAGTTGGTATTAGATTGTTATGATTTTATTAAAATATGCAAAAATTATAGTTCGATTTTTTATATTTTTATTAATATTTTTTTATATGTTAAAAGTTCATATATTTGAGAAAAATGAGATCAAAAAGGAAAATATAATCTTAATTGAAAAAACAAGATAGTAAATATGATTGAGAAATGCATACTTAAGTTATACTTTTTAAAAATTTTAGAAAGTCAATTGAAACATAAAAAATGTCACATCTTTAGTTATGTTAGTTTAATAGATGAAAGGGAAGACTTGAAACTTTGATTAAAGCTTAGGGGTAAAACCCCTAAAATCTCAGGGGAGGCAAATTAAAATTTATACTTTTGTAATATCTTAAGTTGGCTCAAGAAAAATATAGGAATTAGAACAACAAATTAAAATTGTTTACTAGGATTGATAATTCAAAAGTTGCAGCTTAAAAATTATGGAACTAGATCGTTGAGTAAAGAACTTTTGAACTACATATATTTTGTAACAAGCAATCAGCTTATGCTTACAAAGTATCAAAGGATGCAGTTGTTGGCCTAACCAAGAACTTGTGTTGTGAATTACTACAGTGTGGATAGGAGTTAATTGCATTTCACCTTCAGCAATACTTGCAGCTACGGTGGTTAAAGCAGTGGCTGCTATGGATAGAAAGACACTTCAAGAAATGATTTCTTCCACCGACAATTTGAAAGAGGTGATGTTAGATGAGAATGATGTGGCAGAGGCTGCTCTTTAAGTATGCGAGTGGGATGAATATGGTGATTGACGGGGCTTACAGCTTGATGAATCCAGGTTCTGGATAGGGATTCTTTTTGAGACAGCATGCTGGAAAGACTTCTTGACTAGTGCACATTTTCTACTGCTGAGTAATCTTAGAATCATACGTCCATATAACCCTAAAATATTTAAGTGTCTGAAGTTAAAATGTCACCACTCAAGTGTTTTCATTGCTAGATCATCAAATGCAGAATCCAAAATCATTATTGACTAAGGATTTCGTTTCCTTCTCAAAATTGACTTTTCCATGTATGTCTTTCAATCTTCGATTGTCTGAAGCTGTACTGATATATTATATTAGACTAAGTAATGCGTCTCCCATGCAACAGTGCTCAAATGACACGAGTTGGTTATGTTGCTTGCTATCTTGGTATTGCTGTGTCATCTTCCGATCATTCCAAGATTTCAGAAACTATTGTCCTCTTTTTTTTCCTCTCTTAACGAAACATTTCAAATCGTTTACGCTATTTGATTTTCCGTAACATATATTTATGTTATTATAAATATATTTTAGATTAACAAAGAATTAAAAAAGTTTTAACATAACGTGAAGACTGTATAAGCCTTTTCTTTCAACTCTTGATCAGGGAAAAAGGAAAGCCACAATGGCCATGTTTTCGCTTCAGTATGCTCATAACCAATCACCATCTATGGTTTATGCACAACTTTTCACGTTCATTTGGAGCACCCTCATTACAATTTTCTGAACAAGAGCATGTTAATTATTGCGGGGAACAAAATGGCAGAAAAGAATTACAACGAAACAAAAATTGAAATTATAATGTTTGTTTAGAACGAGGAGAAACAAATTTGGTTTCATCTTCATCACTACGCCAGGCGGTTTCGTAGTGTATTCGAACGTGATTTTACGCCTATGGATGCTTCTCTTCTGGTCTCCAATATTTTCTTCTTCTTTTGTTGCTATTTCTTTTCTTTTCTTTTCTTTTCTTTTTCTTTCTTTATGTATAGTCTTGAAAAAATGTGAAGAAAACATTGGAGGTGTGAGCTTTTTTTGAAAAGAAAATATAACATTGAATTCAAAAAAGCAAGAACAGATTTTGGAAACCTTTCGCTGACGATTACTTCTTAAAGTACTTAATAAATTTGTCAAGATTTTGTAAGGTACTGATACAAAAGGAACGTTCGCAAATTTTCATTAAAAAATTCCAGACAAATCTTATTCTTTCTTTTTCAAAATTTTGTGTGATGTTAACATGAAATTATTTAACTACAAAACATTATTTTTCAGAATAATATCACAACATTATTGTTACATTACATCCAAAAAAAGATGGTAGTTTTGGCATGACAATCAACATTTCATCAGGATGAACGTCCATGGCTGGAGCAATAGCACTGGGATCACTCTAAATGGATTCTTTCCACTGCATTTTTCTTCTTTGGATTTTTTATTTTTATTTGTATAAAGATGCATGTTATCACATTTATAGAAGAAACCATCAAATCACATAAACAAACAAGAAAAAAAAACTTGCAATACTTTAAAAATTACAAAAAATAATAGGAAAGTTTAAGATATTGGAGAAAGTTAAAATAAATAATAATAATATAGAGACCACAACTTAAACAAATTTTGGCTTATTTGTTTTTAAATAAATGAGAACTCAAAGAGTATATAGATAATTAACATGAAGAGTATTTAGATAATTACCATAATCATCATGCAATAACAATAAAGTCAGATTGCATCACCTTAGTCCAACCAAACCGTTTCAAATTATTAATTTAACAAAATACAAAGAATTTTGGGATAATTACTAGAAAAACCTTACAAAAAAATCTTCCATATAAAAAACTCACAAATGTTTTTTTAAATCTCTCAAACCCAAAATAATATTTTTCTTACCAAAAACACCTAATAATTAACTCTAGTGTTAACTATTGGTTGCTTTGGTAAGAAAAATATTGTTTTAGGCTTGTGAGATTTAAAAATATTATTTTATGTTTGAGAGATTTAAAAATAAAATACTAAATTTTTTAGATTGAAGATTGTTTAGAAGATATTTTGGTAATTATCCCTAGTTTAAATGAAACTATTATCTTTCAAGATATGTATTTCTATTATGTTTTATTTAATTAATGCACTAAAATATGTTATACATTCATCTTGTAATTTAATTTAATTGTTTGATAAAAAAATGTTGAGTTTTGATTAATTAAAAACTATTATTACCGATGATGCTTTTTTTTCTATCAATATATTAGGATTTTAGAAATCATTAATGTTCGTAATCATACATATTTTATTTTTCTTATTTGTATGATAACCCTTTGATTAAATTACTAGAGAATGACAAGAGTCTCATTTCATCAATATTAATTAGTTAAATTGTCTCGGTTACTATAATTACTAGATAGTAAAATTAATCTCGTAATTAATAAAACAAATCGTCGATAAAAAAAACTCTAATATAAGAAATTTTTTAGTATAATAAAAGAAAAGTAGTCGAATGTTAGTGTTTAAAAGTCAAGGAACCTCAAAAACTTTTTTTTATTTCAAATGCAATAAAAAAAAAACTTGACTTGATCATGAAAAAAAATAATAATTATCAAACTCATTAAAAACTACGGAATGAGTTTATTATTAGATAAAAACTATAAGAAAAAACTCTAAAAAAAATTATGTCTAAAAAATTCATCAATTTATTTTTTAAATCTCTCAAAACTAAAAAATAAATAAATAAATAAATAAAATAAAAAATTCTTACTCGAAACATCCAATAGTTAACTAATGTTAAGTTAGAGATTAACTATTTGGTGTTTTGGTAAGAAAAATATTATTTTGGGTTTGAGAGATTTAAGAATAAATCAATGGGTTTCTTGGATATAAGATTTTTTTAGAGAGTTTTTCCGGTAGTTATCCCAAGAATTTTTTTTGCCTTTTATTTTACAAAAATATTTATATTAGTATATAGATTTAATTTGTGAATAAAAAAAAATCTGATTTCGTTTTCCGTATTCAAATAGAGTCGAAAGGGTAATTAATTTTCTTTAAAAAAAACAAGGAGTAATGATTTCAAATTTCATAACAACGTGTTTTTCTTTAAAAAACCTATTAGTAAATAGTATTTAAACTATTTTATTGTCTTGATAAAATAGTCTAAACACCTCAAACGAATAAAAAAATTAAGGAATGATAACTAATTAAATGATCCTCTCGTGACGATCCGTAATGTAGAAGAAGTCTTCTTAAAGTTTGAAATGGATATTTTAAACTTTTCAGATTGAGTTTAAATGCATAAATATTGCGAAGTCGAGTTACGAATTCGAATCCCGTAATAGTCCAAAGTATTACTTGATATTTGTATTTTATTTGAAATTATACATATTGGATTAAGATTATTCATAAGCCTATAGAAAGAAGGCATCCGGACCTATAATTTTTATGAAGAGTCCAAGACCAAAATCGATCACCATCTAATGTGAAATCAATCAAGAAATTCTAGCACAGAACTTGAAATCCTATTCAGCCATAAAGCCTAATTAATTTTGGACACAATCCAAAATAGGACTTGTGGGTTGTTATATCTATCTATACATATATCTAAATAGCCTCTAAAATTATACATTCAGAACACATCTCATTAACAAGAGAACTTATTTAGTTTATGCAATTTTATTGGAAATGCATGCACGGCTAATTTCCTTTTTTGGTTCAAAAGAAACGTGAAATTCGAAGAACAAGCTTTGCTGTCTCTTATTCTTCCACATTAATTAAATAATATTCTTACTTTTAATTGCTTAGGAAGCTTTCTAGATAATTGTGATCAATGAATAATTATTAGATTAGGGTTTATAACACGTAAATTATAAGACCTATTCGTAAGTAACAGTAGAATTTAGTGATTTTTATTATTGATATCAATATAAGCATAGAAAAAGAAAATGTAGATTAAACCCACCTAGCTGTATGTTGATTATATGTCCACAAATCGTGTATATCTTTCCTTTCAAAAGAGGTATCCTCAAGAATTCAATTTGCAAAAAGGAAGAACTAATATATATAGGAGAGAAAGGACGAGTAGTATCTCCAATATTTCTTGTCTGAAGATGTAAATTACCAAGGAGAAACGGAGAATCTGGATAACATGCATTGCCATTGTCGGGCATATAACGGATAGATAATGAAAGAAAGGTGCAAAGTTCAGCCCTTATCGTTGAACCCCTCAACCACGTGATATCTTCTTCTGAAAAGGAATCGTAAAATTCCGTAGCATCTGTAATTTTGTATGTAAAGGGGAAGTTGTTAAAAATAAAATAAAAAAGATTATCATGTTGTCCTTTATTCCACACTTGAGTTAATTAATTAATTATATGAGAAAAATAGAATATATACATTATCAAAAAGGCTACATATTTTATTGGATCCTGTAAATGAAAACCGATGTTGGAGTAAATTATTCTACCTTGGGAATTGAATTAAGATATATAGAGTGTTGTGGCTTTGTCCAAAGCTTAGAGGGTATTATGCTAATTTTTCACAAATCGTTCAATAAAAAAAATTGACTGGCGATAGCCTCACAAAATCATTTATCATAAATCATTCGACAACAAATAAAATTCTGCTGATAATGGCAACACAAGTCATGTCTCACAAATTGTTCAATAACGAACGAAAATCGACCAGCAATAAGCTCACAAAATCATTTATCACAAGTCGTTCCACAACAAACAAAAACTACCAATAATAGAAACACAAGTTATTTTTCATATAAAATTCATCAACGGCCAAAAAAACAAACCAATGGTGACAAAACAAATCATTTTGCATATAAATTCGTCAACATACCAAAAACAAGCCAATAGTAGCATCGCATCATTTTAAACAAATCATTGAATCTCATAAGCCTAAAAATTAATTAATCACATAACTGTTTGGAAAAGATTGTATTAACAACCAATTTTAATTAATTCAATTACACAAGGGAAACACATGATCAACATCACACTAGAATCGACACCTCATTCTAGATGATCTTTGAAATTAAATCTATTTTTTATCCTTTCAACTCCATGCAAAGTATTGATTTCATTCATATTTCACCTTAATTTACCCAATGATCCTGGACACGTCAAATTTGATATGCATCGACATATCACAACACTTTTAAATTATTTTCACAATCAATAAAAAAAACATATGAAAAAATCAAAATACTTTTTAAAATAATAAAAGTAATCAAAACTTACCCGAAAAATTGCTGAAAAATTACTAAAATACCTTAGACAGACTTTTTAAAATTACCTTTTGCCCCTCAATAGATCTAAAATCACCAAAATGTTTCTAGTGCATGGAAAAAATGTAATACATTAAGTGCTTATTTTGAGAATGCAATATATTATAATACATTAAGAGCTACATCGGATAGAAGTAAAAATAATATTTTTAAATGAAAATTCGGATGAAGAGGTATAAATAAATCGACTTAAAAGTTTTTGCAATGACACAAGTAGCCACTTGTTTGTAAGCTAAAAAAATTTATATATGAGCTAAAGCAAGTCTCCCGATAATGGTATATTAAGTTTCATATTATTATTATCCTATATGGTTTTATTAAAAATATTGTTAATCAATGTATATATGTTAAAAATAGTGAGAGCACATACATTTTTCTTGTCTCATATATAGATGAGACAATCAATAATATGAAACTTAATATACCATAAATTATTTTCACAATCAATAAAAAAAACATATGAAAAAATCAAAATACTTTTTAAAATAATAAAAGTAATCAAAACTTACCCGAAAAATTGCTGAAAAATTACTAAAATACCTTAGACGGCTTTTTAAAATTACCTTTTGCCCCTCAATAGATCTAAAATCACCAAAATGTTTCTAGTGCGTGGAAAAAATGTAATACATTAAGTGCTTATTTTGAGAATGCAATATATTATAATACATTAAGAGCTACATCATATAGAAGTAAACATAATATTTTTAAATGAAAATTCGGATGAAGAGGTATAAATAAACAAGCTTAAAAGTTTTTGCAATGACACAAGTAGCCACTTGTTTGTAAGCTAAAAAAATTTATATACGAGCTAAAGCAAGTCTCCCGATAATGGTATATTAAGTTTCATATTATTATTATCCTATATGGTTTTATTAAAAATATTGTTAATCAATGTATATATGTTAAAAATAGTGAGAGCACATACATTTTTCTTGTCTCATATATAGATGACATTTTGCTTGCAAGTAGTGACTTAGGTTTGTTTCATAAAACTAAACAATTTTTTTCTCAAAACTTTAATGAGAAAAATTTGGATGAAGTCTCCTATGTCGTTGGCCTAGAAATTCACAAATATAGATCTCAAAGAATACTTGAACTATCTTAAAAATCCTACATTCAAAAAGTTCTAAAAAGATTCAACATGTCTAATTGTGCATCTTTAGTAGCACCTCTTATCAAATAGGAAAAATTCAATCATAATTAGTGTCCACAAAATACATTAGAAAAGAAGCATAACATTTTCTATGCATCTATAATAGGCAATTTGATATATGCTTAGGTTTATACAAGATATGACTTGGCATCTCTAGTATGAATGTTAAGAAAGTTCTAAAATAATTTTGTAATGGAACATTAGAAATCCGGTAAGAATGTAATAAGATATCTACAAAGAATCAAGGATTGTAGATATAATAATCATCTTAAGGTAGATGGTTATTCATATTTAAATTTTGCTTGGTTGTGTAAACACAAAAAAGCCTACTTCATGATACATTTTTCTTCTTGCTATAAGATTTGTATCTTGGAGAAGTACTAAGCAAAATATTATTACTTCGTTTATAAAAGCACAATTTATTGCATGCTACAAAGCAACAACATAAGTTATCTAGTTACAAAAGATATATATATTTCTTATATAGAAGGTATCGGTTTTATTTCAAAGCTAATAAAGATTTATTATGATCATTCAACTGTAATTTTTTTATCTAAGAATAATAAAAGTGGATGTCAACACAAGCATATCGACAAAATCATCTTTTTTTGAGAGAAAAATAAAGAAACATAAAGTGCTCATTGAGCATATTATCATTGAGTCGATGGTTACAAATTTTATGATTAAAGCACTCGTCAACAAAATAATATAGAAATCTTGTGGATCGTATGAGTCTAGTTAACACGTTTGGTGTTGACTTTATTTTCTTATTATTGATTGTCTAGACTTTTTTTTATGTTATCCTTACAAATTAATTTGATTTTTTTACATAAAATATTATTTTTTATATCCGCACTATAATATATAAAGTTGGATCCAAATAACTTATTAGAAGTTTATTTATAAAGTTTATTTTCTCATTAAATGTTTGTTTCGAGAATGCAATGTATTGTAATACATAGAAAAAAGTAGTTGATTGTAAAATATAACTGCTATAATTCATATGTTATATTCTTGATATAAGTATGAGTGTTTCTACGTACTAGTTTTCATGAATTCTATAAATGAATTATCTCTTTTCAATTAATGTCAATGTTATATGAACTAAATGGAAGAATGTAAAAAATATCAATTAATGTGGCCCATATGTCACGTCTTGTTTTTAAATTAATACTATTCATTATAATATATTTAGTTTGAATAAAATCTATAAATGACAATTAAGGGTTTAAAGTCTATTGAACTCTAATAATGGGCTAGGCACATTGGATGGGTGAAAGTGTAAAATTAAATTATAAAAAAATAAAAAAACATAGTCCCTAGTCTAGCTTTACTTAAAGTCTTGTGCATCCATCAACATACAGAGAAAACCTAAAATGTTAATATAGACTAGAAGGCTTTTATTTATTTGTTTTTGACGACAACAATTTTTTTGGACAATTGTTTAAACACTTATTCACTCATAATAAAAAGCATCCATCCTGGATGTTAATTTTTACTACTTAATCTCTACTACAATTATATACTTAAATATATTTAATTTATCTTGCATGACAGTCCCTTTTGCATTCTATTGTTACACTTGATAAGTTTGGCTGTATCACTGTAGTGTTCTTATTATTATTATTATTATTATTATTAAGAAGGGGCTTGCTAAATGAATGAATTTATTTATTATTATTTTATTTCCAAGGATATCCCAAATTCAAAAAGTTTAGGTTAATCTACCATTGTTCGATTAGACTTACAAGATAGGTACATAAATGACTTTATTTTGGATTACTATTTTTGTAGCCTCCTCGAAGGATTGCCTACCTCCGAATTAATGATTAATTAGTTATTTTTCTTCTTTAATAATATTAATATTGACTATCTCCAAATGATTAGGGCATCACGTGTAGCTCAAGACAGCTCATTTGAGTTCAGATTTTCTTTCCAGTTGTTTGTTCCATTTCTTTAATTTAATGGGATCCTTGGCAAGTACAAATACATTCGATTACTGTTAATGTCTGTTATTGCTAATGATATCCACCTATGTGCAAATGTCATAGTTATCAATCGAACAATTAATATTTATATGCTATGCATTACGGCTATCCAGTATTTCATGCATTATAATACTTAAAACAAAGAAGAAATCTCTCCACTTGTGAGATGGTGGTTCATTGGAAGAAAGAATATAATGGTGGTTATAAAGTTAGAGAAGATTCTTATATTTTTTTTCTAATTTAAATTAACCATCATCAGTATAATTAAGATAAAGAACAAAGGAATGCTAATCCACTTGCTTAGTGGCAATCCCATTTATAGCCCACCCTTACATTATTTTCTATAGTTAATATTAATATATTTCTCTCTTAAGTGTGACAAAATCCTTGATTTTTCTTCAATCAATAAATTAAGTTATATAGTTAGATATTCCCAACCTCAACTTGTTGACTCGTTAATCAATTGCTGCATAATGGTTTGGGACGACATTAGTTGGTTATTTAGTGAAGTACCCAAAAAATTATTTAGTATAGCTCTATGATAGAATGAAATTAGTCTCGCATAACTTTTAGAGTGCATGTGTTACATAACTTATGAAAATTGTTTTAACTTTGAATCATATATAATCTAAAATGTAACTCGTATTAGGGATAACAATGAAACGAATATAAAATAGGTATATGTTTTATCCGATCTAATAAATACTTACTAAAAATATCTAATTGGTATTAAAATGGATGAGGGTAAAAAAAATACTTATCCACTAATATAATTTCGGGTTATGGATAATCATTGTTTATCTTATTAATACCTACTAATTTATTTTAGTTTTTTAATTAACATACATGGATATAATTGCATGAACTTTAAAAACTAAGGACCAAAATATTTTTTTCAAAAACTTTGAGGATAAAAAAACTTATAAATAAATGACCAAAATGCAAAAAAAAAAAATTTAAGGACAAACATTTTTTTGAAAATTATAAGAATGAAAAATGAATATTTTTGATAAATTATTTTTAGTCGATATTAAATAGGTATTAAATAGATGGATAATTTAATATGGGTAGGGTATAGATTTAATAAAGATTTATATGATGATTTCTTAATGAGTAATTAATAGAATAATTTTTTTTTGTGAATAGAGTAAAAAATTGAATTGATGAGCCAGGTACCCGCTCATTGCCATCCCTACCTCCCATGAACAACTTAAGATTAAAATAATTTAAATCAAATTAAAGTATGTTTGGCAAAATTAGATAACTAAACAATTCATTTGAAAAATGAAGATGATTTAAGTTAGAATCAAAATTGAAAATTTCAACTTTTGATTAAAGCGAAATCTTGGCTCAAGATTAGAAATAACCTTGTTGGTTTAGCACAAAATTAATTCTAAACAAAAATATTAATGCATGTTCTTTGAGTAAAAAATTAAGAAATAATTTCAGTAAATTTTCAAGAATTATATCAAACAAGCATGACTGATATCATGAAAAGTAACTTTCTCATGATTTAAACATTAACCTTATAAATAACTTATAAAAATGATATGCGATTAAAATATGTTTGTAAAAAATGATTCAAGGGAATTTACATGAAGAATGATCATGGGTTTGAATTGAATATTACGAGAGTTGAAACTAATTAAAATTTTTAATTTTGATCACAACTACTTTCGAACTAGATTTGGAAATAACTTTTAAACCTAAGCCCAAAATTAAAACCAAACATACTTGCTTTCAATCATGCCAAAGGACACTTACAATTACAGCCAAAAAGGAACAGTAATGATGCAGATTTTTATTGATATGCCAGCCTACTTTATACACTCCATTATTACGCAGTGAATAACTTAACCTAACGTTTTCGTACCTAGGCAACATGCACCTACCATCTACAAACACAAATAAGAAAAGACAACGACAAAAATATATCTATATCTCCTTTGTACCCATCATGCTCAATACGTATGTCACTCCCTCTGTTATATTCTCCCTTTTTTTTTCCAAAACCCTTTGCTAGATCGGGAATCCCTAGCTGACGTAAGCTATATCTTTTAGTAATGCACTATCTTTCTTACACACAAACAAAGAAAAAAGTTCTTCAGCATATCCACATGAAACCAATGGCAGTGTTTTGGTAGCTCTAAAATAAAGGAAATGCAAAAGCCAAGCGCAATCTGACGTGGATCTGCAAAATCCAACGCCAACCCTGCTTTTTTTTTAGTTTTATTTAGGCATTTTCTAGAACTAATAATATTTTAAAAAAATAATAAAATTTGACTCTTAACAAACACTCAAAAAATTTATAACTCAATAATAATAATTTTTTACAACAAAAGTTCACGAATTTAAATCATAATAAATTAATTATATTAAGATTTTTGAATATACGAATTAAAAAAAATTCTTAAAAAAATAATTTTAAAGTTTAAATTCTATATTGACATAAAAGTTATGTGAAAACCAGCCCATTTAAATTGGATAAATAATTTATTGGTAGCACTTTTTTTCCACGTTGCACTTAGGAGAGATCTCCACTTGGAAAGATCTATGGGCGCTAACAGGCTTTGTAGGATGGACATGTGGCATACGTCACATCCCATATGAATGGGAGGGGTTGAGGCTTGTTTTTTCCCCCTAGTGAACATAAACAGTGCCCTAAAAGTAGCTAGAGGAGGACTGAAAGGAAGGTGCCATGTTGGCAATGTGAGACTTGAAAGAAGAATGAGGGACTAGCGTGTTCGGACCACCTCAATTCGCTTAAAGGAGAGGAGAGTCAAAAGTTAGGATCGTCCTTTCCCAAGTGACCCACCACAATTACATAATCACTAGCTATTAATATATATATTTTGCTAAAAGTACTGCTGAATGAATATTAAGGAGATTTATTTTGGTCATTAGATGCATTTTTATACTCCTATATATGTGACTACAATTTGAGGAAACATGCAAAGTTTAAAAATTAAAATAATTGAGCATGGCAACATCAATAATGAAGTTCAGTAAAATCTTTGGCACACATACAGAATTGATCAACCCTAGCTAGAATTAATTAATTAATTAGGGTTGTGTAGATTGAGAAAAAAAAAAAAGATAAAAAAAGAAGATCGTGAGATGGAGATCTCGATTACTCACAATAATTTCAGCTCTTCATTCTTCACAAAAGAAAAGAAAAGAAAAAAAAAAAAAAAGGAAATCTTACCAGGCAAGTAAGTGAACGCAGCACTCTTCTACAATTTCATGCCCTTTTAAGCTCATAATTAAATCTTTCGAGAAATATCCGTAGTGACAAGTCAATTTAGATAAACAACCTTTACTTGGGTAAGCTGCCAAGCAGATATACATGCATGCGTCAACACCCAAGGGGAAGGAAAGATTTTGAAAAAAAAAAAAACAAACAAACAACCCATTATTAGACATTACTATCACGAAATTAAGCAGCTGAGTCAAAGGGTAAGTCATACATATGTAGGTACTAGATTTTCCTTCTTGTCGTGAAGTTTGTAGCTTAACTTTTATCTAATTTGCGAAGTCTTGGTAGTACAGCAACTACGGCAAAAAACTTTAACATGCTTGAAAGATTATCGCATGTATAGTAGCAGTACACCTAAACTTGGAATTTAAATTTGAAGATTTTGAAATAATTTTTGGGAAGAGTGTATATATATGGGAATGTTAAAGACAATTAATTAATTATAATAACTACCTAGCTACTATAATATAATATAATATGTATTAATTATATGTCCAAAACATGATGGATCATCCCAAGGAAATTAGAAGTAGTCTACATATGATACGGATTTACCATGAAATTTATATGACTTGATGAAAATAAAGAAATTTGAAATAATTAAGTTGTATCATACTTCTATTTCATACCCACCATCTCGTGGCGAAATTTCACAATTTACGCACGTTGCTTCTTTCTTAGTTACATGCTACCCACCTTACAATCCAATTCTCGTGCAATTTTTTTTTTAATCGGGGAATTATAAAAATAAACATAATATGATAAAGTCAATGAATTGTAGTTCCATTGCTAAAAAATAAGAGAAAAAATATTTCATTTTATCATATTATATTATTTAATAATGAAATTATACCGTTAATATATAGAAGAGAATTTCCTAAAATCAAATACATTTGACCTGTCCACATTTAATGCTACATTAAACTTTAAGATTAATTTCTTAAGATCAAATAAATTCCTAAAATCAAGTAATTTTATACTAGAAAATAATGGAAAACAAAGAAATCTTAACACTCCTTCTCAAGTTATTACATTGATATCGTACATGTCCAACATGTCTATAGCACTTGAGAGCAACCGATTTAAAATTGTTTTAGTGAAAATGTCGACTAATTGATCCTCTTATCAAATCTTAGGCAACTTCAAGATTTTCTCATCTAATTTCTCTTTAATGAAGAACATTTCCACCTCGACATGCTTAGCACAACCATGTTGAACTAGATTATGTGCAATATTATAAGCGAGCTTTATTATCACAATATAGTCGAATTGGTTGTCTAGGTGGATAACCTAAATCCCGTAACAGAAGTCTTAGCCAAAATGCTTCACATAAATTATGTGACATACCTCTAAATTCAACTTCGCGCTTAAGCATGCAAAAACATTTATTTTTTACTTCTCCAAGTAACAAGATTGCCACCTACAAAGGTAAAGTAACTTGAAATGGATCGTCTATTATCTACTAATTCAGCCTAGGTAGCATTAGTATATATATCTATGTTTTCATAATTTGTGTTCTATGTGAACAAGATTTCCTCTCCACGAATAGACTTCAAATACCTCAAAATATGCACAATCGCATTCATATATATGTTTTTCTCCAAGATTATGCATATATTGACTAACAACACTCAATGCATAAGTAAGATCCGATCTTATGTGAGTTAAGTACATCAATCTTCCCACAAGTCTCCGATATCTCTCTTTGTGAGGAAACACCTTATTAGACTCAATACATAAATTTAGACCTTTTTCCACTAATGTATCAATTAGGTTTTTTACCCGTGCTACGCTGCGGGTAGAATAAAATATATAAAATTATTTAGAAAAATCATTTTAATTTGATAGTGTGTTTTATGATGTGAATGTATAAAAATATATAAAATCAAAGGTAAAAAAAATATTTTAAATTTTTTAATGTAATTTGAAATTAAATGGATGAGAATTTTTTAAAAATGACAAATTAAAATAGTAAATTTTAAATAATAAAAATAATCAACAAAACACTAAAACAAAATGGGATCAAATTAATATACCATTAAAGTTTGAAATTTAAAAAAAAAATTGTATAAAAAAATTAAGGATCATAAAATTTTAAATTAATTGAATGAGAAAAGAATGAATAATATTAAAATAAATGGAAACTATCATTATATGTAATTTTAAATTAATTGGATAAGAATTTGAAAACAAATGAAAAATTAAATTTATAGATTTAAAATAATAAAAATAATAAAACAACTTAAAACAAATAGGCTAAATCACAATAAAATTAATATATATACACATATACAAGTTTAGGAAGCTAACTAGTTGTACAACATTAATGTTGTTCTAACCGTTACATATCGTTATAGTCATTACAATCGTTACAACATTAATGCTCTTCTAATCGTTACATCCATTACAATCGTTACAACCATTACAACATTAATGCTATTCTAACCGTTACAGTACGTTACTAACACCTTAACGTCCCTCCTCAAATTGATGCTAGGTAGATAGAAGCATTAATTTGCCGATCAAAAAATCATGTCTATTTTTCGTCATGGCTTTCGTAAATATATCAACTAATCTGTGTTGGGACTTGATATAAGGCAAGGTAATGAGTCCTTTATGGAGAAGTTCTCTTATGTAGTGACGGTCAACTTCAATATGTTTGGTATGCTCGTGGAAAACTCGGATTGTTTGCAATTTGAATAGCGCTCGTGTTGTCAACATGAAGTCGAATAGGTTCTCGTAACTTCACACCAAGCTCAACAAGTAATCCATGAAGCTAAACAATTTCGAACATGCTACGGATATAGAGCGATACTTTACCTCTATAGATGACTTAGAAACACGATCATGCTTCTTACATTTCCATGATACTAGTGAATGACCAAGGAACATGCACTAACCCGTTGTGGAATGATGAGAATCCGGGCATCCCGTCCAATCCGCATCCGCAAAGCCGATAAGTTAAATTATGGAGGAGGATGGGACGAAGATACTTCGCCCTATCGTGTTCTTTAAGTAACGAATAACTCAATGGAGAACAACTAAGTGAAGTTAACGAGGATCGGATACAAATTGACTAAGAATGTGAACAACATAGGAGATATTAGGCCTTGTCATTGTAAGATATACCAAACTTTCAATCAGCTTACGATAATATACGGGATCTAAAATTGCCTTCCCATCATCCTTCTTATACTTGACATTTACTTCCATGGGAGTATGTACAATCTTTTCATTTATTAAGTGTGCTTCACGGATGATATCGGTAGTGTACTTGGTTTGTTTCAGCCTCTAAACCTTGAGAAGTTAATGTGACCTCGGTTCCCAAAAAATAAGTAAGGGCACCAAGATCCTTCATATGAAAAGAAGAGTGAAGTAGCCCTTTGAGGTCAAAGATACTCGCAGTATCACTTCCGAGTTATAACGATGTCATCAACATAAAAAAGCAAAATAATCAAACCGAGTAAGAGTTTCTTGAATAAACATAGAATGATCATGTGAACTTTGTCGAAATCCAAAATTACAAATAGTGGTCTGAAATTTTTCAAACCATGCCCGAGGAGCTTGTTTTAAGCCATACAATGATTTTTGAAGACAACAAACAAAACTCAGTCGTTTCGGTTTATACTCGAGAGGTGGTTTCATATAGATTGTTTCCTTAAGATTTCCATGGAGAAATGCATTTTTGACATCTAATTGATGCAAATCCTAATGATTGATAGATGTCAATGCTAAGATAACACGAATGGTGGTTATCTTTGCCACAGGATCAAATGCTTCATCATAGTCAATTCCATATTCCTGTTTGTACCCTCGAGCGACCAATCTAGCTTTGTATCGATCCGGTGTACCGTCAACCTTGATTTTGATTGAACAAACCCATTTGCTTCCAATCACTTGACCAGCTTTTGGTGCTTGGACAAAGTTCCCAAGTTTGATTATCATTAAGAGCCTACAATTCTTCAACCATAACCTTTTTTCCAACACTCTTGTCCAGTTGTTTATTTATAGGATGACGAATAGGAACCCGCTCTAAAGTAGTGAATAAAACTGATTTATGTCCATAATGTGTAGATAAGTAACCATACCTCTTTGGTGGAATAGATGTTCGATTAGACCGACGAATAGGTTGTGCAACTTCGTCGCTCAAGTACGGAGTTGTAGTTCGGGTACTATTTCATATTCAATTCTCTGGTTAGGTTGAGGAGATTTATTAGGAAGCTTAGAACGATGAGTATACTTGTTTTAGAGGAGGTGCAATAGGGTTAGGTGGGGAAATAGGTTGGGAATCAATTGTAGGAACAATATCGGGAGTCGTACTAAGGTTAACAATCGGGAGAGTTGATGGCATGATAGCCTTTATGTGCTCATTATTATGATCATGATGTGAGAAACTAGATTCTAAAAATTAAGGCAAAATACTTATTTCGGATGTTGGAGATGTCAATGAGGAAGAATAATGATATGAATTTTCAAAAAACGTGACATGCCTAGAGCTACAACTTCTTTGTTTTTGATGATCGTAGCGGACAAAACCTTTTTTATTATCTACATACCAAAGAAAGACATATTTGGTCGCTTTGAGAGATAACTTATCACACTTATGAGATGGAAGAAGAACAAAACAAATACAACCAAACATACGAAGATGAGAATAATCTGGAAGGTGGAGATACAAACACTTAAAGGGGGACTTGTTTCCTACATTAAAATATGGTTGTCGATTAATGAGATAGACGATAGTTTTGACGAGCTTCAACCAAAAACCTTTTAGAGGTCGAGGATTCAATAAGTAATGTATGAGTTAGATACAAGATATGTCTATTTTTTCGTTCAACAAGCCTATTTTGTTCGAGAGTGTGAGGGTAGAAACATTGATGAATAGTTCCTTTATCGAAAAGAAGTTTAACAAGCTAGACTCACCATACTCCTCCACCGAATCCGATAAAAAAAAGTTTAATGTGAGTGTTGAATTGATTTTCTACCATTTTCACAAAGGTTTGGGTAATATGAGAAGCTTCTAACTTAGATCGCATAAAATATACCCAAGTGTATCGTGTAAAATGATCAATAAAGAGAATGAAGTATTTGTATCCTAGACGAGACACCTCGGGAGATGGACCCCAAACATCGCTATAGATTAGCTCAAAAGGTTTTACATAAACAAGTACAATTAGTTGGAAAAGAGAGTTTGTGAGACTTGGACAATGCACAACTCGACAACTTATTTGAATAGTTGAATCAATGGATTTGCTAGATGGAAATATAGATCGTAACATTAATCTCAACCTATTAGGATATGGATGGCCAAGACGACGATGCCATAAGTCCCCTAATATAGATTTATTAGAAGCACAAAAAGCAAACAACCTGGAAAGAGAATTTTCATGATCGGTTCGAGCACAAAGAGTCTTCCATGCTTACGCCCTTCCCTATTATTTTTCCAGGTGTGCTGATCCCGAATCCAATAACCATCGCGAGGAAAAATAAAGTGAGTAGTTTTGTTCAACTAATTGCCCAACGTAAATAAGATTGGTAGTTAATTTAGGAACATAAAGCACATTGGATATATGAAAGGAATTTTTAAGACATATAACGATCTCTTTACCATGAACTTCTAGGTTTTCTCTAATAGCAATAGTAATAAGGACATTAGAGTGATCATGTTAGATAGAATGAAATTGTTGATGTGAACTAGTCATGTGGTTTGAAGCACCGGAATCAATAAACCATTTAGAAAATGTTTGTTTTGTACCCGAGATACCTGTAGCAGTAATAACATTTGAAAAAGCACTCGAAATTGTAGAGGCAATGAATTCTTAGATCATCTTTTGAACGGATTCAGCGAGTAAGAGCTTTTTCATCATTAGAATGAAAAGTTGTTATGGTAGTATCCGTAGTGAAATAAGCTTTAAGCCCTTGTCTTCGCCTTTGTAATAGGTTACAATCGAAATTACATGGCCTTTGTTCTTGCAGTAGTTGCGAAATTTCTTTTCTTACGAGTGTGAAACAACATGGCCATATTCTTTGCATCCATGACACCGAATTTGGTCGTGATCATTAAACTTTGGCTTTGACTTATACTTTGAAGAAAACAAAGCACCTTCGAGGATGGTTATTGAATAATCAAATGTGGCTTGCGTGCGCGGACGAGTTTCTTCCGAAGAAGGTCGAAATAATTTCATCCAACCCTTGGTTAGATTAATGATTAATGATGCTAAAATGAACATATTCAAATTCTAGTCGTAATTTCATTAGAGATTGCATGACCCTAGCCTTTTTGCGCTCCTTCAAGATATGTTCAAAAGCAGCTTTATCAATAAAGGTAAGCAATGACTAGATCTTGTTTAGACCATAAAGCCATAAAGCCTCGAATAATAGGTCTAAACATCTTTATCTCCTTGAATATAGTGAGAAATAACGTATTCCAATTGAAATTCTTTTACTTGATTTAATTGTGAGTATACATTCTTTAGGTGACTCCATATCTCCGAAGCTTTTCCAAAAACACGTAAACTCAAAGCAATTTCTTGACTCATGGAATCGAGAAGCCAAGAGATAACTCCGAGCATTTCTCACCTTCCATTTGATTTTTCTTGAGCATCGGTTAGTTCAAGCATAATACCATCGAGAACTCCAAGGAGGTCTTTCCCTTCAACAAACACACGAAACCGAAATTCCCATAAGGAATAGTTCTTTCCATCAAACTTAATAGAGATACAGTTTGAATGCTCCATGATTAGATCAAGACTAAGCAAAACACAAGAATGAGAGATTTTCAATGCCAAAGAATCAGAACTTAAAAAAAAACAAAGTCCGGACAAAAGGTGAACAGAGATCAAAACTCAAGAAAGAAAATGGAATAGATCGGAATACAAGCTTTGATACAATGATAAAAACAAGAGAATATACTTTCTTTTTCTCTATATCTTCATTAGTTTAGGTCTCATATATATATATATATATATATATATATATATATATATATATATATATATATATATATATATATATCTACAAGTTTAGAAAGCTAACTAGTTGTACAACATCAATGCTATTCTAACCGTTACAGCTTATTACAACAGTTACAACCATTATAACATCAATACTCTTCTAACCATTACAGCCATTACAAGTGTTACAACATTAATGCTAATATAACCTTTACAACACCTTAACAGCACATAATTTTAAAAAAAATTAATTATGGGAGGCCAGTATGGTTGGCTCGTAAAAGCGAGCCCATGCGCTGTGCTTGCTCGCCCAAAAAAAAATACTTTGTAATTTTTTACGAACCGGAGGTCGTCGAAGTTTGTCGAAAAAGTAAGGGTCAACTTTTAGACCCTTAAAAATTGAATTCCAACATCATTTTTTCTCCTAAAACCTCTAAACGACCGTAATAAAGTCAATAAATGCATCTAAACCCTTAAAAATCATTTTAATATACATAAAAATAAAGAAAAAGACAAAATCAAATCCGATTTTTTTTCTTTTTTGGTTCCGATTTACCTCATCTAATTTTTTTAATCTTTTGAAACCATCATGAACAAACTCATCTCTCAAAGATAAATAAATCTAGTGGATTTTCGGCAGCTAGAGTGGCCTAAATAAGGTTGGTCCACGATCTCTCTCTCCTCCCGTCTCTCCCATCCTCTCGCTTTATCTCTCCACCCAAGGACCAAAATGGATGATCAAATGAACATGTAGATTGAAATGTACTTTCAAAAATATCAATGACCAAAGTATATAAAAAAATCATGAATAGTGAAACGCACGGTGAAATGTGAGAAGGTGAATAGGAAATTGTGAGAGCGTGAACAGTAGTTCAAATAGTAATGCTACAATAATCAATGATTTTTCTTTATTTTTTTAGTTAATTGGTTGACATCTTAATATTTCAATCTCTTATAAAATATATAAGACATATTTCTTTAAAAAAAAAAAATCCCTACATCTCATTGAAAAACTTCAATCTCAAGAAAATATTTAGAGGATCTAAATCTTTCATTTTAAATTCTTTGGATAAAAACTTCGTAAAGCTTTTTTTTTCTTTAGGATCATTACCCATAACTTTTATATCTCATCCACATATACAATGAGTGCAATAATCTTTTCATGTTTCTTCTTTAGGAGTAAAGTATGATCTCGTTTTGCTTTAATAGTATCCAAAAACTATCATTGACTTTGCGAACCTCGCGAAACCATGCTTTTGGAGATTGTTTCAACTCCGTACAATAACTTTTTTAATTTGCACACCTTTTGACTATGATCTTTAAGAGCATTACATTATGGAGGGAGATTTATATAAAATTCTTCAAACAATTCATCATGTAAAAAAACAATTTTCGTATTGAATTTTTGTAATGGAAAATCTAGATTCACAACCAAGGAATGTATTAATTTTAGCTACCAAAAAAAATGTCTTTGTGTAATCAATCTCATAAGTTTAAGTGTATCCTTTTGCTATCAATCTTGCTTTATAGTGCTCAATTATGCTATCATTTTGTATTTCACAATGCAGATCTATTGGCATTCTATTAGTTTATTTCCCGATAAACGATCAACTAGTTCCTAAATGTCATTTTTTTTTAATAAGGATTTCATTTTCTTATTCATAGCAGCTTTTAACCTTTAGTCGCCTAAGGCTTATTGCACAATGTTAGAAATAGCTATAATATATAATTGATTTACAAGTGACTTATTTGATTCTTACAAATGGTGATTAGACACATAATGATTAAAAAGATATTTAACTTTACTAGTAATTTTAGGATAATATGTGGGTTTAGAAATACCTCTAGTGTGACGATGTGGTAACTATTTTTTGGGTAGCTCAATAACTAAATTAAGAGTATCATCAACAAAAGATTGGTTTGGTATATCAATAAAAGGCTCAAACTCGGATGGTTCAACCAATAAAATCAAAATTTTTGTTTCTATTTCTTTTTCAATTTCTAATTGTTCATCACCACCTTAATCCAAAGTTGTACCACTCAAATTCAATTTATTGGCTTCCTAATTACCAGTTTCAAGAGATTCTCTTATCTCTAAAATATGATAATAATCATTTAGAGTTTGAATTCTTTGATAACACTCCCTCAAGTTCGAGCTTAAAGAAAAAATACATGGAATTTTTATTAAAAAACATATCTCGTTGTGATGAATATCCATTCAATTGAGGACAATAACATTGATATCCTTTTATATATAGAGCATATTCAAGAAACACACTTCACAATGCTCAAGAAGTCAACTTACTATGCCGATGTCGATGAAGGTGTACAAATGCTACGAGTAAAAAATATATGGATGTAAATTTTGGATAGTTAGCCCAACAACTATATCATTAAGAAATTGGAATTGTGTTCAAAATTTAAGAGAACTAGAAGGTACTTAATCGATTACACATGCTATAGAGGTGAGTGCTTCTCCCCAATAAGATAATAAGCATACGAGCTTCTATCAATAAAGCTTGAATAACCTCCAATAAGTGTTGATTCTTTTGCCTAACAACTCCATTTTGCTAGTGTAGTGGAACAAATAGATTGATATATGATTTAATGGGCTTCCAAATACAATCGAAGATAAGAATTTCGATATTCTCCATTATTATTTCTTTTAAGAACTTGTATCCGTGCATTTTATCGAGTCCCGATCATTTTATAAAAATTTTGAAATAACAAGTTCACTTTTCCTTTAGAATTCATTAAGCATAACCAACTCATCTTAGTACAATCATTAATAAAAATAGCAAACCAACATGATCCACTTAAAGTTAGAATTTTAAATAGACCTCGGACATCAAAATGTATAACTAAAAAAGGAGTTGGGCTTTTATTCAAAATTAACGAAAATGAAACACAATGCATTTTGCCCATTCACAAACCTCACACTAGAAACTAGAGGTGTCACACTTTGTAAACAAACTAGGAAACAATATTTTTTTTAAAATAACCAAAAGACATATGTCCAAACCGTCGACACCATTACCAAATTTTAGATTGCTTATTCTCCTCTTTAGAGCCATCCATTACCAAACTATGTCATAGTTTGTTAGAAATTTTTTACATCAAGTCCAAGTAATACGAGCTTTTATCGCCTAATACCATAATCATTCTTCTATCTTGTCCGGATATCTTTATACATACAAAATTTAGGCTAAAAAATTACAACACGAGATAAAGTTTTAGTTATTTGAGAAACCGACAAAATGTTATAATTTAAAGATGGAATAACTAAAACAAAATATAAATTCGAGGTATCGGTAAGAGTTAAGAATCCTTCCTCAATAATTGAGATTGGGTTACTTATAGCAATGGATATATATATATATATATATATATATATATATATATATATATATATATATTTTGGTTTAAGAGGTGAGACATGTCTAGAACCAAATGTTATATGATCCGTAGGTCCAAAATTAATTATCAATGTACTATTAGAAACAGATGCAAAAATATTTAAAATCTTACCATCATATTTTGTATCCGTTACCAAAGTCGAGGCCTTTCAACGAATACCACTTTCGAATTAGTTTCAACAACAAATGTAGTTAATTAAGTTCTTCCTAAAACTCTTCTTTCCCCGATCACGATTATGATCCCACCATGACGGATATCTCTCAATTTCAAAACATTGATTATTAACGTGATTACAATGAGTGCATTTATATTTATTCACGTCATTAATAATCTTAGGTGATCAATTTTGAGCCCCATGACCAAATTATTCGGACATTCATAGTGAACAAAAACATTTAAATATTTTGTCTCGGATGACTTGGTCTAGACATTTCAAAAGATTTTTTTTTAAGAGAGAGGCTCTAATACCAACTTAAAAATAAGAGGAAAAATATTTTATTATTTCATATTATATTATTTAATAATAAAATTATACAATCAAGAGGAGAATTTTTCAAAATTAAATATAGTTGCCCTGTCTATGGAAAGAATTGAAAACAAGGAAATCTCAACACCATTATTATTAATATCTTCTTATTCTGATAGGTTTTCATTAAAGTTGAACACAATAACACATATAAAAACCTAGCAAGGGCTTATCTTAGCCCTTCTGAAAAAAAAAAAAAAAAAAAAAAAAAAAACTCTAGATGATCAAACAAAAACATTTCGATGTCTAACGATTTTCTAGATCGGAGCCAGCGGCTGATAATAAGACAATGGATCTTGTCCCATCTTTCAGATCATATCATGGGTTAATCCTAAGCTTACCCACCCCTAACTTTCAGGGAGAAGGAGAGAACAAAAATGTAGGATGTGACCTTAAAGATGACACATTCTGTGCCCACCTGGCCACCTCAGAGACTGGAAGTATCTAGCTACCTAGTTCATACCCTCGCTTACCTACAGAGAAACCACATGTACCATCGGGATTTAAAGAAATAAAACAACAATGGCTTACTTTCCATCTTTTTTTTCTTACAAAATTATCTTCCATCAAATGCGAGTAAATTACAAATTAATCCCTTTTGTTTTGAATAACGAATTAATTAGTCTTTCTATATCAAAAACTAATTATTTTTATTTTTATCTATTTTGTATATTTATTTTTTCAAATAGAAAAAACAAATAGATATTATAAAAATATATTTTATAAAATAAAATAAAATTAAGTTAAGTATAATTAATACTGATTAATAGACTAAATAATAATTATTTTTTTTACAAAAAACTAATTCATTCATTTCTCAAAACTAAAAAAATAAATTTATAATGGACTCGATCAAAGGCTAATTATTTGTGAAAAAACCATATGTATTAATCTATCTTATAACCGGAATAAGTATTAAATTTTGAGTTGTGAAAAAAATAAGAAATAATAAAAGATAAGAAATTAATGTGGTTTGGTCATGATCATCTACTCCACGCACATAAAAGCCACACAAAATTATAAATTGTATTTGAATTATATGTTTAGGAATTACAAAACATGATACTTATGATGAATGATACGTGTGAATTGGAAAATAAATAAATCATTTAATCTCTTAAACCACTCTTAACAAATTCAAGTTTTATTTTCATAATAGTTTGGTCGATTCTTGTAATATAGAAAGTAACATACTTTCTAATAGTTGGTAGTTAGCTGAACAAAGAGAAAATGAAGAAAAAAGTCTTAATTTAATCCTGCTCCTAACAAAGTCTTAATTACAAGATAATTAATTAGTAAATATATATAAAAACGCCTTGACGGCTATGCAGGCCATATAGGAATGCTTATGCAACGATTAATAAAGATTGAAAAATATGCATCACCGGATAAGAAAATGTGCCAAGAAAAATGGACAAATATTGTAGGAATAGTAGCCGGCATTTATACATATATTCCAAAAGCAAACCTTAATGCATGTTGATTTGTTCCTTTAACATGGATTAATTACTATTATTATAATTCCAAAATCGACCTCTCATAATTGAAAAAAAATACAGCCAGTTGGCTATATATATATATATATATATAGCCAGCTAACTCTACCTTAAAGTCAAACCAGGATGATATACCATAGCATGGCAGTAGACGTATAAGTAGCTCGGAAAAAAAAAAAAAAAAAACAGTGACAAGATTTACACTGAAGCCCTAGATGCAATGATTGATGTTTGTGGTCTAATTATACTTCTATGCAAAGGCGAAATGGTGATCTCACACACACAAACTCAAGCGTCCTTGCCAAGCAAAGCTAATCAAGAAAGCCACCCTCCAACAACTGCAATCGCCTTGAAGCCTCTCGTAGCCTGGTCTGAAGTCTGAAGTGTGAAATCTAATAGATAAGGAATAATGGACTTTAATACAACAACGCTGGTTTGAGTGTGTAATGACAAATAGCGAAAACAAGTAATGATAAATAATAATTAAAATATAAAATTAAATAAATTATCAATACATAAAATTTATATGGTTCGGATAGGTAAATTTTATTAGTTTAATAATAGAAAAATACAAGAATCGTGATGACTCAATATAAAATTTTTATTTTTCACTCTCTTGTCTAAATAATCTTACCTAAACAGAGACATAAAGAGGTTTAAATATCTCATATCGATAAAGAAAAAAACCTAATGAGCTAAATATCTTATTAGTTCAAAAAATTCAAGCCACGTACAATAGAGTGGAATGAGGTTTAATCGTTTAAGTAAGTAGTTTCAAATATAAGTTTTCATATACGTAAAAATTTATTTGGATAATTATACCTGTCTTGTGCATTCAATTTGGATAGCAAAAAATTAATCTTGAGTTTTAGGTTTGGGACAACTTAACAATAAAAAAGTGGAAAAGATTTCTGTAATTTTGAATGTTTGGGTAGCTGGGGAGGATTTCCGATTTAAATACTAACCAAAATTCATGGTTAGTAAGATATCATTTTATTTTGCTGCTTGATACTTTAAAATGTTCTGTAATTATTTTATACCATGCATCATATGACCTGTAACGAACCCAGTTTGACTTTGGAACATCAATGTCAAGATGCTGTAAGTATATTAATTATTTTATTAAACATGATATCTAATTTCTGCAATTAGCAGTTTCTTGAAACATAAATTAACATTTTGTGAGCTTCTCCTCTCCTCTACCTATGAAATATTGATTTCGCTCCGCATCGTATAAGTATATAGGGAGAAATCTCTTTATAATAACGTGGGAAAGCCTGGAGAAATTAATATATGAGCAAGATTCTTAATAAATTATATTATCTAAAACCTTAATTACTTTATTCGGAAATAGTTTCCTTTATTCGAGAAGAAGGGAAATGGTAGTTGAAACGAAAAAATACCTCTGTTCCCCTCTAAGTCTCTGCCACAATGTCGGAGTTTATAGAAATGAGGAGAATCGGTATATAATTTTTTTTTTAACTCAAACTTCCGTATTTATATTATTTTCTGGAAATCCAATTTTATTTTATTTTTGTCAAATAAAATTACTTTTAATCTTGAATGTCACTTCATCCTCTCTTCCAATTAAAATGATAATAAAAAAGCAATAGATAGATTACCACGTTATTTAAAAATAAAAATACAAAAATACAAAAGATTATTCATGTTTTTATTTTTTATTTAATTTGATAATAAAAGTTATTTTCGAATCAATCTTCTCGAATGTGAAGAAATGAAACATATATTCTTAACCACTTCATCAGCATGTTGAAATTAAAGAATATCTATGTTATTTACGACATATGTAGTACAAAACTCTACATATTATTATTCTTTTTATATAAATTAAATGTATACATTGGTTAATATTCATGCATCTAATAAGAACAGTGTTTTGCATGTCCACACACGCCAACACAGAAGGTTCACCTTCCTTGACAATATATATGGCTAATTCATATGTAGAGTTTTGGAGCCTTTTTTTTTAAAAAAAATGAATATTATATTAGAGTAGATTATAAATTAATTTTGTTAGTTTCAAGAAACCAATTAGTTAGTTTTTTATTTATTTAAAAAACTAATTATTTAGTTCCTTAATTAATATTGATTGTACTTAATTTAATATTATTTTACTTCAAAAATACCTTCTTTTTTATCAATCATTTTATATTTTTACTTGTTTTTTTATTTTTCTATTTCTTACAAAAAATTAAAATATATTAAAAAGGAATGAAAAAAATTAAGTTACAAGAAAATTTAAAAATATAAAAATTAAATAATTAGATTTTAAAACAAAGAAAAGTAGTTAATTTATTTTTCAAAACCGGAGAAACTGATTTATAATTTACTCTATTATATATAATGTGTTTTACCTCTTCTTCTTCTCTTCCAAAAAAATAAAATAAAATAAAAATGGCAATATCACCAGCCAGATAAAATATGTTTAAAGTATAGGCCAAGTGGAAATTAAGTAGCATAACTGGGCTGTACCAGAAACACCACTTAACCTATTTCTAAACTTATCTGCCACTCACTGTTATCAGTAGGAAAAGATAAATGAGTGTAGTTACCACAAATAGAGATGGCATGGCAGGCAGCAGTTATCCAACTCTCTCATTACATGGTTTCAGACCTATTTTTGGACTTCAAAAAAAGAAATGGGAATGAGACCTTCAATGTTGGATTGTAGTACTTGCTCAAAATAAATTAATAATGTTGGATTTTAGAGAGGAAAAAAAAAAAAAAAAAAGAGGAAAACAAGGTTAAAAAAGACAAAGAGACTAAGAGAGAGACAAAGAAATCAATAAATTATTGCATTTATTTACTGGTACAGTGAGTGTAGAAAAGACTTGCATGAAAGCTAATGCTCATTGGTTACTGGCGTGTACTTCCATTACCCTTGGATGCATTTATTGCCCATCTCTCTCTGTTTCTCTTTCCCCTCTCTTTCTCTCTGTCACTCTCTCCCTCTCTCTTTCTGCTTGCTTTCTTTTTGTTTGTTGCTTGAAATTTTACTCCAAAAAAAATGGCTCTTAACAAATGGGGTTTCTCTGCTTCTGTGTGAGACCTAAGTTGTTGCTTGCTTCTGCTGCTGTTATGTAAGTATGTATGTATGTCTCTCAAAATTTTGTCTTTTAATCAGAATATTCCAGTTTTGATTCTGTCTCGAGTGCCTGTTTCTTCTCTGTTTTATTGTCTTGGTTTCTTCACTGTGTATATCTGGTTTATTTGGTCACTATCTCTGTACTCTAAGATGGGCTCATTTTATGTCTTGTTTATTTTGTTTTTGTTTTATAAAGAAACTGTCTTCTATGCATGTATTTTCCCCTCTTTTTCTTGTATTTTCCATTCTATTTGGTTGGTGTTTAATTTCTCTTCATAGTAACATGGTGATGATCTTCTTCTAGGATTTGATATTTGGGAATTTTCTAGCATATTTTTCTGCTTCATTTTTCTTTACTTTGGCTGACAAAGCTGATATGTTTTTCCTGGGGGTTGTGTTTTACAATGGAAAAGTCTTTGGTGATATGATTTATAGGAATTCTGTCCTTATTTTTAATATTTTTATGAAGTTGAATTCAGCAGAAAATTTGGTGAGAAATTTTATTAATTTTTTTTTTTTTTTTTTACTTCCAGGAATTAGTTTGAACTACTGTTGAGATAAGGACGATTAAAGCAATCAATCAGGTCGTTTCAGAGGGAATTTAATGGCTATGAAAACTTTGTATCTCAAAGAACATGAAGGAATTGTCCATAATCCAATTGGGCAGTTGTCAACAGTGCCATGGTGGACTGCATTTGGGTCTCAAGCTGTTAGTGGTGAATCGTGTGGCCTATTGAAGGCTCAACCAATAGAACAGCCTGCCAGTGGAGGTGAAACTGCTACTAAGTATGCCAGGATGAGTGCTGAGCAAGGTCTGGATCAAGGGAATAGTACTCAATTCACTATATTTCCAGGTAAATGATTCTCCTTCTTTATGGTTTACAATTTTGCATAGATGTCTTTCTGATTGATTTGTTACATTTTTTCGGTAATTCTCGTCATTAGTTACAAATATGCAGCCTTAGAAGGCATAGAGATACTTTGTCTTGTGCTCTGTATAACCTTTGGATCACAGTTGTTTGCACCATAAAGTTTTCGATGGTGTCTTGAATTACAATATCAATCAATTTTATAACTATATATGCCACAAATTAATTGGTGTATATTGAGGCTAGAATTAATGAAAGTTGTTTCTGCCCAATTATAGTATCTAGCCAGTAACAAAATGGGTCAAGTAGGATATAAGACTGACTTTTCAGTTTCATTCATAATAGTGGATGTGGGCCAAAAGGTTGGAAACAAGTAGTGGCAAGATTGTGTTTGAAATCATGTTCGAGTCAAGTGAGATAGAGTAGATTGTTAAGTGATTTGGTATATCTATCCATATCACTGCAAAGAATGGCAGTTGTTATGTGCGAACTATGAACATTCATACAGGAATTCAGCCAAAAATAAAAATATGACAAAACTGGAAAATTTGCTCCTCAAATATGCTACAGCCATATGGCTCTGGAGGGTGCCCAAAGACTTGTAATATTTTTGGAGGATTTTTATAGTTAAACGGATAAAATTATGAAATTGGTTCATGAACAATTTAGGAGTCAACAATGTCTATTCTATGATAGATACTTGATGAACTTAGGGATAAACAAATATCCTAAAGAAGATTTCTTTCTCCTATGATAAGGATAAAACTGAGGTACTATGAAAACAAGATAGTTGATAAACTAATCAAACATGTTGCAGAAAAGACATGGACGGTGATCTGATGTAATTGGATCTGTTTGAATGGACAAAAACATGCATCACCATTGGCAAAAAACCATGATCAATGATGATTGCATCTCTAAGTCATTTCTTGTCACGGAGATACAGAAAGCAGCATGGAAATGCTGCTTCAATCTTTCTGGCAAATGCTAGCTTGAAACATGAAATGCTCAACTGGTCTGGCATGTCTTCATCTTTCATGTCCCCAAAGACCAGGCGGTATCATAAATTAGAGCAGATTACATTTTACAGATGGGAAAATGATGGCTCGTATTTATCTAGTAGTCCACATTTAATGCAGAAATGGATAAGCTCTTCCTCAAGGGTGAAATATTGCTTCCTAGCATCTATATTTCCAGAATCTCTTCAAATACTACCTGCTTCCCATTTGATACCATGAATCATTAACAAAGATCTTTAATGCGTATCTAGAATGCTGAATTATTTTGATCCATTATTATAAAAGGAAGCATCAGATGGCAGTTCTGGTGTCTGGTTGATAGATCAGTCATTTAGGTTCCAATTTATCTACAAATTTTTTATTTATTTTTTTCGGTACTTTCAATATGACTATCTGTTAACCATCCAGGTAATTTCTCATTCAGGTGACTGCAAAACTTCAGGTGATGTACAGAAACCTCTTCAGGCAACCATTTCATTGCAAACAGCTCTGCCAGACTACCGTGCTCATTTTGACCTGGGATTTGGTCAGCCTGTGGTGAGAATTTTTATTTCAATTAAGGTTTTATACTGACAGTATTGAACCTGGTCTATAGTGACTGATGCTAATGGTTTGCACTTTGATAAACGCAACTGTAGATTTGCACGAAGTATCCTCTTGTGGATCAATGCTATGGAGTATTCTCAACTTTTGGGCCTCAAATTTCGGTTTGTGTTCCTTCTCTCAAGTGAAAATATATCTTTTCATTTAGCTTTACCCACATGAAGCAAAATAATTCCTTTACTGCTAATCTGTAGTCTACTGGGTGATGTGGCCAATAACAGCCCTTCATACACTTAAGAAAATTGAAAAAAAAAAAGAAAAATTGTGCCGTACATTTAAGTGATAGGATACCCTTTTCATTTTTGAGTTCTTATTTCAGCTTGAAGAGAACCAGTGACAACTAGAAATCTAGTATTAGCTAATTCTTTTTTTATTCATAATAACATAGGGCCGAATTATGCTGCCAATGAGCATGACCACAGATGATGGACCTATATATGTAAATGCTAAGCAGTACCATGGAATCATCAGGCGTAGGAAGTCCCGTGCAAAAGCTGTAATGGAGAACAAGTTGGCCAGAAATCGTAAGGTATGATCTTTTGATTTGGTAACTCAATCTAGCACTTTCTTTTGGACATGAAACTTCATATCAGGCGAGATTGAAAAGTGGTCTGACATATAGGACCTCATAAGTAACCCCTTCTCTCAATTCCAAGTCCTAAGACATACGTTAGTTCAAATTGTAAATTAGGGCCAGCCTTTGGCATCTTCCCTTTGGAAAAAAATTTGGCTCAAAGTGACAAGTACTATCAATCTTATACATTAGCTTCTCTGTAAATTATCCATTCATTTATAATATGTCTAGGACAGATGGTGATTGATCCAATTATAATGACATTTATGAGATCCTAGTTTGGGTTAAATGAATGTTTGATTCAGTAGCTTGGTTCTTCTTATGGTTTATGTATTTGAGATTTGACCGTGCTTTCAATCTGCCACTTGTGGCTAGTGGAAATATTCTTGTGTTCTTCAAAGCAAATCCCTCTCAACATTCTGCCTCTATGAATTAAGGTTTTTCTGGTTGACAGCCCTATATGCACCATTCACGCCATCTCCACGCAATGCGCCGACCAAGGGGATGTGGCGGCCGTTTCTTGAATACAAAAGAGTTGAATGATGGAAAAGACATCATGGAGGCAAAGAAAGCTGGTGATTTTCAACTTTTTCAGCCAACTGGCTCTCAGAATTCTGAAGTCCTGGAATCAGGTGGTGCAACTTTGAACTCCTCAATGGAAGCAAATGGTGGTGGATCAAATCTCTCAGGATCAGAGGTGACTAGCATGTACAATAGGGGAGATTTCGATCGCTTTCCAATCAATCATCTCGGGCCATCTGTCCGTAGTTTCTCAGGCATGGACAGAGGGCATGGCATTGCTATGCCAAGTAAGTGGATTGCAGCAGCTGACAACTGCTGCAACCTAAAATAGCAAAGGATCAAATAGGGTTGGTGCTTGTTTCTTGCACAAGACCAAACCCTAGCTTTGCTGGAACCTGCAACCAAATTTTGGCCTGAAGTTGGACTTCACCATTTGGTTGTTAGGGCAAGTCGTTCTTGGCTCCTGCGTATTAAGGTTATCTTTGCCATTCCATACAACCTTGCTGTCATGGGGTGGTTAGAGATGTTGAAACCTCAATGCACTGTAAAAATCTTAGGCAATGGACAAGATAATAAAGGGGTGTGTTCCCATCAATGTAACCAAGACACCCAGATAAGTGTGTAACCCTAAATTATGTTGAAGCATGTTTGATGCTCTTGAAGTTTGATAACTACTCTATGGTTTCCTGATTGTAAGAAATAACTAAATATGTACTATTTGTATGATTGGAAATCTTGTCCCATTTTATATCTGCAAATTGAAGGAACAATCCTATTCCGGTGGAAACAAAAAGGCATATGATATAAAAGCGTTTAGCACTTTCTGTTTGTTCCCTCGTGAAGAAAGTGAAAGCAAGAGAATTTGGGTCTTCAATTGAATTTATGAGCCCAACCCAAAATAAGTGCTCCATTGTTCTTTTTTTCTTGACTCACAAATCAACCCAAGAGTCCATACCCAATGAGAAGACCGAGAAGGACCAAAACCAATAAATGCGAACCAAACTGAAAAAATCACGAACCTTATCTTCCTCTTCCAAAAATATCATCAAAACATTCAAGCCCTCCATTTTCTTTTCAATTTGTCTTGCAGAATAAAAATGTCAGCTCTCTCCATGGCGGCTTCAACTATAACTTCTTCTCCATTACACACAAAGCTCTCAAACCTCTCCTTCACTCGCTCTCCACTTCCACTCCCTTCCCACTTCTTTTCAAAACCATTCCTTAAACCTCTAAAACCCCTCAAACTCAGCAACCAAAACTCCAATTCCCTCTCTCTTCTCTCCCTCCCTCATTTTCATGCAATTTTTGCTGCCTCTTCTGACAATTTTGAAGCTGGACCAGATGAAAACATCACAGCTCAAGACGACCCCCAAAGTGAAACAGACGAATTTGACCAAGAAATTGAAGAAGGAGAAGGAGAAGGAGAAGGAGAACGAGATGTGAAGGCGATAAAAGCAAGTGAAGAAGGGAAGCTATATGTGGGAAATTTACCATATTCTATGACTTCTTCGGAATTGGCTGAGAATTTTGAGGAAGCTGGTCGTGTTTTCAGTGCTGAGGTCTGACTTCTTTTGTACTGTTACCTATTGGGTTTAGATATTCTTCTCTCTCTCTCTCTCTCTATTATTCAACAAAGGAATTATACTTGTGTTGTATTTTTATTTATTTTTTGGGTCTTAAGGTTATCTATGATCGAGTTACGGATAGGAGCAGGGGCTTTGGGTTTGTTACAATGGGAAGTGTTGAAGAAGCTAAAGAAGCAATTCGGATGTTCAATGGAACTGTAAGTGAACCACCCCCCTTCTTTTTTTTTTTTTGGGTATTTGTTAAGCTTTTATATGATTTCGAGTGCAATAGCTTTGCAAAATTTTTAGTTTTGCATTGATATGAAATCTTATGAGGTTGCTTAAGTGTGTGTGGGGAGGTGGAGAATGCTGCTGGTGCGAAACCAATCATATGTTTATTGCAATCTCTCATTGCTAAAAACGAAAACTTAGATGGTTAGCAACTTGTGCTGAGATTTGGTCCAATTCTAACCATGATTTTTTTGCTGTCAAGTGAATCTATGCTAGTTCTTTATTTGAATAGAAAGAATCCAAGCTCTAACTGGTGGTGTTAGAAAATGCCTTGTCAGCTAGAGAGTTTCTTTATGGAAATCTTGTCCTTATCTTGGGCACTTATCATAACTCAGCTCCTTTCCTTATCCCCAACTATATTATATGTGTGGTTTTCTAGATGCATGTTAACGAAGGAGAGAATCGTGCTTTTATTTGATTGCTGATAATTGAGCACTATATGAGAAGATGGAAAATGGTATCACTGATGTTGGTGATGGTTGACAGCAAATCGGAGGTCGAACTGTGAGGGTGAACTTCCCAGAAGTGCCAAGGGGAGGTGAGAGGGAAGTAATGGGACCAAGAATACGGAGTGGCTACAAGGGTTTTCTTGACAGCGAGCACAAGATATATGCAGGAAACCTTGGTTGGCGCCTCACATCTGATGGTCTTAGAGATGCATTTGCTGACCAGCCAGGCGTATTAAGTGCCAAAGTCATCTACGAGAGGGACTCAGGAAGATCACGAGGTTTTGGCTTTGTCTCTTTTGAATCTGCTGAGAATGCAGAAGCTGCTTTGGAAGCCATGAATGGAGTGGTAAAACCTGAGTTGGCTATTGCTTTTTCATGCTTGAATCATTTTGCTTGTTCTTCATTTTTTTGATCAGCTGACATGTAATTATAACAGGAGGTGGAGGGGCGGCCATTGCGATTGAATTTGGCCGGAGAAAGAGCACCTCCCCTTTCAGCTCAGGAAAATAACAAACAGAACAATCTCGAGAGTGGTGAATTGCTGTCGAGCATTGGAGCCTAAGAGGACCATTTTAATTCCATGGGTGTTTAAATATGCTGTTAGACGGAGCACTGTGAAAAGATATAGCCATCAACTTCCAAATCTTGACACGATAAGGACCTCTTTTATTATTTTTTTTCCTGCTCCACAACCGGATACAAGCTGGTTCGTACAAAATCCATAGAAGTTGATTTAAGTACAAGCTGATGGGCTGGTGTCCTTTGCTGTGCAATTTGAGTAATATAGCTATCGACTGTAAAAAAATTTTAAATATAGTGCCAATTTTACTATTAACTTTATTGTGGCGTGTGCACAGTTTTGATGGTGAAAAAAATAAAATAAAATCAACTTCACCGTGAAGCACCGCAAGTTTTTGTTAAATTACATCTTTTAGTTGTTCTGGATCCCGCATTTCTTTTGCTTTTCGGATAGCAGCGAATCTCCTTCCAGGTTAAAATCTTTATAAAATATTTGTCAGGGAGACTGCAATCAGGGGTCAAATGAAATCAATAGAAACAAATCGATCTTGAGTGGATTTACTGATCAAATTAGCCATTTCTACCGGTCTTAGACAGCAACATATTGCCGTAATGTTGTCATCATGTCAAGGGTCGCTGCTGGTAACGTGAACGGTGACAAGTTTCCATCCATGCAGAATCTTACGGGAGTTTCAGATTCGTCATCGAAAGTGAACAGTACAATTCATTGTTTATCGTCACTTGTACAAGTAACAGCTAATTGAAGCGTATGCATGAAGAAATCCTTCCCATCCCAAACCACTAGGCAGTTCTACACCAAGGAAAAAAAATACCACCAAAACACTGCAAATAGGCAATTTTCATAAGATTATGCCAATAGTTCCATTACAACTAGATATCTTGAGATGAAAGCATCGTTGATGAATTCAACAAATGGAGAAGAGGAACTGGCAATGTCAACACTGGGGAGAATTTTTTCCTTTTATGGCTTATGCAAAACCAATTGAAGTTCATTGAGAATCAAGATGACCAGCAAGAAGAGCATCTGCAGCGGAATCCAGATCTTGGGGAAAGAAAACCCTGCAAAACAACACATGTTTTACATAGGAAAATCTTGAATCTAAAATAACTCTAGAAAGTAATTTCCCAGTTGAATTTTCACTTGACCTGGCTGCATTTCACTGGGTTCTGATTCTAATATTCCCAGAGAAAAGACATCATAGATTAGCCACAATAGGAAAATAGCAAAAAATCAACCCATGAACTTGACCAGGGTCTGATTTTAAAGTTCCATCGCTTAGTGAGTACTTATTTGATGCCTAAATCAACAACAGCGAATCCAGGAACTCCAAAAGATGCTTACCTGCAGGTGTTGTGGTAAATAGTCCTGCTCATTTGCTCTATTTCACTGATGCCTTTGCAGCCAGCCACAACCTCAAGAACTTGACTGGAAAACAACATCCATCTTGTTTCAAGAAATAGATGCAAAAATAGCAGAACCAACTCAAAAACATAAAGAAACATTACTACCGCACTCTAATTGTTGTCCAGGAAAAAACTTTTGATAATACGTGTAAAAGACACAACAAACACTCCCAACCTAAAGAAGCATGATTCCACTTTTAGGTGCTACAGGTTTAAGGGAGGATGAGAAATAGATTCAAGGATTTTCCCAAAATGTATCTCTGTCTCAACAACACCATAATGTGCACCATGGAAACAAATACTTGTGTATCCTGAGATTTGTGATTCCAGAAGGATAAGCGTTATATTGTCAGAGAACGCAGCATATATATATAATCACCACCCTTGAAGCAATTTCAATTCATCTGATGTCAAGACTCCATACTACAACAATATTTGACAATAGTTTCCATGACTAAATTCCAAGCCTCCTATTCTAAACCACTCAGTCTCTCCAACATGTATAAACTACTTTATGGAAATATACAAACCAGGATGCTCATCTTTAGAAACAAAAAAAAAATTGAAAATATAATGTCAGATATGCCATTGAACAAAATGTAGTCACTTACTGAACTAAACAAGGCTCATTACGACCTTTGACAATGCAATCCAGCTGATGCTTCTCTTTCTTCTTAGAAGGCCAAGTAGACTTTACAAAATTAATCCCAGCATGAGTATTCTTGATTTCACAATATGGAGAATCCGTTTCAATCATCATTTTCTCAACAGGGATACCCCTCACAACATCAAGATTCTCAGGAGTTTTCAGGGAGCAGCCATTTACACCTGTAGGCAGAACCATATGAAGCCATTGATAACTTGAAAACCAAACACCAAGAAATTCAAGCAAGTTAATAACTAGGAAATAAGTATCAGATTCTCTTAAGCATTAGTGTAGAACAGCAGAACTGAACTTTTAGTTATTGTTTTTTAGACAATGAATGCCTAATTCCTATTATCGTGACCGTCTTTTTAATTTGAATAATTCTAATATTGTATTGTATCACAAGATTAAGAGATGGTGCCTACAGATGAAAAGCAGAAAAATATTGCACCCCAATACTAGTCAAATTTGTTCTCTGATCAATGGCCACTGAATCTATACTATAATAGTCAAAGTATGGTAACTTCAAACCAGCAAGCCATCACTCTACAACTTTCATCAACCTGCGATTGGAGCAAACCCATCAGTACCTTTGCAACAAAAGAAGAGCATCCATCACATCCAGTAAGTTAAGCCAACTCCATACTCTGCATCTCTGACCAATCTGCTGAAAGAGAAAGCCAAACAATCTCCGCACAGTTCATTGCATTGCCTCTTTTAAGTCACCAACCACATATATCTCCTCAGAGTACTGCCTGATTTTTTACAGTGCTATTAAAGACACCACCTTATCTTCTTATCACATGTTACTGCCAAAATGATCTTTTTCCAAGCGCATGGAAAATTAACCATATTTAACCTTTTCCAATATATTTATTTTTCTTCTAAAAAGTAATCTTATTCTTATTTCACTCTTGCAAACCCCTTGGAATTCACAAATCATTTGAGTCTCTGCAAGCAATGTCAGCATTTCAACCAGAAATTTCAGTAGCCTTAACTGCATCGTCTATAACTGCAATATCGATCCACCTAAAACCATTACAACCTCTTCTTTCTTCCCCTAATAAGCAGTACTTTCTACCAAAATTTGCATTCATGGGGATAAATGCATCTACCATAGCTTTGGCTTCTTAAGAAGATGAATAGATTTATCCAGCAGAGCAATTCATCTCATGTCACTAACTCTGCACCAAAATAAAAAATCTAACAAAAAGAAGGGTAACAGAAACTAGCAAATATAAAGTATGCTCACCTATATACATATTACTAAATGAAAGAAGTTTTTCGCAATCATCTGCACTACCAGTAAATGAATGAGTGACCCCGCCACTGAATCTGTCAAATGTCAATTTACTATGGAAATCAGTACCACACACATCAACCTGGACATATGCCGTCAAAGGAAAACAATTATAAATAGGTGAAATTTATTTTTAATGTCCAAACCAAATTTTAAACTATGCCTTTCATTTTTTCACTCAACTTCAATGCATTTGGAGCATGAAATGGTTTTCTGTGAAAAGGAAGGATATTCAAGTTCAGCCATTAACATGCAAGTGATTGAGTGGTCATTTTCTCATAGAAAATGAAAATAATGGTAAATATCTATCAATATAAATGATGTGGGCCCATTTAATAGGGTTTTTAGGGCTACTCATTTTAGAAAGAAATTTAAGGTTTAATTTTAATATTTTAATTTTCTTATGTTTCCTACTTTTATTAGGACCTTTTATTTTGTTTGGTTACCAATAAATAAACACCTTGTGCAGACATTTAGCTTAAGCTATATTGGCTCAAATATAAACCCGAGTTTTCTTCAAGATTGAGTTGTGTCTCTCTTGTTTTGGTTATCTCGAGATTGAGTGTGTGTCGCTTGATTCAGTAATCTTGTTGTGGTTCTACATCAATAATTTATGCAAAAGACTACAGGGCAGCCCAAAACAAAGATGATAAGACAAAATCTGAATGAAGCAAAACTTTAGTCAGCATTATTTGGTTTACGAAGAGAGTAAACTAACCTATCCTTGTTACGTTCTAAAATTCCACAGAAATCTGCAGCAGCCGCACGCATATGTAGAAACATCGGTAGCTTTGTGTCATATGCTAATTCAAACTGCTTCTCAAAATACCTGTTTATAAATATGGATAATAAGGGTGCCAACATGTAATAGGAGTGGATGAAAATAATGAGCAACTAAATAATGACGAGCAAAGAAATCCATAAGGAACATTTCTGTCAGCAATGGCTTACTTCTTTTGAATATCTGATGGGCAAAATTGAAGCCTGTCATAATCCAGTCCACACTCACCAATTGCCACCACCTTACATTAAACATCCAAGAACAAAGTGCATCATAAAGAACACTACTGATGTAAGTAGAATAATGTTACAGATAAGTTTTGAAAGGTGGAAAATCAATGAAAAAATTAAGAGACTATAGATCCAAGTAGAAGTCAGTTTCAAAATTAATATTATTAGAATCACTCTACCAAAACAAGAGGCTATGTAATGACACATAGATAACTCTTCTATGTATAGATTTTCCATCATATTTCAGTCAACAGAAATAAGATTTTTTTGACTTAAAGTTCTTATTGACAGTGGGAGGCCACAAACACAATTAACAAGTAAATTTTCAAAATTTGCAGGCATTGTTATTTGGAGAACAACGATTCATTGGATAGGTGCTGGGACTATAGCATTGTGCATCACTCTCTTCTTAGAAAGCATTAAGTTAAATGTTAATTAAATATCTTTTATGATCTAAATATATTGATTTTTGGCATATGCTCAAATTTGTGATGGCCTTGTCGTTGTCCTATAAACAAGACCAATAAAAGCAAACCTTTCCTTTCTGTATTCCCTCTTTGGCCAGTGACACGAGAGCCTGAAAATGCTTTTCTGGATCCCCACTCTCTTCAAACTCCTGAATAGATAAAGAAAGACCACCATCAGGAACATCTCCAAGAGTCCAACAAAACCACAGTTTATAGATAATTTTAGAACACATGAAATCTCTATAAGTAACCAAACTTCAAGAATAACAGTCAACCTTGCACCTTGTTGGGTGGACACCAACCGTACAAAAAAGCCTTCCTGTGGCAAACAACCAACTTTCAAATTAACAAAAACCAGAAACCCTTCTAAACAATAAGCAAAAGCAACATGTACTGATAAGAAGAAAACTATGGCAAGACCATCAGTCTCGGCAATGGCAAGAGCTTCCTTCGACTCCTCGAGGGACCCGCCAGTCACCTATAAACACAAGCCCAGATAATTTAACATCATTTTATAACAAACCATTTAATTATCAACTAAATGGTTTTGGTAAAAATTTTCCACTTTCTTTTTAACCAATTTTTAACATTTCAAAATCTAAACAAGTTAATACTCAGAAACAACAGCTTGATATTTAAAACTAACAATATTAAAAATACTCCAAGTAAATTCTTATCATTCTCAAAGAATCAAACTCCATTAGATTAGACCAACTAGTAGAACTGATTCAAAATATCAAACAGAGTAAAAAGGTGTAAAAAATGAGAATGGAGAGGCATACAATGATTCGATCCACACCAGCGTTCCAAGCCCTGCTCAATATACTGGCTATATCAGCTGCATGGTATTGCTTGCCGTTGTAGATTCCTCTGAACATTCCATCTGTACAAAATATTACACACGCATTGTTCAATTTAAGCAAGAGAACAAGAGAGATTGGAATTTAAGAATATGTTAACAGAGTGTTTGATAAAATGTCTGACTGACCTGTGAAGTTCACAGCTATATCTGTTTCGATAGTAAACAACAAAAGAAGACAAGAGAGAAAGGAAATGAAGTGAATAAAATTTCTATTTTTTTTTTTTTTTTTTTTGAAATGAAAAAAACAGAAAGAGAGGGAATTATGAGTTAGTAGGAATCAATCACTTGCCTATCATTCGTATTGTTGCCATTGCTATTCAGAGAGAGACTTTCAGACTTCAGTTGGGTGGTATTTGCTTTGGAGGAGGACTTATTACTCACTTTCCCTTCGTAAACGATGTCGTTCAGTAGCTGCCAAAATGGACCAACAGGTTTTATAGTTTAGGGCAAATGGCCCATATTTCAAACAAGTTCTGGCCTGTTCTTCCAAATGTTTCGGGACTTAAGTGTCATACCGGCCCAATTTTTAAGAATATAAATTTAAAACGATTTCTGAATAATTGGATTTTTTTTTCTGTCCTCAGACCAATTTTCATGTATTTCAAGAAAATTTTTTCTCTATATATGACTTAAAAAATACTTTTCAATGCATGACCTTAGATATTCTAAAAATAAATTTTCAAAAATATTTACTACACAAATGGAACGTTGAGTCTAGTTTACAAGTCAATATTTGTTTACCAATAAACTATTACTTTATGATTAAATGATGGGCTGAATTGTCTATATATTTTTTTTGTTTATTTTTAATGTTTATTAGTATCACTCTTCACATAATTCATATTAGTATATAGTGAAATTCTCTTCCTCAAAAGGCCGTTGTCCGAGCTCAACCACTCAATTTGGCTTTGGTTAATTACTTTTAAAGTGATGATTAACTATTCATATTAGTATATATGTTTACTTGCCCTTCAATTTTTATTGAATCCCTACGCTGTTTTGCTCCTCAGATCCAAAGAAATGGCTCTATCTTTTACTTGCGTTATTAAAATACTTTTTAAACATTTTTTTTATTTCACCACAAGTAAAATTTATATGTTAGCTTTACTTGCTCCATTCATTTCTCTCTTACTCTCTTCCAGAAAAAGAATTCCCTTACTTTTTCATTTTTCTTTCTTTTGGATCCATGGTGCTGTTTTCTAATCCAATGGGCTCAAATATGATGGGGTCAGGATAGGATACCGGCCCAATAATTTTCACGCACAATTGGACTGGCGATCTGTTAGATTAGTAAAGTACCTATAACCGAAAACAACTCTGCACAGATTTTTATTTGTTTATTTATATAATATATATAAATAGCTATTCCCAGATTTTCCATTATTTTGGAACTGTTGAATGCTATTATTTACTTATTCTCACTTAAAATGCGATCGCTAAACTTTAATCCGTTGGGTTGTTTATGACTGGTCTTTCTTAATTGATGTATATGTGCTTTACATATGTGTGTGTGGTGGAATCTGAATGCTAAAATGATAAATTTTTTAAGTTCATTATGTTGCTATTTCTTGAAACATCTATGAATCCACTATCCCGTCTCTAATTCCATCATAGTTTTGTCTCTAAGATCAATATATATAAATGTTGGAATTTGAATGCTGAAATGATAGATTTTTAAAGTCTATTGTGTTGCTATTTCTTGAAACATGCACGAATTCACCATCTCACCTCTAATTCTATCATAGTTTTGTCTCCGAGATCAATATAAATGTTGGAATCTGGATGCTGAAATGACAAATTTTTTATGTCCATTGTGTTGCTATTTCTTGAAACTATGATGGAATTAGATGTGAGATGGTGGATTCGTACATGTTTCAAGAAATAGCAACACAGTGAATATAAAAAATCTATCATTTCAGCATCCAAATTCCAATATATATATATATATATACACACACGCACTTTTGAGTGTAAAAGTTAAGAAGTTGTATAATTATTAAAATCCGAATGCTGAAATGATAGATTTTTGAAGTCTATTGTGTTATTATTTCTTGAAACAAGTACGAATCCACCATCCCACGTTTAATTCCATCATAGTTTTGCCTCTAATAGATTTTTGAAGTCCATTGTGTTGCTATTTCTTAAAATACGTATGAATCCACCATCCCACATCTAATTCCATGTGTGTGTGTGTATATATATATATGTATGTATATATATGTATGTATATGTATGTATAGGTTGTTGCCTTGCCCAAACTTATATTTATGTTGACCTCAAAGGCAAATTATTTTAGATGTTGGATAGCAGATTTATATGTGTTTTAGGAAATAACAATTTAGCGGATTTCAAAAATTTGTCATTTCAGATTCCAACAATTATACACTCAAAAGGATGGATGTAAATAGATAAATAGATGAATCTTCCATGACCGATTAGACTATATATACATTGCAAAAGCAATGCATAAATTTCCAAGTTATTAACACTACATCAATAAATTAAAAGAGTAATCTGGCGAAATTTTTCATCCTTGCCACAATGCTAATCAGGTAATTAGGCCTATTTCATTACCATTGTTTATATGAAATCATGAGACATTTTAACATCAAAATCCCAGTTGAGGAAAATAAAAACAACAATCTGAATAATCTATCCCGTGGCTTGATATTATCTAATAACAACTGCCTGTTGGTACATTAGTAGTACTGCATGCATGCTGTCTGTCCACAACCTCAATCAGTTTGTTGGCTATGGCACTAGCATAAACACATGATCCTTCATCTATCTGCAACATCATATATAAGTACATGTCTTCGTTATTTTCCATAAAAATAAAAACCCAACTTTTTCATTAATTATGTGCATAACATAAGAAACTAATTAAACCAAGTAGTAATTAATTATAGATGCTGGCTGATACATTAAAAAAAAACTGACCTTGGTGTTGAACAGAAAGCTGTAGTAATCACCAATGAGGCCACCAGCAGCATGGTGGAGATCAAGTTGAAGCTCGTCAAGGACTTTGGAGACTGACAGCAAGCAGTTAACCTTCTTTCTCTGAACCAGTTTAATTGTAACTTCATCCTCGATCAGGCGAACATCTACCTCAGTATCCTTGGACTTCCTCTGAAGCCAAGAACTCCTTAATGATCCATTGTTGTATGCTGACTGATCTTGTTCAACCTTGATGTTAGAATTCTCAACTACGTCTACCCCACCATCTTCTTCATTCTTGCGCCTTTTGAGTCTCTCTCTGCCGCATCTCTTCTTCTCCACTAGTAATTTTAGCTCCTGAACAGTCCGAAGAAGTTCTTTGATATAAGCAATTGCATCTCCGACCACAGATGCCCTATCATTCTAACCCATCAAATAATGTACAGTTAGTATCCAAAAGTATGAACAGGATCATTAAGCAACAAATGAAACCAAATAGTACTGATTCATAGTAATTAGGCAAATATAATAGAGTTGATCATGTGATATTAAGTAATAGCTAGTACCTTGGAAGGATTTGGAACCAAGTTCCTCAAGGCAGCGTACTTTCCATTCAAGTGTTCTCTCCTCTGGCGTTCAGTAGCAAAATGCTTAGTAACTTTGCCAGTTTTCCTAATTCCCTTACCAATACAATCCATTTCTGTAGTAAACTCAAAAACCCCATCTCCATGATCCCCGTCTTGGTAACTAAGGCCTCCACCACTTAATCCATCCACGGGATCATCCCCTTGGCCACCGCCGAACAAGGGTACTGCAGGCAAAGTATAGCCATTTGGGGATAACGAGTGAACCAACTCCCTGAGTAAATGAGGCTGTGGAGCAAGTGGGTTCGAGTCAAAAAGCACAGATGTATTGTCCACCCCCATAAAGCCCAAAGGAGTGTTATGGGCAGGGTTTGTAAAGGAAATTGATGAATTTGGAAGCAAAGTGGATGTTGATGTGCATACAGGCAAGTTGAAAAGATTGAGAAGGTCAGGTGGCAAGGATGATGGTGTATTAGCAGTGGCATTAAAGTTGCCATTTTGATCAAATACCTGGTGCATCTCTTGGAACTGAATGATACTAGGATCCCAATTTGAGGAGGGGTCATATGGCAGGACTTGATGGTGATTTGTAGGGTACTGTTGCATTAAATGATGGTGGTTGTTGTCAAAAGCCATGTGGTGTTGAAGTTGGATTTCTTCCATAGAGGCAGCAGCAACAGCAGATTCTTCTTGGTGGTAATTGGAGAGCTCTTCCATGGAGAGTTCGTTTGTTAATCAACCTTAGCTCTTCCTGCAATATTATTATAAGTTAGAACAAAAAATAAAAATAAAAAAGAGAGAGACCCAAGAAAGAAAGGAAGAAAATGAAATGAAATTTATGAGTTTTACAGAGACTGGAAGCGAAAAACCGTCAAAATGGCTTCTCTTGTTTTGTAATAGCTCGATGAGCTGAAGCAAACAAAAATCCCAATTCTAAGCAGTTTCCGACGAAAAGCGTAGGTATCTCCTTTTTCGGTTTAGGCGTTCTAAGAAGCGAAAACCCTCCTCTCCGCTTCTGTCAGCATAGAAGGAAGCAATTGGGGGAAATGTCCAAGTGCAAGAACTTATAAAAGTTTGTTATAAGGAAGGTAGTTTAGGTCCATCATGTAAAGTTTGTGCTATTCAAAACCGTAAAAAAGAAAAAGTGGTCCAGCTTTATTATATTCCTAACCCTATAGAATATCAGATTAATGTAGCAATGATTACTAACTCCCCAATCTTGGCAGAAAGACTTAACCTAAATATATTATGAGCTTATTAATTATGGCCATCAAAATCAGTAATCTAAAAATATGAACCAACAGCTAAAAAGAATGTTCAGGTTAGTTTTAGTTTTTAATTCTTTTGGTTACAAATTAAGGAGGCAAAAGCCTAAACAATGAGAGTGGCTGAAGTTTGATTTGGGTGGCTGGCTGCTGTAGCTGTATTAACCGGAGAAGATAGAGATGCACACTTATGGTTAAAAAATAAATAGCAAAGGTTAATTAAGAAACTGATAAAGGTGGCAGTGACTAATAGGTACTTCTCAAGCTATGTCAGCTTTATGAGAACATTTTTCCTTTTTTTCTTTCTTTTTTTTTTTTTGGTTATTGTCAGAGTATGACGAGGACACTGTTGTCCATCTTCTCTGCAGTCCACAGTACGTTGTTGCTACCGGCCAGTACTCATCACATTTTGACTGGTTCATGCATTCATTGTCTCCCACTCATCACGATTAACTTTTTCCATGCAACAAATTAAATATCATTCATATAGGCAAATTTCTATAATAAAGATTGTAGGAGGACCCATTTACATCTATAACTATTTTTTGTATGTACACAAAACTCGATGAAGATTGAGACTTTTTTCTGTGGCGGTCCTGTCCTAACAATGATAGTTTCTGTACCATGTTTGAAGCGACTGCAAGTCCCTACAATGGAGGATTTTCAAGCTCTAAACATGTCATAAACATATAGTAATATTTAAACAACCAGTATATACAGCATTGCCAAGGAAAACAAAGTGGAGAAGAAAGGAAATAAAGGAAGGTTTGCCATAATGCAAGCGCTGTCACTAACTCTAACTGAAAACAGGTTGACACACAATCCCTTCAACAACCTCCTCCCCATTTATGGAAAGATATATATTTTTTAATCAAAGACTAAAATCATATATATATATATATATATATATATATATATATAGTGGTTAGGTTGGAAAATCCAGGCAGGCTATTCTCTCTTTCTACTTTGCGTAGCAAAAGCTATGAAGATTGAGTTGGATAATAACCCAAGAAAACTCCAATCTATATATATTGATAGGATTGAATATGTTTCAGCTAACTTAAACGGGTTTGTTCATGTAATTAAATAATTGATTCCCAATACCTAAGGAATTGTACGTAGATATGTTTCTCTGTGGCTTTGTCGGAAAAAGTTGGTAATAATCTCTAAAAGCCAGTTCTATAGGCATCAAACTGGATAGTTTGTAGGAGGCAAGCTTGTTGCGTCCTGCACTCCTCATATCTTCTTCTATTTTTATTTGCTTTAAACATCGCTCTTTCCTGGAGCTAATAAAGCCATTAGCATGAGCAAATGCGAAACCGTAGAAATCCCAGCCAAAATTCAGGCCCATTAGAAGGGACCTTTCTTTATAGATAATCCCAGGGATATTTAATTTTTTAATTAAAATTCTTTATCAAGTGGTTTCATAACCCAATTTTTACTCCGTTATTTTTTTTTTATATATAAAATTTGGCAAAATAAATAAAAAAAATATTTTAAAAAATTGCATGCTACCTGATTCTAAATTTGACACGGAGCTTTTACCCTTAAATGAGAGTTTTTATATTCGTATTTTTAACATATAGAATGATCACAGCATCATCTTAGGATTAGTTCTCTTTCCTCTCAATAACGAATCGAACTTCCACCAAATGTGAACTAGCAACAAAATCACATCAAAACAACAACAGAACTAATCCAATCAATAATTGAAATCAAACTGGATCCATATGTTTTTTCTTTTTTTGGGTTTTGTCCGGATTAATGTTGTCTAAGTCGTTTGTAGAGAAAAAAAAATAGAAAAAGAGAAGGAGAGAAGAAAGCAAAAAAAAAAACAAAGAAGAACAGGGGTTGATACTTGATACAGAGACAAAGTAGGGAGAAGGGGAAGAATAATTTGTGATAATATAACATTTTTTTTAACAAAATGATTTTCTTCAAAAGAAAAAGAAAAAAAAAAAGAAGCTTAGTTTGATAAATAAATCTACCTGGAAATAAGATTTAAAAGTACTTTTCTATGAAAAAAAAAACTCAACTATTTAGTAATTAAAACTTAATTAAAAAAAAAAAAGAGTACTCTTAGCATTTCCTTTGTTTATGCTATGTGATTTTGATTGTCTAGCAATGAACTGGATTACAATTACATGATCCCAGTTCATGTAAAGCCATGAAATTAATAGGTCCATTGAAGGGCCCAGGAAATTCTAACTAGAGAGTAGTAGAACTTCAATTTCTTTTTTAATAAACTTTGAAGTATTTATTTGTTTTACTAGAACTTTTAGATTTATTTTGATTGTAATACTGACACGTAAGATTACGAGGCTGCCATGTAGGATATGTTTTTTGGTTAATAACTAGTGATGTGATGATGTTAAGGTTGGGAATTCAATGGTCTTCCTTCTTCGGACAGAATAAGAAAATATTAAAACTAACGTTCATGATTAATTAATGTTTTTCTTCTCTCCAGTCGCTCCGGCAGTAGAACCTCCACATGTTTAATTTAATTTTGCCCTCTCCCTTTTTCTGTTATTTTTTTTAGTCCAGTACTAGCTGATCTTCTGCGCTACATTACAGATCAAACAAAACATTTATTATTTTGATTTAATGATCTATGCTATATTATAAATTCGTAAAAATATATTAATCAAACATAAAAAAAAATTCAATTTTATAATTTTATAATCAAAATTTCATATTTTCTTGTGTTTTTTACATTTTTAATACAAAAAAATATGATTTATTCTTTTTTATTCATGAATTCTTAATTAAAAAATTATAATAATCTAAAAAAATTAATGCAAAATAAAAAAAGTCACTGTATTTTTTTATAAAACTATGTCATTAAAACAAAATAACAATTGATGTAAAACTTGTATATGATTCTTATTTAACGTTGATGAGAATAATGGTTTTTGAAAGTCCGTACATTTAATTTTTTATATATTCATTCATAAAATTATCAACAATATTAGAATAAAAATTATATTTAAATAATTAATTGATTGGTTCCGCAAAAACACAATTTTGATTGTTTAATTAGAAAGAAATTGATTCCATAATATCCAAATAAATAAATAAATACTAAATGGTTTGTGTTTTGTGTTGTTGCTTAAAATAAAATCAATAATTTAATATATTTTTTATTTACATAATAATTATACTGAGCGTGTTTAGAGTTTGCAACATAAAAAAATATTAAAAAATAATAGTTAATTTGTAAGTAATATATTGAATAAATTTGAAGTTGATAGACTAAAATAAAAACTATTGTAAAATTAATTTTCATAAATTTTGATTGTGTAAAGAAGTAGCAAATAAAACATATAAATTCCTTTCTTTCTCCTTAAATATTTTTTTTAGGCCATGCATGTTCAGTCCTTGTGCACACACCTCACATGTAGAGTTATGATTTAAAAATTTTCAAAATTCATCATATAATTTTATCATTTATGTTTTCTTTAAAAAAAAAAAAAAGAGAAAAGCAATCATATTCTAAAATCCATATGTGGATTTTTAAAAAATCATATTTGTTTGTAAAAAAATTTTAATAAAAAAATCAATTGGATGGGAATTTCCACAAGAAATGACAAACTGAAATATAAGTTTTAAATAATAAAAGTAATATAATCTGAAATATTTTCATTTTAAAATATAAAGGTATATCATATACATTTCTTCCTCTCTAGGTTGTTAAGAAACCCTAAAAACAACAATTGTTTATCCATAATTTTCTCCCAATAATCAATAATAATAAAATTAAAATAAATTGATGAAAAAAAAGAAGAAGCAAAAGCACAAAAAAGAATGGAGCAAGACTTTAGAAAAAAAATAGAAATAATTTCAGATGATAAACAATAATTCCTAGCATAAAAAAAAAAAACAAAATAGAGCCGCAACAAATAGATCTGTATTTTACCAAAAAATAACCAAAATGACAATTTTCTCCCTTTCAAAATCATTTTTGCCTTCTTTCCTTAACCAATATATTAAAAAAAAAATCCATAAAGTTGAGAAAAAAAATAAAATAGAACCCAACCAATCTAATTAGTTCACCAAAGAAGCGAAAGAAAAATTCGAGGTATTAAAAATATCAATGGTTTTTCTACTCTAATTTTGGAGATTTATCCATCAAAGAGCTTAGTCTAGTGGTTTAATGGAAAAAATAAGCTCCAAACTATTAGGTTATGGCAATTCATGGTCTATACTATTAATTTAGGTTATTTGGACCATAAATTATTTATTTTTAGGCAAATTTTATCCTTCTTTATTATTGCCAATAGTTCTATTTTTTCAAAATTAAAATTAATTTTATTTTTTTCAATAATAGTCGAGTTTTAAGAATGTTTAGATGATTTTGTTGTTTATGAATTTAATTTTTATTGTTGAATAATTAATGATATGTAATGGATTCATCTAGTAAAACAAGTAAATTTTTTAAAGAATTAATTAATTTCAAAAAAAATATTTAATAAAAATGAGCTTAAGGTAGCTTAGATGATTTTTTTTTTTTATGGATCTTAGTTTTATTGTTAGATAATTAACAATGTGCAATGGATGCACGTAATTTTAAAAAAAACTATTATTATTATTTTGAGATTAATTTTAATTCTAAAATAAAATAAATTTGAAATGCTTAAAAAGACGTCGTTTTAAGTATTTTAGTTAACAATCAACACTTTGACTATCAAAAATATTAAAAAAGGGTAAAAATAGCAAAATAATTAATAGTTTGAAGTTCGAACAGTCAAATTTGGCAATATAAAATCAACACTTTGACTATCAAAAATACTAGAAAAGGATAAAAATAGCAAAATAATTAATAGTTTGGAGTTCGAACAGTAAAATTTGACGATATAAATCATATTTTGCAACAATTATAATAGTTTTAGGATAAATTTTACTATTATATTAAGTCATATTTTAGTTAATGGTGAACGTTTTGATCGCATAGATAACGAATGAAAGATAATATTTATTTAAAAAATAATAATTTTAGATCCAAATAGTTTAAATTCATAATATGAGTTCTAAATTGTCACAATCAAATAATTTGAGGGTAATTTTTTGCCTTAAACCGTAGTCTGACGAAGCAAAATGATACATTTAAAAGCTTTCATATTAAACTTGTGAAGTTACAAAAAGGGCGTAGAAATGCAAAGAGGGAAAAAAAAAAAACGTAATGATATAGCTAACAAATGGCTTAAAAAGATAAATAAAAAAATAATATAACGGCGAAAGAAAGGGGCTCGTTATAATGGATTTGAGAAGTTACGAAAAAGAGAGTGAAAGCGTAGAAAAAAATAAATTAAATAATGAAGGGTGATAAGGTAATTACAGAACCATTTAATGGTAATGTAGCGTACGTAAAGAAGAAGAAAAAAAAAAAAAAAAAAAAAGAAACGGATGGCGAAGACAGCAAATGAAAATGCGAAAAATATGAGGGGAAAAACAATGTTTGTGGGGACCAAAAGATACACATTGTCTAAAATATATAATTTATCTACAAAACACAAATGAAAGATCCAAGGACTGAGACAATTCTAGCAACAACAACACAACGATCAGATGGTGGAGAAAAGAACACAATACAGATGTATCTTATTCCACAATGCATGAGCATTGACTGAATACTCACAACTTCTATTATTTTAGTTTTGTTTGTCAATGTCAAAATTAATAACAAATTAATATTTGATTAAAAATCAAATTACTCATACGGATATTATTATTTAACACAAAATTCTTGTAATTAAAATAATTCTGCTATTTAGTTATTTATTTATAATAAAATATTCTTTATTTACGATTTTTATTCGTGTCAGCACGTTCTCTTTTTGTCTTTTTTTTTCTTTATAAACTTTATTTTATACACAGTTTTTTGTTTTAGAATTTATATCTATGCATATACTCTCTCTTTTTTCTAACTGTTTTATTTGAAAACTCATAGAAACTCATTTTTAATTACAAGTAGGGTGCAATTTAATTTTTTGTTTCTTTTTAACTATAGGCCTGGAAGTCCTAAATAAATATTGTTGACCTTGTGCAAATGTTCTTTTGTTTTATCTTTTCCAATTTCATTTCTTTATTTAATCAAAGTCCCATGTTGCCAAGTGGGACTCGTTGAAACTCCGAAGCCACCTTTGTTGAAGCAGAAGATTACAATTCACAAGCCAAGCCACCTTTGACAACAAGTTGCCACATCATAGAATAAATTTGAATGCAATGACGTCAAGAACATTTTTCTATAGCCAGTTACTTCCATGTAAGAGGCATATATGGCTCTTGATCAACAAAACGCGTATAAAATGCCAAGAAGAAGAGAAGATTCGTAAAACTAAAATCCAAAATATTAGTTACAGAAAAAGAATCTAAATACAAAAGAGGGTGCGTGTCTCTACATATATATGTCAAGACCCAAAAAGGAATCCATGGCATTTTCAACCGGGATGTACTCACTCACATAAATTGCCCACGATTTCCTACGATTGCCCATCACTGGCTCTAATCATCTGCTAGAAACTGGCCCCTAAACATCACACCCCACCCCATCAAAATTCAACTCCCAAAAGCAAAAAAAAAAAAAATAATAATAATAAATTAAACAGAAAAAGAAGAAGAAGAATAAATGCTCAATGTATCAAGCTAAAACAAAAGAAACTAAAACGCATAGCAGCAAGAAGTGTGTAGTCTTGACATTTGTAGCACATCAATCCCAGACAACATCACTTCTTGTTCTCCCATGGCCTCACAGTGAATAGCACCACGAATAAGATGATGACCAGCAATATAATAATGGCATAACAAGTCCATTTCCTGGTATTTTTCTGCAGTTTCCTGGCTGTACCCAGCTGCTGGGTGCCTCCCCGCACGAAAGAATTAGCTCTTTCCACATTGCTCTGAATGTCATCCAATTGTTCACCTTGATGTTGAACCAATACTGCCATGTCCGTAAACACTTGGTGGAGCTCCCTTAGATTGTTTTCCAAATCTTTCACAGCATCATGCCTTTCCTGAATTTCATTTATAGTGTCCAATACCCTGCCTCTCCCCTGTTGTTGAATTGCTTTCTGGAGAAATGTCTCGCTCTCACCTGTATGGTACCAAAATTCTCAATCCATTAGACAAACGCAACAAATTCATCTCATTCTTTAAGTTCTTGAATTCAAACTCCCAAAAAGCACTGAAATTTTATCTGAATGGACTCCATTAACTAGCTGCTAAAGTAATTTAGTGCCGCCCCGTATTGCTAAAATCAAATTCCATGAACACCAAAGACAAAACTAATTGAGAAAATTTTCAAATAGAGTTTGTATTTACAAATGGAAAAGGCTATCAACCTACATGAGATGGGCAAACAATGTTTTCTTCCATATGAGTGAACAACTGTCTAAATTATAACTCGTTCCAATTATTAGAAATCAATTTTATATCAAGAGAGAGAAAAAAAGGGGTAAAAATCAATTTTGTTTCTTTAGCCACATATCTAAAGTCAACGCTTTTAGATTCTTCTATCAAATTCCAAAATTGATCAGAAACCAAAAATGAATCAAGATCAATCACTAACCTGTAGAGATCAACATATCAATGGTCTTCTCTTCAGGATTTTCACCAGTCACAGTAAAATACCTCCTCTGTACCGTCTCTCTATACTCCGTCGATATCTTCTGTCTCAACCCATTAAAACTCTCCATCAAATCCTTCAACTTCTTCCTCAACCCATTCACCACCGAAGTCCTAGTTCTATCCGAAGAAGACCCCGGTCCACACCCAGGAAGACTCCGGTTCGCTGCATTAGACCGGTCCAAGGCCTCTAGCCGGACCTTGATCAGCTTTGCCTTCTTCAACGCCAGAGCAACATCAGCATCCATCTTGGACCTCAAGTCCTTGACAGCCCTAGCGTTGTGCAGAGTCTTACTTTGCTCATGTGAAGACTGAAGATTCTCATTAAGCCTCTCTAGCTCTTTCAGCTCATCTTTGATCGACTCTACATCTTCAAAAAATCTGTCAAGGTTAACCCCGCCGGCGGATGGCGCTTCGGACATCTGAATTACATGGTGATCTGGGGAGGCTGCTTCGCTGCGAAAGCGAGAGAAGGAGCCGGAAAAGAGATCGTTCATGTTTTACAGAGAGAATTCCAAGATTCTTATAGATTCAAGATATCAATATGAGAGGGACAGAGAAATTTGCATAGAGAAAATGGGTTTTGCAGAAGGTTTTTATGGGTATGGATATATTGTTGGATGGATGGATGGCTGGCTGGCTGGGGAAGGGAGGGACTAGTCAAAAGGTTGCTGGTTCAAGTTGAACAGCTCTTTCCGCTCTTTGTTTTTTGAAGGGAGAGAAGAAGGCGATGGATATATCATACATATATGTAGAAGTCAATCATTTTATTAACGATGTAGACATGGAGTAAGGAAGGGGTTATGCCTGTTGGAATTTTCTTTGTAGGTAACTTTCCTGGAAAGGGAAAAAGGAAAGATCAAGACCAGTAAGGTGCATCAAAACAAAGAAAGAAGAGTTCTAATACCGAGTAAAGGGTTTAAAAAAAGGAATTGAAGATTGACAGGTACAAAACGTGTGGGGTTTTTTGAGTTTTAAATGAGGGTGGGAAAGTTGGGTTTTTTTATGTAAAGAGGAGACTTGGTCGTACTGATTTGTACTTATCTCTCTCTCTCTCTCTCTAGATGCTCTTTCCTACACAATTGATTCATTTTGGATTCAAATAAGTTGGAAGGAATTGGATTTGAAAGTTAGATACAAATGTTTTCCAGATTTTTTTCTTTTTTTGTTTCGATTTGATATTGAAAATTAAGGGGGGCTTAATTTGTATAGATAACGTGGCTGGTAAAAGCAGGATGAGTTTTTTTGAATTACCTCAAGATTTTTTTCCCCCATCAAGATTGACTATAAAGTGCAACATTTTGTCTAAGAAGTGGATGAATTGTAGTTTTAATCCCATGCATTAAACAAACTCTAATTTAAGTCTTTCTACAGATTAAAATAAAAAAAATAACTGGATGTCTTCATAAAATTATTACATGAGCTCATAACTCACTTAAACAAATGGTACTCCAATAATTTTTTTTTTTAATAATGCCAAATATTAATTTTAAAAAATATATACATAACAAAAAAAAATTCAATAATATACAAGAGATATTGGATCATTATATTAAAGTGGGATCAAATTATAGGTCACACTAATCTAACTTTTATGTTTATTCTTTGAGTTTTGTTTTGTCATATAACTTTTTTTTTAATGTTTAACATGACTCATTTTTTTTATACATAAAAATAATAATATAATAAATCATTTAAATAATATGTCTCTATAATAATAAAAAATGAAATTATATTGTTTGATTATGTTGATTAGAAACAGGTTGGAAGCAGAAATGAGGCAAAATACATACATATATATATATATAGATATACTTACACGGCTACAGTGCTACCTCCACTGGGTTAAGATTGATTTGCTTTTTTCTGGACAGGTACATGGGAAAGGGCTATATTGCGTTCCCCATTTACATTGCACCCCACCATGACATTTGCTTTCTTTTGTTCAAGGAAAACTAATACAAAACAAAAAATTGATAGGTGTGGGAAGAAAAACGCCAAAATTTCCTGCTTTTTTATTTTTTTAAAAAAAGATCAAGTTCCTTATTTACTGTTGTCAAAGATTACGCGATTGAATCCTTGAATTGACTAATCGCTAGGGTTATATTAAGTAGTGTTTGGTTTATGAAAAAGACAAAGACAAAACTTTAATTTAGTGCACGATCTATATATCTATTCTCAATTACATCCCAATCTATAAATCTTATCAATCAAATCCTAAATGTTTCAAAATTTTATTTATTGCACATAATAATATTAATAATTTTTCTAGTATATATATTATATATCACTAAACAATGCCGTCATAAATTGTTTTTTTTTTTTTGTTTTGAAAAAAGAAAAAAAAGAGTTTCCTTATAATAATAAATAACAAAGTATAAAGAAGAAGTAACGCTAAATCCAATAATGTTTCCTTTAGTAAGTTTTATTTTTGGAGGACAAACATTAAATGATTTCCTTAGTTTTGGTTTTATACATTCACAAGCTAACGAGGTTACTAGAAGTCACTCAAGACCTAAACCCGAAATTCCAAAAAGTTACACTACAAGCGGAAGGGGGAAAAAAAAATCAGCACATTGTATTTCTAAATTTTCTTAAAAAACAAAGCAAAACAAAAAGTTTCATTCAGAATATTTTTCCTGATTCTAATTCTTAATTAATACACTGTGGCAATCTACTAGGTAGTACAATTAGTCAGAAAAATAATTTAACCAAGACCATAGATAATCTATTTACTGCCAATAATCTTCGGAAGAAAAGTTTGATATGTACGCATGTATATAAAGCAGCAGCCAAGTTTCTCAATTATCTTGTCTTAGATGCGAGCTAAGGGCGTTGGTTTTGGATGAACAATACAGGCAATTATATATATATATATATATGTTTCATGCTCTAGTATGAGATGGGCCATGTGCAGTGTGACAAGTTTTGACAATACGAAGACTACAAGAATAGGTTGAGGAATGTTGAACCAAAAATCTGATGGACAAGAGATCCTAAGTTTTATCATTAATCCACCTCCTGCATTCAACTCATCAACCTAACATTTATAACTCATTAGAGCATTAAAAAAAAACAAAAAAAGTACAAAAGGCAGGCCCACCCAACATATAGCCATGCTCGGTGCTTATTGGTGAGACTAGAGAAACGAGACTCTTTTTCGTTTCCCCCAATATTTCCAAGGACGAAAAGGATGTGCCCGCAGTGCTGTAAAAGGAAATGATAATTAACAAATTCACATCCAGAAACACGTTTGTATGATCTTACCTGAAACGACATGCATAACTAGAAAAGACATGATGTACGCCTGAAACTCCAGGGCCAACGTTTCTTTTACGCGGCCGGGAGATTGGAATGAAGTCTAATGCATCCTCGGCTTCCTGATACATGGGTAAAAAAAATGAATAAAATAAAGCAACAACGGCAATACAAGCAAAAGAGATGAATGATCTCAACCAACCATAAACAATAGTTAAGCACCGTTATTGTTGCCACATACATATTTGAACGAACAAAGTTCTCAGAGGCGAAATCAGTAACCACGCTAGTTATGGATAGAAGAGCCATTGCACCCCCAAGTTTGGAAAAAATCTCAATTTAGTCCTAAAAGTTTTGGGACTTCTTAAATCTACCTTTGAATTTAAGACTCATACGTAGAAAATCTGCATTTTGCCTCCCAAAAGATACAATTATTATTCTATAACGTTTTTTTAAAAATTTACCCTAACACATTTCTTATTGGCCCTTCTTTAATACAGTTCCACTCAGGCCAGAGTGCCCAAAAAACATTGTTAAAAAAAAAAAAAAAAAGCAAGAATGATGATTCAAAAGTTAGATGATCCAAAAAACATGTGACTTGAGTGGTGATAATGGTGAAAATTGATGACAGTAAAGAAATAATCACGACATTTAATTGTCCTACAAATATTACAAACATGATTAGACATTCCATGCTGTGATCGTTCACAATCATGGAAATAAGCCAAGGCAAGTTAGATATATCAAAAGAAGCTCTTTGCTACCTCGAGGAACGAAAGCATCACTTTCAATGCAAGGTGAAAGAAATGAGATGCTTTCTTCAGTATTAAATACGACAACTCTGAAGAGAGAGAATAATTTAATTGATAAGATCACAGAGCAGAATATAAAATGAAAATGAATTTGTAAGGGATAAAATGTTAAAGATTCTAGGCTTTACTCAGAGAATCCAAATCATGAACAATAGCACTGTGCATTGATGAAACACATGAATGAGGCGAAGCTTAAAGCCCGAGCCCAGATGCCAAGGCTAAAGTATCACTAAAATTCGACGTAGGGACCTCAACACTTATCCTGTAAGCAGCAGCACGAAGCATTAGAACCTACCAAAAAAATAGGAATTGAGGTCACAAAAAAAGAATACCATCTAATTGCCTAACCTGAAAAGGTGCAGATTCTTGTACCAACCATGAGCATGAAGAAAGAAACATGGAAATGCTTCACCAACAAATAAAATTGCAGAGGGAAGATCATATCAAGAGGTTGAAGCAGCGAAATTTTCCACTGGATTCCAATAACTGATTAACCTGGACACTCTATGAGCTACTTTTGTTGACGACCTCCATGCTTACACAGAACTATTGCAAACGTGATGGACAGGGAAAGATTTTAAATGACACATCCAATGACGCCATTACCTATCAAAAAAGACTTTTCCTAAGTCACATTAGTAAAGTGGAAAATGTTTATCGACGAAGAGGATTGCATGCATCACCAAACCAACAATAGTCGGTTCTTCACAACAGAAAAAGACAAGGAATAGCCTCAGTGTTTAATATCTGGTCAATAACATATATAGCACAAGTAGAAATATTCTGCTTCCATCCATGATGATATCTATCTTTCCATAAGAAAGAAAACACATTCAAAATTCACATTGATAGCTCCACAAGGTTGGTCTAATCTACAGCTATAATTGGGATTATAAGTAGACAAAAGCATGAAATGAAGCTCCATCATATTCAAAGACATACCAGCAAATTATAATGCATGCATAGAGTGCAGTGTCTTATGCCAATTGATAGATCTCCCATCTCATAGTATATCACTGATGGCAAGGAGATATTTCCAGGAACAGCAGCCTGAAATCAAAGAGGCTGCATACAATAGGGGTTTTTTCCCCTTGTAATAACAGATTCTGAAATACCAAGGAAAATGCAAGCATGTAACTAAAAAGAACGGATACCAATGTTATGCTGAGTGCCACAAATCAATGCACAAGGTAAACTTCCACACTGACCTCTGGAAATTAAAAAAACACCAGGAGATACCTTCATAGGATTAGCAGCTCCACTTACAATTGTCTTCTTGATTCCCAATATTTTGGAATCTAGGATGACCGGCCTTCAATTTCAAATTCGGCCTAGAAAGGCTACAAACGAAGTCAACAAAAAAAAAAAAAATTCCATAGATCAACGCATCTTACTACACAGATTACACTTGCATTTGCAGGAGAAGTTGACACAGCCTGACATATAGACAAGCTGGCTTCTATTTGTCACCCAAAACCACTCAAGTAACTTGAGAAACCCTAGCAGCTTAAGCAACAGTACCAAACATAACTGTTTTTTTTTAAAAAAAAAAACAAACCACTGTCCAATTTAGGTACTGTCAAGTGAGGAATAGAAAATATCCACAAGGAGAAATGTCAAAAATACTAAGTTTTGGTTTGCACTATTTTCCGTATGGACTACCTATAACAGAGAATCCATGTATTTATCGACCAATCTGCAGCATCCTTTCATTGCAGGAAGTGTAAGACAGTGTGTGAGAAGAAAAACCTGAAATATTTGGGCCTGCCTCTACATCTCCATACTACTTCTTGCCTTCTTCTGCAAATGGCCAAGTTTTCAAATAAATTTTGCATAAAAGAAAAAAAGAATCACTTGGAAATTATTAATTAGGACACATCTCTTAACTTGGTTTCCACAAGAATCTCAAGTCAGCTGAACAAGCTAATATTTAATGGACCAGAGACACTAACATTTCATAGATTCACATTCCCCTCTACCACATATCCTAACTCTTATCCAGTGGTGGTAATTTCTTGATGTGAAAACCAAGTAAATTACTTTTGTTCTCTCTAAATCCCCATTTACTACATATAGAACAAATGCAATGTCAATCACTACCTAGCAAGTCACTTCAAATTCATTCAACACATGCAAGAAGCACTCACAAAATTGGTTCCACCCCCTTTCAATGAGAAGTTGACCTCAGACAAGGAAAATGAGTTAGTGTTTGATATTATCTATTCGCAAATATCAGCAGTTGTAAGAACAACACAGTCAGAAGCACAATAAGAGGACTTGAAAACAAACTAGTTAGGAAATGATAATGAACAAGTCCACGTACATACGAAGGTTTTTACATTCCAGAGTCCAGCAGTTGAGCAACTTACATCTCGCCGACAGCAATCATCCAATTTTTTATTTTTTTCAATGAATTAACCCTTATAAAAATTGACAAAGAGGAAAGAGAAGGAAATAAAATTGAGAGAGACTGATTGTGACTCACCAGATTTCATTTCATCTGATGTTGCAGAAAGCTCACTTATAGAAGAAACACTGGAGATTGATATAGGGAATTGCTTGATATTCTCAAATTCAATATCCATATTTATTGCTTCTGCAAACACAATATAAAAGCATGTTACACCACTACTAATAATACAACAAGATGAGGCTCTTCAGATAAAAGTATAAGTGTACTGAACTGAAATATCAGAGTCTACTTGTGGTTATTTGGCTTTGGAGGATGGACAACTTTAAACCCAGGAAAAAGAAAACAGTGGGTCGCTCACACAAGTAGGTCGTCCAAATGCATCTAAAAAGGAAAATATAACAGTACCAGTACAGCAATAAATAGCATAGGGAGGACAGGCAAAGATACCAAGATTAACAAATCTGAAACAAAAACCATTTCGCAAACCAAAAGTTCTGCAGTAAATATAAAATTTGCTAAGGGTGATTCCATGATGCACCAGTTGCAAATGTCCAATACTTAAGAAAAGTATCTCATAATTTTATTTAATTACTCCAAACAAAATATACATTGCGAATTGGACTAGTTAAATCTATGTGACAGGTACAAGCCCTATCATGACATTCTTGCTGTATTTACTTCCACATGGGCAATCAACTGTTTCTGCAACTCAAATTTGCTCTGTAATTGCTGTACTGTTAGTTTGACTTCTGCCTTATGATTATTGACAAAAAGGAAAGTAATTCTACAGGATATTGTAGTTAACCTTCTTCAACCCGATAAGGAATGTTGTCTGCCTGGTCCAACATAACAAATTATCACTGCTTTTGCACGATCTTAACGGAAGTGGGATACATTAGCAAATGGTACAGCATTAGCTTTTGGCACAGGTTTAGCCACTTGTGGGTTCCCAAACACATTCCAAAATTTCAATGTTTCATCACCTGCTGCAGATGCCACTGCGTATCCATTTGGGCTCTGAAGAAAAACAGTAATAAAGAAGATTTGAATCAACATGATCAGAATTTCAAATTTTAACTGGCTGCATAAATTTGTAATAGAAATCTATGATTTAAAATCAGTTCATTATCAATACCTGAGTCATAAAGAGGACTGGAGAAGTGTGACCACTGAGTTCTGCCATCTTTACCATGGATGGATATTTCCATAGAATGAGTTGGTTCTCTGTAAACCCATGGGAGCTAAGCAATTCCGGCTCATGCTTATTCCACTGAAGAGCACAAACCTGTGAGCCGGTGTCCACTGAGTTCAAGCATGCGCCAGTGTGGGTGTTCCAAAATTTAATGCGCCTATCATTTCCACCTCCACCCGAGGCTAGCAGATTGCTCTGGAAGGGACACCAAGCAAGGGCTTTCACAGCTGCTGTGTGGTCTTCAAGCTTGTGAAGCCAATATGTCGGTAAATTTGAAGAGGCCATAGATCTATCCCATATGAAAAGAAGGTTATCATTCCCTCCACTTGCTAATTGCTGGCCCGAATTTGACCATTTCAGTCCACAAACTTCCTGCTGGTGTCCGCTGTATGTTTCAACAATGTGTTCTCTTATTCTCACGTCATTGTTGATGGCTTTAGCATCCTTTCCTCCAGTTGTAAGTATGTGATGATTCCAGGCCAGTGAAGTTACTCGCAATCGATGACCTCCTTTGAGTGTTCTTAGCTGCATGAATGACACATTAAAAAGAAATCATCAGTCAGATTATATCACTACTTAAAAACAAATAAAAGACGGCCAAAGTAAATAGAAGAGAGTACAAACCATTTGATCAGTTGCAGAGTCCCATAACTGGACATTTGAATTGTCCAAGCCTACAGCAAGGTGACGTCCATCAGGTGCCCAGCTAACGCTAGTGACAGGACCATCTTCCTCGTCAACAGTGAATAGTTCTGAGATAGAACCATTTGAAGCATTCCAAAGAAACACAGTGCTTCCAAGAGCTATTGCAAGCACATTGCTGCTACTCCAATCTAGCAAATTCAAGTAGAAATCATCCACCATATAAGGGGCATCCAATGTCATCTCTGGTCTCTGCAAAATCAATTGCAAACCTCCAATAAATTTAGACAAGAAATTATTCAGAAACAGAATATCGCAAGTAACAGAAACAATCAGCAACTAAATCCATAAACTCTAAAACTCCCTACCAACTTATGCTATTAAAATCCAAACCCATGATTCTAAATTCAGCATAAAAAGGATGAGCATAGGCACAAACCTGAGGAATGGGTCGCTGGGGCTTGACAGGTTTAGAGGGATGAACAGATGATGATGAAAAATGGGGGATTAGGTCGACCGGGGTGGATGGTTTGTTCTTGAAGGCTAATATTCGGCTTCTGTTCATATTGAACGCCTCTGCCAAAAGCTTCTGGTATAGCGATTGTGGAGGTGGATTCTTTTGGCTTTCCTCCCTTCAGTCAGCATGTAATGTGCATAATCCATGTCTATAGCTGATCTATTTGGTATAAATCTATCCAACTGTCCAGAACAAGAAAAACTAAATTAGAACTCAAAACGAATATAATATTTTGCAAATGTATAATTTATTAATCTTGAACTTGATAGAATATCCTCAAATAATACAACAAATTGTTAGAAAACCCAAAACGGTTATTTGACAATCTCTAGTGACATTATAAATCGATTAAACCCAGAATCCCTTCTTTCTTTGAAACAATTTATCAAACAGATAGGCACAAAGAAACCCACATACAGAATCACACAAAACATGAAAAGCCTAACCCTAATTCTCAACGCACCTAACAGTTGGTTAAAAATCACAACACAAGAACCAGAATAAAGAAATCTAACAAAAGAAAAGGAACCGTATAATTAAATGCTTTTTTATGTTCACTCACATTTTCATACGATCTTTTCCGTTGAGCGATTTCTTGAAGTACGCTTCGCGTATGAAACATTCTTGTAGTGGTAGTAGTAGAAGAAGAAGAAGAAGAAGAATCCATGGTTTGCAGAAAGAGAGAAAGCCAACAGAGGGACAGAGGAAAACAAATGGGATGAAAGAGAGAGAGAGAGCAGATTAAGAGTTTTGGTGGTAACGAAAAGAAAGAAAGAAAGAGGAAATTAGCAGTAAGTGAGAGATACAAGATTAAACCCTAATCGTAGCAAAGGAGAAATTAGAACGAGGAGAACAGCAACTCAGAGCGCGTAAATATTTATGCTGGGCTTGTAAAGGCGGTGGCGCCCTCTAACCCAACGGTCGTTGGAAATTTTGAATGTTCCTAATAACAAACAGCCTCAATCTGTTTTTTCAGATTAAAATGACAAAACCGACCTTCATCCTTTTCTCTCAACTTTGCTTTCATTTAAAATGGTAATGAAGTATTTTTCAGTATTTCGTTGAGACAGGATCTGGAATAAGTTTTTTTTTTTTTTTCCTGATCTTTGATCATCGTAGCTAAACACAAATTTGAGTTTTTTCTCTTTTCCTTTTTCTCCTTGCACTTTGTTCCTATAATTCTATAAATAAGGATAACAATTTATCCCACCCTAGCGGATCCCCAGCCTCCCCACCTCAATCAATGCAGAGATTCCCCGAGTTGACTAAGGAACACGGTAATAGAGTAAGGATAATATTTGCCGACCCCAACCATCTCCGCCCTACCATTCCTTGCCCGGTCCTATCCAAGTCCTTTCCTTTGAAACTTACAATTATACCAATATATATATACACACACACACTAAGTCTATAAATTAGTCTCCAATATAATTAGTAAATTTTGATAATCTCTAAGCAATAAAGACATGCAAAATTTTATGTTTTTTAATTACATTTGTGATACTTCATCAACTTAATTAAGTATTTTATTTGTTCAATTAAAAACAATTTAATATATTTTGAGTTGTGTTTTGTAGTTGAATGTGATGTTAAATTATTGTCTTTCTTAATTGTATTTTTTATGTGTACTATTATATTTTTGCTATAGCTTAAAATTTGATATAAGATAATATGAGGTATAATGGAACAAGGTGGACGTAAAAAATTAAGCGAGGCACCAATGCCTCGCGAGATCCCCATTATCCTCGCCTTTTCCTTTGAAAATTACAATTATATATATATATATATATATATATATATATACACACACTCCGAGATTACAAATTAGTCTCCAATATAATTAGTGAATTTTGATAATCTTTAAACAATAAAGACACTCAAAAATTTATGTTTTTTAATTGCATTTGTAATACTTCATCAACTTAATTAAGTATATTATTTGTTCGATTAAAAATAATTTAATGTATTTTTAGTTGTGTTTTGTAGTTGAATATGATAAATTATTGTTTTTCTTAATTATATTTTTTATGTGCACTCGTTATCTTTTTGCTATATTTTAAAATTTAGTATAAGATAATATGAGGTATAACGGAACAAGGTGGGCACAAAAAATTAAACGGGGCACCAATTCCTCACGAGATATCCCCATTACCCCATAGAACGGGGACATCATGGAGTTTTTCGAGAGTGGCCATCCCCGCCCCATTGCCATTTCTACCGATAAATCTGTGTAAACTTTTAAATATATTAAACAATGACGGTTAGACTTCTTGAAATTGAATAGAATTTAATCTAATAGGCTCCTATACCTATTAGTACCATGGAGAGCTGGAAAATGATAGATCCAAGTAACATTGTTGCCTTTCCATTTTTTAAAAAAAATTTCGTCATAATAAATAGACAAGTTATTAGAAGAGTGTGAAAAATAACAAAAAAGTTACATAAGTTTAATAAAATTTGGAGGCATAATACAATTAGGTTACGTAAAAGGATTCTTTAAAAACTTTAAATTGGAAATAAATCAAATCATATATTTTTTTTAAATGTTATTATACAATATTCAAATTCTTTCATATATTTATGTGTTTTTAATTGCTTCCTATTTATTTGTAAAATATTTTAAAATATTTTAAAATAAATAGAAATAATAGGAGAATTAAAGGAAAGGATGACAAGAAAATGAAATCATTATAATGTGGATACAAGTGATAAGAACTTCAAAGTTTCTATTTTCTCTCTATAAAACTTGTACCCCAACTAATGAACAATCAAGCCTATTTATAGGCTTCAAAATTAAGGAGAGAATTGAGAGGGACTATGAATAATCAAGTGCATCACCCTTTCAATTTCTTATATTGAATGATGAATTGAATCATATTATGAATCATGAGTAGTGGGGATATGAAAAATGGATGAACATGATGATGGACATTTATTATTTCATAACACTCCCCATTGAATGTCCATTGTACAAGGAATATGCCTCGTTAAAACCTTACTAGGAAAAAACCCGAGTGGGAAAAAAATCCTAGTGAAGAAAAAAGAGTATAATATTCCTTGCACACATTAATCCTCATTTTGGTCTCCCCATGTTGAAAGCATTATTTAAGATTTCTAAGAAGACACATTTCAATCTTGTGAATCATCTTCTCAAAAGTTATGGTAGGCAATGCTTTAGCGAATAAATTTACTTGGATTGTCACTTTAATGTATTCTTCTTTCAATGAAATTATGCCAGCAGACATTATCCTCATATGATATTGTTGGAACTTCTTTTGCTGATAGATAAACCGCATGTCTCTCGGATACGATGAATCATTGATTTTAGCCAAACACATTCTCAACTTGCCTCGTGAATTGATGTTTCTACATGATTTGAAGATGTGGTAGCTATAGTTAGCTTTATAGAACACAAAGATATAGCTAGATCTCCATATGTAAATATATAACCGATTGTGATCAAGCTTTATGTAGATTAGATAAATAACTTACATCCGCATAACCAATTAATCTTGTCTTTGATTTATTGGAGTAATATAAGCCTATATCAATTATTCCTCGAATATAACGTAATATATATTTAACATGCATCTAGCAGTTGGTTTGTAATATCTTGTAAATGAATTATCTTTTAAACTTCTAGTTCATATTATTTTGTACCAAATTGATATAAAGATATAGTACTCTATGTAATATCTTTTTTTCAACATTTCTAATCGCTTATCTTATTTATTCTCTCCCCCTAATGTTGAAAAAAATGTTTCATCAAAATGACGATCAATAAATCAAGCTCGTAAAAATATCGCTTATTCATTATTCAATATATTTAATTATCAAAAAGGATTCAAATCCAATATATATTCTCAATCTCCTTTAAGTGCTCGTTTTATTTCCTTATGAAGGAGCACCAAGGATATATACTACAATGTCAAAAAATTCTTAAATAAGAAATATTTGGCTCATGATCATAAATCAATCGAAGAAGAGAGAATTTCGATAACTTATGGGTCCGATGCAAATAAGTGTTCGCTGCATGTAAGATTGCATGTCTCCCGACATAAACAGGGAGTTTTATTTTTAAATAATGATTTAGCTATCAATTGGACCCTTTTGATAAATAATTTTACTAAACCTTTCCGAGTATAAACACGAGCAACAGTGCTATTCAACCTTTATTCTAATAGCCAATCAATTATAATTTAATGCTTGAGAAATAAATTCATCGAGCATTATCAAGGTGACTTATTTTAATGGCATAATATGAAAATTATGCTCAAAATCAAATTTGCTAGCAATCTCGAAAACGTCAAGTTTCGAGTAGATAATAAGCATATATGTGATCATATTGTGGATGCATTTATCAAAATCGTAAAATATTTAAATGGTCCACATGGTAGATGAATTGATCCACATATATCACCTTGAATACATTCTAAAATACTAGAGATTCAATCTCAATTTTACTTGATGATGGTTTAATCATCAATTTGCCTTGGTAACATGCAGAACATGAAAGTTTATTAAATTGAAGAACCTTCGGCTCTTCAATAAATATTCATATAAATTTTTTAATAATTTTTTCGCATAATGAAAGACCTAAAATAACACAACTCGGTCATGTCACATAGTAAAAGTATTTGAATTAGTAAACTTCGGTTTACTACAATATTTGTTTCAATCATTTCAATGTTTGTAATAAATACTAGAAGAGAAAACGGATAAATTTTTTATAGATATTTTCTACCGATATAATGATTATAACATATAAGTATTCACATTTGCTATCTTGATATGATACCAATTCGGATGAATATTTTTGAAACTCAACAAATTTCTATGAGACTTTGAAAAGAATAGTACATCATTCATAATAAATTTATCCTTTCGGATAATAACATATTTGCTCTTCCGGAGTCTTTAAATTAGTCACTTCAAGCAATAATATATTGACTCTTCTAGAGCCTTTAAACATTTTCTCTTCAAGTAATAATTTATTCACTCTTTTAGAGCTTCAAAAATTTATCTCTTTAAGTCATGATGTAATCGCTCTTCTAGAGCTTTCTATTAGATTGATATTATCATATATAATATTAACATAAAATAAATAATCAAATAAATCAATACAAAATAAATAAATCAATATATTCCTCATAAACACAAATAAATAATAAAATAAATTTGTAACCATCAATATACGACATAAATTATAAGAAATATAAAACATTTTATTTATAAATAGAAAAAATAACAAGTAATTAATTTCAATAACTATTACTTTGATATATTAAAGTGGCCTTCATATTTTATTCTTTATTTTTCAATAAAGCTTGACAAGCCTCAATGAGGTGCTTTGGTATACAATAGGTACACGATCAATATTCATTCATTCCATTTTTATAATATTTATTTTTCAGAATACTCACTTTATCTATTTTTATTTCTTTTTTTCAAAGTTATCCATTTCTAGTGGTGAGATGTAATATTATGGTCATTACGATTATAATGATAATTATTTCAATCATATTCATGGCTATAACCATATCTTCATCTATGTCTAAAATCATTATAAATTGTCACATTCACTTCGGGGAATGGAATAGATCCAATTGGATGAGATTTATTCTTTTTCATTTTATTTAGCCACTAACAAGTATAAAATCGATCCAAAATATTTCTTAAACTCTTTCTCAATATACTACGAGCAGGAGCATATCCAAGACATAAAAAGTAGAGAATATTTTTTCAAAATCAAGCACTCATAATCAATAATTCTTATTCAAAATATTAAGAGTCATCAAATCAAGTTTATGATGTTTGGTATGATAAAAATTCTATAATACAATATATAATAATAATATTAGAAAATAAGAATAAATATAATAATAAAATTAAAACTTTTCAAATAACATATATTAGATCATCGAGTAGATCATTTAAGTTTTTCAAATATATATTTCATGTATCAATAGATTTAAATTATATGAATAAATTAGATACATACCTCTTAATGATTTAAATAATTTAGATCTTTTGGTAGAGCACTTGTGTAGAAGAAATCCAATTATTGAAACAATTGATTAAATCTTTTAGTAGATACATACCTCATGGTCTATTATCTCAATTGGTTAAAACTTCGTGTTGATAATATGTTATAAAATAAATAGAAATAATAGGAGAATTAAAAAAAGGGATGAAAAGAAAATAAAATCATTATAATGTGGATACAAGTGATAAGAACTTCAAAGTTTTTCTTATTCTCTATAGAAAACTTGTACCCCAACTAATGAATAATCAAGCCTATTTATAAGCTTCAAAATTAAGAAGAGAATTGGGAGGGACTATGAATAATCAATTACATCACCCTTTCAATTTCTTATATTGAATGATCAATTAAATCATATTAAGAATCATGAGTAATAAGGATATAAAAAATGGATGAACATGATGATGAACATTCATTATTTCATAACAAATCTGTCTTTTTAATCAATTTTTCTAGCCATAAAAAATTTTTAACAAAAACATCTCTAATTGAAATGAAAAAATAAAAATAAAATAAAATTCTAAAGGCTTTAAAAATAAAACATCATTATCATATGACTTTTAATCGAAAAAATAAATAGAACATTTCAATAATTTTCAAAAACACGAAAAAATGCAATTAAAAACCTATAAACAAACAAGAGACTTAGTTATTATATAAAAATAGATTGATCTATCTAATCTTTTTTTTTTTTAATTGTCTAATTTCTCTATTTTTAAGCAGTATAAATTTATAAATTACAAAAATGTAAGAAGACACCAGTCCAACCGTTTCCCATCCTCATCACCTCTATTATTCCAATGACAAAAAGAATGTGGCTTGTTTCTTACATGACTAATCGACTGATTCCGGTTTTCTATTCTTATTTTATGAAGGGAAAAAAAAAAAGATAACAAATACAACGATGGAATAATTTACAAGCCAAAGTTACAAAATAACTACAATTGGGACCCTCAATGTGACACCTAAGAACAGAGCCAGGCACGCAAACCCGATTCAGTCTGACGGGAGAACAGTAAGATAGTTTGGATATCCCGAGATTGTCCCTGAAGACTGTATTCTGTCCCCTACATTTTTATGACCATTAACTGGCTGAAGATTCCAATTCAAAACATAATTTGACAGATCATAAGTCCCAGGGGAGAATACACAAATCTGAAGAGGAATTTCGGTTGAGGACAGTGGCTTGAGTTGGACTCTGGTTGAGCTTGAGCCAGACCAAATGAATGGAGAGACACTTTCTGATGATAGTGACTTTCTAACATGGGTTCTGAGTGCATCAGGTGCTATTTTAACGTCGTTCGATAGAGACACATCATGCCATCCAACTTGGTTTCCAGAAGTGGCAGCGGTTGCATCACTTGACGGATCACCAATACTGGTGGTACCTAGGGTCTTGATGTCTATAGATGCAAGAGCATTCGATGAATTGTAGATAGTCATCCTCAAATTTATTTCGCAATATGAAGTAGAAAAGTCATGATGTCTGGTTTGAGGTCCATGGACAACCCATGATATTGGACTCGTGCTTGCAGTGCTGTAAATGGAAATAATAATTAACAAATAGATGATTGGAAAATAGAAGCTGAAAAAACAGGACAGCTACTACAAGCCAGAAACAAATTTGCACATTCTTGCCTGCAATGACATGCATGATGAGAAAACACATGATAAGCATCTGAAATTCCGGGCTCAATGTTGCTTTTCAGTGGTCGAGAGATCAAAATAAAGTCCACTGTATTTTCAGCTTCCTGATACATAAAAAAACAAAAGGTTCAAAATGATCAATAAAGTAACAAAGGCAGTGCAGGGAAATGAGATAGATGATCACTATAGAACATAAACCAAAACCACCATTGTTGTTGACTACTTGCAACTTTGATAAACCAGAGGCCCCAAAACAAAATAACAAAATCCTATGGCTTGACACTTGCTGCAGGTTGTAAAGGAAGCCCAAAATAGTGATTTCAGTATTCTGACAAAACAAAAGTGGCCGTGCAGCTGTGTTGGTGGTCCAGGTGGTGGTAGTAGTGAAAATGTCGAAAAAGTCACCCATTTAATTCTCATTCGGATATTACCAACCTGATCAGAGATTCTATGCTGCAACCTCTCACAATCGTGGAAATCAGCCAAAGGCGAGCTAGATATATCGAAAGGAGCTTCTTTGCTACCATCAGGAACCAAACTTACACTGCTTCCAATGCGAGGGGAGAGAGATGAGGTATTTTCTTCGGTACTTGATGATTTCCTACAACTCTGAAAAAGAAAAATAGTGATAAGACTAAAATGCAGAATAAAATTAGGTGAAGTTAAAAAGCCGAATCTACAATCCATATACAATTTAGCAGCAAGCACATGGAGTGTCACACTAAACAACAGAACAACAAGGAAATAAAAGACGATGACAAGAAAAACATGCTTACCCCAAGAAAAAGGCAGAGGTAAAATGGCAAGGGAATGGAAATTTCAAAAATGCTTAATCTGAAAATGCAGATTCTTGTACCAACCTTGAGCATGAAGAAACATGAAAATGCTTGGCCAGCAATTAAAGATTCCGAAGGGAAGATAGTATCAATGGGTTGAAGCAGTGAAATCTCCCACTGGCTTCCAATGGTTGATAGCTGATTAACCTGGATGCTCTCTGAGTTAGTTTTGTTGACAACATCCATGCGCACAAGGAACTCTTGCAATCTTGATGGACAGGGACTGATTTTAAATGACACATCCAGTGATGGTAGTACCTATTGAAATAGATTTTTAATAAATCACATTAGTTAAGTGAAAAGTGTGTGATCAATAAAGAGGAATCAAATGCATCACCAACTTAATGGTAGTTGGTTCTTAACAACAGATAACAGACTAGAACAGTCTCGGTATTATAATATCTGGACAATAACATATATAGCACGAGTATAAATTTAACCCAAATCCATCAGTGACAATATTTATCTTACTATCAGAAAGAAAACCCATCCAATATTTCATATTGACAGCTCTAGAAGATTGGTCTAGTCTCAAGCTATTATCAGAGTTATAAATAGTAAAAAGCATGAAGACAAAGCTGCAAATCTCCACCATATTCAACAAATACCTGCAAATTATAATGCATGCGTAGAGTGCGGTATCTCATGTCACTTGATAGATCTCCCATCTCATAGTATATTACCACTTGCAAGGAGATGTTTCCAGGAACAGCAGCCCGAAACCAAAGAGGCCAAAATAGTGGATTCTCCCCTTGCACTGAGAAATCCTGAAATACCAAGGCAAATGCAAGCATATAATTAGAAACAGCGGGATAGCAATTTTATGTTAGGTGCCAAAAAGCAATGCACAAGGCAAACTTCCACACTGACCTCTGGAAATAGAAAAACACCATGAGATATTTTTTTAGGATTAGCATGTGCAGTAACATTTGTTTTCTTCTCTAAGCATGCAGGAAATTCTACATTCAAATCTTCTTGATTCCCAATATTTAGGAATCTAGGATGACTCGTTTTCATTTTCAAATTCTGCAAGAAAGAATATAAACCAAGTTAAAAATAAAAAAACCACCTATACGTTAATACATCTTACGAATAGACGAGGATTAATGCATCTAGCATTTGTAGGAGCAATTAACACAGCCTGACATACAGAAAAGCTGGATTCTTTCTTTCACCCAAAGTCACCAAGGTAATTTGTGGCAGTCTAGAAGCTTAAGAAACAGTCAAGACAAATTTTTTTTAAAAAAAAAAAACGGCCACTATCCATTTTGGGTACCGTTGACTGTGGTCTTGGAAGGGAAGATTTGGTTACTCACAAGGCCCAGACCTGTACCTTTACAGCTGCAGGTCCACAACAGTTACCAAGTATAATATTAAAGCATTGAAATCATCAATCAATGGCTTAGAAGGTCAACATGTTTCAATTTGCCAGATCAATAGGTTGCAATGCAATAGACAGTAGGGTCACATAAATACAAGAAGCATGTTACCCAAAAATAGCAAACATTATTGACTAGGACACTAGAATGACAGGAAAAAAGAATACCTTTACAGAAAATTCTGATTGGTTTTTCAACTCCAAAACAAGATGCTGTAGATGTCCTGCATATGCCTTTTCAGGTAGAGCACGAATGGAGCCCTCAAGCTTGGGTAGACTCTGGAAAAGAAATATTATTTACTACAAAATGATATTCCAACTTAATCTAAAATGAAAATACCACACGAGGAATGTGGAGGGAAGGGTGCCTGCACCTTAATCACTATAAACTTCAGGTCATTGCCAGGTGAATGCTTAACTTTCCTTCTTCCCGTTGCAACTTGCTTTTTCACAGTATTGGACCCAAAGCTGAAGAAACCAATCACAGAACCTGATAATTTCCATCTGATACCAACAATTTTAAGAATGCCTTCTACTTTAGGAGTAACTGTTAATTGCACCTGAAAAGGAAAATAGGATTTGTCAAAACAAAACTTCCGAAAATGACGGTGTCCGTTGAACAAAATATCTCAGGATAATATTTGTGTCAAAGAAAAGCATATATGTTCATCAACAAGCAAATACTCAAGCAGGTAATGATGACATATTGAGGTAGGGCAAGCAAGTGGACTTTCAATAAGGAAATAGAAAAATTCCACTCAGAGAACCATCAAAATACTAAGTTTTGGTTTACATTATTTTCCCTACTAAAGTCTGGTTTGAACTATTTTCCATATGGACACGATCCATTTTGGTTTACACAACAAAAGTTTTACCAAACTGTAGCAAAAGTGGGGGGGGGGAGAAAAAATCAAAGATTCGGGCCTTCCTCAGTGTCAGAACATGAGATAATTTTATTATTATTATTATTATTTGGAGGGGGGCAGACCAATGGTACCTAATATTATGTATTTACAGTACTTACACAAATTCTTTATTGGTATGAATATTAATAGAAAATAGAAATGCATAAAAATATTATAATCTAACTTTTGGACAATAGATAATATCATATCCAATTTGTCATCAAAAGAAATTCAAAACCGAGAAAGAGAACTGACTCCATCCAAAATTAGAATTTGGTACAATATACTATACTTTGAATTGCAAAATGATTCATTCTTGAATAAAAAAGAAAGAATCGCAACACTATTTATTTCTAATAGGGAATTAATAGCGAAAAAGAAAGATTGAGTAAATCAACAAATGCATCAAATAGAAGTGAGATTGAATTCCTTTCATAATCATATAGAGATGTAATGAGTATTTAAAGAAAAGATACGAAAGTATAAAAACATTGAAAGTAGTAACTAGTTCTTGCCTGCCTCAACATGTTGTTACTGGTTCTTGCCTTCTTATGCAAATGGTCAAGTTTTTCAAAGAAATTTTCCAAAAAAGGAACAATTATTGTTAATATTTGGAAATTATTAATTAGAAGACAATTGTTACCTTGATTTCTGAAAGAATTTTTAAAGTGAGCTGCACACGCTAATATTTAATTGACTAGTGATACTATCATTTATAATTTCAAATCCTCTAACACGTCCTAATTCTGATTCAGTGGTGGTAATTGCTCAATGTGAAAACCAAATTATTATTACCATTCTCCTCTATATCTCCATGTATTTCAGACTAAAAGGACAAATGCAATGTCAATCTTTATGGTATTAGCAAATATGGATGTAAGATTAAAATAATGGCACACAGATCAATCTCCATGCAGTGAAATGCAGTTGCACAAAGGCACCATAAATTGACTGGTGCACTTAATTCTCTTCTGTACACACCAGAAAAGAAGGATAAACCACCTCGTGACTACCTAGAAGTCACTTCAAATTCATTAAACACTCCAAAGGAAGCACTCACCAAATTGGTTTCACCCCCTCCCAATGAGATGTTGACCTCAGAAAAGGAAAATGAGGAAGTGTCTGCTATTATCTCTCTGCAATGATTAAGCAAAACTAAATTAGCAGTTAAAAGAATGACAGCAAATCCAGGAACAAAATAGGAGGAAACTGGCTTGAAACAAACAATTCAGGAAAAGATAGTGAAAAAGTTCAGACAAATACCTCAAGTTGTTACATTCTTCATCATTACAGAGTCCAGCAGTTGAGCAACTTGCATCTACATCGGCATTAAAATAGTAAGCACCTTTTTTTTTCAATGAATTCACCCTCATCCAAATTGATAAAAGAAGAAAGAGAGGAAAATAAAATTTAGAGAGACTGCTTGTAACTCACCATATTTCGTTTCATCTGATATTGCAGAAAGCTCACAAATCAAAGAAACACTAGAGATTGAAATAGGGATTTCCAGGGGGTTCTTAAAATCAATAGCAATCTTTATTGCTTCTGCAAGCAGAATATAAAAGTACGTTATACTACTATTGGTAATATAACAGAATGAGGTCCTTAGTCCCTTCTTTTTTGTGTACCCGGTAACAGTTAAGAACGCTACATAATAAATAAACAATTGAAACCCTTTTCCCCCAATATATCCTGTTCCCAGTAACAAAGAAACTAGAAGTTTTCTCTCAAAATAATTTTCAAGTATTGCTGACAAAACAAAACTTTTAATAACTTATATGCATTGTGAGTCAAAGTCTTAATCAAAATTAATATCTAACAATAACATGCCCTCTCAAAACATTCTTCATGTACTGCAAGTATTGTTCCTGACAGGACAAAACTCTCAATTACTCAGCATTTGAGTGAAAATCATCAACAAAATTCAAATCCAGACACCACATGAAGTGTCAGCCACAGAGAGTTCCAAAGACTGCACTATTAATAATCCACATTAAAAGTATACCTCCAAATAAAATTCTGCACAAAAAATAAATTTGCTGCTGTGCATAAAAAGAATAACCCTGAGTTGAAGATATGCAAAAATTATGCAAGAGAGATAATTCTCATTCCTAACATATAGAAAAATGTATTTTATAATTTAAGAAGATTTACACAACTTTACATAGAACACTATCACCTTCATACCTCCAGCCACACAGATGTTCAATTCTTTATATCTTTTTGGCAGAAGATTGGATTGTAGTTCCAGCCAGTTAGTCCTGGTAGAAGGCAATGAAGGAACCATGTCTTCCTCTAATGAACGCCACACACTTTCTCTAACACTAGTCTGAAATTTTTAAAAGGAAAGATAGCATCAACTATAACCAATCATCTAAACAACTTTCAAAATTCAGACAGTCTTCCCATTGAGGAATCAGTAGAACTGTAACTATGAAAATCATAATTAAAAAAAAAATTGATAGCAGCAATACAAGACTTTGATATTTTAAAGAGAGTTTACATGAGCAATGTTAATTAGGGTTTTTCATGATGCTTACAACACCAACAAACCTGATTCAGGTTAGGAAAAGCTTGAAAGAATTGATAATAATAATGAAAGATATTTGATATGTTAAGAGACGCTTTACAAATTCCAGTGAAATGTTATCTAGTACTTCTGGTCATGCTTACAGCACCAAGAAACTTGATTTCAAGTTATTTCTTAACCAACTACAACAAAAAGTTAAAGACAAATTCATAAAAGGACATAAACATATCAGGTTTTAGATACATAACATACAGAACCAAATATTTATGGAATCCCCTCCTGATACCTTGATAGCATCATTTTTCAATGTCATCCAGAGAGAAAGAACGAGGGAGAAGGTCTCTGTATAAGTGTGTACCGGTGCATGGATAAAGCACATACTAATGTGAATGCATGTATACAGCCAAACAAATAGTATCAATAAAACGAGAGGGGGGGGGGGGGAGATCTTGAAAAATTATAGTTAAGACATTTATGGATAACATGGTAGAACTACGTACTGATCCAGGCGATGCATAGGTTCGATGGTCTTCAAAAAAGACCTTAAGAGATGAGATGTTGATAACAGGCAACTGAAGACTTAATACCTCAAATGTTTTCCCTGCTTTCTACATCATACAAGATGAATTGTCAAAGTTGGGGAAATGGAAAAAAATTAGCACCTGTATCGAATAAGTATTAGAGTCTAACAATTAGAACTTGCAGTCACCTGAACAATTTGAAGAAAGTCCCTGAGGAATAACTCCTGTGTTGTCTTGGACTGATGACTGCAGGCCAGGACTTCCAACATATGTGTGACAGCAACATCATACATCCCAAGAAAACCATACCACCTATACAAAATAAATACTGTCAAAAAATTGTGCTTCACAAATTCTGTAGGCCCAGCATGTTAATCATGCAAAATCCAGTTGCATTGACTGGAAATAACTTACTGGCCAATATGGAAATGAACATGATCTTTGATATAGCTCCATGGGGTTCCTTTATATACTGAGACAGCACTTCTATATGTGCGAATTGCATGTTTAATCTATGAGAGGAAACAGCAAATATCTTCTGAAGCCACTTCATGCAATTTGCTATAATTAGATATGTGCATAAATAAAATACGTACCTGATCACATTTTTTATACCGATCGCCAGAAAGAACAAGATGAAACCCATACTTGTGTAACATGGGTGGTTGGGACAACAAGTAGCAATAAGATGCTTGCTCAAGCATAACAGCTGAATGTAAAAGTTCCTGTAGAAAACAAATCTCAATGAAAAATAAACACTCCCTCATTCATTTTGATTTGGAAAACACAGCAGTACCTCACTGCAAATGCGGAAGTAAACAGTGGCAGCCTCTTTATATTGATCTCTTGTCTTCAACATTTCTATCCACCAAAGACCACAGCGCGTAGCATTTTGTTGACCAGAAGACCCAAGTTTCTGTATTGAAGCCAAATTCGATGTACTTAAACAAAGTTGAAAGAGCACATGACTCATTTGTTGCTTAATTCACTTGACAAGAATAATCTGTCAGATTAATAGCAACATGTCTAAATAACCAGGTCCATAGAGTTAGGCCAATGCTCATATGAAGCTAAGTTAGTAAACTAACGTCCCTTTCTAACCAAGTTACGAGGCCTAGAAAAGAGTTGATCGTGCATCATTTTAAATAAATGTAATAAAGGAGATCTAACCAAAATGATCAAATTGTTCTCTTTATTATATTGTCAGAGCAAGGATGAAGCAAGAAAGAATACACATACTAAATAAGTGTTAAATGCATTTTCCATGCAATATTCTGCTTCCTTTCTCGATTGATCCAGCATGAAGTACGTAAGCCCCATCATTTCCTGCATGGAACCAATGAGACAAATGAAAAATGTTGCTAGAGGAGATGATTCACAAGTTGACGTGGTATAATTTGAAGAATAAAGAGGCTAATAAAGGAACTCCGAACAGGCAGTCAAAGTAACAGATTAAGAATTTTCCAAACAATGACAGACCATCCAAGCATTTCCAAAAACATATATGATACCTAGACCAAATAAAAGTTACAAGAGCTAAAGATGCTTCAATAACATGGTTTTGCACTTAAAAGTTCTGATAAAGAAAAGTTTGTTACTGCATTCAGCAATTATCCACATTTCCAACAATTATCACTACTATCCCAGATCTACCATATAAAATCAAGTAGTATTTATGACAGACTAGAAAATGACCATCAAGAGCAGCAAATATTTATAGAAACAAAATTTGAACATACCTGCACACCAGCATAGCGCTTCCAAGCTTTATCAATCTTATAATCTGTGGAAATAAGGCGATAATTTGACAATGCAAGTTCATAATCTCCTAACATAAATGCGTAGTCACCCAAAACTCTGATCTGAGACTCGATGGAGCTATAGGTATACCTTCAACAGTGAATGTAGAATCCTATATTAGGGAAAATTAGAGTGAAATAAGAAGCAAGCTTTGACGTGACAAAAAGAAGGCATTTTTTAAACATACATGGGGCCATTGGAGGAATCTGGTATGTCTTCTTTCCCTTTTCTCCACCATAAGTTTTTAATTTGGTTTCTAAAGCCTTTCCTTGTAGCGGAAACCTAGTCACAATAAAATATGACATGAGAAAGAAAAGGGATAGAATCATAGGGTAAATATGAGAAGACTAATAGCTTAGATTTCAGAGTAGTACATGTGAAAGCAAACAAGCCCCCTCATGAGAATACTCGAAGAGTAAAGGAATGCTGGAAATTCCCTACCTGCTGATTGAGCACACGAACTTTCTGCTCCATGTAAGGAATAATGTGTTTAGATGTTAATTCTTGTATCAAATCCTTTATCTGTTCCCAATTTGTACAATATACTTGTTAGAAGCTCGAGAATTAATCACCCCAAAACAAAAGAAAGGAAGGAAACGAAAAGAAATAACAGTTTAGACCATACACTAACAGTGATAAAAGCACTTTACCTCACTAAAATCATCGATGTTAAGGTAACAACCAAGATGCTGAATTGGTGAAGAATCAGATTTCTGTCAAAGTCACAGAAGTAGATACGGCCAAAGTCTTAATCTAGCTCATCTTTTCCAATAATTCAAGTCAAAGATTATGAATCACATGGTAAAAGTTTCAAAGCATGAAAAAGATCGATAATACTAGAAAGTAGCTTACGTAAGGAGCCCAAGGATTATCTTGATGTTCTATCTGCTCAACTTGAGAAGAATTGATGCAAAGCAAGTCACAGCCATTAGAACCAAAAGTATTTTTCATCTCTGCTAGTATTTTAGTTGCCCTGAAATCAAATAAATAACATTTCAAAACCCATCACAATAAGTCTGAGTTGTAAAACTTGCCTAAAGAGAGCAGAACCAAAACTTAACAGTATGAAATGTAGTTGAAAAAAGGTTATTTAAAGGAAAAAATGCAGGACAAAATTCACAATTTAATTTTACAAGTTACAAATATGAAAGAGCCCCTATAGATATACTTTTTGGCAGAAAATAGGTGGAAAGGGAGGACTCTCTCAAATGCACCGAGTCAAAAACAGGACAAGGCAATGACTCGGAATAATAACCACAAAGGTCTAATCATTTAGCCAAATACTTGCCTCTATCTATTGTTCTTATATTGCCATACTTAGATAAAGCTTTCTGACATAACAAGAAAGTGAAGACAACCATACTTCTCTGAAGGACCATCTTGATTATCATGCACCAATACATAATGTTTCAAAATCTTTGGGTCCATTTCACCATCATTGAGAAGAGAGGGCAACTTGTTAGTGTTGAAAAGGTCCACAAATTTGTTGATAGGCTGTTCATCCTTTGAAGAAACAACCAAAAGACCTGCTTATCAAATTAGAAAAATTCCATGAATGAAACTCGAGATGGTTTTAGAATTACACTAAACAAAACTTTAAGAACTATCCCATTAGCAAAATGGCCCACATATAATATGTGTGTGTGTGTGTGTGTGGCCCATGGAAAAAGAAGGGGAAATAAATAACAACTGGAAGTCCATATTCCTATAGGTTTTGAAAGCTTACATGCCACGGGATGATCAAAAGCCTCATGCTCGGAAAAAGAGACAGTACGTACAAGCTCTTTGTTGAAAAATTCAAACCAAAATGGTGATATTTCAGACTTGGAGCCTGCACAAGTCACATAGACCAAATGATTCAGTAAGTTAAATCTCAAATATAGAGTTCATAACCAAAAAATTAAGTGCTGCAAAACAGCAGAAAAACAGGATATAAATTTGCCCGTGCAAATGATTCAGTAAGTTAAAATCTCAAATATAGAGTTCATAAAAAAAAAAATCAAGTGATGCAAAACAGCAGAAAAACAGAACATAAATTCGCCTCTGCAGAAAAAGACAGTGAGAATAACACGCCTCGAAGTAGAAAAGATGAGTTAGATTAAATATACAAAAATGATAAAAGAACCTCCTATTGACAAGTTTACATGCTTATAAAATGAGAAAAACTTACTCGCAAGTACATTGCTAATATCAGGAAGATCCGTGCACAATTCCGAACTATCTCTCTCTCCTGCCTCGGTAATAACCTGCTTTAATCGCTCCTTCGCTACCTAGCTCAACAACATAATAATCAAAATGCCAAAATCGCAGTTTAGCTTCATCAACAATAAAATTTGACCCAAGCTAAATTGTAAATCCAAACATTTTATATTAATTGAAACAGAAATTCAATTTTCTTAGATACCAAAACAAAGTGATTACCTCGAGATTCGGCTGCTTGATATCAGACTCATAAAACAACCTCAAGTTGAACTTCTGTAGCCTATAAGGTTGATCACTCGAGGTCCGTACAGGCACTACATTTAACAGAACCAAAAAGAAAAATCTCAACTTTCACTCTCAATAGCTTCAAAATTGCAGCATTAAATAGATAGTGGAGATAGCTAACCGTCGATGTTATGGAAGTTGCAAAAGGGAGTAAGCATTTCGATGAAGGAGAGGCTGTTTTTGAGGCAAGATTCTTCTACGAGAGGTGTGCGGAGGACCATGACCACCGGAGTGATCTCCTCCAGTAGCATTTTGCCAAGCGGAGTCTTCGCCGGATCCATGCTGTCAAAATTACTGAGTCGCTCACTCGCTGAGTTGACCCAGATTTGGATTCGATCAGATCTCTTGTTTCCTCTCTGCGTCTGGTGCTGAGGGAGAGGGAACTGGCTAGCGTAAAGAGAATGACGACGGTTCGCTTTGTTTATTAATGGACTGGAATTTTGGCTTGCTGATCCACGGACTTACTTGGGTACTTGGATTTATATTTTTTTTAAAAAAAAACTCTTAAGGGTAAAGATATTCATAATTTTTTTTCTTTTTTTTTAATAGCATACATTAAATATATATCATCAAATTATTAGCATAATTTCAATTTTACGTCCAAACTATTTTTTACAGCAATTTTATTACTAAATTATTTCAATTTTTAATTAAAACTTTATGTTGTAGTCACTTAAAAAAAAATGTTAAATTCACAACAAATTAACATCATTTCTTGTCCACAAAAAAGTACAATTTGGATGAAAATATTAATAGAAAGCCTATAAAGTAAATAGAAATCCTTAATTGAGAATTTATGAAAGTTTTGAAGATAAAATTGATATGAAATATTATTTTGTAATATTTGGCAGTAACATTAAAAATGCCTTTATAGTTAGGTAGTATTTTTGAGGTTTGTCTTTTTTCTGTTGAAGGGTTAGTGGTTGCATATATCATTCTTTCCATTTTTATATATATATTTATTGTGTCTGTCTATTCCTTTTTTTCAATTCATCTTTTTATGATTAATTTATGTCTTAATCTCCTCTATCTGTTAATTTTTGAACAAACTATTTTGATTTGGTTAATTTTTTGGTCTTAATTCATCTCTCAATTCTATTTCTTCGTCTTAATCTTCTTTTTACCGAATTTAAATAAATGAATTTTTAAAAAAAATGATAAAAAATAAAGATAAAAATATTTTTTAATCTAATATTTCTTTTATGAGCTTAAATTTGTCTATGTGATAGTAAGTAAACTTTGAATATAAAACAAAATATTTATATTTTTCTAAAAAAAAATGTATCTATATCATAATGAGCAAATTTTGAGTGTGTGTATATATATTCTTGATAATTAAAAATAACAAGGATAATATAAATTTTATTCATCCAAAGCATCTCTCGGGTAATTTTTTATGGAAATTTCATTTATGATTGAGGGTAAAAAAAAAAGGACTTTTCCATGAGAGAAACCACTCAAAAAAGGATCATATATTTTAGGTAATTATTCTTTTTTAGTTTCATCATTACACAATCTAGTCTTTTTTTCGAGTATATTCAAAATAGAAAACTCCTTATCTAGAACTTCGCTCTATTTATAAACTCGTTGCTTATTTTCTTTTTGTTTTTTGTTCATTGTTATTTGTGTGTGTGTGTGTTTGAATAGAGTTTTAGTCGAATTTTTAAATTTTTTAATGATATTTATAATTTTGCAATGTCTTAAATGAGTCTATTATAATTTACTTATTTTGATGTTACAAAATTTTTAATTTGATTCAAAAGTGGGGAAATAGATTATTGTTAGTGCTAAAAAAAATTATTGTAAATATTTTATGCTATGCTTAAAATTTATTTACTATCATAGACATAAATTTAAAGCCATAAAAGATATTTTATATAAAAAATATTTTTAGCTTCACTCGTTTAAAAAAAAATTAGAGAGAATGAAAATAAATATTTTTTCTTTTTACCCAAATTTTTTATTTTCTAAAATTTATTTATTAAATTTAGTTAAAAAATAAAAGTAAGACTCCAAAATAGAATAGAGAGATGAGATTAAAATAGAAAAAAAAAACAAATTAACCATTTTAATTTAAAAGTTAAAAGAAAGATGAGATTAAGATAAAAACTAAATATAAAAAAATGAATTTAATACAAAAAAGAGTAGAGTAACATAATAAAAACAAAAAAAAAAGTAAAAAAAAAAAAAAACCTTTGTAACCATTAATTTTATTTTTTTAATAAGCAAGATATATGGTTGTTTTAAAATATGATTGTCATGACCAAAAATGAAATCACTACAGTCCTATTTAGTAAAAAAAAAAATTGTAACATTCTATGAATATATTTATGTATTGTTGGTGCTTGTTATGGTTGTCTAAAGGCATTATAATTATGTTACTTTTTTAATTTCATAAAATAATAATATAAAGTTTAAAATGCAATGATTACAAATGTTTTTAAGACTGTAATTGATTTTAAATGGTCTTTTTGTTTTTTTTTTTTTTTGAAATGTACATCATACCTTTTTTTTCTTCAAGGTATTTTTTAAAAAATATATATGTATTAAATTATTCATAATTAACACAATTGTGAATCAATTAGTTGAATTGCAAAAAAAAATAAAGATAATTTTTTATTGTGTGATAAGTGAATCTATTTGATAATTGCTTCTCTTTTAGTGATGCCAAAATGACTAACATTTGTTTTCCTCTTTTAAGATAATAATTTACCTTTGAGTTGCAATTGTACACTAGTATTGGTGATCGACACAATTACTGATTAATTAGTTATCAAGTGGTAAGATTAGTTATTATAATATAATAAATATAAATAATTAATGATTCATAAATTAAAAACATTATAGTTGTAATGCTTTCAAATACTGTAACAATCTTAATTCCTTAGTATAAATAGAGATCGGCCTTGAAAAATAATAACTTACAAATTACTTTATTTTCCTATTAAAGTTCGAAAAAGTTTTGACTAACTTTAGTACCACTATCAAGACTTAAGCATGTTGTCTACACCCAAACAAATATATCAAAAAAACATTTTTTTATGGAAGGTCTTTCCTTTTTTTTTAAAAAAAAAAAAAACTTTGAGTTACTAAACTTCAATAAAAGAATAGGCTTGATAAAGCTTGGTGCGGTATGGGAGTTTTTTTTTTAGAGTGATTAGGCACTTTAGTAGTGGATCGACAAACATAATCAACTCGGATCGACCCTACATACTAAAGTTTTATATATAAAAGAATTAGGTTAGAAAATTGAAACAAAATAACGATTACACTTGATTTTTTTTTACAAAAAGGTATGATATATAAATGGTGCGATGTACGATAATATATTGATAGGTTTTCTTATATTAATGCATTGTAGCTATTAAAAAAAGCGAAACAAATATGAAAAAATGAATTTAGAATACAAAAATTACCAAAAAAAATCAATTTGGTGAGTGGATTATTATTTTTACTGCAATAACAATTACCATTATATAATGATATTGTAATTCTTATTTTCGTGAAATGTTAAAAAGGTTTTTTTTTTAGCGAGTAAGAGTGTCCTTGGGCCAACTTTCATGCACCTCGAGATTAATCCTCCCCTGGACATGGCTAAGGGAACTCTCCAAAGTATGGTTTCGGGTATTATGAGAATAAATTATCAAGAGTACCGACCACAAATATCAAAATCTAAACCTAGCCTACAAGTTGATGCTTACTTACCAATGGGTTACCACCTTGCGGTTACAAAGGTAATATAATGGCAAACAACAATAACAATATCTTTGTATTATATTAAACATCAATAGTTATTGAAAATCACATTACATATTAGTTATTATAGAAAAGAAAGTACCATGTACATAATAGCAAGTTTGCTTATACTAATGTAATTATTAATTTAAAAACTTCCATGTCCTCTATCTTTGGAAAAATAATTTAGTGTTAACCGACCTATAAAAATAATAATTATTATAAAACATAAAGTTTTTTTAAGGTTTCAATTATGCATAGGTTGCCATGACTTGTGAACCCAAATTACCATCTTGATATCTTTTTATAATTTGATGTTGAATCTAAATTCAATAACCTACGTATTGTCATTATAAAAAGGTTTATTATACCATAAAATGTGGACTATATACCTTTTAATGATTCGACATGTTTTTTCAAAAGTAGATGAAGAATACATGAACTATACTTTTGATAACCATTTTAGCAAGAGAGCCATTTTTCGTCCAAGATTCTAAGTTCATCTAATGTGGCATGACACGTAGGATGCTACCATAGATAACGATCAACATAAGATGACACATAGCTAACAAAATTAAAATTTTAGCTTGAACGCACGACTTGTCGTCCACTTATTCAAAATCAATTTCAAAAACTAACAAACCTAATTCAATTCATAAAAAGTCAAATCCTTAATCTTCTTATTCTCGATGAACAAGTCCGGATCCTTAATCTTTTTTTTTTTAAGAACCCCAATCTTCTTGTCTTCTCTACCTAATGAATCTTCAACCTTAATCGTTTTCTCTTCTGACTCGACGAATCTTCAACCAATATCTTTTCTCCTCATAAAATTTAAAAAACAAATCCCACACTCGCATTTGTATAAATTTCAAAAAATCCATGAATCTTCAACTAGTTCCCCCTCTCTCTATCTCTACCTACTTATATTTTATTTTTTGCCATCATAAAAGATTGATGCAATTTAAAGAGTATGTGCTTAGGGGTTTTCTCATTTATGTCTATTTGGATGATTACGGATTTTTGTGGTTTCTTCACTCGTGTAAATGGATTAACTATATTGTAATGGATCATAACTATAAATTAGCATAATTATTTTTATTATGTTAAGTCCGTATTTACGAGCTTATTATAATATGTTTGTCCTTTTAATGTTTTTTTTTCCACGAGATGATTAAGACATTCAAGTTAAATTTTTATGTTGGTAGGTTATTCAATAGTCCGAATCCAAATACTCGTATTGGCGAGGTCGGGGTTGGATCATGCAAGTGGTCGAAATATCTTGATTACATGACATTAAAAAACATCCATAATGTTGTTATTGAATATGGATATAAAACACCTAGGGTTATAGTATTTAAACAACCCGGTTCAATTTAAATGAGGGAGAGTTAATTATAGATGAGAGTGACGTTTTTATAAAAATGCAAAATATTGCATATGAACATAGGTCGACGGATATATACGTTGAGGCAAAAGAAGAAATGGAAAGTGATGGCACTTTAGGAGAAAATATAGCTATTGCAATTGATATAACGGACAATACGGATGCGAGTGATGATGATAATGAATAAAATATAGGCAATGATAATAATGAACAGAATATTGCCAATGATGATAAGGAATAAAATGTTGTCGATGATGATCGTGAACGGAAAGTCAATGACGACGACAATGAATCGAAGGTAGGAGATGTAGGTGTTAGTGATAATGAGCGAGAAAGATAATAGTGATAATGATAATGACTATTTACTAATTGAAGAACCATATAGTTATATTAGTTTAAATGATAGTGATTCGAAAGTTTTATGGATAAAGAAATAATTAAGGCTAGAAAGCAAAGGAGAAGCATGAGGAGGAAGTGTGGTTCTAGACTTCAGTTCATTAATAATGAATGTGTTGTTCCTAACCTCATTAATTAGAAAAAACAAATGAATAAGTAGGGCTTAATATTTCTCAACCTATCGAAGAAGGCTACACAAGTACATATGACAACGGCGAGGATGAAGCAGATTACCCCTCTTAAAAGTGATGAAGATAATGTATTTGCCCATAGAATGAGGTAAAAAGAGGAAAAAATGATTGTTTATGATCTTACATGTAACCATATGCACTTGATGTTCAAAACTAGAATGAAATTCATAAATGAAAAACAATTTAAGCTAGTTATGCAATTATATGGTATTGAAAATGGAAGAGATTTGACTCGTGTAAGGAGTTTAAAGAAAGTTATAGAAGTTAAATGTGTACAAGTTCGTGGATGAAGAGTATATGCAAATAAAAAAACTAATTAGAGTACACCTTTAAAGTGAAATGTGTCGATATTGACCATAAATATAAAAAATTATAACAAATAGGATAGCTTCTTGTTTATGGCTAGCCGAAACATATATCCATAAGTTTTTAAACAATTTTAATTTGCTTGTAAAAAACTCGCTGAAGTTGTCAATGAGAGGTATGTATTATTTGTCAATATTTAGATATGTTATAAAGTTAAAATTTTGGCCTTAGAGATGTTAAGAAGGTCATTCGGTAAGCATTATGCAAGATTAAGATCGTACACTCTTGAATTAAAGAGAGCAAATAGAGCTAGAGACATTCTATTTTGAACTTATAGAGTGTGGTAATTTTGAGTTTAAAAGATTTTATGTTGGATTCTTAGTATTAATAAATAGTTTTTAGATAATTATAGAAGAGTGTTTGGTCTCCATGGTGTTTTTTTACAATACTTTGAAAGGTTTTTTATTAATCGTATTAGGGAGGGATGCCAATGAGCAAATGTTTCTCATAGCATGAAACTGTTTTGGATAACGAAAATAAAGATAACTAGAGATGATTTATGAATTTACTTATAAAAGATCTTAGTATCATTGATGGAAATTCTTGGACAATAATAAGTGACCAATAAAAAACAAGTTCAAACATTATATATGTTTAACTCACTCGATTTAATATTTATAATTTTAAAATTATTTACCTTTTTATCATCTAAATGATTATTTACTCGTTATTGTAGAGACTATAGAAAGTTGTAAATAAATACATGTCAAACTACGAATATAGAAACTGCATTCACAACATACTCATGCTAATTGGAAAAAAAAATATAATGATGAGTTGTACAAGAAGTTGTTCTAGAGGGTAATGAATACTACTAATTTGGTGGATTGCAATATTGGATTGAAAGAGTCGAAAATGGTGGATGAGGCGACATTTGATGACTTATGAAGATTGGGCCACCAAAGTTTTACAAGGCTTTCATTAAGACTAATACGAAGTGTGATACATCTATAAATAATATATCATAAGTATTTAATGGAACTATATGTAAGGCCGGAACAAAGTCATTGATCGATATGCTTGAAAGATATTATTACCTATGTGATAGAGAGGATGCACATTAAGAGTAAAATATCTAAGTTAGTCAATGATAAAATCTTCCCAAGAATAAAAAGAAAGTTAAAAAAAAATTAAACTAGAAGCATGTGTATCTAGGATAATACCTATAGTCGGTGACGTATTTTAAGCAAAATTTAGTCGGGATATGTATGTAGTGAATTTAAAGGAGCATACATGTAGTTATAGGGAAAGGGATATCAATGATATTCCATGCAAACATGGAGTAGCAAACATTGCCTTCATGAAAGGTGACCACTATAGATTGTGTTGATCATTTTTTTCAAAAAGCGAGAGATATGTGGGAACATATTTGAATGTGTTAAACCTTTGAATGGCTTCAAAATATGGCCTAGGAGTGAAGGTCGTGACGTATAACTACCTCCTTATAAGAAAATGCCGGGAAGGTTAGTTTATTTGGCAAAGTTATCTTGCTACTCTTTTTGTTTTTTCTCATCTTTTTCCTTTTACTTGTGATAAGTAAATAAAAGTTATTTGGCAAACAATTCTAGGTTGAACCATGAAGGCTCCTTAATAACATAGGACTAATTCAAATTACTCAATCAAACAATTTTTTTAGCCCATCCGTATTTGACGTACTGTTATCCGGTTTATTTTTATTTTTGGGATATTATGACTATAGAATATGGCATGAGCATTTTGTAATAAAAACAATGTATAATGGGTCGTATAATGTTTTCGTTATAAAAGTTGGAACTAGTTTTGTGTTTTGTTGTATCGTGATTAGTTATTATGTGGTTAATTTGTTGTTGGATTTATATCTTGAAAAGTTAGAACTTGCTAGTAAATTGTTGGATAGGTGTACGTAATTTAACACCGATCAGGTGTGGTTGATTTGACTTTTTTCTTTATAGGTTTTATTATTAAAACTTTACTCGTCATCATTGTGTTGGTTTAACATTTTTGTTAAAAAGGTGTTTGTAATTTAAGTCATAAGGACTCTAATGTCTTGAGTTACGGTACCATTTTTATTAAACATGTGCCAATATATCGATCGTCAATGGCATATGCTTTGAGAGAAGGAGACAAGCTAGCTCAAGCTCGAAAAATGTCCAGAACAAGCCTTAAATACTAATAGCAAATCATTCCTTTTTTTTTTCTTTTCTCCATGGAAAGATTCTTAGAAAACATATTGAAATACAACATCAATAACTCTTAAAAAAAAGCAATGCATAAAATGTAAATGTAGGCAAACCAAAAAGAGAGGTAGGATTTATGTTTCGAGGCAATGCTTTTGACTGCGAAGTCCATCGCTCATCAAGTGGAGGCAACTCATACGAGGGCCAATGTTTTTAAAAGGAACATATATAAAAGCTATTATGCTTGTCTTCTTTCATAATTTAGAGAGGTAGTGCTAATATGCCTTTCTCATCATACGAAGGCAACAATATCCTAGTAACACAAAACCTATTAATGTTGCAAAAAAAAAAAACCACTTGGTAATTGCTTTGACTTTCCCTCCTAACTTTTTCGTGCTAATCCTCAATCTTTACATTTGAATTTTCATTTTAATAATTTTAGATCTCATTTTATATAATCAAATTTAAAACTTGAATATATGTATTTTATTTTCTTATTTTTTACATAATCAAATTTTATCGAAATCAGTATTATAGTTTTTATTGCACTTTATTGGTTTTAGTATATATTTTACCATTTAATTTTTTAAAATATTTTATAATTTATTTTATATATTTTCACCTATTGAGTACGGTCATGATGTATCAAAAATAATAACATTGGAGTCATTGATTTTATTAGAAATCAACTATGCATATACACACACAATACCAACTATTTCGTATTATTTTTTTAATATTTAAAATAATTTTTTCAAATAAAATAATTGAATTAATATTTTAGAATAACTTCTTAATAATTCAACTACGATTTTGTATATTAATATTATTCATTACTTTGTGAATAAATATATATGTGAATCAAATATATATATATATATATTAAAAAATAATCTTTTCATCAATAAAAATATTTCATTTGTTAATTTTTATATAATTTTTTATATTAATTGTTGCTTTATTTGTTTGATGCAATATAATGAAAAAATATCAAGATGTTTTTTGTTTAAATTTCATATTATTAGAGGTTTTATTTAAGAATAAATACATAACAAAGAACAAATCATATGTTTTTTACTTCAAAATATATTCGATATAAATATATTGATTACAAATTATAAAATTAGATGAAATTTTATATTTTATAGTTAATTTATTATATTTTAATTAATTGATAATGTAGTATATGTTATGAAACTGAAATAAATATGCTTAATTTGGTTCGTAGCATAGCGTGAGAATCCGAACTATTCATATGTCTAAAATTCCTATTCACTCACGGCTCATAGACATAAAATTACTATTCATTTGATAGCAATTTAAGTAATTTTGTGTGCCTTTTTTTGTGTGTTTTGGGCACTAATATGCAAATTCAACGCTTTTTTCTATTTTTCATCCCTTATGTTATAACTTTTTTTTCAATCTTTAGTTTCATTTTTCTTTCATTTTCACGCAAGTATACACACACGTGCGCTATTTTTTAATATTTTAAAATTAAAATATACGTCGGCTTATATTACTTTTATCGTTTAAATTTCATTTTCATTATTTGAATTTATCATTTTTTATGAAAATTCTCATACAATTAATATTTTTATATAAGATTTTATTTACTGATAAATATAATTTATTTTTCTCTATGATTGAATTTTAGAATAAAATTTTAAAACATGAAATTTTTTTATTTTTTTAAAAATAAATTAGTGTATATATATATATCATGAATTCTTAAAATTTTTAAATGATAGTTGCACATATATAAATATGTAATTATTTTATTCTAAAAGGTTAAAAGTGTATTTCAAATAATTTGTATCAGTTCACTAGGTATGATCAAAACATGTAAACAAATTATTGAATCGTTGATTTTATTAAAAATCAACTATACATCTTGCAAGCATAATACAAATTATTTTCTATGAATTTTTTTTAATATTATATAACAAATTTATTTGTAATAAAATAATTAAAATAAATTTTTAAAGGAACCAATCAATTATTCAAATATAGTTTTTTATGCTAATTTTGTTGGTTATTTTTTAAATAAACATATATAGATCTAATGTATATATTTTTAAAAAATAATCTTTTCACCAACATTAAATAATAATAAATTTTTATTTTTTCATTGGTTATATACAAGTCTATACATTAACCGTGACTTTATTTTTTGAATGCATTTTTATAAAAAAATATAATTTTAAAGTATTTCCTCTTAAATTCTTAATTAATATTTCGGGTTTAAATTATTATAAGTTTTTACTTAAGAATCCTTAAATAAAGAAGAATGAATCATTTTTTTAAGCAAAAAATTTATGAAAAACACAAAAAAATTGCAATAATTAAAATAAAAAAATAATGAAATGATTATAAAATTTTTAAATGATTTTATTCTATCTACCTATTGCTTTGCACGGATAATTTCAAAAATTAATATAAGAATTTTTTTTCATTAGTTAATTTTTTTATAACTTTATTTTTTGGAATACAATATTATGAAAAATATATTTTTAAAATTTTTTAATTCTTGATTAATTTTTTAATTAAAATTATTATATTTTTTAATTTTAAAATCAATCCATTAAGAAGAATGATTTATGTTTTTTTTAAATAAAAAATTTATAAAAAAATAAAAATTTAATTAAAAAAAATTATAACAAAAAAATTTTAAAATGATTTTTTTCTATCGGATCCGTAGCGTAACATCGGTAAACGACTAGTGTGGACTGTTATTCATGTTTATCGGTCAAGCAGAGAAGAGAGGAATAGCATTAGAGATTTGACTTTTTATGAGTTGAATTAAGTTTGCTAGTTTTTAGAATTGATTTTGAATAAGTGGATGACTGTTCAATCTGAAATTTTAATTTTATTGCCCTGTATTAGCCTACGTGGACTATTATTCATGGTGGCATTTTACGTGCATGCCGCTTAAGATGAATTCGAAATAACAGATGAAAAATGGCTTATGTGTCAGAATGATTGCTAGAAACATATAAAATTTCCGTTTGTTTTGTAAAAAAAAGTGATAAAATCATTTAAAAATATATAATTTGTATTTTTATGGTACAATAAATCTTATGAAAAGAAAAACGAAAAAAATAAGAAAGCCTACGAATTGTCATGCATCTATGCCATCCTCCAAACGTACCAAGAACCCCAAAAGGGGTGCAAAGTGCTGTTCAGAAACTTCAAAATTTTAAAAAATAAAAATAAAACACTGTTATCGTACGCGCAAATCGCAAAAGTCATAAACAGAACCCCACTCATTCACTTCCCAGACCGCAGTGCGTTCCATTCCAGAGGCTCCATGTGTCACTTCCATTATAAATAATTGATGTCTATAACTCTCCGCTCACTCGGTGCTAACTCTTTCTTTTCCAAACATCTCTTGGTAGCCGCGCCTGCGTTAGCTTCTACAGCGCTGTTGTACATTCATCGAGATATCTCAGCCCACGCCATGTCACGCCGTCCCAACTTCCAAGGCGGCCGTCGCAGCGGCGGCGGCGTTCCCGGACGCGGTGGTGGCGGAGGACGAGGACGAGGAGGAGGAGGCAGAGGTGGAGGAGGACGTGGTGAGCAGCGGTGGTGGGATCCTGTTTGGAGAGCGGAACGATTGAGACAAAAACAGAGTGAGGTATTGTTTTCTAAATTAAATTCAATTTGTTTTCATGTATTGTTTTAATTATTCTGTTGTTTTTAGGGTTTTAGACTCGTTAAAATTCAATTTTCGTTTATTAGATTTTTCCTGCTAGCCATAATTTTTTAAAATTTATCCTGTTTCACTGTGGTGGTGAAGTTAGAGGTTCTTGATGAGGATGAATGGTGGAGTAAAATGGAGCGGATGAAGCTCAGTGGGGAGCAAGAAATGATAATAAAGCATAGTTTTAGCCGCGATGATCAGCAAAAGCTGTCTGATATGGCTTTTGAATTGGGGCTTTACTTGTAAGTGTGTTTAACTTCTTAATTTCTGCATTGTATTGATATCTTTATGAAGTAAATAACATGTTTTGTTAGTGGTGTGTTTTTTAAACATATAAGTCCTTAAGAAATGGTTAGGCTAATTATACTGGGCAAGGAATATAACACAGATATTCAAAATTGGAAATTTGTATTTATGTGAAGTTTTTGGAGGACTCTTGGCTGAGTATCATTCCTTTTCTAGGTCCCTATAGTGTGTTTACCTCTAGAAAAGACTCCCCTCTCCAACACACACCCCCCCCCCCCCCCCCCCCCCCCAACATTTCACACCTCCATTTCTTCATGAAAACTGTCGAAGCTGGAAACTTCTTTTATGGGTTTGAAGAAAAATAGTGTTGAACGTGTTTACAAAGTATATTTTTTATTATAATTCAGTAGCTGATAAGTGGAGAAGCTGAGAAACTGCTTTTTCTGAAGTCAAAGAAGAAAATATGGAAATCAATACAATTACAAAAGTATGTTTTAATTTTCTGGAAAAAAGGAAAACTAGTTGAATTTCCTCCAGATTTCTGTGTTCTTTAGAAATCTTCTCTGATAAAAAACATTCTTGGCTTTTTATTATGGATCTTCACCTTACGACATCTTTTCTTCATTTTGCTCTTGTGGAAAGGAAGCCATGCATACAATAATGGCAAAACCCTTGTGGCTAGCAAAGTTCCTCTACAAAACTATCGAGCTGATCTTGACGAGCGCCATGGATCCACACAGAAAGAGGTAAAAGCATTGAATTTTATAAAACTCGAATGTCTTTTCAGGTAATAAGTTCTCGTTTTTTTTTATTATTATAATTTTTTATATCTTTCTACAGATCCGAATGTCTACAGAAATTGAGAGGAGAGTCGGAAGTCTTTTGGATAGCTCACAAAAAACACCAGCTGCAAATGATTCTGATGCAACTTCTTCTCAGGAAGGCAAACAGGCATCTCTTGGTGTTAAAATAGTGAAACCTGTCTCTATTTTGGAAACTGATGCTGCTAAGGAGAAACAGAGTATTGAACTACAGCAGAAGCAGGATAGATTAAAGGTGAATGCATTAGTCTTTTTGTGTGAGGATATTATAGCTTATTATATATGGTACCATCCCAAGGCATTATGCTCCTGATTATTCCAAGTGGTTTACAAGTGGCTATGTGGAGGTGTAATATGTTTTCGATGTTATTGGTTTCTCACTTTCAGGCTGTTAGCAGTGTGAAGGAAATGCAGTCTTTCAGAGAAAGGCTTCCTGCATTCAAAATGAAAACTGAGTTTCTGAGAGCTGTTGCAGAAAATCAGGTACAATTTTTTTTCCAACTTCATATTGGCAATATCTCTCCGATGCATCACATGAATGTGGAAAACGATGTGTTCCCTTCAGGAGTTTGTGTTTTTGACAAACCTCAAACCATTCATTTCTTTTTCAATTTAACTAGGACCATTATCTGGTGGAGTAATCAAAGGCAATTTGATGCATAGCTATCTTATTCTCTGTGTTCATCTTTCAGCCTTTAAAATAGTTTTTGCACTAGTACTGTATCAGAAGGCAACAATGAAATAGGGCCATGCATTTGCATGACATGTTGCTGAGTGGAAAGTTAATACCTCTAATTGACTGGCAAAAAAAGATTTGCCTTTTGTACACCTGCTTGTTTTGCCTGAAGTTTGGCATGTGGTCAACACTCAATACAAAACTTTACTCTTAATGGAAGAAACAGAATTGCGTTTTGTGATTGAGGTACTGAACAAGTTTGGTTGACATAAGATGCATGATAACTGGCAAGTAGTGTCTCTTTTCACTGACACCTGTTGGTGGATTAACTATTTACATCCCATTGGAGTTTCTAGAATTTCCCCTGTTTTGGGTGTCTTCTGTGTTCACTCTCTCTCTCTCTCATGTTTTCTTTCCCCCGCCCCCTCTTTTCAATTTTTTAATGAACCATTCGAGGAAAAGTTTTTGACCTGATGCATATGCTATAAATGATCATTGTTATGTGTTCAGTCTAACTAAATTCATTGCTGCTATTGGTAGTTCGAAATTCTTATCCTATTCTCATTATTTGTGTGCGGCATTGGCAGGTGTTGGTAATTTCAGGGGAGACAGGTTGTGGTAAAACAACTCAGCTTCCTCAGTATATATTGGAGGAGGAAATATCCTCTCTGCGTGGTGCTGATTGCAACATAATATGCACACAACCCCGCCGTATATCTGCCATATCTGTTGCTACCCGAATATCATCTGAAAGGGGAGAGAGCCTTGGTGAAACTGTTGGTTATCAAATTCGTCTGGAAGGTATACGGTCTGCTCAAACACGGCTCCTTTTCTGCACCACTGGTGTATTACTCCGGCAGCTGGTAATTGACGATACTATGCATTTTCCATTTGTTATGGCCAATCTTGAATGGTCTAGTTCTTCCTAGGAATTTTATGCTTCAGCTTCCATTCTATACTTACCCATTAACCACAGGTTCAAGATCCGGATTTAACTGGTGTGAGCCATTTGCTAGTTGATGAAATTCATGAAAGAGGAATGAATGAGGACTTCCTGTTGATTATTTTGCGTGACCTTCTTCCTCGACGTCCAGATATGCGTCTTATTCTAATGAGTGCTACCATTAATGCTGACTTGTTCTCTAAATACTTTGGAAATGCCCCAACTATTCACATCCCGGTATTTTCGTAATCTAGACTCTATAGCATTGGAACACTTTTCTTTGATGGTGTTCAATCATGTTTTGAGTATTCTTATTATTCATTCAGTTACTGTGTTATATTGGCAGGGATTAACTTTCTCTGTATCGGAGTTCTATCTAGAAGATGTGTTAGAGAAAACTCGTTATGAAATTAAAGAGTTGGACAGCTTTCAGGGGAATTCAAGACAAAGAAGAAGAGAGCAATATTCAAAGAAAGATCCTTTAACTGAATCATTTGAGGCATGTTTAAACTCCCTGGACTACAAATCTTTTAACTTGTACCTCTCTCTCTTGCAAACTGACACAGCCACAGGCACACACTCATCAGTGGTAAATATACTGTTAGTATGGCAGTTTGGTAAAGGAAGTGTTATTTTATCAGGGTTTTTTTTTTTTTTTTACTTATAAAAAAGAGGGCTTTGATTTGTTTGATTTCAAGTCATGTGGTCCATCATGTCACAAAAAGGTTGCTTAAGTGATATAACTGTTTCTTGCTTTTTATTCCCTTCGTTTCTTATCATTACCCCACCCTGCATGCATCCTCATTTTTTTGTTGGTTCTGACTTAAGCTGCAATTGAAAGCAAATAGTCAAATGCTGACAGTTGATCATTAGGTCTTTTAGGAAAACTACATAGTTTTCCCATAGATTGTCATCAACTGGTATTAGTTTCAATTCTTAAACAAACAGAAAAAACACATTGAAAGGCCAAAAAAATGCAATTTGGGTATCCTGGATTTAAGTAATTTTCTGCTAAGCATGCTTGTTTTAGAAAGGAGATTGGTGTAATCTGAGTTGATATTTGATATTGTCTTTATGAATAAGATGTAGCCATGTATACGTGCATTGACACAATAACAACAATCATAATTTGAAATGATCTTCCTATTGAAACCATTGGTTTGGTGACATCTTGGAAGTTATTGTTGTTATTGATCTTTACTGGTTTGTGGTAGGGAGGTTATTCCTACATCATCTTGGTTAATGTTCATAATATAGAATTTACTTCAGCTTAAGAATTCCTTGCTGTGGTTCTGTTATTTCAAACTGAGATATTGCTTTGCCTGTGTAGGATGTTGATATTGGTTCTCAATATAAAAATTACAGTGCATCAACAAGACTTTCTCTGGAAGCTTGGTCGGGTTCACAGCTTGACTTGGGTCTGGTTTGTATATTGAGAAATTGATTACTATAGTAATGCACATGCAATTCATTGCGAACCAGAATCTATCTTTCTCCAAGAATATCTGTGCACATCTGATTATCGATAATGTTGGACGTTATTACATACTATACTTACACTGGAACTGGATCTTATGTTGTTATATCATTTATTATTATTGCCATTTATTTTTTGCTGCACATAAAGATCAGTCGATAGCTTTGGTAATCATAAATAGCCTTTTTTTTTTTAATAGCATTATAATTATGTTTGCAACTAATTTTCTAGGTGGAGGCAACAATTGAATATATTTGTCGTCATGAAGGCGAGGGAGCGGTTCTTGTTTTCCTCACGGGTTGGGATGAGATTTCCAAGCTGCTCGACCAGATTAAAGGAAACAAACTTCTAGGAAATCAAAGCAAATTTCTAGTCCTTCCGCTACATGGTTCAATGCCAACCATAAATCAATGTGAAATATTTGACCTTCCTCCCCCAAACAAGCGGTATATTCTTTGTGTTAATGGGCATGTACTAATCTTTAGAATATGGGTTTGTTTGCCTGGACCATGTCATTAGCAAGCATTTGTTGAACTGTTTGTAATTACTAGCAACCTCCTTCTGATTAAGTTGGGTTACATTTTGTTGTCAGCTAAGCTGATTCGAAAATCTGTCCACCAGTGCACAAGCACACATGTTTGTTTTCTTTTGACAAGCATTTTTGAATTTTTAATTATATTTTCTCCCCTGTGTTCTAAATCTGCCTTTCTATTTTTTCAGAAAAATTGTTTTAGCAACAAATATTGCGGAGAGCAGTATTACCATAGATGATGTAGTGTATGTTGTAGACTGTGGAAAGGCAAAGGAAACCAGTTACGATGCACTGAACAAGCTGGCTTGTTTGTTACCATCTTGGATTTCGAAGGCTTCAGCACATCAGGTATTCTCTTGGAATCTTAAAAGAGTGGCGGAGAATTAAGTCTCTCCCCATTTTAAACATAAAACTAAACTCATCTTTCATACCATCACAAATTAAAAAGGTATTTTGTTGTCTTGGTGTTCTGAAACAATTTTAGAGACGGGGTCGTGCTGGCCGGGTGCAACCTGGAGTTTGCTATAGATTGTATCCAAAAATTATCCATGATTCAATGCTTCAGTATCAATTACCAGAAATTCTGAGAACACCTTTGCAAGAACTGTGTCTGCATATCAAAAGTTTGCAGCTTGGAGCTGTTGGATCATTTTTGGCAAAGGCTCTACAGCCTCCAGATTCCCTTGCTGTTCAAAATGCAATTGAACTACTTAAAACCATTGGGGCTTTAGATGATAAGGAGGAGCTTACTCCACTTGGTACGTGCTATTTGACTATTTTGTGTCTATATCTTATATATCTGCCTTCGGGATATCTGCCAGGTTTAATTCATCACACCTGACAGGTCGTCACCTTTGTACTCTACATGTGGACCCAAATATTGGGAAGCTTCTTTTGATGGGGTGTGTCTTTCAATGCCTCAGTCCTGCATTAACAATTGCAGCTGCTCTTGCGCATCGTGACCCATTTGTGCTGCCAATAGAAAGGAAAAAGGAAGCTGATGCTGCAAAAAGATCCTTTGCTGGTGATTCTTGCAGGTTATTAAACATAGCCATCATACTTCTTTTTGATAGCATTGGGTGTTTTGTGATATGATGGACTATTTTTATGCTCTTAAATAAAAGTGTTAATGTTCTTTAATGCAGTGACCACATAGCACTTGTTAAAGCTTTTGAAGGATACAAGGAATCAAAACGCAATCGAAACGAAAGAGCATTTTGTTGGGAGTATTTTTTATCCCCTGTTACTTTGCGGATGATGGAGGATATGAGAGACCAGTTTCTGAACCTACTATCAGACATTGGCTTCGTAGACAAATCCAGGGGTGTTAGTGTAAGCTACTATATTTTCATGCATTCATGTACTAAGACTGCCATTTCTGAGCCCAGGATATTACCATCGAGTTATTCTGTCATTGGGTTCCTTTGTTATTTTAACCTGTTGCTGCAAGAGTAGCAGGCTCATAAATTTAAAGCTGGTGTGTATGCTTTTTGCAGGCTTACAATCAATACAGCCATGACTTGGAGATGGTATCTGCAATCCTTTGTGCTGGTCTTTACCCAAATGTTGTGCAATGCAAAAGAAGAGGAAAGCGAACAGCATTCTTCACTAAGGAAGTTGGGAAAGTCGACATCCATCCTGCATCTGTAAATGCTGGGGTTCATCTCTTCCCTCTGCCTTACATGGTTTATAGTGAAAAAGTTAAAACAACTGGCATTTATGTCCGAGACTCAACAAACATTTCGGATTATGCTTTGCTTCTTTTTGGTGGCAATCTCGTTGCTAGCAAAAATGGAGAGGGTATTGAGATGCTAGGAGGTTACCTTCATTTCTCTGCATCGAAGAGTGTATTGGATTTGATACGGGTGATGCTTCATAATGGGTTTCCCTCAAGTTTATGGTTTTTAATTTTTAATTATTGTATTTAAATATGATTTTGTTTTGATGTGATTTTGCAGAAACTGCGGGGAGAACTTGACAAGCTTCTGAGTAGGAAAATTGAGGACCCATGCCTGGACATTAACGTGGAGGGAAAGGGCGTTGTTTCCGCTGTGGTTGAGTTATTGCACAGTTACGATGCACGTTACTAAATTGCTTTTCTAGGACGAGAACTTTCAACCTTTTTCATGGGAAGAATTCTTGTCATTTGCCTGTAATATTTTTGTTCTTTGGATAGGTGTAATATTAATTGATTTAACACTTTTTTGCATGGCGAAATCAAATTGGACTCCGTCAATCGTCCTTTCTCAGTTTGTACTATAGCTTTAATGTGTGTGATCTTGTGTCAACGACACCATTGCACAACCGATACTCTTTATGTTAATAGTTCTGCATGTCCGCTTGTTAGAAGGAGGACTGATGATTTTATGTGCTTTGCAATTGTTAATACTATGGCGAGCCTGTAAGCTCTGCTTGTTTCTTTATCCTACTTTTAGATGGTTTTATTTTGTGGAAGGAAAAGTTTTACCACTTTACTTTTTTCTCTCCTCTCTCCATTTGCTTGCTTGCTTTTAATTTTTCTCATCATAGCATATTTCTGGATTCAAGCCCCAGCTTAAGCACTCCATTTTAATCTAAAAGAAAGGGGGTGCCATTTAAAATTTTAGTCTTCTATTATTATGTACTCAAAATTGTTTTGTTTGTTAATAGCATAGTATTAATTTGGTTAACTTACAAACGAGTTAATTGAATAATCCTTCCCATAGAAAACATTCTTTAATTATTTTATGCAACTTTATACAACTTTTTATATTTCTTTGATAAAAAGGAATAAATTTGCCACCAATCTCTGGTAGAGACCAATGCTTGGTCGCATCACAGAATAGTAGTATATCACGCATGCAAACAAATTTATTTTTGCCACCATTTGATTTTTCTTTGTCATTTACCGCATAATTTTTATTCTCATTTTTATTAAATGCAATGATGTATTTATTGTTCATATTTTATTTTAAGTTTCGTTCTCACTTCCATTTCTTTTTTTGGAAAGACCTTTAAAAAAAAATATTGATCATCAAAGGATTTATACCTTGGACTAATAAGTTTATTCAAAATCTTCTCTCATGATATGAAATATTTTTTTCATTTATAAAAAGAGACTCGAATAGATCTAGAATTATTTGGATACTTGTTGAATTACAAATTTAATTTACAAACGATAAAGAATCAACCATGTGATAAATTAAAAAAAACAACCATCTTTTTATTTATTTCAAATCATCTTTTTTAAAGGATAATGACATTACATAGATTGAATAATCACATAATTTCATAAATAAATAAAAAGCTTAGGTAAAAATCTTAATTTCTCGTTCTAAAAAGAATGATAAAAAAGGCTTCAATTTCTCTCATTAATATTTTTGAACAGTTATAACTTCTGTCCTGTTTTTTCAAAGCTCATTAACGTACCCATTAACCTAGAGGACAAAACCGTCAACCGGAAAATCTAATCACCAGCATATATATATCCCAAGCCCTAAATGACGACCCGTCTCTGTGATATCTCGCCCGTTGCAGCCGCTCAAAACCCTGAACAACAGATCCCTCTCTTCCAAAGCCGAAAATGACAACCCGCTTCAAGAAGAACCGGAAGAAGAGAGGTCACGTGAGCGCCGGTCATGGTCGTATCGGAAAGCACAGGAAGCATCCTGGAGGTCGCGGAAATGCAGGAGGCATGCACCACCACAGGATCCTCTTCGACAAATACCATCCTGGTTACTTCGGTAAGGTTGGTATGCGCTACTTCCACAAGCTCCGCAACAAGTTCTACTGTCCCATCGTCAACATCGACAAGCTCTGGTCCATGGTCCCCCAAGATGTCAAAGACAAGGCAACCAAGGATAGTGTGCCCATGGTTGATGTCACTCAGTTTGGTTACTTCAAAGTTCTTGGCAAGGGTGCTTTGCCTGAGAAGCAACCCATTGTTGTCAAGGCCAAGCTCGTGTCAAAGACAGCTGAGAAGAAGATTAAAGAGGCTGGTGGAGCTGTTGTGCTTACAGCCTAGGTTATGTTCCTTCTCAGGATTTTGACTTCTTAAATTAAAGAGTTTAGTGATACTGTTTGATCCTTTTAGAATTTTTATGCTTCTATGTTTTATGTTTTTTTTTCGTAAATTGGGATTTTGCTTATTATGATTTCGTCCCTTGACTCTGTTTGTTTGGTTAGTGGAATTGATGGTTGATGGTGCTTATTGTACTGTGCTATTTGGAAATGGTTTAATATGCTTGTTTTAGGGACGAGCTATTATTAATGCCAACTCCCACATGATAGGCTTGTTAATGGGTGTTTTTTCCCTTGATGTTCTAAAATCAGCTGTACAATTATAGTCCCTGAGTTGAAAATCTTTTGTAATGGATGATTGAACCCCTATGGCACTTTTATCAGCAGTGCAGTCAAGTGGTAGCGTTTTCTTTATTCTGCGCTGAGATGCAAGCTAAAAAAACTCTAAATTGGGCTTATTTTTGACATGCCCCTTGGGATATTTGTATCATACTAGAGTGAATTCTTAAATTTTATTCTGGGTTTCTTGTAGACTGTATTTTACCTTTTGTATTGGTTGGTGATTGGTAGAAGTTGCAAATTTTTTATAGCATTATGTTTGCTGGGTTTGTCAAAGATTTTTGTTCCTTTTTGGTGGGAATGAGTTGTTGAATTTGAAAAAAGTAGTGCGCCTGACCTGATCTGCGGGTAAGAAGATCTTTTTCTGCTCAATCTTCCTAGCTGATCCTTTATCAGTCCTGGATGCCACCCTTTAAAGTAATCGGTAGGCTTCTGCATCTTAAGATGCAGTGCCCGTCATTCAACATCAGTAGGGTGAGGGGTTGAGATCCTTTATTAATGATTGTCTCCTCTGGCCGCTTCTTTTTGGGATTGCCCTTCTATCTCGAGGAGAGTGCTTAATTCTACTATCCATTCCTCGAAACATTGAGGAGTAAAAGTGCAGATTTAATTGCCTTGGGTTTGTCAGGTTTGTCAAAGGTTTTTGTTCACTGCTGGTGGCAATGAGTAGTTTGAGTTGACAAGTGAACTATTAGATTGAAAATTGAAGAAGTGGAATAGAGCCAAAGTGAAAAATTATCATGTTGGTCCAGTCAATTATAGTTCTCCAATGATCGGGATACCCTGGTGTTTGTGGTTGTTTCCTTAGGGATCTAGCACCTTTTCAAACATTTTATAGTAGTAGAATTGTAGGCTCAAAATTTGTTTGAGCTTTTTCCGCAGGATGGATGATTGATTGGTGAAAGAGTTTGTTGAACTCATTGCCTAGGGTGGAGGGTTGATCAGTGATGCTCGTTGAACTTGTAGGCTTGGATGATTCATGAGTCTGTTAACATGGACATGTTTATTGCTTGTGCTCTTAACGTGCTGTTTCATTACTTTCACCTAGCTAAGGAATTGCATTCCCTCAGTTATGGTCTTTAGCTATCTCTTCACATTCAAGGATGGAGCTGACATTCACGGCAATTGCGTAGCCAGTATTTAGAGAAGTACGTGTTCGTGTTCTGAATAATGTACTTTTTAAAACCAAGTTAGGGGCGAGACTGGCCAGTTAGCCGCTTAATAAGCTTTTCAAAGCCTAATGGGAGGAAGATATGGCCGTTCTTATCTGGGAATCTAACTGCCCCTGGAAAGTTGCTTTTCATTTATCAGTAACTCTTTATCTAGTCGACAAAGAGCTTGATCATTCTTTTTCTGGAAAGTTCTTATCAGCTGCATCAAGTATGTTGCCTGTCTTGCAGTATGTCCAAACCTTCTTGACCAATCGTGAAGAATCACAATTTCTTGAACTCCTCCTTCCACAGGCGATTTCTAAAGCCACAACCCTAAAGCTAAACATGTCTGATTCTTTACTAGCCTTCCCATGTTTCGGATATTCAGGGGTTACATAGCGAAGAGTTCTCACTGGATTTGTTGGTTCATTAATCAATCGAGTGTCCATGAGCTTTGCAATCCCAAAATCACCAAGCTTGGCGCTGAATTCCACGTCCAACAATATATTAGCTGGTTTGATATCTCTTGTGCGGAATACAGGGCTTGGACAATTCGTGAAGGTATTGAACTGCCAACGCCATTTGCAGACCTATGTTGTATCTCTCATTCCATGCAACAGGCTTTCGTAACAAAAAACATATCCATGTTAGACAGGCCGCAAGAACTATGGCTGTATTAAAGCAATTAGAGCCTGAAGTCTGTAAATTAGTATTTTGATCACTATTGATTAGGGCGTAAATTAGGTTATGTGATTTGGTTATTTCTTTTTTCGGAGATTTATCTTTGTGTATATAACGAGACTCCCGGAAAAAGATCAAGACAATAAAATTTGAGTTCAAATCCTCTCCATTTTCTCTATAATTGACATGGAATCAGAGTCATGATATTTACCTTCTGAAATTTTGTTTCCGAATTCTTTGTTGAGCTTTTGCACCTGATTTGATTTCTGTGTGAATCAATTCTGGTTTGGGTGAGGTTTTGCATCTGATTTGGTTTCTATGTGAATTAACTCTTGTTTGAGAATTGATTTTTGTGAAATCAGCTCTGCAGTTTCTAGTGAGCTGGACGTTGATTGCTTCTATCGTGGTACTATCTTCATCGTAGATTTTTTTTCCTTTGTTCTTACTATTTGGTGGACTTCGCTTCTCTCTTGATACATCAGACCACAAAGGATATGTTTCGGCATGTTTTGATGGTCAAAATTATTTTCTTTGAGAATTTAATCTTCAAAATTTTATTCAAGGAAAAGAATTATGAGGTTTTATTAGCAGTACTGATGATATCCAATGATCCTAAAATGATAGCTAAATGGGTGTCAAACAATGCTCGAGTCATCGGTTGGATTTTGGATTCAAGTAGAACCTCATATTTTATTGACCTTAAGATCTTATACGACTGCATGTGAGATGTGGAATCATTTAAAACATTATATCACCAAAAAGATAAAGCTCAAGAGTTTCAATTTGAAAAAGATTTACGGGATTATCTATTCAAAATTTCTATTTGGGTTTTGTGGCATTATGGTTTGAATATGCATCTCTTATACATACTATTGTGCCTTCTATATCTGCTTTTTCTTCTATTATGTCTACTTCTAATAAACAAGAATTATATGATTTATGACATCATCTTTTGGGTCATTCTAATTTGACAAGACTATTATCTATGATTAATTCTGATTTACTTCATAATAAAATTCATGTTTTCGATAAAAAATATGCAAAGTTTTTGTTTAAGTTGTGCTTTAGGTAAAAGTAAAGTTCTTCCTTTTCAATTTCACTCGATGATACCATAATTTATTTATATCTCATTCATTTTGATGTTTGGGGAATGTCTCTTTGTGTGTGCTATGTTGGTTATAAATATTTTGTTACTTTTATTGATAATCCTAGTCATTTTGCTTGGGCTTATTTCTTATATCATAAATCTAAAGTTTTTAGTGTTTTTAAACAATTTGTCACTCTTATTGAAAATCAATTCTCTCAATGTATTAAAAGACTTTGCTAAGGGAGTACATGTCTATTGATTTTTAAAATTTTCTTCGTTCAAAGCACATTGTCTATGAAAAGTCATGTTCTTCTACACCCTAACAAAATGGGTTTGTTGAAAGAAACAATCATCATATTTTAGAGGTTGTTCGTACTTTATTTCTTAATTCTCAAGTTCCTACTCAATTTAAATTGAAACTGTTCATACTACTATTTATCTCATTACTCATTAAACTTCTTTCACCTTAGCCCATGATTCTCTATATTTTAAAATGTTTAAAAGATATCTAGCTATAACTTGTTGTATACTTTTGACTACAAATGTTATTTTCATCTACCTCCTCATAAGAGAATAAATTTTCTCGCTCAATCTGTTAAATGTGTTTTCTTAGGATATGACTTACGACAAAAGGGATTTTGTGTGTTATGATCCGTTTAAAAAATGAATGCATATTTCTCCTAATGTCATATTTTATGAAAATAATTTCTTTTATCAAAATTTTTTTCTAACAATTCAGCTTTCTTCCTTTTATTTTCCTAATGCACATTCCTTTCATTTCTCCTAAGTCTTTAGCTAGTTCTTCTCCTCAACATTTCAAACTAGGACTAGTTTAACAACGTTTACCAAATATTGACATTTTTACTTCCTCATTCGATGATTCTTCTTCGTCTCCAAATCCAATTCCTTTTTGCCATTCTACTCGTGAGAGTTGTCCTCCGAATCAGTACTCACCTTCCTCTTACTTTGTCTTTTTAAGTACTACCTTTGTTCCTTACTCTATCGAGTCGTTTAAAGGGCATCTTTGTTAGTAGAAAGTCGTGGATGTGTAATTAGATGCTTTAGTGGAGAATTATACTTGGGATCTTGTACTCTATCCTTCAAATTTTAAGCTCATTGGCTATAAATGGGTATACGATATTAAGCTAAAGGTAGATATAGCTTTGGATCATTACAAGGCTTAATTAATAGCTTTCGATAATCGTCAAGAGTATGAGATTGATTATGATAAAATGTTTACTCTTGTAGCAAAAACAATTATAATTCATACTATTTTACCTATTTTATATCTAAAAAATATACTCTTTCACAAATGGGTGTAAAAAATGCCTTCTTGCATAATGACTTTAATGAGATTGTGTACATGACTCCACCTATCAATTTCAAAGATGCTCTTTCTACCTCAATTTGTGGTCTTCATTGCTCTTTGTATAGGTTGAAATAGGTACCTTGTGCATAGTTCATTAAGTTTAAAAATACCCTTATTCAGTTTAATTTTTTTACATAGTGATTTTGATCCTTTTCTTTTTCTACGTAAGACTTCGAATGGGATCACTCTTTGTATGGGTTGAAATAGGCACCATGTGTATGGTTCATCAAGTTTAAAAATACCCTCATTCAGTCTAATTTTTTAGAGAGAGATTATGATTTTTATTTTTTTCTACGCAGGACTTCAAATGGGATCACGCTTCTACTAGTTTACGTTGATGATTTACCGATTACTAGGAGTGAAATTTCTAGTATCTATTCACTTCATAATAATTTAGAAGTCTTTTCAAATTAAAGATCTTGGTTGCTTGAGCTATTTTCTTAGTCTTAAGGTACATCACTCTAATTTTGGAATTTTTATTAATCAACGAAAGTGTGATTAGGATTTGTAGACCTTATCAATGTTATTCACTTTGGTATTTTTGAGATACCAATAGAACTTAATGTTTAGTTGCAAACCGATTATGGTGATCTTCTCGTTGACCCAACACATTTTCATAGTTTAATTGGCAGTTTGAATTATTTAACCATAATAAGGCCTAATATTGCATATGTTGTTTATGTTGTAAGTCAATATATTTCTCACCCTCACCATCTACATTTAGTAGTCGCTCGTCGAATCATTCAATATGTTCATATAAGTATTCATTGAGGCTTTTTCTTTTCTTATGATTATAACGTATCTCTTACCGTCTATGTAGATGCCGATTGGGGCAATTGCCTTAACACTTATCTTTCTACTATTGGTTGGTGTCTCTTTGTAAGGTGTTTCTTTGTATCTTGAAAATCTAAAAAATAAGATTTTGTTTTCAAGTCCTCTACTAAAGCCGAATATCTAACTATGTCTTATGCTTGCCCTAAAATTATATGGCTATGATGTCTATTTTTTAGCTTAGCTTCTCTCAAACCAGACTTAACACCTCTCCATGAACATAATACCAACGTCATTCAAATTGTGAGAAATCTTAATTATCACGAGCATATTAAACACATTGAGATCAATTGCCACCGTATCCAAGAAGTTTTAAATTCTCAACTTATCACTTTTTTGTATATTGCTTTAAATTTACAAATTATTAATATCTTTATGAAAGAAATGACTCAATATTGACATTGTTTTTTTATTAGCAAATTGCTATTTTATATCCTCTAGCATCAATTTGAGAGAGAGTATTAGATAGGCTATAAGAATTATGGCTATATTAAAGAGATTAAAGCCCAAAATCTATAAATTATATTAGTTATAAATTAGGTTTTGTGATTTGATTATTTTATTTATTGATGGAGTATCGTACTACCAAGAAATTAGTTATTTATTTTCTTTACGAATCCAACCACAATAGTGTAGATAGGGCAAACAAGGGTCGAATCCATAAAAAAATGGCCTAATTAACGATTTCTATTGTCCGGTTATTCCGTAGTGCAAAGAAATTAAAGGAGAGTTTTTGTTTGTGGTAATTTGTAAATAAGTAAAAGAAAAATAACTCGGAAATAACAATAATGGGAAAGGCCTTGGTTGAAGCTCAATATTCACTTTTGGTTTAGTTGTTTATCATTGATCTAATTATTAACCTATCTTTAAAAAAATATATAAATTCATCATAAAAAGAAAAAACAAAGCCATACTAAATGTTAAATAAGGAAAAAAAACGAACTAACTCTAGAAATAAGAGAAAAAATAGCTAAGAAAAAAGAAACAAAGAATGTAGTCAATTATCGAAAAGCGAACCGTAAAAGTGAAAAAAAAAGTTAAAACCAAAGCAATCATAAGGACAGGAGGGCAAGTTGTAAAAAAACAAATATATATCATAATCAAATCAGCAAGCATCAATTAAATTAGCATACCCAAAAACAAAGAAAAGATATAAACAACTAAAGAAAAAAGAGTAAAAAAGAGGAAGGAGGAAACAAAAGGAAATGAGTCTTATTTGGTTGGAAAAAACTAAATGGCGATACAATCAATTGAAATAGAACGGTGCATGATTGGAAAACATTTGATAAAATATAATCTTCCCAAATTGGTAATCACAACACATAAACAATCAATGATGCCTTAGATTCCTAAACACCAATAACTCCTAAGAAGAAATGAGACAACGAACACCAAGAATGATGGGAAATTCTCAATTTTTTCTAAATAGAATGAATCATAAGTGGATCCCAATTGATTATGAAGGCAATTAAACCCATATGGAAACAAATTAGGAGGGAACGTGAAATAAGCATCAATAGAAGTTCTTGTAAAAATTTGAGAAGAAAATGCAAAAATAGAGCACTAAAAGGCATCATTTGTGCCCTCATATGCACCAAATGGCTTTGCATATAACGAGTAGTGGAAAAGATTCGGAAGAAAAAATAAGAAAAAAAAATAGAATCGTACAACACCAATTAATGAGGAGCTTTGAATGATGAAGAGAGAATAGAGGACAATTAAAAAAAATGGCAGAAAAGAAACAACAAATGATGATGAATTGTATTATATGCTCAAGGGCATAAAGGTAAATCAATAAAAAAGGAAATAGAAAAAGACAAAAAAATATAAAAGTGAAGCAACGATGATGATGAGATATGTGACGTGCTTAAGGGTAGAGAGGTAAATTAATAAAGAAAGGGAATGATAAAAAAAAAATTAATGAAAAAGTAGGGGACATAAACCAAATAAGCACCCATCCCGTTGGAACATGGATGATTTGATACGACATGCGAGAAGGGCACAACATTGATGGATGGGCTAGATCTGAAAAAATGGTCCAAACAATGCATTTAAGTCATAATAAATAATTATTATGGGTCTAGATCAACAATAAGTGAATAGTATTCTAATAGTGAATACTTCAGCTTTTTTAGTTTTTTTTCCCCTTAATTGCCTCCTAAATCTTTATAAGTACGGATACACGATAATCATCAATAACTCTATCTCCGATATCGTGTGTAGTTTCAAAAGAAACAATAGTTTCTAAAATAACTAAAACACCATGAGCAAGTTTTACAGGAATGGAAAATGTACCACAATTAGTTTTTTACTATTGCAAAATATTAAACTTGTTTGTTCTAGTACATACTCGACTCCTTTAAGTATTGTTATATTTCGACTTTTCCGAAGCATAAAAATTAGAAGATCGAACTTGTGTACATCATCAATTAAGGCCACTCTCTTGATCATTTTCAAAAGTCACAAAAATGTTAGTGATATCTAACATGTCTTATAAATATTTCAATGAAGAAGAATTACTTATGTATTTAATAAAAAAGATAAAAAATAGCACAAAAAACTCTATGGACATGTTTGTAAGTTCCAACACCATGAATTTTCTCATAATAGTATTCCACTAAATCTATCTTAAATCTTGGATAAAAAACCACAGCAATAGTCAATACCAAGCTACATTCCTCTTAATATTAGATGAACTTTTCTTTCAAAAAAACATATAAATTAGAGCCTTATCTCTAGACTTTAATTTACCACAAAAATCGTATGAATTGAACCCGTATACCGGAAGTTATGCCCAAAATACTCAAGTATATTCAAATCATGATTTTTTTTTTCCAATTTATTTTTTAAAAAACCTCTAATTGCACAAATCTTCTCCAAATTGCCTTAATGTTTTTTATCAGCCATCATTTTTTATTCTCTTCGATTTTGACTCGATTCCAATCAATTAGTTTTTTCTTCCAGTCTTTTTTTTCTCTTTTTCTTACTCTTTTTTTTCCTTTGTTTTTGTGATATTGTTCCTTTTTTGTTTTTGTTTTTTTTTTTTTTTGAGCAAAAATAGATTGATGATGAATACAATAACACCAAATCATAGAAAGATATATAACTTAGTTTATATTTTTTTTCACGAAATTGAATTAATAAAATGACAAAAAATTTAAATGCAATTTGTTTTTGAAAATGCTGTCATCAATATAGAAGGATATGCATTATTTAAATTTTATAATAAATAAACTCTAAATTTCAAACTAATCTCATATTTATATTTTTTTCATAGTTAAATTTTAATATTTTTAAAATACTATATTTATTATAAAAATATTATTTTTAATTTTGAATAAGTAGATTCAGATTTGATTAATTTAATAAACGGATTAATAGATTCAAATTATAATTGAACTCAAATACAAAAATTATTTATAAGATTTATTTAATTATATTAGATTGGGATTAAAATCTAATCTATTTACAGCTCTATTTGAGATATTTTATTTGAAAGGTTTTGCGTCTGCTGGCTAAAGCAACTAAAGGAAAAAAAGAATGCGGGGAAAAAAAGACGTCGGAAGCATAGGCATGCCACTTGAGCATAAATAGAGAGAAGTTTTTTGCATACCTGTTTTTTTTTCCTTTAAACAATAAATTACAGCAATCTTGATTCTTGTTCTATCCTAAAATTATAGTTATTGTTTGAAAATTCGACAAAACTCTCCTCACATGTAAGAAAAATGTTACAAAAGCTCTTTTTATACCCAAAATGCCTTCTCTTTTTTTTTTTTTTTTTAATGACAAAAGTGCTTTTGTTGGGTTTAAACTTTGAAGTAATATTATCATTTCAATATTAATCAATATAAAGCCATTTTATCATAAAAACAAAACAAAACAAAACAATCGAGGATGACAATATTTTAATTATGTTTTTTTTTAAACTTTATTCATATTCTAAAAGAATGTTGACATACCTAATAAAAACACCTATTAAATTCTCAAATATTTTTGTAAATGTATGTAAGAAAAAGAAAATGCATTAGGTAACATTCTAATACATAGTGTAATATGATTTGATTTGGATATGAAACCTCCATCAAAGAAATAATTAAATAATATATATATTTTTTATTTTTCATAAAAATTGTTAAAATTTTATTATCATGGATTGTTTGATTTTTCTTTGTCATTTACCCCATATTTTTTTTATCCTCGTTTTTATTAAATGCAACAATGTATTTATTGTTCATATTTTATTTTAAGTTTTGTTTTCATTTCCTTTTTTTGAGCAAAGGCCTTCGTTTAATATATATATATCATAAAAGGATTTATACCTGTGGACTAATAAGTTTATTTCAAATCTTTTCTCATAATATAAAATAATTTTTTCAATTATAGAAAAAAGACTCGAATCAAGACTTTTCAGATGAAGAATCCTTTGGATACTTGATGAATTATAAATCTAATTTACAAATGACGAAGAATCAATTATGTGATAAACTAAAAAACCAACCGTCTTTTTATTTATTCCAAATCATCTTTTTTAAAGGATAATGACATTACATAGATTGAATAATCACACAATTTTATAAATAAATAAAAAGCTTAGTTAAAAATCTTAATTTCTCGTTCTAAAAACAAAAAATAATAAAAAAGGCTTCAATTTCTCTCATCAATATTTTTGAACGGTTATAACTTCTCTTATTAGGTCCAGTTTTTATAAAGCCCATTAACCTACCGTTAACCTAGAGGACAAAACCGTCAACCGAAAAATCCAATCACCAGCATATATATATCCCAAGCCCTAAATGACGACCGTCACTGTGAAATCTCTCCCCTTGCAGCCGCTCAAAACCCTGAACAACAGATCCCTCTTTTCCAAAGCCGAAAATGACAACCCGCTTCAAGAAGAACCGGAAGAAGAGAGGTCACGTGAGCGCCGGTCATGGTCGTATCGGAAAGCACAGGAAGCATCCTGGAGGTCGCGGAAATGCAGGAGGCATGCACCACCACAGGATACTCTTCGACAAATACCATCCCGGTTACTTCGGTAAGGTCGGTATGCGCTACTTCCACAAGCTCCGCAACAAGTTCTACTGTCCCATCGTCAACATCGACAAGCTCTGGTCCATGGTCCCACAAGATGTCAAAGACAAGGCAACCAAGGATAGTGTGCCCATGGTTGATGTCACTCAGTTTGGTTACTTCAAAGTTCTTGGCAAGGGTGCTTTGCCTGAGAAGCAACCCATTGTTGTCAAGGCCAAGCTCGTGTCAAAGACAGCTGAGAAGAAGATCAAAGAGGCTGGTGGAGCTGTTGTGCTTACAGCCTAGGTTATGTTCCTCTTCAGGATTTTGACTTCTTAAATTAAAGAGTTTAGTGATACTGTTTGATCCTTTTAGAATTTTTATGCTTTTATGTTTTATGTTTTTCTTTTCGTAAATTGGGATTTTGCTTATTACATGATTTCGTTCCTTGACTCTGTTTGATGCCTTTTCCGTGTTTGGTTAGTTGAATTGATGGTTGATGATGCTTATTGTGCTGTGTTATTTGGAAATGGTTTAACATGCTTGTTTTAGGGACGAGCTGTTATTGATGCCAACTCCCACATGATAGACTAGACTTGTTTGTGGGTGGTTTTTGTTTCAGTCGATGTGCCAACTCCCACACGATGGACTTGTAATGGGTGTTTTTTTTACTTGATGTTCTAAAATAGCTGTACAATTATAGTCCCTGAGTTGAAAATCTTTTGTAATGGTTGATTGAACCGCTATGGCACTTCTATCAGCAGTGCAGTCAATTGGTAGCGTTTTCTTTACTCTGCGCCGATATGTAAGCTAAAAAACTCTAAAGTGGGCTTATTTGTGCCATGCCCCTTAGGATATTTGTATCATACTAGAGTGAATTCTTAAATTTTATTCTGGGTTTCTCGTAGACTATGTTTTACCTTTTGTATTCGTTACATGGTGATTAGTAGAAGTTGCAAATTTTTTATAGCATTGTGTTTCATCAAGTTTAAAAATACCTTCATTTAGTGTTCAGTCTAATTTTTTTACAAGTAATTATGATCCTTCTCTTTTTCTATGCAAGACTTCGAATGGAATCACACTTTCTATGGTTTGAAATAGATGCCTTGTGCATGTTTCATCAAGTTTAAAATATCTTTATTAAGTCTAATTTTTTACAGCGATTATGGTTGTTTTCTTTGTCCACCGAAAACTTCGAATGGGATCACTTTTCTGCTAGTTTATGTTGATTTACTGATTATTAGGAGTGATATTTCTGGCATTCATTCACTTCATAATAATTTACAAGAGTCTTTCCAAATGAAAGATTTTGGTTGCTTGACGTATTTCCTTAGTCTTGAGGTAGATCACTCTAATTCTGGATTTTTTTTTATTAAGCAATAGAATTGTGCTTCGGATTTGTAGACCTTGTCAGTGTTATTCGTCTTGGTATTTTTGAGATACCAATAGAACTTAATTTTCAGTTGCAAAATGATTATGGTGATCTTCTCCATTACCCAAATCCCAAAAAAAAAAAAAAATCATGTCTTCAAGCTCTCTACTGATGCAGAATATCTTGCTGTATCTCATGCTTGCTTTAAAATTATATGGCTACGAGGTATTTTTCTTAGCTTAGCTTCCCTCAAACCAGCCTAAAGCTTCTCCATGCATATAATACCAGTGCCATTCCAATTGTGGCAAATCCTAGTTATCACAAGCATACCAAACACATCAAGATCAATTGCTACTATATTCAAGAGAAGATTGTGATTCTCGAATTATCACTCTTCTGTATATTGCTTTAATTTATTGATATCTTTACAAAAGAAATGACTCGATATCAACATTGTTTCTTCATTAGCAAGTAGCTATATTTTTTTTATCCTTTAGCGTCATTTTGAGGGAGAGTATTAGATAGGCTACACGAATTATGGCTATATTAAAGCAATTAGAGCCTAAAATCTGTAAGTTATATTAGCTGTAAATTGGGTTTTGTGATTTGATTATTGTATTTTTTAGAGATTTATTTTTTGTGTATATAACGAGACTCCGATAACCAGATCAAGACAACAAAATTTGAGTTCAAATTCTCTCTATTTTCTCTATAATTGACAATTCAGACACCCATTTGGCATAAGGGCATAGATGACTTAACAACTTTATATTCTATTTTATAGCGATTTTTTTTTTTAAACATAACATCTCTTTTTATCTCTTCATACATATCGATCTAATTGCTCTTTCTACTGTCACTATGTTTCTATTCTATTTTACAACCAACTAATCGATAAGCAGACCATATACCAAAAAGGTGAAAGAACAAATGGCAATGATAATCCACCGCGTATTTCTTCTGTTTTTCTTTATTGTCACTTCCTCATCATCAAAATATATGAATGACATATTGGGCATTGAGTACTGCAAGTGTTAAAATCCAAAGTACCTCCTGTGATTGTTGTAGAGTAGTCTCTAAAAGTGTTGTCCAGGTCTTGATTGCTGCTTGTAATAAGCTCCATGTTTGTTTTCCAGTCGTAGCTTGCAGGAAGTGTAACTTTAAAATTAAGTGCAATTATTCTGTTTCACTTCTCCTTGCTCTACTCCTTGTCAATCACTTAAAAATCAACGGTAGCATGACCATTAATGCCAGAATCTAATATGCTTCTTAACTAATGGTAACATAGAAAATAATTAATGTATTTTTTCTAATACCGGTCGGCCATGAGAGCCCCCTCTATATGTTTTTCGATTTTAGAACTTATTTTTGTCGACCAAAGCCATTCAAGGAGCAATCACTGTTTAAGCTGTACAAGCACAAGTTAATTCAAGATGAAGTCTAACTAATCATTATATTGGAAAAACTAATCCAAAAAACCTACTTAATGGAAAAAGTGATTCTACTCATTTAAATAAATAATTTCGAATTTAAATTTTTATACATATAAAAAACTTTCTAAATATCTATTTTCGTTGTATATGCATGACATAATAACGATAGATTAATCTGAATTTTTGGATATGCGATATATTAAAAGATTAAAAAAAAAATTGGGAAAACTAAGCATTATATACAGCGAACTGTCTAAGATTTGAATCCTGACTTCGGTAGCCAGGATTTAACTATTTATGCATGAGAGGCTAAAAGATTTATTTACAAGCTGTTCCTCACATACAAAAAATAATAATAATGAAAAAAATACAGCAAGAATGCTCTATTTTAAATTTATGAGACCAGCTGCAGCAGAGATATTTCATCTCTACCTTCTTACATTTACTCTATGGAGACGACATGTCGCGTGACATGGCTTCTGAAGACAGGATCGCCATCTAAAACCGACACGTCCATTGAACTATAATAATAATAATATAGACGACGACAACAACAACACAGAGACCCTAAAACCCATATTTTTCTCCTTTCTCCTTCTCCTGCAAATTAAAATCCAACACTTCTCACTCGTAAGCCATTGATTTCAAAAACCCTAAAATTTCAAAACTACTAATGAATGGTTTCTCTAACTTGACCCGATAAAGAAACTCCTAATATCCGAACCCATACAATCAAAGAAAAGTATGGGTAGACCCGAACCCTGCGTCTTGTTCTCGCAGACTTTCGTTCATCCTCAACTGGATGAGTACGTCGACGAGGTAACTTACCAACTTACTAACTACCCATCCTCTCCGTCACCGTGACCGTCACTCTTATCTTTTCTCTTCTCAACATTTTTAGTTCTTTTGTATTGGATTGATTCTTGTGCAGGTATTGTTCGCTGAACCAATTGTGATTACGGCTTGTGAGTTTCTTGAACAGAATGCTCCTTCTGCGTCACAAGCGGTGTCGCTAATGGGGTAGGCCTTCATGCCCTCTAATTTTTTATTTTGCTTGAATTCTTTTTAATTAATTTTGGTTAAATACAACCTAATCTTATTTAGTGCAGTTGGTTGTTATGATTGGTTTATTTATTATTAACATTAAATAGCGATAATGCATGCAAAGAAATAATGGGTTTGTAATTCGAATCTCAACTGGTAAGATCTTGAAGATGTTGTAAGTTAATGTCTGTATTTTTCACAGGAAATATGGCTTTTATTCATTTAAGTTGTTAGTATTGTCGTTTTTTGGAGAAATTAGTCAATTTATATAGCAGAAAGAATTTGCTGAAATTTATTTACAATTCACGGTAGTTGTAGCATCATTATTATCTGATGATTCTGTGACTACCTTCGCGAATGCAATTTTTAAAACTGTGCTTTCAATCTTTGATCTTTTCCGGGTCCAGCCACTCAACTTATCATCATAAATTTTGTGAAGAAAGATTCACAATAATTAACCTGGGACAGTTTATTTGTGAAAATGTGCTTGTGCGAATTGTATGGATGGGAAGAAAATGTTTTTGGACTCTCCTTAGGTGATGGACTTTTTTGTTTAAAATTTTCTGGTTTACTTCTTGCGATTCTTTAAGAATAAATCTTATCTTCTATGATTACTAGAAGATAAAAGTATGAATTTAGGTTTAAATGACACAAGAATAGATCACGATAGTGAATAAAGAATAAAATGCAAGTTCCACAGGTGTTCTGATAATTTTACTTAGAGGTCAGAAGCTTAAAACTGAACAAATCATATAATCTCTCTTCAAAAAGCTGGAAAGTTTCAAAATTTGAACATGGAGGTTTATACAAGTTTTCTTGGATTTGAAAGATGCTACCTTTTATGGTTTCAATGTAAGATGATATCGTAAAGTGTAGCCGTATCATGCAGGGCTACTTCACCTCCTTCATTTGCTTTGGAGGTGTTTGTTCAGTGTGAGGGGGAGACAAGATTTAGGCGACTCTGCCAGCCATTCCTTTATTCTCATTCTTCATCACATGTGCTAGAAGTCGAGGTAGTTAGCTTCTGATTTTTACTACTTATCCCCCCTTTTTTTAATTACCAAATTATAGTTTGCTTTTACATTCATTTCAATTCGTGGTTAGTCTTTTTTCTTATCTTGCGCCGCACCAAACCCCCCCCCCCCTCTGCACTTCTGTCTTTAACTTTCAACAGAGAAGCTATAGTTAAACATAAATTTCATGGCACCTATTGCAGGCTGTTGTAACTAACCATCTGGTTGTGAGGGGCAGCTATCGCAGTCTAAGTTTGGTCATATATGGGAACACAGCAGAGGATCTAGGGCAGTTCAACATTGAATTTGATGATAACTCTTTAACTAATCTTGTTTGTTCTGCTGAGGGAAAGCTCGAAGATCTCCCTTTGGCATTACATTCAACTAATCGTACCATTGAGGATTCACTAACCTCTCTGAATGTGTTATCTTTACCTGTTGCTGCGTCAGATACATCTGCTGAGGTTAAGCAATTTTTACAGCTGATTTCGAAGTTGCTGGAGCTGCCGAAACTTAGGGATTCTGTACATAGAGTTCTTAGTACTGTAGTGACAGCTGTCTGTTCATTTGTCACCTGTGATTGGTGTTGTGAAACAGTTAATCAGAAGCATATTAAAATGTGTGGATCCAAAAATTTTGAAGAGTTGCACCATGTTATCAGTGAGGCTAGAAATGAGCTTCTTCTAGTGCTTGGACATGGTTCCAAAGATGAATCAGCTGAACTTTTGGCAGACTGCACATTTCTTGAATCAGAGGCCGACTTGGCTACTTGGAAACAGCTGGTGGACATGTTAAGCCAATATTTCTGTTTTGACAGGAACTCCACAAGTGTTGGAGCTTGTCAGATTTCACAGGTGATTTGGCTACTGTATTCTATAAATTACTTCTAATACATCTATTTATTGAATTAAGATAGAAATGAACATATATGCCCCCCTCTCACTGTCTGTTTGCATGCAGAAACACACAAGGTATCTTTCTATCTCTTTTATCTTTTTGCTAAATCTTGTCCATTTGTGATCTTGTGTCTTGATCATCAGAACAAGAGTGTCATTCTGGGGCTGTGTGTGGCGCTTTTACTGTGCTCTAGTAAAGAAAGCTGCTTTCACTTTGTCAATAGTGGGGGAATGGAGCAGCTTGCACACATTTTCTCTCATGAGATGCAGAATTCTTCTGCCATAATATTGCTATTACTTGGAGTTATTGAGCAGGCGACAAGGCATCCAATTGGTTGCGAAGGATTTTTAGGTTGGTGGCCTCGTGAAGATGAAAGCATCCCATCTGGTACTAGCAAAGGTTATAGTCAATTGTTAAAGTTGTTCCTACAAAAACCTCAGCATGATGTGGCTTCTCTTGCAACCTATGTCCTTCATCGGTTACGATTTTATGAAGTTGTTTCTAGATATGAGGTATGCTATCAATTTGTGTGTTTAAGTGGCTCTAGATGTTCCCAAGAATACATTGGTGCTAACTTGTGGTAATTTCATTATTTTCTAGCATTCTGTTCTTTCTGCTTTGGGGGGACTTTCTGTGGTTGGAAGAGTTACAAGTGTTACATCAGCAATGCTTAATAGTGCTAAATCTCAACTCAAGATGCTCTTGGTCAGTTGTAAATTTTCAATTGCATTTGTTTTGGCATTATGCCAAACCATAATTCTTAGTTCTTATTTGGTGGTAAGTGTTCATGCAGAAATTGATAAATTTGCGTGGTCCAATTGAAGATCCTTCTACAGCAGCCTCTGCAAGTAGGTCATTGATCATTGGTCAAACAGAAGGATTATTGCCATATAAAGCAACCAGTAGCTTGGTTGGCTCATCACATTGCTGCTTTTCAAACTGGGATATAGACTTGCATTTGCTGGCACTTCTCAAGGTATGCTACTTTCAAGCAGATTTCATGGTTTAATATGTTTTGACACACAAATAAAGTATGTCCTTATGCTAGTTGATACGTGCAGCCCAATTAAAGTCATAAGAATGAATAATTTTACAAATTAAACTTGCTTTTACTAACAATGCTGTTAGCTACTAATTGATATAGTTATTATAAAGGTGCATGGCCTGTAGAGATTCTTATATCTTGGGGGAGCTGCAGAATATTTTAGAAACCACCGTTTGTGTTAGCAAATGCTTAAGGATAAATGTGCTTCCCAACTTAACCAGGAAAAAAAGGAACACTTTTGTCTTTTTAACTGATATTTAGAGAGGTTCATGAGCTCTTCTAGTTGTGTTTTTTTTTTTTTTAGCTTTTATGATGCTTTAATCTTCATATGCATTTCCTTTTCTTCTCTCACTTCTTATTGCCTGTCTCAACCAAAAAAAAAAAAAAAAAGGAGAGCAGTGTTAGGGGAAGCTCTTCACCATTACAATTTACTTCAGTAAGAACCAAAATTTGAAATTAAAATGTACAAGTAGCTACTAGGTTATTTTGTCCAGTTTTGGTTTTCTATTTCTGCCATGGCAACATCTTTGCTAGGTCCGCTCTTTTTTTTTTTTTTTTTCCTTGTGCTAATTTATACAGCAGTCTGTTGTCTCTTTTGCTTTTCCTGGTGGGGGATGAGTTTTGGATAAATTACCAGCTGTTTAATTCATATTCAAAATGTCTTCTTGGAAGCAGGATAGAGGCTTTCTTCCTCTGTCAGCTGCACTGTTGTCGTCTCCCATAATACATTCAGAAGCTGTAGACTCTACGGATATGATTGTTGATATTGCATCTACTATTGGGGCCATACTTCTTTCACTTCTTATGTGTCGCTCAGGTTTAATTCTTGAAGCCCAAATTACATTTTTCATGGGAAGTGAGATTGGTTTAATCAGTATTGGTTTTCTTTTCCAGGTTTAATTTTCCTTTTAAATCACCCCGAACTTTGCACTACATTAGTTGATGCTCTAAGGGGTGCAGGTGGTATGAATAGGGAAGAATGTGTTCCTCTACGATATGCATCTGTTTTATTGTCTAAGGGTTTTGTTTGCAGTCCACATGAAGTTGGAGTAATTGTTGAGACGCATTTGAGAGTGGTTAGTTCTCTCAATCGAGTTCATGGTTTCATAATTTTATCTGGATTTAAATTCCATTCCAACCTCACATCCAAATATATAATTTGTCTTGATTTTCTCTTTTTTTGCAGGTTAATGCTATTGATCGTTTGCTAATATCAACTCTACACTCCGAAGAATTTCTATGGGTATTGTGGGAGCTTTGTGGCCTTTCCAGGTGGAACTGCTTTGGCTTTTTGTGCTACAGAGGACTTTGAACGTCAAATAGTGTTCATGATTTTGATGAATGCTTGTTTGTGATGTACAGGTCAGATTGTGGGCGCCAAGCTTTGTTGGTTCTGGGATATTTTCCAGAGGTATGATAAATATGTGATGTTAACATGCCTTGCAGAAAGTAGTTCCAAGTCCATTTTAAGTGCATATACATTAGATCAGAAGTGTTAAGGCAGCAAGAATGCATGATTTAGATATTGGAATGGAATAATACCAAGTGATGTTGAAATTTAATTCTCTTATTTCATGAAATGTCTTGGGTATGATGATAATCTTTATATCGAACATTTTGTAAGCTAACTTTAGTTTAGAGAATAGATGCTTTTTTTTTTAAGACTGATTTTCAAATTTTCTTTTTGGTAGGCTATTTCAATCTTGATTGAAGCTTTACATTCTGTCAAGGAGTCAGAGCCAGTTGCTAGTGGTAGTCCAGAACTCTATGATTAATTTTGAAGTCATTGGGAGTTTACTTGTTTACCTGTCAAATGTGGATTAATTGGATGGAATTCTGTGTCTGCAGGAGCTTCTCCAATAAATCTTGCAATTTTTCACTCAGCTGCAGAGATTTTTGAAGTCATTGTCAGTGATTCAACTTCATCTTCCCTAGATTCTTGGATTGGACATGCTATGGAACTTCATAAAGCATTGCATTCTTCTTCCCCTGGTTCCAATCGGAAAGATGCTCCAACTAGACTGTTGGAGTGGATTGATGCTGGTGTAGTTTTTCACAAGAATGGGGCTATTGGTCTTCTACGGTATTCCGCTGTGTTGGCTTCTGGTGGAGATGCCCAGTTAAACTCCACCAGCATTCTAGTGTCTGATTTGACAGATGTTGAGCAAGTTGTTGGAGATGCTTTAGGTGGTTCGGACATAAATGTTATGGATAATCTTGGAAAGTTGATCTCCGATAAGTCTTTTGAGGATAATCCTCTTCGTGACTCATCCATAGCACAGTTGACAACAGCCATTCGGATACTGGCCTTTGTTTCAGAAAACTCAGTATGTTAACTCAACTTCTCATCCATAATAGTTTGATGAATGTGTGAGTTATCTCATTGCAATTTTTCTGGTGTAGACTGTTGCTGCTGCTCTATATGATGAAGGTGCTATATCAGTTATTTATGCAATTCTGATCAAGTGCAGCTTCATGCTTGAACGGTCATCAAACAGTTATGGTTAGTCACTAAATTTACTCGTTTTCAATGGTTAGTCACTAAACAGTTATGGTTATAAAAAGGATTTTATATGATCTGGGGATTTTTATGGCTTCTTTATCATGCCTTACTTTTGCGTTTCAGGAAAGTGCCTTATCATATTTTTAGTGTGATCGGAGAGCTCCTTTTTATTAGTTAGTTTGGAGGATGCATTATCCGTTTTTTCTCCTTATTGTTCTAATCTCTCTTCTTCTTCTATTTTTTTTTTTAAAAACATTTTGTATCCAAAAAACAAATAAAGGCTCATAAAGGGATTTTAACTGGTTCAATCTTCTGTTATTTTTTATTGGCCTCTATTTCATGTTTGAGACCTGTACTTTATGTTGTCTTGAACAGATTACCTTGTTGATGAGGGTACGGACCGCAATTCTACATCTGATTTGCTATTGGAACGTAATCGTGAGCAGAGCTTGGTTGATCTTTTGGTGCCTTCTCTGGTATTGCTGATCAATCTTCTGCAGAAATTACAGGTGAGTTGCTTTTTATGATAATAACTCCCTGGATAAATCTCTGCTTTTTTTTTTTTTTTTTCCCATCTTGGTCTTCTTTGAGAAGAAATTTAATTTGAAGTAGACATGCATAGGAACGACAATTAACACTTACTTAGATGCTGAATCTATCTGTAACTTGATATGAGTTTAAGCGAGTAGCACATTAACCTTGAGCTAAATCCTTGGCAGAAGTTTAGGTGTTTGCTTGGTGTTTAGATTTATATTATAATACAATACAGCCTTGCTCTTGCTAACTTTTTGCCTAGGCATAATGCGATCGAAAAATATTGGGTCATAAGAGCTAAGGGGCATGTAGCTTATGTTATGTAGTTTATGTTGTAATATAAGACAGTTTTGCATTTGCTATTTATCTCACGTACAGCATCTTTTTGTTTTCAATCAAAGCCATGTTAAATGCAAAACCTACCTTTTTTAGTGGCTCTAGAATTTACAAATTTTTTTCTGTGGTCGTATATTTTCTTCTTAAATAAGGTCTTAGTGATCACATGGTTTCTTCAATGGAATATAGTATATTGCTGTCGCAGGTTTTGCTTGTAAAAGAAGTTCTGTGACTACCTTTTGTCCTCTCTCTCTCTCTCTCTCTCTCTCTCTCTCTCTAGTGCCTTTCTTGTGTAAAGTCCTTCACATGGGTTGAATCAACTTTTCATTTTTCCACACCACTTTTTTTGTCACAAAAGATTAAAACAGTGTAAAAGGGTCCTGTGACAGTTAGATGGCTATGCAAGGGGCATCAATTCAGAAACTTTATGCTTTGTGATATTGTGTTATTTTGTTGTTTCCAGTCAATTTTCTTCTAGTCAAATGACTATTCAGGTCTGCGAATGGAGTTAATTTTCTGTTATGTTCATAGGAAACTAAAGAGCAGCACAGGAATACAAAACTAATGCATGCCCTTTTGCGACTGCATAGAGAAGTAAGGTAATTTGGCATTTTCTCATGTTTACCTGTATTTGTGCTTCCATTGTCTGCATACTTCAAATGAATCATGGTGCTTGCAGTCCAAAGCTGGCTGCATGTGCTGCAGACTTATCCTCGCCCTATCCCGATTCTGCACTTGGTTTTGGAGCTGTCTGCCATCTTGTTGTAGCAGCACTTACTTGTTGGCCGTTGTATGGCTGGACTCCTGGCCTCTTCCACTCTCTTCTTGCAAATGTTCAGGCGACTTCACTGTTGGCCTTGGGTCCAAAGGAAACCTGCAGTTTGCTGTGTCTTCTGGTAAGAGAAGTTACCATTTTGCACTACACCTGATCAATTTTGTGATGATTGGTTCTTAGAAACTTAACATTGGGCAAGTTCAACAATTCCATGTTTGGGCCTGTCAAGGGCTTGCTTGCGTTGTGGATCTGTCGGACATCTCTAGTTTACTTCCCAGCTCTGCTTGGTGCAAATAATTGCTCATTTGGATCATGTCCCTAGACTTTTGTCCGAGTAATTGTTTATGGTTCAAATAACGCCTTTTTTTTTTTTCAATCTTAAAATCTATAGTCAATAATCAATGTTGTGTTTTGGACGCTATTTACCTTTGAGTTGGTATGGATCTCTTATTGCATTGTTTGAATGATGAGAAGTAATTCTATTTACCAATCATTTTGAAGTGAATTATATTTCCAAGAAGTGGCCATTTCTAAGTAAGTTATTGACTAATTTCCCCCTCTCATTTTAATTGCAAGAATGATTTATTTCCTGAAGAAGGTGTCTGGCTTTGGAAGAACGGAATGCCTTTGTTAAGTGCGCTAAGAAAATTGGCTGTTGGAACCTTATTGGGGCCACAGAAGGAGAAACAGGTTGACTGGTATTTGGAGACTTCACACCGTGAGAAACTGTTTAACCAATTGACACCACATCTGGATAAAATTGCGCAGATTATCCAACATTATGCTATTTCTGTATGTATTTCGTCTTAACAATGTACTTTGGAAGTCAATGTCCATTTTTGAACAAAACAACTGTCACTATATTGGGCAATTTTAACTTTCTTTTTAACTTCTTTTGGAAATTGTTATGAGCAGGCATTGGTAGTCATTCAAGACATGCTTCGGGTTTTCATAATTCGAATTGCTTGCCAAAAAACTGAATATGCTTCTCTTCTTCTGCGGCCCATATTATGCTGCATCCGCGATTGTGTTTCTGACTTGTCATCTCCATCAGAGATTGATGCTTACAAGGTTTTATTTTCTGCAACTACCAGATTTTGTATTTCACTTGTATCTTTTATTTATTCTGTTCTCTCTTTCAGGTTTACAGATATCTTGATTTTCTTGCGAGCATATTGGAACATCCATGTGCCCAGGTTTGTTTCTACTGTGATTTACTAATTAGTTTTTGGAATCTGCTTTTAGCCGTCCCTCCCTCTCCCCCACTCTTTCTCACACGCGCAAACACATACATGTACCCCTCATATCAGCAACTTGTTTCATGCAACCATTTTCTTTGTTGTTAGGCACTGTTATTGGCGGAAGGTATTGCTCAGATGCTAACAAAAGTGCTGGAAAGGTGTTTAGTTCCCATTGTTTCAGATGGAAAACAGATCTCAGATACTGAAATTTCAGCTAAGTCTGGGTTTACTTTGATTAGTTGGTGCTGTCCTGTGTTCAAGTGCTTCTCACTTCTTTGTGGTTCGAGTGCACCATTACCATACCCCGTGAGACATGATCTGTGAGCAAACCTGGACTATTTTTATGTGTATTACACCCCCCTCTCCCCATGATGGGATTTGACAGTATGCTTAACAGAATTCGTTGGTGGTGTATTAGGCACAGTTCTGCAAGTATGAGTGCTAAAGATTGTTCATTGATTCTGCCATATCTGCTTAAGTTCTGCCAGGTAACCTCTTGTTATGTTCTATATTGAGGAAGTGTTTACATACAAACTGTTTGTGTTAATTGGTTGGTCTTCGTCATCGCTAAGGAAGTGTATTTTTGTTGTTTGTGTTGTGAGCATCTGAGAACTTTAAAAAATTATGCAAATGTGAAAAACTGAGAATCTCTGAACCCCTGTGGCTTGGGAAAGTGTTAGATTCGTGCTTTTTAATTTTTTTGGATCACCTTGAAGTTTATGGTCCAGAAAGATTTTGGAAGAACTTTTGTCCTGCTTCATTTGCATTGACCGGTAACTAAGAATGCCCTTATTTTTCAGGTCTTACCAGTTGGAAAAGAGTTGCTTTCTTGCGTTGCATGCTTTAAAGATTTAAGTTACTGCAATGAAGGTCGAAGTGCTTGTGTGACAACTTTGCATCACATCTACACCAGCATTGAGGAACATAAATCTGGAAACGGACAGGAAAGGAATAAGAATTATAATTTGGATGACATTGAATGGAGAAAGCATCCTCCTTTTCTTTCTTGCTGGATTAGGTTGTTGAAATCAGTGGATTCAAAAGAGGAGTTGTCAATTTGTGCAATTGAGGCTGTTGCTACATTATCCATTGGTGCTTTGTGCTTTTGCTTAGATGGTAAACGGTGAGTTAACCAGTTGTTTTTTCTCCATGAATTGAACTATAAACTCAATGGTTGGCTAGGATTATTATACATGCTATTGTTTTAGTAGTTTATGAAGGGTATGAAGACTGGTTTTTATAGATGGTTGGTTTTATTAGAGAACACTCAACAATTAGACAACAAATAGACTGTTTATCTATGTTTGGTACTAATGACTGGTTTTTATAGAATGAATAGCATATTTTGAACGTATATCATACAAGAAACCAAACAATTTCTATAAATGTCTGATAAAATCCATAGCATTGTTAACTGCTTTATGTTTGTAATATTTTGGATACTGGTTAGAAAACAAAACTATTTCAATTTTTTGTGCAAGGTCTATTATGGCGTTTGAATAATTTATGTATGATATAGGCTTCATTGATAACTTTTGGGTACTGGTTACCAACAAAACCATTTCGGTTTTTGTGCTAGGCCTGTTTTTGCACTTCAGGGATTTTTTTCTTGTCTCTAGGTTTCTGTTCATGGTGTTTGAATAGTTTATATATGATATAGGCTTCATCGATGAACTTTCCTTCCTGTAATGATATGCTGGGTCATTTATCCGTTAAACTGACAGTTTTTATTATTTCTATTCACAGTTTGAACTTGAATGTGGTGGATGCAATAAAAAGCCTTTTTGGGATCCATGATGATATGGATGAAGCAGACAGCTCTCCAGAGAATATAAGTTTCATACAGGAAATGATTACATTGTTGAGTTTGAAGGTCAATGATGGTGACTTTCTAGCTACAGATATGAGGGAAACTTTGTCTCGAGTAAGATGATTAGATGTTTGTCTTTAGATTATTTCTGTTTTATCATCATTGGTTAGTGGAAGCTGACTGGACTTGTCGTCTATTTACAGGCTTCAGATTCTGCCAAGTCATTGTTGTTATTGTTGCAGAAGCCCACTGGTTCAGTTACAATAAATGACGTTATGAGCAGTAAAGGCATTCAATCTCTACCTTTAAATGAGCTTCTGGTTCCTTCAAGAATAAATCAGATGTCAGATGGCAGTGCCGACAAGGCTGATGATTACCTTTACCTAGGTGGCCTTGGAGAGAAATTTCTGTGGGAATGCCCAGAAACCTTACCTGATAGATTGTCACAGAATCCTTCTATGAAAAGGAAATTGTCATCATTGGATGGTTCTGGTAAGCGTGTTAAGGGAGAAACTTCAGTGGCTGAGACTACGGGACAAAATGCATTTTCACGGGGAATGGGTCCATCAACTGCCCCTTCTGGTCCAACTCGCAGGGACACCTTTAGGCAGCGCAAACCAAATACCAGTAGGCCTCCATCTATGCATGTGGATGATTATGTTGCAAGAGAAAGAAGTGTTGATGGTGTTAGCAATTCAAATGTTATAGCAGTTCAGCGGGTGGGATCTACTGGTGGAAGACCTCCCTCGATTCACGTGGATGAATTTATGGCCAGGCAAAGAGAGCGCCAGAATCCAACGGTGGCTGTTGTTGGGGAACCATCAGTACAAGTAAAAAATGCAACTCCTGTGAATGATGTGGATAAGGAAAAAGACAAGTCCAAGCAATTAAAAACAGTTCTGGATGATGATCTTCAGGGAATAGATATAGTTTTTGATGGTGAGGAGTCAGAATCTGATGACAAATTGCTCTTTCCTCAGCCTGATGATAATCTGCAGCAGCTGGCCCCTGTCATAGTGGAGCAAAGTTCTCCGCACTCGATTGTTGAAGAGACTGAGAGTGATGTTAATGAAATTAGTCAATTTTCTCATTCACGCACACCATTAGCATCCCATGTTGATGAGAGCACCCCAAGTGAGTTCTCTTCAAGGATGTCTGCTTCACGACCTGAAATGCCATTGACACGGGAACCAAGTGTTTCTTCGGATAAGAAGTTTTTTGAGCAACATGATGATTCAAAGAATGCCATTAAGACCTCTACTGGCTTTGATTCTGTTCCAGCTGCAACTACTTCAGGTTTTCCTGTACAGATGCCAGTGGACTCAAGGATGCCTCCCCAAAATTTCTATATGAAGAACAGTCCACAGCATTCTTCAGGATCTCGAGGACTTTATGACCGTAAAATTCCTCTGAATCAGCCAACTTTGCCTCCAATGCCACCCCCAACAATCTCACCCATAATGTCTCAGAATCATGATCCAGGCCCGAGTCAGTCATCCCCCTACGTCAACTCTGGAATCGAGGTGCAGCCTCCACTTCCTGCAGCCTTCCAAGTAAGATAAGATGTGCCGTCTATATGAAACAAATTTTAGCTGCTATCCTGCTGTTACTGCATGTTCCCCTGCATTTGTGTAATCATGCTTTCCCCTTTTTGCAGGTTCAGTCAGAATATCTATCTGCATTTGGTAACAATCCTTCTATTCAGATGCCAGATTCCAAGTATTCACGTAATTCTATCTCTTCTCCAAGTGGATCTGCTGGACCTCATCCGCCACTTCCTCCTACACCACCTCCCTTCTCATCTAGTCCATATAATTTACCATCTATAAGTCCTACTTCACAATCTTCAGTATATACTATTGGAACTGAGCTTCCCCAGGCGTCTACTTCACCACTAATTGACCCTAGATTAGGAAATCTCTCTGTGTCCGGTTCTGGTTTAACTTCTTATATGCCACCTCCTCTAATGCCACCCATGGTTTTCAGTAGACCAGCCACAATCCCTGCAACTGTTTATGGAAGCACCCCAGCCCAGCAGCAAGGCGAGAGTCCAATCTTGCAAAATCTCTCCATTCCTCAGCCTTCCGTTCAGACAATACATCAGTTGCAGCCTCTGCAGCCTCCGCTTCGACGGCCACCGCAGCCACCACAACATCTTTGGCCACTTGTACAATCTTCTCAGCAGCTGGAACAAGGGGTGTCTTCGCAAACCCCTAACCAAATGCAAGGCCATCAATTACAATTGCTGCAACAACCACAACTCCCTTCTATGCATACTCATTATCAAGCTCAGCATCAAGAGCTTTCTCAGTCAAGGCAACAGCAACTTGAGCATGCACAGCCACATGTTATGCGTCATCAGGGAGATTTTTCATCACAGCAGCAACAAGATCTTGGAATGTCATTACAGGAGTACTTCCAGGATCCAAAAGCTATCACGGTACCTGTGTTTTACTGCCATGAAATTTTGTTTGTAGTTTTGCAATGTACATGCTTTGTTTCACCTGAACTTTAATGCTCTTGTTTTATGGCAGTCTTTATTGAGTAACAAGGAAGAACTGTGCCGGCTTTTGGAGCAGCATCCAAAATTAATGCAGATGCTTCAGGTATTATCTAGTTTCTTGCACATCTTTCCAACTCTTTTAAGTGCCAATGTTTGTTGCTTACTGATGTTGAAACTGTGAGGCTACAGTAATAATTGAAGCCTTTAAATAAAAATCTGCTTTTTTTTTTTTTTGTTTTTTTTAACTCAAAGTCGAGTTAACTATCATTGAACCGAACCAGCCATGACTTAACCAAGTTGAAACAGACCACATGATTTAAGTTGGTGCGCCTTGGGTTGAATCTTGGTTCTACTCTCCTCTTTCTAACACCTGAAGGCTCTTGACCCGTTGAAAGAGTGCTACATCAGCACAATACTTGAGAGTGCTGTTGCTAATTGATCACAGCCATCTATGCCAAATTAAGATAATATAAAGTGTAATTCACATCCTCGAAGTTGGGTGATTTATAAAAAGATCAAGACCGAACCTATGCTTTTAGAAGTAAAATCCAAACCAAGTAGTTAATTTAGGTCTAGTTTCAGTTTCTCTTCTCATTCTGAATTCTCGGTTGTGCATGAAGCTATTTCATCATCCAATCCTACTAGATTTTCTAATCTTTCAGTCAGTTTTTAAGAGATTTAAAATTTTTCTTTTTGGCTTCTAATGGCAGCTCTCTTAAATATTCGAGTTTTTCTTGTTGTTTACAGGAAAGACTAGGCCAGCAATAGCATCTGTCTGTGGATTTAATTTTGATCTCATTAGCTTCTTCAGAGTACATACTTCAGAGCTCGGACCTGCCATTGTTGGTCCATGTTGCATCAAGTCACAGCTCCCATTTTCTCATTCTGCATGATTTGTTTTTCAGCCTTAGCTACTGAAATTTTGCGTCAATTCTGTACAATATGATGTACATAATTTTTGTTGTACTGTAAATTATCATTAAATTGCTCCTTAACTGTTCTTTTTTCTAGTCACCTGATTACCTATACCGAAGGGGAAAATTTAGGCTTGCAGGTTTCAAGTATTGGTTCTTTTTCCTTTCCAAATCCGATACAGTTTTATGTAGTTGTAGGGTTAGCTGCATTTATAACTATTGAGTACAGAATATGCAAATTTTGGTAGAAGCTTATTGTTCTCAGAAGAAATCAAGACCTATTATGATTTTTGTCATCATTCAATGTCTGATTGCTGTGAGGAATTCTGGTTGTTGAATGAACCCAAATCCGTGTAAGGGTAGGATTAGGAGGTTGTGGCTTCCTAGGTCTAGTTATTCGGTACAGCACTTAATGTTGGCTTTTCTTGAGTTATAGATTAGATGATCCGAGCTCTGAAGCATCTTTAAATGAAATCATGCAAATGCCTTTTTTTTTTTTTTTTTTTTTTTTTGTGGAGCGTTTTAACCATGATTTCTGTACGTAGATGTTTATTTGATTTGTTTGCTTGAGTCAGTGTAATTGATGGTTTGATTGCCTATCTGTAATGGCACCGTGATTTCTATGGCAGCTCAAACGGTCAGGCTGTTTAAAAAGAGAGTTTTTTTCATTTTTTCTTTTGTTTATCCTGGCCTCCAACGAGGCTGGGACATTTTAATCAACGTAGAAGTAAAAACTGGACTGAATCATCATGTTAGGAAACTAAAAGGGTTTTTTAAACAACTTAAGTCTTAACTCGTTTTGGGCTTAAGAAAAGCCCTAAATCTTGAGGCAATCTTTTCCTCATCCGTTTCCTTCTTTCGTTAAAGAAAAGAAAAATCCGTAATTGTAACTTAATCTCTTGGTGTTTTAAAATCTATAGTTATGTCTTCTATTTTAATTTTTTGTTTATGACTTAGTCATTCTAAGCTTTGATTTCGTGTTAGACATTTGACCATGTAAATATTTTAATAGTCATGCTAAAAATATGCAGATAAATGTATATTTTTGTAAGACCCCCCAAAATTGGGATCGTTCCAAATTAGTTTCAATTTTTTTATATGACTTTGTAAATACTTAATGTTTAATAAATATTAAAAAAAAAAATTACTTTCTGATCTCAAAAAAATTTGCAATTATTTCTAAAGTGGATTGAATTTGTATTAGCAAATGTGAAAAAAATTCAGCTTGAAATATCAAAAAATAAAGTTTTTAAAGGAATTCTTGGTCAATAATAATAGAGAATTAATAGTGCACTGTAAAAAAGAAAAAAAGACTTTTAAGTATCATAGATAATTAAAGGGGTAGACATAACTGTAGGTTATTGAAAACTGAGGGACTAAGTTACAATTGAGTTGAAAACTAAAGGATGAAAGAATAATTTGCTAAAAATTCTTCTTTCTTCTTCATTATTTAATCAGAATCATATTATATAAAACAAAAATCGTGAGATTTCATATGTTAACACAACTTTGAAGACTAAAGAAAGAAGATACTGTTGAAGACTTTTCTTGATTTCTTCATCTCTTTGCTGCTAAAGCTTGTTTCTTTTGTTCTGTTTTCAAGTGTTCTTTATCCGTTGTTGAGTGCATGTGTTGGATAAATACCAATTAGTTTCCTTGTTGTTAATATATATATATATATATATATATATATATATATATATATATATATATATGATTTTTATTATTCTTTAACCGAGCAACATAAAAGGCACAACTTTGCTTGATAAATACTATGCTTTTTTTTTTTTTCTTTCAATTCATTCTCCATTCTGCATATATATATAAAGCATAGTATTTATCAAGCAAAGTTGTGCCCTTCGATTAAAGAATAATATGAATAATATCTTAAAGGTTCACCTAACAGCTTAACTTTTTAGATGAGATGATCATTTGACATAATATCAAAGCCTTAATGACTAAACGGTTACGAATTCAAGTCTCACCACCCTCCATTTCTTTTCTAATTAATTAAGCATAAGGTAGCGTAATTAATTAAGCACAAGGTAGCGTGAGTCTTTGCAAGTTCCAAGCTCAAATTTCTTTCACTTGAAGGCTTAACTTCCTACTTTTTGATTTCTATTCTTTTCTTTATTTTTATTTTTCATTTAGAGATATTTATCAATTCTGTAAAAAATGTGAATTTAAGTTATGTTTTAATCAGATTTTGATATCTATGAATCTTTTAATTAGACTCATCTCTAACTTACACTAGAGTGTAATTAAAGAGTTTTCCTAATTAATTAACAAAATAACATACTTTTGTTTTCAATTATCTGATCACATATAGGATGCCTTGCTACTTTGCTTTATCTGATTTTTTTTTAAATAAATAAATTTGCATTGAACCAGCAGCTGACCGGGAACCCAGCTGTTTTGGTGGTTCACTGTACAGTTCGGTTATGATAATATTACTTAGAATTGTAGATTAATAACAATTACTGTTTTTTTTTTTCCCCCAAGAATGCAAATTATACTCTTTTCCAAAAAAAAAAATTCCATGACTCACGTGTTGGCAAAGGGAAAAGGTATTCAGCTCCTAATATTCAAGCCATCTTAAACGTAGGAAGTGGATATATATATATAGTCTCTTAAGACATCATATTTGATTTAGATGTAAGCATTTTGTCAGTCTAACTTTAGCTTGACTGTCTGAACAATATTTTAGATTCTAATTAAATTATGGTTAAATCGATCAAATTTTAATCCATTTAAAATTGAGTTTCTGAATTTAAAATTTAAATTTTGAAATACTTGAACTTTTAAATTTTTGATATTAGTTCATCTAATAATTTTTAGCTATCATTTTTTCTTCTAAAAAATTCAAACAATTTTCTAGAAAAATCCCATAACTTTTCTAAATTAAAAAAATATATATATTTCTTTATTTTTTTAAACATTAAAAATATAAAAAATAAGAAAAATATAAAATGTTTCGAAAATGATCCCACATAAATCTTACTTGAATGATTTCTATCACTAAGCTACTTATATGATTGTTGTTTTTGAAATAAATGACAAAAAAATGAAGCATGAGTTAAATATCAAAAAAATAAAAATTCAAATATCCAAAAATACCAAATTTGAAGTTGAAGAATTCAATTTCAAAAGAGTTAAAATTCAGAAATGATTTGATTCATTTAGCTTTAAATTATCAAAAAATCAATAATTACCTTTATGCTAATTAAGTTTGATTTTAATTGCAAATATTTTAAGTTTTAAAACTTTTGTATCTGACTTTGATTTCCTAAAAAATAGTTATCTAAATTGGAATTTTTAATTATTTCTATAGGCTTTATTTGTGTAAAGGAGAGTGTTAAAAACGATTGACGTGTCATACAACATAGCACTTCTCCTCCCGTATTATCGAATCGCAGCCAACCCGACCCGACCATGCAAACATTCTCTCCTATCAGAAAACAAACACGCCGCAACAAAATAAAGCACGAGAAATTTTACAACATGAAAAGAGTTGCTAATGGCATATATAATAATTATTCTATAAATTTAGACAGATAAATAAAAAAAAAAAAGAGAAAATTTAAAAAAAATTGAGCACTGGAAGGAGAAAAGGTATCGACATCCACTTCGCTTTTTAGTTGACTTTGTTTTTCCAGAGCCAACTCCGACTACGGCTACATTTCTCATCTCTGTCTCTTTCCAATTTGCTGATTCCTATCAGGTGAATTCCGAACCCTAGCTTCCTTTGACTTGTTTCTGAAAAGCATGGAGAATCATTGAATCGCTAGTGCAAGTTTAAGAAAAGGAGTAGAAAATAGCAATGAGCAGGGGGGCAGGGCACCAAAAAAAAACCTGCAAAAATTGTCAGATTAGACAGTGCCTTCAAATTGGTAACAAAAACAAAACCGTTTTCTTTATGCTTTTGTTTTTGCCTTACAATATATGACTTGTGTTTATGTGTTTCTCTTCTCTTATAGTCAATTTTTGAACACTCTAGAAAGCGAAAATGAGAGAGAGAGGCTTTAATGCTGTGAATCAATTATTAGTAATTTGAGGTGAAAGTGTATTATTAGGTTTAACAATTTCAGTATTTCACGTTCTTGTTTATGTGAAATTTCTGAATGTGTTGACTAAGATAGTATAGTCATATTCCAAAACTGGGTGAAACTGAAACTCCCTTTTTTGCTCGAATCAGAAGGCAAAACTCCCTATTCTGCTCATGGCAAAATAGCAAATGGCACCATTGTAGATTTGGGAGGAAGTGGATTAGAGTCAAAGTCAACTACTTACTTTCAATCTTGTGGATGTACTGAAACTTTTACTCTCTTGTTGTCGATTTTTACCTTTTTTTTTTTTCCCCCTCTAACATTCATTCTGTTCGTGACAAAATAGCAAATGGCACCGTTGTAGATTTGGGAGGAAGTGGAGTAGAGTCAAAGTCAACTACTTACTTTCAATCTAGTGGATGTACTGAAACCATTACTCTTTTGTTGTGAATTTTTCTCCCCTTTTTTCCTAGAACATTGCTGTGGTGCAGGCTGAACAATGGATCAATAACATGAGTAAGGCTGTAGAAGATGAACCAGCAAAAGTAGAATCAGGGGGCGACCTTCCAGGCAGTATAGCCATCTTTTCATTTTTTTGAAGCCTTTTGCTGTTTTGTTTTGAACTGTTCGTAAGAAATGTTTGCATGTTTTTCTAGGGTTGGACTTAGTGCAAAAGAAGTTCCACGCCAATCTAAAGCTAGACAGTCAAATGACCCTGTTGAAAGGAGGTTATATACCAAGTTGGAAGCCGGAAAGGGAAGAGCTGATGAAAGTTTTGAGGATTCCATTCTACGTGCTAGGGATGGTAATGAGGATGATGACAGTAGTGAGGAATCAGAAAGCAGAACCAGCGCATTTGCAAAGAAGAGACCAGGTCCTCTTGCTCCATCTCTACAGGTAAAGAAGAAACACAAGTAAACTTGTTACCTTATCAAATATCAAATGTAAGATTTATGTTTTTTATCTGCTAATCATTTGTTATGTGAAAAGTTGATGATTGCATATTTTTATTTTTATGGAAAATATACTTCAGGAATTTAGATGCTTTCGCTGAGTGATCAAGTTATATTGTTTGGTGGCTGATTAGATTAGACATATACAATATGACCTCTATATGATGTTGGCCCTTTAAATTTCCCAAATGTGACTTCCTAATTATTGTTGAATCCTTTAACTTGAAAATTATCATGGCATCCTTTTGAAATCTCCGGTTCTTTGATTAGTGTGACAAGCATTACACTTCTTAGTTGGGAATCCTTAATGGCATAACATGGTCATAGAATGTGTATAGTAGCTTGATGGGTATTGATGTTACATATAGGCTGCACAATTTAAAAGGGAAACATATTTTTTATAGAAAATGGAACTTGGATTTCTAATAACAGAAAAAGAATATTATTATGTTCATCCCTAACATTTTATTTATCTACCTATTGATGATGGGAAAAATAGCTTATTGTTGCTGTTTAAGGAAGGAAAAAGAAAAAAAAGTCCCTCTACTAGCCCAGATCCACCAAGTTCAGCAGCGTTTAAAGGATTATGATGATGCTTTTGTTGATACGGGGGGAATAGGTTGCAGCAACCCCATCTAGTTTCATGGCATCCTCCTCTTAATGGTGGTGGAAATCGAATGGTGATGGCAGCTCTTAAGTGAACCTAGGGCATGCTGGGGTGGGAGGTTTGGTAAGAGATCATATGGGAAACTTGATTCAGGGTTTTTCCCAGTCTACTAGGGATAGCTTCAAAAGGGCAGAGTTATGAGCTCTTAGACACGGTATCTCTGTCTAGGCATCTGGGATGTTGGTTTCTGGATCTAGTCAGATTCAGTGGAATCTATTAGGTGCATATCTAGTGACACTGACCCGTGACACCCTCATTTCTCTTTGATTCATGACATTCTTTCGCTATTGCATATGGACTTTCTGCATAGAGTTCTGCATGTTCTAAGGGATGGCAACCAAAGTTGCGAATTTCTAGCTTGTATTGGATCTAGAAATCTGGATATCCTGCAAGTTTGGGATAGCTCCCCTCCTGGTTTACAGGTTCATCTTCAAGCTGATGCTGTGGGGATAGCCTTTGCCCTCTAGTTGCTGCCAGTTTCAGTTTTTCTTTATCTGATGTACTACCATTAAAGGGGAAAAAAGAAGAAAAAGACTCGCGGTGGCCGTTATCACCTTGAATCTTTCACATTGAGGGCACTTTGGACATTGTATTCATTGATGCCTTGCCTCTCTTTATGGTTTGCCCATGGTAAGACTTACGAGTAGTTCAAGCCATATGATCGGTTGGCACTATGACTGGGTTTGCTTCTTTGCCCTTTTTCATCATAGTAATTGAACCCACGGATAAATAATTATATTTGGAAAAAACCTTGTTTTGAGACCTTATGTTTGTATAAAATCGGCATGTTAAACCATATATAAATAATCTGATGAATTCAACCATATATTCATTATATTTAAGCAATTTGGTCCAAAATTCTTTAACAAACATATATATAAAAAAAAGGTTTACAAAAGAAATTTGGTTAATTAAATGAGGTGTCTAAATTAAAATTAGGTTTCTTTTATTTCTATTTTCCTACTGTGCAATATGAGGTGTGGTGTTGTGAGAGAGTCACATCGGATCCCACATCAGTTTTATATATTTTCTTTTTAATTTTTGAAAATGATTTTTAATTTATTTTAATTTAGGATAGGGCATTTTAGTTAAAGTTGTGTGCCATATGACTAATATATGTTACATCAACAAGTTTTTGGATGTTTGTTAAGAATTGAGAGTGGTTGGATCGAATTGCCAAAATATAACAAACATAGGGTCTCAAAATGAGGTTTTTCGAAGTTCTTTTCCTCGTGATAGTTGTTTACATTGCTCCCCCGTGACCACATATGGCCAACAACTAGAAGATTTACTCATAAATTTCCAATAATATTCATTATACATGTATAAACTGGACTAGAAACTGATAAGTTAGTATAGTTTGAGAAGAACAGGATTGGATTCTTGACAAAAACAAAACTAAATCCTGTTCTTGTGCTTTGCTCTTGAGTTTTTAAGTTTAGGCAGAAGACATCTCAAGGACGAGAAAACGAGTTTTGAATGTAGTAAATAATTATTGACACTCGCAAGCTGGATCTTTGGAACATGATAGTGATTTTGGAATTCAGGATTTACATAAAAAAGAATAGTGTTTGAAAGTTAAGATGCATGCTAATTTAGGGAAGGAAACAGAAGGCAGAATTTCAATGGAACAGAAGAAAGAGAAGTAAATGTTCGTGCGTCAGTGTTTTAGTCTTCTATTGTCCTGCTAATTGATAGAAAACAATTTGATCCTCTGATGGACCTTTCCACCTTCTTAGAGCCTGCTTAATTTACATTTCTTTCACCCAACCAGTGGCCTATCTTCAAAATTCTCCTTCAGTCTTTTCATTCGACGAGTTTCTTTCAAAATTGTGTTACGTACTGTCCATTAAATGAGCTTTCCAAGAAAAACTGTACACCCATCACACTTGGAAGCTTTAAAACCCATTAATGTATAAAAAGAATCTCTTAAATTAGTATTTTGGTTACAGCATTAAGCACAAGTTATTAAGTTAAATGCAATGATGCTACTGTAGCGTTTGCAGCTTGTGATTGTGGTTGCTAGTTCATTAGATTTGAAATTGATTAACTTCTCGTGTCCTGGGTCAGTCCCAAGTGGTATCCTTGTAAAGTCATGGTAGAATCCTTGGATTTTTAACTAAAAATATATTTCGTTTTTATGAAATCTACAAGGTTTCCATGATCCGAGAAGCCCATGATCCAAGAGATCCTTTTCAACTTAATGTAAGTATTATCTCCTACTAGACATTCCTTCTTTAAGAAACACCACCTTTCTACGCCTAAGCTACTCGCATGTGATATCTTCTTGCTTCTTTTGTGAGGAAATGAGCAAATATTTGAGAAAATAAAAGACAAGGGAAGATAAGGAAACACTTTTTGGCTCCAGGATTGGTTTCTTACTGTCACTCTCTCAGTTCAGATTTTACAATCTTGTCACTTTTAAATGAGTGACATAAAGTCATTTGGCATTGATTGCCATGGTAATTCTAGGATTATGTAACCAAAAAAAAAAAAAACAAGAAGTAATATAGGATTAGATCCATCTCATACTGGGCGGAATGGGTTAAAAAGAAAAGGGAAAAATCCGATGATATCCAACCTTATGCATACAGCTCTTATCTATGCAATTCGTGATCCCACTTTACAAGGAGAGGTTTTACGTGAAAGGAGGACATTAACATGTACAAGATTAGACTGTAGAGAAACACTTCCGAGTGTCAGTTTGCCAAGTTGGTGTTTTAATTTTAATATTGGATGTCTGCTCTTCTAAGAAACCTAAGCGAGTGTCTCGAGGCATTTGCCTCCTCTACCACCTTTACTCCCACCAGTACGATCGTGCCACATGTAACAAACAGCGACACTGTGTATTAGCCTCCGGGGCTGTTACGTACCACCCAAATCGTCCTTAACGGCACCGGAACCCCTAATCTGGCCTGTCTCATGTGCATGAGTGCTTACACATTTCCAAGACTTCCATTTCCTTAACAGTCGTGCACCTGAAACAAACTTAAGCCCGCAGTCTTGCGCTTGGGGTGCGCATACATTTTCAATACTACATGAATTAGTTACTCTAGTTCTTAATTGCTTCTAAACTCCATAAGAAAGAGAACCAGTGAGAGGTCAGGCAGTTTTCAGAAGCGTATGAAGTTTGAAGCAATCTGGTATGGAGACAGGATGGAAGGTAAATGCAGAGATATCACCAAGTTGTCCTCGGTGTGGTTCCTCAAATACTAAATTTTGTTACTACAACAACTACAGCTTAACACAACCAAGGTATTTCTGCAAAGGTTGTAGAAGGTATTGGACGAAAGGAGGATCCCTACGAAACGTGCCTGTAGGTGGTGGTTGCAGGAAGAATAGAAGAGGAAAGTCATTCAGGCTATCAAGTGATGTTCATTCTAAGAGTTTAGGTTATGGAGGTTTGCCTAATAACTTTATTAGGCATCCATATAGTCATAAAGGAATTTCCTCAATAGAGTCCTCTAGCTCATCGATGATTCCTGATGATGGTTCTCATATCGATCTTGCACTTGTTTACGCGAAGTTCTTGGATCCACAGCAAGAGTCCAAGGTGCCAGAATTTACCAGTGAGTTTGATCCATCTATCAAATTCCCTTACATTTCGAACACAAATTTGAAACCAAGTGCTCCATTGTCAGAAGAAAATGGTACTGCCATCTCTAACAGCTTGTCGTCAGAAGTTCCTTTGGGTGACAACGATCACTTAATGTACTACTATGGTTTAGACTCAGCACACAAGCACCAAGATCACCAACACAGGACTCAGCAATGTACAAGTCACGACCCAAGCAGCTTCGAATTGCCACCATTGGGAGGAACAGACATAACCTCTCAAGGGATACTTTGGTCGAATTCTCACTTGATGGATAATCATACCCTGGACATGTCTCAACAGCCGGTGCTTGGACCTGAAATTCAAGATCCTAATCTATTGTTTGGTAACTGGAGTCCCTATGATTTGTCTAGTGATTATACTTTTTCAAGGTCTTGATGAAATGTATGTCTTACTTCATTGTTTTTTTTTTTTTTTTTTTCCCTTGCTATCCATGCATATCACTGTATAGGACCTGAAATAATCTACACATACAAAGAAGTATAGGCTACCCTTGTTTATAATAATGGCACCTGTAACTGGGCTTTGTTTACTCCACTCACCAAAGTAATTATATATCAAGCTTCAAAATTTTGCTCTAATTGCAGATGTTTTCTTGTTGTTGTTGCTGTTGTTTTTTTCTTTTTTTTTTTTGTTCAAAAAATTGGGTTTTGCACATATAGAGACTTCATATAATTTGAATTTTTTTTTTATTAAGACTCCAAGTTTTTTTTTTTTAATATATAATTTAAAAATTTTATTCTTATATTGTTGTTTCGAGCCCTAATGTGTCATGTAAGCACACGTGGTAAGCTCTAATCAATGACATCTTATCATGTCATCAATTCAATCATCCAATTTGAGTCCATCCAATTCAATAACTCAATTTGATTCCATCATGACACGAGATAAGTCGTCATTGATTAAGGTTTGAAATAACAACAATATAAGAGTAAAACTTTTAAATTGGATAGAAAAAAAATTTAACATCTCAATCAAAAATTTTAAATTGTATAAAATCTCGATATACATAAAATTAAAAAAATATATATAGTTATTTTATTAGCGTAACTGCTTGATTTTACCTTGATTCTACTCAACTAAGCTTACATACGTGCGATAATTTAAAACTAGTTGAGATAGACTAGCTACATGGGTTCATTTTCTACTGTCAAATTATTTGAAGTTTGAACCGTGCATGTGTGAATTGATGTGATGATAAAAATGATTCTTTACCACTTCGATTCAGTTTACATTACAATAAAGATCACACTAATGGAATTACTGTTTAATTTGGAGAGGAAGCCAAACAGGTATCATATTCAATTTTGTGACACGTGAAACATAACCGTTGCTTTGAACTCGTGCATTATATTGCTGTTGATCACAATAATTAATTAATGGTGGTATTTTTATGATTGAACTTGCTAGTGGTTGCATACCTCACACCATACTAAAACTGACCTCAAGAGTTTATACTGAAAGGCACAAAACAACGATGGAGTGTATATATATATATATATATATATATATATATATATATCTTCCATCAGATCATTAATATAGGCATTGCTTTATTAATGACAAGTTGCATGGATTTAATATCTAGGTGAACATATGTGCTTTTTGGTAACCTCTATAAGTTTTGAATGAAATCCTAAGTTGTTGAAGATAGCGTATCATTTTGGATTAAGAAATAGATAGATATCAGAGAAAAATCATACATCCATCTTGGAGAAATCTTCAACCTTGTAGTGGAAGTGAAAAATAAATCTTCAAGCAAAACATAAAACATGCACTCCATGCACTCTTGCAACACTATTCTATACCTGTTCATCCCATCTCATTTTAGCGGGCTTTCAGTACTAATGGGCTTTTCTTTCTTGCAGCGGGACTTGCTTCGACTAGGGCCTGCAGGTTTCATGGATGACATGCATGGTGATAAAAGAATGTACTGTAATTTTGTAAAATCACACCCCTTCTCTGTATAGGCTTGAGCTACTACTGTATACATGTATAGAAAGAGCAGGATTTCTGTAGATCCTTTAATGTTAGACTCTCAATACTTTTATATTAGGTGAAAAATATGAAAATCAGTTTGATGTCTTTGTAAATGGTTTAAAAACCCAGTAGGGTACTATAACTTGTACAATGGCATGCGATTTTTATTTTCAAGTGAAAATTCAATTAATGTGTATTGGGCTGTATAATATGGAGGTCGTCTTTTCTAATTCCAAATTCTTGTTCCACCTAAGATTCGAACCTCGTAATTCTTAGTGAAAATTCTGAATTTAAATCAGTGGATATAATACCATGAGAATTGAGATGATGATTATTATATCTTATGTTTTACACTCAAAAGTGTATATTAGATTTTATTAGTACCAAAAGTAGAACATAGAAATTCCCAGAGTACTAATGGCATGCATTGCTACAAGTTACCATAAAGATCAGCAACATCAGCACTGATCAGGCCATGCATGTTGTAACTTGTAAAATTAATTAAGTAGCACGAGGACTACCGAAATAAACCAGAAGAAGTTTATCTAGCTATTCATTTTATGCTACATCAACATTGGTTACTCTCTTAATTGTCTGACAATTAAAATATTTCTCGAAGAAATTAATTTCCTTTTCGAATAGTCTTTCTTAGTTCTAGCAGTTTCAATGCCTGATTAAAACAACCACATTGATGCGTATATTGCCTCTCTTAATTAGGCTTTGGCACACGAACGAGCCTTGAGGGTTTGACTTTATATATATATATATATATATATATATGTATGTATGTATGTATGTGTGTGTTAATCAATCTGCCCAAGCTAGCTACCTAATTCCTTAAACTTTAATATTTTTGAGATTGACCCTTTAGCCCATTAAAAGAAAACAAGTAAAAATAGGACTCGTAAAGGCCAAAGGGAAGCTTAACGGTCCTCATCTATCAACTACTTGGAGGTGCAAATTTTATAAACCACATAAGTTTTCGTTGGTCTTCATTAGCATGCTTGAATCTTGAAGACTTCATCAACTCTTCAACTTCAGATGAATCAAACTTCTCTATATATTTAATTCATGATTCGCACCTTCATGGTTAGGTAGGCTAAATCAATATAATCTCATTGCTTCTTAATACCGTACCTATAAATGCATCATCACTTGATCCAAGAAACTAATTCCCACAATCATATGCATCTTCTAGGATATATCAGTTAACGGTCGACACACTACACAAAGTTTGATAAAATCAAAAGTTTGAATTGTTTTTTTTAACACAAATATATATATATATATATATATATATATATATATATATATATATATATATATATATATATATATATTAGCATTAATTTGTGTTAGTCAACCCGTTTATAGGTGACGTGGGTTATAATTTATCATTTAACTATTGATTATAGTTAGTGCCTTCGACTTGATCAAGACATGACCAGCAGCTCTATATGTTGAAATATATATGAGAGGAGGAGACATGGTCGATTAAGGTCCTATCTAGCTAGCTTTGTTGTGCAAATTAAGGTCGTACGTGATGACAAGCTAGCTAGCATTATCATGAATATTGATGAGGCTGTGTCCTAGCTTGATTACCATGTGCCAGCTCACTGTATGTAATTAACATGGTTTGACCGGAGGTGATGTTACAATTTTAAGTTCTAGATCACCATGCAAGTCGTCCATGGAAATTAATGATCGTAAGGAAGTTGTGACACGATGAACCTTTTCCGGCACCACTGAATTATTTGACATCAAATATTCCCACAAGTTTTGACAAATACTTTTCTTCAGGGTCTATATCTATAATTACTTTTCTTCAAGAAAGCAAATGGTCGACAAAAACTGTGGTAGCCATGTCAAAATGAGGTTACAGAATTTTCAAATTTTCTTCCTTTTTGGATGTATATCAATATTCACTTACTAGCCGTTTCGTATATACATGTCCTAAAATTAAAGTCACGGCAGCATTTATCTGTAGTTTTTTTTTTTTAAATTATTTTTCATACTATTACTACAATACACACACACACAATATATATATATATATATATATATATATATATATATATATATAAGGGTGTGATAACTGCCCAATTAAAGTTTAGTTACATATACATGTGCATGCTACAAAAGTGGATAGAGTTAGATGATCAATGTCGACCATTTGCTTTCTTGAAGGGCTAGGTGTATGGAACTTAACCTCGAAATTAATCTTTTTATTTACCGATAATCAACAATTAAACTGAGCGTAAGGACTAACCAATTACAATTTGATAGCAAGTTTTTCATTTAATCTGTAAAATTTACGGAGTAATTAAATAATGTATTGGTGGGGATTCATGCATGTCAATGCTGTGGATGTTCTTGCTCATAAACTAGAGAAGAACTGATCGTATAATTAAGGCATGTCACATCATCAAAATTAACAGGAAAATACTCGAAATCGATTACTTTTTGACGAGAATATTTTAAAGCGTTTTATAACATAATAATTCACTTATAAAGTAATAATTCCTTAATTTTTATTAAACCCAAGAACGTTTACTTCAACAAGTAAGAGTTACTACTGTTAAACACAGGGCTGGTTGGTCACGCTTCTGTTTCAGAAAAGGTTAAAACAATGGTGGTTCCCTACCTTTTGCCGAGGGATGAACTAGAAGTACTTGTTGTTGTTTTATAATAAAATCAACTAAACCAGCATTGACCCCGTGGCTATATTTACGACGAAACGAAACACACACTGACCTCGAGCCACCGGATGCGAAGGGTTTGACTCAGAAATGGACTGCAGCCCAATTGAATGCGTTATGCGCTATATATATGGGACCCAAGTCTGAAAAATGTTCGCCCAAATGCAAATGCTTCTTGCCAATAGATTTGTCTCTATCGCAGGTCCATTTCTACTCACTTAATCAAACAAGCGTAATTATAATAAACGTGGGTTCTTTCTTTTCCAGATAAAATAAAACAACAGTGAAATTTAAAGGAAGGAGCCGCCCACGATGAATTTGATAGAAACCATAAATTTCTGATCATTCAGAAAAAAAAAGGATAGAATTTTAAGAAAATCAGGGGGCATTTTTACAAGACCTTATTTAAAAAAAAAAAAATCTTTAATTCAAAAAACCCATCATTTTTTTGTTTTGTATTTGTAAAACTTCAAAACAAAATCGTCTTATCGAAAAACACACATATCTAACTCTCATTTAACACATGTGACCGAATTAGATTTTTGGGTATGAATAATATTTATATTTTAGGTTTTTTAAATACAAAAAAAAATACTCCAATGCATTTTTAATTTGGTATAGAATTTTTTATTAGGTTAAATATTATAATATTATATTTTTAATATTAATATATGCATAATTATACTTTATTAACACACATATATAACATGATTGTACATATAATATGGTTATAGATATAAATATGTTTTATACATATATGGATATATAATAATATATAAATATAAAACCTTATAAAGAAATTTCTATCCAAAACTCATTAAAAACCTTTTTGTTTCCATAAAACTTCAAAATTAAGTTTCGCACATAAAAAACCATAAGGATCAACAGTGTATATCTAGGGTTTTTAGTATGGGAACTTTGGTCTTAGTACGTTTCATAGAACCAAAATATTTTGAATATTTTTTGGATAGAAATTGTAATGAACTATAATTAATTTTGTTTCCTTCACAGTTGTAAAAGCAACATCGATGATATATACGTGTTTACAATTTTTATCGTCCTCTAAAAGCAATATCAACTTATCAGAAATCAGAATGAATAACACCATCAAGAAAAAATAAAATGTTTTGAAATGTTGATCCATCATTTCTCGATGGAATTTTTGAAATGTTTGTAGCAATAGATCAACAAAGTTTGGACAACAAAGGAGAGCTAAAAAATTAAATCCAGCAACAAAAGGAGCTAGTTCATGGCTCGTGGTGACTTGTAAAGTTATCAACTTTGTTTATAATCATTAATTTCCTCAAAATGGAAAATCCAATGTGCCGTATATAAAACATGCTAGTGGACGACACAATTTGGTGCCATTGTATATCTGCTTCTAATATTTTCATCAATCAAATATGTACACACAAGAAAAAGACAAAAGTAACCAAAAAGGGAAGTCATGATTCTATCACTTTCTCTCAGGCTGGATATGAAGAGAGTACATTTGCTGGTATGCAAGGAGAGCTCTTCCAAACTCTTGCATGCATTTTAAGCACCTCCCTAGCCTTGTCTTTGGTCTTGCTTCCGCAATCCACTTGAAGCACCAAACATAGCTTGGCCACGATGCCAATCTGCAACATCTCTTGAAGAAAACTAGTTGTTGTTGAGTACTTTGAGATAGACAGGATAATCCTCACTGCCCTCTCGCTTGCCACCTGAGAAACCCTAAGTATCTTCTTTGAAACAACAGCCAGGCCCGCAGCGTGCCCTAACAATTCAGCTCTTCCTTCTGCACATTGGCATAGCAAGTCCAACACCATCAGCACCATCTCACAAGTCCTTCTCTCTGATGAATCAAGTAGAAGATCAATCAAAACCGAGACTGCCTTAGCTTCAATGGCTTTGATTCTGTTTCTTCCCCATGGACAAAGGTTGATTAGTAGTTGCAATGCAGCTTTTGAGGCTTTGTGAGATATTTGATCACGTAAAACTTGGACTATTTCGGAGAAGAGTTCATGTTTCAAACTGATGAGTTTCAGTGGATCAGCAACTTCAAGCATTGATTTCAGCAACAAGACTGCATAAGCTCGAGACTCATAGTTTTCACCTTGCATAACTTTCGTTAAGGTCTCAATGATCATTTCGCTATTTCTTCCCATAATAAGATTCTTTAGGCCGGATTCGGATATTTGTAGACCGTAGAGAGTACTCAAGGCCTCATCACTTGGTCTTGTGATCTCAAACCCATCATCTGAAGTTTCTTCAAATGATAAAGAATTGAAGTTATATACCATTGAGACCAAGAACTCTACAGCACCTGCAGCCTCCATGCATCTTTTGTTTGTTTCATTCTCGTTAGCCATTAAACGCAGCTTCCTTAGACACTTCACCTGTTGCTGTGGTGATTTAGCATCATCGAGAAGCTTGGCAACCTGTGCTTTGCTGATTGGAGGCTTTGGAGTCGGGATTCTTTCAATACCATATGAAGCATTGAGAGTGCACCAAGATTGGATCAACCTCCTAAGAGTGTGGTTTGGTGTCACCTCACAATCTGAAATCACTTGTTTTGTAACTGGACATGTATCATTCTTGCCTGAAAACAACCATTTTTCGATGCTCTCGCGATCATAAGTTATCCCAGTTGGGACTATAACTGGGTCTTTCATGATTTGGAGAGAAATAGGGCAGATAAAAAAGGAAGGGACTTCAATATCTTCCATTTTATAGAAAATAAACCAAGAAGATCCAAAAATATGACGCTAAGAACCGCTTAATTAAGCTAAAAGAAAATAAAGAAAGTAGCGGTTTCAAAAATCCCAGATAAGAAATGAAAGTAGAAGTTGATTGATGAGTAGATGAAAGTAGATAGCCAAAAATTGAAGGCTCAAAGAGAATTTTGGTTTGAGAGCAGGTTTCTAGGAGCTGTGTGAATTGGTTTGATTTGGAGAGAAGAGAGCTTGGGGTCGGGTTATATACGAGAAGAGTTGAATGTTGAGAGATGTTCAAAATTTAGAAAGTCAAAACACGGAAAATAGTGCCGATTGAGAGAGAGAGGTAATTGGTTATGACTTTTCTAAGCAATTGAAAGGCTCAAGAACGGCAAACATTACTAAGTCTACGAATGTGTGGTGGTATTGCGGCTAGCTCGTGACTAAATGAATATACTTACGCATAAGTTAAAGGATAAAGAACGCATGCCACTCCCTTTTGACTTTCTCTCTCTAGAACTTTCCCCTTGGCCCTTGCATTATTAATTTTTCTCTGTCTGCCTCGTGTTTTTTAAGCGTTGTATTGAATGAATATTGAATAGGTGTCGACAAAATGTTCGTGGTGGGTTCCATCAACCTGCTGGCCCTCTACCTGCACCTTTCTTCACTCCATGGTTCTACTTCTACTCATAAATCAATCATAATTAAGCCTGTAAATCTCCAGCTCCATTCGAGCTAGCTCTTCTTGAGTTTTGACCTACCTTAACTTGCAATTTATTGATATATGCATGGTGCACTATGAATATCCATCCATCTTTTTAACTTATACACATATCTTTTTAGCATAATATTAATATTATGGATGATCGATCGTGTATATATAAGATGTGGTCCGACTTTGTCCAAGTATACCTCACCCACCCATATTTGATTATGCAGATAGGTAGCTAACAGAGAGTGGTTGGATTGATGGTTCAGAGATTATAAGCTTATACTTTAAATTTTTAAAGCATCAATTTGCAACAGCTTTGATCTAGAGCTGGGACACCTGAATTTCGACACCAAACGAATTTGTGGTCTTCGGGACATATAATGTGATAGAGAAAGTGTTAGTAAAGAAAAAGAAATCCAATAAAAGTGAAAAAATAAAAAAGGAAAGAAAACTTTATGTCATAACTCATAAGATATAAACTCTCTCCGTTCAAAATATTAGAGCTTTTTTTTTTTTTTTTTTGGGTAAGGAATATTATAAGGCTAATCCACAAAGTATATATAAAAATAAAAAAAAAAACATACGAAAACATTCAAATTTACAAAAAAATATATGTAGATATTCCTAGTTAAATACCCTTAGTTAGAGAAATTTTTGTAAATTCATAAAGAAAAGAATTCAGTCAATTTTTTTTTTCCTTTTTATACATGTCTATTATTAAGTTAGATAATTGAAATTAGATTTTATCCAAAAAAAACTTAGACTTTGTAATAAATGTTCCATTCTTAACTTTTATATTTGTTTATAGTTTTATATTTATTAAATGTGAGATATAATCATTAATAATCTTCTTTCATTAAGTCTCTAATACCATATTAAATTAAATAATTGATATTGAATTCCATTAAAATTAAGACTTAAACCTTGCGAGTTGATGGTTTTTTTTAAAAAAATTATATATTACCTATCTATTTTTTATTTATTTAGTATGAAATATGTTTACTAAATAACATTTATAAGTTACATAAAGCTCCAAATAAAATAAAGTAGACTCCTAAATATTACCCTAACCTACATGATACCTTGTTGGCTCCTTATTTCAATTGTCAAATTAGAGCTCCAAAATCGCTTAAAACTAGCCAATAACTATATTCTTCTTATAGTTAAATTAAGATCCAAAAATAATTAAATTAAATCCTTGGTTGTTGTCTAGTATATATAATTTTCGTAAAAAATTTATTAATCATTTTGAAAAATCCCATTAATATATAATCATAAGCAAATCCCTTCTAATTAAATAAAACCCCCACAGAAATTTTGCTAATTGACAGCACGTATTGTATGAAATATCATAAGCATTATTGTTTCAATCTTTAACAATGCACTTTTTTTTCTTGATAAGCAAATATATATATACACACCATATGCGTTAATTTGATTTTAATTAATCAATGTAAATTCATGAATTAGATTTTAAATATGAAAAAATCGTAATTCGATAAGCACATACATCTATTCATTTGTGAATAATTTATAGTATCGTTCTTGGGGGTTAAATTCAACATTTGTTGGCTCCACTTACGTACATAATGAATTTTTACGTCTGTAGGTTACCCACCTCAGAAAGAAGATTAATCTCTTCATCATTTCATTTAGTATAAAATTTAAATCTAGGAAAAGGAACTCTTGACAAAGCAGTACTACTCGTACCTCGTCATTAAGTTTGACTCACAAATAGCTTGCTACCACGTTACATGTGAACGGTGGTGGACCATTTGCTGCAATATATATATATATATATATATATATATTTTTTAAACAGAGGCAACAATATATAATTACAATAGGAGTCTTCGTAGCTTCGCTATATCAAAAAACACAATTAAGAACTGACTCATCATTGATAGTGTGATTTAATTTGTTATAAGAATATTAGTTAATGTATATTTTATTCTATCAACTAAATTATATAGTAAATAGTCTTCTTTTCGACTAGAAAGAAAAACATTAAACCATTTGTCCTTCATTGCTACAGATTTTTCTATTAGATATCAATATGGATTGGGAGTCGTTCTATGGCCAATTCGTAATTAAGTATTGTTTGCTAAAATTATGCAAATCAATTTCATTTTAATATTTTGTGTCCGGAAATCTCATCTGATTGATTTCAACTTCAGTCATGTCATTAAGAAATTAATTATTGTCCGTGGGAACATCCAACCATGATATCTAAGAGATGTATCCAACACACTTAAGTTGAAAAACATCAATACATTCATAAATCCAACTGCAATGAGTGGGTACGTAATTAACTTCTTTAAATGAAAAACAATTCAATTTGATTTATTAAAATTTTACACCACCCTTCTGTCCAAGTAAGTAGTTGTTTTTCTTTCTTCAAAATAAAGTACTTTGAAATTTTATTTTCCAAGATGAATTTTTTTTCTCCAAAATAGTGTTTTTTTATGTTATATATGTAAGCTTCACATAAAGGTCTGCGTCTTTCCCTTAAAAAGAAAAGAAAAAAAAACAATGTATGTCATTTTTTATCATTTAAAATATTAAAAATAACTTTAATAAACTTATAATTAGAATAAAGTTATTAAAAAAAAAAAAACAAGTTAAAAAACTCTCCCTCTCTCATTTAGAATTCATTAATCTTTTCTCTCTCTCTCATACAAATGTTGGAGAGAGAGTAGTAATCTTCTTTTTCTTTTCTTAATCATGAAAAGAGATAGTACTCTCTTTTTTACTGTTGGCGTTTCTTTGAAAACTACAAACTTCAAATAAACTATCTTTTTTTAGGTGTTTGATCTTTTTGTTTTGTTTTTGTAGAGTTTCTCTATCTTTTATCAAAACAGATCTTTTTTTTCAAATTTCTTTGCATTCTCAATTGTGCTTTAAATCAAGATATTTAGTACAAATAGTGTTAATTGGTGGATATATATATCCACCAATTTTTTTTTAAAAAATAATTAGAACATAAAATCCATCTGTATATAACAATGTGTAAAATAAAAAAAGTACACGTAAGAGCCACACACCAATTTTTTTTTTTTCCCTTAATTAATGACCCAAGCAATACTCTGAGTTTTAGGTTTCACATTATGTGTCTTGTTCTCATCCACACACTATCAAAGTCAGCTTGATATCAAAATATAAATGCATTCACATTCGTTTAAAAGAGATTAGCAAAATATATATATATATTTTTTTTAACCAAAAACTTTGAACAAAATTCAAATCTCATGATATTATTTTTTTTTACTTAAATAAAATAAAAGTTCATGTTATAAGCTTCAAAACACGATCCATATAAAAAATTAAGAAATTGATCAAAGATATAGTTAATCATTTCAAGATAATTTAAAATTTTAAAAAATGCATTGTAGGATAAGAGTTGGATTTAATTTATTTGCATCTCAGATGTCTTTCAATCAAGTTTTTTTTTTTTTTTTTTTCAAGGGATGCCAGTTTGCCAATACCTGAGCAGTAACAAACTAGACTACATTTATTTTTCGTCCAGTTATCAAACTCAATAAAATATGGGATGATTGTGAAATTTTAAAGCATATGTACCAGCTTGGAGATAAGACGAACATGAGATAGACTTTTGATCGTTCCATACATTATATTATGAGTATTATACATCAACAAATTTTTAAAGGGTAGACGAAATGGCTTTAAATTCTTGATCTTGATTTTTTATAATTGTGTATTTTCTCATTTCGTTATTCCTAAACTATTTGAAAATTATAAAAATGTATATAATAGTGACACCACATGAGAGGAAAGTTATTGTGAGATGAGTGCATTAAATCGTAATTCACTACTAAAAGTAAGGAATTGGTATTCAAGACTTCTATTAACTTAAGATATTATCATGCTTAAAAAAATAGAAAATCTTTTTCTCGTGTTGCTGTAAAAGAGATATAAGGGAAACTACATTCACTGTAAATAATATAACTTCTTTTATTTATTTAGTGTTAAGTAGACAAGGCTATACAAATATTTTAATAAGGTGCAATAACCTATCAGGCTTGTTAAATGCAATATTCGAGTGATTGGGCCAATTTATCCCACAACCTTATGTTTAGAAATTTTTTATAATTAAACCATAAAATGCAATCATGGGTAGATGGTTGGTGGTTTGATTTTACAGTTCATTTAGTTTTTACCGGCCCATTAAAGATTTCTAGAATAACAGAACTAATATAATAGTCAGTTGTGGTTATTTTAGTTGGACTAGTCGATCTGGTTCAACTTTAACAACCTTGGTCAAAATGAGGAAGGTTAATTATTTTTTTTGAGGCACATATGTTTTCAAAAAATATCCCTATTAAGCCACTTGACATGTTTAAACATTTGTCATTAGTGTACAAGATAAAACACTTTAATAACCCGATTTAAAAATAATATTTACTAAAAAAGGTCGATATAAAAAGGGGTAGCAATTGTCCCTTTTTCTAGAATTTTCTTTTTCCTTATCCTCTCCTCCCTCACGCCATTTTCCTTCCAACTTTCTTCCAAATTCCCTTCTTTGATTTCTAAGCTAAATCATCATTAAATTAGCTTAGGTGTAATAGCTTAAAAAAAAAAAAGGGAGGGGACCCGGTATAAATATAGGCGGTAACTATCCCATTTCTAAAATGTTCTTCTCTTCTTTTTTCCCTCTCTCACGCCATTTTCTCTCCCAAGACTTCTCCCAATTCTCTATTCAATTCCTAAGCTAATCCATTGTTCAATTAGCTTATGAAAATCATAAGTAAGAGGATTCAAGTGAAGATTGACTAGATTGGAGCTTGAGAAGCTTGAAGAACTAGGAAGAACTTGGGAGTTAAAGGATAAAGTATAAAGGTGAGATTTTTGATCAATTGATCTTTAGATTAGAATGTTCATGTGTAATTGGTGATGGTATTGGATTGGAGTTGCTTTGAATTATGATTGCTTGAGAAATTGCTTAGATTAAGGTTAGGGCTTTGAGACCCCATTTGAAGAAAAGTAATTCTAAGTGATTATAATGACTTCAATGATGTTTAATTATTTTGGATAAGTGAATTAAGAAGTTAATTTGAAGCGGAATTGAGTGAATTTGCGAAATTGAGAGGTTGAAGATGATAAATAATGAAAATTTTAAAAATTAGAAAAAATGAGGAATTAAGTCATAAAAGTATAATTAAAGGTAAATAGAATGATTATTGGATGAATTAGAATAAAATTGATCATTTAATCGAATTAAGGATTAATTGATTGAATGTTGATTGTTTAAGGAATGAGTTGAAGATTGGTAATAGAATGTAATTAGATGATTGTTTAGAATCAATTAAGAGATTATAGAATTTAGTTAGGTTTTTTATTTAAGTCTTTCCAATTAATTCTATTTTTATTCGATAATCTTGTATTCTTTTTCCAAGAATAATTCATTGTTTTGAGTTATTATTTGATGTATGATATTGATGGATGTTCCATCATTTTGTGATGCTAAATTCTTCGGAGTGGGCGACTCCATCTCAATCATCTTGATCTGTTTAAATTTGTTTTATCTATCATTTATACTATGAGTGGATATTATATACCACACTCGTGTTTTACATTCCTTTGATTGTATTGATTATGTGTCATTGATTTAAGAATAATTTATAAGCATTCCATTAGAACTTAGATGGGAGTGAACTTCATAATATTTGAAATGTTTTCATATCAAAATGATTGGATATGAATTAATAAGAGATTTGAATATGTTGGAAAAATGTATTAGTTAGGTTTTTGATTTGAGTCTTTCCAATCAATTCTATTTTTATTCGATAATCTCGTATTCTTGTTTCAAGAATAATTCATTGTTTTGAGTTATTATTTGATGTATGGTATTGATGGGTGTTCCATCATTTTGTGATGCTAAATTCTTCGAGTGGGCGACTCCATCTCAATCAAGATTATAGAATTTAGTTAGGTTTTTTATTTGAGACTTTCCAATTAATTTTATTTTTATTCGATAATCTTGTATTCTTGTTTCAAGAATAATTCATTGTTTTGAGTTATTATTTGATGTATGGTATTGATGAATGTTCCATCATTTTGCGAGCTCAATTCTTCGGAGTGGGCGACTCCATCTTAATCATCTTGATCTGTTCAAATTTGTTTGATTTATCATTTATACTTGTAAGTAGATATTATATAGCACACGGTGTTTTACATTCCTTTGATTGTATTCATCATGTGTCATTGATTTAAGAATGATTTAGAAGCATTCCATTAGAACTTAGATGAGAGTGAACTTTATAATATTTGAAATGTTTTTATATCAAAATGATTGGATATGAATTGAAAAGAGATTTGAATATGTTGGAAAAATGTATTATCGAAATTGATATGTGATTTCAAATTTGAATGAATGTGTTACATTCATCATTTTAAGTATCCGTATAATTTATGAAAATGCATGCATGATATTTGAAATACTAGTTTAAAAAATATATAAGTATGTTTAGTTTTCAAAAATATTTTTGAGACCCTTAGGAACCTAGCTACGAGGGATGTAGCCTTTGAGCTCAATGATACGAGGCTCCAACTAGTAGGAAAGGTAGAGTGCTAGCTCGTGTGTTAGCCAATATATGAAAACCTAGTCACGGAGGGCTTGAAATTTGGATGTTCGCACCCAATGATACATTATTTACCTCACAAGTGTATAAAAACCTATATATGAGTTTTATATAAATACGATATATGTATGTATAAGTGCTTTAATGATTTGATACGAAATGATCTTGAAACCATTTAAATTATGACATAAGATATGTTTTACAATGTACATATGTTTTGAAGAAATTATTATTGCATTTTGAAATGGATTTGAAAGTATCATCCTTAGTTTTTCCCTTCCTTTGAATATGTTATATAATGTCTAATCACCGAAGTCTGTTGATTGCTTATCCCTCACTATTTCAATTTTACAAGATATTGAGGGATTACTTATTGCTTCATTTTGCCTACTTTTCGTGAAGTTGACACTTTGGTCATGTGACTTACTTTAATTGTAATTTTTAGAATCCATATTTGATTTCATTGTATTTTAAAAGCTTTACGGTTAAATTGTGGGTGTTGTGTTAGAGATTAATGACGAACATTGATTTTGGATATTGAAATGAGAATAACATTGAATTATCAAATCATGTTGAAGTTATGGAACACAAATTGTTAAGTTGTAATATAATGTTAAATGAAATGATATATAAAGCGATATTGATTTGAGAATTATAGTATAAGTATGATAATAATTTGAGAATTTTAGTTTAGTATCCGAGGCTTGCTTGGGTCGAGCTAGGCCTCACGATTCCTTCGATTCTCTTATCGATCACGGCCCACTCTTGGGGTCATGATAAGTATTGGTATCAAAGCATAGGTTTAGAGTCTAGGATAACTACAGAGCATAGGTTCTATTATAATCCATGTTTTTACCTTGAATCATATAAATCAATCCATTAATATGCGTTTTACTCTCTATATTTATAGTCTTGTGTTATGTGTAAGAAGTAAGATATTTATCGCGTAAAAAGTCCTCACATGAATTACTTAAATTGACATACGATCGTGTCAATTTTTTCATCAAATCGTGTCTCTTAGCTACTACCTATGTGGAATTTCTTTCTTCTTTGAATAAATTTATGATGACACATGATTGTGTCACTTTTACCTTCAAGTCATGTTGATTGTTTCTGCCCGTATGGCTTTCTTTTCCTTCTTGGATTACAATCTTATTGGCTAGACACGAGTGTGTTTAATTTGTTACATAAACCGTGTTTAATCTTTCTACATGTTTCTTTCATCTTGTTAAATACATGCACGGGTGTGTTGATTTTTCAAAGAAAATTGTATTGATCTTTCTATTAGTGTCACCTCTTTTTGCCGGTACATGCACATGTGTGTTAATTTTTCAAAAAAAAAATCATATTTGAATCCTTTTACTTATGTCTTTCCTCGAAACTAGAACATGCATGTGCATGTTAATTTTTCAAAACAAACCGTGCTTGCACTCTTCTCGCTCGTGTCTCTTCGAGGTAAAACACGTATAGACATGTCAATTTGTTCTTCAAGCCGTGTGTATCCCTTTGTGCCCATATAACTTCTTGAACTAAAACACCCATGGACATGTCAATTTGTTCTTCAAGTCGTGTGTATCCCCTTCTACCCATGTGCTTCTCTCTTTTAATTTGATTTTTCATGTTTATTTTATTTGTTATTTATGTTTTTGGATTTGCATATGCCTTAGCTTAGGTTTACTCATGTTGATTGCTATTTCTTTCTTATAAACCCAAGATCATTATCTTATTTTATGTATAAGCCAGCCTAACAAAATAAGAAATAAGTTTTATATGAATTAGGCGTTAAATATATTCCTCTTTGAATTTTTTCTTTTGAATTATGTTAAATTTGGATTATGTTTTGTATATGCTACTATGGTGAGGACTAGGTCATGTGATCATAGAGAAAGTACCGAGGTCGAGGCATTATCTAGACCTTCACGGTCATGTGGTAGGTTTAGCGATAAGAAAAAAAATCCTAATATAATGATGCCAACTAACGTTATGGCTGGGTTTTATGCTATACAACACACTTGTAGAGACGATGGCTAAGAGTATTCAACAAACTTTTCGGATCATGGTGAGATTGATATTTGTCAATCGTGGATTGAGTGAAGTAAGTACTTCTATTGTCGGCACTCAATCGAGATTAGTGGGGTTTAACCCCGATGTGGTGGAGTTTTTGAAATTGAAGCTACCACCTTATTCGGATGATAAGGATGATAAAGACTCAATGCATTTTATTGATAAGAAAGAGAAGAGGTTAGTAGTACTTCAATGCCGTGATGAGGGAAAGGTTGAGCCGATAACATTCATGCTTAAGGGAAGTGCTAGTGAATGGTGTAAATAGGATAAGAAATATGATTGATCTTGGAGATAATTTAAGAAAGCTTTCCTAGAGAAATAATTACTTAAAAATGTTAGGGAAAAAAGGGCATAGGAATTTCAAAGGTTAGTGCAAACTTTCGATATGATAGTGAAGGAGTATGAGATGAGGTTTGTAAAGCTAAGTCGATATGCTCTAGAAATAATATCGATCGAAGCAAAAAAGGTGAAAAGGTTTGTGAATGGACTAGTAGATCCACTTTTTATAGTGATGTTTCCTCAAAGGTTTCAAATTTATTCGAAGTCGTTGATTATGGTCGTAACCTCAAGATGAGGAGAATAAAATGTAGGGTAACTATAGAGCAAAAGAAAAAGGCCAAGAGTGATGCCTTATCATCCGATAGGCATAAAAACCGTAGTAGTGGATCTAATCGGGATATGAGTATGCGAGTTATTCTAGCCCTCAAATGAGATATTTAAGATAGAGTAGTCATGGTGGATTATGAATGAGCATGTGTTAGGGGTCATCTCACTTATTCCATCAAGGTTCTAGATGAGGATACTTGATTTATCAAGTGTGTGGCAAGACATATCCGGGTATATGCTCCGGAGGAATAAGAGTATGTTTTCCTTTATCATAAAAAAGGACATTTAATACAGGATTACCCTAGATATAAGATCACACATGCCACTATTTTGAGAGCGGTAGAGGCTCCTCCTATGGCCAACCCATCCCCAAGTCGGTATGGTGGTAAATTTGGTAACCGGATCCGATCGAGGGTTTAGTTGTAGAGCATAATAAGATCGAGGATAAGCTAGTAGAGATCATGGAAGGTTAGGGTCGGACAAGTACTAGTGGTAGTTAGGCTTGGGTTTTTTCCAGCACCTAACAAGATGCTTAGACATCTAATGTTGTTGTATTAGATTTCCTCCAAGTCTTTTCATATGATCCAAGGGTATTATTTGATTTAAGAGAGATCCGTTCATTTGTGTCCTTATATTTTGCTAAGAGGTTTGGTGTGAGTCCATGTATGTTAGAATAGTCTTTGATGGTGTCAACACCAATGACAAAAAGTATGACAAATGATTTGGTGTTAAAAAAAACTATGATGTATGGGTAATGGGTAAAAATTTAATTACGGATTTGGTATTATTAAAGAATAATGATTTTGACATGATCTTAAGAATGAACTAGTTATCGAATTATCATGCTTCACTAAACTGTTATAATAAGATAGTGCATTTTAGAGATTTAGAAAAAGATGGATTTTCTTTTTCAAAAAAGCGAGTGTAGCTCCTTCTAACATAGTATTTGCTATTGAGGTAAGTAAGTTAATGAGAAAATGGTGTGTAGCATATTTGGCTTATATAAAGAAGATTGATGATAATATGATCAATTTGGATCAAGTCCAAGTCATTAGGAAGTTTTTAAATGTATTTCTAGATGAATTACTTGATTTACTTTTAGATAGAGAAATAGAGTTCGATATTGAATTATTTTTGGGTACCGAACCTATCTCTATATCTTCTTATCGAATGACACCATTTGAATTAAAGGTGTTGGAGGTTCGAGTTCAAGACTTGTTGGATAAGGGGTTTATTTGATCGAGCATTAACTACCTTCGATCGAATAAAGTGACAATGATGAATAGGTATCCGTTGCCAAGGATAAATAATTTGTTTGATTAGTTATAAGGTACAAGATACTTCTCGAAGATTGACTTGAGGTTCAAATAGCATCAATTGATGATTAAGAGGGATGACATTTCTAAAACTACCTTTAAAGTGTGATATGGTCGTTATGAATTTTTGATGATGTCGTTTAGCCTTATCAATGCTTTGACGACTTTTATGGATTTAATGAATAGGGTATTTCGGTGCTTTCTTGATAAGTTTATAATTGTGTTTATTGACGATATTATGGTGTATTCTAAGAATGAGAGAGAGCATGAGAATCACTTATGACGAGTACTACGGATATTAAGGGATCGAAGGTTGTATGCTAAGTTTTTGAAGTGTGGATTTTGGTTGAAAAAAATGGCATTCGTATGACACATTTTATCTTAAGAAGGGATTATGGTTGAGCTAAAGAAAGTAGAAGCGGTAAGTCATTGGTCGAGATCTACTTTGATGACGAAGATTCGAAGCTTTTGGGTCTAATCGGGGTATTACCGAAGGTTTATACAAGACTTCTTAAGGATTACATCACCTCGACTAAGTTAAGATAAAAAAATTTGAGGTTTCGGTGATTAGATAAGCATGAAAAGAGCTTTTAGAAGTCGAAGACGTATTTGATTACAACTTTGGTCCTTACCTTACCCTCGAGAAGTGGTGGATTTTTGTTTTTTTACGATGCTTTGAGAGTGAGGTTAGGATGTGTGTTGATGCAATATGGTAGGATAATAGCTTATGCTTTGAGGCCGTTGAAGAAGCATGAACATAGCTACTCTACACATGACTTGAAATTGGCAATAATGGTGATTGGCTTAAAGGTTTATAGATATTATATATATGGAGAAATTTGTGAGATCTATACGGATCATAAGATTTTGAAGTATATATTTAATTAGATGGATTTGAATTTGAGATAAATGATATGGATGAAATTACTAAAGGACTATGATTCCACTATCTTATACTATTCGAGTAAGGCTAATGTGGTAACCGATGCCTTAAGTAGGAAGTCGATCAAAAGGTTAGCTCATTTATCAAGAGAGAAGTAGCCATTGGCATCGAAAGTGAATAGATTACGAGATTCTAGAGTAATGTTTGGAGTTAATAAATCGAGTGCTTTATTGGCCCATATAGTGATTAAGTTATTTTTGTGGATCGATTCAAGAGGCTCGAGTGAATGATGAGGAGATATAAGATATTTACACTAAAATACAAGAAAGGAAGATTCCGAGTTTTATAGTTGATAATACATACACTTTATGGTTTCATCGGAGGTTGTGTGTGCCAAAGAATCTAGAGCTAAGAGAATAGATTTTGATAGAGACTCATAGTATGGCTCGTTACGTGCTCTGGTTATGTTAAGATGTATAAGGATTTTCGTGAGAATTATTGGTGGACTGGAATGAAGAAAAATATCATGGATTTTGTTTCATAATTCTTGACATGTCGGTAAGTAAAATGTCAACACCAAAGGCCAACCAAAATGTTGTAAAAATTATAACTATCGGAGTGGAAGTGGGAAAGAGTGATAATGGATTTTGTAATGGATTTGCCTCGAACCCAAAGAGGGTATGATTCAATTTGGATGATTATGGATATATTAATTAAGTTCTCTCATTTTCTACCTATAAAGACTACCTATGGGTATACTCAATATGTCTAGTCATATATTGATCGGATGGTGTTCTTAAATGGTATTTCGATCTCCATCATTTCGGATCGAGGTACTCGGTTTACATCTCAATTTTAGAGAAAGTTATATGAGGCATTTGGTATGAGACTAGACGTTAGTACGACATTTCATCCTCAAATTGATGGTCCGTCGAAACATTAATTCGGACATTAGAAGATATGCTTAGGGCATGTGCGATGGATCTAAAAGGTAGTTAAGATCATCATTTACCATTGATTGAGTTCTCGTATAATAAAAACTATCACTTTAATATCGATATGGCACCATATGAAGCGTTGTATGATCGAAAGTGTAGATCACCAATATGTTAGTGGAATCTAAAGAAAAGGAACCTTTAGGGGAGGATTGATTCGGATCACTATCAAGAAGGTAAAGTTGATTCAAAAACATGTTAGGACTACTCATAGTAAAGAAAAGAGACATGCAGATTAAAAAATTAGTGATTTTGTATTTCTTAGAGTTTCTTCGATGAAAGGAGTAATGCAATTTGGTAAGAAAAAAAGTCGAGCCCAAGATCCATTGGATCGTTTGAGATTATGGGTCGAATTGGAGTTGTAGCTTATGAGTTGGCATTACTCGTCATAATTCTCAAGTGTACATCCAAGTGTTTTATATTTTCATGCTAAAAAAATATGTACTCGACCCATCTCATGTCTTGGAATCACAATTAGTGGAGTTAAAATCCCGACTTGTCTTATGAAGACAACCAACTATGATAGTAGATTGTCGGATTAAGAAATTATAAAATAAAGAGATTTTATATGTCAAGGTTATGTAGAGGAACCATTTGGCCAAAGAAGCCACATAAGATGTCGAGGATGAAATAAAGAGAAAGTATCCTCCCTTTTTTTCTACTAAGGTTTGGGTAAAATCAAAACTCGAGGATGAATTTTCGTAGGGAGTAAGAATGTAATAACTTAAAAAAAAGGGTTGGTATAAATAGCACCATTTCCATAATTTTCTTCTCTCCCTTTCTCATGCCATTTTCTCTCCCAAAATTTTTCTCAATTCTCTATTTAATTCCTAAGCTAACCCATTATTCAATTAGCTTAGGAAAACTATAAGTAAGAGGATTCAAGTAAAGATTGGCTAGATTGGAGCTTGGGAAGTATGAAGAACTAGAAAGAACTTAGAAGTTAAAGGAAAAAATGTAAAGGTGATATTTTTGATCAATTGATCGTTAGATTAGAATGTTCATGTGTAATTGGTGATGGTGTTGAATTAGAGTTACTTTGAATTGTGATTTTCTTAAGAAATTACTTAGATTAAGGTTAGGCTTTAAGATCCATTTGGGGAAAAGTAATTCTAAATGATTATAATAACTTGAATGATGTTTAATTATCTTAAGTAAGTAAACTAAAAGGTTAATTTGAATTATAATTGAGTGAATTTGAGAGGTTAAAGATGATGAATAGTAAAAAATTCAAAAATTAGAAAAAAAAGAATTAAGTTATAAAAGTGTAATTAAAGGTAAGTGGAATCATTATTGGATGAATTAGAATAGAATTGATCTTTAATCAAATTAAGGATTAATTGATTGAAGGTGGATTGTTTAAGGAATGACTTGAAGATTGGTAATGGAATACGATTAGATGACTCGTTTAGAATTAATTAAGGGATTACGGAATTTAGTTAGTTTTTTTATTCTAATATTTTCAATCAATTTCATTTTTATTCGATAATCTTGTATTCTTGTTTCAAGAATAATTCAATGTTTTGAGTTATTCTTTAATGTATGGTATTGATAGATGTTCTATCATTTTATGATACTAGATTCTTCGGATCGTGCAACTCTATCTCAATTGTCTTAATTTGTTCAAATTCGTTCAATCTATCATTTATACTTGTAAGTGGATATTATATAGTACATTATGTTTTACATTCCTTTCATTGCATTCATCATGCATCATTGATTTAAGAATGATTTAGAAGCATTCTAGCAAAGCTTAGATGAGAACATACTTCCTAATATTTGAAATGTTTTCATATCAAAATGATTGGATGTGAATTAAAAAGAGATTTGAATATGTTGGATAAATGTGTTATCAAAATTGATATGTGATTTCGAATTTGAAATACCCATATAATTTCTAAAAAAGCATGCATGGTATTTGAAATATTGATTTAAAAAATTTATAAGTATGATTGGTTTTCAAAAATGTTTTCGAGATCCTAGAGAACCTAGCTACGGGACGCGTAATCTTTGAGCTCAATGATATGAGGCTCCGGCTAGCAGGGAGAGGTAAAGTGCTAGCCCGTATGTCGCCCAACATAAGAAAACCTAATCATGGAAGGCATGACCTTTGGGTGTTCGCTCCTAATAATACGTTATTTACCCCACCGGTTTATAAAAACCTATATATATGAGATTTTGTATGAAAATAATATATGTATGTATAAGCGCTTTGATGATTTGATGCAAATGGTTTTGGAACCATTTAAATTATGACGTAAGATGTGTTTTGCGATATGTATATGTTTTGAAGAAATTAGCATTGCATTTTGAAATGGATTTAAAAGTATCGTCCTTTGTTTGTTTTTCTTTCTTTAAATGTGTTATATAATGTATACTCATTGAAGTCGTTGATTGCTTACTCCTCATTATTTCAATTTTAAAGGATATTGAGGGATTACTTATTACTTTCTTTTGGCTACTTCTAGTGAAGTTGACACTTTGATTGTGCAACTTACTTTAATTATAATTCCTAGAATCTATGTTTAATTTCATTGTATTTTAGAAGCTCTGCAGATTATAGCTAGGGGTCTCTGTGTTAGAGATTAATTATGAATATTGATTTTGGATATTGAAATGAGAATAGCATTGAATTATCAAATTTTGTTAAAGTTATGGAATATAAATTTTTAAGTTGTAATATAATGTTAAATGAAATGATACCCGAAATGATATTGATTTGAGGACTATAGTATAAGTTTGATAATGGTTTAAGGATTTTAGTTTAATATTCAAGGCTTACATGAGTCGAGATGGGCCTCACGGTTTCCTCATTTCTCACACCGATCATGGCCCACTCCCCGGTTCATGACATTAGGAAAACCTTAAACAAGTAGATTTAAGTGGAGCTTAGTTAGAGTGGAGCTTAGAAAGCTTGAAGAGCTAGGACGATTTAGGAGTTGAAGGATAAATTCTCAAAGGTAAGATTTTTGATCAATTGATCTTTGAATTATGATGTTTATATGTAGTTAATGATGATATTGAAATGGAATTACATTAGGTTTGTTGTTGGATGAAGAATTGATTAAATTAAGGTTAAGATTTTTTAAACCTAATTGGAGAAAAAGTTGATTAAGTGATTCTAAGTGTTTGAATGATGTTTAATTGTCTTGGATTAGTGGTTTATAAAGTTAATTTGAAGTGAAATTGAGTAAATTTGAGTAATTAAGAGGTTGAAGAGGATGAATAGTGAAAAATTCAAAATTGAATTATGTGATAATAGTTATATATAATAATAAAATAGAAATTCTAATTGATAATTGAACATTAAAATTGAATTGAAAAATAAAGGAAAAAAAGTAATAATGGATGAACAAAAATCATTTGTTCAAATTATACTATATAATAATAAAAAGATAGATTTTGGATAAAATGACATGTGGTTTACTTATTTTGTGATCTCTTTTGTATAAAAAGTGATAATTAAAAAATAAATTAGCAATGATAATAGATCAACCAAACTAAATAATAATCCTAGAAGCTAAAATGATATTACTAAATATAAAAAACAAACCGATTCCACATACATATAAAAAATTTAACCAAGCAAAGAAAATAACATTTATATAAACAAATATCAAGAAAAAAAATATTTTTAGAACATCAATTAATTATTTTTTCATCCATGTATAACATATATTAATTAAATAAGATGATAGGACAAAATCTTAACATATGCAACAAAAACAAATTTCGTAATAATGCACTCATCAAATACTAGTGTTATGGATAGTTGAGCTTACATGAAAAAAGGTGTTTTAATTTAATGAATAAGATTAAAAGTGCTTCCTTTTAGTAAATTAGATTTTAGATTGTCTTATATTGAAACAAAAAAAAAAAAACCTCCTCGCTATCCAACGGACAGGTGGAACCAACATGATTTTTTTTTTATTCACGTCAAAAAAATATTTCTTATATGTTAGCTCATGTATATTAAAAATAAATTTAATTTTTTATCTAATCAAAAATAAAAAAAATATTAATTCACATCAAATTAAAATTAGAGAAATTTTAAAATAATATTACCTCCTCATAACTTTTTATGTAAAAACTTTTATGTATAATGCTTGAGTTTGATTAATCATGTTTGTTAGGATTAATGAGTAGTCCAAAAAGAAAATTACAAGGATAGCATATCAATAACATTAATTAGCAATCTACTTATCTATGAAAATGTCACAAATGGTGAAAAAAATATACAAATTTGTTATAAAAGAAATAATAACAACGAGTAGAATTGAAGGGAAAGATGTTAGAAAAATAAATTCACTATAAGATAAAGTGAACACAAGAGATAACAACTTCAAATAATATCTTAATCCCTATAAAATATTTATACACAAACTAATAAACAATCAAGTCCGTTTATAAGCTTCAAGATTAGGAAGAGAATTGAAAGGAACTATGAACCATTAAAAGGTGCATAAATAATTGAATAAATTACATCACCCTTTCAATTTCTCATATTGAATAGTGAATTGCATCATATAAGTAGTGGAAATATGAAATGAAAATTCATTATTTCATAACATTTCCCTGAACGTCTATCGTACAAGAAACATTCCTCATTAAAACCGTACTAGGAAAAAACCCGAGTGGGAAAAAAACTTAGTGAAGCAAAAGGAGTACAACATTTCTTATAGACATTAATCTCAATGTTGGGCACTCATATTGAAAACATCATTTAAGATCTTTAAGATGATGCATCTTAGTCTTATTAACCATTTTCTCAAAAGTTGTGATAGGTAATGCCTTAGTGAATAAATCGCCGGATTGTCACTTTGATGTATTCTTCCTTTAATGAAATTATGCAAGAAACATTATCTTTATATATTATTGTTGAAGCTTTTTTACTAGTAGATAAAATGCATGTCTCTAGGATATGATGGATCGTTGATCTTAGCCAATCACATTCTCAACTTATCTCATAAATTGATATTTCGCATGGTGATTTGAATATCTAGTAGCTATAGTTTGTTTCATACATCATGCTATATCTATATTACCAAGTGTAAATACATAACCCATTTATGATCGAGTTTTGTATGGATCGGATAAATAACTCCGTATCTACATAATTAGTTAAACCTAACTTTGATTGATTTGAGTAAAATAAATATTATATCAATTTTTCCTCAAAAATAACATAAGAAATGTTTAATTCCATTCCAATTTTTCTATATTGGAGTAGAGCTATGACTTGCTAATAAATTAATTTATAAAAAAGGCTATATGAAGTCAAATATTATTAGTAAGGTATATCAATACATCAGTTGCATTAAGATATGGTACTTCAAGATCAAGTAGTTCTTCATTATCTTCTTAAGGTAAAAAATTATCTTTTTTGGATATTAAGTGAATGAACTATCATCGAGCTAGTCAATAAATGATCTTTATGTAGAATCATTGTAGAACTTTTTCTATATAAATTGACCGATGAATAAAGATCTTATTCTTTGAGTGCTCGAACTACAAATCGAGATAAAAATTTATTTTTTCAAGGTATTTCATATCAAATTATCCTTTTAGATAAATTATGACATTTGGAATCTCTTCAGGAGTTTCAATAATATTTAAACCATCAATATATATAGCAATCGTTACAAATCTTTTTTTGAATTTCTTTATAAAAATACATGAATAAATATGATTATTTTTATAACCTTCTTTCAATAAATATTTATTGAAACAAATATACCACATGTATATGGGTTAGTAATAAATAGTAGATATTGCAAAAAAATATAGCATAAATTAAATTTCTAAAAACTAAATAAAGCTAATACTAAAATAATCTCTATAGAGATCTCTATAATTTAATTAAATTCATTTCTCGAGGATATGTATTACATGCTTTAGGCATCTTAAGTCTTTCTACGACTTTCATATAGATATAATTTTTAATTGAACAAATAAGTTCGTGATCACATTCATTAAATGCATGCATATGAATTTTTTCATATATTTTGCCGACCTAATGAGATAACAAAATATAATTGCATCCATTATAAGAGATTATGTCTCTCATAGTTAATGTCAAGTCTTTATGAAACCTATTGTGTTAAAAGTCTTGCTTTGTATCTTACAATCTCATCTTTCTTATTTCATGTTCACATAAATACACATTTGTATTCATTAGCTTAACATTTTTAGGTGTTTTGACTATGGGTTCACAAACTATTCATTTGTAAAAGAACACAATTTTGTCCGGATTGCTCTTTTCATTTAGGCCAATCATCTTTATATCAATATTCTTCAATAAATTTAAGCTCGGGATTCTTATTTTCATTCAAAATATCAATTGCATCATTACATACAAAAATTTTATCAATAAATGTTTCTTTTTTATCCTATTTTCTCATTGTATTGACATAATTTATCAAAAGTCTCTTGATTTTTCTCAAGCATTTGGATTACTTCTAGAAGCCTATTATCAAAAATATCTTAGATTTTTTTTATGAATATTTATATCCTTTATATTTTTATCTTGATCATTTTCCTTTTTCTTTTGAGAATTTTCATCTTTAGAACCAATCGATCATTCATGCTTCGGGCATGCTTTAGATTCATTTGCTATAATATTAATAGGTTGTCCTTTTAGGATATCAATTCTAATAAGAGCATTCTCAACGAGGATATGTATTTTAATTACTCATTTAGGATCCGAGAATGCATTTGACGAGTTGATTTGCGATACCTTATAAATGAATTATCTTTTGAACTTTTAGTTAATATTATTTTATATAAGGATCAAAATGATATAAGATAGAGTACTCCATATAGTATATATATTTTTTTCAATATTTTCAACTACTTATTTTGCTTATTCTCTCCCCTCGTGTTGAAAAAACTATTTCACCAAAATGATAGTTGATAAATCGACTCGTAAAAATATCTCTTATTCATGGTTCAAAATATTGAATTATCGAAGAGTATTCAAATCCAACATATATTCTCAATCTTCTTTAAGTGCTCATTTTATTTCGTTATAGAGGAGCACTACCGATATATACTACAATGCTAAAAATTCTTAAATAAGAAATATTTGGCTCATGACCATAAACCAATTGAAGGGGAGAATTTTTAATAACTTATGTGTTTGATGCAAACAAATGTTGCTGCATATAAGATTGAATGTCTCCAAATATAAATAGGGAGTTTTGTTTTTAAATAATGGTTTAGCTATCAATTGGAGCCTTTTAATAAATGATTTTATTAAACCTTTCGAGTATGAACATGACCAACAGGATGTTCAATCTTTATTTTAATAGTTAATCAATAATCATTTAATGCTTAGAAGATAAATTCACCGACATTATCAAAGTGAATTATTTTAATAACATAACTTAGAAATTATGCTTGTAATTGAATTATTTGGGTTGGCAATCCAACAAATGTCGAGTTTTGAGTGGATAATAAATATGTATGTGACCATTTTGTGGATACATCTATTAAAACCATAAAATGCCTAAATGGTCTACATGATGGATAAATTGTTCTTACATATATCACATTGAATACATTCTAAAAATAATGAAGATTCAATTTCAATTTTACTTGGTGATGGCTTGATAATCAATTTGTTTTGAAAACATACGGAATATGAAAATTCATTAACTTGAATAATTTTCCGGCTCTTGAATAGATGTTCATATGAATTTTTAATAATTTTTTTTACATCATGAAAGACCTATGATAAAACAATTGTTCATGCCACATCATAAAAGTATTTGACATAGTAAACTTTTGGTTTACTACAACATTTGTTTCAATCAATCCAATGTTTGTAATAAAGATCAAAAGAGAAAGCAAGTAAATTTTTTCAATACATATTTTCTACATTATATAATAATTATAATAAGTATTCAATATTTTTCACATTTGTTGTCTTGATATGATATGAATTTAGATGAATATCTTTGAAACTTAATAAATTTCTATGAGACTTTAGAGAGAGTGGTACATCATTTATAATAAAATTTATCCTTTTCGATAATAACATATTTGCCCTTTTGAAGCCTTTAAATTATGTCACTTCAAGTAATAATATATTTGCTCTTCTAGAGCCGTTAAAAGTTATCTCTTCAAGTAATATATTCGTTCTTCTAGAGTCTCAAAAATTTTTCTTTTTAGGTAATAATATAATCGCTTTTCTAGATCTTTCTATTAAATTGATATTATTAGATATAATATTAACGAAAAATAAATAAATAAATGAATAAATTCTTTATAAACATAAATAAATAAATAAATAGTAAAATAAATTTATAACTATCTCTATGAAATAGAAATTATAAAAAATTATAAAGCATCTTATTTATAAATAGAAAAGTTAACAAATTATTTATTTTAATTACCTCTATTTTGATATATAAAATTGGCATTTATATTTTACGCTTTTTTTTTTCAACGAGGTTCGACAAGACTCAATGAGGTGCTTTGGTATACGGTAGGTATGCGACCAATGTCAATTCATGCCATATATATAACATTTATTTTTCGAATACCGACTTTATCTATTTTTATTCTTTTCTTATTTTTTTTATTGTTTATCCACTTCGATGGTGCGATATATTATTATGATCATTACAATCATAATATTAATTATTCTAACCATATCTATTACCTCATTGTCTATTATTTTGATTGGTTAGAGCTCCGTGCTGATGACGTGTTATAAAAAAACGATAATAACAGTATGATTTAATAGAAAGATGATAAGAAAATGATTCATTATAAGATAAAGCGAATACAAGAGATAACAACTCCAAATAATCTCTCACTCTCTACAAAATGTTTATATACAAACTAAAAACAATCAAACCTATTTATAGGCATTAAGATTAGAAAGAGAATTGGAATGGATTGTGAACCATTAAAAGATACATAAATAAATGAATAAATTGTATCATTATTTTAATTTCTTATATTAAATAGTGAATTGAATTACATAAATAATGAAAATATGAAATAAAAATTTATTATTTCATAACAAAATTAAAGTACTAATTAAATTACATATGCAACTGATTAACAACTTTCAGTTTAGAAAGGTTTAACTGAATCCTAGTACAGAGGTTTTTTAGCTTGGGATACTCGTTACGTTGACTTTAAACCGTTTGTTTTGGGGTTGAACAATTTTATATTCAACTCATAATTTTCTTCTATCCCATAACAAACGTAGAGAATTTAATAATTGGATGTGGTGTTGACATGTCGGCTATGGATATATTTCACGTGTTTTTTTTGTCCAAGTGAGTCGGCAGTTATGGAAGTGCTTACCTCGTCAAGGTGCGCTTAGCCACCTCAGAGTGCCTTTATATTTTTATTTTTAAAAACAACAAGCGAAGCAATCCAATTGAATGTGGCTGGCATTGGCTTGAATTGGAGCCATGTTCTGGGAACTGTAGCTAGCCGTGTGAATCTAGTGTAGACCCAGCAGTCAGTAGAGAAGTTTAGTTTACCTTTGTTTCCTTGCGCTGCTTGACGGCTGCTGCTAACAAGTAAAAAGAAGAAGTCTTGGGCCAACATTGCAATTTTGCTTTCTTGGGTTGTTAGGAGTTTCTAACTATGAAAACCAATCCATTATGTTAATTAAAAGGAGAAAACAAAAGAATGCCTTTGAACTATTTTAATGGTGATTTAACAATGAATTAGTCAATTAACTAGTGTTATTCAGATCGATGTTGCCATGACTTCTGTCCACTTCATCTTTTTAATTTTTTGGTTTTTTTTTTAAAGAAGCTTTTGACCTGGTAATACAATTTTTTTTTTTTTAGCCTTTCGAACAGAAAACTCAGTAATTAAAGTGTATAAATTTCATTTGAAAGTTTCGGATTTAAAAATTAAAAAGAGTAGGATAGAATTTAAGGAGGGAAAAAGTACTTATCCCAATATTAAAAAAATAAATAATTTATTTTAAGAAAATCTTGTAATTCTAATTTCCAACCACTTCATTGAGAAGAAATTGTGCTCTATTAAAAAGAAGCACGGCAATGCAATATTTCTTTTCGTTTTTATTACGAAAATTAACAATATATACAAAAAGGTAGGCATCCCTTTCTGCACAATCCATCTAGGTTGTAAGTGTTAACAACCCATTTTCATTCAAATGCCACTGGGATGGCAACGAAAGGATATTTGATTCATTAATTTAATTTTTTATTTTATTTATAAAAAATACTATATTCATTAAAAACTTATAATATAAATTTTTATTCAGTCAATTTTAGTTTATTAATTCATTTATTATCCATTTAATAGTTTCTAAATTTAATTTGTAAAAAATATTCATCTTATAATTTTTCAGAAAAAGTTTTTTTGGTTTGTAATTTTTTTTTTTTTTTTTTTTTTTTTTTTTTTTTTGCATTTTGGTCATTTTTAATAAGTCTTTTTTTAGCTTCAAAGTTTAAGGAAAAAAAATAGTTCTTAATTTTTAAATTTTATGCAGTTAGATTCTTATATTTTAATTCAAAAATTTAAATAAATGAATATTAATAAGGTAACAAGTAGGTATTCATACTTTAAAATCATATTATTGAATAAGTATTTTTATTATTCATATCCACTTCAATACCCATTGAACATATTTAATAGATATTTATTAAACCAAATAAAACGAGCATCCGTACTTATATACCACATCCTACACTCTTGTTAATGTCATATAATAATAATAATAATAATACTCGTTGTACTTTCACCTAATTTGATCATTGCATCAAATTTTTATTATTAAAATTATTAGGTGTGGTTTTGTGCCTAAAAATTTGCATGCTTTCATTTTGCTTAAACTATTGCTTTTAGATTTAAATCACCTGATCCGGTAATTACATCACGAACTCCACGTGCTGTATTTCTTATTACCTTATTAGATCAGTAATTGGATGCAAAAGCATTTCACCTTTTTCGATTGTTGGATTGTAACTGATTTCATATCAATTTAAGAAAAGAAAACGAAAAAAGAAAACAAACAAACAAACAAACAGAAGTCTGATTGAGTGCCATCACTGATCACTTGTCATTATTTTTTAATCTGTCTCTTAAAATTGAGGATCATTCAATTTGAATTTTATATCCCCAATTAGTTTTTAATCTTGGTATGGTTGGAGTCGTTGAACGTGGTTATAGAATGAGCACGAACCACCGCATCATGTGGTTGAAAAAGCCATTTGGTATTAAATCCTTTTACCTTTTTGTTCTTGTTTTTAAATTTTTTAAGAATAAAAATAAAAAATTTGTTTGTTTTGGTTTTCTTATCTTAAAATAAAAAAAAGAGTGCAATTAACCATCTTTTTAAAACATTTTATTCGATCAACTTTCTTTTATTTCAAAATTAACATAAAAAAACGGAATTTGCAAAATGGTACGGAAATTAATAAAAGGAGTTCGCTATTTAGAACCTAGTTTAATAAATTGCTGCTCCACTTAATCTTATTTGTTGACTATTGAGGTTAATTAGCTTTATGGTTTGTATCTGTGTTGCCTAGTTTGGCAAAGGAATTTTCAATCTGAATATAATCTTGGAGCCAAAAAAATATTATAGAGGAGGAATCAACATTTCTTGGTTGCTTTTCCCGTCTGCACCCATCAACTACTTGCAGGCATCGAATAAAGTTGATTATAAGATGTTCCACTCCTTACTTATAAATCATATTTAAAATTTAATTTTTATAATCGATGTTTTTAAAAATTTATTTTTAAAACACTTGAGATCGTATATACGTTTGGAAGATATCTTTTAACAACATCTAGTGATTAATTATTAATTAATCTTAATGTACTCGAAAACTAATTTGAAGGCATTTTTATTATTGAAAAAAAGATTATTAAACACATTGCTTGACATGACTTTATTATTATTATTATTTTCTTTAATCTTGAGGTCAGTTTTCATTTTCTCGAACTAAATTTCTCTTGGATCGAATTTGAATTAAATTATCGATCATTGATTATCAAATTAATATATTCATAAGATATTAAATTTTTACACTCTTTTAGAATCCGAATTCTAAATAATAATAAGAAAAACATAGTCTGTATCTGTGATTTACCAACGAAACTAAATTTCTATTTATTAGGACTTACAAGTCACACGAGTACGTGAAATTTATATACTAGACTAGCAGACATCCGTGATTGTCCTGAGCAATTTTCTTTTTACCAACGAAACTTATACTTGCCAACTTTGCTAGGGGCAAAGAAAAGGTTCCATGGACAATAAACCTGCAACTACAATTGCTATATTCTTTCCGGGGGGCCTTATTTATGGATCTGGGTTTCGATCTATAATTACGACTAATAGCCCATTAAAGAAACGGGAAAAACACAGTCTCGGCCTTCTTCAACATTAAAACCCCTTTTTATTAATTGCTCAATTAATCTCTCAATCCAAAACAAATGCATGCACTTTTTTATTAGCTCAAACTCTAAATCCATATCCAAACCTTGCTGATACAAATGCTTTTTATTTCATTCTAAAGAATTTTGCTAAACAACATTAAACAAATGCATGCATTTTTTGAAAAGTACTCTTTAGCCGCATGAGTTTTCTAATTAATTCGACTATTTGATTGGTGCAAATCATATTAATTCAAAAGATATATTCAGAAACCTACAGCATAAAATAATATGATAGTCATCAAAGGTCTTTTTGATGTCAAAATTTATTTTAAAAACTCATTTTTGGACTTTTTAGTAATCCAAACATACAAAACTGGTCAATATTGTTCTAGTTTAGGAATTAATAATTTCTATTTTGTTCCTTTTCTAAATTTTCATATTTTTAAAATAAATTTATAGATTTTTATTTTATTTTATTTTATTTTTTAATTTATTAGTTTGCAGTCAATTAGGACATACTACTATATTGCCTCTAGGTTTTTGACAATTATTATCATATTATTCAAAAATACCTAGACTTGTGAGATTTTCACAACTTTATATATATATATAACCATTGTGTTTCTATATATCGAATTTTGAGCCCAAAAAGCATTCCCTCCCACTTTGTTTGTCCATGTTTCCTTAATTACTATTCTTAATTCCAAGTATGTGGATTTCTAGCGTTTTCAAGACATAAATATTTTTTAAAAAACAAAGTCATAAATTATATTTTGATAAATAGTTGAAATCCAATGGTATTGCACAAATACATTGGTACAGAGAAAGTAATAATTATTTCCAACCTGCCAAATTTTCTTCTTCTTGTGATAAGGGGGAAATATTTACATTTTTACCATGGAACCAAACATATATAGATGAGCACCTTGGAATTTGGATTATTCTATAAAAATTGCATAATTTGGAACAAAAATCTTGCAGCAAGAACTGAACTCATTAACTTTTACGCTTGAACGTCTTTTCCCCTTTCATAGTTTGATTACGCATTCCAATATTGCAAGTTGCATATCATGAAGTAAATACACAACTAACAACCAGCTTTCATAGCAAGTATATACTAAGACATTTTTCAAATCTTTCTTTGGGATTTGAACAATACAACCCCTTTTTTAAAAAAACAAATAATAATAAATAAATAAAAAATTTCCTGGCATGACAGTATTTCTATCGGAAGCAATAAATTAAGTTTTATTTCATCTGTTTTATGTTCGGTTGAGTAATTTAGAGCATCTTCTTGGAAATTCTTGGGATTTATATTGAAATTTTCAAAACCAATTCAGTTTTGAAGTGAAGAATCAAGCTACCCTATATATATATATATATATATATATCCACTCCTAATATTAATTCGATCAATAGAGGTTATTTTATTAAGAGAACTTTGGACCTTAACTAAGCTGCAAGAATTAATTAGAAAGCTCCCTGGACTTAGCTAACCTATCATTCTGTAACCAATATATAAGATTTTGAACCTGGTTTCTTCTATATTGAAATTCTAAGGTTTAATCAATCAATGTCTCACTTGAATGCTTAAAGAATCATTTTGAAATTTTCATTAGTCATCACAAACATTTTCCACCCCCAAGTTGGATAAAAAAAAAAAACATTTCGATTTGCATCACCGCAAAAATTTCTTACCAAGAAGTGTTAATTAATTACTTGGAGTTGTCCCATGCCATCACTACTATATAGAATTTGTATCCTTAATTAAGCATTTGAAGAGCATAAAATTAGAAAGAAAAAAAGAAGAAGAAAGAATCAGATGGAAGCTTTGAGTATCACATGGCGAGTTTTCTTGTGTACCAAATATGGTCCCAGAGCTATATGTTAGAGTTTCCATTGATTAATTAATGGGGGTGGGGGGTTCCCATTTGTGTGGTTCAAACTGCTTACTCATAATTAATAGTAATAAGAAATGGGTTGGAAGGAAGGAAAAAAAAAGAAAAAAAGGCAGAATTGGAAATCAACTAGGTGGATACCTGGTGCTCCAGACTTGAGAGACAAGGAGAGTTCTTCCACTCATCAAAATGTGATCTAAGGATTTCCCTAGCTTTTTCCTTCACATATGGTGCACAGTCAGCTTGAAGCAACATACATAGCTTTGACACAGCTTTAACATCCACCATTTCTTGGATCACCATACTTGTTCCCGAGAATTTACATATCAATGAAAGAATCAGAATGGCTCGATCATCGACTGCTGGAGACACCCTCATGATTCTCTTCGCAACCACAGCAATGCCACCTCCATGACGTATGAATTCGGCCCTTCCCTCGGCACAACAACATAAATGAAACAGTACACCCGAATTGAGCTCTGTGGTTTTCCTTTCAGGTGATCCCAATTCAAGCTCAATAAGCTCAAAAACTGCACCGGATTCCACCATCATTTTCCGATTTCTTCCCCAAGGGCAAGCATCTAACAACACCTGCAAGGCAGCATTTATACCTTGTTGAGTGATTCTCTCTCTCAAAACACCAACAATCCTCTCAAATAGTTCAGGTTTAAGCCTTTCCAGTACGGTAGAACTCGCTTCTTCAAGTAGTATTTTCAACACCGAAATTGCATGGGATTTAACAATGGCAGAATCATCCATTTTACACCCTAAAACCCACGTCAAGGATTCGATAATCTTATCGTTTTCACTAAGAAACACCCTCGATTCACTTCGAGGAATTCTAGTAAACCATATTATACTAAGAGCTTCTTGAACACCAGAAACTTGACCTTTCTTGAAACATGCTACTATAAACAATAGCATGGCCTTAGGCAAGCCAGCATCCACCATGCACTTCCTGTTTCTTTCATTCTCCGCCGCAAGCAATTCCAATTGTGCAAGAGTCTTAATTTGCAACTCTTGATGCGAAAGGTTTTTTATGCGTTTAAGGACATAGGCTTTGTCAAGACAAGGTTTAGGTGTGGGGATTCTATCAATACCATGCGATGCATTCTCAGTGCACCAAGCTTGGATCAATCTGCGTAAGGTGTGATTAGGGGTTAAATCTGAGTCTTTTGGCAAGGGCTGTTTGGTGGCTGGACAGGTTGTTTTTCCACTAGTGAATAGCCAATGCTCAATGCTCTCACGATCATATGTGATGCCAGTTATGGTTATAACCGGGTCTTTCATGATTTGGAGAGATATTGGGCAGATAAAAAACTTTGGAACTTCAACATCATCCATGAAATAATATTGAAAGTGCCGCCAAATGTTAAAAATTTATGAGTGTGTAAGGAAACAGATTACTATTATGAAATTAATTAGCTAGCAAGCTGCAAAATAGAGAGATTGATGATGAATGATCAAATGTGGAAATGAGAAAAAAATTCTGTCTAAGGATTGGTAAGAGAATGCGGCTAATTTATTGTGCGTGTGTGGGGATTGGTCGTCTCTTTTACTGGTCCTATTCTCATGGAGAATTATAATATTTTCTAAGGAAGTATTTCGGTCAAAGTAAGAAAAGTTGTTGGCTAGCTATATATATACATGTATTAATTAAAGATTGCAGGTAACTTCCAATATATATATATATATATATATATATGCAAAATCATTAATGATGCATTAATAGTGTATTTGAACAAATGAAACATTAGATGGAAACTTGTGGTACACAACCATGCACGACGAAAAATTTTGAATTTTCTCATTATAACCACTTTGCTATGGAACGACCAAATAGATTTTAATTTTAATTTTATTAACGTAAAAATTAAATAAAAATATATATTATTATTAAATAAAAAAATCTAAAAGAAAAAAAAGAGTATGGTAATTCTTTGTAAAATAATAATAATAAGAAGAATAAAAATAAGAATTACAATAAAATCGAATATAAATTTTAAGAGATTATAATTAAATGAATATTACGATCAATATGTCTCGATTTTAAGATAAATAGTCGAATGGAAGTTAAAGAGATAATTACTCATACTTGCAGAACTAAAATAATGGAGGATGATATATATATATATATATAATTCTTGAAGTATTCTCGAGTATAAACCGTCATGAGAATTAGACTTCAAAACATAATAACCTACCTACACCGTCGTCCCACTGGGCAGGCTCCCAATGAACCAGAATTAAACTTCAAAACATATCTCTTGAAAAGTGGAATATACCATATTGATTACAATTTGATTAACATCATCATTTCTTCTAGAGATGCATGAAACTCAATCAATGCAATGTATTTAGACGTTAATTAACATCGATCTGGATAGTCTTCAAGTCCATAAAATTAACATGCAAATGCTAACTGGTCAAAAATTCCCAAGAGACACAACGTCATGCATGGTAGTGGCTCATTATTGAGTCAAAAAAGCATAGTCAATGGGTACTTTTACTCCAAACACGCTGCCACTTATTTTCGATTAAACCCATAGGTTTAGACTGGTTGATGTGAATTGAATTAATTTGTTCTTCACCTTATTGTTCAGTGTTAGAATTTAAAAAATAAAAGAAAACTCACGAATGCATTAGTTTGATGTGAATGATTTGGTTAAGATTCATTTATAAATAAATAAATAAAAGCTTTGGGAGGCAAGCATTACCTTTACCACCACCACCAGTGTTGATATATACCATTGCAGTTTGTTAGTTACAGATTACGAAGATATTCAATACTTATACCATCAGCACCGGTGTGGATCTTTTGCGCTAAATCCCATAGGTCGAAAATGATATTTTCCAGAATGCATGTTATGAGTTTTATCATATCCTTTTTCTTAGCCTAGAAATGGATCAATGCAATCATGCAAATGAAATTCAAACAACGGACTTGGAAGTCATGTATATGTATGTATATATATTTCAAAAAAAAAAAACTTAAAATCACAAACAAGGAATTCTTTATCAATCCACATATATTCCCATTGTTTTACAATCTTTTGAACCGAAGAAGAAGCAAGGAATTATTTATTTATTTATTGGTAGGAAGGAATTCTTTTGCTGAGTCACACGATATGCGAGTCAACAAATATTCTTTTTTCTTTTTTCTTTTTTTGATTTATGAGAGGTTTGTTGAGCTTTGGACTACATAATAAAAAAAATAATTTTCCTCTATTACATAATAATAATAATAATAATAATAAATATACTAGAATCATTAATACTCAAACCAACTTTATTAAAAAAACCATGGGATATACAAGTACCATTAAATGATACCTAATTATGTAACAAATATTTATTTTGATCCTAACACATAATGGCAAATTTTAATACATAAATATTGTTAAGTAATAATATAAATCATATACTGAAATCATGCATAACGTTTTAACTTTTTTGATGAAATGATCATTTCATATGATATTAAAATTTTACTAACCTAACAATTAAGGATAACGTGAATCCGTATAAGTTTTCAGTCCAAAAGGCTTTCATTTAAAGGGATATTATGGATCTCACCTAATAATTGAAGTTTTTAGATCCCATGAAAGGAAAAAGGAAAAACAAAAACAAAAAATATATATGTTTGAAAAAGAACTTAGACATCGCATATATATGTTTTACAATTTAGAAAACTTTACCCAGTTACTCAGGTATTTTTACTACCTACTGATCAAGATGCGATTTTAAGGTCAAAATTAAGTTTCCTCATTTTGATATTACTAGTTTTTTTGCATTATCTAGACAATTTATGTAGCTTTTTTTTAAAAAAATTTCTATTAGATTGTTTAAAATTATTTATAAATGAATAAATATCAATGCTGACTAAATAAACTTGTTTGAATTTCAAATAATTTTATATAAATTTTGAAAAACATGTTTGATTGTTTCAAATAATTTTATATAAATTTTGATAATAATAATTAAATTAAATTATTTAATTTTTGAACCATATAAAATAGTTTTAACCAGATTTAAGTAAAAATTAAGGGTGTAAATTGAATTATCTTTCAAATTATTAATAATTAATGGTAAGAATTATTATAAAAGAAATTGTAACAATAGTAGAATTGAAGAGAAAGATGATAAAAAAATGAATTCACTATAAAATAAAGTGAATAAAGAGATAACAACCTCAAATGATTCTCTCGATCTCTATAAAATACTTATACATCAACTAATGAACAATCAAGCCTATTTATAAGCTTTAAAATTGGAAAGAGAATTCAAAAAAACTATGAATAATTAAAAGTATATAAATTGTTGAATTAGTTGTAACTCTCTTTCAATTTCTCATATTGAATGATGAATTGAATTATATATATATTAACTCCTAAATAATATTATTTTCTTAAAAAAATACTTGCTTAACATTATCATATAATGAACCTTTTTTTCTTTTCAATTATATGTTGCATGAATATAAATTAAAATTACATACATGCATAAAAAATTTATATATTAATTTTTTAATATTATTACGGTTTATTAAAAAGAGCAAAAAATAACTTTGAAAAAAAAATAACCTATAAAAAATTAACTAAGGATTCAATTTTTTAATTTTAATATTTGATGTTTCTTATTGGTTTGTTTTTAAGCTTTTTTTTAAATATTTTTTATAACCAAAATTGAGAACCAATATAGTATTATATAGTTTAGTAGTGATTGAAGTAGTTTGTTTTATGTTATTTAGAATTTATAGTGGTGTAAAAATATAAAAATAATGATAAAAATTGGATAATCCTATTTTTTAGGATTCATTCTAAAAATATATATATTTTTTTAATAATTTTACGTGTATAGGTATTTTTCTTAATTAGAAATGGGATGAATTTACTTAATGGTATTGACAGAATATTAAAATAATAGTATTGTATGAAACGCATAATAGTCAACAAAATTTTTAAAGTAATTTATTCTTTTATAAACTACTGTTATAGATAAACTTTCACGTCAACCCATGATGGAAACACGCGGATTCTGGGCAACTATGCACCAATACCTATGAAAGCATTCGACTAGTCAAGTCAAATTTCGATTACAGACATATTTTACTTAGAAACTGTTAAGATTGCAGTAAAATAAGAAATGCATTATAATTTTAAATATTTAAATTTTAAATTATTAATTTTTAAATAATTTTTATTATTTTTATTATGTTTGATGGTCAAAATATTGATTATTTCATTTTAAGCCTTTAAAAAAAATTAGAATTAAAATTAATTTAAAAATAAAATAAAATATTTAATAATAGTTAGTTTTAAGAAAGTTTAAATTAATGATGTGTAATGTATCCTTCTAGTTTAAAAAAATAACTGATTTGATTAGTCCATTGGCGCATATATATATATATATATATATATATATATAATAGTTTTATTTTCATTCATTTTAATACTTAATTAATAATTAATTTAATAACATGAATTATTAGTATTATTATTATTATTTGGTATATTGATGAAACCGTAGATTGGCTTCTTCTAAATTTTTAAGAAATGATGTAGCAATATATCCCTATGGAGTCAATACATATACGGTAATTCATGTTGATACTTCAATATTGGATTTCACATATGATGGATTTGGCTTAATTTTTTTCCTGTATTTTGGCCAGAAGGGAAAACTCATGAATTTGCTCAAACAAGATTCACAAGTCAATCCAAATACCAAATACTGTGCTTGAATGATTTATGATATCTAAGATTAAATTTGTCTGGCCTAAATTGTCGGCAGCTGGTCTTGGAATCTAACACTACTTTGAATTCCATTGCTTCTAAGTCCACTTGTTTTGTCTGTTTTCTGCTGCCTGTTCTCCCAATTGTTTACTTGTTCGTCGGTCCGTTCCTACTCCCTTTCGGCACTCAAATCCCTTTCAGATAGTTAACATCAGCTACAACTCTTTTAATATATATATATATATATAAAGTATTAGGACTACTATTTGCTATATATATATATAAATGTTAATTAACTGGCTTCTTAAAAAGTATTAGGACTGCTATTTGCTAAGAGTAACTGATCGAACAGCTGTAAATTTGAGTGATGTATGTACAAATTAATGAAGATGTAGATTAAATTTTTAAATCGGTTTCGCACCATTTTGTTTCTTCAAAACAGGCATTTTCTACGATGCTTTTGGAAAAATTCAAATGCATTCCGAAACGATTTATTATTTTTTTTCCTTTCCGAAATAACTTAATTAGGAAGCAGATCAGACATCAAGCAGAACAGCTCGGACTATAACTTGCTTCCATAAGTTGCCTGTTAAACTATAATCAGGTCCAATTTCACGTTTTGCAGCTCCAATTAATACGTTTTTCTCACAGAAGAATTTGGAGTCTCCACCTTCTCCGAAGGATGACATTCCCAATATGTCACATGAAACATAAATCACATTGAAAAGGCCGGAAATCACTTCTCAATCCAGAAGGTGTGTATTGCGAGATATCCTCTTTCGCACCTAAAGATTAGTTTTGTTTCCTTTTCTGAACATATATATATATATATATATATATATATATATATATATATATATATATATATATATATGCCCCTGATTTTACTAGTTGACTTTATCTTGTAAATCTTGCATATCTCTTGTAACTACTTGTTCTACAGTTTTATAAGCGAACATGATAGAATTAGATAATCAAGCCTTTGCTTCTAATTTTTACGTTTTCTCCGAAATCAGAGCCTAAGCCTGATGGAAGGAAAACGCAACAAATTAAACGCCAGTTCTAGCTAATCGAGAGGGACTGTATTTGGTTGGGTTCCTCTTCATATGAGGTCCAAAACTCATATAATTAAAATAAGGAGAAAAAAAAAAGGCCTAAACTAATGTCAGTTATGTCAGTGGCAATTATATACAAGCCAACCTTGACTTATTTGTGTTTTTAGCCGACAATAACAATGGAAAAGAACAGAATTTTAGCCGAAAAGAGAGGAAAAAAATATTTCTTCTTCGTCTTTATTATTTTGATCAAATGGTGATTTTATATCCAATCAAGATGAAAATTTTAAGTCTGTGTTAGATAGGTATACATTATAGGTATACAAATGCAGAGATGGCTGCAGGTAACATTGATTCTCAAAAGTCTATCGAAGTAAGCAATTTCGTAAAACTTAAAATTGTAGAAATGTGTTACTCTATTCATTACAGAGGCTAAATACATTGTTTTTATCAAAAAAGACAAATAGTTGACAAGGATGAAAAAGTTTTTACATTTGTGTTGCATTGTGGTATTTGTCATAACCTAAATTTTGTACCATATATTTTCCTCTAATTTTATTTCTTTTAATTTTTAATTTTTTTATTATTATCCTCTTTTTTATTATTTTATTCTATTTTATTTTTTAATTTCAGTACTTACTAAAAAAAGAGAGAAAAAGAATAAAAAATACAACATATATATATAGAAAAGAAAAAAAATTGGGCGAAATTGATTGAAATAGGGGTGCAATTAAATGAAATCAAGACTAAAACCGAAATAATTAAGGATACAATTGAAAACCCTAGGATTGAAATTATAAAATACAGGAACCTAATTGAAAAAAATTAAAGAACCGGGGACCAAAATTGCATTCCTAAAGGACCTAATTGGGGAAAATCGAAATATGCGAGGACTAAATTAAAATTAGAGAGCAAATGATAGGATCAAAAATTGAGCGAACGTTTCAACCCAAAACTAATTCCCTCGTACTCGTTCATCATTTTCTTCCCAAGAGCACAAATCCGTTTCTTGCCAAAATTCCTAATTGACATTAGTACCAACCAAGAATCGCGCTTCATGCTTACATCATCTGCATCGTCGCACCGCCCGCACCCATACAAGAAACCAAACACTTCACACACATTTCGTTTTGGCTCGACTTTTGTTTTATTCACAAATAGTAAAAAACCCACAACCTATTTAATTCTTCAAGCATCCGTTAAGTCCATGATTTTCCAACCTTTATGTGTTCTAAACCATCCTCAAATCCTAAAACGAACAATAAACATTTCAATAATTCGTCCACATTTTCCGATCAACACTAAGGCAACAACAACGCAACACCTTGGTTCTCTTCGATTTGTTCTAGTCCCAACCATCATCAAGGCAACCCTCTTCCCATTATGTATTTGGTTATCCAGTCATTTCCTAGTTTATTATCGAAATGAGAAGGAAAAAAATGATAGTGACATTATCACTGCCATTGATGAGCTTAGTAGCTCAACCTTTTTAATCCATAAAAGATAGAGTAACCGGGAGGGGATTCGGCTCAACATTTAACTTAGGTTTGCTTAGGTGCCATTGAGACAACTTCATTCAAGGAAGGAGGAAACTTTGAGAGGTATTGATGACTAGACATTCTAGCCAAAAAGAACAAGAAGGGGAGGGGGTCGGTTTCAATTTAGATAAGTAGGGTTTTATGTTTAGGGGGTAGGGCAATTGAAGAAGAAAAGGAGAAAAAAGAAAAAGGTCAATGGGCTCGGATTAGGTTTAACCAAGTCCGAAAAAGAGAGGGAGAAGAGAAAATAGGGTGGGTCTAGCCTAGCCTAGAGAAAAAAGAAAAGAAAATAAACCTATCCGAGTGAGCTTAGCTCAGCTATACAAGCCCAACCGAGAGGGCCTAGCCCAACGAAGCTTGCCTATTAGGCTTAAAAAGCCAAATACCCATATTTTAGCTATTTTTTCTAGATAAATCAGCTTTGAAATTTTAATACAATCGTTTTCATTTAGTGCCTAGTTTAGATTTAATATTTTGAAATTTTGAGTTTCTTACATTTATTTATTTATTTAGTCAATATTTAATTTTTAAGCTTTATTTCGATAGTTAGATTAGATAATTAATAGGTGGACAAGTCGAGTCTCCTAAATTTTAGGGACTAATGATGACTTGTGAAAAAAAACAAAAATACAAAAAAAGAAAAAAAGAAACTGATAAAGAAAAAGAAACGAAAATGATAAAAAAAACATGAAAAAAAAGGAAAAGAACAAAAGAAAAATAGAGAAAATGCTAGGTGAAAATTAACAAAGTCTCATATCCAATAGAGATTGATGTTAACTTAAATCAACCATATTTTAATAATTAGGTCATTCTTCGACATATTAGTTATGTTGAGACTTAAATTGGATGTGATGTTGAATTGACAAAACTCCCAACGACTATGATACCATAAAAAAATGATTTGGCTTAGGAAATAAAACTTGGAGCTTTGACTTAGGATTAATTTTGGAAAAAATAGAAATTTTTAGGAGATAAACTTTAGGACTAAATTAGACATAGTATCTTTTCTAGAAAAGGGTGTTCTTAGGGTGATTGATATTTTCCTAGAGGCATAACCAACTCTTTACTTGAAAATCTCCGAATCAATGTTTATTTTAGGTTTATAGTTACCTTTATTACTAGGTTGCAACTCCAAAATAAATAATAACTCATATCCCTAAATAAAAAAAAATTCAAATCATAAATAAACAATAGATTTTTTAGGAGTTATGTGAACGGTGGGTAGCAACAATATCGTAGTACAATCTATCTTAATAGACATTCTAATTTTTATTCCGGGTTGATGCACATTGAGGTCAAATACCAATGAATTCAAAATGTATGGGAATGATGTTATTTGTTGTTGAAAAGATCCATAACAATGAGAATGAGTCGAATATGATGACCAATCCTTTACCTAAAGAGAAGCTTGGATTTTGTAGAAGACAAACGAGTTTGATGTAGTTTTCCATATAAGTTAGAAGCAAGAGAATTTTTGGGTCGGATCTCTCTTCATATCAAGCCTAAAATCCATGTAAACAAAATAAGGAAAAAAAGGTCTAAACTTATGTATATCACGTTAGTGACAATTATATATAAGCCAAACTTAGTTTATTTATGATTTTAGCCAAAAATAACAAAAGGGAGGGATAACGAATTTTAGTTGAAATAGATAAAGAGATAAATCGTTCAAAGAATTTTGGTGATGATAAAAAAAGGATTATTGTTCATCTTTATTGTCTTGATTGGATGATAATTTCAAATACAATCAAGATAAAATTTTAATATGTTGTTTTTTATGACGAATTCTTCAACTTGAACAATATTGATCATTGATAAATTTTTAAATTTTGATATTTTTTAAAAACCTATTTGGTAAAATCTAGTTTTTTTTTTTTAATTATTATTGTTGTTGTTGGAATCTATATAACTTTGATGTTTTGTGTGTATCCTCTAATGGTGAGGAAAAACTTATATCTCATTATTTGATATAATAAAAGAGTTTAAGTGAGCTATCGTCTTATAGTTTTTCTCCATTTAGGGTTTTTCTCATAAAAGTTCGTGTGTTAACCGTAGTTACATGTTTATTTATTTTCATATTAATTGGTTAATCCTATTTTTAATTTCACAATTCGGAAAAAAGATTTAGGACTTATGCTTTACGATCCGCAAGTGTGTATTCCTAACAAACTGCTAGTTATAGAACCTCAATTATGGCAATTCATCATATCATATTCATTCTTCGAATAACCCATGGATCGTTTTTATGTCTTGTGTTCTAAGCATCACCCCATCTTTACCCTACAAAAGTACCCACAAAAAAAGAAAGAAAAAAAAATACAAAAAAGGAGGACGGACAACCCAACTTACGTTGGGCCATGCATTAGGCCCGGATGTGCGTTGCCTAAGCACACCAAGCTAAAAGGGCTATCCGGCCCAAATATCCACTAAAATATAAAAAATGCCCTAAATCGATTGAGATATCATTATAAATAGATCCTAACTTACCTAAAATCACACACACACACATGTCAACCATAAAAATTGTCCGACAATCTAAAAACCCTAGCGATCTTAAAAAAAAAAAAAAGCAAAAGAGAGCGACCAAAAGAAGCCAATGCCACTCCCAACTAGTTGACTTTTGACCATTACATGTCAACCATTCCAGATTGTCCGACAGAGATGACTCTAGCACCATAAAAATTGCTTACTTCCGATGAAGGATTAGTCCTCACGCCTCACCCAAAGATTTGCCACCGTTATTGTTCACATATTCGATTTGATCCCCAAACTTTTGATTTGGTACTTATATGCCAATGCTTCAATGTTTTTTGTTGAATTTTTATTCGAATTTTTATGGATTGCATGATTATATTATTGATTTATATTCTATAGTATCAATTATGTAATTAACATACGATTGAGATGATTAATTGAATTACAATTATTTAATTTGGGCTTAATTGAAAAGATTTGAATTGAGAGTTATTGAAGTTATTTGACATATTTAAAAGGATTCTAATTTAATTTTTTTTTATGTGTATGTGTGATTTTATTAGGATAGAGAATATTTAGTATTTTTTTTAGGGTTTCTGTTTTTTTTTAATATATAGTTATTATTATTATTATTTCAAAAAATAAGGGGTTAAAGGTTGATATATTGCATATTATTTTTATTTTCCATATAAAACTTTCCTAAGGAACTATCAATCGATGCTTGAAGTTGGAAATATGCTAGAATTTTTGTTATAAAATTAAAATAAGCCAAATCTGAATTAATAGGTTAAAGATCTTGTGGAACCCTATTGGTTATTTTATTTTTCATGGTGTTGTCTAACGTGATTTATGGCTTTAACATGTTAATATGTCTTTGTTCTATGTGTGTTTATTTTATGTGATGTCGGTCTAAATGGAGTAGATTTAGGACTTTAAATCGACTTTGTTCCCATGATAGGCCTTTTTCTTACCTTTTATTTTATTTTGTTTTATTTTTTTTGTTAGATTTTAATTTATTTTTATAGAATAGGTTTATGACCTAAGACCAATTAATTTCTTCTTCTCATAGATTTAGCTTTGAATTAGGGTTTTGAGACCCAATTTTATATTTTCAAGTGGCATGACTAGGTGGTATGGGCTTGAGGCCCATGTCCATTTTCTAGGTCATTACGAACTTGTAATTTTTTTTTTTTTGGCAGATGAATTTAGGCCTATGGCCTATGGCTCATTTTCATTTTATTTTATTTTTACGTCTTTATGAGATTAGGATTTAATTGGTAATGGGCTTCAAGTCTTTAGTTTTACCTTCCTAAATGGGCTTCAATAATCCAATGATATTTTATGGGAGAGACTAAGTTTTCTTTCGGTCTCTAAATCACCTCTCTTACGATTGGTAAGAAAATACCTCAAATAATTGAACACATAAATCAAGATAAAATGATAATTTACATAAATGAATTTTACTAAGCTAGAAGTACAAGATAACTTCATTGTGAAGGCATACTAAGGTGACTATAGTCTTTTTTAGTTGTGTAATCAATCCCCTTACTTAGAACTCTTAAGACTAGTACTAGGTTTTTCTTAATTTTCATCTTTTTGAAAATTAAGTGGTGACTCCACACATATATATTTTATAGTTTTTGTGATTGTTGAGAGGTCACCGTGTGATAGAATGGCGACTCTATCGGGGAATTAGAAGCTAAGGAATTATTTTTTTCTTATCTTATAGAATTATTTTGTTTGATGCTTTTTATCCCGATTTACTATTGCTTTTTTAATGCCTTTCACTTTGATATTTGAGCTTGTATATGAAGTGTTGTTCCTTTACACACACTAGCACATATACAAGAATGATTTTTAAGTCCGCATATACTCGGTCCCTTAACCTAATATTAGAATAAGGAAGTTGGCATTCGAAAGATTACGATCCTAGAGCTTGCGTAACTCACTCCTCCATTCTTATGAGAAATTTATCCCGATGTATGAGAATACAACGAGTAACCTAATAACCCTTATGCATAAGAATATAGCTTCAAGTATCTCTTATTATGGTTAAACTTGAGCTTATAATGGGAACCTTTAAAAAAATTAGGTTCGCAAACCTTATCCAATCATGTCTAGATAAATCTAGAACCTATCCCTAAGCTATTCTCAAGACAAAGGAACATACATTGTTTGTTTTTTGTGTGTAGAATATTCATAACATTGTCCTACTTTAGAAGCACCATGATTATCAAAACTACCATTAATAGTGATTGGTTATATATAATGGTCTCTTTGATCATGATACCATGCCCATATTGGCATAGTTTGGAATAAAAATAACATCAATAGTAAGCACCATTTTGATGTTTGGCCCATTGTTGGCTTTAAATTTGGATTCATAGCCATTGTGCTCATTTTAGTCAAAGCATACTTCATTATCATGTCCAACCACAAGTTTTCATATGAAAGCATTGAACCTTCCTAAGTCTTATATTTTTCACATTCATCCGTAGAGAAATATAAGTTACACTGTAAAAGCTCAACCTCTACCAAAGATTTATAACACCGGACGAATGAGAAGGATGAAGAATGAAGAAAGAAATCGTTAGAGAAAAAATATACCAATAAAGTTAAAGCTCTCAAAAGAGATGTGTTTCGACTAACTGGTTTGCTAAAGCAACTACTACAAGAAAAAACATTAAATGAAGAGGGATCCGAAAGGGCTAGCTCTCATATACCACTTGGTTAATAAAAAATTCCTTACCTTTTCCACATCAAACATTAGGGTAACACCACAATTACCCTCTATGGCTACTCATCCTTTAACCATGGCTGCACTCTAGGAGGAATTTACCCATCTTGAGCAATCGTCATATCTTAATACTCTAACCAATACCGACCAAATGCTAGAATAGCTCCCTTAAAGTGTATGTGAAAGGTGATAAGTCTTCTCGAGTGTATAGGTTATCGTAGTTAAATTGGTTATGTAGGTTTAATGGTTAAAATTTGAAAGAACATATAGTGGTATAGCTGAATAAATGAACTAACTTTTTTGGTAGGTTAGGGTCGTTGGGTGGTATTGACATGATGGATTTGGTTGATATGGTTGATAAGTCTTATTTGAAATGTGGGGTTGTGTTTGGGTGGTAAAAAAGATGAGGCTATTAAAGTTGTTTGATGGAATGGTTAGGAATAGGTTAGTGGTTGTATGGGGTAATGGCTCTAGTTGTTATACCTCATTTAGTTGTTCTAACGACTTCTTGATTGGTAAGTTTCCACTTGATGGACTTTTTCTTATACTCTTTTGATGTCTATACCGAGCTTTACTCTTTGTTCCTTTGTAGATCTTTTCGACTTTGAATGCTAGCCCAACCCATGGAGCAATAATCACAATGTAAGTGAAATTCAAAAAGGAATTACAAATGAAATATTCAAAATAAGGTGCCTTAAAGGTGTTAGAGAATATTGAGGTTAGTTTTGAGTCGGGAAGAGGTGGATGAATTTAGGTTGTTACTTTATGCTAACTTTATGCGTATTTTTTAATCATCTCCTTTAGTCCCTTCTCAATTCCTTATAGATTAGAATGGTTTGGGGCTACTTCTATGTTAAACATATATTGCTTGATAAAAGCATCCACTAAGTCTTTTCATTTTTAATCTTAGCTTCCTCGAGCCTCATATACTAGCTTAGTCTCGATTCTCCCAAATTCTCATAAAACAAGTTTATCAATAGTTTTTCATCATATACTATCTCAGCCATCTTACTATAGTAAACCTTTAGGTGAGTTATAAGACACTAGGTTTTGATGTATTTAGTGAACTCTAATACCTTGAATTTTTTTAAAATTACTAAACTATGCATCGGGCACATCTCTATTACTCTTATAGGTTCATACATATCTCTTTTGATAGCCCTCGGGTGTTTTTCAATGGCCAATAGCTTATCCATGTTTAAACCTTTTGCTAACTTATACTTGGTGGTTTCTTTACCGGTAAGGTCTATAATAGGTACATTTGACATCTGCGAAACTCTTAGATCCATTAGATAAACAAAGTGTTTAACAAGATAAAAATCCTCGATGTGGAATGTTGTTGCCCCCGGGTTATTTGGTGGTGCAGTGGATGGCCCATACTAGGAGTTAGGTATTGGGAGTGCATATGGTATCTCATTTTAAGTAGGTGCTTAGTTTAGATCTTTTTCTCCATTTAGAACCTTTTCAAACAAGCTGGTCAAGTGACCTATATCTCCTTTTATGGATTCAAGTTCTTGTTAGTGAATCTACTCGAACCGGGATCTTTCTTCATTTTTCATATATCAACGTTTAAGTCGAGTGTGGTGGATGTAAAAAGGGAGTTGAGGTTTGGTAGAATGGCTTATATTTTCATTCTTAAAAAATAACTCAAAGAAATATATACAATGAATATATATATATATATATATATATATATATATATATATATATATATATATATATATACCGATGTGAGTTGGGTTGGATAAGTTTCTTTACTAATTATATACTAAATCATGATAGAGGTTGTATTAAAGACAAGTTAGATTCGATTTAGTACTCACGAGAGGTATAATCCCATAGATAATTAGGAATTTGGGAGATATATAGACCTCATTTGGATCATAACTTGGAGTATGGGTAAATTTTATGATATACTAAAGAGATTGGAGCCACGATAGACAATATTAAAGAAATTTGAAATTTGGACTTTTAACACATTTGGAATGTGACTTTGAGCCATTTTTCATTGATGGAAACTGAAGCATAACTTGTTTCCTATTACATGGATTGAAAACAAAAAAGCATAGTTATTATAGCACTAGAGAAACCGAAATCCAAACTTCTAACACATTTTAAATGTGACTTAGAGTCATTTAAAAAATAGAAGAAACTAAAATCATGAAAACCTCTATTTAATAGAGATTCCTACTCTATATTCTACCATAGCCTTAAATCCTCATAAGAAATAGCTCTTACTATAAGCTTTTTAAGCCTCTCATAAAAAAGCCGATTTTCTCACTAGTAGGATGTATGTTATCGACTAAGTGCTCAATGGTGAGCCTCATTTGCATGGCATAATTTTTAGGATTCGAGCCTCGTATGTGATACTCTATGGTTCTAGACCCCTACTCAGTCAATCCTCTCTTCAAAATGTATTTTCCTTTCATCATAGCTTGGGTGGTTAGATCATACTCTTTTTATGACCAAGCCAATCTTTCTAGGTTAACATGATCCTTCCTTTTTAATTCTTTCATACAAATATATAGGTGACATATTATGTCGGTGTGGTTTTTAATTTATTGTCAAGTCATTTCTTTGAATTCCTCTAGAATCACCCTTTCGATCATGAGTTCATTAATCTTCACTTTAAGTCTTATCTTCTCATCAATCTCTACTTTAAGTCTCATCTTCTCATCAATTGTGAGCACCCTTTTAGTCATGAGCTCATTAATCTTCACTTTAAGTCTCATCTTCTCATCAATTATGAGCTTATCAATCTCTACTTTAAGTCTTGTCTTCTCATTATTAAGGTTGGTCGGTTCCTCAATTATAAAGGATGAAAGATAGATTGTACTATCATATTTCATATTCGGTGATTGATGGTCTACTTGTAATCGCCTTAGAACTCCTTCTATTTGTTGAAGCCAAGCTCAAAGTTCTTTGTTTTTTGATTCAAAGGCATACACCTGCATGGTCTTTAGACTCGAGGTTTTCCTTTAGCTATCTCTTTTTCTTCTTTAATTCCTCCATCTAGGAGTTCAAATTTTCATTGTAAAGCTCATCTTGGGCGTTGATCTCTTGGTGAACATGCTTTATTATTTCATTCATTAATTGAGATGGACTCGCAAATGGTAGAATTTGGTACCTTTTGCCTTTAGATTATTGTCATTTTGGGTAACCGAGTGAAGTCTTCCCATCCACTCTTTTTGTTGGGGTGAGGATTTATTTGTTCTTAGTTTTAGACTCCTTTAGAAGTTTCCTATAAGCTTTGAGGTCTTCATAATACTCAACCAATCCAATGGTCTTTTGGGATAAATTATTTAAATTTTGATTATCTTAGAAATATCTTTAGGTAGTAGCTAATGTAGCATCCGGCTTCAATTAGGGGTACTTAAGGAAAGTTACCACAAGTAGGTCAAATAAGATCAAAAAAGTTATATTGTGCTCTTTAGAAGAATTATGACCTTTTTAAACCGATGAACATTCTTTTCTAGGTAGTCTTGCCAAGCTCATTTAGGGAGTGATTAGCAAAATTTTCTAATTTAAAGTATAGGTGGCATAGTGCTTGAAAAATTTCAGTGGCTTTTCCAATCATCACATGACTCATACTTCACACAAATAGAAGCTAGACATAACACTTTAGAGATTCATTCCTTTTTCTTCTACAAAAGTTTAATGATGGGAGTGTTTTTGCTAGGATTGTAGCAATGAGATTAACCTTGAGGGACACAACACTCTTGAATATATTTATTACCTCAAAATCGATCATGCCCTCGATCGATGGTAACAACACCAAACCATATATCGTTAGTGCTAAAACCTTGAGCCTAATGTCATTATCATAATCCTATAAATGTTTTATGAATTTTATTTGGAGCATTTTTCAAAAACTCCTTGACTCTAACTCCTCTTGGTTTCTTGCTTTTTTACAATTACGGAATCAATTTCGATTAGCCACGTAAAATGGGAGAGCTTACTCGGGTGGATCATAGAAGTACACTATATCTATTTCATAAAATGCTAGCAAGGCCTCAAATTCTTCAAGTGTGGGTGACAAGTCCATACTTTCAAAACTCGAAGCACATATACTTTGGGTTCTAGTGTCTTATCATGGCTTAAAACATGAAATTTAGGTTTTTATCCTAAGCGGTTAAGCAATATCATCGTATGTTTTCTAAAAGTAAAAATTATCTTCAAGAGTAAGCATTTCCCAATAGTTGAGGAGTGGGTCCACATTAGCCATCCTATCGGCGAGTTAGACCTTTTTTGGTATTTTTGATAAAAAAAATTAGCGATAGACAGTCTCCTTCCTTAATTTGGGCTAGTTTTGATATGGCTTTGAAATTCTCAATAATGTTTCTTTTCCATTTTATCATGATTTGTTGATGATAACTTACAAAAAACTAGAGTTAGAATTGACATCATTTAGAAATATTTTGTATCTTAACATGTGAATCCTAATATATAGGATCTAACTTTTCTAGGGTTTAGGCAAAATTTACACAATCCCGAATTCTTTTAAAGCTTTTGGGCTTTTTAAATTACTGGTAAAGTAATCTAGCCTTTAACCTTATACACCAAGAGGTAGGAAAAGGTCATTCCATAATTTTCTATGCATGAGGCAAGTTTCAATCCAAACGAGAGTCCAAACAAGCATCAATAGACTTCATCATACTTGCCTCTAAATCTCTCTATCTAAATCCTAATAAGGTTTTAATTTGAGTTCGAGCTTTTATAGGCTTTTTTCATGGTGTGTGTAACAAATCAAAGTAATCATATCCACCAAATTCACAAAATAAGTATTTACATGAATGCAAGAAAAATAAATTACACAAAGTTAAAAGATTTAAAATATATACAAGAATAAATAAATGACTTAAAGAAATGACTTGGAAAATAAATAGCAAAAGAAATAGAGTTAAGCTAAAATAGATTAAACCTATGGCCTAACTTTGATTTCTCCAATAAAGTTGTCATTTTATCATTACCTAACTTTTTCAAAACTCCTAAAAATTAATATTTATTTATTTATTGAAATTTGATTCATTTAGGGATGTGAGTTATCATTAATTTTGAAGTCACCACTTAGTATTTAAGAAATTAGAAACCTAAAATGGGCATTGGTTCAAAGATCCTAAGATAAGGAGTTGGTTATGTTTTTAGAAAGATATCAATCATTCAAAAGCATCTTTTCTTAAAAAAGGTACCATGTCTAGCTTAATTCTAAAATTTATCTCTAAATTTTTTTTATTTTTTCCAAAATTAATCTTAAGTCAAAATTTCAAGTTTTATTTCCTAAACCAAATTAATTTTTTAATTTTCGTTTGTTGTATCTTGTTGAATAAATCGTCGGGTCCTTTCGTTGGGCATCTCGTTCGATTTAACATTGCATCTTGTTAAAGTCTTGACATAACTGGTATATTATAGAATAATTTAATCACTAACATGATCGATTTGGCTTAATATTAGTCCCTATTATATAGGAGACTTTTTTAATTTTTTCTAGTGTTTTGTATGTTTTTGCTTTTCTTTTCTTTTTTCTTTTACTCGTTTTTCTAGCACTTTCTCTCTGTTTTTTTTCTTTTTTATGTTTTCCCTAGCATTCCTTTTTATCTTTTTCCTAGCTTTGTTTTTTCAAGCATTTCATTTTTATATTTTTTTCTTAGCATTTTTTGTTATTGATAGAGAATTCTCATCAATCCTTAAAAACTAGGAGACTCTATAATTCATCCATATATTAAATACCTAACTTAATTAGAGAAATAAATCCTAAAATTAAATATTAACTAAACAAATCCAAGGAAATTTAAAACATTAAATCTAAATTAAGTAGAAAATAAAGGTACATACATAAAAAAATTCGTGGTCAATTTATCTAAAAAATGGGTCAAAATTAATGCAATGAGCTTTTTGGGGCTAGTGGGCCCTTAGCCCACTCGATTGGCCAACCTCTAGCGGGTTGGGCTTGGCCTAACCCATCCTTTTTTCTTTTTTCTCTTTAGCTTGGACTCGCTTAATCTTCTTTAACATTATTTTTATTTTTTTCTAAATCTCTCCGAATCAAATAATCCTTTTTTTCTTTCTCTCATCTCCTTCTTTCTCGTTCCACAAACCCAAAAAGTTCTTAAACCCGATTGCCTCTCCCATCTCTTTCCTCCTTCAATCGAACCTAGAACTTCCTCCCATCTCTTCTCCTTAATTTCTCATTCCATTAATTGTCCGATCTTCTCTTTCTTCTTCAATCCGTTTTTATCATAACTCGAATCTCCGATTCACCCTTTGTTTTCTCTTCCTCTCTCGCCCTTTACACACCCAAACTTCTATAAATCTTTCTAAGATCAATCAATATTAACATTTTCAATCCTATCTCCAAAAAGAAACACTTAATCCCTTACTTTCTCTTACAAACCTAGAACCCTAGATCCGATTCTAGTTTCTACCTAGTCACAATTGCTAATTAAATCCCGAAATAGAGTCCGAACACCTATAATCGGACCTCCTTATAGCCCCTATATCCTCTATTCTCTTATATCTCTCTAACGTTGATCCTTGAATCACTCTCTTTTCTCTAGAAATCAAGTGCTTAACACCGGCTTTGGTCGCCTAATTAGCTAGTGCCCGTACTAGCCAAGCTACTCATAGCCAATACCCGGCACTAGCTTAACGCCAATTAGACTTGCATGCTCACCGAACTCGGCTCGGTGCCGGGCCTCCGGCTTAGCATGCTTGCGCTCACTTGGCTTCGCATTGGCCATTGGCCGAGTTACCTAGAGGCCGGTCGTTGGTGCATACACTTGGCCTTTTATGTGCTTGCTCGTCGCTTGGTACGTGTACGTGCTTGGCCTAGGTAAGCCTTGACCTCGTGCATACCCGGTGTGCGCTCGACGTATACAAGGCATGTCTTAGGCTGGCCATAGGCCCGGTGCACGCCTAGTGCACGACCGGCCCGTCGGTGTGTGAGAGGCATGCCTAGCATGTCACACGCCTTGTGTGTAATCGGCCTTAGCCGAAGGCTTGGTATGCGCATGACATGTTTGGCCTATAACACGCTTAGCGTGCAATCGGCTCGACCGAGTAGGCTTGGTGTGCATGAGGCTCACTTGGCTCGTCATGCACCCCATGTGCTATTAGCTCGGGCAAGATCAAGATGTTGAATCAACTAATTATACATACATGAATTAAGGTATAAGCAAAGGATTACCTCTTGTAGCATAAATTTAGCATTTGTAGAAAATAACGATCTAAATGTCCGGCCTCTATCAATGATCCACGTAGTCCAAGCACCCCACATAAGAAGCATTCAAAAGTTATAGAAGGCTAACTCCACCTTTTTTAACTTGTTTAATGTTTTCTCTTCGAAATATATTCAAGGATATTTTGCAACAACCCTAATCGAGAGGAAGAGAGTTAGTATCTTTGGGAGGGAGAAAACTATTTTCTCTTTTTTTCTTTTATGTCGTGTATGTCTATCACTTAGTCCTCCATTTTTGTATCTCTCCCTTCTATTTATCGAAAGAGCGTCTTCCTTGTCCTTGAAGGACAAGGAAGTGGCATCAATAAGTCCAAAAAGGACTCTAGGTTATTACTTCCTAGTACTCGAGGGTTAGGAGTTGCAATACATGTAGGCTTTTTGATCTTATCCTTATAAAGCTTGATCATTATCTAATAAGAGTCATGTTTATCCTCTCATTAAAATATCTTGTAGGTTTTTAAATTAAATTTGTCGGCCTAACTAATTATCAATTAATTTAGACTATCCAAATAAATTGGGTTAGATATTTTTAGGTGACTCGCATTAAGAAACAATTTCCTAAATTATCCTTAAACCTAAATTAGAAAACTGATTTTCTTTTTAGGTAATTTATTTCTAAATTTGGAACGAATTTCCAAATTAGGAAATTGATTTCTAAAATAGAAAAATTTGCATTTTAGAAAACTTTTTTCAAAACAAAAAACTTTTCATTTTCGAAAACTTTTTCCAAAATAGAGAACTTTCAAAACTTGGAAACCTTTTCCAAAATCTTTGCTTCTCTTTTATTATGTGAATTCTTAAATTTATGCATGCGACTCAATAGGCTCTTAGATATGTTAACAATGTATCAAGAATAAAAGACACATCTTTTATCTCTTGATACATAAATCAAAGTTGGCTTATAGCAATACATCATGATTATTCAATTCTCTAGGAGGATTAATTAATTTGTAATTTACCTTTCACGAGCATGGTCACCATACAATTCAGTTCTCAAGTTAATTTATCATAGTATGATATCGAACTTGGCTATTAATCTAGTCGATTATGATTATACAAGTTTTTTTCGATTCTCAAATATTCTAGCTCTTGAGTAAACTAACTATGGTATACTCCTATTATGGCCACAGCATTCCTCGAGCAAACATTTATCGATGTGCAATGTGATAACTCATTTAGCATATAAGAAATGACACGTCCTATCTTAGTCATCCACCTATCTTCATTAGATTCCTAGTGTATCCAATGAATCGCCCATATGCAACCTTTACTAGATCTATCGAAATGAATGTCAAAGTAAATAAATCCTCTAAAAGAGAACCGTAATAACCTCAAGTTAAAGGATTAGTTATACCCATCTCGTATGAGATTTCCATAGACTAAACCAAATGAGTTCTTATGGCGAGTCAAGTCTAGTGATATGTTCTCTAACATTAATCACTTAAGTGCTTGCTTTGATATCATCATGCCAATAGGTGTGAGATCCCTTACTCGCTATCTTATAACATGAGCTTAGCACTAATAAGTCTAACCGCATATAGTTAATGTCCATGCTTGACAATGTTATGACTTGAGACATTTTAATGATATCATCTAAGTGCATTAATATTTGTCTCATATCTTTCGATCAATCATTAATGCAATGCATATCATATGGACTTCTATCTAATTCTATTCAATAAATATAAGAATTAATACAAAGATTTATTTATTAATAAAATAATTAATGTAATATTAGAATAAGTCAAACAATCTAATCAAGGTTGGAACTTGAGCACCTACACTAACAGCTAGTTCCGGTTCTCCTCCTTTAGACTCGTTTAGTAAGAATTTTTAACTTTCCCATTGTTTATCTTTAATTTAATGTCTCTCTTAATTCATTTTCTCATTGTTTCTTTCCAATTCTACTTTAACTCATTCCCTACTGCCCACTCTATAATTCCCCTCTTTATGCTAAAACCCTAAATTCTACCTTTATTTATACCCGAGAGACTCTCCTTACTAATAGGATCAATTCTCACCACTTTCATAACCAAACAAACTTTCCTTGTCTGTTGTATGTTTTGGCTCTATATGAAAAGAGCCAAAATATATGTTTAATATGTTGTGTTATACATTTGTGTTGTTTGTTTTGCAAGTGCAACGTGATAAGAGAAATGTACACTCTAACAAGAATTGTAGTGCAAGGAGGAGTTGACAGTATTGTCCTTTTTGGCCTATTATACTCACCGATAAAGATGAAACAAAGCCAAATGGTGGAAAAGTGTAGAAATTGACGTGTTGGATTTCTATTAAAAAGGCTTAGACTATAAGTCATCGGGTGATCCGAATTGGTCATGTCGTTTGCCTCTAAGGGTCATTTAGGTCCTTGTTAGTTATGTTTTGTTTCAATTGTATCATTTGATTGTATCAACGTAGTCCTTGTATTTTTTAATTTCTTTAGTTAAGTCCTTAGGTCTTGTAATTGTTGTTTTGAAATTTCCAATCGATTCAATTGTATCCCTAATTGCCTCAATTTCAATTTTGTTTGATTCAATTATGCCACTAATGCAGTTAATTTTTTATATTTTGTATTGTTTATATCTTTTTTTTTTTTGTCTCGTTTTTATTATTAATAAATAACAAATAAATAAAAGATAAAATTAAAGATAAAAAATAAAAAATTAAAGGGAAATTTTGGATTATAATACTTCCGTTGAAGCTGAATATCAAGTCATGGCTTTAGTTACAACAAGTCATGGCTTTAGTTACAAGTGAACTTATCGGGCTTCGCTATCTTCTTAAAGATCTCCATGTTTTTTGTTTGTCCCTAGGTCACCTATATTGTGACAAAATCAAGCCATTGTCACTTTCCATGTTTCTTCTCAAAATCGACTTGGTGACCTCTTCACTAAGGCTTTGGGTCGTGATTAGTTTCAACATCTTTTAAGTAAATTGGGCATTTCGAACCTTTATGCTTCAACATGAGGAGGACTATTGCGAGATATCGCCCTTCACGACCAAAGGTTAGTTTTGCTTCCTTTCTTGTACATATATGACTGATTTTACTCGTAGATTCTCTCTTGTAAATCTTGCGTATCTCTTGTAATTGTGTATATAAATGTCCGGTCATTTGTGAAGTTCGAGTTTTATCCTTGAATTGTTGTTGTTGTTTTGTTTTTTTGTTTTTTTTTTTTTTTTTTGGGCACTAGTCATAGACTTCTGAAAACAAAAGATTTTTTGGTGGCTCTATGCATAGGGAAGAAAAAAAAAAAGGAGTGGTGGTCTAAAGCCATATAGATATGCTACTGCACGACACGAACTAATATATATACACAAGAGTATATGAGATTTTATACAGGGATTCCTAAGATTATTAATCCATTCCTTGTAGGAAGGAAGAATGTTGTTGCTGGAGGGAAGATGCATGGCTGTTGATGGAGGTGCGAAACCTTGCTCATAGAAAACCTAAAAAATTTTGAAGGTAGTAACTTAGCTGGTGAAAGCAATCTATAATTTCTAGTGAAATTCTTGAGGTTGGATTTGACCCATATATAACAGGATCAAATACTAGGGTTGGGTTTGCTTTGCTGAAAAAACATTTGTTGTGAAAATTATAAATATCGATAGCTTTGGCTCTTTGCTTTGCTTTCTAAAAATATATGCCAACAATTCCACACAGCTCCTGGGCAAATGACTTGTTTCTATCTGCATCTCGGAAATAGAGCGGCAAATACCTCGTTGCTTGCCAAGATGGACTACATTTTTAGCTGGATTATCTTCTTTCAAAGAAGCCCATTATTAGACTGTTGTCAAACCAAAAGCCCAAATAACGTGTCTGGAGATACCATTCAATTATATAACTTTTGTACTCCACCTGTTTCTATTTCTATTTCTACTTGGCAAAACTCCAAAATCTACCCCGTATTTGTATTAATTATTCATTTTTATGCTTGTATTTTTAATTTGATCAATCAACTCTTGTGTTTTGTTGGATTCTTTCAATTTTTTTTTTTTTTTTGAATGTATTCAATTAAGCCAATAGCCAACTTCTATCAAGTCTTCATGTTAATAATGCATGCTAATTATGTGACAATTAAATACTTTACATAATGAGATGATTTTTATATATATATATATATATATATATATATATATATATATATATATATATATATATATATATATATATATTCATGAAGGGCTTATATCATTAAATAAATTATCTTAGATATTTTTTAAGATGATTTATTATATCATTTTATTTTTACAAGACCCTTTTTTTATACCAGCCCTCTCATAAATTAAAAATATTTAATTATATAGCAAAGCAAATATGTGAGGGCTTGTGTGCCAAAATTAAAGAAAAGATAGGAAGACTGGTTTTCTAGGTTGGGCCAATACTGCATACGTTTTCAGAAAAATGGGCTCTTTCAAATCAGCCCATTAAAACTTTAGACTAACTTTAACCAAAACCCCACCTACTTGTTAAAAAAAAAAAAAAAAATTAAACCAATGTATTTGTGACAGACAGAGCAGAGGCAGGGGGAATTGTCCAGGTTATATGTGAATGCGAAATCAAGAACAATTAAGAAACAAAGATTATGATTTTTTTTTTAATTGTAACTTCTTATATTTTTCTCTAATTTTTGTTCATTTATATCTGGTACTTCACTATCTTCTGTTTACGTATATTAGACTTGCTTTTTACCTTCAGCTTTTGCTGCTTCCCTTTAAATTTCCACTTCCACGAAACTTAGCATTTCTTTCTTTCTTTTACAAGAAACAAGAATTTAAGCACTTTTTGTAAAGTATTCATTATCTAGATATTGTGCGATTCTTGTGTTTCTTTTCTTTCCTTTTTTTTTTTTTTTTCCTTTCTTGTTGTTTCTTTATTCCATTCGCCTCAAGAGGTTGCCTCTGATGATGTCCGTCTGGGAACAAGATAGAACTTGGTGAAGTGGGTAGCTAGAGAAAATAACCTAACATGTGGGTTTGAAAGTTTAGGGTGAAAATGTTTGCCCAATTCATACATGGGGTGGTTTTATTATAGCCTTTTTTTGTATAATTTTGTGGCCTTTTTTAATCTTTAATTTCTTTAGATGAATAATGAGTAGCTCTGGAACTAAATTTGCGAAACCTGTCCTTGTAAAGATGATCTTTTCTATGTTTGCGTTTCAGAATCTTGGATCAATTTAAGCTTAAGAGAGCGGAGCCGTTCTTATTTCTGTTATTTGGGTTTAAATTGATTAGGTGATACGATTTTCTATTTATTGAAAGGATGGATATAAGTAACTGAGTTGAAAATGCTCTTAGAGTTCAACCAATCGAGTTTTAGACCATTTCAATCTGAAAAGGCATTAAATAGTTTTGTATTTCTAGTTCTCTGCTTTCAATATTCGTGTTTTTTTTTTATAACTATAAACTTGCAATTTTTTCTTATGTAGATTATAATTTGTTTGCAGGAGCTGTAATGGGCAAAAGAAACACTTATAAGTGCTGATTGCTTTGATGGAATGTCCAGTAAGTTTTCTCACTCGTCCGTCACAGCAATGTTCTCCATTTCAACATGCCCGTTCAGTTGTTTGTTATTAAGGGGGAAAAAAAACTGAAAAAATAATGCTTATTCATTCCTTTGCTGGGAGAGGATATTTCACGTGCATGATCATTACGTGTTGAAGTTCAGTGCAATGAGAGTGCATAAGAGGTGAAGTCCAATGACATGTGATTTTCTTTGGAGAGGTCGTGTGCCATTCCTCCTTGCAGTGACAATCTGAGTGAACCACCTTATTATCGTGTAGTTCTGTGTGTTAGTCTTTCCATAGTGTATTGCTGCATGTAATCCTGCTGAATGATTGTAAATGATTTGTTTCTATTATGGCTAAAGAGAATTTCCTTTACAAGTTATTGCCATGTTTGAGAATTCTTGTTTCCCTCAGCTGTTGCAGATTCTTCTTTGTTGTGCAATGGATCTGACTCTGTTTATGGTTTCTCTTGATTCATTATTTCTAACATGAAGGAGCCAAGCAGGATTGGTGACCGTTCAACCAGTGATGTTGTTGTCCGACTCCGAACACAGGAAGGCCGAGATGATTGGTTTTATTGTCATTCTCCTATCTTGGTAGAAAAGAGCAAATATTTTGCCGACCGCCTTTCTGAGAACTGGCCTACATGCCAGATCCTTGACTCACGGAACTGTGTGGAAGTGTACTGCCAAGAATCACAATTTGATCACCATGTCAACTTTCTACGACTTCTCTATGTTGTTATACATGGTTCATTGGAAGACATATGGCATGGTGTGAAGAATGCCCTTGGCATTCTGCGTGTGGCTGTGGAACTTGGGTGCCCACAAATTGTTGCTGCTTGTGTGAACTACTTGGAAGCAATGCCTTGGGAAGAAGCTGAGGAGGAGGAAATCCTAAAAATCATACCAGGCATGGGACTGAAAGCACAACCAATTCTTGCCCGTGTCCAACCAGTCAATCCATTGGCTGTACTGAAGATTTTTATGTCAGCTATTAAATTTGCCACGTCATCACCTCCGTCGCCCATGAATGATCTTAAAATTTCTACACAAGAGCAGCTCGAGTACATGCTGACTGAAGATGATGATGCCCCTCTATTAACAGCTGATGAGGAGGTCAAACTTGAAGTAAAAGAATGTGTGAAGGGACTGTTCACCAGATTTAACAATATGTTAGAAGCTTTGTTATGTGAGCCTGTGGAATCAGCTTATGAAAAATGGAAAATGCTATCTTTTCAATCATATCTATCAGATTTATCATGGGCTTGTCAGATATTAAATAAGTTGGAGATCATGAAGGAATTTGTCAATAGCTGGGTAGGTGCATCAGATAAGATGGTTTTGGTTGTTGAGCAAGCTAGTTCAGTAGCTGAAATTGTTGAGACAAAGTTGAAGGTTGTAGAGGTAGCAGCAAAGGTTTTGGAAGCAATAGGATATGGCAATGTTATTCTGCCTGCTGCAAAACGGCTTCACATGGTGAAGGTTTGGCTTCCATTTGTGAGGGTGACCAAACCATTAATTGATTCTGCCACAACTAATGGCGATGATGCTCCAGAACTGAAGATTGATGGTGAGCTGTGGCAGTCCTTAGAATCCACATTTGTTTCTATGGTTCTCGCATTGCCATCAGAAGACCAGGCAGAGATTTTGACAGAATGGTTAGGAAATGAGCATTTTCACTATCCAGACTTCACCGAGGCATTTGAGGTGTGGTGTTACAGGTCCAAGGTTGCAAGGAGAAGGTTAGCAGACATACTGGGCAACCACGGCATGGCCGATAATACACTTTGATCATCTGTTTTTTCAACTTTTTTGTTAGGCTCAATCAGAAATCAAGAATCCATTTTTCTATCCTTTGCGAAGATCAGGGCTTGGTCTAGAAAGGGTAATTGAAAAAGTCCCTAAACTGGGTGCGCTAGCTTTTAGCTTCTTGTCCAAATGTGAAATTACATTCTAGGGTATGTAAATGATGTAATGTTAGGCTTCAGTTTGATTGTAAATCAGTAATTGTGAATGTCTCTATATCTAGTGTAATTAAACTCAATTAATCTTCCGGGCTTGTGCCATCATATTGTCTAAGTTGCTCATGCCAATTTTCCTTTATTTATTTACGAGATTATTTTCTAATGGAACACCTTACTTATGCTTAATCAATTTTATATTCTATAATTAAAGGAGAGGGAATTCGAAGTCTGCAGGGATTCCCTTGGTGAAGGGCAGTAAGCTTAATAAAATACTGGATGGATCTTTGAAGATCCAACTTTGTACATTAACACAACCAGATACGTTAATTAAGTTGATTTATATGGTTTTCTTTCTTAAAACACAAAACTTTCTGCCACGAAAAGAAATATGACGAACCTTGCATTTGGAATATTACTATTTTTTCAAGGGTTGTTGTTCAGTAATGTTGAGTTGTGAGAATAATAACCAACTGCTAGTCTATGCTATTCGCCTATTCCACCAGCAGTACAGAGCAAGGAACTCCCTTGCCAAAAGAATATAATACATGATATGAGAAAACCTTATCCATGTTGGTCAATTATGGGTTGTAGTTAAGGTGTTAAAGATATCGGTATCCTTGACAAAGAAGCAATCCTTAAAAACAAAGAAATAAGACAAACTTGCACTATACCTCATTCTTTTATCTATTTCTGCCTATTAAGTAATAGTTTGGTCACTTTTCTTGTTCTATGGAGCAATGACTTTGGACAGTTTGGATTGGTTATTTATGCATTTGGTCTTTCTCCTTTTGACTTTATTTTTCTACCCCAGTATTTTTTCCTACTTTTCTTGAGCAGAGAAACTTTTTGGGGGTTCCTTAACTAGTCATAATTTCCCAGCATTCATGCATCAGAAAATAATATTTGTAACCATTTCTGACGCTTTTTGGGGTTCCTTGTCTTTTGAAAATTTTGCTTGAATGGGACCTGTGATGCTTATGCTTCACTAAGCTCTCCCCATGCAGTACCGAACGTGGATATGAAAGGGGTTTTCTTCCAATGTATCGGTCTATAGATGATGTTAACCTATTGATTCTGAAGAAAAATTATCATTACTGTTGTCTGCAGTATCCCATTCTCTTATCTTCATTTCTTGTGTGTAGTTAGTAATCAATTGAGTGTCACAGTTCATACACACTTCTCTTTATTTGATGAAATACACAATGACATCATGATTGCTCGCAATCAATATATATACTATATTGGTATTACCCCAATAAGTAACTTTTATGACACCAATCCATCTACCCATCTTCAAAAACTTACAAAAATAATATACAAGCCTCAACCATACACTAAATCCTAAGCTGTCTTAGAACTCAAATGGTTCTATGCCAAGTATAGACCTATACTAAGTAAATTTTCTTCTTTCTTTACACTACCATGCATTTTCCTTGTTCCCTGGCAATAGATGGAACAGCAACAAATAGTGAAAAGAGATCGTGAAGCCTCCACCTCTTTTACCTAATGTATCAGGCCACAAAGTCTGGCAACAGTTGGGCTATAAACCTCTTTCGATTCTGAATGTCAATGCTCTCGTATGCACTTGAAGAGTGAGGTGTGGATGTGTTAATGGCTCCAAACTCATTTGGTTCGCCGATTTCTACTCTTCTTCCCAACTGAATGTTTTGGTTAGGAAGAAAAGTTTGATGAGTTCCTGATAAGGAGAGGTTCTCACAATGGGGCAGCCCAAGAGTGAGAGAAACACCATTGCCAGAAAACCGTGGTGTGAACTGCTCTCCATCAAACCTCCCAATTTCGCCAATTGGGTATTGCCCAAAACCTCCAATGAAGTTGGTTTGGCCTCCCATGAATGAGTAGCCATCCCTACTCTGCCTCTCGTTGCCGAATTTCATAGAAATCTGCTCATTGTTTGCCTCATCAGACTTGATATCCATGTTTATGGATGGCACACTAGTTGGGGACTGTATCAAATCATGGCTTCTTGGTTTCTTTGGGCTCCCTTGTGTGATCCCATCTAATTCTGATGATCCTATGAAGGAAAATCCAGACTGGTTTCGGACGTTTCCTCCAACAGGAGATGTTGAAGCTGTGGGTATTGAGATCGCGGAAGGAGCATCTGGTGAATTGTCCAAGGACTTAAAACTTCTAGTTTGATTTTCGCTAGCTGAACCTTTCTCTTGCAGAACCGACCTTGAAGCAGAATCTTCATTGTGTTCGCTCTTGCTCGTTTTGTCATCTGATCCATTCTGTTCTTGTTCCTTAATTTCCTCCATGTACATTTCTTCTACCATTGGCTTCCAAAGTCGAACTCGAGCATTTATGAACCAATTAGACACCTGTATAATAACAGACACATAAATATAAGAATTTTCACATCTGGATTTAGGAATGCTTCAAAATGCAGGAGTTGGCTCATACCTGGCTCCTCGTGAGCCCTGTTTGTTTTGCGAGCATGTGCTTGTCTGAATCCTTGGGATAGCTGAAACATGAAGGGTTCACAAATCAGACACGAACAAAAACGGACCAAAGACTAAATGAAGTTAGTTATCAATAGGAGAGGGCAAAAAAATGCAATTGTTAGAATTCTGAGGCTGCTTACGGATGGAGAAAGTGTTCGAAGAGCCAAGCACGGAGGACTGAAACTGATCTTTCAGGCAATCCTCTCTGGGGTCTCCAAGCATTGTGCTGGATCATTCCCAACTGTTGAAGCGCCCGCTGTTGCCGAAGGTGATGATCGACAAATTTAAGCCTTGAACCTTCAATCTTTCCTCCTAAGCAATCCTCTTCACCTAAGCTTTTGTTTGCAGCTTTAATTTGGCCTGTTATTGCATCTTTTAAGCACCTAAACTGCTTGGAGATTGTTTTCAGCGCAAGAGCTGTGTACGTCTTTGCTGAACCAATTCCAGCTGCTTGCTCAAACGAGGAAATCACTATCTGCATCTGGTGATGATACTGCCTGTATCTTTGCTCCACCTGCAGATAATAATAATGTTAAAAAAAAAAAAATGAATAAAAGCATTCCAATTATCTGCTGTAACAACAATAGGATACTTGTTCAATTGAAAGGCTTGAGCCTCCCTCTGTTCCTATCTTGTGAAAATTGAAGTTCTTAATTTAATTAGTGCATATAGCAAGGGTCCAAAAAAGATATGACCTGAAAACACTGGTTGAATACAACACCGAACTGAAATTTAGACTCAGTTTCCTTTGATGTGTTTCTTACAGTGATAGAGACTAACTCAATCCCTAGTGATCTTAGCCAACATTTTTCTCAACACAATCAAGAACATTCCAAGAAACTTTCCTCAGTTTCTTTAACCAAACTTCATTTTCAAAACGAACTTATCTAAACCTCACCAATACAGATTGAAAACAACACATAGTTAAATATATAAACTGCATACCTCATCAAGCATACTAATAAGCTTTGCCTTCTTCATCTGAATTTCCTGCCTCTCTGCAGTCGAAAGCTCCAGTCCACGCTTCCCACTTGCTTCTCCTTCCCCAGACCCTTCACCGGCTGATGATTCTCCAACTACCTTATGACTATTATTACTACTAATCCCATTACTCTTCTTTGACAATTCACTCTTAATTCCGTTACTATTCACATTAACAACCTCATCAAGTAGCTCTTGAGTAGCCTTCAAGTACTTGGAGCTCAACAACACTCCTTGCATACCCGGTACCCCATTTGTCACACCCGAACCGGATGACACAGACCCACCCGACACCCTCATATCCTCACCAGACAAAGGTTGAGCCTGCGATCCGAAACCCCCTTGCTGTTGTGAGGAGAGGCTCAAAGACAGGCCTTGTTGGGCGCGTGGTGTTTCACGCGCGGTCGACGGAGGGTCAATTGGATTATAAAGGTTGTAATGGATACGCGGGATAAGTCCATGCAAAGTGGAAGCGTCATGAGAGTTAGGGTCCAAAGGTATGCCAACGAATTGTTGGGTGTTCGATGGCGCGTGGCCCGAGAGGTGCGGTGGAGGAGAGAGGCTGTTGGCAGCAGCAGAAGCAGCAGCGTTGAGGAATAAAACGTTGTTGGAAGGTTGTGGTGGAGGGGTGTCGGAGTATTGGACATAAGTAGGGTTCATGAGTACCAGAGTTTGAAGACCTTCTGCTGAAGCTGCAGCTGCTTGGATTTCAGGATTCCCATGAAAGTAGGTCGCCATCAGATTGGTTTTCTCGAAAAACTATTTTAGTCTTGTATCTACACTTGAAAAGAGACAACGTCAGTTATTAGCCTTCACATCCAAATATCAAATCGAAACACACATACAGACTTAAATACACACTACCCTCATCTTTCTACATGCACACACCCCCCATATCTGTACAATTCAATCAGTTTTTATGTTACCTTTATGAGAGTGGAATCTGTGATCAACCCATCAAAGACGAAGTGTTGAAATGGATGGGAATTCTACAGAAACTGTGATGATCTCTTCTTACTGTAAGCCTGTGAATCAATAAGAGGATGCATGAGGAATCCAGAAAGTATAGCTAGAAGTGAAGATCGTCAAAGAATTTCTTGTACAAACTCATTTGACCAATAATTTAAAAGTGCGATCAAATCAAAGATTTTAAAAGAATTCTTGTTGGTTCATGTTTATAGGTTTCCATCTTCTAGAGCTTGAATATATATCAACATCCAGAAGAAGAAAGAATTAGAAAAGAAGGGGGAAAGGGAGTGGAATAAGGAGAGGTGATGTTTATATAGAGAGATAAAGAAAGAAAGAGAGAGAGAGAGTGCAGAGATTGATAGAGAAAGAGAGAGAGAGAAGCTAGAATTGATTATAGTATTAGTTTTTATATAATTGGAACCTGTTGTGATGGAAATCTGAGTGTGCACGTGCTTCATGATCATCTGCACTTCAAGGGGAAAGAACAATTTTTCACTTACAATGACTTAAAGCCCATGAATTTTGCGAGAAAGAGAGAGAGAACTAGTTACAGTTGGGGCTAAAATACATGAGATAAGGAAAGGGAGGACATATATATGTATATATATATATACATGAAAAACACAAAGGAGCGCGCACCCACCTGTCTCTTGTATGATCTATCTAAGGATTTAACAGACTTAAGAGGAAAGAGCTTTGTCAGACTCAAATCTCTGCAACTTCCCTTCTGAAAAGGAAAAAGAGACGTAAAGAGAGAGATGGGGTTAAAAAGGCTGAGAAAAAGATACCCTTCTTTATTCACTCATTATCCATACATACAAATATTTATGACCCCCCATTTTTCTTTTTTCTTTTTTTTTAAAAAAAAACAAAACTATTTGAGCTAAAAGGAAATTACTCGACTAGTTAATTCATGTGCCAGTACATGTATATTGTTGTGCTCTTCCTATGTTTTTCTTGATTGGTGGCGGGGTGTGTAAGTATATAAGATCATGAGAGGTTGTTAGCTATTTGTTCTGAGGCACTTGAGGACTATCTTATAGTATACTTATATAGACACCTTCCTTCTCTTTCTCTTTTATGGCTTTTGAGTGAGGTACCTGCGAATACATCAAAACAAGGGAACTTCTGTGATTTGACCTTCTCTTTTCATATCATTTGATGCCTCAGGGCAACTTTGATGAGCCACAAAGAAGCTTTTTCTTTTTTTTTTTAGTGTGAGTCTAAAGAGATCAGGAGGAGTATGTGTAGTAAGTGTTCTGTATATAAAAAGAAAGAAAAGAAAAACAACAATAATAATAAAAAAAAAATTAAGATTTCATCAAAGTGTGTCAGAAGATCGATACACAATCAGCAGAAAAACGAGGAAACGTCTCCTTCCAAAACACAAAAGCTCAGTAAATGAAAAATATAAAGAAAAGACGGATGATGATGATGATGATAAAAACTGCATATGGGTGGAGGGGTCCCTATTGTTCAATTCAAATAATAAATATCTCTGTCTTCTTCACCTTTCTGTTTGTTTTCTTTTTTTATTTTCATTTTTTGGGTATAATTTTTGTGGTTGGATGATAGAGTTTAAAGATAAAGCAATTAAAACACTAAGGAACACAGAACCAACCACCACAATACCTACTTTAATGTTCAATGAAGTTTACATATTTAGTCTTTTTTATATAAAAATCAAAATTATATTATTATTAAAAAGATAACTAGCGAAAAACTGATAAAATTTACAATATTGTGATAAATTGAAGGAAAAAAAATTAAAATCAAATTATAAAATCATTGTTTCTATATATATATATAGACTCCCCTAACTAAAGAATCTACCATTACATTTTATTTTCGAAAAACATGAGTACATAAAATATGATGTAAAAATTTAATCAAAATATCAATAGAATTAAAAAGACTCCGTCACATGTCAAAAGTCTAGAAATAGGCTTTTCTATTTATCAAAACAATAATATTCGCTAAATGTGGTATATATATTTAGTTACCTAAAATCACGATATATATATATACACACGAGAATATATATAAAGAGAGAGAAAATGAAATTGCTATAATAATTAATTTTGATGTATATAATAAAATAATAAATCAATATATGTAGCTAGTTCTGTCTTTGTACAATTGCGTGTATATCAAAAATTGGAATATATATACGAAAACATGTATCAAAATATGCAAAATTCAGTAGTGGATAAATTCAAATGCATGCATTTGCATAGAGGTAGCCAAAATATATGGGCTCTGTCTAGCCATAGGTTCTCACTGTTTTTCTTTTTCCTTCTTTTGGGTAAAGCATCCAACCTACTAACAAATTTTAAGAAACAAATTACTTGTATCTTAATTATGGAAGAATTATCCCGTATTTGCTTCTGACACTTTTCTGTCTTCAATATTTTTCCATTATTCTTCTCCAAACAACACCTCTAGAGGGGGCCTCCAATTGGAAATATAAAACAAGGGGTTGATAGGTAGCTGTGTAGCTAAAATTATTTAAAGGTAATGACTATAATAAATAAAGAAGAATAGGTCTTCGTGCCAGACCAGTTAATTCATTCTCAACAGCAATCTTTATAAATTTTTGTATCTATGCCTGATTTAGATCAAAAACCAGTTCTATCTCCATCAGAAACAATGATAGTACAAGAATGACCTTTGTGATGTTAATAGGAGCAGTGTACAAACAAGGCACATTCATGATGTTCATCATCAGGTAAACAATGTCTGGTTGCAGCAGGGCAATTAATATATACAATGTTGGGTTTACTATAAATTAAGTGAAAGGGGATTTGTGTGATGGTATTAAATTTCTAAGTCATCCTCGGATTCTCTAAAGAAAACTTTGTAAGAACTTTGCAGTTTATTAATTTTGTCAGGCTGACACTAACTAATTCACTGCCAGTGAAAAAATTATGCTGCATGCTGCCATAAAAAGCAAGTGCTTCTAATCTCAACTATCTGAAGTACCTGTCTAGGCAGTCAGGTATACCTAGAATAATTAACCATAGAAATAGGGTTGGAACCTTTCATAGAAGATCAGGTCCATCCATTGTCTATTGATGCTGCAAGATAATTGCTATACAGATGATAATATTTACTTCCTCAAAGGTAAAATATATCCCATGTTAATTGAAGAAACTGACCAAAGGTAAAATAAGTCGCCATGATCATGCAAGAATCTTCATGAAAATTAGGCACCTATTCAATTTGAAAGCCGAAAAATTCAAATGTTGGATTGGCATTGGAGTAGAAGAAATAAATTTCTTGACAAAATTTCCTTGAAGGCAACTTTCATTGTACAAAAAAGCATCAACTCCGAATATGATGTGATAATAATTGTCCACTGAATTTTTTAATAATTGGAAATATATATGGGTTGTTGACTTGGTCATTTGAAGTTCAGCTTTATTTTTGTTTTTAAATATCGTCAGTTTCTTTCGGTATTAAACTCCGAACGGATAGATTTTCTAACTGGATTTATGGGTGCAACCAAACTTGTGACCTTCCAATGTCCTTTTCAAGTACATCGATATACAATATCAATCAGCAACTTTAAATTACAAGTTGCTGTTGGATTTAGCACAGATCGATCATGTTCTAGTTCTACTGTAGTATTGCTATGTTAATGATTTTGATTAAGAAAATGTATGCCAAGGAAGCTTCGATATATACTGGAATCGAAGAGTAAAAGTAACCATTAATGATGGTGACTTTTGATAGAATTAAAATTCAAACAAAACCTATTTTATGATATGAAGAACATATATTTGATTGTTGGTATTTTTAATTCACTAAATTCTTAGTTCATGTCGCTGTTTTGTCAGATCTAAATCTTTCACTTACAATATCTATGGTTTAACCTAGCTAGTACATGTGCCCGTACTAATATTATAGTGTCCCCTTAATGGTATGAGTCCATTTTCAAAAAATGCAACTGGTGCATATCACATCAAAGTAGTCCCCTAAGTTCTGTGCAACCATCTGGAATGCATCTCTCTCTCCCTCTCTCTCAATTTTTATTCAAAAATGTTTTAGGCTAGTAAGTGGGCTATGGTGCATGATCTCTTCTCATGTATATATATATATATATATATATATTCTACTCAAGAATCTTATCATGCACGAAGACCTTCTCATCGCTGCTTGTCTCTAGTTTTCAAAATTCCTATTTCGCTTGCAAGAAAATAATAAATCTCATGAGTTAAGTTTTTTTTTCCCCCTTGAAAAAAATCGTTATTGAAAAATATTTTTTTCTAAAAAATACTTAGTTATTTTTAATGTTTTATTGTATTAAAAAGAATATTATCTGAAAAACTAAATTATTTTTTATTGATAATTATTGAGGAGTTAATTACATTTTTTGTTTAGCAACATGTCAAGTTGTGTTTTTTAATCTTTATCATTTAAATAGATTAAAGTATAATTGTTTTCTACAACTATTTTTGTTAACTTCCATTGACTTTATGCTGAGGTAAATGTAAATTGCACAAGTGATACCGACATATGGGTTCCACTATCAATTTGTTTTTTTTTTTTTTGTACAAACTTATTAATTTTTTCTATTTGAGTATGTGAATTTTAAATTTTATTATTTAAATATATCAACTTGTAATTTTTTTATTTGAATAGTTTTGATAACTTTAATATGACGTATCCGTTAGCTGCACACATAGAATTATTATGTGGGCTTATTGTCAAAACACACGACGACTAGAAAAAGATAAAAAAGTAACGATTTATTCTCATTCTCATATAACAACAATAAAGAAAAATAAATTAAATAAAAACAATAAGATATTTATAATCTTCACATAAAAATAATTTTTTCTTTAAAAAAATAAAAAAATTATTTAAACAAATCCAGATATAAGAAAAAGAATATTGAAAATTAAAACAACAAAACTTAATTGTGTTCATTCACCAAGGCAATAACTCAATCTCATTCTCGGTAGAAATGCTAAGAATGATGATTGTTCGAAAGATGAAAATATCAAATTGAGTTTTAATTTGGAGGAAATGATGACTTGAATGCGGATTCGATAAAATTGATTGATTGATCGGATAAGTTATAATTATATATCTCCTATATATCTTTAGATTTTTAATTACATCTCATTCGTTTACGAAAGGATTTGAAATGTTCAATATATCCTTCCGATCAATTTTTTTTATCAAATTAAAAAATTTTAATCAAAATGTCCTTGATTGAAATGGAAAAAAAAAAAAAAAACAATCTAAAGACTTAAAAAACGAAACATATAAGTTACATTACTTCAATTTTTTTTCTTTTTTGGCATTTTATTAAAAGATATTTTGGTAAAAAAAAAAATTTGATTGAAATGACATATTAAATATTTTTTAAAAAAACAAGTGGAAGATTTTGTATATATAAGGATATATTGGTATATTTATCCTTATGTTTTATAAGGTTAAAATATTTTTCCTTTTTTTATGAAAATAAAATGTTTTTCTATAAATCTGAAGTATTTAGATGCAGTAGAGTTAGAAAATATGTTTTTTGTTGACCCATATTCTTGCAGTGGAAATATACAGAAAATATTTAAACAATTTCTATCGAACAAATACGAAACACTTAATTAAAAAGCTCAAGATATATTTCAATAAAAATTAGAAAGAAAAAAAGAAGTGTATATATATATAAAGCTTGAGATATTGGAAACGATTCAAGTGTGTGTCAGAAGGAACATATATAAAACATTGCAGAGTTAAAAGTTGGTATGCAGAAATACACATAAATTGCCCAATTAATTGTTTTATGTGTACCAATGACTAAAACCCGAAAATCTCCAGTCAATATCATCATCATTAATAATAATAATTTTTGAACAACTAAATAATTTAGATGTAGGAGTAGATGTGTGGGACCCTTCTTCTCCATCTTCACTTTTAGTTTGGTAAACTATCTAATTAACGGGCCAAAACAAAATTCTAAATTGATTAGGCAAAGAATCTTATCTCAACCTCTAAAATTTTGCAATTTTCTGTAAAAACATACTACCGGACGGATATCAAAACTTGTTATTATAGACTTAATCTTTTTGAAAAAATTAAGTTATTTATATTTTTTCCTATCAATTTATCTATATGTTTGTTCATAAAAAGAAAAGAAAGTGAAGAGATTATGATCCTCGTAGATGATTTTTATTTTAAATTGATCGTGTGGTTCATTTAACTTGTGATACGTTGAATTAATTATAAGCACCTGCAAAATAAATCATCTTCTAGTATTTGGAATATTTTCAATGATTAAGTTAGCTTGTTAAGAGAAGAGTATGACTTGAGTAGATCTTAAAGAATGTTGCTCTTATATAAAGAAGATATGTAATATTATATATGTTTTGAGCTTAGATGATACTCGAGTATGTCCTAGACTTGTTTAGGCTAAATGCTTGAGTCCATTTATTTATTTTTATTATATTTTGTAGTTTATTTATCTTATTTGCATAAGGAGTTCTAATTGTATTAGGAGTTTATGTTAGTCTTTATTTTTTTGGATCTATATTTATTGTGGACCTATATTTATTTTAGTCTTTATCTTGGGTATGCCTTATCTTATTTGTTTTGCATCAAGATCTAATTGTACTTCAATTGGCATCTAATTGGGGCAAGCTTTATTGAAATCTATGAATCCATACATATTCTCTACTTTTTGTTTAGGTTTTTAACTATCATAACATTTTTTAAGCGAGTACGGATATATTATTTCTTTGATGAAATTTGTCGTTTACGGTTTATCTACCTCTTTAAAAATGATTTTTATGTCTCTTTCGAAATTTCTCTTCGTTGGCTTACTTTGCGAAAAGATGGGTCGACATTTAGGGGATGGGAGGCTATGTTTGGGCTAGTCCTCACTATATCGGTTAGACAAAAGGTGAAGTTGTTGGCTTTGAACTTAAGGAGTTCCATAATCATTTTCTTTGTTCAAGTGTCGGGGTAGAGCCAATCTTGGTCGAGGAATCTAGAATTCCTTTTAGCATCACATTATGTAGTTCTTCGGTCACTTTCGTTCACTTTTCTTTCTTTTTTGGAATCTACATTTAAACTTCGATTGTCATAGTTTTATTCTCTTTTGAACAAGAGGAGGTATATTTATGGGTGGCTAGTTGGTTACATAAAGATATCGCTCATCATTGAGAATTTCATAAAAAAGGTATTTGCTATTGATGATCGCATCTATTGCATGTAGCAAAGGTCAATCGATATTAGAATTATAAGGAAGATCCATCTAAATCACTATGAACATTTGCTATAGGTCGAGTACATAGGGTAAACACCTATAGTGATTCTTACATCAATAGTTATTGTTACTAGTATTCATTTTCCTTTTATCCCTATCAAAGAGGTTTGGATGGGCCATAACTTTGAGATGGTGATTTTCATCAAGTCAAATTTTTTTTCAATATGTTAACGGTGCTATCACGATATATGAAGATACGATAGACCTTGTGATTAGACATCATGATTGAAATTACCAACTCATCTCCACAAAAGAGAATAACTCATTAAGTGCGTAGGAGTGAAAGTGATTGGTTGATGCCAAAGGGTGATTCTTTAGAAGTATCCATAACTTGATTGCTGTCCATTTTTCTTTTCTAGTTGTAATCTCTTCTTTTTGGGGTTCTTCTCATGATAACATTAACCCTTGGAGCTAGACCATAACATCTCATAAGTTTTTTCCCTTTAAAGGCTTTGTTATTGGTCTTATTTGCAAATTATTTGAGTAACCTTTAAAGATGAGTTATTCTATCTCATTTCTTAATGCAAAGAAGTCCTTCATATCGTGACCCTAGTCTTTGTGAAAGAGCAAACATTTCTCATATTCTAATATTGAGGAACCCGTAGTGCCCTGCACCTCGGCCCATATATAATGGAATTACAAGTAGAAGGACGCTACATACAATACATAACTCAACTCAAATTATAAGTAAAAAAAGTCATGACCCGTAATTAAATCTAACTCAAATAAAATCCAAATATAACAACTAAAATCCAAAAATTTCATCATATGAATTATAACTTAATATATTTAATATAAAATCTTAAACATTTTAACATGTGTCATAACTAAATATATTTACTAAAATATAAAATTGTATACATGTTGAAATTTCAAATATAACATTAAAATCAAGTGGTCAACTAGTAAAATATCATAAAACTAAATTCATAATAAACTTCAAGTCACCACTTAAACCTAATTACCAAAAAAAAAAAAAAAACCTAATCCCTTCACACGAGTGTGCTCAATGTGCATCGGCTCCATCATCAACATATATATAAGTTGGTCATGACTTACACCACAAGATAAAACATGAGCTAAAACCCAATAAAAATGGTCATGCATAACATTTTATAAACTTTCATGATGTATGTGAATATATTTTTTTCTTGATATGGGTACCCCACTAGACGTTATGTCTAGTCCTTTTTTCTTTACCAAAATTATGTATTTCCAAACCTTATCTTTACCTTTGTCTTTACCAAAACCTTTACCTTTCACACATAATGTGATTCCAATTCATTTTATGAAATATGTAAATCTATTCTCATGATGTAAATGCACATAAAAATGCATATAAAAATTCATTTACTCATATAACACATTCACACATAAAGTCATTGTGTTGAGTTGGATCATGCTTACTTAGTTTCTTTGTAATTCAACAATTATCCTTCTTAAGTAATTTAATTTCTATCATTAAAACAATCGACAATATATGTTATACTTAAATCAATAAACTCATAAATAGACTCCTTGCTCAATAATTAACTAATAAATCCTAAACTTCGTATTTCACTATTCATCATCTTTAATCCTTTTAAAATATCTTATCATCACAAGAATAATTTCATAAACCACGTATTCAACCTTTCTAAATTACTTTATCATTACAAGAACACTTCAATAAACCACATACTAAAATTTCAACTCAATCTAAGCTTTACAACATCCTACATCTACAAAATTCTAATTTAATATATTAAATTATAAAATAATTCATATAATAAAATTGAATTAATTAAATTATAAATTAACTTCATAAATCATTAATCCAAGGTAATTAATTATAATCTAATCAATTAAAATTACTTAAATTATATTTTTCTAAAGTGGGTCTCAAAAATCTAACTTCATCAATACTAGCTCAAATTACAAAACTATTACAATCTAACCTCATAATCATTAATAAGCATTTAAGAATAAATCCAATAAAAAATCATAATAGAGATTATACTTTTTTTGTGAGTTTGAATTTTAAGCTCAAGAACACTAACTCTCCAAGCTTCAATCTTGCTACTTATCTACTTAGATATCAAATGCTAACATAATCTAATGTTTTTGTGGTGAAACGGGTTAGAAATGTGCGAGAGATGGTGGAGATGAAGTGAGCGGGGTGGTGTTTGAGAGAAAATGCAAGAGGAATGAAGAAAAGTTAGAAAATGACCAATTTTCATCATTTTCTAGCATTTGAAACAAAAGACCAGTTTTTTCTTTTTTCCACACTTTAAAACTCACTTTTACGAGTTCCATTCAAGACTCACAATTTTCATTACTCTAATCCATCTTACTTATTAAATTTAATCAAGCTTAACTAACTCCAATTATCTTGTTTTTCATTAATTTTAAAACAAATTTAATCTAAAAGCCCTCACATAATGAAAGTAATTAAAAGATATCAACTACATGCATAAAAAAATAATAATAATAAGATACAAATACAAGCATACACATGCATAATAAAAAGAAAAAAATTTTGAGTGTTACAACCATAATTGATGGAGGGTGAGAGATGTAGTGTTAATCCTAAATTGTGATGTACACCTCTATTTGGGTGGTATTTAGAGGAGTTGCTTGGATTTTAGACTCGATGGAGTAACTCGCATCAAGAGAAAATTGGGAGGATTTGTATTTTTTTAGCTTTTTCCCTATTCATTCTTTGGGGTAAGGCACGGACTATTCTAGCAACCTCGGCATCATCTATCCATATGGTGTTTCATTTCTTTTTTTCGACTTAAGATAGATTTCGATTGGAAAGGGCATAGAGTTCTTCTCATAATTCTATGTTGTGAACCCCTTCGATAAGAGCTTTCATGGATACGAGCTCCAAAGCTAGTCTACCTTTAACATTTTCTCATGGAATCTTGAAAGGTAAGCTCATAGGCTTTCCTCTTCCCTTTGGTAAATGAGGAAGAGAGATAATGGTTTTTTTTTTTTTTTTTTGACGAGAGATCCCGATGGAGAATCGGGACATGAGTTTGGAGCATAAATCTTCTAGGTCAATTATTGAGTAAGGATTTAAGTTGTAGTGTTGTGTGGTTCCTCTAAACTTGGTGGGAAGGATTTTACATATGGCATTCATTTCTCAAAATACAAGCTTAAGCTCTTCATTGACGTTTTATACGTGTTTCTTGAGTCAATAATTCTCTTATATATGTCCAAATCCAATCTTGTCAAGATGAACTCTCGCAAGAGCTTTGTGTTTAATACTAGGGTTGATAATGGAGAAGCTTGGAGATCTCGATCAAAATGATTTAGGTCAATTTTACGGATTGCTAATGGTTCTACCATCGTTAGACCTTGTTTAGGCTACGAGCTAATGGAGGTAGTTTGAGAATACATGGTTTTTTTATGACATTTTTCATGGTGATGTTGTTATTGTTCTTGGCAAGGTTTTGATGTCTCTACTTTTCATATTTCTCATTTGGAAGCCTTTTAGGCATGTCGTTTCTTATGAGTAAGAGAGTGGCTTAATGATGGGTTGGAGAGTTATTGACATTCTTCCATTCCACTCTTGATATTATGGCACCTCTTCTCTTCTTCTTCAAATGATAATCTTCTACGCATATGCGAGAGAAGAGATGTAGGATTCAATGACGAGTACTTTTGGTGTTGACGAAGGCATAGTCAACATCTTTAACTATTTATGGGTCTGCGAGATAAGCCTTTATTAGGATTTCAATGCGTCATTATAATTAGAGAATATCAATTGGTGGAATACCGGAGCTATTAAAATCGAATGGTGTAAAATATATTGGAGTTTCTAGATCGTTAGTCATGAAGAAACTTGAAGATGGGGGAATGACCAAACTCGTCCTAGGCAGAGAGTCCGGCCCTTCGTGGACTTGTTGACTAGGTTTTGGGTGTTGAGCTAAATATAGTCATGGGGATTGGATCTTTTCCCCTAAATATCGTTTGCAAATAAATCCGTTGTTTTCGTCGGATAAATTAGGAAGCGAGTGCATTATATCTACACTCGGTTAATAGTTTCAAAGTTTGAGTCATTAATTCATGTAGCATTAATAATAATGATGCTTATTTTTGTTGTTTTAGTATGTATGTATGCTTGTGTTTTTGCTATTTGGGAAGCCAACTAGTCTTAAGTTTGTTTTTATATATATTTTTTGGGTTTTGAGGTTCTGCATCTTATAAGCTTGTTTTTTCTCTCTTGCTCAGGTGTTTATGAATCTCATGAGTCATCTTGAAAAAACATTATTAATAATGGTGCAGCAGTTATCCTCTATGTAACAATAACTATATTTAAAAACAGAATTATGTGGGATATTTTCATAATTTTATGTTAATGCCAATTTGATGGACCTGCAGAATCATCAGGACGTAATACATAGTAGGTGAGGCCTGATCACTGTGCAGGAGTCAATGATGAGCTAATCTATCCAAAAGAATAGTCATAAATATTTATTTTCAAAGTTTGAGCTAGCTGTGCTAATTAAGGGTATGGTTCACGATGCTTCAATAATTATGCTTCGAATTCGCAGGTCGCCCGTTAGGTGGGTATACACTCCCAAATCTTAGCTCTAATGGCTATCGCGACGACTCCTATAACCAAAACGCTTAAAAGCCAACTTCTGTATATATATATATATATATATTAATTGGCCCTACTTGTTAAGCTTGTTGACCGCGGAGGGAAAGATATAACAGCTGCTTTCAAGCTGGACCCAAGCCCCGCTAGCTACCAAAAAGAAGGCTGCTTCTTTGTTATGCCGCGTGATTAATGTTTTATTTATTTATTTTTGTGAGTTATCCTCTTTTTGTTGCAATGTACAGTACCTGCAGTCTTAAGACGCAGAAATTTGGTTTATGTTTGTAAAAACTCTCAACGCCATAGTACAAACACTTCGGGCTACCATTACCTCCTTAGGATCCCACCTCTACCATAAGAATCATGTGCAAATAAAGACACATACATGTAACTTATATTGTTTTTAAGAAGACATAATTCTAACCTTAAATTTTGAAATTTCCACTTGAATTAATCTTCAAGTTCAAAACCTCAAATTGATAGGGTAAAGAATATTTAGGGATTGAGAGATATCCTCAATTGTATTGGTACACAAACTACTGGGCTTTTCATTAGTTAAAAAAAAAACAAACAAATCAGCTTGCAGGAATGGATGTTATTAGTCGATTAAATTAGTTAATTTGATACAGGATAAGCAATCTAAAATCCAATCCTACTAATGATTCATGGAATGGAAAGAATTAGAAATTAAGTTAAAAAAATCCAGCCGAGGACAAACCAATGAATTAGAAAAATAAAAGTGTTTAATATATTTTTTATTTTTTTATTTTTATTTGAAAATATTTTTTTACTTAACAATTATAAGTACTATCGAACTAACTTGAACATCAATTAACTTAAACTAATTAATCTTTTCTATGTACGTATATTAAAAAATTAATAATCAAATATTTAGGTACCATTGATTAATTCTTGTTCCACGTACTTCTTTCTTTAAAAAATTGTCATTGTTAACATGGTGTTTCTGAATTAATTACTATTAGCTTAATGATGATTAATATACTAACTCTTCCCTCTCTTTGCTTTTTCTAAAAAGTTTTGAAGACTGGTCATTCTACAATATCTTTAACTTGTCGGCTAGTCATTTTAGATCTTTTTTTAAACGTCAAATTCATTGAATCACCCTCAACCATATGCAAACTAGTTTGATTATTTGAGGGGAAAAAAAAGGTTGAATTGACAATATACAGGAGAGAACTCTTCGCCGCATTTGCTAGTCACGAGGGTGATAGAAGGAAGTGCAAGCGTTCTCTATGAACAGTTTTAATTATTGCTTTGTCCAACAACTGAATGTAAACTGTATGCGCATGATGGGAACTCCCACCTGTGAATAATTACTATTAAGTACAGTGCACTGCGCTGAAACATCCTTATCTGTGGTTTTTTCAATGCTACTCTTTTGATTTTGATTTTGATTTTTTTTTTTTTAAGAACGTTAGGAAACTTGGAATGGAAAAATGTCAGGTCGCGTTTTTATCTTTTGCTAAAAGTTCAAGAACATTCATTAGAAAGTTTCAACCACAGGGAAAAAAAAAAAACCACATACAAACACAATGTTTTATATATACGATTTGGTTATGTTTATACCTTGTACAAAAAGGATAAAATTTCACTATATTCGAATCGAGTAATACTAGAGGTAGATTTTTACTAATTTTTGTTATGACATATTAATTAGAAAAAAATAATTAAAAAAGATAGATCTTTCACAATTAATGTGGCATTAATATTATTAAATTTATCTACACTTATCACATATTACCACATGCTTTAATAAAAAAATAATAATAAAAATGATCTTTTAACATTATTCATTCAAATCGATATGAGTGTGGAAAACTGTGGATCCTAATTCAAACATTTTCAATCTCATAGCTTACCCTTCTTTACGTAACATAACCCTAATAGCCACTAGATCAAATTAAGGTCCTCCATCTTGTCAATGAGCAAATTAAGATTCAGTCTAAACCGTGACATGACAAGCAAGGCAAGACAATAAACGCGAAAAGGTTGTGGAAAACTCACAATACTAACAACGATGCATGGTGGACCTTATTTCTTTTGAGATATATATATATTAAATCTGATATTCTTTTTATAAGTTCTAATTTTATTTTTTTCTTCAAATTTAACAAGAGCGGTAGCATAAAAGGACAATTGTAGATATTGTTGGGACAAACCATTACCACCGAATCCAATTGTTGTACAATAATAATGCAAGTTTTCCATCACATTTCACCTCTTATGTTTTACATTAATTAACAGTAACTATATATTGCTAAGGCCGTAACTTTTTTTCTTCATTTATTTGCATGTTTGTATCAGTCGAGAGAAATAAAAATAAATGAAGATATATATATATATATATATAGTGGTATTGTATTGTATTTATATGTAAAGTAATATATAATATAGGAAAAATTACGATGTCTTATAATACAAAAAATATAAGTAGCAATATAGAAAATTACAATATATAATATATAAAAATACTTGTGACTTAATACACACTCTCTCAAGATGAGGAAGATACAAACCCACATGAAACTTAAAAGTAAACATAAAGAAGGGATCAACAATAAGAGGTTTAGTAAGAACATCAATAATTTGATATTAAGAGGACACGAACCTAATGTAAAAAAAAAAAACTATTATTTACTTAATCTCGGACAAAATGAAAGCCAACTTTAACATGCTTAGTATGAGCATGGAAGACATGAATAGTTGATAAGTAATTAGCATAAAGATTATCACAAGCAAAGAGTTGGTAGAGAAGAATGTGTAATAGTTAGTTCACGAAAAAGAGATTGAACTCATTGCAATTTGAAAGCACCATTAACAAGACCCTTATATTACGCTCGAGTGAAGGAGAAAGCAACAATTTAATGTTTACTAGATTTTCAAAAGACAAGATTGTTAGTGAGAAAAATTACATAACAATCCTTAGACTTACGATCATCAAGACTATCAGTCTAATCAGCACCAAAAAGACATAAAGTTGAAGAGAAGAGTGTCTATTGAGTTGAAGACCATAATGAAGAGTATGTTGGAGATAGAAAAGAATGCACTTAGAAACCATCCAATCATCTTTAGAAGGAGAATGCATAAACTGATACCCTTTGTTAACACAAATCTAATATTAGGACGAGTAAGTGTCAAATATTATAAAATACCAACAATATTGTGACGATACGTAGAAGCCTTAAAAAAATGATTTGTTGTTAAGATAAAGCATGGTCGAAGTTGAAGCTGGAATAGTTTTGTGTTTGTAGGTGGACATAGGAGCTCGTGTAAGAATATCTTGAATATATTTTTATTGGTAAAGAAGAAGGCCTTGGATAGTAGATGTCACCTCCGTATCAAGAAAATAAGTAAGAAGACTAAGATTATTTAAGTAAAATTCAACAAGTAGTGCGATAAGAATGGTAATATGAAAGGAATTACTATCTATAATATGAATGTCATTGATATAAACTAAGAAAAAGATAGAAACTTCAATGGTAAGAAAAATAATGAGTGAAGTATCGATTTTGAAACTCGCAAATTCAAGACGTAGGAGAAATTGATCGAATTGAGAGTATCATGCACGTTGTGTATGTTGCAAACTATATAGATATTTGTGTAACTTACACACATAAGTGGAGTATGTAGAATGAAAAAAACCAAGTGGTTGCTCCATAAACATATATTCTATAAAAAAAGAAACATCATTCGGAAAGGCATTATGATGTCAAGTTGATGTACCAATCATTGCTTAGAAATGACAATATTAAGAACAATACGAATGATAGCGAGACTTAATAATAAGATTGAAAGTCTCGTTGTAATTCATATCTTTGTGTTAATAAAACTTTTTGGCCATAAGTAAAACGCTCCAAAGAACTATTCACTATAAGAAAATCAAAAAATAGTGATGGACTACAATTCATCGCCAAATAATGATGGAATAGAGATGGTTTGGCAATAATGATGGATGATATTCCATCACTATTTGTGATGCCAAAATCTTCTTAGGTGTTTTAAAGACTTGTTTAGTGATGGAATTGCTATGGAAATCAACAATGGGTTACTAACTTGTCACTATTTTTTATGTTTTACTTTAGCGATTAAATATCCTTCACGAAAGTACTAAATCTATCATTAAATCTAAAAAATGGGTGGTCTTTTAAAAAAACACCCATTTGATGATGGAATAGAAATGAAAACTTAATTTTCTTCACTAAATAACAACTAATTAGCGATGAGCACATTTTCGTCGTTGGTTGTAAAAAAGTAGACAACCTTCGAAATTAAATAGCTACTTATTTTACGAAGGATTAGTGACGGACACTTACATCCGTCGCTAAATAACAACGGACTAGCAACAAGATTGTGTTTGTCACTAGTCCGAATCCCTAATTAAACCCCTCATTTCTTTTCTTCTTTCCTCATTTTCTTCTTCTTTCAACTTTTCCTCTCTAGCCGTCGGCTCTTTCCCCACCCAAAATCATTGGAAAATAACACTCATTCACTCCCCATCAAAATCCATACCCACTCTAAACTATTTTCTCCCTAAAACCCTCATTTTCCCTTCCTTCCTCTCCCTCCCTTCAAGTCCAAATTAGGTAAGTTTTTTCTCTCTCTCTCTTTTATTCCTTAAAAGTTATTTATTTTCATAACTATTAGGTTAATTTTAAATTTAATTGATTAATTTAAAATTTTGTATAGTTGTAATTGTTAATTTGTTGATTAATTTGTTAAATTATTATTTTTTTTTGTTAATTTTTAGGTTATTTTTTTAATTAATTTGATTTAGTTTTAATTAATTAATTAGGTTAATTTTGATTATTTGGTCGATTTGGTTTAGGTTCAATTAATTAATTAGGTTAAATTTTATTAATTTTTAATTCGTTGATTAATTTTTTAAACTATTTTTTTTTTGTTAATTGTTAGGTGTTAATTAATTATTAGTTTTGATTTATTTTTAATTAATTAATTACGTTAATTTTGATTAATTGGTTGATTTGATTTAGGTTTAATTAATTAATTAGGTTAAATTTGATTAATTGGTAATTTGTTAATTGTTATTTTTTGTTAATTATTAAGTTAATTTGTTAATTAATTGTTAGTTTGATTTAGGTTTAATTAATTAGGTTAATTTTAATTAATTAGTTGATTTTATTTAGGTTTAATTAATTAATTAACAAAATGGAGAGTCGTTTGTAAGATAAAAGGTAGTATTGTGGTTCATTTGCTAGAATCGTCTATTGCAATCCAATAAAATACAAAAGCTGTTTCATGATGATGATTCAAAAATTGAATATAATTTGATCTAGGGAGATAATGAAGTGAAGTCTGTTAAATGATCCAAATGGATCGTTTATAAATATAAAAGTAATTAAAGCTAATGAAGAAGATGAGAGTGAATATGTATGAGAATCGATTGAATGAGAGAAAAACTTAAAAGATTATTATGAGAGTTAAAATTAAAGATCCATTTTATTTGTTGTATTCATTAAATTATATTGTTTTATATATTATGCATTTTTTAGATATTTGTTATGTATTTTGGGTGTATTGAATTTTTTATAGGTGGCGTTTTTAGTAATAAAGGAATATCCAATTTACAAAAAAGACTATATTGAATTTTTTGTTTATTTTTATGAAAAAAATTTATAATATATTTTTAGTTGAATTTTTATTCTTTTTTTGTATTTGTTAAATTATTTTAGGTATTATTTTAAAGTTATGCCTCATGGATTGGATAGATTTAATTACGGTGCTAGTGGTTGTGACTCTAATGGTGAAAGTGTCCGGGATCATGGCACTAATATTGATAGTGTTCGTGATTGTGCCACTAATAGTGGTGCTATACATGGATGTGAGACTCGTTAGTGTAAATGTACGGGACTCGTGGACTTGATAGTGGCTCCACCATGTTAACATCCCCACCAATAGTGCCCTCACCAATACTACCCCCACCGATAATGCCCACGATTGCGAATGTCTCTAAGATAGTTTCCTCGGCTCCAAGAACTCGTACTTGGATCCGATTCCGGATAGACCATTTGGATCGTAAATAATCGATAAGTGATATGCTTTAATAAGGTAATTAGTTTTATATTTTCATGTATTAAATTGAAATTATTAATTCACTTATTTATTATTTATTTATTTTATTTAACAACTTGGTTCTATTAAGTAAGTGCTCTATAAAAATCATTGTAATTTTTAAGAAGTGGTTAGATGTCACTAGCTCCACATAGAACTCTATCTTCATAGAGATGAAAGACTTTTACTTTAATGAGTTTAGGATAACATATTAATTATTTGCTTATATTTCATTTAAAGTATCAATATAACATGAAATATATTAATATTTTTTTCTTCTCTAAATAGAAGTACATTTTATGGGATGAGATCGTCGATGCATTAATGAAGAATGCATGGGAGAGTCTACCATGGAGGTGATACAACAACATGCTAAACAAGCTAAAAAACATGAACGAAAAACCCACGTATTTTTTTAAAAAAAAGTGTGGGAAGCATGGCATTGAGATTGGGCTACACCCGAGTTTCAAGCTTGATCTCGATAAACATCTAAAAACTACTTGTCGAGAGACAGTGGTGTTCGTGCTAGTCCATCCGGGCATATGGAAGGTCCATCTCTTTGATTGAGTATGTTGAACATTTCGTAAATCCTATTATCCATAGTATTATAAATTAAGTTTTATATTTATTACATCTCATATTAGTTTGTTTACTTTTTTTCAGCATAGTAAATTGGGTCGTAACCCAAATCCTTACGAGTTCTTCGTAACCACTAAAAAAAAAAAAGATAGATCATTCCTCGACCGATGGTCCTAGACAATAATGATGAGTTTTTATTTTTATAAATATACATATATCAATATAATCTAAAAAATATATTTATCATTTAATATTACAATTATTTAAATGATATAGGAGCATGTATAGTCAATGCAAAAAGCGATTGCTAAAGAGTAGCAATAGGGTAATCCATCATCTCCAAACATCAATATGTCCAAGATATATTTGGACATTGTAGGAAGGGAGAAGAAGGCGAGAGTGGCCCCCGATCATAAAAGTCCAATTATTACTCTCATTCCGACATCAACTCCTCTCCTGCTACTTCGCGATATCTTGATGGTAACATCTAGGAGGCTTCTATCTAGAATGAAGATAGGATCGAGGGGATGAAGATTATCATCCGGGAGCGAGGTTTGTCTATTAAGGACTCTGCAGAATCGGATGCGGACAGTGATAGGGCTATTGCGAGACCTGCAGGCAACCTCGTGTCCCTCTTGTTGACCACTCCACAACCTAGGAGTTAGTCGTTCCTCTCAATACACAACAATTGAAAGATGATATAGGAGATGATGAGGACTAGATTTTTTTTTTTAAGTTTTTTAATATTTTTGTACATCTTAATACATTTACATATTTATTTGGTTTCAATTTATAGTATTTTAATTTTATTAAAAAATATTTATTGTTTTAATCAAGTGATATTTTTAGTTATTTGTTACTACTACTAACATTAAAAGACTATTAATTTACATTCAAAATTTTTTTCCTTCATTTAGCGACAAAAATTAAACCATTTTAGGATGAACACTTATATGGTCGCTAAATAATAATAGATCTACAAGAAACTTTAGCTATAACAACTTAGTGATAGAAATTCCATCGTTATTTAGCAATGAAAATAGTGAATTAACGACGGTTTTGAGACAAATACTAGCTCGAGGAGACTATTGTTTACTACATTTTAGTGATAGAATTTCTACACATTAGCGATGGATTAGTCGTCCGTAAGAAAATAGCGATGATGATTTTTGTTATAGAAATTGTGTTGTCGTAAATCCGTCGCTAAGAACAATAACGACAAATTTTTACTATGTAGCGATGAAAAAATCTATCTCTATTTTTTGATTTTCTTGTAGTGATTAACCTTTCTTCAAACCCAAATAATATTCATGTAAGGAAGTTAGAGAACAAAAGTCCACTTATGATTAGCATTTTAAGGCACTCATTTAATCAAGCATAATATCTGCTATCTTACATTCAACCCCTAAAATGATAAACTTAATGATTTCTTTAATGTTTGAATGATTTTTTTAAAACAAAAAAAAAAGCACTTGTTTATTGTTATTATTATTATTTTGGGATCAATAATATGCTATATTTGTTTTCATTAATGTCTCCCCTGCAATTCCCGAGGTAATTGACTAGTTATTTATAAAATTAAAACATCAAAAACATGTTAAAATATATGTTGCCAATTTTGAGAAATAAATAATAAAATTACCTTTTCGTCATTATTAAATATTCATGTAAGGAAGTTAGAGATATTGCCAATCGAACCCAATAATCACGCAGCTAAAGGTAATATTTAAGCTCTCTATGTAAACCATCTTTCATCAATACTAATGGGCTTTTTGACTCAATGAACACGATCGAGTTTAATTTCAAGTATTTTCTTAAAACTAAATTTAGTTACACTTCATGCAAACGATAGTTAAATTATCTTTTCGTCATTATTATGGTGGTCAAATTAATTATTTTTTCAGAATCAGTATTACGCTTTACTCCACATTCCTTCTAATTCTAACAAATAAGCATCGATATTTAGCTTTTAATAGCTTTAATGGATTTAATTAGTTTTGTTAATCATAAAATGTTTGTTTCGTTTTTGTCTCGGTCGGTATTTTATAGGGATGTCATACTTTCGTTATACTTTCACGTGTCAAATTGTTGCTGCTTTGTGTATTAATTTACAGCCAGCATTTTTTCAATTTTTTGGCTTCCAGTTTCGTGTTTTAATAATATGATACTGGTCTATCAAAAACAACATAAATTTATCTCTGTTTTTTTTAACGAAAAAAGCATCTTTTATTAATGATGAAAGTGTAAGTATATCATCCCAACCAAAAAACGGTGAGGTCCGTCCAATTAATGATGCATTGAGGGCCACCGCGTGGCAATAGCCTTGACAAGCTCATTATTAATTTAAGATGACCATAGATATGCTGCCACGGAAAAATTAATTTTTTGTTAACTGGCAAACAGTTGGGGGCAGTTTTCAGTGAGTAATTAGTTGCAATTTTCTGTTGACAGCGCGGGTTCGGGGATTCGTGAGGCAAACTGAAAGTCTCGCTTGATGGGAATACAAAATTTACCCTTGTAATTGATAATTAAATTAATTTACCAACTGTAACAAAAAAATAAAAAGTTAATCTAGCCATTGGAATGTTGGTGATGTACGCGTGAGGAGGGAAATTGTTGAAAGCTACTGCAAAGACACCACATTTGATAAAGAAATTAATATATAATATTTAGTAAAATTAAGGAAAAGCATTGTTCGAAAACAACATTAAACACTTCCTCACCCTCTCAAATCTAGTACTAAATGTGAAAAAAAAAACAAAAAAATGAAAAAACACCGTAAGTTGTACGTATTCAACGTATATATAAATCTATTTATCTAGATAAAAAACAATAATATAAAAACTATTTATTAACAGTTTAATTTTTTTAATAAACATTGATAAATACTAGTTTTCTGAAAATAAATTTACATCGTAAGCATTTAGGAGATCGAAAAGGCTTGTAACTAACACGAAATACATATATAATGACACGACATATAACATTTGCTTAAAGATTTATTTCTGTATTAATCCTTTTTTTTTCAAGAATTCCATATTGATCATTCTTATTTCAAGGGTATTGGGTTTAATTTAACTTTGTATCACACAAAAAAAAAAAAAAAACAATTTAGTAACGATAATCAACAATGGACTAAAATGCGTATCTAAATAGTCACGAATTAGCGAACGATTTATGACTACTATCAAAATGTAGGTGTTAACGACGGACTACCGATCGATTTGTGATGGATTGTCAATGATGGATGTGGTTCGTCGTTAAATAAAACGATAAAATATTCGCGGTTGTTTCAGCGACGAATTAACGACAATATTACGAGGACATTTAGTGACGGATCTTCCAATCCGTCGGTTTTGTTGGATTTTCTTTCGAGTCCGGTTAGCAAGAGAATATTCCATCGCTGCACCTTTGATGTTGTCGCCAATCGGTGATGGATGTTGTTCGTCGCTAACTTTACTAATAACAACAATAGATCATGCCGGTCATTATTTTTTATAAAAAGATAAAGGTTGTTTAAAATTCAAAATGAGCAACGGAACTTATATGCTTGTCGCTCATTAGTGATGAAGTCACGTCCGATGCTAAAGTTAAATCTCCAAATTGGCATGATCTCATTTTCTTCTCCATTTTCTTTTTCTTTCTCCTTCTCCTCCTCTCATTGTCGCCCGCAACACACCCCAAAACACCTCACAAATACCATTTCTCCACTCCCCATCAATCTCTAGCCACTCCAACCATTTTCTCTTCTAAAATAGCTACGGTTTTCTCTCTCTCTCTCTCTCTCGGACCTCTTCTACCTTCTCTCTCTTTCTCTCTCTAGAAAAAAAACCTAATTAGGTATATTTCTTTCTACTAATTCATATTTTATAATGTGAGTTTTGTGTATTAATCTTAATTTTGTTATTTTTAGGAGGTTTGAAATTTTAATCATTTGTAAATATATAATTAATTATTTGTAAATATGTTAGGAAACCTAATTTATGTTATTTGATATTTAATTTAGTATATTTTTAATTCATTATAATTGTTTTTAATTAATTAGGTTTGGGTGTTGATAAATTAGGATAAAATTTTGAATATGTAATTTACTATACAATGATTAAAAATAAAAGTGGAGTTATTTGATAGTTAAATTATTAGATTTAAAATAAAAAATAATTTTAAAATTAAAGTTTTATTTCAAAATTGACATAATATTTGATTATTTGAACTTAAGATTTCAAAAGTGATAAATTAATTTTTTATCAAATTTTTTTAATATAGATAAATAATTAATTGTTATATGAATTATGATATTAATTATTTATGTATAATATTGTCGCAGTTAGGCAATAACATTGCCAACAATCACTCCAACCACTCAAGCTATTTTCCAACTACTCTTACTTGCAAGGTAAGTTATCACAACTCCAATTTATAATTTATATCATAAACTAATTTTTAGTTAGTTGTGATCGGTGATATTGTATTTATTTTACTACTGATTATTAAAGTGTATCAAGATACATCATAATGTATCAAATCCAAAGAGTTGAAGACTTTCGGTAATTAAGAAGAAATAAGATTGATTCAATGTTCTAGGATGAAGCGAGAAGATGAGTATGAAATTTAATTTAATGAATTATTTGAGGTAAGTACAATCTTAATGTGCGTAAATTGGTGTTTTTGATTGCTTGAATGCGACTTTTGATTAATGTTTGTGTGATGATAATTAATTGAAAATGTTTACATATATTTGTGTTGGGTTTTTTGGATATAAAGTTTTTTTTTTATACTTGGTGAAGTCTCTTGGAATTAGGAAACATTTAATTTATAGGAGAGATTCTGTCAAAATTTTGTTAGATCTTTTGCATAATTGGTAATAAAGTAATTGTGTGTTAGATTGAATATGTAAAAGGAAAATGTGAGGCCTAATTATACATGGATGAACTTTAGGTTAACCAATAGGTTTTTAAATGAGGGTTTTATGCATGGAGTTGATGAATTTGCTACATTTGTTGTTAGTCATCTCGAATGTATGAACGAAAAAAATATATCTTGTCTTCGTAACTATCGTAAGTGTCGAACTCGTAGATTTAAAGAGTTTCACACTTGTTAAATATCATTTAATAAAAAAAAGTTTTGTGTTCGGCTATTATGATTGGATCCGTTATGAATAAATTGAGTCGGAGAGAAATTCAATTTTAGATAATTATGATGAAAATGAACGACTTTTTGTTGAACCCCAAGATCTATAAAACAATGATATTGTTGGATGGCAATAGGATTGGAACACATATGAGTTTTAGGCCCATTGTAAGCGATACAAAACTATATGAGTGATACGATTGGTATCGATCTTGGGCCATTAAGATATATGTCGGCTCTATCTCATAGATTAAGTATACTTGAACGGATGTTAAATCGTATTATATGTTGCTTTATAAACTAATATTTAAATTTATTGCATCTCACGAGTATCTTTTTCTATTTTTTTTAGGCTAAGGAGTTGGGTCGTGACTCGGATCCTTACGAGTTGTTTGTGAGGACTCACGGGTTTTAGGATGGGTAGTTTATAGATCCGCGAGTCCTAGGCGAGTTAGGGTAAGTTTTTTTTTTTTTTTTTTTTTTTTAAGTATACTCATGCAAATTTAATCAAAAAAATATTTATGATTTAATATTATAATTTTTCGATTGTGTAAGAGCATGTGGATCGATTATATATGTTAGCTACTAGCCAACGGTCGGATGGTGATTCATCATCATAGGTGTTAATATGTCATGGATATATCTTGAGACTATAAGAGGAGAGAAGAAGCATAAAGTGTGCAACCTAAAATCACAAGCGTTCTTGTATTACTCACATTCTAAAGCCAATTCATCCTCTCGCCACATCTATTTTCTTTAGTTGTACGCGAGCGGGATTATGAACGATACCAACAAAAGCTGGAGAATGTACAACGTGACTATAATCGACGACTTTAAAAGGTAAAGAACAAATACAAGGCGAAAAACCAGATTATGTAGCGAGTAGATGCGGAGGGTAGAGCAATTGTTAGAGAAATCACTCGAAGTTGTGTCCCTCCTTCTAACCCTTCCCTTCCCCCTACCAAGGAATTCGTAGTTCCTCTCGGTATCTAGCATCCGAAAGATGAAGCGGCAAATGATCTTGATAAGGACTAATTCTCTTTTAAATTATTCTTTTTAATGTATTCGTATACTAAATGGTGTGTGTGTGTATTTGATCTTACATTCATTTAATTTTATATAATACATTTCTTGTTATAATTTTAATTTTAGTTGTTATGCTATTACGATAGAATATTTAAATGCCTATTAGCTAAATAAAAAATTCTTATTTTTGTGATGGATTTGCATCCGCCTAATGACAAAATTTATCGTTGGATTTTTGTCTCTATATAGTGATGGATTTCACACCAATTGTATTATTGTTTACAACTAAATAGAGACGAAAATATGTTGCAATAGCGACAATATATCCGTCGTTAATTAGCGACGAAAGTTCTATTCTATCACTAAAAAAAATTAGCGATAAACATTTGAGTGACAGTTTGTTTCTGTTGCTAAACTAATACAACGAAGAAATTTGTCGATTTTAGCGAGGAAAATTTTCGTCGTTATTTTGCTATTTTTTGTAGTGTCATAAGCATGATATGAAACAACTTCAATGGTCGAACTAATTGCTGGATTAAAAAAAATTTAACAAAATATTAATAATATCGAATATGGTGGAAGGGAGGTTTTGAAAAACAAAAATAATTAACCAAAATCATGAGGTAAAATGCATTAAAACGGAGGAGACCTTGTTGCCATGGCAAACCTCTTTTTTGCAATTTGCAAACATTTTCCACAAAATTATTTCTTGTTGATTGAATTCTAGCTCTCAAAATTATGGAGTAAATTACAATTATTCTCTTTAGTTTTCATAAGTAAATAAATTATTTTTTTCAAAAAAAAATAATTACTTAATCATTTTTTATATTATATATTTTTTAATTTGTTTTGTTTTTTTTTAAATAGTAAAAAGAAGAATAAATAGTTATTATGAAAATGTTTATAAAATAATATTAAATTTAATTTAATCAATACTGATACTATTAAATAATTAACTTTAAACCAAAAAATTATTTATTTTTCAAAACTATAAAAGATTAATTTATAATTTACTCCAAGATTCTCAAACCTCTTTTGTGCCCAAAACCTGCTCACATCATCAAAACGCACTAAATGCTAGAGTTAGGCATGCAAACCAGGTCCCACAGCTTAGATCCCACGTGCCACACCCTTAAAAAAGTACTTTTGTTAATTTTGCAAACTTGGCCCTACCTTTCTTTTAAAAGAAAAAAAAAAGTTGGGTTTGGACTTTAGCTAAAAATCAAAAAAGAAATGGACCCCACTTCCCAACCTCACTGTACACGCGTCAAACAAACAATCCATCCAACCCTCTCTTAATTTCTCTCCTGTTTTTGTTTTCAAATAGTTTTTGGGCTTTAATGAAGATTCGCCTCCCCTTGTAAAAAAAACTCTATTTTTCTTCTACGTGGCCCCACCACTCAATCAAAACTTTCACGAATTGAAGGGACCCACGTGTCCACAAAGTCAAGAAAGTAACCAATAGGAGGAGAGGCTGGGTCTCTGGGGCAACTACTGCTTTGCCTTTTTCTTTAATTGCTATTGTTATATATCTAATCTTCAAGCTTGTCTTTGTCGGCTTTTATTGTGGATTGAGAAGGACATTTGTCGCACGCTGGTACCACTTCGCGTATTTGGCCCTTTTCTAGCGTTTGTCTTGCCACGTCAGCATCGTTAGTCTTCTTCTTCGAATTGACCGTTTAGCCCTCCTAAAAACTTTTTTCGTAGAATTTTTCGAAGTTATCGTGTGCCAATTGTCGGCACATTTGAGTCATTTTCGAATACTTTAATCAATTCTTCCTATTAATTCATTTTCATCCAACATGCATGGATTTTTTTGTCAGGGAGAAAAATATATCTTTAATTAATGAACTAATTTCACACAAATACATGGAAAAATTAATTTTCACACATTTATATTGTTTGTTCACGGTAGATTTATCAGAGACTGGTATATTACGAAAAACCAGAACTTTCTTTCTCGATCAGTATGACCGGCTAATACTGATCAGTAATTTTGTATTACAAGATTTTCTCCAAAATAAACGAAAAAAATGTTTTGCTTTTTTGGCCCAAAGAAAACGAAAACAAACAAAAATGGATTTGCATCCTTATAAAGGTTCATCAATATTAACGGTGGAGATTCGATGAGTTTGAGAAGATGTGTACGGGTGAAGTGTGGATGATTTGCTTCTTGGGTTGCGTGTAGGTACGTGACTGGATGATGGCGTAATGCCAACGTAGTATCAGCATCTTTACAAACGACAAAAATCGATTGTGAAATCATCTAAATTTTGAAAGATAAGCTTGTGAGAGATATCCACACAACATAGAGGCGCGTATTAAACAGTTTCCTTCTTAAATTGATAGAAGTGGTGCTGTCACAGATGTTGACATTCCGGCAAGTAATGAGAGAGAGAGAGAGAGAGAGAGAGAGAGAGAGATATTATCCCTCCGTAACGGGACGATCACACTGAGCATCCTAGCTACACGCTGGCAGAGCAGAGGATTTTCTACGGAAAATCAATATATCTTTTAAGGTTAATTTTCTGATTTATTATTGTATCATATACATTGATCTGTTTTTTTTATCCTTCCAATCTATTTTTATATTTTAAATTATTTTTTTTCAAAATTTTTAATTAATTTTTAAAAACTAATTCTCATACTAGTAAAGATAAATTACTTATGTCAAATAATAAAAATAATTTTATCAAATTATATTCGATGTATAAATTATACATGTAATTTGTCTAAAAATTTTAATTGAAAAATAAATTAAAAACTAATTGAAAATATAAAAATAAATTTAATATAGTTTTTAGAAACATATTAAAAAATTATTCAGAGGAGAATATAACCCTGTATTCTAATACATGGGAATAGCCTGGAGATTGCGACTTACAAGCTGCACTTCCATTTTTAATTTATTTAACTATCTTTCATTTAAAATAGATTAATGTTATAGTTCATAAGGTTAGATTCAAAATTAAAAGTATATACTAATTTTCATATGAGTTAAAAATTTAAGAAATATGAGACCGATAAATATTTTGAAAGAGGGTCAATAATATACCCATTAACAATAAATATTGCAAGCATTCATGCATGACAGCAATAGGAGACAGGTCTCACCCTCACATCCAAAATTATATGATTACGTCACTGGCCATTACAGTATATGCAGTTTAACGGTAATAGATACATTTGTAATATTGATTTTTAAATAAAGACGCTACTGCGTTTTCACTTTAGATAATTAAATATTTCTGATTTTGTTCATCAGACGACAGTACTCATTTCTTTCGTAGTCAAGCCAAAATTCCATTCCTTTTGACTTTTCAGCTAAGGAGGGATAAGTGTCAAAAAATTTTATTGGTTTCAATTTTTTTTAAAAAAAGTTGATTAAAAATGCGGAAGAATAATAAAAAAAATAAGTGATTAACATTTTTTCTAATTTTTAATTTATTTCACTATAAATTTTTATTCACATCAGAAAAAAAATATTTTAAGAAGTAAAAAATAAAAATAAAAATATAATTTATTTTTCGTGGACTTTTTGCTTATTTTCGTTATCGTAAATTGTTTACCTATTATTGTAGTGATTATTTAAATCTGTACATCAAAAGAATAGTAATGTCTAGTGAAGGTTAAGGTAATAGATTATTGTCGTAGCACACTTGAATTGGTAATAAGTAATTTCTCGTAGATGAATTTTTAATTTAATTTTTCATGAAAGTTTTGGTGTTTTGTGTTCCAGCATTTCTATTTTTCAAATAAAATAAAAAATTAGCTAGAAAATATTAAAATAAAGCCACATAAATTAATAAAAAATTAACAAAATATTTTAATATTTGTTTTAAGTTAAGCAAATAATGCTAACATTTTTTTTTTGAAAAAAAAATCTAGCAATAAATAAATGAAAAACTAGTTATTTTATTTTAAAATTTACAATAATTTTTTTCCTGAAATTGGAACCAATGTGATATCGCACATGCCCCTTCTTCTCCTAAAAATTCAAAATTAATAATAATAAAAAAAGTTTGATTATAGATAGAGGAACTACTTTGTCTATGGATCAAATCACATACACTTAACTGTCCAAATTGAAACCACGTAATTTTATCAAAAATTGATATTACAAATGTCTTTAGGGTCATTAAATTCTGGGTATACACATAACACAAGTAGGGGGAATGTGATATTCTCCAAACCATTTATAAGAGAATAGCGCAAAGGCAAGAGTAAATGTGAAAGAAACGCTGGAAAGAAAAATAGCAATAATTGAATTGTAAAAAAACAAGCATATTCATTAATGTGAGGATCTTATAGCAAAAGAATAGGAAGGCTGAGACCTAGGAAAATCGAAAGAGAATTAATTAAGATTATATGGTAATTTAATAAGCCGTTGATTCACTTATTTAGACAAATTGAGAAACATGGCTCACGTAATCGGTGATGGTGGTTGGTCGATCACTCGTGAATGTTGGACGATCCATTTGAGTTCAACACCCGCAAAATAAGTCTCTTTAGTTAGATGAAAGATCCTTAAATGATCAAGTTAGTGGTCGGAAAGTGGAGAGTTTGCCTAAAAAGACATTTGTAGAAAAAGTATTTAATTGTTGGTAAGTAATTTGCAAATAAAAGGGAATTGTACATAATATAGAACCGGTTTAGAAATTGTTTCGGAATGAGAAACTAGAACATGTTTTCTATGGAGGTTTGTGCCTTGATATAGATAGTTGTGAGTGCAAATTGTGTTCTTTTCCTTTTACGTTAGTGGCTAAGCCAACAAGTGATGGTGCTTTGTTATTACTAGCTTTGATTTATGTAGTATTAGTACAATTGTAATGAGTGGTGATTTGATTGACATCATTATTGAAAAATCTTTATTAAATGCTTTATTCCTTTTAGTGATAGTGGATGAGATTGGTATCTTCCTTCCTTAAGCCAAGACCTTAGGATAGGAGAATTCCTTAAACTTTTCTTGTATAATGGCTCGCCTTGCAAGGGTAGCCATCCTTTAAAGACTTTGGGCTCGCCCGATGAATTGCTACCTTATGCTACGACTTATGGAATTAAGTTGGGCTTATTGAATTTGACGTCATGTATTTATGAGCCTTTTCCGTTAGAGACTATGCTAGGATAAGACTAGTTAGCCTATCTCATCATCGGTCCCCGTCCTAAGTCTTAGCTAGCCTTCTTAGCCTAAACTTAAATGTTATTGGTCGAGGCATTTCAAGTGGCTTTTTTCTTCATTGAGAGAGATTACATGTGTTCTTATTTTAGGCTTAGCCTAGATTGGTCGACAATATTTTTTTTAAGAATCTTGATGCTTCAAAATTGGTGATTTTAAGTAAAGGAAAGGTAATACTTTGCATGATAGGCATCTTTCTTATCGCAAAAGCTACATCTCTTGTGTTTCCCAAAAATAATAATGATTGTTTTTATTAAAAATCTACTTGCCTAACTTATTACCTTATGTCACTTTGCTACATTAGTATGAGGTTGTATTTTGGGCTTGACACGACATGGTTAGGGGAGGACTCCCCTTTTTGCCAATATATAGGTCTTGTTAAATAATTTTTTTCCTTTGCTTATGTGGGTTTTAAACTTCATAGTAGAAGGTTTTTGGCAAGTTGTTAGACGTTCCTTTGAGTTTTTTTTTAAAGAGATTTTGCTTGTTTTTCTTGTTTGCTTTCTCTTCATCTCAAAAGTGTTTCTTCTTAGTTAGGTGTTTCTTTTATTTTTTTCCCATGCTTTTTTCTTTTCATCTAATAAAAAAATTAGTGACTTATAGAGAATTAAAGGCACATTTAGGGTTGTGCCCAAATGGGGTGTAAAAAAAGGCATTAGTTCTAATATAAATGAGTTTTTCCCTCTTTAAGATGAGTTTGTAAGTGTCTTCTTTTAATATAAGAGGTTATAATTATGTGTTTGGCAAAAGGCTTATTGTTTGTGGTCATTTGTTAGAGGATAATTTTTTTCCAATTTTGGCTTAACCTATTAACATAATGAACAAACCTCTTTTTGTCATAGCGAGAGGAAAACTTGGATAATGTTGTTCATACTTGAATGCTTGGAGTATGAATTTACGTTTTCTTTGATTGGCTTTGTAGTGGAGGTGTTTAATCACTTTTGTCTAACTTGAGACTAGATTTATTTGACTAGGTTAACTATTTTGGTTGTTTTTGACCATTTCTACCAAAGTTTTAAGGTTACTCCAACTCTTAAACTTTTTAGATATTCTTATTGTTTGACTTACAAAGCTAGTGAGGATAAAATGAGTGCTTGGGTGTACACTTTTATGGCTTATAGAATAAGCTCGTTGAAATGAATGTTTGTAGAGGGGCCCTAACTTAATAGATGATTGAAGAGAGGAGTGATTTATTTTTAGGTATCAAGGGGTGGCTCTCTAAGGTCATGATTAGGAAGTTTTAGGTTGTCTCCCTTTATGGAGATCTCTTCAAGGTAGCCCTAATACCTTCTTTCTCTAGTTAGGTTCTAAGTTTACCTTTTGAAATCGATGAAGAGTAAGATAAGCAAGTACATGGTTAATCGGTTGGTCAAGAATCGGTATTTGATCCATAACTTATTGGGTATATAGTTAGATTTTGGTTTATCATTATTTGTATTCATATCATCATTTTTTATTTTTAATAACCTTTATGTTTTGCGAGTATACCCGTTATCCAAAGGAGATACCGATCCTAGTTGGTTTCTCATAATATCTTTTATGCCTCATGTGAAGAAAAATTTTATTGAGAAAGAGGCTCCATCCTCTTCATCAATCCCTACACTTGTGACGAGGCTTGATATCGAAGAGAAATTATCCATTAGAGATACAAGTAAATAATTAGCCAAAAGGTGCAAGGCAATCTTTGGCATTAAAAAGGTTATAAGTTTTTCTATATGTCACTTAAAAAAGAAGGTTGATGATCCCTATTAATGTGAAGACAAAGTACTTATCTGCTTCACATTAAGGAGGTTGTGCCTCTAATAGACATTTTGGAGGATGAGGCCACTTCAGGACATAGAAGGCCTCGGTAAAAGTAGCAACTAGTTCTACTTCTCTTCCTCGAGTAGGGGATAGGATAATGAAATTTTTACATACATGATAGCCTCCCTTCTTGACCACTTATTTAGGAAAAAAAAAACCCATTAAGGCTTTTATACCTAGGGCAAATCGAGGCCACGAGGTGTCTCCTTACCTTTTTTTTTTTATAGAAAAAATTCATCGATGGTAGAAGTTGTTTGGTGATTTTGTTTCCTTGAGGAAAGAGGAAGAAAATAGGTTTTTTCACTTTCTTAAATAGATCTCTCTACTTCCAACCTATATGGAGCTTGTAATGGTGGTTCAATGGCTAGAGAAATAAAAGATGCCATGCAAGTGAGTCTCTCTATAAGTGCATGCATATTTATTCTCATTTTATTTTTATAACTTCTTTTTTAGATCGGTACTTATTTATTGTTCTTTCACATTCTTTTCAAGAGTAAACCAACTTTTTTCATCGGTGTAGGACTACAAAGAAAGAGAAATTTAAAGTAGTAAGACTCTTTTAAAGGCTTTATGATGCCTTGTTGAACAAGGATAATGATCTCTAATCTCTCTAAGAGGAAATGAAAGATAGGTTGAAGGATATGAAGAAGGCTCTAGTATAGGCCCTCACTAAAAAAGGACGAGTTATGGCTTATGAGTTTAAGGTGGGCTAAAGATAGGTGGTGATGACTCTAGCAAGGGATGCCACTCTAGAGAGGTCGGTTTAATTAAAGTCCATTTGCAATCTGTCTTACAACATTTAGGATGGATCTAGCCTTTTTTCCTTGATTGGCGAGCCTTTAGTGGCATAAAAGTCTTCTTTGCTTTAAAAGGCAATGACCTATCAATATGAAGGTTTTTTTATCCATCATAAGTTGTGATCTAATTTCCTAGAAGTTACTATCACATTATAGCATTGGGGCCTCTTGAATTGTTTCTTTTTTTTTCTTTTTCTTTTTTTAAAAGAAGGCACTCCTATCATTTCGATTATTTTGCTCTTTGGGAAGGCACACTTTGAAATGGAGATTTGTAAGAAGTTTTATAAAAATACGATGTAGGGATAGGATTGTATTGTATTTATTTAGTAATCATTTTGTAGTTGGGTTTATAGGCCTTTTTATGTAACATTTGTTTTCTTGATAAATTTTATGAAATTCTAGAGACTTTGCTTTTTAACGTTTTCCATTTTTCTTTTTTCCCATCTTTCTATTTTTTTAGACTATTTTATATGCACATAAGTTCGTGCTACTATTTTTGTCTTTCAAGGGTCCAAAGCCTTTGTAAAACTTAGTATTTGGTTGATTGTTTTTCTCTTATATGGGTGACTAAAAAGGATAATTATGCTTATTAATAGAATGTAGCATCCGACCATTTTAGAAGGTATTACTTGCTCGTATACCCTGTAAGGGATGCATTTTTAGAGTTTCATTTGTGATTTGGTGATTTGTCTCTAAAAGAATATGATCATGAACTCTTCTCATAGGATTTTGGTCATCGATTTGTCTAGAGATATGGTCGTGAAATTTTCCTAGGCCATTTGGTTGTGTATCCCTCAGAAGAATGGCTACAATTTTTATATGAGAATAGTCATTTTTCCTTAAAGAGATATGGTTGTAGATTTTACCTTTACGATTTAGTCATTCATCCCTCTAAGGATATATTTGTAGTTTTTTAATTTTGGTAATCCGGCTTATTGCTCGTTATAAGGCATAGTGGTACCCTCTGAGGCATATGTAAAGGTGAACATTTCGATCAATATTGTAAGTATTTAAATGTAAATTACATTTTTACATCATCATAGTTGATTATATACATCCATCAAGGCCATAACTATAGGGTTGTGGCGAGAGTTAATCTTCATTTTGGAATTTATTGAGCTAATTTTGATTTTTTCAACGTAGTACCACCTAGTTAGTTACTCCAAATAGTAATGATTCCCTTTAGAGTAAAAAAAAATTAAAGAGATAACCATCTTATGAAATCATTGTCATTTTTTCATCCAACAAGAGTCTCTTGAGGATGGGATTGAACACCAAATATATTTTCATGGCATAAAATATCGGTGAAATGGTAATCTCTTTAAGAGATGAGCCTAACTTGACAAGGAGCTGCATAGTTCCTTCCTCCGATACCCATCCCCTTCTATACCTATTAGTGGTGTAGTGGTCAATTAGATTTAGGATGCCTCCAAACTCATCGATTTAAAATTTTTCTTAGATACAATGTTCATTACACTCTCACAATCTATAAAGATGTGATGAACCTTATATCCAAAAATGATGATGGAGATGATTGGAGTATCATCATTTAGAATGGACCACCTCATTCGAGTCTTTAAGGAAGAAAATTATAGTCTCATGCCATGATATCACAAATTGGGTTACTTGTGATAATTGCATTTTTTGTAATTTTTTCATTGTAAGACTTGTCTTGATTGGACTCTCTTTGTAGAATAACAATAATTTTTTAAGGGTCATCATGGAGTGCTCGGGCTCATCATTATACCAATTAAGTCCATCCCTTAAAAACCTCCTAAGATATCATTCGACTATCAACTTCTTAATTTCCTTCTTCACAAAGTAACATTCTTTGGTGTCGTGTCCATGATCTCCATGGTCAAGATAATATTTCTTTTAGTTTATCAAGTGACGAAGACCATTTATTGAGGATGAGTGAGTTATAAATGCTTCTTTTTGAATTGATATGAATAATTTTATTTGAGTTGCATTCAAAGGAGTAGTTTGAAGCTCTATAAGCATAAGAAAAATATGGACAAGCCTTATTAGGTTCTTTTTCGAGTCTATATGGACATATGATAACTTTTTTTTTTTTGATATGTCGAAGGCCTCTAAAATTAAGAATGTATGGCGGCTATTACTTCCTCTACCCTAATATAGCTTTCAACCAATTTCTTTACTCGTTATAAGTTTTGATAGGAAAGAACATAGATCTCCTTCCATAAGTTGGTGTCATTAACCCTTTCAATGACAACTTCTATTGCTACTAGTTCTAGCAAATTGTCCACTTCGGTATCTCAAAAAATATATGCTTAGGTGCTCTCCCTTTCTTGATGTGTGAAGAAGAATAGGTTGGCTAAACTTTTTTCAACAAGAATGTTTATGGAGAATATAGTCACTACCTTAGAACTAAGCTCCCCGAGCTCATGAAAAAATTAGGATCTAAACTATTATATCATTTTTTAGTGGTGCATTGAAAGATGGTGGGAAGCGCTTTGCTTATGGAGCTTTTTCCCTTACAACACATGTTTAAGGATTCATTTAAATTTTTACACATGCTCTTTAGGGTTGACGGAACCATCATAAGTATTTAAGTTCATCTTTCTTAAGATAAATTATTTAAAGAGCTTAGTATTAAGATTAAGAATGCATAGAGCTAAAGGCAATACACGGAACTTATGCTTGTGTTGGTCTAAGTGTGAATGAATGGACCTCGGGCTTTCTTTTACACAATGATGCTTAATTTTTGGGCTTATAGATGATGTGTTTGATAAAAAGAAGCTCTAGAAATGCCCTTTTTATGTCCTTGCTAGCATTGTCTACTCTTTAGTGTTGTGATGACATTCGGACCTTTCTTCTTCTTTTTACATGCGAGACCTTTGACTTATATGCATCTTTTTTATACGATGCACAAAGCTTTTTCTAAGGCTTTAGAGATGTATGATGACCTTAATATGCATTTAAAGTGTCAATATTGACATTTTACACTCATTCTTTTTAAAAAAAAATTCCTAAAAAATAATAATCAAATGTCAAAATTAAACATTTTTCTTAATACATTTTTTTGGTACAAATTTTTACACTTTATCGAATTTTTAGTAATCTTATAAGTTTTTATTTTAGAAGAAATTAACCAAAAAAAAGGAATAAATAGAATAAATTAAAAAATATTTAATTTGGAGTCCAATAAAAATATATGAGAAATTAGGACTAAAGAAAATCTAATTGGAGGTCTAATTAAGAGGAATTAAAACCCAAATACCTTAATTTTAAGTAGAGTAAGACAAAATTGAGAAAAAAAATCAAGATAATAGGCACTAATAAAATCTTAATTGAGGGCATGATTGGAGATAAAATAAACGAGATGAGGTTTGGAATTAAGAAAAAAGGAGAAATGAAAGATAAATTTTGGTGTTTACCTAAAACTCGACTATAAAAACCCCACTTTCTTCTTCAAATAGGGGAGTTACCATTTCCTTTCTCACCACAAACCTTAAGGAATTAATTCTCTCAAACAATCACCCAAATCCTTTAAAATCACCAACATCATCCTTTACACCAGCATTCAAAACACTACACATACCATCCAAACTCTATAGTTGCCAGCCATAGCCTTATAAACAACTTTATAGCCATTAGCCATTAACTCTTAAATAGCTCTACAAATCACCGACGACCCCTAAATAACTCCATAGCCACGACCATCAAACCCCTAAAATAATCAAAACCTTCTAGCTCTATAGCTACAAACCAACCAACTCATCGACTTTCTAAATAGCTCCAACTCATCAACCATCAACTCCTAAATAGCCTTAAAACCCGCTAGCTACTCAACCCTTAAAATCATCATAACCTATCAGCCACAATAACTCCTCCACAGTTCCAAAACCCACTATCCATAACAAGCTAAAAATCCCTATAACCTACCAATCATAGTAACCTTAAACCCACTAATCAAAGCACAACAACCCTTATAACCACTAGCTATCTCGAAACGACCTTAAAATTATCTTCAACAAAACTGAAGCAAACTTTAAAACCCAAAATCATCTTAAAACCATAAGTCCGAAAATTAATTGGGGCAAAATGATAATGATTTTGAAAAATAGATGGTGGATTTAGCTTTAAAATAACCTTTAAAACTTTAATCCATATTTAATAGAGTAAGCGAGGGAAGAGGAAAAAGGATAATCTTGATTTATAGGTGTTAAACTTCTCTCTTTAGCCAACAACATCATCGAGTAAGCATTATCATTTGCATTTTTAGCTTGAAATATATGATTGATGATTGGGTTATCATGTTAAAAAATCCATCAATCTATAATCATTATAATTTAATAGAGTAAGCATTCGGAACTTTGGGAGGTGATCATAATTGGTTTGAGTATATCCCAAGAGTAAACTATCATCGAGGAGAATTTGATCATTTACGACTTGAGGGGTTGTTTTGATCTTTTTGATGATATTTTTGTCATTTTAACCATCTAGGTAAGTTTTTGTCATTTTTAGCTCAAAATATATGGTTGATGAATATTGATATTAAATTATGTTGATTGTAGATTGATGGATTTTTGAAGTGTGATTTGATCCAAAAGGGTCCGAAACCTCGAGTATTCAAAAAAAATTGATCGATGTCAATACTCGTGATTAAGTTGAGAGGATCGGGAATGAATTTTAATTCAAATGTTTAATCTAGGATAAATATCGATCTCGATGTGCATAATTAAGCATGTTGTATAATTTTTGTGAAATAACCGATTAAATGGAATGTTTGTGCTTGATTTATCTCGTGAGGTGTAGTCGGTTCATGAAGCGTTATCTATATGATACAATTAATCAAATATGATGTTATAAATATAATGAATTAGTGGATGTTAACCTCGAAAGTTAACATCATATTTATGATTGATTAAAAAATGTGATGTGCGTACTTTGTAACTTGTTTGTGTCATAATCTTAAAGTCATTTATGGCTCATCAATTATATGTTATGGGCTCAAAGCCATTAGTGGCTTGCCATTTTGGGTGTCATGGACTTTAAGCCATTAGTGGCTCTCTAATTTTGTTATGAGTTATAAGCCATTGATGGCTTGCTAATTATATATCGTGGGCTTGAAGCTATTAGTGGCTTGCCAATTATACATTGTAGGTTCGATGTCATTAATGACTTGCCAATTATATTATAAACTTGAAGCCATTAGTGGCTCACCATCTTAAACAAGTTCTCCTATATATATATATCGATGATTTTTTTCCTATCGAATTGGTATAGAATTTCTTTCCATGTTGATTTAAGATAGAAATTACTTTTTTTTTTTTTTTGTCTTAAAGAGATTATCCTCTTTTCTATTTATATCTATTCTAAAACACTTAAAAAGTTAAATAGTATACTTTCTATAAATACTCTTAATTGATAAACAAAATCAATTCTTTTATTTCATGTTTTTACTAACAAAAAATCAATATTCTTTATACCGTTTTCTTATAAATACAAATATCTTTAACATAAGAATTTCAAAGGAAATTTTTTTTTACATGAAAATTATTCATTCTTGTAGGAACTTTATTGCATATGCCAATATTTTGAAAATAAAATATTTTTATTGGTATATTTTTTTCATAATTATTTTAAACTTATCGACAATTAAGTTAATGCTTTTTTTATTTGATTTACCACCTTAATTTTTGATAGATTTTTTTCTTAAAATAATATTGATTTCATATAATATAGGATTAAATTTGATAACTAATAATTTTAATAAAAAAATATTAGAGGAAAGTATGAACAAAAAAAATACTTATATAACATAACAATTAATAAGATGTTAACAACTAAGTTGATGAAGGCTACTATTCGGATATAGCTAATATTTTGATATTTAAAGATAATAGACTACCTGTTATGTATCTTGGCTTGTCTTCACTGCGAGTCCTAAACGTAAGTCAATCATGAATCCAATGATTGATAAGATTAAAAATAACTTGAAGGCTTTGAAAGTTACTTTTTTAATAGAATAATAGCAAAAAAAATCTCTATAAGTGAAACTTCTTGTTGACTCTTACTTGAACAAAAAGACCTTCTTTGTTTGAATTTCTAAAACTAATAAAAGCCAAACCAAAAACCTAAATCTAGAATCTTACATGATCTGTCATCGACTAAATCAAATATAGATAGATAAGCACAACATAAAGGTATAACACATACCCATTTATCCTTTCAAAATAGAGTAGGTAAGTCATCACCAATAACTTTTCTCATCCCTTCCTTAACCAAAGCTGTACATTGATCACCAACATCATAGAAGGAACAAATTCTAATTTTTTAAAAGGATTAATTAATCCATAATTATCTTTCACAAGCATGGTTACTATATAATTCGATTCTCATACTAATTTATCACGGTAAGATCTCGAACTTGGTTTATAGTACGTTCGATTATGATCATATAAGTTTTCTTTGATTCTCAAATGTCTTAGCTCTAGAGTAAATCAACTATACTCTATTGGTGTACTCCCACTGTGGCCACAGATTCCTTGAGCGGACATTCATCGAAGTGTAATGTGATAGCTTCTTTAGCATACAAGAAATTACATATCCTATCTTAGTTATCAACCTATGTCCATTAGATTCTTAGTACATCTAATAAATTGCCCACATGTAGTTCTTGGTCGAGTCCATATCAAAATGAGTGTCAAAGTACATAAACCCTCTAATGAGATAACTATAATGACTTTAAGTCAAAAACCACTTGTATCCTTCTTGTATAAGATTCTCATAGATTAGAGTAAATGGGTTCTCATGACGAGTCACATCTAGTGATATGTTCTTTAACATTAATCACCTAAGTGCTTGTTTTGGCATCACTATGTCAATAGGTGTGAGATCTCATACTCGCTATCTTATAGCATGAACATAGCACTCACAAGTCTTACCGCATATAGTTAATGTCCACTCTTGATAATGCTACAACTTGAGACATTTAATGATATCATTAAAGTACATTAATATTTGTCTCACATCTTTCGATCAATCATTAATGCAATACATATCATATGGACTTCTATCTAATTCTATCAAAATTTCAATCACAAGAATTAAAAAAAAAAACTTCTTTTATTAATAAAATAAAGAATGCAATATTACAATAAGTCAAACCATCCAAACAAAGTTGGATCTTGGGCATCTACAATAACAAAAAGCTCATTTACTCGCTAAAGATATAATAGGAGAGGAACCTACTATATGCTCTTTTTGTAGTTGTAGCTAAGAAATAACTTAATATATCCTTCTTCATTGTGAAGTTGTGTTGATTATATGGTGCAAGCTTTTGTTACGGTGGAGTAGTACTTGGGTTATGCCACATTTAGTTGATAATTTGTTTTAGGATTCATAATTTGTTTGTGATGATCAAATGCGAGAAAAGGTTTGGTTCTTTATTCGTTATATAGTTCCGTGGTAAATTTGATTGGCAAGGATCGATTTGGTCTCTAACGATAATCTTTCGAATTGGATCATATTTTTCACAGGATACCTTATTAGGTGAAGTTTGTAGATGCTCATTTTATCTATATAGGAAGCAATCTCCAAAGTATTCGGAAGGTATTAAGTCGTTGACTAATCAACCTAGGTGCCGACTACCAACCATGTGGTTTAAGTCTAGTCTAGACTTTTTAAAATAGAATATAGATTGTTCACGTCTAGACAAGCCTAGTGTCTCGGGTATTGGAGACGTGCTAATAAATTATGAAGACCTTTCTTATGTGTGTTTTCTATTCCAATAAGAATCAAAGAGCCGAACGAGGTTGATGTTCTAACTATTAAGAAGGTTTTGGAGATTAATGTTGATTCTATCTATGCCAATCAAGTATCTTTTATCATCGAATTAGATTCAACTAATACTATTATTCGGAGGAGTAAGAAAGTTATAGCTAGGTCTTGACAGTTTCAAAGTCTTTCTAACCCTATTGATGCTACAACAAAGTTTTTGGATCTTATCTCCTTTGATCACATTCTTCGGAAAAAGAATGTTGCATCTGTTTTTTTAGCTAAAAATAGTTTACATAGAAATGATGATTTTGATAGTGCTACGTTTTTTTTTCCTTAATTCTCGAACATTGTACTTCTTTATAACAATTTTGTCAGTTGCGAGCTGACTCATTCTTTTTTTCTTAATCTATATCGATTTTCAGAAAATAATAATAATAATAATAATAATTTTTTAAAATTATGTGAAAAATGAAAGGAAAAGTAAGAGAAATACTACTCTCCTAATAATATTATTGCTGCAAAACTTTAAGACAATCAGACTGATTCCGTTTCTTTCTTTCTCCTACGTTACTATTGGTCTATTTTCGTCCAACCTAACGTGGCTTTTGTGATAAAATTTCATCAGGCAAACAGTGATAGCTGGAAAATATGCTTTGATTAGCTTGAGTAGTTGGTTTTGAAACTTCTTTATATAGGAAACGTGGCCATGCAGCATCCACATATGAATCAACAAGTGGCTTGTTAGGCAGAACAAGCGTCGCCTGTATTCTTCTTTGACCTTTCTTTTTTCCAATAATAAAGATGATTTACACGTTCTAGACCCATCACATATTAGAGGACCCAATTAATTAAATACAAAAAATGACTTACCGAATCAGTAAAGACTTTTTATGTGTGGTCTTACCTGCAATCTTAAAACAAGGTATAGGAGTCCACTGTAAAGACTGCCATGTCCTAGAAAGATATGGATTGTGACATATGGAACAAGTTTTCTCTTTGTTAAAACTTATCGACGAATAATTATTGTTATCTAATGAAAAAGATCGACTGCACTAACATTTTACTATATATTTGCATGCAGCAAGTAAAGATCATGTAATAGGACGCACTCCCTCTCTTTCCAGTGGGGTTCACCATTGGAATTTTTGGTGTCTAAATCTTCATCCACTCAAAGCCAACTAGTTTGGGTTTTATTAATTAATTAATCTCTATACTTCCCAATCTAGAGGATCCTTAGTAGAGGACTGACACATCGGCTTTGTTACGAGCGCAATGCTATATATTGTAATGTTGTAATGTTCTAGCTTTTTTTTTTTTTTTTTTAATTACAAAATTATTGCATGTTTGCCTTTTTGTATTTTATAAGTCTCATATTCTGTGATGATAAGTATTGATTTTTATAGTGATTGCTTGATTATGTGACCAGAGAATGAATAGTATTTAATTGCTGGAGGACATAGTGCCTCAGAAAGTATAGACAATCTTGTGTCTTGTATAATTCACTTCACTGTCAAGATCATGCTATGTATCTTTCAGTCAGCCTCCTGTTGTGTTTCTTTGTACCATCCATGAAATTAATATTTAAATCAAGATACTTAATTTGTCACATGTTTTCATATGTATATTCTATCATTAAAAATCAACTTGTTCAATTTTTCTTGGAAATCAAAAGCATTAATCAATCAGTTGGTTAATTATCTCAAATTTCTTTTCTTTCTTCCTCCTACCCAGAAAATTTTTTCAACAAAGACCATTGAAAATTTATTCTAGTCATACTCACTAAAAAAAAATGCGATCCAACAAAGTATAGCACAAAAAACAACAACTTAAGTAAATAGTAAAGGAACCATTTTCTTTATTTTCGAGGAAGCTTCCAAGCATAGTTGTACTAAAATTTTTGCCATAGGAAAAAAAAAAAAAAAAAAGGCTTCGACATGCAATGACAAATAACATACACTCAGATTCAGGTAAAGTAGGTGATTATCCCAATATGAAACAAGTAAGTCCAAAGTGGAGGTTGGCCCATACGTCAACCTGCCGAGCTCTGAAACAATGATATCATATAGATGGCATGGGTCCTTCGGTTCCTTTTAAAACATTGTTTGGGTTATCGTTCTTTATACAATCATGAGATTCCCCATTTCATATTAGGATAGGGGAGTGGTATCCTACATGTTTTGATCCCTTCACAACTTTTTCCATGTCCATTACATCAATTAATTCTCTTCCTCTTCCCACTTTTGAGTTTTCATACCACTACAATTTTTTTTTACTTTTTCTGGATTTCTCATGTGCGTGCTAAAACACAATGGGGTTAGCAAGCAAGCAAGCAACTTTCACTTGATGCAACTCTTGAGTTGAGTGGCTGTTTGAATGAATGAATGCAATAGGTCAATTTGGTGATGTTTAGAATGTATCTTTGGGTTTTTTTGTCCTAGGATGAGAAAATGAAAGAGGCAATGAATAGGCATGTTGGTCCAGATAACTCGAACCCATTTCTTACAACAATAATTCTGTCCCCAAATGGACCAGTCCATGGGCCTCTCACATTGGCCTGAAAGCAACCTTTGCCTGGGGCATGTGCCCTCACCCCTCCAACCTAATTGGAACAAAGAACCTAATTGTATCATTTTAGACATCCCTGCGGAAAGTACGTATCATAGTAACAGTGTCATTCCACGTGAAGGAAAAAAAGAGACAAAAAAAAAAAAAAAATTAACAACATGGATAGAACAGTGCCATAGTATCAGGTTTGTAGAGCGGTGGAGTTAATAAGATTCTATCAAATATAAATACCATTGCACACTTTTAACTCTTTTTCTTTTTCTTTCTACAAAAGTTACGATAATAATACGATAACTGATAATGAGTAATTCCTATGCTGACCTTTTTGTTACTAATAAAAATTATTTTTATTTTGCAGATGAGATCCTATTGGAACAAAACTTTCATGCAACTGTTAGATGACGGAATTTCTAGTGACCAATGTGTGGGAATCTGTCAGCTCACCATATTTTGGGTATAATTTATTCTTTTACACAAATTTGGAGAAGCAAAATTATTACCAAAAAATGGTTAGTGAATTCCTTAATGACATGCAAAGATAATATAATTCTAATAACATATTTAATTGTAACAAAAAAATAAAATAAAGAAAAGATTTAAGATACCAATAGTTATGAAGTATAGCTCAAGTTGTCCACGCGTGTAGACGTTGAGAAACCTTAAAAAGTCTTCCATAATCCAAGAGAAGGAACTAAGGAAAGATTGGTTACTGATTTCTCAAGATAATGTTATTTTTTAAGAAGAAAATCTAACCAATAAATGAACTCTTCAATCGAATCAGAGAGAGAGAGAGAGAGAGAGAGAGAGAGAGGTGTTATCTTGAAGATGGATCAATTCTCAACTAGATAGAACTTTTGTGAAATTAAGGTGGATAAAACTTTCTGCATACTATGAGCCATACTACCATACATGAGAAATCTAGCCCATATTAAAATGAAAAATAAGTTAGGGTTGGGAACACTCTAGCCCAATGCTATTTGGGCTAGAGCATCACAGTATGCTCACATCCTTAACAAGAAGTTGCGACCTAAAAACTTCACATTCCCTAACTTTGCGACATGCATTAGGTTGAAGGAATTGATGTAGCCAAGGTTGCACCATAATTTGTTTGTTTCTATTTTTACAACAGCAGAAGGCCCAGGAGTTGAATGGGTTTGAAATAACAAGTGAAAATACTAGCCCACGTCCAGTATATAAAGAAGATCAGACTAGCCCATTTATAACTATAGTCTATATAGCCCGCCGCTTTAATAAACAAACTCTATAGCCGACTGCGCGTATCAGTTGAAGGCCAGCACACCTCCGAGGAGAAATTGGAAGCCCCACCGAATTGACAACATCATATATGGGTATGCATAGAAGGAAAATGATATGTCTTACTGTTTTATTTTAGTTAATACGTCAGAGAAACACTATTTTGGACGCAGGTACGTAGTGCTTATGTAATAACCCAAAATTTCCTTATTTATTTATTTATTTATTTTATTATTATTATTTATTATTTTATTTATGTTTTATTTATTTTTTTATTTGAAGTTTACTAAAAAAAAAAAAAGAAGGAAAAAGAAAAGAAAAAAAAGAGAAAAAGAAGATGAAAAAAATAAAAAAATTCATTTGGGGACACAATTGAAGTAATTAGGGATGTAATCGAGTCAATTAAAAAATTTTAGGCCTTAAATTGCACCTCCCGGGGACCTAATTGATGAGATTGTGCTGAAATTATTCCGCGAGAGGGGCATAATTGCTGAAATTGAAATGCGAGGACCAAGCCGAAAGTTTGGAGCGAACGACAGGACCGAAATGGAGAAGACGACCGATCGTTCGCTCCAAGGCAAATTCTCTCCGAAAATCTTTGGGAGAATCTGTCCAAATCTTCTACGAATTTCTTGTTTTTGATTGTGTATTAATCGTGGATTTGTTGCCAAAATCAACATTAACAAGAAGCAATGACCAAAATTCCTATTTTGATTTCACATTAATCACGAATTAAAGAGGAAAATTTTGAGAAAAGAATTCGGGATTTGAGATTTGATTTTAGGAAATTTTTTGCTATAAAACGTTTTTGAATTTCGCAGAAAAAGGGGAGAAAAAATTGAGAGAGGAATTCTAGGTTGAGAGATAGGAAATTCAAGCAAGAAAAAAAACAAAAGGTTGATTTTTTATTTTTGTTAGCAATCAAGTTTTCCGGGTTTTTGGTTGAAGGTTCATCTTTCCGGGTTTGTGTTCTTCAACCCGAACTAGTTTGAAGCGTCCTTAACCTTGATTCGAGGAAGATTTTGGTTCGTTAGGGCGAAGGAAAGGAAATCGAGAGTAAGATTTCAAGAAATTCGTGAGAAACTAGCGTTCGGGTACCGCATTTTTGGGTTTTCGCTGAGTCTTTCGGGTTTGTTCTTGATATTCTTTCCGTTTCCGAGTCGGCCTTTGGTTTTGAATCTTTAGTTTCTAATTTGATTGTGGTTTTAGTTTCAATCGTTGGTTTTATTCATGTTCTAAATAGTGATTTATGTAATCAAGTCTTTCCTTTTGAAGAGGGTCCTTAAATTCTGAAATAAATTTGAAGAACTAGGGAGAGAAAGTGAAGAACGAGGAGAGAGAAAGAGTTACGAACTTGAAATTTCGGTTTTTGATATGAAAAATGAAAAACAAAAACGAGTGGACTTGTTTTCGGGCTTAAGGTCCGGCCCGAACCGTGAAAAAAAAAAGAAATGAAAGGGGATGGACTTCCTTTTTGTCCGACCCATCGCCCTTTTCCAAGAAAAAAAAACGTGTGGGTCGGACGGATTTCGATCCGACTGCGCCCCTTTACACCAAATAACAAAAGGATTCCAGCTCAGTGCCGTGTCCCTAACCAAAAAAAAAAAAAGGGGGGGGAAGAAAAAAAAGGGGAAATGAAAAAAAATGGAATTAGGGAAGAAAAAAATAAGAAGAAAAAAAGGAAAAATGGGGATGGGTTAAAAAAAAAGAAAAAGAAAAAAAGAGTAAAAGTTGTGGGTTAATATTTTAGGTATAGGATGATTTTTTTTTTTTTTTACTTTTATTATTCATTTATTTTTTAACTCTGTTTATATAGGATGTTTTTTTTTTAATCTTTTAATCTTTTATTATTCATTTAATTTTTTGAGCCTACTTATTTTTATTTCTTATCGTTTTTTAGGTATTAATTTAGATTTTTTATTTTAATTTTTTTCTTTTCTTTAATATGTATTGCTAGAAAAATATCTTCACGAAGTCTCCTATCTATAGGGACCGACGTCATAAAAAAAAATACCTAAAAATTTTGACGAAGTCTCCTACATGGTAGGGATTGACGTCATCAAAATAATAATAATAATAAATAAATAAATAAATAAATAAATTCGACAAAGTCTCCTATCTAATAGGGACCGACGTCACCAAATTCAAAATTTTCGACGAGGCCTCCTATTTGATAGGGCTGACGTCACCAAAAACATCATTGTTTAAATCAAGATATCCTCCGACACACCGGTTGTGTTAAGGCTTAAAGTGGATCCGATGTTTGAATCGACGTGTCGTCCGACGAAGGGGACCGACGATCGTTTCAATACGATGCCACGCTCAAAACTAAAAAATTCATTTTGTCTAAAAAAATGGGAGATTAAGAATTAGAAAATAATTTGACGTAAATAAAATATTTTAGGAGATAAATTTAGAGCTAAACCGGATGTGGTACCTTTTTTCGAAAAGGGCGCTTTTGGGCGATCGATATCTTCCCAAAAGAGTAACCAACTCCTTACCATAGAATCTCCGAACCGAGTGTCCGTTTTAGGTTCCTAGTTCCTTCAATACTAGGTGGCGACTCCAAACTCTATAAATAAAGTTGTAAATATTCAACCTAATTTTAGATATTTTCGAGAAGTCCCGTCCGACGTTGAATAGCGACGAACTTACATAAATAATGCAAAAACATTTTTTTTGAAGATTATTCAATAATTTTATGAGCCAAATTTAACACCATAAAATACTTATAATTAAGGTGCATCAAAGTATTCAATTTAATAGAATGAGTCATTAAATCCCGCTCGAGCCAAATTATAACTTAATACAAGTACGCACCTGGTTAATTAATCCAACAATCATGATCCTAATTCATCGACGGTGAGCCAATTTAAATGATTGTGTTGACACACATAACCTAAATAGACTAACTAATTTTTTATGAATGAGTTCAAGGATAAAATGTAAGTTAGCTAGATAATAGGGAAGCAGTAACTCACCATATCAACTATATATATATACACGCATAAAGTTCATCAAAAAGGAAAAAGACAACAGCTACTAGCTAATCCATGGAGAAGTGAAAGGAATAAAGACTTGTCATTAGGATTTTGAAGCTGATTTGAGGTAAGAAATCGTATGTTAATTTGATGTCCTTCCTTCGGATTTTCCCATTTTATTTGGCTTTTAAAAAATATACTGTCTATAAAAGAAAGGAAAAAATAAAATAAAACTAGTCAAAATGGACATAAAATTGGACCAAGACTAAATCCCAAATGAGATACGAGCACCATTCACATTTGAACACATTGCGACTTCCAAGCTACATGAACCTAACTCCATGAGGCTAAAGTAATCTCATTGAGGTATCTTGATCGAAGCATATTGTAAGGACGCATCACACACGAGAGTAAGAGTAGTACCAGATTGGTCAAAGGATAATTTCGGTTAAGTTTTAACAAGAGCGTATCATGACAAGAGTAAGAGTACTTTTACATCAAGTGTAGTTTGGTAAGTCAAGCCGCATGATCCTTTCACCAAACTCTCTCTATTAACAAAACAAATTTTCTTGGCTAGTTAGTTCGTTCACATTTGGCATTTATGCATGAAAGTCAAAAAGAATTTGCATGGAGATGTTTCTATGAGCCCTATCTAATTCTAAAATATTTGTTAGATAATTTAAGTTTGATTCAATACGGTTAAATGTCCTTAATATGGATTGATCTAGTGGCCTAACCTGGTCCGTGTCATCATCCCTTTCACGTTGTGAACATTCGCTTAATCAATATTTCTTTCACCTTTTAGTCCAAGCTTATAATAAATTCAGTCGGGATTGCATGACTATATCAAGTTCGAAATATTGTTGCTTGTCATGACTTTCAATTTCAACATGAAACATCATAAAGTATGAATTCTCTCTACAAACTGTTTACTCCTCTTTTAATTTGTAGTCCACATAAGACTTTCCAAATGATAAAATCCCTAAAAGGAAAAAGAGATTAATGGTTTGAAAAGGTAGGGGGATGCATGATAATGATATTAATTTCAAGTACAAAACTATGTCCTTGGTCGAGCCGATCTAAACAAGGTATTTTTGCTTTTTGATTGTCATAATCTAACATATTAGTGGTTAAACATATTAAGAACAATAAAAGAAGAGATGGCTCCGAGCTAAAAAAGCCCACCCACTTACCAATCGCACTAATGAACCAAGGTTGCTTAGATTCTTTTCTTTTACTCTCGGGTTATATATAAAATTGATGGTATTTGGTACCGAGCTAGACATGCCTATGATCACGAATCGGATAACATCTTCACTAAGGGATTGCTAAATGACAAATGCCCGCCGGCGTATAATATATATTTTTTTCTAGTTTAGAAATAAAGAAATATTGATATGTTATGAATAGGGATATATTCACATAATCATTATCATGACATGTGTCTCTTTATTCCATTTAAATGTATTTCTTTATTCCGTTGAAGGATCATTCGAATAAGATTTTATTATGGACAAGATAACTTCAACTAATCATTAGAAGGATTACAATAAGATCTAACTCTACCATCATTATGGATGAATGACCCAAACCAAAAAAATATTCTTTCTTTTACTCTCAAGTTATATATAAAATTGATGGTATTTGGTACCGAGCTAGACATGCCTATGATCACGAATCGGATAACATCTTCACTAAGGGATTGCTAAATGACAAATGCCCGCCGGCGTATAATATATATTTTTTTCTAGTTTAGAAACAAAGAAATATTGATATGTTATGAATAGGGATATATTCACATAATCATTATCATGACATGTGTCTCTTTATTCCATTTAAATGTATTTCTTTATTCCGTTGAAGGATCATTCGAATAAGATTTTATTATGGACAAGATAACTCCAACTAATCATTAGAAGGATTACAATAAGATCTAACTCTACCATCATTATGGATGAATGACCCAAACCAAAAAAATATTCTTTCTTCTACTTGTTAGATAAAAAGAATATACATTTAATAAAGATATTGCTTTTTAAGATGTTTTTATTACATCATCACTAAACATGATTGCACGTGCACTCGTTAAAAAATAATATTTGCCTAAAAATCCTAAAATTTTAAGTGAATATCCGATGTTTTTGAACACTATTAGGAAATAAATTAAGAAAAAGAATAAAGTAGAGAAACAAGAACAATCATATAACGCAGGATTTTACGTGATTTGACAATGGTGCCTACTCCATTGTTACATTAAGATTTCTTATTAAGTTTTTATCAAGTGACGACTATAAATACAAGTAGTGTTACCTCTAGTTATAGCATGGACAACTAGGATTATAAGAAAAAAAGACTTAATGAGCATATACATCTAGTCCAATATTCCGTAGGTCTTTCGAGAGCTCGACCCTCGATCTACAGCAGGGGCGTTACCCCTTTAACCCCCGGTCGCTAACCGACTAGTGAGACCACCGTATTGGATCTCTATTTATAGTGTGGACAACGAAGATTATAAGAAAAAAAGGCTTAACGAGCCTACACATCCGATCTAATATTCTATATGGTTTTTAAGGGCTTTACCTACGACCCTTCATAAGGGGCGCCGCCCTTGACCCTTGCTCGCTAACCAATTAACGAGACTCGCTTTGCTAGATCTATATAGCACCTTATATTGCGAGGCCTCCATCCACGTCGATCTCCACAACTTAATAATCTCCCATTTAGAGACTAATCTCTAAAATAACACCAAACCTCTTGTAACTCGTCCATTTTTCTCAACCAACTTCAAGTCCTTCTAGTGTAGTGCCTTCTCATTATTAATTATACTTAGCTTCGAGTGATAGAAAGAACAATACACTTTTAAAGCTAAGATACCCAACTTATAACACTACCACCCAAAGTTAACATAACCTATTGTACTCTTTTTATTGTCCATATCATCATTTTAAATTTGCATCAACAAATCCTTGTAGAATAGTATTATTCTTCTTAAAATAAAGGGTCATTTTTAAGTACCTTTCGGATAACGAAGAATACACTTTACTCCTTCCCAATACTTCTTTCCGCAGTTTGCCATGAACATACCGAAACCTTCCACTACATGAGCTATATCAAGTCTTGTGCAAACCATATCATACATTAGGCTTCCAACTACAAATGCATAAAAGACAATAGATTTTTTTTCTCTTTAGTTGTTTTTAGTGATTGCTCCTTTGAAAGCCTAAGGTGGCTTTCCAAAGAAGTGCTTCTAATCTTTTTATCCTAAAGATTGAATCGCTCAACACTTTTTAAATGTATTTTTCTTAAGATAAATTCAATGTACCTTTTGACCTATCTCTATGGATTCTCATCCTAATTATCTATTTTACAAGTCCTAAGTCTTTCATCTCAAATTGTTCAGCTAATTATTGCTTGAGTTTATTTATCTCTTACAAGTTAGATCCCGTAACAAGAATATCATCAACATACAAGAGCAAAATAAGATAATAGTCATCAAACCTCTTATGATAATATTAGTGATCCATCTCACATCTCTCAAAACCATTATCACATATGAACCCATAAAAATTCTTGTATCATTATTTGGGAGTTTGTTTCAAACCATATAGACTTTTCTATCACTTGCACATAAGTTTTTTATTTTTTGAAACTTCAAAGCCTTCTAGTTATACCATATAAATGTCTTTCTCAAGGTCATTATATAGGAAAGCAGTTTTAACATCTAACCGCTCCAAATGTAAATTTCTACAATAATAATACTCGAGTACTAACATAATAGCAGTCATCTTGACTATAGGAGAAAAAATCCTGATGTAGGTAATCCATTCTTGATATTAAAAGCTCTTTACAACTAGCATTGCCTTGTATCTTTTACTCTCATTATGCTTCTTTTTTTTTTTTTTTGATCATGTGCGCCTACTTATTATGTATAGCCTTTTTCCTTCGATTCTTCTCGAGGACCTCATCTTTTCTTCCATAGCTAACTCCCACTTGACATAATCTTTCACATGCATTGCTTCACTAAAGAATTTTAGTTCTCTAACATCAATAAGAAGCAAATAGTTAAGGAAGGTGAATACCTTTAAGTGGGTCTCGATACTCGTTAAATCTTTTTAGCTAAGAAGTAGGAGTTACCGGTTCTAGTTTAGCTTCGACTTCTCGAATTTTTCCTCTAAAATCTCCTCTAAATCAACTTTCTCATTTGTTTCTAATTGGTTCCCTTTACTTGTTAGAATCTATCTCAAATATGTTTTTATACAATATATTTTTGTTAAAGGTCATATTCTTATGCCTTGTGATCTTTCTATTCTAATTATCCTAAAATCAATAACCAAAATCATCGAATTATAACCAATAAAGTACCACTTTCTAACTTTAGAATCAAGTTTATCTCTATCATTAGATCCTACATGTACATATGAAACATAACTAAAGGTTTTCAAGTATGAGAAATTTACCTTCTTTTCGACTATACTTTTTCGGGTAATTTGAAGCCTAATGGAATTAAAGGTCTTCTAATTATAAGGTAAGATGTTGTGTTCATTGCATTAGCTTAAAATCCTTTGGGCAAACCAAAATGCAATCTCATGCTTGTTGCTTACTTATTCGGACTTCGTTCATCCTTTTAGTAACATCATTTTGCTCTAGTGTCATAGTAATTGTCTTGATCATTCCGATTCCATTATCTAAATAGTAATCTTTGAATTTTGTGATAATAGATTCTCATTTATTATCCGAATTTACGAGTTTGATATTCGGACTAGTCGATTTTCAACTTCGACCTTCCACCTTTTGAATACAATAAACACATTAGATTTATTTTTTCAGAAAAAAACTTATACCTTTTTGGTGGAGTCGTCAATGAAAGTGACATAATAGTGTGAGCCTCCAAAAAAAATCACAAGGGCGAGTCTTTATACATCGGTATGTACTTATTTTAGCTTTTCTTTCTTTAATAATCTTCTAGACTTTAGGAAACGAGACTCTCTTCTTCTTCCCATAAAGACATGCTTCATATAAGCCAATATAAACATTTTTTCATTCTAGTAATTTTTTCATTGATGCTAACTACTTCAAACCCTTTTCACTCATAAGCTCGAAGCCTTTGGTGTCATCATATCGAATCATCATCACCATTACCATCGAATTAGCCATTATTGTTGTATCTTTTGTTATAGTAGTCATATATAAAGTCCCAATCTTACTACTATGTGCTACAACTATATCTCCCTTCATTATCTTCCATGTTCCACTCCTAAATACTATTATGTAATAACATCATTGAGTTCATTCATTGAAATCGATTCTTTTTAAGACCTAAAATATGTTTAACATTCTATAGTTTCCATTGTATTTTGTTAGTAGTTGTGATACTAACCTCACATTTTCCCACAATGTCTAGAGATTTATCATTTACAAGATAAACCTTTTTAAAATTTTTTGCAATATATTTATGTAGGAAATTTTTACATGGAGTAAAATGAATTAATACACCTTAGTCTAGAATCTAAGACTTAATAGGACTCGTCCATACTACAAATTAATACATTTATAATTTCATCGGTTATTGTCTATGCGGAGTCATCATCTTGATTTTTCTTCTTCTTAGGAGCCTTACACTGATTTTTAAAGTGCATTTTTTTATTACGGTTCTAACGGGTGATCTCTTTATGATTTTTAGATTTTCCTCTACCTTATGATTTTGGTCTACCATCACCATGATTCGACCATGCTTGAAAGTCCCTTCCTCTATTATCGGTACTCAAAATAGAGCCTAAAAGTTCTCTTGACTCACTCATGCAATGATCTTCATTGACCATCAAATCTCGAACATCATCCAATTTCAATTTCTCATTCATTGATGAACTGCTACTCGTTATTACTATTATAGATCTACTATCAAGTAAAAAAGATAGCAAAATCAATACTTTAACTTTATCTTTAAACTCAATGCTTATTGACTCTAATTGATTGATCAACATATTAACTTTATTAATGTGATTAGTCATAAATACACCCTTTGTCATTTTTAGATTAAATAATCGATGCATAAAAAATATCTTATTTGAGACGAGATGGCTTCTCATAAATATTTGACGACGTCTTCATCAAATTTGCTATGGTTTTTTCTTTTAGGATGTTGAAAGTAATGTCTTGCTTCAATGTCAATTGAATAACACCTAAAGCTTGGTGATCTAATAAAACCCAATCAACATCTTTCATCTCTTCGGCTTCATCCTTGATAAGAGTTCATATAACTTCTTCTAGTACAAATAATCTTTAATCTACATCTTCTAAAACACGAAGTCTTTGCCATCAACCTTATCAATCCTAACTTTTTCTTCTTTTATCACTCGTTTCTCCTTACCTTGCCAACCTAAGGCTCGATACTAGTTATTAAGAAACAAATTAAGTAAAATAATAAAATAGATAGATAAGAACAATCATACAACATAAGGATTTTATATCGTTCGGCAATTGTGCCTACTCCACGATCGTACTAGAATTTCTTATTAGGTTTTTGTCAAGTGGCAGCAACAAATATATGTGATGTTATGTTTATTTATAGTATGGATAACTAGTGTTATAAAAAAAAAGCCTAACAAACCTATACAACTAGCAAGACCGACTTACTGGATTTATATAGTGCCTTATATTACGAGCCTTCATTCATATCAATCTTCATAACTTAACAAACATAAGATAAATGACCAATTTAACCACCATTTATATGAATTTTAACACACCAAGTGTTACATGTTCTACTTTTTAAACTTAAAATAGATAATATTATATATATTTTTTAGACAAGAGTTAAATTTCTTAAAAGCCTACTTAATTCATACACCTCTCTATTAGTTAATTTAGCCATTAAAGGATCCTCAAAACATTAAAAGAAGAATTATTTTATAGGTACTTGTATTGATTTAACATGTGATAACCTATATCAAGCATACGATCAATCTTCATTAGAAGTCATCCAACCATCAATCTTAATTTGAGGATCACGACCTCATTAGCGTCGCCATCCGTAGTGGTATCGAGTAAAAAACTAGTAACTAAATTTTATTTTTTCATCTCTAAGCTTCTCAATGGATGACAATATAAAACTCCAACACGTTCTATGCCATTCGATTTTTCTAGTCCCAACATTTCGCCAATCGATATGTTCTAATTATAATGATATGTTAAAATGTTAATAGAGGCATATCTATATCGACACAAAAATAAATAAACTCTAACTAGTTAAAACTCTTTTAAGAGAGATAGAAAAAGGACAAGTCTCGATGAACGGTATAATTCAAATCCTAATGATCGTAGGCATCTCCCTTTAAACTCTAATAGTACCACTCTATATTCATGGTTATACATATGAGTCTAGTATACAATGACATATTTAAAAAAAGAGAAAAAGGCTTTTTTGGTACCTAATCTTTGATTTTTTTTTTTTTTATGTCTAGCCATTGATTTCTCATGATTTGCTACCTAAGTTTTGATTTTTTTAATTTATTTTGATGTTTGAGTTCACTCGAAGTCTAATTTTGATCACATGTCCGGCGAGATCTATTATGTGGCGATAAAAAAAGCCATACGGTAGTCAACCCCGCCATGTGGCAATCAACCCTATCACATGGCAATCAACTCTATCACATCAACATCTCATACTCTCATGTACTTATGAGCACTTGAATAGCAAAAAATAAATAAAAAAAATCAAAGGTTAGGTATTGAAATAGAAAAAATTAAAGATTGGATACAAAAAATGCTTTTTTTTTAAAAAAGAAATTCATTATCTCAAGATTGGAAAATTAGTCTAATAATTTCTAATAAATATTTTTTATATTATGCTCGTGGTTTTTTTTTTTAACTAATCAATGGTAATTTTTAGTAAATTACTCTTTAAAAATTCTCAACTCTTTTACATCTCTAGATAAATTTAAAATCATGTCATTTAATCCAAATTTATATAAGGTTCAATTAAGATTAAATTTAGAAAAATAAAAGATGTATAAGATCCAATTATGATTGCCATTTACAAAATAAATGATTGGTCAATAGAGAAAATTACAAAAAAATAAAAATTGCTTCCTCTGTCTAGGGAGAAAATTGACTAACATATCATGGGTGACATAAACTTGTAATATCCAATAACTTGCTGAACTTCTTATGGTAAGTCTGAGATGGGATAGAATCGATATAAATAAATTTAATGATCAAGCTTTTCGATTTGAGCGAGTTAAAGTGCAATATTTTTATGGCAATGACAATAATGATATAAGTAATAAGTAAACTATGAATTAAGCTACAAATAAATATATTATTAAAATTTCTTGTGCAATTAGCATAATAACAAGAAAATATGCATGCATGTAATTGCCGATGTTTTTAAAATTTAAAATTGTATGACTTTCAATATCAAAAAGAAAGTTTTGAGAGATTATATATATATATATATATATATATATATATATATATATATATATATTATGGAAGCATAAGAAATGCATAAAATCTATTTATAATAAAGAAAAGATATATTAAAGTACAAGAGAAAACTAAAACAAATTTCTTGAGAAAATTATATTTTTGGTGTCCGACCATTAATAATTTTTTTTTTTTTTGTATTTAGGTGCCAATATTTAATTTTTTTTTTCAATGCCTAACCTTTGATTATTTATTTATTTATTTATTTGAGTGCTCATAACTACATGAGAGTATGAGGTGCTACTTGTGGTAGGGTTGACTTCCATGTGATATTTTTTTACCGCCGCATGGCAAATCCCATTGGACACTTCAGCAAAATTAGATCTTAGGTGAGCACGAACACCAAAACAAATAAAAAAATCGAAGCTTTGGTAGCAAATCATGAGAAATTAACGATTGAACACCAAAACTCGAAAAAAAAAATCAAAAATTGGGCACCAAAAAAGCCTTGCTTTTTTGAAAAATTATTCTTCTATTAAATCAACACTATTGTTAACACTCACAACTTGTCTTCAAATTTTTCTATACTCGAAAAGATAACAATAATAAGAGAAAGTTAGGTTACCTCTCAAAGATATTCCTCCTCTACGTTCATGGTCATAGAGATAAATATAACATACAATGGCAATTTAAAAGATCCATCATCCCCGAAATCAATACCGTTGTCAACACTCATTACATCTTAAGGGAAAATTATAATCATGAAATCATTAGGTTATTTCTTAAAGATGCTCCTTCTCTAGTATAAAAAAAGTTAAGAGCGAGATAAGACCCAAGACAATAAGATGATTGCGCGAGTAGATGTTGAGGACTCGAAGACTCATTCACCTCTTTTAACATTTCCTCTACCTCTATATAAAAGGACAATATCTTTCTTCATCCTTTTATCCCGGATGATAACCCTAAACCCATACTCTAGGTTGGCACTCACAAATATCTATTTCTCCAAGATCTCTCATCTATGAAGTATATAAGCTTATGCTTGAAAGGCTTATAGGCATCGCCACCTCTTTTCAATTTCCAAACAAGTTTGCAATCTTACAAATATCTCATTCAATGGATTGGTGTCCTTGATTTAAAAAGTATACTCATATAACCTCTCACATTTCTCTCGAGTGCCCTTTATCGGGAAGAAAAAATATAAAAAGAGCCTCAAATATGGGGTGACCTCAAATTGCTAACGAAATGATCAAAAGCAACTAGAATGGTCCATCCATTTAGAAAAAGTTGGCAAATGCTTATGTCAAAGTGTTGAAAAACCTCAACTGCAAACCTGGAAAAAAATGTAATTATACTCGATCATGCAAGTAGAAATAATTATTTTAATATTCCTCTTCATGACTCTAAAGGTTGGCCTCTCTATCCTATCATTTAGATTATGAATAACCACAAGGTAATTGCATTCCAAATAACTAAAAATAAATAGTTATTGTTCTCATAGAAAGCCCATTAAGACCTCTCTTCGTATGGGTAGACACAAATCCTTATGAACCATAAGAGAGAAAAGCGACATCTACATTAGGGTTTGCTCCTTCACAACTAGGAACGACTTCTAGACATGTCTCACATTCTCTTCAAATCTACCATTTTCAATCAAACACAAATATGAAGAAGAAAAAAAGGATGTAAATATCAAAAGTTCAAAGAACTCGCTAAAGAAAAAGAATCACTCTACAATAATTCAAATTGTCTTAGAAAATGTCAAGCTCGTTAAAATTTATATGATTAAGAGGAATAACTCATCAAAAATATCTTTATGAAGAACTTTAAACACTTAATAACTCAATAGTAATCCTTATGAATTTTTTGAAAGCTCACTATAGTAAGAACAAAAATCAACTAGAAAGTGAGAAAGACAAAGACACAACCACCCATTTATAGGAAAAAGAGAGTGAAATTTTGCATTAAGTACTCAAAAGCCCAAGTTCGATAAACAAGCACAACCTAACATGGACCAATCACATATCACTATTAGTCCTACAAAATAGCTAAAGTGGATTCTATTTGATAGATAAAAGAGATTCCAAAAGGTCCAACCTCTTCGATTTTCTCAAATACTCTCAAGAATGAATGTTTGTTTTCCCATATGTCTTCACGTTTATTGAGGTTAAAGGTATTAAATGAGTCTTCAATACACCCATTAAGGTCTAGTATGAAAAAGACAAGTAAGATACTACTAGTTATCTCGAGCAATCATCAACTATTTTTTTAGAGAGCATAATTTGAACCTTCGCCAAGTACACTTGCCAAAGACTTAAAAGGACTACTAATATACCCAAAAAATCACAATCTTGACAAGTGTCTTTTTTCCCCACTTAAAGACCACTCGGATAATGTTTTTCCATGAATAAGACAACTTTGATCAATCATCCAAGGGATCATAACTCGATAAAGCCCGGACAACTAATATAGATGAATGACCCAAACAAAAAAGGCACTCCTCCTTTTACTTATTACATAAAAGGAACATATATTTAATGAAAGTGTGGATTCTTAGGATGTTTACGTCACATCGTCACTAAATATGATTGCATATGCGTTGTTAGACAACAACATTCATTTAAAGAAATTCTACTCTCAAGTAGTTGTCAAGAGTTATTTAACACAAGGGAAGAAACCAATCTACCATCTACTCTATGTAAGTTGATCGTACTTCACCTATATAAAAGTTAACACATTAAGTGTTATATGTTATGTCTTCTAAACTCAAAACGAGACAATATTATGTATCCGCTCTATACAAGAGCTAAATTCCTTAAAAATATACTTAGACCATACACCTCTCTTTATAAGCTAACTTAGTCATTGAAAGGTTCTTCAAAAAAAAAAAAAAAAAAAAAAAAACCTTGTTTTGCATGTACTTATAATTTATTCAATGTACAAAAAGTTATATCAATAATATAATCAGTTTGGATTTAAAATGATATATACAACCATCAATTTAATTCTAAGTGGAAGATCACCTCAACAAATAGAACTAATCAAAATTAGGTATTTGCATTGCAATGTGTCACTCGAGTGAATACTAAATAACAAGCGCTCGTCGATAAATACAGCTCGTCTTGCAAAAAGATAAAGATAATGGGGGTATGATTTTATATTCTTGATGCAGGGCCCATGTTATCTATTTATATATATATATAATCCTGATCTAATTAACCATTTTAGCTATTAAGTGATCAACTAATTTTATTAATTTAGTGAATATGTTTTCAAACCATCCGTTTCATGACTAATTCTACAGCACTTTGGTTTTCCTTGTGCTGTGGAAATAATGGTGCTACCTGTCCATCTCTTTTTGTCCTTTTTTTCCCCCTTGTTTGAAATACAACTTTAATTTGACATGACTCTTTTTTATTTTATCACAAATATGTAGTCGTTGAATAACAAATGTATATATTTACGTACACATTTTCTGAAGAATCTTGTCATTAATTTCCTTGTTGAGCAGCTATATTACTGTACCATTTTAGTGCGCAAAAAAGTTGAGAAGAAACAATGATATGTCAACGAAGCACGACCGCCAAATGCATTAAGGAAGAATGTAGCTTGCAGCATAGAAGTCGCGCGTCCATGAGAATAAATTTCATACAAAAAATGAACCACATATATATATATATATATATATATATATATATATATATATATATATATATATATATAAGGCTAGAGAGTAAGGATATATATATATATATATATATATCCTTACTCTCTAGCCTTTATATATGTAGACCTCCTAGTTCTTCATCAATCAAAATCAAGCAAGCTCCAAAAGAACAAAAAATTGTCCCCTACTTCTACATGGATATGAGATTTATTCGGTACGGTCATTTCCAAAATTGTTTACACGTCATTAGTACTTAAAAAGGAATTAGAATGCAGATAAGGTTTGGATGCGAGTAGGGCAAAGCACAATTATAGAATTGATCCAAAGCATTAACTTGCTTTGCTGTTTCCCTCTTATAAGGTAGCTACAGACACACTAGCCATGATTCATTCATCTACATAACTTGGTGTATTTGGAAATGCTTTTCGTGGAGTAACAAAAGTGAAATAACACCATATATATGATTTTTGTTTCACTATAGAAAGTTTTAGGGCGTACCTTTTTTTTTTTAAAAAAAAAAAAAAAAAAAAAAAAAAAAGAAGATCACGTCTGCTATGCCTTTTTCATTCCCATAAAAGATCATAAATTTGGTTTTGCAGTTTTTCTATTAAGGGTAGGAAAAACAAAATGAAAAGTATATATATATATATATACACACAAGATCGCGTCAGATCCTACTCACTAGTGATTGCTGACTTTGCTAATCGACCTGACGATCAATTTGTATATTATGAAGTATATAAATGAATTAAGATAATACATCAATGGCTGACTATGTGCATAAATACACACAAATGTTTACAACATTGGAGTTTTAGTAGTGTATAATACACGAACACATGCAGGTGATCAGTATGAGGATTTAATATGTCCTTGTTTTGGTATTAATTAACAAATTAATTAATTAATAGTTTAAAAGTGTAAAAGATAACATGGGGCTATGGTAAGTAACAATTTTATATTATGCCTGCATAAGATACATCATTTCTTTATTGCTTTTTCCCTTGTTTCATTGTCATGTTGGGGTCACTATGATTTAAATGTGATGCTATTAGTATTCACTTTGAAAACATTTAATTTAGCATTGGATAGTGGTGACCGAGTTATTCCTCCCCCTTTTTTTTGTTAGGTATTGAAGACAGGGCAGTAAACACTAGGTTTTGTTGGACTAGTTATGCCCTCTTTTAGCATATTTAATAGTAGTAATTCATGAATTCCTAGTGATATTCACACACTTTCCAGTGCCTCAACACTACTTCATAAATTCTCCTAATTGATACTAATATGGGGTTTTTATTTATGACAAGTTGTGGATAATTAATCACCGAGCCCATGAAAATAATTAAGGGATTTCTCAATCTTTTGAAGCAGTGATTCCCACCAATTAGATGGCGGTTGAAGCAAGTTTAACAACCTTATTTTTTAAGGCAAGATCTACCTTTTCTTTCCCGTCCATTAAGAACATAGTGATGGCAATTTGTAAGCATATGCTGCTTAGCAGCTTTATAGGCAGGATGACGCTCTCTTTTAACTTCGTGTTGCTCAGATTAAATAGTGTTATTGCAAAAAAAAAAAAAAAAAGAAGATAAATTACATTCTAACTCTTGAGAATACGCAGCATTCCATTTCGGCTCTTATAGTTTAAAATTTTCCAATATCAACCTTAAGGTTTTCAAAAAGTTATGATGTGGTCTTTTTCCTTAAACAGTAAACAACTAGCATTAGGACCCTTTTCTTTTTTTCTTTTTTCTTTTTCTTTTTTTTCAATTTTTGTAACTACTTCGAAAGCTTAAGAGTTTTTGTGGATCAAGTATCACATTGTATGAAATTTTTGGAGGAAAGAGAAGAAAAATAAGAACAATGAAAGAAAAATTGAAACGTTACCGGTTGTTGGCCACTTAATAGTAAAGAGTCACAATGGAACTTTTGGAAAAATCATAGAATTGATATTGAGAAAGTTTAACATATAGTGGCCAAAGTGGAACATTTATGAAACTACATGGGCTAAATATAATTACCCAAAAAAGTGTTCTACTTCTCAGTAACTCAAGCAGGCATTCTCTTGGAACAGGCACGATAGACAGTAGTCTCTTCAATCAGTTTGCTATTTTGGAGAGTAATTAAGAAATGGTCTCAAAAAATTGAACCAACAAATAAAACGACCAAGTACAGTTTAGTTAATTCAACACGCTTTAGTCAGCTAAGTTTGCAGAAGAAATTGCAAAGCCTTGAGTTATTGGAATACAGTGCACACCATAAACTTTACAGTGAGATTTTATGGCTATCTACACCACACAAGATTTTGAGTAGTGGCTCCATGATGGGGATTTGTTGGGGAGAAGGAGAGCACCAAAATTAGTTTATATATAGCTATCTAATTAAATTCTCGAAGATTTGAGGGCTTATTTCATGGAAATTACTGCAAGCTGCAGCTCATAAAATCCTAACGGGTTCTGAAAATCTTTAGTGGGCTAAACATTTCTTTGCTATTTTTGTTCTGTTTGGAGTGGGCTAAAACTCCAAAAAAATCACTTATAACTAATTAATGGGCTACTGTTTCTATTTCTAAAAGGTACCTTACAACCAAGTTTTAAATACAATTTTTTTTACGAGCACAAAGCCTAGTCAGCAACATTTTGGAGAAAAAACTTTTTGATGATAAAAAAATTAAAAAAATCTTTGTCATCTCATCATACAAAAGACACTAGCTAACACATGCATCAATTTAATATTCTGAGCCTACTTTTTGTTCTTATAAATACAGGCTACTGATTGACACTCTCCTAACCAATTGATTCTTAAGCAACCAAATATAGCTCCGAAGAAAAAGGAAATCCACTTCAGAAGGTTCATTTTTGCCTTAGTCCTTTGGTAATAACCATTTCTCTCTTCAGTGCATATAGCTGCCCCCCTTCAAAACATATTTCAAGGCATGGAGATTGATCACTCAGCAATTCAAGAGAAGGCCGGGCCTTTTCCTCGAGCATGGGGCTTGCTCAAGGCCTTGCCTGATAAGGCCAAGGCCAAGGTTATACGTGTTGCAAAGAGCATAAAAACACTTGGACAGGATGACCCAAGAAGAATCATCCACTCCCTAAAAGTGGGACTAGCTCTCACACTGGTATCCTTAGTGTATTATTTGAGGCCTCTCTATGATGGCTTTGGGGTTGCAGGAATGTGGGCTGTGCTAACTGTGGTAGTAATTTTTGAATTCACCGTAGGTGAGTTGATTGGTACGCAGGACTTGTATATTGCTCATATTTCCTCAAAAAGATTCCACAAGTTCTCAAATAATGTTTTACCGTTTCTTTGTTGTTGTTTAGGTGGAACATTGAGCAAGGGTTTGAATAGAGGTTTTGCAACATTACTAGCTTGTGCTCTAGGACTCGGAGCTCAACACTTGGCCTGTCTCTTTGGAAACAAAGGGCAGCCCATTGTCCTTGGAATCCTTGTCTTCTTATTAGGTATATTGCTTATATACAGACAAAAGCACTTTTGTTAAGGCAAACTGCGCTAATCCAAGTCACTTTTTGGTGTATGCAGCTGCAGCATCTACATTCTCGCGATTCTTCCCACGAATCAAAGCTAGATATGACTATGGAGTCTTGATATTTATATTAACATTCAGTCTGGTATCTGTTTCGGGGTATCGAGTTGAAGAACTCTTAGTAATGGCACATCAAAGGCTATCAACAATACTAGTGGGGGGAGCAACTTGCATAGTTGTATCCATCTGTATTTGTCCTGTTTGGGCAGGTGAAAATCTTCATAACTTGGTTGCCTCCAACGTAGAAAAGCTTGCAAGCTACCTAGAAGGTTAGTAATACCTTGAAAAATCATTAAATTAATTCCTTTTGTTTGTTCATTTCATCTCGATGTAATTATTTTAAATTGAATTAAAGGTCACTAAAAAAAATTTCACAGGTTTTGGAGGTGAATATTTTCAGTCCCATGAGGGTTCCAATAGCGACAAATCATTTCTTCAAGGATATAAAAATGTCCTCGATTCAAAACCCACTGAAGATACCATGGTAAGGACAGTCTCCACTAACATGCACTTTTGTCTTTGCATGAATGCCACTAACATCTACACTTTTGTTGAGCTTCTTCAACTCTCTATCCTAATATTTATGCCATCTTGCTGTACGTTTTCTGCTGGCTGTGCTCATGAAGTGCTAATCAATTAGTGCTCCTGATTCCTGAACTATATCGCAGGCAAATCTTGCAACATGGGAGCCTGGACACGGTCGTTTTGGTTTCCGGCATCCATGGAAACAATACTTGAAGATTGGAGCGCTCTCACGTCAATGTGCTTACCAGATTGAAACTCTTAATGGCTACATTAACTCTGATATCCAAGTAATAATCTATCACAAGTACTTTTTCTCTGACGTTTACAGGAATAACAATTTAACACCCAGCATCCCTGGTTTAATTCCATTAGACAAAATGGGTCCGTACTCGTGATAAATAATTACTTCCTCTATTTATTACTACAATTCATGAGTATGCACACCATCCATAGTGTTTTGATGAAATCACCCTACAAATCTGCTTTTCAAAGATACTTCCACTAACAACTTTACATTTGCAGTTTCCTTTCTATAAAGAAACAAAAGAAAATACTAAACATATTATGCTACTCTTTCCAGGCACCAATAGAATTCCGATGCAAAATCCAAGAACCATGTACACAGATTAGTGCAGAATGTGGCAAGGCACTGAAATCACTAGCCTTGGCTATCAAAACCATGACTGTTCCATCCTCCGCTAATTTCCATGTGGAGAACTGCAAAACTGCGGTCAAGGCCCTCAAAATTGTCCTCAAAGCTGTCTCACCGGAGCATGATGAAGACCTTTTGGGAATTATGCCAGCTTTAACAGTTGCGTCGATACTATTTCAGATCGTTATATGCGTGGAGAAAATATCCGAAACAGTACACGAGCTCTCTACTCTAGCACACTTTAAGAGCGTGGAACCTACTGTGTCGCCAGAGAAACCACAGTTACTTCACCGAGGAACCATAAATCCTGTTTTAGATGGTGACAGTGACCATGTTGTTATTACCATACATGGAACATCCACAGATTCTCCAGAAAATTATGAGAATCCTCAGGCGCCAAAGCCGACGAGTAGAAGTGTAAATATTTGTTAAACAACAATCATGTAAATTCTAGTGTTGGAATGTTGTAGAGGGAAGGGTTAATATTGTTAACTACACTTTCCCATTATTTCATGATTCCTTTGTCACAATCAGTTCTCGTGAGAGAGAGGGAGAGAGAGAGAGAGAGAGATGGCAGAAGGTAACTAAGAAAGCAGTGGTCTTTCTCTTGAGCTATATATGTGAAGTAGAAACTATCCCAATCCATTCCACCTGCGACCAACCATCAGGTGATGTTGCGTCACAGGAAAAAGGTGCTCACGCCAGTGGCCTACAGGCCTACCATAAGGCCGATGCTGCATTTTATGGTGAAAACTGAAAAGTTCATCATGCCAGTTTGCTGGAGATGCAATAATGTATTTGATAGTTGTTTGTTTGTTTGTTTTTTTGGTGCCATAAAGAGAATAAAAAATATCATTATTATAGGGATCATCCTCTTCATATTAATTTACTAACTAAAACTTGTATAAACCCACGTTACCCTCTACTATGAAATTTTACTTCTTTTCACGGCCGTACACATTTCTCATATTTTTAGAAAAATCAATTGTATCGAGGATTGACTCGCATTTTATTTCTTTTTTTTTTTTTTTTTTTTTTGCCTAAGAACTTTTTATTTTCAGATTGCTTCTGTAGATTGTACAAACTTTTTTTTAGAGAATATTTGTGGAGTTACGACTTTTAGACTTTGTAAAAGTTTCTTAGAGTTTTGTCTCTCCCCTTGATAAAAAAAAAATGTTCTTTTATTTAAAAAAAATAAAAATCCTCCTCTTTAACTTTTTATATAATTTGAAAAAGTTATTAAGTGTTTGCCATATCGGTATTTTTTATTCATATTTTTCTAAAATATATATTTTTAATTATTAGTTATTAAATTTAATCTTACATTATAAAGAATCAATATTAATTTTAAAAAATTCTAATCAAATAAAAGATTATTAAGCTAATTAACAATTAAGTTTAAAAAATTATGGAAAAATAACGCACTAATGGATCTATATTTTACTCTTAAAATTTTGGAATCTAGTATAAAGTCCATACAAGATTTTTGATCAAAAATTAAAGCAGCAAATTAAAATTTTCATCCCTTCCAAATTTGAGGTGACAAAGAATTTTGGTTGAAATAAATACAAAATTCTTCATTTGAGCAAACAAAAATTGAAGGGTATAGGACAACTTCTAATTTGTCTTGAATGTGAGATCGTAATATTTTGCAAACTACTATGGATTTTCTAGAAGAATAAATATTTTTCATGAAAAAAAAAAAAAACCCTTTTGAAATATGTATGTTAAAGGTATTTGTATGTACAAGGAAAAATATAAAAATATTGATAATTTTGTTAGTCAAGAACATGAAATGAAAGAAAGAATTGATTTTTTTTATTATTATTTAGAAGTATTTTTTTTAAAAAAATGACAAGACAAATATTTTGAGACACGTATAAATAGAAAAAAATTTTTAAAATAGAGAAAGTACTTAGAAGAGAAAATATACATTCTATTCATGAATGGGATCAAAATATTATAAAAAATATAATTAAGGTACAATTACAAAGCCATAGAGGTAGAGGCAAAAGACACATTAACAAGACAGTATATGAATTAGACAGTAAAAATTTCTCTTGCTTCCCCGAAGGGTTGAAAAAAACTACTTAACCTTGGGTAGGATTAACGATTATAGGCGTCTTCTTAGGTTTTTTTTTTTTTTTCATTTTTATTGTGTTTTTCTATTCTTTTTTCTCTCAAGTTCATCCTTTTATTTTTTATTTATGTCTTAATCATGTTATTACGTTAATTTTTTAGGTTAATTATGTTAAATTGCACTGTTAGAGCTACAGAATTGCACCATATTGTGTCAACTTTTTTTCTTATTCTCATCTCTCTGCGCTTCTTCTTTTTTTTTTTAACCAGAATTAAATAAATGAATTTAAAAAATAATAATAATAAAGATATATGTGGCCTTTTAACCACTTTTGAGTGAAAATTTAAAAAATTTATATTTCTATTTTTGAGTCAAAATAAAGAAATTTATAAAATGAGAATAAATAAATTATAATACACTCCTTTGTGGTATGAATATAAATGTCATTCAAAATTTTAAAATTTTAACTAAAATTCTCTTAACATTTAAAAAAATACTATAAATTTTTTATTTTATACTTAAAATTTTTTTAGTATCATAGAGATAAATCTAAATCTATAAATTAAAGGATATTTTGAATAAAAAATATTTTTATCTCCACCTCTTTTTTACATTTTTTTAATTTTTAATTTTTAAAGAGAATGATTGATATATCTAAAAAAAATATAAAAAATAAAAATATACTTTTTGAGGTATTTAAAATTATAAATATCATTCAAAAGTTTAAAATTTTAACTAAAATTCTCTTGACATTTAAAAGAAATACTACAAATATTTATATCCCAAAACGAAGTTGAATTAACTAATAAGCCAAATTTAAAATATGATTTTGTGATGGGATTGGATTTTCATCTCTATTTCCCCCTAAAAAAAATTAAACTAAAAAAGAAAAAAAGGTGAAGAATCAGCCAAAAGAAGAAGAAGGAAGAAGCGAGGCCTAGGCTTGCAAGGCACACTACAAAAACATTTTAGATTAGCGACGGTTTAGACCAACTCTAATCACATGAAAATCGTCGCTAATTATATTTAGAGACAAGTTTGCAACGGTCCAAAAACCTTAAAAAAAAATGCCGGTTGGTAAATTTTATGACGGTTTGAGACCTTCTCTAATTTCTACAACGAGTTTAGAGATGATTTTAGACCGTCTCTAAATTCTACAATTTTGCGACGGTTCATTCCGTCGCTAATGGCCTCTTTTTTTTTTAAATCTCAATTTAAAATTAAAAAATACCAAAAAGATAAAATTTTAAAATTGAATAAATTTATTTAAAATGTAAAACATTTTATTAAATTAACAAATTCTCATAAACATTGTAAGGTTTTTTGTTATAACAAGAAATAAAACATAATAAGCTAGGATTGACCAACGGGATCTTCACTCGGAGGTTGGGTTGAATTGTCCGGAGGTTGGGTGGAATCATCGTCGGTGTTAGGCATGATGGATGAAATGCTTGAATGCATTTGCTACATAAAAATTTATCGTATCTATGTCATCATCGCTTGTTGTTATCGATCGTACTCCTCCAATCTTTTAATTGTCTCCACCAACGATGTGATAGTAGACTCTAGTTAACTATATCGATCCTCGCCATCCTTTCACTCGTGCCTCATCACCAACATTGCGACATGAAGTTGCCGAACTAGAGGCTATACTAACGTTGGATTAGTAGTGCGATGCGTGTGACCCGAGTCCGTACATCCTTTTCCTCTTATTATCTCCTCCACCAATAGCGGTCCTAAATATCTCATTAATGTTAATGTCCGACGATGAACTCCCCGCGGTCCGCCAACTAGAAACCTCCTCCTCAATCATTCTTTTTACGGTCTCCTGCATAATTGTGAAATACAAAATATTAAACGATTATATATGTTAAATAAAGTTAAAAATTAATATCTTTGATATGACGTAAAAAACTAAAAGCTTACTCGATAATTCTTAACTCGTTGATTAACGAATATGTATTGATCATCAACCTTTTTCGATGGGTCTTTTTTAAAATCTCGTACGGATCGGGTTCACGACCCAATAACTCACGCTGAAATAAGTATACGCAAATGTATGAAATATACTCAAACTTTTAATTAATTATATTGAAATCACTAAAAAAATTACTCGTATATAAATACATTTACCATGCGTATTCGTGCTCTCTATGGCTGATTGACCCCCTCGTATGTCTTGAAGGACCAACTCCGACGACACCAATCTTGCTCCTATGATTTTGTGCCACCATCTCGGATCGGGCAATGGCCTCGGGTTTTGCCCATTTTGCACGCCATGCATCCTATATGTCATGTGAGATATATTCGGCTTTGGGCCTTGCTTGAGATGAAAAATAAAATCGAAATACCGCTTTCGAGCCAAACATTCCTATGCTATCTTAACGGTGAACTTGTTATTCTCCCACGTAAATGCTTTCCGCAAGAGAAAGAAAAATATTCATTAGTTTACTTAATTTGATGTTTCTTTATACTATGGAGTAACATAATAAATTAACTAAATAAAGCGAGTACCTTAAACTCTTTCCGAGTAGAAGTTTTTTGTTTCCAAACTCATTTTCTTCCATGTCCATCCGAAAATGTGAACATACTCACGGAATATTTTAGTGATATGCCGAGAGCAAACATCCGAAGGATATAACCGATGAAAGTAGCCATCAACTTAACAAATAAATGAATATATGATTATGATAATGAAAAAAAAATTTCATAAAATTATGCATAGAACGTACTCATTGCCACCAACGAGAATAATCGAAACTCGCAAATCGATCGTGGGTTTGATTAATTTTTTAATCGGTAATAAATTTTGTAACAAGTTAATTCCTTTTTTTAATATAATCAACAAATAAATAAACTTAATAACTAATTAATTTCCTTTTTTTAATATAATCAACAAATAAATAAACTTAATAACTAATTAATTTTTTTATAACTAAATATAATTTACAAATAATTAAAATTTGTTATAACTACTTAAGTTTGTAATTACTTAAGTGCTTCACTTAATCAACAACTAATTTATTGAAATATATTATTGACTTATTAACTAAATTAATTACCAAGTGATTTACTTAATTGTTAACTAAATTAAATAAATAAACTTAATTACTAATTAATTTTAAAAAAACTAAATTAGATTTCAAAAAATATTTATTTTTTTAATCTCTAATTAATTATGTAACAAATTAATTCCTTTTTTTAATCTAATCAACAAATAAATAAACTTAACCACTAATTATATTTTTTATAACTAAATATAATTTACAAATAATTAAAATTTGTAATAACTACTTAATTTTGTAATTACTTTACTCCTTCACTTAATCAACAACTAATTAAAAAAAACTTAATTACTAATTAATTTTTCAATTACCAAATATTATTTAGAAAATTAATAATTTTGTAATTGCTAAAATTTTTTATAAAATTATTATCAATTTTTAAAATTAATTAATATTCCAAAAAACCATAAATTAAACTAACTAAATTAATAATTAAAAATATTTAACAATAAACTTACTTAATTAAAAATTAAAATTTACCAATTAAGCTTACAAATTAACAATGAAACTAATAACAACAGAAATCAAATTTTTATTTAACAATTAAACTAACACAAATTCATAACAATTACATTTATTTAACACTTAAACTAATTAAATTAATAATCACAAATAAATTAACTAAATTAACAATTATCAATAACAATAACACAATTAACAATTAAATTAACAAAAACAATTAAAAAAATTAATCAATTAACACTAAATTAACAATAACAATTAACCAATAGCACAATTAACACTTATACAATTAACAATTAACACTAACCAATAACACAATTAACACTTACACAATTAACAATTAACACTAACCAATAACACAATTAACACTAGCAATTATCATTTTCATTAACAATTAAATTAATAAAATAATTTAACATCTAATTATGAAAAAAAATGCAAAAAATTAAAAAATTAATTGAGGGGTTAGATGAGGGAAGACCTTTCACCCACAAAAGGAGGATAGGAGGTCTGCGCCAATGGAGGAGCTTTGCCGAAGGTAGTTTGGCCGGAATCCCAAAGGTTGAAGAAGGGGGAAGAAAGAGAGAAAAAATGAAGGAAAAATGAGGGAGAAATGGGAGAAATTGAGGGGAGAAAGGGAATAGGAGAGAGAGGAGTAGATTGGAAGCAAAATGAAGGAGGTCTTAGGCAAATTGGCACTCGGAAAGTGCAAGAGAAGAAGAGAGGAAGAAGAGAAAAATAGGAGAAGAAATGCGGGCGGTAGGTTAAAATGAGGTTTGATCTCTTTGTGACGAACTTCAGTTCATCGCTAAATTTGAATCTTTGCAACGGTGTTGGCTAAAAAAACCATCGCAAAGTTGGTTACACTTATTTATTAGCGAAGGTTAACGTAGTCGGTCACAAAAAATGGTCGCTAAAATTATTTTTTTTAATCCTTCGTAAAATTTCTTCAAACCATCACAAATTTCGTTATTTAGAGACGGTTTTTAGACCGTCGCTAAATTCCCTTCACACATCTTTTTTGGTGTAGTGGCACATGTTGGGTATTGCTTTAAGCCCGAGCATGCCAAGCTTTAGGCCCGACCACCCAAGCCTTGTTTATAACTTTAAAAAAAAAAAAAAAAAAAAAATCCTAAACTAACCTAGGTAACACTATAAATACACTCTATCATATCCATACTCTCACACACATTGACACCTAGAGAGAAAAAAAGCCTTAGCAGACAAAATAGAGAGGCAAAAGAGAAGAAAGAAAACCAAGCTATTGTTGGCGGTCTAACCTTTGAATTCCGACACGCGTTGAACATTTAAAATCTTTCTATCAAGACGAGTCCAATGCCACCAAAATCAACCAATTCCAATCATGACTACTCCCTCGCATGTCACCTCTACTCTTTGATATTTTACTTTACTATGTCACATGTCGATTACTAATTGTTGGTGTTATAATAACGAACTTGAAGTAAGAATATCTAAAAATAAAATATCTCAATCAACCTAGAAAAGAGTAGAAAATCTCAATTAAAAAATTTTGAAAAGTACAGAATTTAAATAGGAGAAAAACCCGTTTTGATTTCTATGACATTGAATGTCGTTGGTTCAAAAGAGCAATTACGTCCATAACATCTTGAATTTGGGATAAAGCTGATGTATTCCACCAATTCTATTAAAAAAATTAATGCTTCCAACCTTAAAAAAACATGTGGCATTTGTTGGTTGGCTAAAAAGTTTGATCGCCTGACCATTAACTTTAACAAAACTTGGTTATATATGAAATTGGATGGAAGGTCTAACTTTTGAAATCACAGGATTCAAAGTGATAGAAATCAAAACCAAAAAACATAATGTATTAATTAGCAATGCAATTGGTGCACTAGCTAGCTAGTTCCATTAGTTTAGTAGATATAGTATAATTGCTAAATAATAGAGAAATTTATATCAATTGATATTAGTGGAATTGCAAGAGTAACTTTTTCTCATCAATAAACGGTTTTACTTCATTCAATTACGAGATTAATTCATTCTAAGCATTGAAATAAGTCAAATAATAGACTAGGTAATTTAATTAGTCAACTAGTGGAACTCCAAGTGATGGTCAAGTTGGCTAGTTGTACATTAATTGGGCAATTAGTCAATTAAGCAAAACACAAGAAAAAAGTACATAAAAGTTCATTTTTATAATTGAAAGACCCATTCGTAAATCTATTTTAAATTCTACTCTAACATGGATCCGATGCGATCCTTTCATTTGTGTGTAGATATAAAAGTCATGTAGCTAGTGAGTATGACACGTCTATTCTATGTACTATATTAAAGATAAAAAAGTTCTACCATATTTTTTAAAGATTAATAAGTGCAAATGTTTTTTTTTTCTCAAGAAATTTCAGTTTGTTACTTTCATAAAACAATTTTATAGTTTCCATGTCTGTTGTTATTATTATTATTATTGTAAAAATATTTCTTCATAAAAAATTAATAAAAAAACATGTTTATTGCATACAAATTTTGCAAAAAAGAAAACAAAGGTAGTGTTTGGTTTATATTCAAAACAAAGAAATAGACGTAAAACTTTTAATTGAACTAAACAAAACCCTTATTTTTTAATAGTTGAAAACTCCAAAAACATCTCTTTGGTGTTTTCTAGCTTTTTAGAGACTTGGAGAAATAGAAACACAATATTTTGAGAAAATAATTTTTTTTTTAATTTATTCATTTGAATGCACCAGACCTATATAAAAAAAATACGTTCTTAAAATTATTTGAAAAGGGCACTTAATTTTAATTGGCGTGCTAATTGATATAAGAATACACTCTTGATCGTAGAACTAATTTTTTTAATAAAAAATATATATAATATAGCTAAATATATAGGATGATGATTCATTGCATGATTGGTTGGTCCATAAACTAGAATGGTTAGTCAACGGGTCTCTAGATAATGCTAGATCTTGTTTACACCTTAGGTGAGAGGTGGTCAAAATTAGCTCATCATCTTTCATTTAGTGATCGAATTAATCCCTTAAGTCGATTTTTTTCTCAAATAAGATACTTTCTAATCTTCCAAAACAAAATACTTCAAATCTTATTTATTGAAAAAAAGATATTTTTTATCATATCGGCATCTATATCATTTTTTTTTTAATTGAATAAATTAAAATATTTAAATATTACAAAGAACAAATCAAAACTCCACCATCATTTCCAATCTCTAACAACATGAAATCTTTATGGTAAACTGTAAAATATTTTTATTGAAAAATGGTTAATAGATGGGTTAAAATAGATCCAAATATATAGAACCATGGATTTTCATGTTTTGTCATCCTAAAATTATGCATCATGGTGTCATAAACTAAATAAAGTGTAAATTAATCCAAAATAACCCACCAAACATCATGTTCATCAACTAAAAATCTTGCAAATTGAATGGAAAAATCAACCCATTTCAAAGGAATCTTAATCTTCAATAATCTTTCATGATAAATCCCAGTCAATCTACGTCTTTCATAACCATTTCAATTTTCTAAAAACATTTTATAAATATATCATTTCTTTTTCTACTTGATACCAATCAAAATTTAATTTCTTTGAATAAAACTGTATTCGAAAGAAGATAGCATAAGTATATATCTAGAGAACACCCATGAATCAAATTAATGATTAACAACACTAGGTGATCATGAAAAAAAAAAAAAAATCAAAGGCATGCTACTCTTGATTGAAATAAAAATTAATTAGAAAACGAGGATGTCATTGTTATGAACTAAAAAAAAATCGACAAAACTAAAAATGTTCAATCGGTCTTCTTGATCAATTTTTTTTTTTTTTGACTGAAATGCTCTTTATTAAAATGATATATATATATATATATATATATAACACTTAAAGTTGCATGACTTACATGTTTCATTTTTTAAGTCCTTAAAATTTTATTTTTTTATTTTTGCATTTCAATCGAAACATTTTCGTTAAAAATTATTTGGTCAAAAAAATTAATCGGAATAACATATTGAACATTTCAAATACCTTTAAAAACAAATAAAATACAATTAAAAGCTTAAACACATATGAAAATTTTTTAGTATTATATAAGAATAGATTGTTATATTGACCCTTATTATTATTATTATTCAATTCATGAAAAGAGAAGAAAAAGAAAAATATTAATGACATGTAAAATTGATATATATATATATATATATATATATATATATATATATATATATATATATATATATATATATATATATATATATATATATATATATATGTTAGTTGTGAAATTTCAAATGAATTTGCTCATAAGTAAAACTCAATATCAATTCATTTACTCTGCAGGGTATGTACTCGATCGTTAGCTTTGACGATTGAGTTTAATAAGTCTTTGGGGAACCACGAAACTAATTCACAAGGACCTCGACTCGATTGTTTGCTAAAAAAATTATTTGATCAGAAAAATCAATCGAAATAATATATTGAATATTTGAAATACCTTTAAAGACAAATAGAATGCAATTAAAAACTTAAAGACATATAAATTAAATTTTAGTATTATATATATAAGAATAGATTGTTATATTGACCCTTATTATTATTATTATTCAATTCATGAAAAGAAAATTATTTTTATGAAAAAGAAAAATATCAATGACATGTAAAGTTAATTCATTTTATGAAAGCCTATACATATTTTTTCTCTCTTTCAAATACCTACAAGTTTACACACACATATATATATATATATAAAAGTTTATTTATGAAATTTCAAATGAGTTTGCTCATAAGCAAGCTGGACTAAGTAAAACCCAATCGCAGTTCATTTACTATGCAAGATATGTACTCGATGATTAGCTTTGAGGATTGCGTTTAGTCGAGTTTTTAGGGAACCACGAAACTAATTCGTGAGCACCTCGACTCGATCGTTTACAGCCCACCATAAAATCTAGCAAAATGTTGAATTAGGAAAAGAAAAGTAATAAAAAAATTATTATACAATCCTAGCATTTATTGAAACTCAAGGATCGGAATTTAACCAACATGATATGATATATTATGTTAATAATGAATTATAAATGAAGATTATGTTTTATAGCCCATATATTTGCATAAGTGATCTGAGTAAATATGAAGGATTGATTTTCTTTTAGCACAAGTGGGCTAGGCGGCTAGCTAGCTAGACTGACAGACACAACTTAGTAGTTCTGTAATGAAAGAGTCGTCTCCACAATATTAATAAAAGGTTTAATGGTTGTAGAAGTTCCTTTATTTTTCAGTTTGTTTTTATCATGTTCTTCTATATATATATATATATATATATATTCATCTCTTTATGTTTGATTTCCATTTCTGTCATAATTTCGTTCTTCCATCAACTTTTAAACTAACAATATTAATTTTATTTTTTTCTATTTTAATCTCATTCTTCTATTCTATTTTTTTATCTTTATCTTATTTTTATTGAATTTAAATAAATAAATTTTGAAAAAAATAGAAAAATGTGAAGATATGTTTAGTCATTCTCTCTAAAAATTATAAACAAAAAAATGAAGATAAAAATATTTTTATCCAAAATATCTTTTATGGGCTTAAATCTGTCTTTATGATAATAACTAAATTTTGAGTGTAAAATAAAATGTGTTGTATTTTTTTTAATGTGTCTCTATGAAAGTAATTAAGCCAAGTTTGAATATAAAATGAAATATTTATAGTATTTTTTAAAAAAAATATGAAGAAAATTTTAGTTAAATTTTTAAAATTAAGAAATTTGTAAAATCAAAATAAATAAATTATAGTAGACTCTTTTGAGGTATTATAAAATTATAAATACCATTCAAAAGTTTAAAAATTAACAAAAACTCTCTTCATATTAAAAAACAAAATACTATAAATATTTCTTTTATACTTGAAATTTTATTACTCATAGAGATAAATTTAAACCAATAAAAGATATTTTTTGGATAAAAGTTATTTTTAACTTTATATTTTTATTTTTTAGACAAATGATTGGGTATGTGTTTATTTTCTTTTCCAATTTTTATTTTATTTTTCAAAATTTACTTATTTAAATTTGGTAAAAAAAAACAAAGTTCAGACAAAAAAATAGATAGATGGATGAGATTAAGACAAAATAATAATAATAATAATAATAATAATGTTGTTAGCCCAAAAATTATTAAAAAGACAAGGTCAAAATAGAAACTAAATATAAATAAATAAATTTAGGACCAAAAAAGATAGAGAGACTTTGCAACCATTAACCAGTTAATGAAAAGAGATTGTGTTAAACAAGTGGAACAACATGCAATGTCTTAGCTTAGGAATAAGTTCATTAGTTAAGCTTTGAAAAACTGAAATATCCGCAGTTAATAATCTAAAAAGAAACTTTTCCAGCAGAGCCACTTCCTGTTCTTAAATTAATAACAGCTCCGAAGAAAATTTTACAGCAGAGCCTACTTCGTATTCTTATAAATATAGGCTAGTGAAGATGCTCTCCAAAAGCAGTTCATTCTCAAGCAGCTCTCTCTCTCTCTTTCCCAAATAATTTTGGAAGAAAAGGAAAAGGTCTTCAAAAGGTTCATTTTAAGCCTTGAGTTGAGCTCTGATATTAGCTTGGAAATCACCACTCCTGTCCTTAGTTTAGGTAAAGTAGCCAGTCCGTCCACTTAGCCAATGGAGATGGATCAGCCAACTATTCAACAGAAAGCCAGGCATTTTACACGTGCATGGGGCTGGGTCAAGGCGTTGCCTGGTGAGTCCAAGGCCAAGGCTATCAAAGTTGCAAAAAGTACACAAAAACTTGGAGAAGATGACCCAAGAAGAGTCATTCACTCCCTAAAAGTGGGATTGGCTCTCACATTGGTGTCCTTGTTGTATTATTCTAGACCTCTCTATGATGGTTTTGGGGTGGCAGGAATGTGGGCTGTGATAACCGTGATTGTAATGTTCGAGTTCACCCTAGGTAATTAGTTATACTAAAAAGAATTGGCTAGCTGGCTATTTGCCTATTTGAGTTCAGGACACACTAAAAGTCAACAAGTTTGAAATAGTGATAATGTATTTATTGGTATGCTGTGCAGGTGGAACTTTAAGCAAGGGTTTGAATAGAGGCTTTGCAACATTACTTGCCGGTGCTCTAGGGCTTGGAGCTCAACACTTGGCCAGTCTTTTTGGAAGGAAAGGACAGCCCGTTGTCCTTGGAATTCTTGTTTTTCTATTAGGTATGTTTACACAGAAAAGCAATATGGTACTGATTTGCTGATTGTCATTTCTTACACGAGAAGTAATTTGAATCTCTAAGTGCCTGCTAAGTCAGCAGGATAGTTAAGAGGTCTATTGATACTCCGTGCAGCCTAATCAAAAGCTAGTTAATTTGTGTATATGTAGCTGCAGCATCTACATTCACGAGGTTCTTCCCACGAATCAAGGCAAGATATGACTATGGAGTCGTGATATTTATACTAACATTCAGTTTAGTATCTGTGTCGGGGTATCGAGTTGAAGAACTCTTGGTACTGGCACATCAAAGGTTGTCGACAGTACTAATAGGTGGAGCAACCTGCATAGTCATATCCATGTTCATTTGCCCAGTTTGGGCCGGTGAAGATCTTCATAAGTTGATTGCTTCCAATATAGAAGAGCTTGCAAAATACCTAGAAGGTATCACTTGTAACTTGAAAATCATAATCTTTATTTTGTTTGTTAACTTCAACTGGATACTAGCTAGGTAACTAAAAAGTAGGGATTATCCACAGGCTTTGGAGGTGAATATTTTCAGCCCGTGGAGGATGGAAGGAACGTTAAGGTCTCCAATACTGATAAATCATTTCTTCAAGGATATAAAAATGTCCTTAACTCAAAATCCATTGAAGAATCCATGGTACAGGCTCTTTCTATGTGCTTTCCCACTAACATGCATTTTAGCCTTTGCATGAGCGCCACTATCTTCAATCCATGTTATCATCTGTTGGCTATGAGATGGAATATTTAACGAATGGTCTTAAACTTGATGCAGGCAAATTTTGCAAGATGGGAACCTAGACATGGCCGCTTTGGTTTCCGGCATCCCTGGAAACAATATTTGAAGGTCGGAGCCCTCTCACGGCAATGCGCCTACCAGATTGAAGCTCTTAATGGCTACATCAACTCTGATAACCAAGTAATATATTAATATCACAGCATACTCTCTGTCTACATGCGTGGGAAAAAAATAAAATTTTTACCTGAAACATTCCAAACTTCCTCCAATTCTTTTTTAAGCTTTTCCGGCCAGTTTTAGATTGTGCCATTTTTAACTAGAAGAACAAATTAGATCTCAACATCTCATGATTCCATCATCCTAAGGCCACCGAATATCGTTGACTTTCTTCTTTTCTATATTTCCTTCTATTAATAGTTCAATGCATGAGTATGCACACCATCCAAAGTGTTTTGATGAAATCACTTGACAAAGCTCTTTTAAGATGGTTTTCCAAGTAAAGTATTTTCATAAGCAGTAACCTTTCTATCAGAAAAAAACTAATTTAAGAACCTCGCCTTTTTATATCTGATAAATGGTTAATGTAAAAGGCTGAAACATATTATGCTACTCTTTGCAGGCACGACTAGAATTCCGATGCAAAATCCAAGAACCATGTACAAAGATGAGTACAGAATGCGGTAAGGCACTGAAATCATTGGCCTCGGCTATCAAAACCATGACTGTTCCATCCTCACCAAATGTCCATGTGGAGAACTCCAAAACTGCCGTCAATGACTTCAAAATTGCTCTTAAAACTGTCTCGTTGGAGCAGGATCAAGACATTTTAGCAATTATACCAGCTGCGACAGTTGCTTCAATACTAATTGAGATAGTTAAATGCGTGGAAAGAATATCCGAATCAGTACATGAACTCTCTAATCTAGCACACTTCAAGAGTGAGGAACCCACTGTGTCACCAGACAAATCGCAATTTCTTCGCCGGGGAAGCATAAAACCTGTTTTAGAAGGTGACACTGACCATTTTATTATTACAATACATGGGAAATCTGCAGATTCACGAGAAAGTGAGAATCCTCAGGCTCCCAAGCTTGGCCAGCGTTTGGATGTGTAAATATTTTTCACTAACATGCATGTAATTTAGTGTGACGGATAATACCAAAAAAGAAAAAAAAAAACAAATTAGTGTGACCGAAATTAATATTACTAACAAAATATTTTCCTATTACTTGTGTATTAATTCCTTTGTGTCGAGTTCTGGTAATGAAATTGAAATAACAGAAGGAAATTGAGAAAGTATTGTTCTTTTTCTTCAGCTGTGCAAGTATTGTCTGTTTCATTTAGAGAACCTTTTTTTTTTTTTTGACAATAAGGATACTTTTCAAGTATCGAAACTATCACTCAGATTTAGTTCTAAACAAACTTTTCCTATCCAAACTGATACTTCAACGAAAAATTATCTTTTACATACAGCGTCCATTGGATTCAATTTAAATCACCAACGCATGGTCGAAATAAATTTGATATTGTCATATATATATATTCTTTTCCAAACCCAAAAACGTAACCAGGAGATTTTTTTTTAAAAAAAAAAAACCATTGACAGTAAACGATCTAGCAGAACCAGAAAAGCACAAATTTGGGATAAGTTCTGCTTCTTAAGGTGACAGGAGCAGGACTCAAACTTAATATAGACGTTTCTGACGTATCTTCCTTTCTCCCTTGCTTTGCAGGGCCGAGAGCACTACAAGTCCTGGATAGGTATTACGTTCAATCTAGGGCTATTTGTGCTGGTCGATACTCGATAGATATGGACCGAGTAGGAGCTAGACAGTAAATGAAGCACTCGCTAGACCAATTATTAGGGGAAAGGGATCCCGAGTCTTAGTTCTGCTCAACAAAGACGAGCATACAAAACAGGAAAGCACAAAAACAAATGGGATTTCACATCAAAATTTGAGTTGTTTCCCACTATTCAAGACCAAGTGGATCGATGTTATTGCATGAAGATTTGGATTTTCTGAGCCAAACTGAGTTTCTGTTCAATTAACAAGACCTTAACAGAACCTAGAAGTTTAGCCGAGCCCATCAAGTTGTACTTGTACATACTCAAACTTTTGGCCTCCTTGGCCAGATTCAAGGTGAATGGAATATATATCGACAAAAGGTCATGGACACGACGGGCTGTTCTAATTTGAATTTAACTGTCAATTCTCTAGAAGAAATATTTGAAGAGAAACAATTTCTTGCTGTTCTTAATGTAATAAAATCATCTATAATTTCATAATAACCTCAACTAAACTAAATTAATTAAAGAAACAACATGAATTCAAATTCATGAACTAGTTAGATAGACGTCCCAACAGACAAGCGGAGGAGTACAAGCTTCTTAGGTTCTTTATTCTATCAACGGAAACAATTGTATTGAAGTCATGTTTACACCGACTGTGTCTGAACATACAATACGGAAGTTAACAAGAACAAAAAAAAAAAAAGGAACAAAGTGTGTCCACTCTGCTACAAAATGGCTAAAACTACAAATTCCGACCACAAAATTTTATTCTATGCTAGGTACATCAGCATACACGTGCATCTGACATAAAATCTAAGTGCTTCATTCCATTTCCCTATGATTATAAGATTCCATTGCATCCAATGATGCACAAGATATATATAAATAAGTTTAAACTAATGAACACAAAGAATATAAATTTATTTATGGTTATTAGTAACATATAATCCACACCCCTTTCGATCTCTCTTGTTTTGTCCCTAACTTTCCTTCCTTCAAAAGCAAAGGTCCTTAGCTAGTTTCCTTTGATGACATAAACAAGGTCCACCATTCAGAACCATACACTTTATTCCACTTAAGGAAAAAAAGGTCGGGCACCCAGACAACACTTACAAAAAAAAAACAGTACAGATTGCAGAATCGCATAGAATATACGCATTAAGCACATTAAAATATCGCTAAAGCATGTGACTAAAGTAGCATATGCTTGAAAATTGACTAGGGTTCATATAAGTGAAACAACAATAGTGGCCGCAATCCCAATTTGAGCCACATTGGAATGCTGAACATTCCTCTGCGCATCAGGGTTTTCAGTCTTTAAAAAGTTCAGCAGAGGAAGAATCAAATTAGATCATCTAAACAGAATATAATATGGATCTAAATGGTTGTTTCTCTTCTGTCTCCCATTGAAACAATTAGAATGAGCGATGGCTGCAATCCCATAGCCTAACCGCACTCAAAAGCGGGGAACTTTTTACAGCGATCGCATCCATCAATATAACAAGACCAACTTAAAGGAAATAGATTCATGCATGACCAAACAAAATTATCAAGAAGGAAATCTGAACAGGAAGGTGACTGGTCAATATGTAATTCGCTTGTACCCCTTTTTAAGTATTTCATAATATTCAGCTACAGGTTACATACACCATACATGATGTACAGATTGTATCTCTTTTGGCTAAAGTATGTTCACAAAATATTAACACTAAAAAAAATTCTCATCCACAGTCCTCGGAATTCTGCACTTATAACCACTAATGATACGAATCCGGGATCAAGTGGCTGCAAGTAATAACTATTATATCGAAGCATCAGCCAACTTTCTTTGACTAATCTTTTCTACTGGTTGTATTATCTTCATTGAACAGAAGACCATTAGTACCAATTAATGATCATATATAAGTAGATTCCCCAACAGAGATTGGAAATTCTAGTAAATTCATTACAAGAGTGCCCTATCCTTTTCATATTTGTTATAGGCTCCACTATCAGATGAAGAGTCAATAACGGGAAATGGGGATCACATGCTAAAATGAGAATCACCTGTCATTGTGAACCCAACTAAATTAATTTTACTGGCAAGTACATTCATGAAATTGTAAGAACGCACATGAAGCACACAAACAGCAAAGTGAGTGGCCAGCAATACGTTGTCTTCTTGAATCAAATTCACGATTTTCTTTCCAAAATTTTCCGATTGAAACAACTTTTATGATGATGAACATGAGAAGCTTAGGGTCAATCAACCTGGAGTCTCCATGCATTCGACAAGCGAACTGCAGTTTGCGTCAGAAACAAAGATATGCACAAGTGTCTATTAAGAAATGGAGCAGACGCTACCTCATGCAACACTAAAAAAAGGCATGGGAAACTAGTGGTGTCTCACTCCCCTCAAAATGCTCAAGAAAACAGATGGCACGGACTGCTGCTTGATGTCAAAACTATTAGCATATGCTCACAACAGTCCAAAGACAAATTGACTTGACATAAATAAATGAAAAAGATTGACGAAGTTAACCAAAATCATCCTACTCTTATCAAAAGATTCTTCATGAATTCATAAAACAATTATAGGCACAAGTAAATCAGATTCATATGATCCACATGATTCACTCACTCTTTGAGTGAGATTAATATTCAGCAAAGTTAGAAATTAGTCAGTTGACCAGATCTTGTTTGCGGCTGGGCAGCGTTGAAGCTCTACTAAATTTTAAAACTAGAAACCCGTAAGGAAAAAACAAAGAAATTTTGTACCTTTCTGGTTTTTTGAAAACGAAAACCGAAGTTTAATTCATAACTATGAATGTATCTTCTCTTTTTATGGAGATAAATCAGCTAACTCTCCTATCATCTTACCATGAATAAACTTTATTTTCATGAGGATATTTTCTCAACCATCCAACCTTCAGAAAACCAAATCCGGAATACCAGGATCTCATTGAAACTTTAAAATTCCCCTATCCAAACATGGCGCCACCTTACTTTTGAGATGAGCAATGAATATCAACAAACATAGCAACAATAAAAAGGTTTCAGCCGCAACATTCAATACAAACAACCAATCACTGGATAATGGTTACAAAATAATTTAAGTAGCTGATCTTATAAATAAAAAGAAAAAAAAAAAAAAAAGAATCTCTCTATACCCCGATGGGAGAAATATCTACTTCCAATCATAGGAACATGAACTATAGAAAGTGGAGTATCAAAATAAGCAAAAGCGAAAGAAACATAAGAAATCAAACAACAGAATAGACCACAAAGAAATGCCCAAAATGAACTTCCAACTTGAGTGACATTTATCATTGATACTTTATAACATAAAAGCACGGTTTAATTGCACTGGGAATCACTATATATTTAAGCATATACTTGTATCGATTGACAAGAAATAGCTGGAAATCACTGTATACTTAAGCATCTACTTGCATCTATTGACAAAAAATAAAAACAAAATTTGAAGGTGGCTGTTGAAACTCGTATGCTTAAGATATAAATACATCAGTAATGAAAGAAAAATTCCTTCCTACTAGCAAATTTAGAATGCCCTTACATACATTGTGTGATCACTATACACAAGATTTGCAATACCGATAGTTTTATCTACTTACCACCCATAGATTGGATTTTCTACTTGTGGAGGCATGAGATGGAGGTCTTTACAATGCTGCTTGTCATAGTCCCGTGTCCCAGGTATGGCTCCAGTACAGAGTCTAAGAAACTCATTCCCCGTGAAGCAGTAGTGGGCAAACGCCAACCCTCCATCAACCATCTCAGACAGATTAGGCATTGAAACTGCTTTTGTGATGCTCCTCCCATTAGTATTGCTCAATTTTACATCATCTTTTTCAGAATCCAACACTCTATCCAGCTCCGAATACTGCATAAATCTCTGGGTGGCAGCTTCCCATGAGAGGTTATATCTTTGCTCTGGAGTAAGAGGCTGAGGTTCATTTGCTAATGCTTCCTTAACTCTTGCAACAAAGTCCTCAGACGTCTTGTAAGTCAAACAGTTGGGAAATGACCTGAAGTACTCATTTGATGGGTGGTCTGCACATACGACAAATTTCCCCATTGCAAGTGCCTCAGCAGTGGCTGTGCAGAGTACATCACTGACACTAGGATTTATGAAAATTTTGTACCTTCAAGCAGAGAAGAAAATATTAATAAACTACGGATAGTGAAAATACAGCCACAAGATTTACTAAAACTTAGCATCTTCAAGAAATAAGTAAAGTCTTTCAAAAAGAAACACAAATAGTTTAAGCAGCCACAAACACATGTTTCATTCACTACCAATCCCACAGCTGGAAAGTTTTCAGTAGGCTAGATCAGAAACGAAGCTCTACCTGATCATTACAATTTGTTCTTTTTTTTTTTTTTTTTTTTTGGAAGTTATATTTCTTGAGTCATTCATTAAATTGCAGAGATTATCTAGATGCTCCCCTTTCTTCCAATTTACAGTTTGCAGATATGATAAAAACCAAAAGACAGTTTCTATCAAATCCTTACCCATGAAGAGAATCATCTGCATGGTCTCTTCCTTTCAGAAAGTTCAGATTCAAATCCAATCTTTTGGCTGTACTCCGAACTTCATTTGCATCCTCTCCATTTCCGAAAACATCTAACTTGAAGCCATCCAGATCATACTTGTGCTTTGCCAACAAATCTATTAACTCCTTGTATCCCTTAGCCCATACCATCTTGCCTAAAAAATATGCTCCTTTTGAGAAGGCTTGCTGCCCAAGTTCCCTTTCAGCTGCAACTTTTTCCCCAATTTTCAAAAACTTTGGATTCACACCATGAACATTGCAAATGACAGACTTCGGTAAATGTTGGGTGGCACCAGAAAGGCGAAGAACCTGAAAAGTGAACATGAAATGATTTAATCCAAATAATGGGATGAACATTTCAATAATCAGCCAGTTATATGGTTAACACTACAATAGCAACAAAATTTTAGTGAACAGTCAGTGTGTCCAAGAAATTAGTCCATTTACCTTGTGGCAGTATGCTCGTGCGACCAAGTTGTTTATGTGTTTGACAAAGAAAGCTTGGAGAGCCCCATTCTTCTCCCTCTTAATGTATTCTAGATAATTTGTGTGTACAACACCAACAACATGATTGAACTTATCAGTCCAGCGCTTTCCATGGTGATACCAATTCAGGTGTTCTGGCTCTTCTAGGATGGCAATGTCAGCATCCTTTGATGGAATGAACTGGGAAGTATCTCCAGCGGGTATTATGCTTCTCCTTTCTTTTGCAAACTAGAAAACAATGAGAAGAAAATTGTCACTTATTCTTTTATACTTCAATACTATTAACAGGATGGTGCATATTTTAATAATCAAGCAGCTACCTTTCCGGGATAAAAGGAGATCTTAAAATCGGCTTTAAAGCCAATCCTTTCCTCAAGCCAGTTGCGTATATAATTCTCCTGCTCTTCTGGTGAAGTAAAAGTGAGATTGTTGGGATAAACTAACTCTTGATCTGACTTACAAAGCCATGGAACCAGCAGAGTAACATTTTGCTTTTCAGACTTCGCTAAATATGCTGCTCGAAAAAGTGGATTCACAGCTGTTCCAGTCATCCATGGAAGGCTAGCAGTTGTGACAATTGCAACATGCCTCTTCCCATCAGATGGGTGATGCTTCGATAAGTCAGTCCAAAAGCCTCCATCATAACAATGCCCTGTACTTTGAAGAACACTGGCTATTCTTACATCCAGTTCATCATTTGCACTCCCATCAAGGAGGGTCGATTCTCCTGAAGACAGTGAGGGCAACAAAAGTTGGTTCTTGCGATTGCTACACAAGCTCTCCACTATCTTGTCACAAACATCTGAATCATGATAAAAACATCACAAAACTCAAAAACTGTATAACGGTCAACCAATATACAATAAGAATGTTTGCTGGAAAGAGGAAAGGTTGAATCAGTACACATGAACAAATATTTGAAAGATGTGATACTATGTTAGTTTCCTGAACAACAGAGGATCGGCAACAATTATAACAGTAGTTTTTTACAACAGTCACCATTGACAAATGGATTTACATGCATTTTTCTTCAAGAGATGCAAATGGATGGTGTAACCTTCCACGTCTGGTACTATCAGTAGTAAATATCAACAAACTAGAGAAAATTATGAGGGCCTCCAATCGCATATATGAATATCACAAACTGAGTCTGATGTACCATAAAGAAAAAACTTCTCCCATCCATTCACTACCCTCCTCCCAGACATTCTACTCTCCCACAAACAGATAGACCCAGAACCTTTACTCCAATTTTTCTCACAAGACAACACTCTGAACTTTTTTAAGCATCAAGAATTATAATTTAGCATCCACAGTGGAACCAAATCATAACCATCATACTTGAATTGTATCCAAAAAATGTCCAGTTTTATCCAACAAAGTCGAACAATAACACTGGTAAAAAAATAATAATAATAATAATCTTAATCCGAAGAGGATTATTCAACAGCCTCTTTTGTATTTCATTGCTGTCTGGGAAAATGTAAATGGTTCGTAAATTTTCCACACATTAGAGCATGAAATAAATTTAGGTCATGCCTGCTGCATGAATATAAAGATTTCTTCAGGAACACAAAAGATGGACATTAAAGAATAGTCCAGCTAATGAAGCAGTATTGGCAAAAATATTTAATTCACAGGAGAGCAAGCATGCATATAATCATGCCTTGGCAACCCAATGCGTAAGTTCAGAAAATTATAGAACTCAAGTTGCTTACCTCTTCTAACACCAAGTTGATCCAAGAATGGCTCAGATTGCCTGACCAAATGTGCCAAAAGTTCAGGGACATCCAGTGGTGGTACTTCCTGCATCAGGCATGCACACGCAAACATTTGGCATATTCATTTTCCCCGTAAAGATCTCAAAAAAAAAAAAATAGTAATAATAACAATAAATAATTCTATTTATCTTTTTCCTGCATGAACAGTCAGAAGCCAGCCAGCTTGAGTACACTCTACATAATGGAGTCCTAGGATAAGAAGTGGTCAAGCTTAGCAAGGATCCAGCTTTCCAATCAGGCTCAAAATTGAGCCTGGCCAGTGTTAAAAAGGGGGGGAAGGGGTTGGGGCCGGCCGCCAAGCCTAATATTGTGCTCTTACAATTTCAAATCAAGAAGACACCATGAGCAGCAACCCTTGGAGCCTTCTGTATCTATTTGTTTTTATTTATAGGGGGGAGAAAAAAGGACTAAGTGTAGTATACCCTCCAGCACAGAAACTTCAAAATTGTTCACTAAGGCATGGGCAATCAACCTAAAATATTTTTATGTTTACAACCATTAAATGACATATAAAGAAAGATTGAATTTCAAAAGATGTAAACATACTACCTAGATAATTTTCCACAAGAATATTTTGGCAGCATAGACCATTAAATGACAGATATAGAAAGATTGAATTTCGAAAGATGTAAACATATTACATAGATAATTTTCCACAAGAATATTTTGGCAGCATAGATACTAAGTTCATTCCTCCTGGGTGGAGTGATGACACCAGAGCTACCACTAAAACTGTCCCCCCCACCCCCCCCAACAAGATAGATAATTTGATTCTAAACTGTCCGAGTATTTTACCACAGGTTTAAGTGGTCTCAACATCAATTGCTTCCAAGTCCAAGGTCACAAAATTCAGATAGGAAACTGATTTTCAGATGCTAATGGACTTGCGCAATTCATTGTCACTTGAGCTTTGTTCTAATTGAATGCGAAACTAGAACGAGTCTCGCTGTCTGGAGAACATGTCAGCAATTAGATTTAATGCAAAAGACTATACAGGTAGACATCTAACCATTGACTCCTGAGGCTCCTTGCGGATTGCTTTCTGCAAAAATGTGGACAGATACATTGTTAAAAGAACGAATACAGCTCATCAAATGAATATATTATGAAAGCAAAATATGAACTGATGATTTCAAACCACGATATTGTGCAGTAAGTGCAAGATTTACCAAGCTAAGTATCAAACATCAAGACAAGGGAGAATATTTTGGTGTATATTTGCACTCAAAGGTCAATCTAATTTCATTTGATAGAAGGAGTGTCTCCATGAGGATCAACACATGCCCTTAAGATTTGAAAGCAAGCCCTGCATCTATGTCAACCTGACCCTGACTACCATATTCATGTCAGATATGCTTACATGAATTCCTCCTAACTGGGAACTGAACACTCCACAATAAGCGAAAATCCCATAACGATTAACAAATCTGAAACTCGAACAAGCACAACAAACCAGACAGAGGTGCACATGTCAATAGCTCTTCATAGAAGAACTAACAGCAGCATGAACAATAAACTTGAATATTTACGCAATGAAAATAGGATCCCCATATTAACCTTCCAAATGTCCAAATGCTATTAGGGAAACCATAGCATCGGCCTTTTTCTCATTGCTTAAAGATCAACTCAATCATTCCTCGCATATTTCAGCTTACACAAATCCCACCATATTTCAGCTTACACAAGGCCATTACATTCCGCCTCGCCTGCTTCAAATATTTTAGCAAAAGTTTCTCCTAAAGCTAATGTTTCAGAAATGACCTTCCAATTTGTTGTTTAACCATCTTAAACGATAAAAAATGATAACCAATAAACATTTGAGTAGTGTTACATGAAGTCATCTAGCTTTGTCCATCTAACAAATAACCAAATAAAGAGACCAATAAAACTCATCAACCAAAAAACCTACTCCAGACTAAATTCCGAAATTCCAAAGTCTCATAAAAGCACTAAAACTCAAAATCCTATAAAAAAAATTCCTCAACTTCTCGTCTAAACAGTTAAATAAACCAAAGCACGAATAAGAACAAAATAATAGTAATAACAGAAAAACATACCAAGCTAGACTTCAGTTTCTCCACAAACTCAATATTCTTAAACACACCAAATATCTCACCGAACTCACTTTTCTTCTCCAGTTCCCGCAACCTCCTTTTCAAAACCCGTATTGGCTCCCATTCCCCAAATTGCCCTCCTCCTTCCTCCTTCCCCTCTCCCCAGAACTCCCTAAACCCCAATTTCCTCCTCCTATCAAACCCCACAACCCCACCCCTGTTCTCCTCAACCTCCGCGACAATTGCATTCTTTATAGCCGACAAATCAATCCCTAACTTCGCTCTTGGTCCCCACTTCTCTAAAACCTTCTTACTTATCTCAGGCGCCGAATAAACTCTCCGAATTTCGGAAAATTTTGGCTGCAACTTCTTCACAAAATCGATTTCTGTAGGTGAATAAGAGGATTTGAGCGGTGAAGGTACAGAGAAAGATGCAATTGAAGCTGAATTAAAGAAGTTTTCGATTTCGCGATCGAATGAGTTAGCTAAATTCTTGAATGAGTTGGCTCGTGCTCTCATGAGTTGAAGATCCGCGCCAGCGGAGTCACGGACTTCTTTCCACCCTCGTGAGATTAAAGAGAAAGCCGTGTTGTTGCTGTTGGTTCTCGTTGAAGTTGAAGTTGTTTCCATGGTTCAATTTGTGTAACTAGGGTTTCTTAATTTGTGAAATTTTGGGAGTTTGTTTGGGTTGCAGAGATCGTTTTTTGGTGGAAGAGAAACAAGGAAGATACAGAAGAAGGCGCATAGAATTGGAGAAGGAGAGGGTTTCTTTTTTTAATTGTTTCTGACGGTTAAGAATTAGGACTGTGTTTTTAATTTGGTGAAACTACATATCAGTTGCCCAACTATACATGTTATTTCGATTTCACCCTTGAGGTTTGTTAGTGAGGAGAGAAATTGGAGAGGATTAATGAAAATAGACGGATGAGATTATTTTCTTGCTTGGCACCCGATGGATTGATCCCTAGTTATGGAAAGAAAGGATTTTTATTGTTTGCTATCTTTGTTCAGTTTATAAATTGTGTAAATTTATTTCAATCTAATTTTATGTTAGTCATAGATAAATCATTTTTCTTCTCTATTTTTTTTATTTTATCCATTTCATTTACATTTATTTATTTATTATTTTATGTATTTTATCATCATTTATTCACCCTTTTTCGACAAGCATACTCTTTCAAATAAAATGTTTTTTTAAATTAATAAAATTACTTTTTAAAGTAGGTTTTTTCATATACCTATTTAAATATTGTTCTTAAAATGTGGATCAAATGATGAATTGGTGTTTTATCGTGCTATCATTTCATTCCATATATGATTTTACAAAAGAAAGTAAAAAAGAAATATAATATGAGTTGTAAATGTATTAATTTATAAGTAGATGGCTTGTCCAATGCCTAATAAATATATAAAAAAAATTATGTTTTCATATGCATAAATTAATTCAAAAATATTTTAATAATAGAAAGAATCTTATAACCACTTTCTAATATCAAATTTTAATTTGCAAACAAATAAAACTATGCATATCCAATTGTTTTCGTCATTTTATTTAATAAAATTATCTTTTAAAGTTATTCAGACATACATATTTTATTTCTTTCAGTTATAATTAGGATTTTGCTCTATAAAGTTTTAATGAGTACATATAAACTTGAGAAGAACAAAAGATGTAATATTTGATAATTATAGGAATGGTATTTTTTTAGTTGTGAGAGGGTAAAAATTGTTCGATTTTGAAACTACATACTCAAATGAAAGCATCTATATAATTGGGATACTAATTTGTAATTTCCGCTTTTATTTTCCATAAGGTTCTGGAAGGATACACGTGGGTGGACATGTAGGATTCTAGAGATGGGGAGTTTTTGATGGGTGATGACGTGGTTGAGTCACCTGGGAAGGTGAGGTGGCAGGGAGAGATTGGATGGGTAGATTCTTATGCCAATGGCACATACGAATATTCTGAAGTAAAGGATATGCTGCACTGAGTTTTGTATTCGTGAATCGTGTGTGAAGGTGCATGGAGGTTGATGTGTTTGCACCCCCAGATTAGCCTCGTGACCATATTAAGTTAACTTTATGAGCTGCAGGGTGCCTTTCTTATTTTTTATGCTTAATTTAAAAATTAATCACTAGTATTGTAAAGATAATTCATGTAACCTTACATGTTGTAAGTAAATTTCTTTTTTCTATCGTTACTAAGACAAAAAATTGGAGCTCAAGTTTTTATAAAAAGACAAGTCCAATATAAATGCATGTGACTGCCAATTAAAAAAAATTAATTTTTAACGTCAAATTAAAATTAGTCTCAAAATCTCATACTCACTAAAAATTGTCTTCATTCCAAATTCAAAATATTGAACAGCATATGCAATGCACATATCTGCTACAAGAATGTCAAAACATATATATATATACATATATAAACATTTTGTTTTATGAACGTGGAATAACTACCCTAAATGTTTAGGAAAAGTTTTAAAATCTTAATAAAACTCATATTTTTGTGTTTTTATTTCTGATTTAGGCTAACAAGTGATGAATTTAATTTCGATTAATGCAAAAATTAACATGAAAATACTATATATATATATATATATACACACACACACACACACACACACACACACACACACACACTTAGGTGATGAGAACACCCTTCAACCCTATTTTTCAAATATTATACTTTACACTCTAAGATTTTAATATGCATATCGGAAACCATTTTGTATTATAATTCTGTTTACAGTTTCAAAATTTCTAGTTAAAAAAAGTCCAAATATTTACAAGTTTGTTATTATTTTTTTAAAATGACCACAATGCTCCTTGGAAGTATTTTAGTCTTAACAACGACAAAAAAATAATTGTTTGAGAATGTAAAATGATAATTTTTTTTACCATTGGAAGTAGTTTATAAAATGCAAAAAAAAAAAAAAAAAAAAAAAATCAAACACTTAACATATGAAAATTTAAACATCCAATATCAAAAACCCAATTCAAATTATCCAAACTCATATCAAAACATCAAAAACTTCAAAGTCTATTCGAATCAAAAACCCTCATTATTTTTCAATGCCAAAATCTTTCTACAATAATGAAATCTCGTCCTCTAACACCATTTATCAACAAAGCTTACATGGATTAAAATTCAAGAACATTTGATGCAACACATGCAATAATTTTATCTCTCGTAAGGATTTTAGAAACTAAAAGAAGCAAAAATAAATTATTCTACAAGGATGATGACAAGTATTGTGAGAATTCATTCATTAATTGATGTGAACCTATAAATAATGTCGGTTAAGAAAACAATGAAGTACACAAAGTTAATATTCAACCTATTATGGATGAAATCCACGAGATGAGAGATGAAATGAAAAGATTTTGAATGAAACTTCATTTATTGGAAGGCGATACTACAAGCTTCAAATATATTTTAGTAGCTAATATAATATGTACAAGTATTAATGTATGTATTAATATTAGTGTTACTAGTGAGTAAGTAGTTTGACTAAGTATTATATTGTTACAAACCAATATGATTGTCATTACTAAAAAAAAAAATGCTTATGTATGCTCTCCAATTTAGGCATAACATAATCACAAAACCCCACTACTTTTTTCGCCCAACCCTTACTATTTCTTTTGCCCCCAACCCCAACTCGTCCGAATCTCAACTCTCACTATCCAAACCCCCAACCCTACCCCTACCGTCCAAAACCCTAACCCCAACTATACAAAACCCCCTAACCCTACCCTCGTTGTCCGAACCCCAACCTCAACCGTCCGAACCCCCTATCCCCAATTGTCGAGAACCTCTAACCCTCGCCGTCTAAAACCTCTTAACCCCAACTCTCATTGTCTAGAACCTTAACCCTAGCCGTCCACCTCCCACTCGTTCATAAAACCACACCAACAAATAAACCTCCATTATTTAAGATGCCCACCCACACCAACAAACAAATCTCCGATGTCCAACAAGCCACTAATGTCCAACAAACCATAAGTAACCATCGTTAACAAACCACATGCAACACAAAGCATAACATTAATGTAAACAAAAAAATGATAATTTAATACTTGAAAATGTCACTACATATATTGGTGCATACCCACACTAGTTATAAAAAATAACAAAATAGAGTATTTAAACTTATGTGTGTCTTAGTAAATATAGGTATTTAAACCAACGTGTGTCAAAAAAGTTATTACCTACATAAAAAGAACAATTAATAGATACCCCAAAAGTAATGTATATAGCATCGGTATTCGACCTATTTAGTGGTTGCCACTAGCTTGATTCCTTTCTCGTTTATTACGTTAACCAAATTAAAATAAAGTATTAAAATATTAAAGAATACAACATAATTAAATTTTAATAACAATTGATCATTCATTACCTTATACATAGAAGAAGTCATTTCAACCATCTATGAGTCGCCTCTAACATTATCATCATCTCTTTTAGCATGATGTACTCTCCTACCACCCTTATTACCTCTTTTTCGATACTATCTCTATTTCCACCATTTTGAATTCCTAAACTTTTGTCAATAATTTATTTTCCATCACGTTAAAAGTTGTTTAAATTGCCACCAAATCAAGTAACAAACAAATAATTAATGTTCATAAAAATACTAACCAAAACTATACAACAATAAAAGTGACATTAAATTGAAATAAGCAAATCAAAAAAGCCTAACTCACCCCTTTTAACTCGCTCAACAAGTATCCCTTTAGGAGTTTTTGAATTATTACCAAACTGTTCACATATGTTGTATGTAACAATGCTTGACCTCTTCCTCATAATGCTAAGGGCTTCTTCGTCTTTCTTTTCAATTCTTTCTTGGTTCACTAACACCTTTTTAGGACAAGAGATGAGATAATAAGCTCTCCTTCTTCGAGCAAAGGGTGAACCACTTCGAATAAGTGTTGATAAAATTAGGAACCATAAAGCAATTATTACAATAATTTTCTAAGTCACTTCTTTGTAAGATAAACAAACTGCTACATGCCAACATGGGATCCTAGTCATACTCGTTCACCACAAGAACATTTAGATTTCTTAAAGTTGAAATGGATACATCATAAATCATCATAACCTTGATACTCATTTACACTAGCTGGTTTTATTCTTACTCCTTGCCTTATCGACTTCTTTGACGAGAACCCCTCATAAATGGAGTAATCTCGATATATCAAGATATTCTTTTCACAAATCGTGCATGGAACCTTGACATTTGTTATTACCTAATGTTTTACCTCTTATTTAATTTTTTTTTCAATTATTGACAAAGAAAAAAGAAATTAAAAGAAAAAAAGCGTGTAATTAAAAATGAATGGTTAAAATTATTTTTGGAGGGTCCAATTAAAAAAAATAGGAAGTTTGAGAACCAAGAAAAACTTAATTGAGAGTATAATTAAAAGGTCAAAAACCTTAAATCCTTAGATAAAGAAAAGAAGGATACAATTTGAAGAAATTTAATAGAAGAGGTCATGATGCCATTGAAGTTTAAATAATCAAAATCGCCCATAAATTGATGAATTAGAATGAATCATGGACCAAAATTTATCTTTATCAAAAAAACCCCTAAAATCCATCTATAAATACCTTGTCTCTTATTTTTTGACACATTCTAATATTCATCCGTCTCCCACAATAAAGACTTGTAGCCGAACCTCGCTCTTCCGGAATTGAATCTCTCTTGCCTTTACCATATATTGCTAGCAATCGTCATCCTCTTCAACCACCACCGACTCCAACCTATCATCAACACTTGCGATTGATTAGGGTAGCCACCATTACTAGCCTGAAATAACCCCAAACCCTTAACTCTCCAACATAGCATCGACCCAAATCCAACTCGAAATGTACTTCGGACTCGTAATGTCCAAAGCATAAGCATCAACCTTACCATTGTTCTCCTCTCTAACCACCAAATTACTAATGGCTAAGCTTACCCTTCATCCTCTCACCGAAACAACTAACCCATTCCTTCATCTCACTCAAAACAGACCCTTCTTCATCTCATAAAAATAGCTCACCCTTCATCTTCTTCATCTCATCCGAACAAACATCCTCTTTTTCCACCACTCGTTAGCCTTCACATCCAAGTGGTTGCCACCCAAACAAACATCATTTTTCCCTTACTCGAATCTACAATCACCATACCAGTCTTCTCATCCTCACCCGAATCATCCATCACCACACCAACTTCATTCTTGACCTAACTATATCAACATAAATGGCTAACCTCTTTCCTTCAAGATTTCGATCTAAAATCTTATTATTGTAGCTTCATATCTTAGATAGAACCAAGTAAAAAAAATGTAAAACTCATGAGTTGTTTTATGATTGATAATAATAGGAGTTTGATTAATTGTGGACATAACAAACTTAAAAAAATATTGTTTAAATTGTTGAGTTTAGCAAGAAGAAAATAATATCATAGACTATATTTATGTTTTGTTTTTTACAAGAATAACATAGTAACTCCATTATTGCTAAGTCCTACTAAGTTGCAGTAACTTTGGCTAGTGATAGTAACTTTGACAAATTACAATAATTTTGACAATAACAATAACTTTCCATGGATAGTTGTTCTTATTCTCCGAATAATTGAATAATCGAGTTATCATTGAAGGGATAAAAAGGTGGAACCGACTACAAATCAGACCCTTGGATAAATTCAAAATCTTTTAAAATATTTTAAGTAACTTTTGAAATTATAAAAATTAGTTTTAAATAATATATGAAAATGATGAAAATATCATGTTGCTAATGATTGAACTTTCAAATGCTTTGCTTGATTATGAATGAGATAATTGTCATGAACTACTATATGACATAGTTTTACATGTTTTCTCGCTTATTAAAAAAATAGTCACCGATGACTTCTTACTTATAAGGACAAAATCGTTAGTAGTCCCAAAATCATTTTTATCCAAAAACCGATCATTGAAACAAAATCATTGATAACTTTTTACTTATATGACAAAACCGCTAGTGATTTTGAAATCATTTTACATATTTTCTACTCGTAAAAAAAAAACCACTAATAACTTCCTATATATGTGGATGAAACAACTAGAGACCCTAAAATAATTTTTATCCAAAAATCGACTATCAAAATGAAGCCGTTAGTGGCCTTTCATTTATGTGACAAAATTGTTAGTGGTTTCGAAACCATTTTATAAGTTTTCTCGCTCATTTTAAATAAAGCTACTTGTGGCTTCCAAATCTTCTTTATGTTTTCAAATGATTTATGTTATGAGACTCATCGTTTTCATTTCAAATATATTTTGCTATAGGCTCGAGTCACAAGAGACTCGTCATTTCTATTTTAAATTATTTCGTTATGAGCTTGAGTCACAAAAGACTCGTTATTTTTATTTCAAATGACTTTTACTATGAGCTTCGAGTCACAAGAGGCTCACTATTTTCATTTCAAATAATTTTTATCATGGGTTGTAATCACATGAAACTTATAGTTTTCTTTTAAAATGATTGTTGTTATGGACTTCAATCATAAAAGACTCACTATTTTTTATTCCGTCAAATGATTTTGTTTATGGGATGCAATAGTAAATGACTCATCATTTTCTTTTCAAACAATTTCTATTATGGGCTTCGAGTTACGGAGGACTCGTCTTTTCAAACAATTTCTTTTATGGGCTATAGTCATAAAGAACTCATCTTTTCTATTTCAAACACTTTTCTTTTATGGACTGTGATTGTAAAGGACTTGTCATTTTTATTTCAATGGTTTTTTTTATGGGCTATAGTTATAAGAGACTTGCCATTTTTATTTATATGATTTCATGTATGGGCTTGAGTCATAAAAAACTCACCACTACTATTCTGAATAATATCTCTCGTTATAAGCTATAGTCGTAAGAGACTCATTATTTTTATTTTATTTAAATTATTTTATTTTTTAAGTCATTGGTGATATCCCACTTGTGTGAGTGGAGTCACTAATGACTTTTCCATCTCTTTACTTATGTGAATTAAAATTATCAAATGACTTTCTATTTATATAAATGAAGTTACCGATAGTTTATCAATTATATCAATGTGGACTCATAATTCTAAAAGACTCATCTTCCATCAATATAGATTTGCGGTCATCGAGATTTTACTATCCATATTGTTTCTTTTGAGTATGGGTATTAGTCTTAGATCAACCTAAACCTTGAATTATTTTGTTACTCTATTCTAGTAAAATAAACTCACTAAAATAGGCACGTAAGCATAACATAGTAAAACTAGATTCTGATTTTTATATACAAACAATGCAACCCAGGACAAAATGATGATGATATTATATTTTCTCCATACATAATTAACCCTCTACCCGGATATCTATACGTACCAATTTGATCAAGGTTTCTTAATTTTCTTCGATTAACTCGGTGGCAACTCATTTTTCTCACGTGCTCCCATAGGCCACCGTCAATAATATTATCTTCACTCGATCTTCTTCAACAAATTGACTATATGCAAGCCTTTTAATTTTTTGATCCAATGATTAAAACATTCGACCATGTTGTTAATGACATGATCATTCTTCATATTCTTATCAAATCAATACATTGACCATCTTTCAATAGGTATTTTTTGTTAGTATAGATGTCCTAGATTCAATCTTATTTTGATAAGTTTTACTTATTGTAATATTGCATTATTTATTTTATTAATAAAAAAATCTTTCTATTAATTCTTATTTTTTGTATTTATAAATAGAATTAGATAAAAGTCCATATGACATGCATTATATTAATGATTGATTGAAAGATATAAAACAAATATTAATGCACTTAAATGATATTATTAAATGTCTCAAGTTGTAGTATCGTCAAGAATGAACGTTGACTATATGTAGTAAGACTTACGAGTGATATGCTCATGCTATAAGATAGCAGTAGGAGATCTCGTAACTATTGACATGGTGATGCCAAAGCAAGTATTTAGGTGATTAATATTAGAGAACATATCGCTAGACTTGACTCATCATGAGAATCCATTTAGTTTAGTCTATGAGATCTCATACAAATGAGTATAACTAGTCCTTTAACTTGAAGTCATCATGGTTATCTCATTAGAGGATTTATATACTTTAACACTCGTTTTGATGGACCTAGTAAAGGGTTACGTGTGGACGATCCATTAGCGATACACCAATAGAGCATAGCTTGGTTTACTCTAAGAGCTAAGACATTTGGGAATCGAATAAAACTTGTGTGATCATAATCAAACGTACTAATAACCAAGTTCAAGATCACATTGTGATAATTTGATATGAGGACCGAATTGTATGGTAATGATACTTGTGAAAGGTAACTACAAATTAATTAATCATCTTAAAGAATTAGGTAGTATTGATGTCATGCTAGAGGCTAATCTTGATTTATGCATCAAGAGATAAAATATGTATCTTTTATTCTTGATACATTGTCAACATATCTAGGACTTATCGAGTCACACACGTAAGTTTAAGCATTCACATAATGAAAAAAAAAATTAAGTTAGTGGCATACATGGCTAGGGGTAAAAATAAAGAGAAAATAGTTCTCTCCCTCTCAAAACCTACCCTCTTCTTCATTACGATTGGGTGCAACACTCCTACTACCAATAATAACATAATTATCATCACTATCATCAAGTTGTTTAAAGTATTTGTTGTTCAAACCTCGTCCCACCACCAAGCATCATGCTATGCGAAGGATAAATAGATAATATCCTCATTATGGGTAGACAAGACTTCAATAGTGGACTTGTCGTCAATTAGTTCAACCCCACCATCATCTTGAATAGTGAATCCTTGTAAATCAACATCCAATATTTGCTTGGCCAAAAACATCATGTTCGGATAGATAAGGTAATCAATGAATAAACACTCGCTCAATGAAGGTTTGATCTCTATTGTGAAAGTGTATTTCGACATTATATGACTCGTATCAAACCATAAAAAAGTTGGAATAAACAAGAGTCCCAATAAATAATCAATTTCTATCAAACAAATCAACATTAAACAAATTTAGGGTTTTTGTGATTTAGGAATTTTTTTGGCTACAAATTAACAATTAATTAAACCTTAAAACTTTTTTTTATGTGTTTTGCTTGAAACAACCAATTAAATGATAAACAAGTTGTTTCAAAGCAAAAAAGTAAACATTTAAAAAAATTAGATTCTTCGAGAATTTCAATCGTGCATTAAAAATTCTTTAAAATATCTAATTTCTTAATGGCTTTTGCTCGAGATTAGATGATTGTTATGTTAATTCCAAGGTTTTATATATTAAACACATTTGGTTCTGAAAAATTATAAGTTTAGATTACAGTTCACATACTTGGATTTGGATCAACCTTCAAATCGTCCTTCAATCGTCTTCAAATCCACCAAATACTACCACAACAATAATAAATCAACGAAAACACACACTAAAACACTATGATTACAACTAATTTAGGGGTTTAGATTAATATTCTATAGGTTTCTCTCCCTTCAAAGAGAGAGAAAGATGAACAAGAAAAGGAAATGTCGTAAAGGGAAATTGGTTCTTTTTGCTAAACTGGTATGTGGAGACCAATTATATATAAGAGGGCATTGTTGTCATTTTTTTATTCACTTGATCGAAAATACATCCGTAAAAAAAAGGATGTAAAGTGTAATACTTTGAAAATGAGGTGCGAGTGTTTCCGTCATTTAAATACAAGATGTTTTTAGTAATTTATCCAAAAAAAGGGTTTAACCAATATTTGGTCAATGTATAGTTTGAATTTTTTTTATTAAAAATCTCTATAATTTTTCATCTTGAATGAAACCCTCACTCTTACAAATTCATTGATTTAGACCATTTGTTAACTATTTATCCAACGCGACACATTAGAATTAATGATAATTAATTAGAACGTACACGTGACATGATAGGTGCCAAAAAATAGTTTTACCGTCCAAAAAAATAAAGTATTAGTGTATTATAAACTATAATACACTAATACTTTATTTTTTTGGACGGTAAAACTATTTTTTGGCACCTATCATATCACGTGCCTATATGTGATTAGTCATCGTTAATTTTAACATGTCACATCGTATAAATAGTTAATAGAGAATTTGAATCACTAAATTTATAGGAGTAAAAAGTTTCAATCAAGTTGAAAAATTATAAAGGATCTCAACTACAAAAATTCGACTTATACAAGAATCAAATGTGAAATAAATCCCTTCAAAAAAAAAATATAAGATCACAATATTGTCACTCAAAATATAGTTTTAACATGGATTAATCCAATATATATCATTCAGCCATTTGCATCTAGTGAATTAATAATCTGTATTTTTGGGATTGGCAATGGCATGAGATTTTGGTCAATAGATTTCTAATGCGAATTCAAATGCTATGGGCTTGCATCTGAACCATTTTATTTTATTTTATCAATAACTAAATTAATTGGCTAGACCTTGAAAGATGTGCTTTAATTATAGACTCGCCACGGCATATTGTGGCCCCAGTGCGCATACAACCAAGCAACGCAACTCAATTTTCTCACGTAGCCAAGAGAAGGGAAAAAAATAGTCTCGTTGACAGCAACATGAACAACAATGAAGAGTCGGGTGTCCATTTGATGATGTTTGCCTAGACTCTCCCAAGGCAAAGATGCTTGATTGTTAGCAAACCAAAGACTTTTCCAGTAAGGTTAAAAGTTCACATTCAAGTTACATCATAGACAAAAGTTAAGACTAGACATGAACGGCTTGCTATATCCCATTTGTGTTTGTGGGCTGAATTAAAACTTGATCCCACCATTGTTTTGTCCCTTGCGTTCTTCGCCTTCCATGTCAAGATTCAAAGATCCTTGATGCTTAAGCATTTTTAACGTTACATCAATGTCACTACTTACATTTTGATTTGAGTTAATGGTTCAGAATGTTCAATTATTGTTTCGTTTGTCTTCATTTTTTTTTATATTAAAATTTTCATTAATTTTGTCCATCTATTATTATTTTACATCTTAATTTTGTCTACCTATTTAAATTTTCAAATAACAATTTTAATGTATAAGATGTTGACAAATGATAATTTTTTTAAATAAATAATTTTTGAAAAAAATTGAAGAACGGCCTCTCTTTTTCTTTGCTTTTTTGCTTTCTTTCAAATCCAAGCCAAAAATGAAATTTTTTTATATATAGGAAGGAACAAAAGCAAAAAAATATTTTTTTATTTCAGAAATTTATTTTAAATCCTAACCCAAAAAAAAAATTTACGAAAATTTTTTATATATAGGAAGGAACAAAAAAAATATATATATTTTTAAAAAAATTCATTATGAAATTTTATTCAAATCCAAACCCCAAAAAAAAATGATTTTTTTCATAACATTAAAAGAACATAAGCAAATGACAGAAAAAAAGAAGAGCATTTTATGATTATTTTTTTTAGGAAATTTTATTTTTTTGAAAAAATTGTCATATATCATAATTTTATGTTTTTGTCGTCGAAAATTGACGCTGCTATCTGGAAATTTAGACGGAAGAATAAAATTAAGATACAAAATAACAATAAAGATATAGAATTAATGAAAAATTTAATTAAAAATATAGGATTAAGACAAGAAGCAGTAGAAGAACTTCATAAACTATTAACCCATTTTGATTTTCCGTCTGGTCACCAAGAGAGTGAACAGTTAACGTCCCAACGAGTGAAGCAGCAATCAGGCCAATGAAATTCTACCCAACGTTGTTTATAGGCTTTCTAGGCCCAAGATCTACATATGGTTGTTTCTCTATGGTTTTAGCAGCATACAAACATGTGGGCCGCAACCTCTTGATGCCAAGAAGCAATACGGCCCATCACCAATGAGCTAGAGGTCCGTTGTTTCTCTGTAACCAATCCAGAGAACATAAGAAGCGCATGATTTATGGACTCGTGTTAAAGATTCTCAAGATAGTCAAAATAAAAGTTGGCGAGGCGGTCCACGAACCCAACGTACGTGCTCGTGCAACTTTTCTGCAGTAGAAAGAAAGTGGATTTTTTCAAATAAGAAACTAAGGAGGGTGGTTTTTTCTGGATAAGCGTTTCGTGATTATTGCGGGTTTGAAAAAGTGAAAGAAAAACTAATGTGAAAAGAAAGACCTCCATAATTTTGTCTTTCATTTTTACGAGTTTCCTTTTAAAAACGGCAATTTAATGGTTCGACGGGATTTAGCCTTACTTCTTTAAGCTCATTAGATATCAATTGAGATTTTTTTTGGTCGAGTAATAGGTCTGGTTATATTTTAATAATTTATTTTAATCTTTCAGTATATATTGCAAACTCTAGGATATTTTTTTAATATAATTTTGGAAAGGAAAAGGTTTTAAGGAGGTTAACATTTAATCCAAAAAAAAAAAAAAGGTTAAATTTTAACCTTGCACGGGTAGGGATAAAGAAATTTCAAGAGAGAATTTTTTTCATTTTTTGTGTGCCCTTGCCACCTTTGGATTTAACACTAATATAGTTCTTTTTTCTTCCACACTTTCCATTTTTGAGCAAAAATATCTACTAATATTTATTTATTTTACAAATATATTTAAATTAAATTTTTATTTAACTTACATTAGGATCTATTATTGCTTCTTTTTTTTTAAAAAAAAAAAGGAACTTCTACCAAACATGATTAATACAATTCATCCCACGATATTTTTACACCTTTATCACTTCGTTTTTAAATCTATCCGATTGACACTTTCTCTCTACACTCTTCTTTTCATCTATACGAAATGCAATCTAATTATTTGACTAGTATTTTGAAACAAAATAGACTTGACACCTTAAAAAATTGTAGTTTTATCTTTTTCCCAGTTAACTTTCAATTGATATTTTAAATATTTTGCAAAGTATAATGCTATGTCATGCAATAATACCAATACAATTTTTGAAAATATAATTAAATAAATAAATGGCTTTTTTTTTCATCAAGTGAAATGGGGTCGGGCATGACTTTCCATAACCATTCCATTTCTCAATTAGTCAAACAAAAGCCCATATGTTTGTATTTGAGATCGACTTTATACATAAAACTAAAACTAGATGACTTCTATTGTTTTAAAGAAGTTATTTTGATTTTTTCACGTCTTCTATGGAATTTCTGATATCTTCATCTAGTTTTCGGTATTCTTAAATTTTCTTCCTATATTTTGGTCTCTACAATTTATTTTCCATTGTGTTTTGGTTTTGGGTTGCAGCGAGAGCTTATAAAATGTATACAAAAATATTTTATTATTTTTATTTTTGCTATAATCAAGCGACAAAAAAAAAAAAAAAAAGAATTTCATAGTAACCAAATAATTTTTTATTAATAGCACTATAAGGACACTATAATTCGCTCTTTTTCTTTGAATTGTGAAGTTCTGATTTGTGTTTTTTTTTTCCTTCTGTTATATATATATATATATAATCCAGGAAAAAAAAAAAAAGGATTTCATAGTAACGTAATATATCACTTTTGTTATTAATAAGACTAGAAGGAGACTATATTCCCCCTCCCTCCCTTGGTTTTTTTTTTTTTTCTTTTTGTATTATCAAGTTTTTTTATGATATAATAATTTTGTCTTTCTATATAAATTTAACAAAAACTAAAAAATAGAATTTCATAATCAACCCTTCTCTTTTTTTTTTTTTAATTGTGAAGTTGTGATTTTTTTTCTGCCATAATAATTTCTTGTCTTTTTTATTTAAATTTAGAATCCTACAATAACTAAAACTGCATTAAAAAAGAAACTATTAACTAAATAAACTAGAAAAAAACGTTAGTTTACCGTTACAAATACGGTTCATACACTAATATTTTACTATTCATAGGTTTTTTATACTTTGGTCCCTTATATTTGATAACGAATATTTCGATCCACATCTTCATTTATTCATTCATTTTGGTCTTTGGATGAGAAAGAAGGGAGAGGGGAAGAGAGAGATCGCCGACTAAGCTTATTTAGGTCACTTTGACCGAAAATCCACTAGATTTTTTTATCTTTGCGAGATGAGTTTGTCTATGGTTGTTTCAAGCCATTAAACAATTAGAGGAGGTAGATCGGAGCCAAAAAAGGAAATAATGTTCCGATTTGATTGTGTAATTTTTTTTATTTTTGTGTGCATTAAAATGATTTTTAAGATTTTACATATGTTTATTAGCTTTATTTCAATCATTTAGAGGCATTTTGGGAAAAAAAACTATGTCGGAATTTAGTTTCTAAGGGTCCGAAACTTGATCTTTGATTTTTTGACAAAGATCTCGACGACCTCAATTCGTCGAATGTTGTAGAATGTTTTTTTTTTTTTTGGGTCTTGAGCAGCAGCCCGTGCCTAACACGGAGGCCCGAGCCGCTCAACCGGACCTAATAGGCGAGCCCGACCAACCCTTGGCACGTAGGCCTCGTGCGGGGCTTTTTTTTCCCTTCTTCTTCTCCCGTTTCGGCTTAGGAAATTGACTTTTATTTTGGTCCCTTCTTTCTATTTTTTTTTTATTTTGGTCATTAAACTTTTCTTGTCTTTGATTTTTATCTCTACCGTAAATGTTAAAATTTTATTATATGTGATTTTTATCCTTATAATAAAATTTTTTTTAACTTTTAGTAAAAAATTATATTCTTTTTTTGTTTCTATTTTTTAATATGTTTTTATTTTATTTATTAAATTTTTCTCATATTTGATTTTTATCCTTGCTATAATGAAACTAAATAAAGTTTACTATCCTAGGGTTTTTTTTTTCCTTTTACTAAAATTTTCTTTCTATTCTAATTTCTGGTTTGTGTGTTTTTCTTTGTTTTCGTCATTAAAGTTTTCTATTCTAATTTCCTTTTACTCAAAACTATTTTTTACTTTTAGTAAAACTTTTTGTTATATTTTGGTTTTTGTTTTATGATCTTTCATTTATTTTGATCATTAAACTTTTCTTATAGTTAATTATTATTTATTCTACATTAAAATTAAATACATTTAACTACGCTATGTTTTTTTTTTAGTGAAAAAATTTTCTTTTTTGATTCTTATTTTATTAATTTTTTTATTTTAGTCATTAAAATTCTATAATATTTACTTTTTAAAAAATAGATTGATTTTTTTCAATATTTATACAAAACTTCTGGTGAAAATATCAATAATTGAAATTTTTTTAGATGAAAAGTGATAGCTGAAAATTATAAGATAAACTAAATATTAAAAAAAAAAAGATTCAGGAGAGGTCAAATCTAAAAATAAAAGTTTAAAAAATTGATTTTTAAATGAACTAAAATTCAAAAGAGATTTATTCCATTTAGCCGAGACAGAAGCACATGTCCATCCTGTTCTTCTAATTTGTATTCATGGTAAACATGTCCTTGCCAATCCTTTCTTAAGTTTTTCAGTCTCAGTGATTTTAAGGAGGAAAAAAACCAAAAAAATAACAATAAAACAACACTGAAACACTCAAATAAAAGATTTACTAATTAGACACTCAAACAAAAAAGAAAAAAATAGACATTAAATTGCATTTTTTTTTCAAAAGCTTGGCTACATTAATTTTTAGCAATACAAAAGGTAAGATTCAATATAATATTTAATTAAAAAATATTAAGAGAATACCATTAGAATTTATCATGCATGAAAGATGATTTAATTATTTTAATTTTTTACATGCATAATATTAACTTTGAATTTTTCTTATACAACATTAATTTCTACATATAAACAGCTAGGTTTTAAAAAACAAGAATCGTATGTTTGATATATCGAAAACTACGTTATAAAATAAAATAAGAAAATACAGGAAATAAAATGTTCATGAGTGGGTCACATGCAACGCACCCATGTACGTGTTAAAAAGAAAAAGAAAAAGAAAAAAGAAGAAGAAATTAGATGTTCATTAGGGTATAATAGAGTAAGCTCATTTTGTTTCCAAATTGAAGTGACATCAAGTGGGCAATTGGCCAGACATGGAAGGCTAAGTGGGTTAAATTTTCTTCTAATTTTAGTACATTTGAAAATTAATCTTATAAATTTTTAATTTCGGACCTGACATTTTTAAAATTTATTGTTTTAAAGATTTAGTCTATCTTTTAATTTTTTATAAAAAATAATAATCATATAAATATTCTCATCATATAAATCATTTAGTAAGATTTATCTATGAAAAATTGAAGCAAAATTAGGAGAGAGAGTTTTGTTTAAAGAAAATGACGGAACAAAGAATATTGAAGTTTTGACTGCCAAATCAACCAAAGTCACATACAAATAATTTTTTTGAGTTATTTTTTGTTTGAATTTAGTTTATGTTCTTGATTCACCCTAGATTCTTTATCTTAAAAGCTAGTTGGGGTTTCGTTGTCTTGATTGTGAACTAAATTTATTAGCTAAGGCTATGGTTGAGACACCCAAAAATCATGTAAATTTCATTGATTTTATGATTTTCAAGACTTGGTTATTTTTCATGATGAGTAAGTGTTGCCGTTTTTAATGTTTTTGAAAGATTGATCTCCTTTTGAATGAATTGAAGTGAATATAGATCGAGTGGTAATTTTATGTAAATATTTTTGTAATGCATACCATGAATTTGAATGTAATATAAAAATATGTAAATTCATTTCATGCAATAGCGATGAGTAGAATTAAAAGTTTTTTGCTTAAACTAGAGTATTTTATAAAACTTCATGCGGTTTTATCTATTTAAATTCTCCGTTTTGATTGATGCCAAATCTTGTCTTCTTCTAATTAGATTTTTACATTATATGAAGAATTAATGGCATGTTTTTTCTTAATATCAAAATCAAATATATTCATTATTTAAGGTTAAAAATGAAAACACACATGATATTAAATAGTACAAAATATATATTAAATACAAATTTTTTAAAATTAATGTTGATTCACTTAGATTTTTAAAATTTATTAAAATATTACAACTGATCTTATAAAGTTACCGTGACGATGGGTGAATAATTATGCTAACGAAACAAACTAAACGCGGACAAGCTTTCTTCATTCAAAATAAGCTTTTCTGAAGTTTAAGCAACTTATAAGGGCCTTTTAGACATTTCGATTTGTTTTTAATTGTTTTAATTTTTCTTTTCCATTTTAGTCCCTACATGTAATTTGAAAAGAGAGAAAAGCTGCTGAAAATCCTCATTCGTAGATAGTTAAGGCAATCCTAGGATGTATCGTGATAACGTGAGTTGATTGATATGCATGAAAACCTCCTTTGTAACCGAAAAATCTAGATCAAACTACAAATTCAATGACTCTTGAGTTTTTGATAGGAATTTTGGAGTGGATTAAATAGACTTTGAAGGATATGATGAGTTTCATGAGACATGGATCACACGGAGATAAAACTATTTTATAAAACTTCATGCGGTTTTATCTATGGAAATCTACGTAGAGATATACTAGGTTGATCGGTGAAAGTAATTTTGGTTGTCAATACTAGATCACACGGATCAAGGAGCAAACAGATGCTAATAAAACACAAGTCAACGAGGCTTGAAAGACAGGTGAGTCAAAGTTCAAACTATTAAAGTTTTAAATGTTGTTTCCCGTGTGAGTGAAAGATCTTTAAGAAAAGGAGAATTTAAAAGTTTTCCCTAGATGTAAGAGAGAGTTAAAAGCTCTACGTGGTGAGGTAAAAATTTATAAAAAATTAAAGATAACTATTGACAGATTGCACCATATCATCCATGTTTAAACGATCACATCTGAATATAACAAAGTTATAAAATTTTTTTTATTTAAACTATTTTAATTTGTTAATAAAAATTAAAAAAATAATAATAATTATGCTTTTTTTTTTTTTTAAAGAACTCAGCTCTAGCCCTACTAAGCTACTCTTCTTGGTGTGTTGTAAAAACAAAGTATGAACAGTAATTTTGTTTGGACGAAACTTATCATTGATGTAATCTATTTTGTGTAGTTTGGATTTATATTTAAAAAAAACATGAATTAAAATATAATAAAATTAGATACATACTTAATTGATTTTAGAAAAAAAATAGCATGTAAAGCTTATGTTTTATGATTAGCAATTTTTATGGTAATTTTCAAGTATTTTTTTAAGTTTTAGCTTCAAATTACAAAATTTTTTTTGCATAATTAGCAACTCAGAGGTAAAGAAATGCTCTAGTGAAGACTAAATTTAGTACTTTCTCTGTTTTAAGTGTTTTGCTATTTATTTTTATTTGTTTCAAAATAATTGTTTGATGAAAATATTTAACTCCTGAATTTAATATAATATTTTTAATTACTTGCAATTAAAAATAATGTTTTTGAAAAAACAGATAAAAATAATGACATGTTATATCAATTAATTGCATTTTTTATCAATTTTTTGTTTTTTTTTTGTTTTTTAGAGAGGAAGTACTTATTACTCGATGGTGGCCGCCCATACCGCCTGCGATGGTGACAGGTGTATGATAACTGCCACGTAGACTCCTCGTCGCTTAACAGAGAAGGTTTTTAATGGAGGGCAAAAATCGTCATCTCAATAGGAAATAACCATTCCAGATCTCCGTCTCCCTGTTTTTCAGGTTGTTTCAACTTTCACTCTTTTGAAAGGAAAGGAAGAGGAAACAATTCCAGAGAAGGGAACTAGAGAGATAGAGATAGAATGGGGCTGCTTTCTAACAGGTTTGTTTGATCCACTCTTCTGTTTTTTTTTTCCGTTTCTATGTTATTTACAAAATTTCTTATCTACATATATTGGGTTAAAAAAAACTATTACAGGATTAGTAAGGACAGCCTGAAACCAGGAGATCATATATATTCATGGAGGAATGCTTACATCTACGCCCATCACGGTTCCCCCTTCACCTCTTCCTATCTTGTTGCTTTTTTATGTGGGTTTTTTTTTCTGTGTTGCGATTGGGATTGGGTTTAGCTTTCCTTTGGGACTATCATTTCTTTTCCCTTGTTTTGGTAAAAAAATCTTGTCAATGCATTGCAATTGGTTGTTTCTTTCTCATGCGTCGGTGACAAAACTAGCAGCGGATAATCAGTTCCGATTTTTCAAATTTAGCCGCAAAATGAACAATGTAGTTGTAGTTCTCGTGAATTTTTATAGCAGCATCTGCTGATAGCTAATCAAGAATATATGTACATAAGGAACCAAAACGATTGATGCGGAAACGGGTTTAAGCTTGATTGGAATTGGCTTAAGATTGTTGTCGCAATTAACGTATAAGATGAATTACTAGCGTTTTATCTGTTTTTATTCAATATTCTTCTTTGTTCTTATCCAAAATGCTTTTAAGTACTGTAGAAGTTATGACATGAGAAAGTGCAAGCATTGTTTGAAGGCAGTATGCTGATTGCTTATCTGCCATTACATGCTATGCCATGGACAAACTTCCCTTATCTTTAGTATATTTGAAAATCAGTTCTGAACTTTTATTTGTATTTTGAATTCTTTAAACTTTTTTTTTTTTGAAAAGATTTAGTCCATCCTTTAGTTTTCTGTCATTTATCTCAAAAGAATAACAATCATGTAAATAACTTCATAATGAAAATCACTCAGTGAGATTTATCTAGAGTTCTCCGAAAAATTTGGAATAATTTGGAATTATTATTCTTATTATTATTTTATATATTTTTAAACAACCCGACCTTAACAAATTCTGGGATTTTTCTAGAAAATGAATTGGATTTTTTTCCAACGTGTGGGCAAAACTTCAGATTAAAATACCAAGAATTGAATTTTTTAGAGAGGAGGGGTGATAGTTGAAAATCATAAGATGGACTAAATCTAAAAAAAATAATAAAGTTCAGAGAGCTAGAGAGGTACAAACACATTAAAAATTCAGGGACTGATTTTCAATTAAAGTAAAGTTTAGGAGAGGTTTGGCCTTTTAGTCCTTGATTAACCTATATTGATATAGAATTTTCTAGCGTGGGATGACTGCATTGCATAACCAAAAGCAAAATAAAATAGCGGACTGCAAGCTGGTATTTTTATGCAAATCTTGTTGGCTAGTGTTAGCATCCATTTCGATTGCTATGTAATCTTTGCTTGTGGTCACAGCATGAGCTGTTGTGCTTCTCTTGTTTCCTTACATCCTACTCAACTTGGGGAGAATACAGGCAGAGTATCTTTGTGGGGACTGAATTTGTAGCCAGTTGGTTGAGATCAAGAACTGTTGCATGGGTGGTTTGGATAGGAAATCACTAAATGTGATACTGTAGAATTTGTTCTGTTGAATGTTATACTCATATGTAGTAATCTAGAAATGTCTTCTTTTGTGAAGTATTTTGCTAGTATGCAGAGAAGTAGAGCTCAGTTCTAGCAGATATCGTGTTTCTAAAATTGCTTACATCTGCCTTTCGTCATCCACGAGCTCATACTTTTTCTGTCATGTTCAGCAACTGCAATTTGATTCCATGATAAAGAGCGTCGATGCTCTTAAAATGATATCATTCTATCATTAGGGTTTTTCTAATTATTTTCCTTGTTCTTTTTTAGGAATCTACATTGGGGAGGATAAAGTAGTTCATTTTACCAGGCGCGGTCAAGAAGTAGGAACAGGGACCATGCTAGATATCCTCTTGTTGAGCTCAGGGCCAGCCCGCTCTACTGTTCCTTGTCCCAACTGCACTATGCCGGAAGACAGTCATGGGGTTGTCCTATCATGCTTGAACTGCTTCCTTGCTGGTGGTATCTTGTATCGGTTTGAGTATGCTGTCAGCCCTGCTCTCTTTCTTGCAAAAGCGCGTGGTGGAACTTGTACTCTTGCTGTATCAGACCCAAATAACGTTGTGGTACATCGAGCAAAGTACCTTCTTGAAAATGGCTTTGGTTGTTATAATGTATTCAAGAACAATTGTGAAGATTTTGCTATTTATTGCAAAACTGGGCTTCTTGTTGTGGATCAAGGAACAATGGGACAGAGCGGCCAAGCAGCATCCATCATAGGGGGCCTCTTGCAGCCGTTTTGTCTACGCCAATGCGTCTTGTGAGCACCAATATATATGGGATGGCAGCTACAGCCGTTGGGGTTTATTGTGCTAGCAGATATGCTGCTGATATTGGCATGAGGAGGGATGTAGTGAAGGTGTCAGTAGAGGATTTGACAAGGAGGCTTGCAACAGGCCTGCTCCAGGTTATTGAACCCCAAATTTCAGCTACACCAATCCAAGCGATTCAATAGCTCGCCTCCTAGTAAGCATATGAAAGTTTTCTTTATTCTTGATCTGGTCAATAAATGGTTTGGGACTATGGATCCCTCTACATGATATAATAGCTTCTTTTAAGCGTGAAATTGCTGTAACATTGACAATTTGTTCTATGGGAACTGCTGATTTCGAAACATCTCTCTAGTGCTTCATTAAGTCGGCTTATGCATGCTCTTGTATGTTGTAATATAGTGTTGCTGTTTTAAGATACTTATAATATGACACACGTTTTGTGCTTTCTTACACTTTCTATTCAAATGCTGGGCTCTGCATTCCTAGGAGCACAACTAAGCTGGTTCTCTTCTCAATCCATGGTTTAGTGTTCTGCTAGATACCATCCTTAGTTGTTAACACGCTACGCTGGTGTTGAACAAAAATTATCTCCCACGCTAAGGAATGAGAAATCTTCATGACTAAAGGGCAATGGATGTTATTTTGTAGGGTAAATTACGAGAAACATCCTTTAGTTAGGTGGCGGGAATACTCTGCACCTCTATTTTAAAAAAATAAAAAAATAAATACATTTTGCCTTTATGATAGCTACAATATCTTTTGGAAGCATTTAGTTAAAAATAAAAATAAAAAAAAGGTAGTTTCAAAACAATTAAATCCAACACAATATTAGAAATCTAATGCAAAACAATAAAAAAATCAATTCAAAACACTCAAATTTAATAATTAAATACTTTACATCATAATAATGACTGTAAAAACATAACACCAAAAAGAAAAGGTAAGGTGCCAATTTTGCAATTTGCAGTTAGAACACAATTTGTTGCGAATCAATTAACTTGAGTTAATGCCTAGGGGACACAGCCTATGACTTGTTTCAAAATGCCCACAGTTTGAGTTGGCAAACATGATATATACAAGACTTCAAATTTGGGTTTTTTCAAAAACATATAGTGCTACGAATAAATCTCCCATTCTAAAACACGATGCTTTCTTCTGGAGGATTGAGAGGAGGACGCTTTTACTAATTGTTTTCTCATCATAGCCACATTTTCATACATAAAATTCACTAAAACACTAAGATAAAAAGACATTGAAATAGACTGAGACAAGTCCAATTCAATCAAACTAGAAATGAAAACGAAAAACTTACATGAAATTTTGGCAGCTTAATAAGGAGAATGAGGCACAATCTTATCATTATTAGCACCATCAACAACAGCATCATTATCACCATCACAAGAGTGACCAAACACTGCTCAAAATCTAACAAAAAAAACCCATTTTCACTACCATTAGCAAATAAAGACCTCGACCCATCTTGATTAAATCCTAATTTTTAATGGTTTTGTTCGAAACAACAAATTAAAACATAAACAATCAAATTTTTCTATAAAAAAATCAACATTAAAATTTTGGGTTTTTTCTGATGTTCCAACTTTCACTTAAAAAACCTTAAAATCCTCAATTTTTTTCATGTGTTTTACTAAAAACAACCAACTAAAGGATAAACAAACAATTTCAAAACAAAAATTAAACAATTTAAAATTTATAATTTTTTGGGATTTTCAACTCCAAATGAAAAACCCTTCAAAACACTTAAAATTTTTATGAGCTTTGCTCGAGATTAGATGAAAGTAATGTTAATCCTAATGTTTTATGGATGAAATACATTTATGTTTCAAAAAATTTAAAAAATAGGTTATGCTTCACATGTTTTGTTTCAATTTTGAATCATCCTTTGATTTGTCTTCAATTCGATCATGAACAACGAAAGAAACATTTAATCAATTATAACACAAAAAAATATTTAATTTAAACAAATTTGATTGTAAATTTCAGTATTTTATTAACAAGAGAGAGAATGCAAATTGAAAATGGAATGAACTTTTTAGCTAGCATGAAGTCTAATTATATATATATATATATATATATATATATATATATATATATATATATATATATATAATAATGCTATCATTTCATAATTCATCGGACTAAAAATTCATTAAAAAAAAAGAGTACAAAATGTTATTTTTAAAAAATGAATACGCACAGCTTTTCCGTCACCTGAAAACGCATATCATTTCCACCACATAACTACAGGGAAGTTTTTGCAATTTGTCCTATTTTATATCGAATACTAAAGGAGCAAGATTGTTTTGCACCAGGATGGATCCGAGATAAAAAAAACATTATCAGAACTTATAAACGCACTTGGGAATTCTTTGTACGGTTCCCCTCTCATGCTTTGATAATTTTGTAAGTGTCGTGAAATACTGGCAAATGTTCATTGACAAGCAACAAGGATTCAAACTTCCGATCACTCCTAGCCAAACAGTTTTCATACACCTGCGGCCTGGTTTTACGAGCAACAAATGCATCATGCAGGTGCAAAATGCTTGCCCTTCACAGCCCCCACACCCAGCCCCTTTCTAAAGGGACTGACGTCTTTCACATTCTTTTTCCAGAGACAGACCAAACCGTGGCCTTGTTAACATACCAAACCAGAAAAGCAATCAATATATATTAAACGACTACTACTGTCAATACTCAGTAATCAGATGCAAAATTGAAATACCACAAGGGATACATATTACAGTCAGAAACAACACTTCAGCTCGATACATATCCCAAAGGACAAGAGAGGGATCAACTACGCTAAATATCGAAGACTCCATAAAAAGTCAGGAAAACATAAAAAGTCAAAACTTTCCTTCAAAGCCTTCATATGGAACCATGTTTTCAATTTTATTGATCTCCTAAACAAGCAGAACGGCATTTATACAACCATCATTCTCTGGGTTATTTGTTACTTGAGCATACTTCCCTGCATCAACCCCATAGAAATGCCAAGTTAGCAAAAGCAATTGAAAGAAGTGACTACAGTTGAAACAATATCTGCTGCGAAACCAAGTTTGACAGGCCCGACTTACCCCATACAACTTTACCAGCTGGTGTGACAAGACCTAATTCACTGACATTCACCTGAAATTTAGAATGATCAGAAATACCTGATCAGACATCCTAAACAAAAAATATTACTATACCATGGGCTCCCATGGAAATAAAATGGTATGTAAGAGAAAAAAGAAAGAGAAATTTACCTCAATGATAGTTCCCTTGGTTATAACACCAAGAGATGTGTACGTAGGACCATTGGGGTTTTTCTTTACTCCAATGATCTCAAGGTTAAAGGTACACTTGAGTTCAGGGTGTGTCACATGAGCCTTGGTAAATCGCAGCCCTGAAGGACGAATAAATCGCTCATACTTGGGAGGTTTTCTTGTAAAACCTGGTCCCACAAATGTGGCCTTCGTGACCATTCTCTTCCACTGCTTGGCTGCAAAAGAAAGCTAAAAACATTAGGGTGGTTCTAAGTTATCATCCCTCGGATGTTTTTACATAATAAAAAAACTCAACCTCAAATGCATGTGAAAATATTATCTTCATAACATAAGCACACAAACCAAGCCTCATAAATGGGAATAAACATGTTTATAATGTGGTTGGGACAAAAGCCAGGATTTCTTTTACTTGATTCTTCTCAATCCGTAAACCATAAGTTTATTACCCCACTTTCCTTGACTGACCACAGCTTTTATTGCATGTTAAACAAATTCAGGCATCAAATTATTTTTATCTACAAGCCAATATTTGTTAACCCACATTCCTAACTGACTATAAACTGAATTGGATGTTATCCAAATTCAGGTGCAATTGCAATATTTCTAATAAGAAGTGCTTCATGTAGAAAGGAAAAAACTTGGTAAAGTGCTTACTCTTCCGTTTGCCAGATCGAATAACTTTAAACATTTCATCCTCTGCAACAGGCCTCACCTAAAGGAAGAAAAGGACTTCCAGTGAGATACTAACAGTGATCCTAAGTATTGAGCAACAGCATAAGCAAACAATAACTCATAATGAAGAATAAGTCAGAGAAGCACATGTTGGAGATGCTAAAGGAAAAATTGAACTCCATCTTACCTTGGGTAGAGGGACCTCCCATTTTCCAGCCTTCTCTTTCCTCTTTTGCTTTATACTGTTGCTAAGAATCTACATACAACACCGTGTCACATATTTTATCTCAGAATATGTAAGAAAAGGGAGATGATTTATAGTCATATCCGTAAAAAAGTATCAAGAGCTTTACCTTTGCTCGTGCAGTGTTTTCACGATCCAACAGATAGGCAGGAACAGCTCCATCAAGAACATTATCATCCACCTTGCGCCTAGATGTTGACTCCTCGTGCATAGCCAATCTGATTACATGATACAAAGTTATCCACACGCAAAACTGTCAATAACTGCTTACTTCATGAAAGATAATATGTAAAAGTGGCTAGACAATGTCGACATCTCAATGTGTATAACTACATAGCCAGCTAATACATGGAAAACCCAAATTTACAAGCAAATATAACTACACGAATGCATTTTTTTAGCACGTACCCCAACCAAAACTTGAAAATTTTGAAACAGCAAAAGAAAGGCTAAAGAGAGAGAAGTACACTCAAGCATAGACAAAAAAGTTTTGACAAAATCTTTACAACAGATTCCCAGCTTTAACGTCAAGCTTCCCTACTGAAGGGAAAATTACAGCAAAGCTAATAGATAACCATATGTTTAGCTTCAGCACTTTAATTTTCACGTTTTGCATCATTATTTTACCATACACAGCGAACTACATAGTACAAGCATTGCAATGAGAAATGATAACAAAAATTTAAAACTTTCTCCTACTATCCCAGCTTGCAGTAAAAACCAGAGTTAGTAACTAAGAAAAACACACTCCTAGTAACTTTTTGTCATGTCCAAGGAACAAAAAAGTTATGTATATGAACAATAATTATCAACAGTTTGGATCAGTATGCGCATGATATACAGCATTAAGCAAAAATGGATAAGAAAGTGAAACAAAAGACTAACGTTTTCTTCATCAGAGCCTTCTCAGCATAATTTTTCTTCGCAATCATCTTTCCCTTAATACCAATTGCCTGTTCCCATCACATCACGAAATAAAAAATTTAAAAAAAAAATCAAAAAGTAAATCCAAGAAACAAATAAGTGTAAAAACAAAGAAGACCTTCTGGGCTCTCTCAGAATGTTTGTGGACTTCACGCGCCTCCTTCTTGCGCTTACGCTCGAAGTGGTCGAGGCGGTATCCATTCCTCTTCCTGTGCAGCTCTATGTAATCTCCTTGAGGCTACAAAAAACGAAACATACCAATCAATCAATCAAACTAAATTCTTCTTAATCAATCATTAAGACGATGAGTTTATCAGAGGCAAACCATGGTGGCTTCACTTTCGGAATCAGTTTACAGAGTTTTTCTGTTTTGTGTGTGTAAGAGAGATAGTAAGAGAGAGAAACCCTAATTTAGGGTTCTGATTATCAGGACACGGAAACGACCGATTTAGTTTTTTGGATGCGGGTTTTGAAATTGTGGATCCTTGCAAGCTGACCATTTACTGGGTCGGGTAGCTTTTGGGCTGGCAAGAAGGGAGTCTGGTTGGGTTGGGTTGGGTTGCTGCAATATTGTTGGTCTTTCATGTATATTGGGCTTTGTACTTGGTGGGCTCCTAATTTGGGTCAACAAAATTCTTCCTAGCATTCCTTTACCCAGAAGTTCTTCCTATCTTCATCTTCATCTTCATCTTCTTTTCTTTTATTTTTTAAATTTTTCAAGAAGGAAAACAAAATAAATTGAGAAGGAAGATGGAATTAAATAAAGGGTTGTTATTAATGGATTTAAAAACGTAGAGATCAAATGTTATTTTTTAAAACTAAGAGGATTAATTATTTATAGTTTTTGTTTTTTAATTTAATCTTGCCGTCCATGAACTTGTTTTCATTGCTCATTGACATCGCAGTTCGAATGCTTCCACCGGGCATCAAATGATTTTTTTTTTTTTTTTTTTGCATATTTTTACTTCTCAATATTGCCCGATCGGGCCTCGAGCCACTTTGGTACAAAACATAGACCAAAAACAGACCTGTCATGTGGGGTTGTGATGTGAGTAAGGTAGACAGCTACAGAAAAACCACAAGCCAATTTCTTAAGCAAACCCTACGAAACTCTAAATTCACATCTCATATGTTTGCTTCTGCTCTCTGCAAATGGAGGCCAGCCATGCATAATTGCATATACTATCTCTGCTAGTGGGGGTATATTCTCAATTATCAAGTTATCTGGATATGAGACCTATCCTTTGCCTCATCTATAATGAAACTAAAAGACCTGTCAGTTTTAGAAGAATCTTCTCATATTTTCAAGTTGCATTTATTCTTCATAACTATTTTTTTTAACATATATAATATTTATTCATGGCATCTTTTATTAGAAGAGGATTTAGTATACCTTCGCACTAAATGTTGCAGAAGAATTAATCTAATAGCATGGCTTCAGCTAATTTAATAAGAACTGAAAATGTATAACCATTAACTGTACCGCAGTGGTGCCAGAGAGTATTTTAATAACAACTGGTATAATTCATCAAAAAAATATAAAAAACTTGAATGGCGGGCAATTTGGCACGATTTCAATTGGTAAGGAAAAAAAGAAGAAAAGAAATAATTTAACTTGATTGCAGGAAGATGGAGCTCAATCAGCACAAGCAAGATTAACGGTGTTGCCGAAATTATTACGCTTTCGGTACTTTTGACAGCAACATTCTCGGATTCACGGGCCTTTTCTTCTTTCTACCAAGAAAAGCTAGCGCTTTGTTACCACCCAGGAATTTTTCGGTCTCGACTCCACATTGGATGTACCTTAAAAGAGGAGGCATACGAGTCAAACTTTAGACCACATGAAATTCCGAGGTTCGTATATTTAGATTCTCCTATGTTTTTTTATATTTTTTTAATAACATGAGTTATATTTCAAGTTTAACCATTGAGAGAGAAAAAAAATTGTTATTACTTTTATCATGCGAAAATTGTATTTATTTAATTCAATTTAATGATTTTGATTTAAGAAATACGAGGATCATATTACTAAAAAAAATATGAAAGAATTTCAATTTGTTAGTAAATAGTCTTTAAATTTTAAATTTGAATTCTCTCACTTAATTCTTTTATAAACGGTTGTATTAATATCCATCATCCAATTAATCTTATTCATTAAAATATTTTAAATTTAAATTTCAATATAAATATTGATGTTCTACCAACTCCCTGTGGGTGAAAAAATATAATACATGTCGACTATATTAATAACCCGTTTTAAATAATTAAGGAAGTTTTTTTTTAGGTATAACCTTACACATATTTGTACAACTCTCTTACGATTTCGTTGCCTTTAACAATTTTTAGGTCTTTTAGGTCAAGCTTTTTACGGACTAATTTTTTTTTCCTTACATAAGTAATCTTAATTTAACAGCTACGTATTCAGTTAATTTTTCTAACAAAACAAAATTCCAGTTATAATGATTTTAAGTTTTTTTTAATAATTATATAATGGATGAAATTATTTCTAGTTGTATAGTCCAAAAATTCATAGACCTTCGATATATAAAAAAAAATTAATTAAATTTGAAATAAAATGAAACTTGGTTAGTTTAAAAATTGTACAAACTTGTTAAGATTTCCAATATAATTAAGTTAATGAAATGGCATAAATTAACATGAATTTGAACGTAAATTAAGTGGAATAACAAGGGTAATTTCAGCACCGACCCAATAGTTTTTAGTTGGGAAGCATAACAACCTACATCGTAAGCCATTATATATATATATATATATATATATATATATATATCATCGTCATCATCACAGCAAGATCATTTTATAGAATTTAATAGTGTGATAATTCATGTATTCAATGATGAAACGAACAAAAACAAAAGAAAAATAGTATTTTAGAGGAAAAGTATAATGAAAGTTGCAAGGGGCTCACACTTTCTAACACTTTGGACTTAAGCTCCTTCACTGTCACTTGCAAACAAAAGGTCTGGCATGAGATATTATATGGGACTTAATATTTTTATCTACCGCGATTATTTAAAGCTCAATCACAAGCCACCTTTGCACCGCCAAGAGCTTACCACAATTTAGAATCCATGAATGGGAAATAAAGTATAGGAAGAAAGGATAGACATATACATGCGTGACCACACACTTTGTTGTCTGTGTGGATCGAACCATAATGATTGGTCCAACAAGTTCAAATGCCTTCAATTTATGGCCTCACACTTTTTTTTTTTTTTCCTTTAGAACGGAGTTGAGTTGTCTGGAACAAGTGACAAAAGAAAAAAAATATATAGTATTATATAGACACACACCAGCTGCACAAGCAAAAAAAAAAAAAAAAAAATCCGAAGGAAAAGGAAATTATGGATTATAGAAAACGTAGAAATATTTTCAACGGTTATCCATACACGCTCTGATTATGCTTACCATTCTCCCCAAAAGAAGAGTGTGATACACGAAATTATCTTTATTCGTAATAATGATAAACTTTGTAATTTTAGTCAATTTTTTATCTTAATTATCTTTATTCGTGTATTATTTGTTAAAAATATTCCTTACAGACAGCTTTAATCCTTAAAGATTATGCACAATTTTTCCCTAAATATTTATCCAGAGGGAAATGACTTGAAAGTTGGAGTATCTTATTTGGACTAATTAACCAAAAGGAGAGTTAAGCAAATTAATCGAAGCAACAACTCAGGGAGTATTTGGTATGCTGCAGAATCATAAATGGAGCATGTATGTGACCGAAAATGAAAAAATTTCGTAATATGTTTTTATTGGTATTTGATTTATTGTAGAAAATTCGTGAGGGATGCAAATAAGTTTACCATTTTACCTTTAAAATTTAAAAGATCTAATTTGACAATAAAATATTCATCTTTTTTTTAATATAAACATTTGTATTGATTTGTATCTAAAACTAGTATATTCAAATGAATGAACAGTAAATTTAATTTTATAAATTATTATTATCGAGTAAAATAGTATACCAATAAATTACTTAACGAAAATAACATATTGATTCTTTTGGTACTAAATTAATGTCATCAAAAGGCATATTGATTGTTTAAATTTATAATCTAGTATGCACTATTATTTTAAAACATTTGTGTAACTATTTGTGAAAAAAAGAAGGGTATATTAGATAATCTAATATAAAAGATGGAGGCATTTAAGTAAAAATAATAATTACAATGTCAAAACCCTTGGCATATTTTTTTTTTTTATTCTAGAAGGAAACTAGCATTTTACTCGAATTACACTACGGATAGGACAAAAAGTATATTTCAAAATTTTATAATTTTTCATAAAAATTTTTATTTAATTATTTTTTTTATGTTTTTCATAAATGTTATACTTAAAAAAACATGCTACATTCTTCTTTATGCATTTATTCTTAAGTTAAAACTTGTAATGATTTAAAATTAAATAGTAACCAAGAATAAAAAAATAAAATATATTTTTCACATGTATTTCAATTATTTACAGATTTGATATTGAATAAGAAAAAAAATCCTTAGCCGAGAGGTGGCGACCGTGCCCAACACCTATGGAGTCCTAAGGATCCCCCACTAGAGATTGGTTTCCCGATGGGGGAAACACCATCAAATTAGCATTACATCCTTTTGCTTTCTCTCTATTACCTTCGTTAGCTAAGCCAAAACTAGTTTTAGTTTTGTCCACGAATACCACAACCCTACACATAAAAACCATTGCCACACAACAAACAAATAGACCTTCATTCTCCTATGTAGCATCTATATTAAACAAGCTCGTTTATCAACACAACTTCCCCTCCTTTACTATATCTCCTAGACCACCATCTATACATGAAGAGATCCAACGAATAGAATTTTCATAAGCAGATTTGCAGCGAATCAAAAAAATTATTTGAATACACATTGATAAGTGAAATTCTTACGAGGTAGGCTAACCATCAATACGATCGTAAATCACATTCATCAAGCACCGGGCTTGAAGGAAGATCCAATCGTAGGCTCGACGGATATGAGACATGTATTAATCGAGTTATCGTCACGGAAAGACTTTGTTAAAACTTGGTCTACGAAAGCCGAATCATAGAAAACTCCCTCTTTCGAATGTCCAAATGGGATATGCATTTCTCCACAAGGTATGAGTCTAAAAGGGCAACGAGTATGGATTAGACTACCAGTGTCTACCGACATCCTTCTTTCCATCAACTTTTTTGAAGAAAATCGTTAAACCCTTTGGTATCTTCATTCGACCAAATGATCAAACTTTGAACGGCTCCCACCCTATTCATGCAAGGGTATTCTTAGAGGTGGATTTGACAGAGGTAATTCCATCACAAGTATGGATATCAATAGGCACATATAAGAAGAATGGCTTCGGCAACGAGATAGTTATGAAGTCTAACACAAGCTTCGCAATCACCGTAGGATTCGGGGACATCATGAGAATATGTGTCAAAAGATTCCCTCCAATAAAATGAGAATGGGATAAAGTCAAATTGTATCGTGTAAAATGAATCGAGGTACTCGGTCCCAACAAGCCTAAATATGAAAGATAGTAAAAAGACAAGTAGAACAAAAAGGGCTCGTCATCGAAAGCTTAAAAAGCACCTATTCCTCAACCAATTAAGCCCTCTATGATCAACACACAAGATAAAGAAAAAGGAATCCAAACAACTACGGGTCCCAATCTTTACCAAAATCGAGCTACATTAACATCCCATATGAACCTTCATCTAAAATAGTAGATGCTATTACGAATCCTCAACAGATGGTGAAATATACGTCGAGTGAGAGTGTAACTTTTTGTCAACCCATCATTTGTAAGGAAAGCAATATAAGGAAAGGCCTACTTGTCCAGTGTAAAAACGACCATAGCCGAAAACAAGGGTGGATACCACAAGTAGAGAGGAACATAATTGCCAACATAGTAGGACCCGAAAAGCCAATGTAGAGGTATCTATAATACATGCAATGCAAGGATAGATGAAGAATAATAACAGTTATCGAAAAACAAATAACCAATAGTAGCATGCATTGTATGGGGAGGAGCAGAACAATGTTAGCATTGTCTCTAATCCAACAAGTAACATATCGCTTACAAGATCTAAATAATGAATACTCCTTCTACTCTTAGATCCTAGATTTGATGATGGGGCTATCACAAGTGAGATGGATGTGGCACTATCACCACATGCAACATCAAAAGGAGAATATGGCAAACAAGAATGGATGGCTCATAAGTTTAAAGACAAGATGCTTGGAAATGAAAACAAAAAATAAATTTATGTCCAAAAAACAAAAGAAGAAACTACTAAAAGATTTTATTCAGCTAAGTGGTATGAGGGTAATTAGATCTAATATGGATGATAATGGGGAACCTTTTTTTGCATTATTGAATGAATAACATGTGCTAGAATATAAGAGGCATATGTGCCTTAGAGAAAGAAGGTATCCGAAATGCATGATAACTCGAAGAAAGTTTCTTTCTTAGTCTTACTAGAGCCTAAATAGATGGGCATAAGTTTGTACAAATTAACAAGGTACCTGAACTTTTCGGGTTTGTTACACGGTAATCCAGCTTAATAAACACGTTTGGGTGTTGTGGAAGGATGGCCTAGAGGTGGATATACACTCGGTATGCTCATAATACTACCTACTTGGTGAGAGATAAGGTAAATGACAAGAGTATTTATTTTTCTACTATATATGCCGATTGTAACAAAGTAGAAATAAGATCTTTTTAGGATAATCTCAACATGCTTAATATTTCAAGTCCATGGATAATATAAGGGATTTCAATGCTACTATCTCATGTTTATTAAAAAAGGTCGAAGGAACAATGATTAGTCGGATATTTGGTTCAATGTATGATTTCAATTCGGAGTCGACTTGTTATGCCTTTACGAAATTGGCTATTTAGGGAGTAAATTCACATGGTGCAATAATCAAGAAGGTACCTCATGAATATGGAGATGCTTGGACGGGATGTTGATGAATTCAACAACAATATCTTCACTCCCAAGATTGTCTTGAAAGCATCTACCCGTACTATATTCGGACCATTGCCCACTCGGTTTTATCATGGAATGGATATAGTCCGAGCAGTAATAGATTCACTTTAAAAAAAATGCAAACCATGCACGATAACTTCTAGGAATTCGTTGGTAGTCATTAGAGTTAGAATTACAATAGCAATGTATTTTTAAATCTTCAAATAAAGCTAAAAAAAATTAAAGAGGGAAATGAAGCAATGGAATTGAAATGTATTTGGGGACGTGAACCGGAAATTGAATGAGGCATCAAATGAGGTAATTCAAACAGAGTTTTTTCTACAATCACTATAGACTTAAAAGAATTATGAAAAGTCTTTAGCAACTAAACAAATTTAGCAAGAGTGGTAGAGCAAAAGAAGATGCTTCTTCGAGAAAAATCAAGATGTAATGATCGCGGACTAGTAGACACGAACTATGCTTATTTTCATGCATGCATTAGGAAGAAGAAGAGCATTTCCGCAGTTATCGTCAAAATAGAAGATGGCTCGGAGTATCGGGATGACCTTCGCATGGGGAATGCAGTAGTGAATTATTATGAGAAAATGTTCAAAAGTGAGGAGACTCGCTTGGGAGGAAGGCTTTTTTAACATAATCCCCTCTTTAGTGACAACTCGAAAAAAATAATTTGCTTATGAAGATACCATAGAAGAAAGAAATTAAGTCAATGGTCTTTATCATAAAAGAATGTAGTGCTCCGTGACTAGAAGGTCTTGTTAGTGTATTTTACAAAGCATGATAGGGAATTATTGCTAAGGATGTTACTTTAGCTATGCAAGAGATTTTTAGAGGAGGGAAAATTCCTAAAGCAAGCAACTATAACAAATCGATGCTTATTCCTAAAATTATTAATCTAACCGGATTTGAAGACGTGCGACTAATTAGTCTCTCCGATTTTTCTTATAAGATACTCTTTAGAATTATCTCTAATAAGCCGGGTACAGCTTCTTCCTAATGTAGTCTCTAGAGAGCAGTTTGGATTTGTTAAAAGTAGATTAATTCATGAAATGTGGCTTTTGGCTCGGACACTCTTTCATGATATAGATAGGAAGGTTTATGGAGGGAATCTCATTCCGGAGGTAAACATGACAAATGAAAAAATTTATAATACAAAAGGAGTAACTAGTGGCATATACGAGTAGTTACTCATTGAGCCTACTTTGAGGAGAGAGATAGACACACAAAAAGAGAGAGAGAAAATAAAAAATTTGAGGGAACGTGGAAACTTTTTTATCACTTTTGATGGATATGGATGTAATTTCTCTCTTTTTTATATGTCTATCTCTCTCCTCAAAGTGGACCCAAGGAGTAACTACTGTGCATGCCACTAGTTACTCCTTATGTATTATAAAATTTTTCCATGACAAAGGCCTATGACGAGTTGGAATGGCCATTTCTCTTTCGGGTGTTAGAGAGTTTTGGCTTTTCAAGCACCCGAAGGGAATTGATAAGCAAATGTGTATCTAACTCGCTAATACTCAATCATCCTAAATGCCTCTCAATATGGATTTTTAAGTCGATCCGTGGAGTTAGGCAGGGAGACCTTTTATCACCAACACTTTTCATCTTGGCTCAATAGGTACTCTCTAGACATACCAATGTTTTATTCAATTCCGGAAGTTGTGACACCTCACTACACTAGATGAAATAAGCACAATTATCTCCCACTTGATGTTCACATATGACATTTTGATGTTTATTAATGGTGGAAAGAATATTGATCAACTATTAGCTCTTATAAGGAAGTACTCTTCTACCGATGGATAATTGATAAATTCAATGAAGAGTTTCTATATATGTAGCTCTAAAATATCAACAAATACAAAGGTTTTATTCTCCACATAGACAGTGTTTCTCAATGGCTAATGGAACTATTACATATCTTAGTGTTTCGTTTTTTAAATGAAGGCCTCAACTCGGAGTATTTTTCAAACCCGGAAGCAAAAATAAAGGATAAAGTAGCAGGATGGAAAAGGGAGACGTTTATCAGCTAGGGGTAAACTAACGCTTTTACAAAGTGTCCTCGTCATCTATGCCCATCTATATCATGGGGGTTTTGTCGATTCTAAAAACAATGCTTGTTAGATTACAAAGTCATCTATCTTATTTTTTTGGAACAATGAGGATGATAATAAATACTATTGGATTAACTAGAAAACTATATCCCTCCCGACCTAAGATGGTGGGTTAAGAATTAAAAATCTTCATGAGGTGTTGAACTCTATGAAAAGGAAATATGGAGTTCCCTCTCATATAGGACAACACGAGTTACATAAAGGCTCGGTGATATGGAAAACTCTTTATCCTCACCTTTTTTATTTGTTAAATCATTCAATTTGGATGGTGGGAGATGGACGGGTCGACTTATGAAGGACGAGTGGTCTCCGATAAAATTCCCTCGACCCATAAGAGACTCGCACATCACGATTGGCAAAGCTAAGCAAAAAATGCATGCTTATTTATCTTTGCCTCTCCGGATGCGTATGGAACTAGACAATGTGTATATTCAATAACATACTACGGATAAGTTAATTTATACGAGTTCTAAGTCGAGCCATTTTAGCACTAAAGATTATCACGAGGAAGAGAGACTCAAAGCTTCTAAATTTGAGTGATGGCAAAGCATTTGAAACCACCTGGATTCCACGTAAAATTGGAATCTTAGCATGGAAGGTATTTAGTAATGCATCTGCTAGTGGAGCTTAACATTATGGCTTGTGGTATTTCTTTGGCATTAAGATGTCATTGTTGTAGGATAACAAAGGGAGAAACCACTAAGCATTTATTCATCCAAAGTGAGGTGGCTAAGGAAATCTATAAGCATTTTACAAGTATTTTTAATGTAGACATAGAATGCATGACACTCATCAACTAGCTAGGAGATAGATAGGATAATGTAAACCCCAAAATCGAAGCAGCTTGTTCACATGATAGTTTTCAATTATAGCTTATAGGAGATATGGGTTGCAAGGAATAAAACTATGTTTGAAGAGGAGCCTATGAACTAGCGAGACCATCAAATTCGGGATTACCAAATGGATCTATGAATTATCCTCAATGTTTCAACTCGTGTCCAGTTTAAGATTTCATGATGAGATAGGCATTAGGGGTATGGGTTCAGCACAAAGTATGTTGCAAGGGTAGATGGATTAGATGGGAATGTCCTCCAATAAGTAAATTTAAACCGAACTCGAATGGTGCTTCAAGAAATAATATTTGTTGTGGGGAGGTTTATTAAGAGATGACGAGGGTAATGTGATAATGGCATACTCTAAGTTTTATGAAACCGGAACCAACTCTAAAAGGGAGGCATTGGCTCTATTAAATGTTCTTAAAATTTGCAAGGTCGAAGGACTTCCAGTTGATGTAGTAGAGGCAGATTCAACATTGGTGTTAGGGTGTTTATCTAATGAAATATCTTGTCCTTGACAATTATAATATATCACTCGAGAATGTAGAGATCTTCTTCATCTAAATACAATAGTTCGACAAACGTTAAGAGAAGGTAACGAGTAATCGATAGACTAGATGACTGGGCATATCGGCACTCTACGCACAAGACAATTATGAATATACACACACTACCTACTACTTGCAGAGTTGCCATTCAAGATGATAAGTTGGGCTTTTATAATTATCTAAGCATAAGCATAGCTTTATCATAGCTTTGTAATATTATAGACCGGACTAGTTTCGGTGATGTTCGGGGGTTCGAGTTACTTTGTCCTCCCAAAATGGGTGGGTTAGGTCGGTTTATCCGCCCTTATATTTTTTCACATTTTTTATTCAATATATTTATCGAGGTACCGCCATTGTTTCTTAATATATATATATATATATATATATATATATATATATATATCATAATAATGCATTGAAAAATAAAGTTACAATTAATTTATAGAGTTACATAAGAAAATAAATTTTTATTCTTATTTAATACCGATGAGAAGATTATTTTTTAAACACATATATCTTTGATCTATGTATATTTATTTACAAACTAACCAATAATATTAGCATAAAAAACCGTATTTAAATAATTGTTCATAGTTTTGTAATATCATAGATCGGAGTAGTTTTAGTGATGTTCGGGGGTTCGAGTTACTTTGTCCTCACAAAATGTTTAGGCTAGGTCGGTTTACTCCCTCTTATATCTTTTCACATTTTTTTATTCAATATATTTATCGTGGTATCACCACTGTCTCTTAATATATATATATATCACAATAATGCATTAAAAAATAAAGTTACAATTAATTTATAGACTTATGTAAAAAAATAATAAAAAATAAATTTTTATTCTTATTTAATGTCGATGAGAAGATTATTTTTTAAATGTATATGCATTTGATCTATATATATTTATTTACAAGCTAACCAATAATATTACCATAAAAAAACCGTATTTAAATAATTATATGATTTTTTTGAAAAGTTATTCTAATTATTTTATTTTAAAGAAATTGGTTCTACAATATTAAAAAAATATATATTCATAACTATTAGAGAATAATATAAATCATATTCTAGTGGCCTAACCTAGCAATTTAAGCTTTTGAATGAGATAGTCATTTGACATGGTATCGGAGCTTTGATGACTAAACGGTCGCGAGTTCAAATCCTACCACCCCTCTTTCTCTTCTAATTAATGAAGCACAAGGTGTAGTCACTTAAAGGAGTATGTTAAAGAATAATATAAATTATATCTTGGGGCCTCATCCGACAACTTAAGCTTTTGAGTGAGATAATCCTTTGACGTAATAATTGGTATTATGAGCGAGGTTGTATAGTTAATTTTTAATAAAATCAATAATTTATTTTTTTATATACATCTTGATCATATCTAGTGGATCGAGACAAAATATCCGAAATGCACTTTTAGCCTTATGTGTGTGTGTGTGTGTGTGTGTGTGTGCGTGCACAACTATCATTTAAAACTTCTAAGAATTCATGATATATATTGTATCAATTTGTTAAAAAAAGGTAAAACAATCATGCTTTAAAATTTTATTTTAAAATAAAAATATATAAAAAAATAAATCATATTATCAGTAAATAAAATTTTATATATAAAAAATAATTAAATGAGAATTTTCATAAGAAATGACAAATTCAAAGAATGAATTTAAATAATAAAAGTAATATAATATGAAATATATATTAATTTTAAAATATAAAAAGATAGCGCGCACGTGCATGCACACACACACACAAATATATATTATCCTTGCTACATTGCATAAAAAACACAAATAATAACAATCGATAAATTTTTTAATTAAAGAAAAAAAAAGTACCAAGCTCGCACTTATGGGCTTGGCATAACTAGCACGTGTGTCTATGCTTGGTGCAGAAAAAAATGGCTATTTTTAATCCGACAAACTCGCAATTAATTTTCGACCACGTTGATTCGCCGATAAAGTTGTTAAAAAGTCGATTTTATCATTTACGGCATCCCAAAATCAAATTCAGCTTTATTTTTATTTAAAAATACCTCAAAATCATATAAATAACACAAACGAACCATTTTAAAACTTCAAAATCTATTTTAATGCACACGAGACACACACAAAAATTCAAATTAAAATAAATAAAAAACTCAAAAAAATTTTAGATCTCGATTTACTTCTTTCGACTATATTATCACTTACAAACACCACAAACGAGTTCTACTCTTTGTGGCGAATAAAATAGTGGTGAGCTCGACCATTGAGATGACTGGAATGGATAAAAAATAAAATTGTGGATTAAAAAAATATTTTAAAAAGAAAGACTAAAGTGTATATTTTCGGACAAATAACGATAAACACAGTATATGAATAGTGATTTAAAAAAATACATAATAGATAAATAATAAAAATAATGACAGTGAATGATGCGTAAACAATGATTTTTATTTTGATTTAATTGTTTTAGTTAACAGTTGATTACTTATATTTTTAAGTAATCTAAAATCCTAAAACATTCGGGAGTTTCTTGAAATTTAAGATGTTTTTACTTACTAAATACAAGAAGTTTTGGCAACTTAAAAATGACTTTTTTTTATAGAAAATTTCATACATTCTTTATATTAAGCTCCCCTTAGTTACTGCTAGCTGTGCTTGTGTTGTTGTTTGAATTGACTGATTTGATAGTTGTTAGGAGCGGAGCAGCTTTGATTTCTGCGCTATGATTACTTCCATTTCCATCCAAATCACATTAATTACTTAATTTAGAAAAACAGAATTTAGTGAACCATGCAATGAATTCGGTGAATTGGGGAAAATTTTGCACCGACAAGGAAACTTGTGTCGATGTAAAATCCATTAATTTCCCTGTTTGTTCCATTGATTAATTTCTTTCAACACGTCCTTATCCACCATGTCTTTCTACAGTCAGTTTCATTTTTCTTGATGAAGTAACCACTCAAATTCCACTGAATTAATCTTATTTTGCATTGATGGAGTACAGCTACGAAGCTTACATATTAATATACAGCCATGGCTTAAACTAATTCATGCAATATTCCGTGTCAATCTTCTTCAAAAATAAAAGAATTATCACTAAACAAAATCATATATGCGTTGGGTCACGTAAGAAGCAAGTAATTTGTTTTTTTTTTGCTTTTTGATAAATGAAGATTCTCATTATCAAAAAGAAACAAATAGGAGTTCATTTTAGTGCGAACCAAACCATTCATGTAGAAGCAAGTCATTTGGTCCTAATTAAAGTTATTTTGTCGGGATCGAATTCGAAGAGTGATGGAAGATTTTCTTTTTTTTTTTCTCTTTATGAAATCAACATTTGGATGGGTTAGGAACGCTATGCAATAATGAGATCAAGTGAGTATTTATACGATTGCAAAAACTTTTGAAACCTAGTCTGATGACGGAAAAGATATACCTTTTGTTTGATTTATTAAAATTTTTCTAACTATATAAAATCGATACAAAATGTATATTTTAAAATTATTTAGAGAAAAAAATTAATTTTAATTAACGTAAAAATCTAATATATGAATATTCATACTGCCTAAAAAAATACGAAACGCAGTGTATTATTACTATATGGGCAAAAAAAAAAAAAAAAGTGACACTATTACTAATGTACCGTCACATTTCATGTTCCAGTACTACGCGAATCAAATCTTCTATGATTTAAAGATTAAAGATGACAACTGGATCCCTTGATTCATTTTTATTCTAAAAAAAAATGGAAATGGACCCCATGATTGGATTTTTTATCTGCTTGGAATATCTTACTTTGTTCTTTATTAAAAGAGAAATTCTAACCATTTTTCAGGCCCAAGTTTTATAAAACCTGCATTAAACTGTATCGCATTATAACTAATAGTGTCATTATAAAAAGGAGTTTTAATTCCATTTGCAATTTTACCAAAAACAAATCGAAATTATATCATTGAGGGAGAAGATTAATTCACATGATGGGGAATAAAGCACATGGATCCCACATATCAATGGTTCTGATTAATTGTGATTTTTTCTCAGTTGCGTCAACGCGATATTATTGTTGATTGGACATAATAATGTAATTTTAAAGAATTGATCCATAGTCAAAGGAAGCTTGTTCGCTTTCTTGATTTTTAGATTTGGAATTTTAGAATCTTTCATATATGAAACATGGGTTATTAAAATTCTTCATTAAGATTATCTGAAAAAAATTAATCTCAATGGATAGCTAAAGTGATTAAAAAAAAAAACTCTAATTTAATAATAATAAAAAAATATAATATTGCAATTATATAATCATCGATGTAAATAGTATTATCTTTATGATGAATATTATTGAAACTTTATGAATATTGATGTAAATATGATCGTAACCATAAGAGAGTCCGAGGTACGTACATTGTTGAAGTACTTTTTATCCGAATACGATATTAGCATGTAATCATTTCGTTGTGAAAATATTAACAAGAATTAATAGTGTTGATTAATATAATAAGGATTGATTTTCTGTAATTAGTCTCATAACGAGTTCCTTCGACTCAGTACATAACAAGTAGCAATAGTATGTACCATCCCTAGATACAATTAATTATTTAGCCGACAATATAGGTTATCATGAGTAGATAACAATAAAATTTTGTAATGAAAAAAGAGAAAGTGAAAAAGTAAAAATACATGATATTTAATAGTTTTAATTATTTACTTAAGAATTGATATTTCTTAACATTTTTTTTTAGATTAGGTTGGAACGTACTTGGAATAACTCCAACAATCTTAATTTGTTACAAATTTTTTATTCTTAATCTCATCAACAAATCTTTTGGTGCTCAACAAGTGCTGGTAGAAATATAAAAATTAGAAGGAAAGCATTGATTACAATTTTGTTTGGTAAAAAAATATTGATTGCATTTGACGATAGCGGTTGATTTTATTGCACCTTTAATTAATTTTAGGGTTCTGTTTGAATAAAAACTTTGGAGGTCATTATCATAATTTACAAGGCTAACACGTCAAAAAGATGGGGGTAGGTAGTGCATAAATCATCTTCCGCCACTCGCCCTCACTGCATCCGTAATTTCAGCAAACACGTGGTCACATTCCCTGTCTTCCCTCGTATTTACACTACTGCCATTCAAATCTTATCTTTAAATTTTCCGAATCCATCACGCTTCTTCGACCTTTTTTTTTTTTTTTTATATGACAGCCGTCATCGTTTCCATGCACTCCCCGCTTCTGCTTTATTTATTAATACATTGCCGTTTTGTTTTTTCCCACAGTCAGAGCCGTCAGGTGCGGAATTAGGGATAGCTTTGCGGAGTCATGACACCATTGAATTTTGGAAAAGTTTACTTTCAGTCTAAAAAGTTTGAAACATTTTCAATTAGATCATTTAAATTCAGTATACATTTGAATTCATTTTGTCTTATAGAAACACTTTATTATTTTTATTTTCAGACTCTCTTTACATATCAGTAGATATTAAACTTTCTCTTCGAATGATCTCAGAAAACAACATTTATATGCACCATCAGTGGTTGATTTTAGCGCACAAGACACGTTGATTATCTGTTCTATTCGTTTTATGTCTAGTTTAATAGAGAATCTCAAAATGCCTCTATTTCGCTATATTTCATTTGCATCTCAATTTTATTTATTTAATGTTTTCTTTTTTATAATATTATGTTTGACTAGTGTTCTCTTGATAAGATGGTATATATAATTAAATTTTATTAGTTGTATTCTTATATTCTTAGAAGTAATTTAAGCTTTAATTCTATATAAATACGATTGATTGGATATTTCTAGATGAAATATAATATTATTTACGATTGCATAATTAGTCTATTTATAAATGTCAATAAAAAAAATATAAGTAAATATATATATATTTTTTTCATAAATTAGAATATAATTTTTTATGTATATCTTTTTTTAAATAGATTTATAAAATAATTATTATAAATTATTCTTATTTTTAAAATTTCTCCCTTCCCACTTATGATTATTGCTACAAGTTACATATAACGCAACTATTTTCTAGACCACTCGACGCTGACAAAATCCACATGTTCTGTATTAAATCACAAATTATAAAATAAACTTAATCAATACATAATTTAAGTAAGTCATAGTTAATTACCAACGAATATCACAACCTTTTTGCAAACAACTGTCAGTCCAAAGACAAAATTGCCCTTTGTAGTTTTTTATTACAATGAGAAAAGAGAAGGGAAATGTCAGCAGAGAGACAAAATTACGTAGTGTTGTGTCTGTTTGTGTGGCATTAATCTACTTTCCAGGAATACTATTACTTGATAGATGAGACCTCTTCATAGATTCTCAATACAAGGTACTCGTCCCTTTCTTTTCTTTACACTTGTGAATTTCAGTCAAAAATACCCACATTCTCGTTTTTGTTTTTGAATAATTCCCTTCCTTCTTCATAGATCCACCTTTAATGGTCCCTTGTTGGCTTTGAAGTCTGTTTTGTTTCTTTACCCTTTTCAGTTCCATTGTAGACTTCATGTCATGCAGTCTAAATTCTGAAATCTGTTTTTTATCGCTTTTTTCACGCAAGATTTGAGATGGGCATTTCAAGTACCAGTTTTTGATGCCGAAATGAAGCTTCTTCTGTATTACTTGCTTGGTTGCAATGGTTCTTCATGAAGCAAAAGGTTACAAGTTTACAGATCTGCCATGAGAAACCACCATATAAAGCTTGTTTTACCATTTTTTTCTCTTGTTACAGTGGTTTTTAGTGCCACTGACCCCAATGACTTTGCAATTCTCAAAGCATTCAAAGAAGGGTTGGAGAACCCTGAACTTTTGGAGTGGCCCGCTAATGGTGATGACCCGTGTGGTCAATCGTGGAAACATGTTTTCTGTTCTGGTTCAAGGATCACACAAATTCAGGTTCAGAATATGAGCTTGAAAGGTAATCTGCCTCCAAACCTCAACCAGCTTACAAAACTCCAAAGGTTAGGCCTTCAAAGGAACCAATTCACTGGAGCTTTACCATCCTTCAGCGGGTTATCGGAGCTACTGAATGCTTATTTGGATTTCAATCAGTTCGATTCAATTCCTTCTGATGGTTTTGATGGTTTAGTGAGCTTGCAAGTCTTGGCATTGGATAACAATAATTTCAATGCCAGTACAGGGTGGTCATTCCCTCCGGGGTTGCAAGATTCTGCACAATTGACCAATCTTTCTTGTATGTTTTGTAATTTGGCTGGTCCCTTGCCTGATTTTCTAGGGAACTTGTCATCTCTACAGAACTTGAAACTTTCAGGCAATAATTTATCTGGTGAGATTCCTTCAAGCTTCAAAGGAGGCATGTCTTTACAGAATCTGTGGTTAAATGATCAGAATGGAGGTGGGTTGAGTGGCACTATTGATGTGGTGACAACAATGGATTCAGTTAATGTTCTATGGCTTCATGGGAACCAGTTCACAGGTACAATTCCGGAGAGCATTGGCAACTTGACTGTTTTGCAGGATCTCAATCTTAACGGTAACCAACTGGTTGGATTCATTCCTGATAGCCTGGCAAAAATGCCATTAGAGCATTTAGATTTGAACAACAATCAGTTAATGGGTCCAATTCCAAAATTTAAAGCAACTGAAGTGTCGTATTCTTCAAATGCATTCTGTCAATCCACTCCAGTTGTCCCTTGTGCACCGGAAGTTATGGCACTCCTAGAGTTTCTTGGTTCGTTGAAATACCCTTCAAGACTAGTTTCTTCATGGACTGCTAATAACCCATGTCCATGGCTGGGATTGGCTTGTGATCGCAACGGTAAGGTTAATTCCATTGTTTTGCCTAACTATAATCTTAGTGGTACCTTGAGTCGTTCAGTTGCAAAGCTAGGTTCCCTTCTTCAAATTAAACTTGGGAGTAACAATCTAAGCGGTCCAATTCCAGATAACTGGACTAGCTTGACATCTTTGAAAACATTAGATCTTAGTGCCAACAACATTTCCCCTCCATTACCAAAATTTGGTGACACAGTGAATGTTGTCATTTCGGGCAATCCTCTATTTAATGGCGGTAGCCCGTCCAATCCAAACCCCTCTCCCGGATCCGGAAGTTCAGATTCTCCACCCAGCAACCCCTCATCACCGACCAAAGGCACAGTTTCTAGTCCCGGGTATTCTTCAGAACCAATGAAACCCAAACGGTCCACGTTAGTTGCAATTATAGCTCCTGTTGCAAGTGTTGCAGTTATTGCTATTCTGGTCATTCCACTATCTATCTATTGTTACAAGAAGAGGAAAGAGACCTCCCAGGCTCCAAGTTCCCTTGTCATTCATCCAAGAGATCCATCTGATTCAGACAACACAGTTAAGATTGTGGTTGCCAATAACACCAATGGAAGCGCTTCTACAAGAACAGGAAGTGGTTCTGCAAGCAGAAATAGTAGTGGCATTGGCGAGTCTCATGTCATTGAAGCAGGAAACTTGGTCATATCAGTTCAAGTTCTTCGAAATGTGACTAAGAATTTTGCCTCGGAGAATGAGCTTGGCCGTGGTGGCTTTGGGGTGGTTTATAAAGGAGAACTTGATGATGGAACAAAAATAGCAGTTAAAAGAATGGAGGCTGGTGTGATTAGCAGCAAAGCGTTGGATGAATTCCAGGCTGAGATTGCAGTTCTTTCAAAGGTACGGCACCGTCATTTGGTTTCACTTTTGGGTTACTCTATTGAAGGCTATGAAAGAATCCTTGTTTACGAGTACATGCCTCAAGGAGCTCTAAGCAAGCATCTTTTCCACTGGAAGAGCTGGAAGTTGGAGCCTCTTTCTTGGAAGAGGAGGCTAAATATTGCATTGGATGTTGCTAGAGGAATGGAATATCTTCATAATTTGGCTCACCAGAGCTTCATACATAGAGATCTTAAATCTTCAAACATCTTACTTGCCGATGATTTCAGAGCAAAAGTTTCCGATTTTGGATTGGTGAAACTTGCTCCTGATGGAGAGAAATCTGTGGTGACCAGGCTTGCTGGGACCTTTGGATACTTGGCACCTGAATATGCTGGTAAGCATTCTATTTTGTGCTCTTGCAGATTTCCTTGATTGAATTTTCACCTACAGTGATGCATAATTGATAGAGAGTTTTATTTTCTAAAATCTTTATTGACTTTTGATAGAGCTAAATGTATACAACTTATACCTGAATTGTTGTTACGCTACAGGATTTTGTTGAATCATTTACGAGGAAGCGATAAAGCATACTTTCATGAGAATGATTCTGGTTTATTAGATCACCTAAGCTGAAAAAGGCCTTTTGATTCAAAGGCATTATATATATATATATATTAACTTGTGAAACTTTTGGTTGGTTGGAAAATTTTCAAAGAAAAGGAAAAGGAAACTATAGGTTTAGCTTTAATTGTAGGTAAAATTTCATACTGGAGCTAGGACATGCAATGCTGGTTTACCTTGCATTTCAATTTCTTGTTTTCTCTGTGCTGTATGCATTTATCCTAGTGGCTTTGACTCTCGCATGCTGCCTGTTTCAGTGACGGGAAAAATCACAACAAAGGTCGATGTCTTTAGTTTTGGGGTTGTGTTAATGGAGCTATTGACTGGATTGATGGCACTCGACGAGGACAGGCCGGAGGAAAGCCAGTACTTGGCTGCATGGTTTTGGCGAATCAAATCAGATAAGCAGAAACTCAGGGCTGCTATTGACCCAGTGCTTGATGTGAAAGACGAAACATTTGAGAGTATTTCCATCATTGCTGAACTGGCTGGGCACTGCACGGCGAGGGAGCCCAACCAAAGACCGGATATGGGCCATGCTGTGAATGTGCTGGCCTCACTGGTCGAGAAATGGAAACCTTTGGATGATGATACTGAAGAATATTGTGGCATTGATTACAGCCTCCCTCTTAACCAGATGGTGAAAGGCTGGCAGGAAGCCGAAGGAAAGGACTTGAGTTATGCGAACTTAGAAGACAGCAAAAGTAGCATCCCAGCAAGGCCTGCTGGTTTTGCAGAGTCTTTCACTTCTGTTGATGGGCGGTAGCAGAGGTACTCTGTCTCTCATTAATATGAGTTCTTTTGATAGGTGTAGATAGTATATTATGCTGTTTCTTTCTAGTATTAATTGTCGATATGTTGCACTGCCTGTGCTCTTATGTTGGATTAAGCAAGAGGTTCCAGATGCTTAAGGATCTTCATGTAGGCTTTGAAATTTTTAATTGACATTTATGTGCTATTTGTGATGTAGATAAAGAAAATGATGAATGAGAACTGGCTATTATTTATTTCTCAATTAAATCCATGAGGTTCCTGTCAATGTGTTTCATAAATAGGTTAGTTCGCAAAGGCTATTGCATACTGCCATTGTTGAAAAGTGATACTTCTTGTCTGAGCTTATATGACTTGAGTATGTCACACCTCAAATGTGCTTCTACTCGAAGATTAGATTGATTAAATTCTTGGTTGCACTGACGTTTAAATCTTCAGTATGAAAGTCACTGTATGGAAAACATTCCCGACATCCTTGCACTATAACATACTTCCTCCTACCCCCTTTTGTTTGAAGTTTTAACCGTTCTGCTATGCACCACTTTATAGCCTTGTAAAAAACAGTAGCTGGAGTCGGTGGTTAAAGGCGGATCATGGGTGTATCATGTGTAAGGAAGGGACCTGTTTACCATAGTTTTAAATAGCAAACAGTTAGAAAAAACGGTCACGATCGTTATCGCAGCTTACTATAATATTAAAATAACGATAACGTCATGTTCCGAAATCGTTACATAACGATCGTTGTATAATCTAACAGTTGTTATTTAAAACTATCTACATACTTCGAGTCTACCTGCAAATCAAAGTTTGAGTTTTCAAAAAAGGGAAAAAAAAAAAAAAAAAACAACAGGCCTGCTTCGAGATTTGGACCTGCAGCTCGTTCATATCATCTGTTCTTGGAAGCAGACCCGTTTCTGAGTTGCATTACATGCTCTAAGAGGGTTGTTACCATACACCACCCCGAGTGAGACCTTGAAAGCTACTTCAGCAAACCGCATTCGCATCAATATTAGCAGCCCACTACCTAGGGTCAGCTGTGAACTTTGCACGCCTATTCCATGAAGGAAGCAGCAAGCAATTTTCCAGGCCAATCGGTCTACTACCTCTCCTTGCCGCTTAGCAACATGTGGCACCTAATCTATGTACCTGCCAGGTCCAAAAGGGTACCGTGACACTTGAGAATTGGACCCAAGTGTTTGTGCCTGTCGTGGTCATTCTTGTGGGAGGATCTGCCAGGTCCTCAAGGAGGTCCTTTTCAGTTGAAAGAGTGTACATTGTTTGCCATGTATCATCATTATTGCTGCACTGCTGACACAACATATGTAATAGAAGAGATGTGTTTATAGAACTGACCTGAATTTCTAAATGATTGATACTCAGCCATGTGGGTGGTGCAAAATGGCCTGCTGACAAGTTGGCTTTTATGTGATCAATCAAACCCATTTTTACACGTTTAATGATAAAAATTGCATTCAAATTACTACGAGCCAGTAATTTAAAGTTATTATCGATCCTTTGACCGTTAACATTTTTATTTTTTATTTTTAAAGTTTTTTTGTTAATTTAATTAAAATATAGTCTCATAAGATTGCATAGTGACTACTTAAATTTAGTTAATTTAATCAAAATATAGTCCATAAGATTGCATAGTGACTACTCCTTAGATTTCAAAATTAATAGTGCTCATAAAAAAAATTAAAAATATAAATAATTAAACAAATATATATATGAAAGTATAAATTTTTTTCTAATCAAATATTTCTATTAAATTCGAATTTATGGTGACATAACCATTAAATTGATTAGATTAAAAATAAAATAAAATATTTAAATCTGCTATTAACTTGATTGTTGTTAATATAAATTTTTTTAATCAAGTATTTTTATTAAATTCATGTTGATATAACCATCAAATTGACACATCAGCATGCTAACCTATCCACCACATAAATATAAATATTTTATTTTATTTCAATTCAAAGGTTTGTATTTTTTTTATTTAAATATATGTACTTTTATTTTTTATTTAATTATCTGTACTTTTAAATTTCTTTTTATGAGTATTATTAATTTTAAAATTTAACAAATAATTATTATATAACCTTATCATATTTTGAGTAAGTTAACTAATTTTTTATAATAATGATTAAAAAAAAACTGGAATGATTAAAAAGGCGGGAGGTTAACGGTCAAAGGATCATAGTCGATTGTTTGGTTTGAAAATGTATCAGCTAGCCGTGATGTGGCTAAGATGTCAAGCTTTGATTATGAGCTTAGTTGCTGGAGATTTGCGGCGATGACACCGTCTTTAAAGACTTGGGTTGCGTCAAAATGATAGCCTAGTTTTGCCAACGGTGTTTAAGGAAAATTGTCATGACAATATAGGAGCAGATGAAACAGCGGTCATAAATTAGGGTTGTGCAGCTGTCCGTAAACAATTCCTCAGCAGAGTCACTACACAGTAACATCGAAGCTTCAATAGTGCTGTCGTTGATGACACACAATGCGATACCTACGATCGATGAAGAAGAGTTAGTGTTAACGTTCAAATACATAGAGGAGATTAGAAAGAAGTTGCTGTCGTTGATGACACACAATGCGATACAAGAGCATTCCGTTTTTCGGGCAAAGAGGAAATGTAAGATACCACCATGTCTATATTCTGTCAAAGCGCATGATGGTAGCTCTAATAGTTAAAAAGATTTCCTGCAAGTATTAGGGAAAAAAACAGAAGGTAGATATATGCAGCGGGTTTCATCCTTTTGTCTGTCTTTAATTCGAGAAAAAATTTAGACCAACAACTTGTTTGTCCTTTTTTTTAATTTATAATGGTAAAGAGAACGCAAGGTGTGTTTAATCCGTTTTTCCTTGTAATTCCTAGCATATCAGAAAACGAAATACTTGTGTATCAAGAATAGAGGGCTATAGCAACTGCTGAATTGTTGTTCTATTCTCGTTTCTCAAGCGTTCAATAGTGATGCGTCTCATGTCAAGCGAGCAATAAAATCTAGATCGAAATAGAGAGAGATGTTGAGTCGATGAACATTGGGACAGTAGTTAAAATTTGCAGAATAAACATGTCCTTGAGATACAGTTCTCTAAATGAATAATAAAAGTGCACGATTATAAAGCTACCTGCAATACAAAATGAAATAAACCGAATATGCAATTAAATCACGCCAAATCGCAGCGAGGGTGCCGAGGATTAGCCACATGCTTCTAATTTGAAAAATACACATTTCATGCGTTTCCCATAATCAATCAATGTAAATTTTATAACTCCTGCAAAACGGTTAGCACAATTGATCAAAAAGCATGTGCACCACCAAAACACAAACAAGAATTCAGGAGAATATAGACGATACTAACATATTTCTCTACTCTTCAAGTGAAGCAAAATCTTACATATCATTGACAAATAAAGATTTCACAGTGAGTTGAACCCTTTCAACCGTTCTACTTAGTCAAATCAGCTACAGTGTCTTTTGAGATTACAAAGGTCAGTGGCAAAAACTACACGTCTTCTGTAAAGCAACCGATGTGAAACGCTCCCAGGTCCTCCAAGCCCTGGTCCTTGGCCAATGAATTGGTCTGAGTTGATGCAATTTGTAAGGGAAAAAAGTGTCGATAAGGACGATAAACTGGTGGTAGCAGCAGCAACGATTGTCGGTCCATCGCCACTATCTTTCCACACTTACTGCACCAATAACTTTCAAATTTATCATCAAATATAATCACACAAAGCTATTAAGTTAAAAGAAGAAAATTTCACCTGCAAACTTTGGTAAATAGTGTCTGGTAGCAGCAGATCCAGTGCTTCAAAAAGAAAGTGCAAACAGAAAACAAATGAGGATGCTTTTACTAATTTCACGAACAATTTAATTATACCAGGAAATCCATGAGTTAGAAACCATACCACAATAGAATATAAGGTTGTTTCAGTGCTGACCCCATGAAAATGCTGCAAAGCCATAGCAGCATGCTCCTGCAGAAGCGTGGAAAATTTAGTTGAAATAGAAATGCTCCATCTAGCAAAGATATAGAATCAAGAAATGTTACCGAGATCTTTCTGAATACGTGATGAACTGAAAAACCTCTTGCATGTATATAGCTGCCTCCCTGTTGAAGAACAAAGAAGGGGAACAAATTGTCAAAAAAATGCAGTTATGCCCCTTTCAAAATATAGGGATGGAAAGGTAAAGGGAGGACAAAAGGTAGATATGTCATCAGCAACACACAACCATACACCCTTCAGGTTCAAAAAAAAAAAAAAAACAAACAAACAAACACACACAAAGCATAATTATGCTTGGCGTTTTTGTTTTCTTTCAAGTTCCGTGTGCAGAAAGTGCTGGTGACATTGGGAATATCAAACGTCTCACAAGCTATAATCTAATGGTGTCTCAAATTCAAAAAATATTGTCAACAATAAGATGTGCAATTTCACAGTATCAAGGTCTGAACTTTTTATAGAATATTAGTCCAAATTCATATAGCTCTTTCAGAAAATTACTTCCCAAATATGAAGCTTCATACACCATTGCAAAAATATAGACCCAAGTCAACTTCACTCTTATAATACTTGTTTGTCATCCAAGCCATACATCACCCCGAATCTCTATTATCTCCAAGGCTAACAATTAGGGAGGATTAGAACTCATAAGTTCAGATAACGCTAATCCAAGACAAAACTTCACTGATTGACCTAGGGTCATGCATAGTAGACCTCAAACATAGGTCAGCTTCAACATAGTCAAGAATAGACATGTGTGATCTGGTTAAGCACATACATCCATGCACATACCGAAGCATCCACTAAAATGAAGTCAGAAAAGAAAAGACTATTTAATTAAATTCTCAACAATATCACAACTTTCTTATGTGAAATGCTGAAACTTAACATGCACAGGTAATGTTCTCAGAAGTGAAGCAATATAACTAATCAATCTGAAAAAAACTAGGAGTCAGAAAACATGCAATCTATGAGATAGATTACCTCATCGGGCGAAAAGAAAGCTACTGCATCAGGGTCAATGGAACCAGCTGGATGCAATGATATTATAGCTCTGAAGACTGAAGGAAAGAACAACTCAATAACAGCAACCTTATCCATAGGAAGAGCACTCTGTGATACTGTTCTTAGTTTACTTAAACTGTGAAAAACATGGTCCTTCGATGTTTCCAAAGGATTCTCAGCTGAAGCTGGCAATGAGGAAGCTCTTTTCAACCAACCCAACCGTTCATAAGTAAGAATTTTCAAATTTGGCACTTCTTTTTCCAAACGTGTTAAAACATCTGAAAGCGTCTTGCAATCACTAAGCTCTTCTTGAAAATTCAACAGTACATCTTTTGAACCAAATTGTTTCTTCGATGCTGGTTCTGTACTTTGATCATCTTGTCCTTCATCGAGGTGAGGAAAAAATCGCCTTTTCTGATCCGTAAATGCCTTCAGAGCTAACCTGAAAACATTTAGAACAGTAAAATGATAACTCAATATGATCATAGGGGAACTAAGTTCGCTAAAGTAAAAACAGCAAAACCACCAGAGCATTGAACAACCGATTCTAATACCCAGGATATTAAAACCAACCTGGTTCTATCAACTGCAGACGCACCAGCCTGTCCAGCAAGTTGTCGTTTCCAAGCGTAGGCAACAACTGCGCCATCGGGACACACCACCGGCATGTGCAAGCCCCACGAATTACTACGCGACCGAAGTGATTCATTTAAAACTCCAGATTCTTCAAGTTGCCTTCCTAACAAACATTAACAACATTCCAAAATTCATTGCCACCTACCAATTTTACCATAAATAGATAAATTAACACAAATTAAGCCTAGAAAACTATAACATTGTTGTCTTAATAACTAACCTTTTACAGTAAAAAAACAGAATTGAATACAAAAGAGAGGCGTGGAGACACGTACCAACAGAGCGGAGGTCTTGGAGGTGTTGGCGCATGGAAGCGTCCTCTTTAACAAACAATTGCAAAGGTTTATTGCTCTGGTGAGGAAGTGCGGCAATGAATAGCGCTTCGAGGAGGCGATCAGCTCCTAATCTGACGTCAGCGATGAGTCGGGAAGCTTGACCTAGTCTTTCCATAGCCAGCGCCACCTGTTTCGGCGGCGCATCCGTAGAAGGAGGTGGATTAGGGTTTTGGATCGCCGCTGCTGGAGGTTCTTGCAGCTGCATCTGCTGTTGCTGTATCAGTAGAGGATGTGGTTTCATGTCCATTTTTTGGTTGTTAATAGTAATTGTAGTGTAGTGGTGTGATGATTCGAGCTAAAGATCGAGGGAACGTTGTGATTTTGAGGATTAAAAAGAGAGCCTAGGTTTTATGACATTTTTTTGGGTTTTGAGATCAATGCAACTCAAAGCGGGCGCGACGCCGCGAGCCACCGCTAGACTGGGAACGAATTCCGGGTCCGGTCGAGTTTTGGTTTAACCCTCACCCTCCTAAGCCGCATATCCGTATTCTTAAAAACTCCCACTCTCTTTTGATATAAAATAAATAAGTAAATAACAGGAGAAAGAAGGGAAGTTCCATTTGACTTCACATCTTTAGTCCCCGATAGCAATCACAGACTCGATATCTATGTGATCGCCTGTGATGTCGTTTTCTTGCGGCTGTAGTTTTATTTTATTTGTTTTCGTTGTCATGTTTCTCTATTGGATTTATGAGAGAAAAATGCAATTCTTACGTCCAATCTTTGATATCTTTTTTTTTCTTTCTTTTTTTATTTTAGTGTCTAATTGGTAAATTCCTTTTTTTTTTCAATGCCCAAATTTTGATTTTTTTTTCTTCGGATTAAGTGTCTATAGCATCTACTAACTTGAGAGCATAAAATAATAATGTATAGAGATGAAATGTCATGTGATAATTAAAAATAAGTTTAATGGAAAAAATTATCCTCTTCTATTGTAATTTGATAATTTAAATCTATAAGTATTGTAATTTGACAATTTAAGTCCGTAAGTATTAAATTGCATAATTTCAATTCCAAAATATTAGTTTTTGGATAAGTGTGATTTAAATTACATAATTATTATTATTTATAACGATCAACTAGGTTGATCGTTACAAAAAATATCACGTCGTTTTATACATTTCATTTTTAATTTTGTTCTTATAAAAAAAAATCTTAAAAAAATAAAATGATCATAATTAATTCTACATTTACTCAAACCAAATAGATCTAACCACCAAGATCGGACCTTTTTTCCCATATTTACCAAGAATGCTCGAAACAAAACTCTCTGGATTACAAAAACAAGCAAATGTTCGCATGCTTTTATGTGAGTTTCAATTTGATCCATGTGTACATAAAATGCCCGCATTTGAACTATGCATGCAAGGTGTAATTTCAATCCCAAAATATTAGTTTTTAGGTAAGTGTGATTTAAATTACATAGTCACTATTATTTATAACGGTCAATTGGGTTGACCATTACACGAAATGTCAAAACGACGTCATTTTATATGTTTCATTTTTAATTCCGTTCTTATAAAAAAATCTTTAAAAAATAAAATGATCGTAATTAATTCCACATTTTACTCGAAACCAAATAGATCCGACCACCAAGATCAAACCTTTTTCCCATATTTACCGAGAATGCTCGAAACAAAACTCCTTGAAATATGGAAAACAAGCAAATGCTCGTATGCTTTTATGTGAGTTTCAACCCCAACAAACTTTGTGTCTAATTGTTTGATCCATATGTACATAAAATGTTTGCATTTGAACTATGCGTGAAAGGTATAATGTCTCAAAGGAATATGATTTTTCATAACTCAATTATTTTTTAATTTGTTTGTCTGTGGGAAAAAATTAAAAACCTTCATCTTCCTTTTCTCCACAATCTTCATACTTACTCAAAACTAAACAGATCCACCCATTAAGATCATACCTTTTCCCATATTTACAAATAATGCTCGAAACAAAACTTTTTGAATCATGGAAAACAAGCACATGCTTGTGTATTATTATGTGAGTTTCAGCCAACAACCTTTATGTATAATTGTTTGATCCAGGTGTACATAAAATGTCCGCATTTGGACTATGCATGCAAGGTGTAATGTCTCAAAGGAATATGATTTCTCATAACTCAATTATTTTTGAATTTGTTAGTTATGGGGAAAAAATTAAAAAGCCCTCCTCTTTACTTCCTTTTTCTCATATTTACCAAGAATGCTCGAAACAAAACTCCCTAAATCATGAAAAACAAGCACATGCCCCTATGATTTTAATGTGAGTTTCAACCAACAACATTTGTGTCCAATTGTTTGATCTAGATGTGTATAGAATGCTTACATTTGGACGATGCGTGTAAGATGTTCAATAAAATATCTCAAAGGAATGTGATTTCCCATAACTTAATTATTTTTGAATTTACTAGCTATGAGGGAAAAAAATAAAAAGCCCTCGTCTTCATTTTCTCCATAATCTTCATACTCACTCAAAACCAAATAGATCCACGCACCAAGATCAAGCCTTTTACCCATATCTACCAAGAATGCTCGAAACAAAACCCAAAAAGCCCTCATCTTAACCGATACAAATGAAAATGAATCGAAAACTCTAGATGCGAAATGAAAGAAAATTACCAAGAAGAGAAGAGGATTGAGGTGGGCGAGAAGGGATAGGGAGAAAAACAACGGTAGATCCGTGGGCATGGGTGGATCTATGTTTGGTTTTGGTATTTGGAAAATTAGATAGAATAATGAGTGATTTTTAAAAAGAAAAAGGAAATGAGGAAGAATTAATTCTTCTCATTTTAATTTTTTAATATATAAAAACAAAATTAATAACCGAATGAATAAAACGGCGTCGTTTTGGCATTCCATCAAATTGTTAACCTAATTGTTTAGTTGACCATCACAAATAACGATGATTATGTACTTTGGATCACATTTGCCCAAAAACCAATGTTTTTATATTGAAGGTACGCAATTTGATACTAAATGCCTTAAATTGTCAAATTGTAATAAAATGGGGATAATTTTTGCCATTAAATCATTAAAAATATTACGCGGTAATTAAAAATCTCATGTGGTAATTCATTTCGGACATTGAGATTTGATACTCACCGATGACTTGTGGGCACTCGGACGGAAAAAAAGAGTAAAACTTGAAAATTAAAATCGAAAAATTTACCAGTTAGACACTTAAACATAAAAAAAATAAAAAATAAAAATTAAAGACTGGACCCCAAAATTACAACTTTTTTCAAGGATTTTATTGTCTTGAGATTGCAAAATCGGTCCAACAATTTTCGTTTGCTTGCATTACCGATAAATATATGTCATTTTATGCTTGTGGCATTTTCCATTTACCAAAGAAAAATTTTTAATACTCTCTATTAGTAAAAAAAAATTAAAAACTTATTAGGTGATGAATAATTGATGTAAATGGTTGATTCGTTTTGGTTTTTTGGTGCTTTCTTTTTAAGTCTTGTGCATTTTTTTAATCGAAACTCGGATTAATAATAATTGATTGATCGAGATATTGGACAAAATTTATATATACCCTAACAATCATAGAAAGAGAGCCATTCAAACTCATGCGTTGGCTAGAGAAAGGTATATGATGAGTTTGGTGGTGGTTTATTTGAAATTCAATAATTTATAGTTAGCTCATATTTCGGACAATGTTATTTTCTAGCGAGTCATTATAATTGCATGATACCTTAAGAGAGTTATCATAAATTATTCATAAATCTATATGGATATCCCATAATTAAATACAAAATTTCAAGAAATGTGGTCTAACGGTAACGAGGTTGCCTTGATTTGACTAATATAAAGGTTCAATTTCCACTATTTATGGACAACTAGTCATAATTATCTTTCAGCGGTAGCATGTTTAGGTTAGTTCATCTTAAGAGACGACTTAGTAGACAAATAAAGACTAAGCGCGTTTTAACATTAGTTTAGCCTAAAAGCGATGGGTTTAGTTTCAATTGATGCGAAAATTGACTTGAGAATACCCCTTTAAGCCTTTTTAATTATCCTCACAAAATTAACATCATGTCCTCTAGTCTAAACATATATAAGGTTCTTTAAGTTTAAATTCGGAAGAGAGAGAGAGAGAGAGAGAGAGAGAGAGAGAGAGAGAGAGAGAGAGAGAGAGAGAGAGGGAGGGGGGGGGGGACATACATACACTCCATAAATTATTCAATCACAAGAGAAAGGATTTTCTAGTGAACTTTATGTTACTTGACAAAATTTTTAATCGAGTGAATTGTCATCATTCGATTATTTATTTATTTATTTTAAACATGAGAATGATATTTTAACTAATATCATCATGTAATTAGAAGAATTAATTCATTTCAATCATTATTCAATAGGTTAAAGTATCAATGTTTCATAATTAATATAAATTATTTTACACATAATAGTTTCATTGATTAATCCTTTAGAAGTTCACAATCAATTTTTTCAAAGTATAACTTATTCTCATTTAAATCATAATTTACATTGTGTGTGAAGGGGAGGAGGGGGGTTCATGATATATAATACATTAATTAATTAATTAATTTTTTTAAAAATCATGTTTTAAAATTTTATTCTAAAATTAAATTATAGAAAAAAATAAATCATATTTATAAGTAAATAAAATTTTATATAAAAAATATTAATTGGATGAGAATTTTCGTATGAAATGAAAAATTAAAAGAATAAATTTCAAACAATAAGAGTAATATAATATAAAATATATATTAATTAAAAAAATAAAAAGACATTATATATATTTTATCCTCGTCACACTTGCGTGAAAAACAAAAATAATAACGTTATATATTTGACAATTTTTGCCTAAAAATTCTTAATTTAAAAAAATTTTAAAAAGGAAGAGAAAAAACTAAGGATCGGGCTTATGTGCTTAGGCCTAGAGCAACTAGCCCGTGTGCCTAGGCATGGGGAAAAAAATCAAATATTTTTAATCTCTAGCGACCTCTACAATTTTAGATGAACTCGATTTTACCGGAGAAGTCGCCAAAATGTTGAGTTTCTTAATTTTTAGTTTTCCCAAACCAAATTTAGCTTTTTTTTTTTTTTCTAAAAAAACCTAAAAAATAATATAAAAAAAATGTAAACAAACTTGTTTAGAAGATCAAAAATCATTTTAATAAGCAAAAAAAAATCATATCAAAATAAAAAAAATTAAAATATTTTTGAATCTCGATCTATTTCCTCCAATCATTTTATCGCTTATCACCACTATAAATATGTTTTACTTTCAAAATGAACAAATTGATGGTAAGATGTGCACCGTCATCCTCTCTCTTTCTTCCCTTCTTTCTCTTGCTTTTTTCTCCTTTTAAAAAACATGAATCATAACGAAAGAAAAATAAAGTTGTGGATTAAAAAAATGTTAAAAAAAAAACCAAAGTACACATTTTTGGATAAATATTATAATCGCACAATTAATAAATAGTAGTTTTAGACATGATGGACAATAAATAAATAATAAAAGTAGCCACAGTGAACAACGTGTGTATAATAAATCTCCCATGTCTTTTTGCATGTTTAGTAATATTTGGCTGACTACAAGGATAGGTGGGAGATTTTCGGAGGTAGGACGGTTATAAGATGAGTTTAGCCTTTTGAAATGAAAAATAATTCCAATAGTCTTTTAATATACTTTTTTTTTTCTTTTTTTAGTTACGAGAAATTACCATTTCCCAAAGCTTTTACTCCGATTCTCATTTCTTGCGTAGAAAGTACTTTGTAAAATTCGGATGGGTTTTAATTTAAAATAGAAAAACCTCTTAATATCTATGTCTATAAATAATTAAAAAAAAATGTTTGTATCGTAAAAACAAGATTGTATTAGGTGATGCTTTCCCCTGTTCCCCCCCCCCAAAGCATCACCAGAATAAATGAAGTTTTGTTGGAAAATCTCTATTCGTGTTAATTATATAAGTTTATTTTTCATATTTTATTGGGATACATATTTATTTTTGTATTTTAAGCATCAATGTAAAGATTTCGAAACATATGCCGTTTGATTTTAATTAAAAAAACAAAAGGTTTCACTCGTATTGGCAGCTCGGGTTGGATACTTGGATTGTGTATCCAATAATTTTTTTCGGTAGGGTAAAACTTGAGTGTCAAATGATTATAATTTTCTCAATTGCAATGTACTACTGGAGAATCTCTCAGTTATTATGTAGGTCGGGATCTATTAGACTTCTAATGAATTAAAAAATAAAAAATAAAAAATGGAAAGCATTTTTAATTGCGGTGCATGGTAATTTTAACAAACTAGGTTAGGGCAGGCAAGCATGAGTTATGTGGATATACTTAAAACATTGACCAAAAAAATAGTTTCTTAAATATTTCAAGTTTTAGTGCCAATTTTTTTATTTTTTCAACGATCTAAATTTGACTATACTTGAAAGATGGAATATAGTTTTAATTCATCAAAAGTTGAACTCAATGATACCACCTAATCTATTTTCAAAGAAAACAAAAACTACAACTGTACATATATAAAAGGATATTTAAATTTACAACACTTAATTTCATTTTCATACAAACACAAGTGACAATTATTATTATTATTATTATTATTATTTTATAAAAGACCAATCATTTAAACTTAGAGAACTCACACTTCACCATTTTAAAATTGACTCATCAGTTTTTAAGGGTAAATGGCTCAATGTGCTTTCAAATTCTCCAATTTGTTTTGACGTTTTTAATTACATTTATTATGTTTCTAAATAATCTTTAAGTTTTTAATTTATTTTTTTGATCGTTTTTATAACTATAGGCAATTTTTTTTTTTAACTAAAATGTAGAAAAAAACAAAAAAAACACGTAAAGTGAAATGACTTGCATATTCTATTCTTAGAGTTTTTACAATTTTATTTATTTATTTTTTTTACGTTTCAGTCAAGAACATATCGATAATTTTTTTTACTCATGATTGAAAAGTTTCATCAAAATGACAAATTAAAAACTTAAATACTATTTAAAAAATATAATCGATATAATTAGAAATGTGTGAATAAATTAAAGACTCATGTTATTATATAAAAACAAATTAAGTTATCTATCTTTATTTTTAATAAAAACATGAGAAAATAAAAGTTAATCTCATAATTATGAATTATTTAATAATGTCACCTCCATATGCATAGTTAACATTGAAACTCAATGGAAGTTAGCTATTGAGTTATTTGGGCAAATTTAAAGAACAAAAGTTAATTGAGCAAATTCAAAGATTGGGAGAGTTAATAGATCAAATTAAAGATAAGGAGATAAAACTAAATAATTGACACAAATAGACAAGTTAATTTAGGAATTTTGTAAAAAAAAAAATGACAAAACAAACTTCACAAATACACATAAACTGTTGGATTAATGGAATCTACAACGCTCATTTAGATTTTCTTATTATCATATATATATTTTTTTAATATCTAGCAGTCTCATAAAAAATTTACAAATGTCTAAACCTAGGTGACCTTATTCTTAATATTGTTTTTGAGAATGCATTATTCTTAAAATCTTTGCCACCCGAAATGTATGAATTATTTTATGCTAGCCAAATTCATATTATGTTAACACGGGAGTTCTTTTAATAATTTTATGAAAATATTCATGATTGATTGAAAAAAGAATGTTAAGAAAAAGCCCGAAAACATTTATCCCGTACCCGAAACTTTCAAAAATCGGGTCGAGCAGATATTCGGCGCAAACGCATTCAGTTTATGTTAAAGTTGCGAAGAGACTGAAAATTAGACAAAGCCTCCAACACCAGAGCCGCACCAGGTTTTCTCAGCTTCTATTTGCTTCTTACTTACTAATTTTTGTTCTCAAATCCCTATGCTTTATCATTACTTCTGAATTAAAATAATTTGAATTTGTTTTATCGCTTAACAGAAGCATCATCCTGATGCGGCGATTCTTTTTCTTCTTCTTCTGTAATTTGTAGTGAAAATGGCAAAAACTAAGGGTTCTTCCAAGAAGCAGCAAAAACGCGGTATCGACTTCAAAGTGAGTAACAGCAGTTTTTTTTTTAATTAACGTTCTTTTTTTCTAAATTTTATAGCTTGCGAACTTTATTTTTTTATTTTTGGTTAACTCTGTAGAAAATAAAGCGAAAGATCGGCAGGAAATTGCCACCTCCTAAGAATACGACTAACACAGAAATTAAATCTAAAGGTTAGGAAAAAAAACTTTCCATTTAGTTTCTTCTTAATATTTTGTGCCTTTTATGTAATAATGTGATTAATGGAAGTTTCTTTGTGTGTGTTACGAACAGCAATTGTCCTTCCGGAGCAGAGTGTTGCATCTGAGAAAGCAGGTTTAGCTGTGAGCAAGAAAGGCTTGACTTTGAAAGAGCTTCTTCAACATACATCGCATCACAATGCGAAAGTCCGTAAAGGTACTTTCGTGTAAATATTGTCACATTCTGTTAGTGTAAAAGGTTTTATGGAATTTATTTGCTAGTTACTTGGCTGTTATGTCCCTTTGATGATTATTTTTATGGTACATATGTTAGCCTCTGCATTTATTATCTTGCGATAGTTGTAAGTTTTGATGTTGACAAAAGTCTCTTTTTCCATCCCTTCTAAAGATGCGTTGATGGGTATGAAGGATTTATTCCTCAAGTATCCAGAAGAGCTTAAATTGCACAGATATGCTGTTATCGAAAAACTACGTGAACGGATAAGCGATGATGATAAAACGGTTCGAGACAACCTATATCAACTTCTTAAGTCAGTGATTTTACCAGGCTGCAAAGAGGTAATTTATCATTTTGAATCTTGAGAGCAGCCGCTGCATGGAAAGCAGTTAAAGGAAAAACCATACAAGAAATCATTCCTATGATCATGCACTCATGTTAATCAGTTATTAGTATTAGTCACAGTGTCTTTCAATTTCAAAGACTTGATACAGACAGGAAATTTCATGGCATACTCGAAATGCCTAAATTAAACACTCTTTGATTCTTGGAAGTAGCTTTCTATACTAAATGTTTAAAACGAGAAAGAAGTATTCTTCAAAAGTTTTCAAATTCAAAAAATAACAGGGGCCTATTCTCCCATTCTTCTAATAGGGAGCTTTGAGGCATTCATAAAATGATTTGGTATAGTTGCTTGTATGATTCAATATCTAGCCAGAATACTGCTTAGAGGAGCCATGATTATCAGTTTCTGTGGGAGGATGGACTAGCAAATGGAGTTTGAGACTAGGGAATAAAGAAATTTCACTATTTTTTAACAGAAAATATTAGTTCTACTTTTGATGAGATTAGAGATCTGCAATTTTCTTTCAACATGTCCTGTACAACAACAGTGTCAAAATGTTGCAATGTTTTGTTGTCTATATTGGCGTTTGTTGTTTTCCATTACCTTTCTTTTTTTTGCTGGTCCTTTTTCATTTTAATGAGGCATTCTGTCAGTTTAATTGCTATTTCATCGCTCTTTATGATTATTAATTTATCCCTTCTTTATGACATTATTTCTCTATCTCTGTTTGTCCAGGATAATCAAGGACCTGTCATTTCTTTAATGATGGCTTATATTTTTAATGCAATGACACATTTAGCAATTGATGTTCGGCTCATGGCATTCAAATTTTTTGATCTTGTTGTTCAATATCATCCACCTTCATTTTTCTCGTATGCTGAAAAGGTATCTTCATTTGTTCATGCTATTCATATGTTTGGCGTGCATTTCTTTACTCTTGGTGTTTAAGAATCCACTTGTTTTGTATTCGTGCTACACTTTGTTTATATTTATTCATGGTGGCTATGGATTGTGAAATAGGGTCTCAATCCCATTGTCAAAGTTCTTAAGTTATTTCTTCATTGTGAAAGACTTGGACCTTTATATTGTTGAAACAAGACTGCAATGGAGAGTTTTGCATATGGTACAGAAATGCATAATAATACCATGATCTTGTAAGATGGTGTTATAGTTGCTTTGTGGATCGGACCTTACTGGATATTCTTCTTTTCAATAAATCCTCGATGGGTTACTTGCTTTTTGAATATTCCTGATTCTTTCCTATTATGGTTTGGTAGATGCCGTCATTTTAGGTTAATCCAAAATATATGTTGCTGAGCTGTCAAAATAATCTCATAAATTAATAATTTGATATGAATTGAAAAAATGATATCCCCAAAAGCTTACATGCCATCAAAATGATACGTTATGAAATTAAGTTGGCATGGTTATCATTCTTTTCTATTTGCACTTTGATGCTTTTTTTTTTGGATGTGTCGTTAATAGATGCTTCAAAATTATGAAGATATTCTAAGGAAGAACCAGTTCTATTTGGAAGACAAAAACAAGCTGAAGAATGCTCTTGCTGGTTTGGTGCGATGCTTGTTGCTGTTGCCATCTAGTAAAGAAGTTAACCTGCCTGAGAAGGTACTCTCTGAGAATCAATTGCAAAAATACGTTAATTTCCTTTTTATATCTCAATGATTTTGGTAAAATTTCTTTCAGGTACAAAATGTTAGGTCATATTTCACACTCAGCCATGCATGATTGTGCCATCATACACTGGAAGATAGTTCTGTAATTTTCCAGTTGTTATTATGGTCATAGTAGCTGAAGTTTTAAGCACTAGTGGTCTATGACAGAAGATGCTTGAATTCATTGTAACAGTTGTATGGATCTTTTGTTTGTATAAGCAGTTTAAACTGCACAGTATATTGGAGGTCTTACGCAAATCAGTTGACAATTTATGAAAACTGGAACTCTGGGGAACTTATATTATTAACATCCATAGTCGGATTTAGGATCACATATAAATACTTGATTAGATAGACACGGATAATTTATTGTTTTTGCAAACATGGAAAATTTGTGGCAATGACTCTCATAGTGGATCTCTGTTGGCACTTGAGATCTTGCAAAATAGCATGGTCAGTATCTTATGGAACTGGTGACCATTGATATGATTCGGGAGCTTAAGTTAATTTGTTATTCTGAGACATGTTCTCATGCATTGATATGCCTATGGGCAATTGAAAATGAAATGAACATGTCAATATATGGATTCTCTTCTTCAGATTGAACTGTAAAATTATAGTTTTAAAGTACAACTTCAGGGATGAATTATTTCTTGTGTCTAATTGTGTTATGTGATTTGCAATACAACTGTCCTTTTGCTCATGATTTGCCTAATGATTTCTGATATTATGTTTTTCAATTTCATAGAATCTTCCTGAGCGAAAAATATTGCATGCTTTTGAGCCCGATGTGCCTACAGTATTTGCAGGTATGTCTAAAACACCTTGCTCTCACTTCTTTATGGGTTTGTAGAGTGACAGGGTCATTGCGACCAACACTCAGCTGTTACTGTCATGGCAGCATGTTTATGCTAATGTCCAATGATATGCTTTAATCTTGCACCAGAAATTTGTGTTCAAGTTAATTTCATTTTTAGCAATAGTAGTATTTATTGTGTTGCTTATTTGTTAGTTCTCAATGCCACGTTATAGGAGAAATCCATTCATAACCGATAAGATAATTATGGCTGACTAGCTTGTTCTGACATTAAATGTGCAATTGTGACCTTTTATGTTCTTTGTTTGTGTTATATCACCAATGTAATGTGTTCTGCTGTGGTAAATGTGGCAAGCCTTAACCTTCTTTTTTTTTTTCGTTTATGCAGAATATTCTGTCATCATCAAGAAGCTGAAAGACCTTGTACCAGTTTTAGTCAATTGCTTCCAGGATTTTCTCCCTATGCTTCATGGTTCATTAGATGCACAATCATTTGATTGTATGCTTAACATACTTCGGAGCATAGACCTTGCTGTCTCCTTCTTTATCCATGGGATTCAAGAAGGTCATCCCAAATTACAACCTCTTGATCAATGTGTCTCATCACTACTGTTGAAGAAGTTACTAGTTGTGTTTCCCCTCAGTCCAATGCATCACCTTTCAGAAAAGGTATGGCTTTGTTTCTGAGTATATCTCCTCTTTTTGATTGAGAAAAATGGAAAGGGATGGAAAACAAAAGGTTCATATTGCATATAAGGATAATGCATCTGCCAATCGAGTTAAACTTTTCATTTAGTCTTTCTTCACTTACTCATGGAAAAGATATGGAGAGCCTTAAGAAAAGTTTATCGCCTCTTCTTTCTATATCCTCACATCTATTTCTTCTCAACCAAACAAGTGGAAATATAACTCAATTTTTTCTATCCCATGGTTTCCTCTCTTTCAAACACTTTTTACTAAGCATATTTCTCTGCAGTAACTTCCTGTTTCTTCCTTTCAAAGGAAGCTTTTGTTCTGAAAAATATCTTTGTAACTGTAGTTGCTGTTATAGTAACTCCGTGTGGCTTAACTTTTGCTTTTTGCTTGCTTGGCAGGATGATGACAGATATGTTATCTTGAACATTGCAATGACAGAAATATTTATGCACTTAAGTGAATGGATCTGCCAACCTGCTGACTTATTAGAGAAGTTTCTAGCATTTGTAGAATATGTGTTGCTTGAAAAGGTGTGCTTCCTGCATGTCTATACTCTTTGAATTTTCAGAAAAGATCTTAATCTAGGAAACCTTGCTTCTTGGACCAAATAATTCAAATTAATATATTATCCTTTCCTTTATTCAAAATTGTTTCATAATAGAGCTCAGGACTTACAAATCACGGTCACTTTAATTACATCATGTTTGCTGATCCTTCATTTAGGATGGAAGGAAAAGTCAAACCTACCTTTTATGTGCATCAATACAAAGCTAAAATGTATCGTGTTGTGATTTTTTCATTCAGAAGTAATAATCATTTCTCTGAACTTTTTGACTAAATTTTCTGGTGCATCATTTTTGAAAGATTGGACCGTTTGCTGGAGCTTTTTTGAGTTCTGTAAAAACTGGAATGGGCCTTTGGGAGTAGGCTTGTGGTTGATTGAGCAGGATGAGAAGAAAACTCTTATGTAAAACAAGACTATGCTGCAGTAATTAATTGTTAGCCAGTATGATTTAAAACTCAAGGAAATCAAAAAGTTTGCAGAAAGTTTGCTGATTTAATGTAGCCTCTGCAGTAATGATACTATAAAAGCATGGTTCCTACTCAAATAACAGTGAAAAAAATTTAATTTCACCACATGATATCACATATGAAATTATTTGGACTTTCATATTCTGTCGTATGTTTTTCACAAAAAAAAAAAAAAAAGGCGCTGAGAGTCGCACTACCTTTAGGGGAGTTTTTATGATAATTTCAAGAGAGAATACTTTTATATGATGTGGAAACAGCACCGTTATTTACTTTGTTTGCTGCATCTTTTTTCTTTGGCAGAGCTGCAGTAATATGCGGTCTGGCAAAGCAGTTCGAGAAAAGCAGATAACTTCACTGATTCCATTTATCCCAAGACTCGTGTCACGGGTGATTGGAAATTGGAAGCCTCGCCTTCTTCAGGTTTGACTCATGCTTTAAGAATTGCATGAAAACTTGTCTTCTGCAGATCATGTTGACTGACATTTCTCTTGCTTTATGAGATTTTCTTTTGTCACCGTGTTGGTGGTTCCTGTTCTACAGGTTCCTGAGAGCACCATAAGATCTGGTACTGAAGATGTTAAACGATCATATCTTTGTTGCAGGCATTTACAAAGGCATTCCAGGATTGCAGTCCAGAGTCATCAGTAAAATTGGCTTGCCTTGCTGCAATTGAAGAAATGATCATTTCTGTATGATAAACTCCTTAGCATCAGAGAGGCTTATTCTTTGCCTCCTTAGAAATATTCTTATCTTTTGTCTTTGCTTGGCTAATTCTACAAAAAATGCTGATTCTCTCAAATAATACATTTTACAAAATTCGCAGAGAGAAGATCTGCCATGTGCAGATGTTAGTGATTCGGAACTATTTGATTATCAGATTACTTGGATAAGAGAGTTGCCTATATTGCTTGTTCTGTTAGGTGACAGGCACTCACCCTCGTCCAAGGTATTTAGATTAGTTGTTGAAGAAGAAAATCTTTGCAACTCAATGTCATCAATATTTTAAGTTTTGCTTTTCTTCTTGTTATCAACTCCATAGGCAGCTCAGGTAATCCATAAACTTGGCCAACTGTTATTGCTGTCTTCCTCACAGGTAGTGTTGCATCTTCTACTTCGTCTGGGGCAACACTCATTGTTGTATGACGAAATGCAAGGCTTACTGAAAGAGTTCTACAGCACAGATCAAGATGGCGGTTAGTGCTGATATTTCCTGCTAAAATTTCATGTTTGGTTACTAGTCCATTGGAGGTCCATTAATTGGGGTCGTTGTCATACTCATTTTCTGTTCGGCAGGGAGCATATGCTATGGTCCTTTCTTAAGGCTTGCGAGGGATTCTCAAGAACTCTCTGTTTGCAGTCTTTATTATTTTTCTCAACTGGATTCAACTTTGCTTAAGTCAATTGCTTCTTGCTGCCTCTGTAAGTGTTTTTCTCACCTCACTGCAGTCTCTAACTTCCTTTAGTCTTCCCCTAATTGATGCCTCATTTTGGAACTAATATAAAACAGTTTGGTGAACTTCAAATGAACTTTCAATATGTTGCGTTGCTTAACTTTATATCTAATGATTCTTTCCTACCAAAATTTATATTGCTACTTTTAGCAAGGTCCAATGTCTATGAACCTATGCTTGCTTCTGTTAACTCTTGAAGTGCCTAGTATCTCCTAAGGTTTTAATTTTTCGTTGTAGGGACAATAAAAAGACTTTTGTCATGAAACCTTGGACAGAATGACTTCCGCTGATTTAGCTCGTATTGAAAGACAACTTGTTTTGAAATGACAGTTTAGTAGGACAATTTGCAATTTAATGATGACAACATTTCCCTTCACCATTTCCTCCCATTAGAAAGGACTATGGAGTCAGTTATTATAAATATATTGGCCATTTGATCCTATATGCGTCCTTCATGAGGTTTTTAAGAAATGTTGTTGCTTTTACATGGTTCTTGTAAGCGTTAAACTTTATAGTAGGATCTGATACTCACGAAAGAGAAACTAAGTTCTGACTGTTATTAAACTTGTTTTTGTGTTATCTTATTTTCTGCTATTTTGCAGGTCATGAGTTGGATCCATATATGTTATTCCGAATCATAGAGGTCTTACATTCAGCCTACAAAGCTGGCCATATTCAGATTTCTGACCACATAAGCTTCTTCATAACTTTGGCTTCACGTTTCAAAGTTTTTCCTGGTAAATTCAGAATGTTTTATCCCTTGGCAAACAAATTTGGATCAATTGTTTATGTAGTTTGTATCTGACAAGGAGATTTATTTCTGCAGAAAATATTTTTCATGCAATAGAGAGTGACACAAAGACCTCAAATCGTGGAACTTTTAAATCACTGACCAGTGTTGTTTGCTCATGCCTGTCTCAGATGGGTGACAATTCTCTTGTTTTTATGATACTAGAGAAAGTAATACTAGAGCAGTTAGTAAGTTGATTGACTTTTATGTGATTTTGTTGTTTACATACAGTCCTTTTCATTATTTTTGTCCTCTGAGATTTCTGTTGGACAATTCCGTTTATTTCAAGTACCAAAAAAAAAAAAAAAAAAAGAAGTAGAATGTTGTTTACAATATCTTGTTTGCTTGACTCATGATGGGTCATTCGAGTTCTACAGTGATGCCTTTTTTCAAATTTTCAGTCATCAAAACCACCTCTGGACAATGCTTGTGCTATGCTCAGAATGCTTATTGCACTGGACTCTAAGCCCACAAGACTTTCCAAACAAAGTATTTTCTCTTTAAGCAATGTCCTTTCAGCATATCTCGTTGATGTTGCACACGTAAGCATTTCTACTCTTCAAAAACTATCGTGATTTTCTTTCTTTTTTATTAAGACTCCCCTCTTTTCTTTGTTGTATTTGTATCAGTTTCTGTTTTTTCTGACTTACCAATAAATTACTGAAAGTGTTGCAAGATGAGGATATTGATTTAGGGTCCTTTATATGGTGCAGCAGTATGTATCTTGAGTCTTGGCCTTAGCGACCTAGATCTTTGTGAAGTCAATGGTATTGGATTTAGTTTCCTTTATACCTTTTGTTTTACGAACTGGGATGCTTTTGAACCTCTATTGGTTTGTTCACAGCATAGATCTTTGTTCAGTTATGCTCCTATTCATGTATATGATGGCCTTAAATTTGCCAATGAGGAGGATGGAGCATTTATTGGCCGAGGCATCCGTTCATTTAATTTCTGAGTGCCATGGCAACAAAGATGCCTTTTTGCAGTTGTTTGTGTGGTCATAACGAAGTTCATCTATCTTTATAGACTTCCCTTTTCCTTGTTATGATCTGGGGATTTATTCTTTGCTTTTTTGCACTAAATTTTATAAATTTGCTCGTATACCTCAAGTATCCCTCTCAATGGTTTTTTTAGTAACAGAAATGAGAAATATTTTACTTCTCTACAGTGTATTCCAGAAGATGACGATGATGATGAGAGCATGGGCTCCATTCGTGAGCAAAAACGGCGTTATTATCTTCTGCCTAGCTTTTTCCTGTTTGATAGAAATTACAAACTTCTCAATCTTGTGTTGAATGTGTTGGGGTCATCAATTAATGGAAGTAGTTCATCACTTCTATCTGGCGATCATTTCCGTTATGCCGTGGGGAACTCAAGTAGGATAAATGCTATTGTTTCTGTCCTACTATGGATGCAAAGGGATGCTAAGGTTCAGCAAATTCTTTATTTATGTAAGGAAGAGATTGACCATATTTCACAAAGCATTTGCGCTTTACAGGTATGGTTTTGCTTCACAGGCCTTAACATTTCACATTTTAAGGCATGGTTTATGCCTATGTTCTATGTTTTTGTGTTTTTGTGCTACAAAAGGTTGATCACGAAGGACAAGAACTGTTCATATTGTGGGATGGGGAGGGAAAGGGAGAGATTGAAGGTCTTGCTGGCCCTTCTTTAATCAAATAACCCATATGCATATTTGTCTTGCTGGATATCCTTTTGGATACATACATAATGGCACATTTCTTAGAGAGAATATTTTTTGAAAGTTATGGAGTGAAAGCTCCTCATATCTTGCATGGCTTGGCTCTGCAAAGCTTGATATTTATGGTTATGGACAGTTATAGACAAAATTGTCAGGTCTTGGAAAACTTGTCCAGTGGTAGAAATATTAAACTTTTTTTTTCAACTTCGAAGGATCATTTGATATTGTCCCATAAATTGCAAATTATGTATCGTGATTTTGTGATCAGTTTTTAATGTATGTGATCACATCTTTTTTGTTGTTTTTGCAGTCTTTAGGGGAAATCAATGTGCCAATAGAAGAAAGGCACATAATAAAGCACGCAATTGATCGACTAAAGACTTTAACAACTTCATTAGCTCAGTAGAAGCAAATGAAGTAGAAGGATATGGTTTTTTGTGGTAGTGACTCCCCATTCTGTAACTTTGAATCGGCATTACTCTGCATTTTTTGAGTTTCTGATTACTGACATTCTAACAGCTCTTGAAGAAAATTATCAAAATATAAACCATGAAAAGAAAAAAGAAATATATCAAACAAGTGACAACTTATTTAAAAAAAAAATAATAATGTCATTTCTTTTTGTATTTATCTTTAACAATGCCGACCTCATCATCACTTTCTTGCAGGATGTTCAATTTCCCAGTAAATGGAGGGAAGTTGAAATGATTTCATAATAAGATGATCTATAATTGCAAGATGCACTTAGAAAAGGCGAACAGTTTTGATGGTCAATGTGGTTGTCTTGGTGGCTGGGAATGTGGAAAAGACACTGGCTTTGCTCAAAAGCTAATGAAGGCAGCATCTATAGTCCAAAGCTTCCAGTGTCATGCATGAATATTGAATTATTTAATAGATGATCATAAGGGGGAATGCTAGCCGTTCCTTTTCCTTTTTCTTACTTTTGTTGTATATATAGGTGTCTTGATGGATGCAAAATTTTGTAATGGAAAGAAGTGAAGGTTCATTGGTGGTTAGATAGACACTTGCACGGGAGATCTCCCTGTCTACTTTATTTTTTTTTGTTTCATTTTGTTGAGCCCATGGATCCAGGCAGATATTGGTATGCCCTGATTCTTTAATATAAATTTCACCAATCCCTTGTATTTTACAGCTAATCCTTGGCTTACAACAGTCATGAAAGCAGCATAAGAACGAATGCATTGCTAGTGAATTAACCTTAGAGCCCAATTTGTTGTGTTTTGTTTTTTTGGGGGGTGTTTTTGGATGGTTTTGTTATGGATTTAATCATTAATTTCCAGCAGAAAAACACCTTTTCATTTTACTTATTTAAGTCATTATTTATGTAATATGTTGTAAAAAAATTATGACATCGAATTCTTAATTTACTTATTAGTTATTTCATAAAAAAATAAATTACTTGTTAGTTAAAATAGTTTAATTTATTATTCAAGTTCTTGGATCGATCAGTTGGTCTACGGTATGCTTTAAAACTTGTAGAGAACTTTTAACGGAAAAAAGGACAATTTTTTAATGTTTCATACGTCAGTACAAAACAGCACAGTCAAGCGGATGTGTTTGCGGTTGAATAAAAAAATAAAAAAATAAAAAAAAACAAAACCGTACGGTCAACCGGAGGTTCAATCTTTTGAGAGAGAGAAATACAAAGGAGGGAAACTCATCACTCAAAATTAAAAACACACTACATTTGCCGCCAAAAACAGCTAAAATCACCGAAAGCAAGAAAAGAAAAGAAAAAATCAAACAAAACTGAGAGCGATCTCAGAGAGAAAAGGAGAAGGAGAAAGACAAACCCATTGATTAATGCAATCCAAGATAAGTTCCTTCTTCAAGCCCCCTTTTCTTCTTCGCCGACAAAATCCATCCGAGAAGATCCACCTCCTGTTTTGGACGATGAATTGGCTATTTGGCAGAATTCTCCGCACCAATTTGTCAATACTTACACACGTCGAGCCGCCCCAAAATCAAATCACGGGTATGATCTTTTCTTTTAAGCCAATCCCTTTTCTTTTTAGCTAATGGGTTTTTCGTTTGGTTATTGTATTTACATTTTTGATGGCTTGATTAGATACCCATTTTGTTCTATTGATTTGGAGATTTGGGTCTTGCCTGGTCGTTGAAAAATGAAAGAAAATAAAAGAAAATTTGGATATTGTCTTAAAATTCAAATTTTCTTCAATTTAAATAAAAGTTCAGTGTGTAGTACTGCTTTTGATAACATGGGTTATTTCTAAATGGAACTAAAATTGACCTTTCTGTTTGATGTTTTTACTTATTTGTTGCTTTTGGGTTTTGCGGTTAGGGACCAAAGAAGGGAAGCAAATAAAGGACAAGAAAGTGAAATGTTGCCAAAATCCTTACCAAAAGATGTGTTTTTTAAACCAGAAACTTTGACTTGTGGGAAAGCGCTTAACAAGAAGAGAAACTATGCACAGTTTCATTTAGACTTGGGTCAATCTGATTTCAATCTCCGTACATGTTCTACATGTGGGAGTAAATACGCCCCAGGAGATGAAGGTGATGAGAAGGAACACAAAATATTTCACAAGAATTACACTAATGGAATTCAATTCAAGGTTGCATTTTTAGAAAGTTTGAATTTCTTAATCAGGTTTTATTTGGTTTATTTTTTTATGATTGTTTTGTTTGAATTGTGAAGTTAATTTTATTCTAAATCAGGTTTTGAAAAGCGAAAGGGTTGTGCATATGCCTTGTAGTGAAGCTGGTCGTATTGTTTTGGTGTTGGATTCTGATCCTCCTGCACTGAGAAATAAGGTTTGTGTATGGCCTTTTTTTTTTTTTAACTGTTGAATTCGAGTATGTGTGGAGCTGTAATGTGGTCTGGGGATTTTTGCATTGATGATGCTTCTGTTTGCTGGTATGAAACTTGTGCTAGTATGTTAATCTGGATGATGAACTTATTTGACAGGTACAGGAGGTTATAAAGATGATGGAAATTGAGCTTGGAGGGGGTGGATTTTTCATAAGCTTTGTAAGGTAACAGACTTCTTGAGGATTTTCGAATTATAATCAAGTTGCTTTGCCCAATAATTAGGCTTTTGATTCTTGATTTTTCATCATTCTGTTATCGGGACCGATTTATTTAGATGGTCTCAAAGTGTTGGCTGAATATTCCTAAGAGTTTTTTGTGATACAGAATGCTATTATATACTTTTGGTTTCTGATAGAATTTCTTACCCTGGTGGTCTGGGGTCATTGAATTTTCTTTCTAGTTTACCTGCTTATAGTTCGATTAGTTTTGTATGAAAAATGAGATTCCATATCCTTATTCCTATCCTTTGAAAGTAGAACACTTCTTGAAGCGCAGCTGTCTTCAAGATTGGATTGCCATTGACAGCCATTTACTGAAATATCATGCGCCTTGTATTTGCAGGTGTATCTATTTGTTTCTTCTCAGAGAGTAGCTGGTTGTTTAGTCGCCGAACCAATAAAAGAAGCATTCAAAGTCCTTACATGTTTGGTGGATGAAAGATCTAATGGTGCTACTAGAAAGGGTTCAAGATCAAACTCCACAACTCTCCGATTTGGTGAAGTCATCTTACGAAGGGAAGCCATGAAAAAAGTTGCTGTAGTTGATTCTATTGATGTATTGGATGGGAACCACAATGGAGCTATTGTCTGCGAAGAGGAAGCTGTACCTGCCATATGCGGCATTAGGGCAATCTGGGTTACTCCCTCTAACAGAAGAAAACGCATTGCAAGCCAATTACTGGATGCTGCGAGGTAAATTTTTTCCTTCCAGTTCTGTTTATTTCAATTGTTATCTTCTCTATATTCCTGCAGTAAACGTATGTAGTTTATCATTATTCCTCTGCATATGAGCTTTGACTACTCTTAATTCATTGTCTAATTTCAGTTATGATACATCTTCAATCCAACTGTCTTTTTGCATAACGCTCTGATTCCTCCTCTGTAATGGAGTCCCAATATGCGAGGCTGTGAGCTAAAAAGTAAATTTATCGCACACGATATAATAATGATCCTTATATTGCGAAAGTTGTAAAGCTATTGAATCATTTTCACGAAATCTACAAACAGGAGTTTTGAGTTTCCCTACGGAGTTGATGTGTTCTCTCTTCTCATTTTCGGCATCCCTGTTCAACAGGCAGACTTGTTTAACTGCTTACACTCGCAATTCGTTTTTTCACATTTCAGCAGCTAACTCATTTCTCTTCTAAACGCAGGAGAAGTTTTTGCATGGGTTTTGTTCTCGAACAATCTCAATTGGCATTCTCTCCACCAACCATGTCAGGAAAGGCATTGGCATCCAGTTATGCTGGCACTACATCATTCTTGGCATACAAACCCAAAAATGCGAGCAGTTGAATGTTTCTCTTAGATGGGTAGGATGATTTCTATTGATCATGTGATTGTATTGCTTTCTTTACTGAAATTGGATGTTATCATTTTGAAGTTATAGTAAAATAGCCTAGTTGAAATTAAAATGAACTAGAGGAATTATTTTGCATGAGCATGGATCCAAATAAAAGGCCTCACCTATCCTCTTCCGAGAGTGTAGGGAGTTCATCTAGCAACGCAATCGTTCGTTCTCAGATAGAAAGAGTCGTACTGTGAAGTCTCAGTGATTTTGCATCTGCAGACTGCAAAATTTCAATAAACTCTTCTACAATCCGCAATAAATATAATCATAAAAACATTTTAGGAAACAAAGAAAGCAGTTCTAAACTGCTTGAAGCTGACCATCATGGTTGGAATGGGTTCAGACCTTAACCATTGAAAAATCAAAACCAATATCCCAACCATCCATTGAAATGGCCAAGTGATATTCTGGGTCATTGCTATTTGACGTGGCTTATGTAGATATAAAAATTTGCAAAGCACCATGATTTGTTATGTCATGAGATTTGCTAATGAAAGCTTTGGAAATAAATTTCAGCTAGTTTACACAGGAGTTGACTCCACGGGGCACTTCGGCCTTGCTTTCAAGTTGTCCTGCACAATCTCCTTCATCTGCATCTGCCTCAAGATATTGACCAAATACCTTCATAACTTGTTCATAGACTGGCTTCTTGAAATCCACAGCCTGTTCAGTGAGCAAAGAAGTATCAAACATCTAAAGGTAGATTTCTGGTTAAATATTTCCAAGCAATGTTTACTTACAAGCTCCAATACTCGTTCTGGCAACAACCATGCCCAGTCCTTGAATTCTGGAGTTTCACTTCCATCACCCAAAAGGTTGATCTCTTCCTCCTTCCCAGTAAACTTAAAAAGAAACCTGTTTTCAAAAGTTCTATATGAGCAATGAACAAATTGAAAAAAACAGACAAATGCTTCTGCTAAATATCTGGCGACTTGGTCTTTGAATCAGAATGAGGCAGACCCATAGTTCTGAAATTATTTATAAGAAACTATGAAATATATTTAGAACAAATAATGAAGAAAGCAGGTAAATTTTGACAATAAGCAAAGACAATTTGTAGAGAGAAAAAGACCCGATACCGATAAGTATAAAAAGGGAAAAACAGAGACATGCCCTCCTTTACCAACATTTATGTTCCCCAAATAACAAAAGATGCTCAAAGAAACCTTTTTTCAAAAAACCAGTACATGGAGGCATTCGTATTAATGAATTAACCATAGCAAAACAGTGGCTATAATGAAAGCAGAACTAAGAGCAACCAAAAGTTGTAGTGATCAGGAGCAATTTAAATCAGCTAAACAAACTTAATTATTTGTCAGCATAAAAAATTAACTTCCATGATATGATCCATCTTTTATTTTATTTTTTGTGAGATTGTATCCTTACCACTTCTGTGATTGACCTTTGTAATTTGTACCCCATCGACGACTGAGTCTCTCTCTTGCTTGTGGTGGAAAATCATAAGTGAGCCAGTAGGGTGCCTACACATCCAAATCCAATATCAAAACCAGTTCACTCAAACATGTAGCAAAAGACTTATCTTTCCAAATTCTTAGATGTTCATGCCATGCAGGACCCTAAAGATTAAATTACTAACACTGAAACAAGGGGAAAGAAAGAAAAAAGAAAACCCACCTCCGCAACAAATTCAGCTGAAGTAACTCCAGTTTCTTCCCTCAATTCCCTCATTGCTGCATTCCTTAGGTCTTCACCTTCTCCAGCACCACCCTGTAAAACACAAAAATCACTCACAAAGCCTATCTTAAGCTTAAGCCTACAACGCAAAAGCGAAACTGTTATGAGCTACTATCCACCAGGCTTCGCTACATAAACCGCAATTATAAGACCCACCCATACCCTACATCTAAGGTTCCATCTGCTCTAAATCAGTTCAAGAACAATTCACCTGCAAATCTGAAAATAAATCGCTACATATCCCATGGATCCAACAAGCAATTCCTTTAACAAGATAATTGAAATCCAATTCTTTCCCCACAACCACTGCTTCCATTAGCTACTAAAATCATTTCCCATCAACTCCTGTAAAATCCCAAAATAAAATAGAATTGAAAATATCCACTACCTGAGGCATCTGCCACGTGTCCGGGACGTTTATCCTCGAAGCAGTAAATATCTACAAGATTGACAACCAAAACCAAAAACCCCACTCACCAATTTAATAATGAAAAAGCAAAAAAACAATTTCAATTGACAGGAAAAATTAATTAACCTTTCTAGAGGGATTAACGAGACAAATCCCCACATTCCTTCTATACCCATCCGGCGGAGTCTCCATTAATGGCGGCAACTTTCTTCTTCTGCTTCTCCTCCTACTCCTCGTTAAGGACAAAGCGGAGCAAGAAGAACCAGATAGTGGCACACTCGCAAATTTGTTCAAATTTACAGGGCAATTTGGGGTTACAGACCGATAAATATATGAATTTCTGACAATACTATCACACGACTCCATAATTCGTCGTTTTAAAAATAAAATTACTTGGTCCCCAAGCATCAGTACCTCCTTTCCTGTTATAAGACCGCCTCGACAGGATAATATCGATAAGTCCATCTTTTTTTATTCCATTAATACCCTCACCGCCCCAATTTATTTACCATTTTGCCCTAAAACCCCTCACTAATATTATATAAACCCCTCCTCCTCTCTCAGCCTTCCTTAAGAGCAAAGTTAAAGAACCAAAACAAGAACATTCCGCTTTCTCTCTGGACGGGATATTGCGTCATGATGAAGGAAGCGGCGACTGGGGAGAGGTTTCCGGTGGTTTTATTTGACGGCGAGCAGGATACGAGAGTAGGAGACGTGGTCGTCTTGCCAACTTTGAATTTCAGGGGCTTGCAGTTGATAATCAGCGAGAGAATCGGAATTTCTCCACAAAAGTTCTCTATTTTTCTCGCAAACCGCGAGAAGATGGGATCGAGAATTCCTGTGACTGCCAAGACCAATTTTTCGGAAATTTATCGCGAGAATGACTGGTTATTTCTCGTGGTGTTGAAAAGATCGAGGCGCGAGAGTAGGATAAAGGAGCACGAGATGATGACTGGGAATACCGTGAGGTTCAGGTTCGATCCTCCGCCAGGAAATTTAAGGCTTCTAAGAAGGGATGGTAATAGTGTTGCTATTAATGGAAACGGGTTATCGGGTCTTGATTTGGGTTGGGTCGAGTATGAAAGAAGAGTCCGGGAGTTGCGAATGGAGAAGGAGAGGTATTTGATGAATATGGGTTTGGGAACAGATCCGGGTGTTGGTCATGAAGGGCTGAGTTTGGGAGAAACAGAGAGGAGGGATAGAAATGTAGTCTGTGAGGAGTGTTCGAGAGCTAAGAGAACCGGTATGGATCCTGGGTTTCATTGGTGTGTTTATGATACTGTTACTTTCGGGTTTCGGTCATCAGCTGGTCCGATTGCCCGGCCAATAAAAAGACCCTCTTGAGATGAGATTCGAGTCTCTGTTGGGTATCGAAAATTGTCGTGATTTGAGGATTTTTTTTATTTTTTTGTCCATGGACAGACAGAAGGCGGATATGGTGTCCTGTGGTGTAGGGTAAGAATGGTACACCTTACACCATGGGGCGGAGTGGATTTCTAGTGGTTTTGGGATATTTGGAACCATATTTGGTTGGGAATTTTTGGCCAGCCATCGTGATTGGCACCACATTAATTTGGTTTTGGGGAACTACTAGAAGCTTTTAATTGAAGAAAAATAGTAGCAATGATAAATTAATAATTGTAGGCACTTTTTATTTGAAGTTTTTAGTTTTATGAAGGATTTGGCATCAAATTGAGTGTGTTCCAGATGGAATTGACCGGTTATTGATGCTTGATTGAGATTAGGATCATTTCCTTCCTTTCTTTCTTTTTGCCATTCTCTTCCGTTGAGTCCATAAAGCTGTTTGGCTTTAGTGTGAATTTTTCATGGCAAAAAATTGCAATGAAGTTTATTAAGGTTTTTCCTTTTGTTTTTTTTTTTTTGGTTGGAGCTTTTCCATTTTGAATTGTGCAAAGATTGTTTTGATATGGAGAAGCCTCCTTTGGATAACTTGTTAGAATGCATTATTGAAAATTGATCAATTTGTTGTTTTCATATTCCATGCCCCCCAGTTAATTAATAAACTGTTGTTGTCCAAATTGGATTCATGTGTTCCAAAAGATTGACTGATTTTGTAGAGAATGCATTATTGAAAATTGGCTAATGTTATGTCTCATACAACATAGTTTGTGTCGTCTGCATGTGGAAAATTAGTCTTTAACATATAACAAACCGAACAATTCGGTAGCTAATCACAAGGTAGCTGCAAGAGAGTCGAGGAGGGAGGGTCATGTCGAATGCGAGATATGGTTTTGACATTTGGCAGTAAATCTTAAATTAGTCCCTTTAGTTTCGATATCTCAAATTATTTAGTCTAAATACCTAGAGTACGCTATCATTGGGCAACCATTTCATGCATAAGATCAATAATTTGTATAGTATAGTGTGGATAAAAGTTTTTTTAATTTATAATTAATGTAAATTGAATCTATTTGTTGAACGAAATCGTTTGATTTATATATATTTATTAACAAAATAAAATTCATATAAAAAGCTATATTTCAATAATTTGAAAGTTTTTTCAAAATATTATTTCAATTATTTTATCTGAAAAATATTGATTTTTGAATATAAAAAAATAAAAAATAAATAATTGATTTTATATGTGTGATATAGAGTTAACTTTCAACAAAACAAATGATATATGTCTTGCTAAAATTTTTTTGAGAGAGTTGATTGATAAACTATTTGTACTTTGGGAGGAAGGATTGAAGTTTCCACAATAGAAAATGAACAAAAGAATCTTATTGATACATGATTAAAATGGCAATTATTAGAGAATAACTATTTGAATAAAAATGGATAGAACTCATATATTTCATAAAATGAAATTAACTATAAAAATTATTATACGTTTCATAATTATATGAAAGTAGAGGATACAGCATAAGTTCGTTTCATTTTGAAAACATGCAAAGAATACTATAGCATCAAATAGGTTTTGTGATGAGTGATGTCTTTTCAATTTAATTTAATTATTCAATATGAGATTCCGTTTTAACACTTGTAATATATTTTTTAAATTTATTTAGATCTTTGTTGGACTGTTGAATATTTTCAAGATTCTGATATCATATAAAATAAAATAATTAAGATTGGATTTTGTCCAAAAAAACTTAAGTTTTATGATGAGTGGTTTTTTTAATCTTATATATTAATAATTTTTTACTTAATTATTTAATATAGTATATGTGTTCTCTTCGGTTTGAAAGCTTACAGGAGTACGGAGCGTCTTAGCTTTGTGGGGTCGCTTCTTCCTGCTTCCAGGAGTATGGAGCCATCAATCATTTATTCTATCAGGCAATTGCCATCTTGATTCTCCATCTGTCTTTGTGAGGAGACCTCACAGTAAGTAAAGTGAACCCATCCCCATGGTGCCATCCCCTCCATAATGATCCATATATGGATCGACACGTTCCGATGAAAACGACATGCTGATAGCCAGATACAGCATCCGCTCGCGTTGATTTTCTGCCCATCAACGCACCCTGGCCAGCCTTTCCACAACACTAATTTACACAGACGCTTAACTACTCGCTTAATAAAACCACCACATGTCAAATCGCCCACACTTCAAAAGAAAAGCGGCGAGTAGCCTTCAAATACCACGCGCTGTCGATTGGATAAAAGGACCAAAAAAATTCCAAAACGGCAAAAGAGTGGAGAGAGAGAGTAAAGAAGAGAGTGATACGGCCCTGACTCACCCTCTTATAGGTGGAGTGGTGGCAGGGCCGAGTGGGTCACGTGACCCAAAGTACGGATGGACCCAAAACAAATAAGCGAAATCTGTAACGTCAAGAGACCAGAACACAACCCCACCTCCACTTCAATTTCTTTTCTCTATAAGACCAGAAAGGAAAAATCTCCCGCTTGCAGCCCTTCAAATCCCTTCTCTTGTTTATCTTTGTCATGGATCATCACGAGTTTGCTCAAACTTTGGGTGATGAGGCGAAGCTTTGGCTTCCATCTGATATGTTCTTAAGTGAAGTGATTCCTTCTGAATATAGTCCTAATTCTCACAACTTTTCTTGCAATATGGATGACCTTGCTCACCATTTGGCTACTCTTTCTTTTCTCGAAGATAGGCCAGCAAGAAACCTCTGTAGACCCCCTGCTCCAAAACCAACACCATGTTCACAGGTTCTTTAAAAAATTTTATTTGCTCTTTTTTTTTCCTTTGCTTTCTATTGTGGAGTACTAGCACTCTTGCATGGCATAACTTGTGATTTTTTGGTGTGTTTGTAGTGTATTATACCAGTGGTTCGTGATGTTTCAGTGAACCATTTACTACCTGGGTATCATAATCTTGATTTCAATGGCGGTGTTGAAGTTGGTCAAAGGCTTAATGGGAATGGACCTGGACATCTTTCCACCCGGTTTGACCCGGTTTACAACTTCCAAGTTAAACAACAGGTGTAGAACCAGAAACTGAAGCCGTTTTTGTTTTTTCGCTTTTTATGAGATGTCTTGCCAAGGCTTTAATTTTGTGCAGCTTTAATACCAATAGTAATGATATGGATAGGTTTTAATGGTCTAATTGATTTGGTGGATGTGTAGGTTGATGAGTATCTGGAAACAAGAGCTAGGGTTTTACAAAACCAGCAAAACCGCCTTCAAAACCGGGTTTATCCGTTTCAGGGAAATGGACGTGGTCTTGGTGGTGGTTTTACGAAAGAGTCTGGAGGTACTGGTGTGTTCCATCCTCGCATTGTAAACCCCACCACAACTACCAGTACTAATGTACTGAAAAAGAAGGAAGCTGGTCAGTTGTTAATGCTTTGGTTTGCTAATGGTTTTCCTTTTGGTATTTTTGGCTAGTAAAGTATGGTTAATTGACATAAATAATACTAATACATTAACTCTACTTTTTAATTTTCTTCTTAAATCTATGGTGCAAGGGTTTTTTTTGTTTTTGGTATAGTATTGGTATTAGAAGTTTCTTGATTCATGGCGAACGCACACTAGAAAGGACGGTAACTTGTTTAGTTTATGTATTTCTTGGTTTTTTGATTTGGTTGCTTTCTTTTCTTGGAAGTTGTAATAGAACTATAGAAGGAAGTAAAATTAGTTTATGTCCACTGTTTAAGTTTATCTTGCTTTTAGCTTTTGGGCAAAAATAGGCACTTTCTGTGCATTTGGAAGGAACAAGAAATAATGCAGTGATAGTGATCTCTAAGATCAAGGTGTTACGGATTTAAATTTTAATAGATTAATTCTCCTAGGAATCTTTTTGTTTGAGTTAAAAAAAATTAAAAAAAAGGCGACTTGTAGTTTCTTACATAGACTTATTCATAAGGCATGAACGACCAAGTAAATTGAAGCACCAAACCCAGATAGTTAGTGCTATAATATTTTTGGCCTTATTATATTGTGACCCTAGTTCTTTTGTTTTTTTTTTTTTTCCTATAATGGCATTCCTGATAATTAAAAAATTGAAAAAAAATCTGCAAAGGTAGTAGTAGCATTGCTTTTTTTTTTTTTTTTTTTTGGTTGTTGTTGTCAGTGGCGCAGTGCATATTGCAGAATAGTCTGTCTGGTTGCAGACTAAAGTCTGTAGCAGTCGAGAAGGACATATCTGATTAAGGATACAATAATGGTTTTCTATTATATGTTAGTCTCTTCTAGCACTCATTTGATCCAATATTATCTCAATATGGGCTGATCACGTTTGTTTTGACAGCAGCAGGACCTAGAAACAGGCAAGATTCTCAGCTCACTCAACAGAGAAAGTACCGGAATAGGGTTGGTGTTAGCAAGCTGGAGGATTACTATTATCATCTCACCCCCGACATGGCTTTGCCTCTGGATTGGTCTTACTGAGCTAATAGTAATGTCTTTTGCAGGATTACTGGCCAAGAAAGATAATTAGCTTTAGGAGAAGAATAGAAAGAAGATAATAATTAATATGCTTTTGGGTTTTAAGCTGTAGATTTAACCAAAGAAATTTAGTCGTTTTGCTTAGTAGGAGAAAGTTGTGGTTAGGCCGTCTTTGGTTTTGCCTTTGTAAAATAAGTGTTTTTATGATCTCTTTTTCCTTGCTCTGGTTTTTGGTCAACTTCATTGCTAGAACTAGTGGGGTGAGTTTTAGCAGGAAGTGGAAAAGATATGGGATCCTTCGTACACGCTCTTTTGTTTGTTTGTGGTGTCTCTTTGTGCAACATTCAATGGTTGTGGCAGGATGTGACCCGGTGCCAGCATACCTCAAAATCCCTTTTCCTTTTATGTTTGGTCTTCAGGGTTTGGTGTAGAACAGGAACACATTTATGAACTCCTCTGCGTAGGAGTTCAACCGTTGCCTAGCAAGAATACCCACTTGAGGTTTTAGCCCTGTACCATGTGTCAGGGAAGAGAAGAGTTGCTGATAATAGGTATAATCGGAGCAACGAGTTACAATTTTTTCCAACCCGAATGAGGACTTGTACGCGAGTGTGTTTTGCTTTTTCACAGGATTTTTCCTGAAACTTCGGGAAGTGCATATAATTTTCTTATAAATAATACTGTGGATCATTGATATGCTTGGATCTTCTCCTTTTCCATGGTAAATATTTGCATTTCATAAAAAGGGTTAGCAGTGAATGCAGATAAGCTTGTAGCACAGACTAGGAAGGGGTTAAAGCTGCATATCTAGCTTACGAAGTCACACACCCAATAAAATAAAAAATCTAACTCGATCCAGATGAAGATTAAGGAAGTGAGGCAAGTTGATAATCCATTGGCAGTACTGGAACTCCCCTTCCTGTGGAGTATTTGCTTGCCCCTGGTGATTGGTTTCGAGGGTCACCAAGCTTATATGCATAAGCGGTAGATTTGTATCAGCTTATTATAAGATTTGTTTATCCATACGACAACATTAATTTATTAAATAAAATAACTAGATGCATGGGCTCCAAAGATGGAGGACATTAGCTCCACATAGACTTGATGATTCATCCGTTATTGATCCCGGTCATGAACTACTTACTAATCAAAAAATATGCAAAAGAATTTAATACAATCCATCAAATTATTGTTGTCATAAACTTGTTGCAACAGGGAAGACTTACCATACTAATTTCACCCAAGTTTTCATTTCAAGAGAACTAATCACTACAAACAGTGGTGGATGCAGGACCAAATATCAACAGGAGTCAAAATAAATGTTTATAAATTTATCATGGTTTACACAAAATTGTATATATTATAAATAACAAGATAGCATATGTTTTAAAATAGTCTCAAAATACAATCACTCAAAATAGAAAATCTTTATTATTTCAAGTAACGAAAATCATCTATAAGCGAATCTATACTAAAATTTTCAGCAATTTCTTTTTCAACATACACTAACAAATAATCGAAAAGAAAGTCATCTTGCATCTTGTTATGAAGCTTAGTCTTGACTATACTCATAGCTGAAAATAAACACTCTGTGGTAGCCGTAGAAACTAAAAGAGTAAGAATAAGTGTTATCACTCTATACACAAGTAGATAACTTTCAAATTTTCATATCTTCATCGGCCATTGACACAAATTAGATATAGTTGACAATGTTTTGAAATAAAAAAGATTACATACATGATCAAAATGCACTAACAAACAATCGAAAAGAAAGTCATCTTGCATCTTGTTATGAAGCTCAATCTAGACTATGCTCATAGCGAAAATGACCACTATGTGGTAGTCGTAGAAACCGAAAGAGTAAGAATAAGTGTTATCACTCTATACACAAGTAGATAACTTTCAAATTTTCTTATCTTTATTAGTCATTGACGCAAATCATAAATATTTGACAATGTTTGAAATAAAAAGATTCCATACATGATCAAAATGCTCAAATTGCATAATTAATTGCAGCATTTCATGATCGGCAAAGTCTTGAGGGTAAAATATTTTCACCAACTTATAAATGTCATCAATTCTAAATGATATGCACTTTTCTCTAGGATCTAAAGCCAAACTAAGAATGATTAGCTCTATCGTGTGATAATGAAATCTATTATTTAGTTCTTGTATTTGAGAATCGATTACAACATTGAATATGTCGACTTTATAATGATGCTCAACTGTAATTGCATCTTATTGATGACAAGCATTTCCTTTTCTTGCAACATAATGAGTACTCAAGTTTGGTATGGGTATATTAACCGTTTCACAAAAAGATTTTGCTTTTGAAATTAATTCATCCCATTCTTCATCTTTTAATTTTTGAATGAGTAACTTAGTTGAAGAAACTAGATGCATTGCATTTAAAATATCTTGAGATTGAAGTTGTAAAGCTTGACAAAGCAAATCGGATATCTCTAAAATTTTTCTCATGAGATGCATAATGAAAACAAATTCAAAAGAAATTAATCCCTCATAAGCTATATCCGCATCTCCATGCTAAGTAATTGTAGCACCATCTTCAATGATGTTCGGTAAAATTTCACAAGTTACACTAAACATATTTATCAAGCTAGAAACATATTTTAGATGAGAACTCCAACAAGTATCCCCAACCTTTTGTAAACCACTAACTTGATTAAGCCCCCTTCCATTTTCAAGCTCACCAATAGAAAGTAAATAAGCAATATTTATAGCATAAATAGCTTTCAATTGATCATTATACTTACATGAAGCGTCAACAATATTAATGATGAAGTTTAGTTTGATGAAAAAATGATGGATAGGGATAACTTCCTTTGATGCGACAACTAATGCCAACTGCAAACGATGAGCCAAACAATGAACATAGTATGCAAAAGGGCATTCATTTGAAATCGGATCTTATAACCCATTCCATTCCCCTCGCATATTGCTTGCACCATCATAACCCTATCCTCCGATATTCCGAACAACAAGACTATAACGAGAGAGAACAAAAAATATTTCTTTTTTCAATGTTAATGTAGTAGTTTGTTTTACATGAATAAGCCCAAAAAAGCGCTCTCGTACATATCCATTTTTGTCAACAAATCTCATTACAATGGTCATTTGCTCATTTTTAGACTCATCTCGAGCTTCATCGATAATTATACAAAATTTTGCATTACCAATTTCTTCATAGATAGCATTCTTGACTTTAGTTGCCAAGACTTGTAAAATTTCTTTTTGCACTTTTAGTAATGTGTACGAGGTATTTTGTGGAGCTTTACTCAATACTTCGCTACCATGTTATTGTAAGATGCCATGAAAGTCAATAGTTCAAGAAAATTTCCATGATTCATCGATGTTATAATCTCATCTTGACCTCTAGATGTGCATCTTTAAAATACAAGCCACCGAGTTGCATCAATTGAAGCTTTAATCAAAGTTAATTGTCTATAATTTGCTAAGAAGTAAATTTCATAAAATTTTTCTCAATATACAAAGGTTGATTCATGAGATCTTGATATGTTTTCTCGGTATTTTTGTGAGGAGAAGTGGGATCGTTTCCATGATGCACTAAGAATTTACAATTTTTACCATCCTTAACTTTCTTTCATGATCAAAATTCATTAACGAGTGAATGTATTTGATCCAAAAGAACCATTTAGTGTGTGAAATAAATAGCATGATAGACAAAATATAGCTTATTTGGTCGAAAAATATTCTAACCATGATGGAAATATTTTAAACCATGATGCTTGGAAACTACGAGATGGTTTTCTTTAGATTTTGGATAATTTGAAAGCATAAACCGATATGGACTAGCATTAATATGGACTTTTTGAACTTCATCATATTTGTCGGCAGGATACTCCCATATTTGTGGTCGTAATCTTGGATAATGTTTAACTCTCCGAGATTTTATAGGAGGATTTTTACTCCTCATTAGAGTTTGAAATAACAACATTCTTCCTTTTAAAGAATGCATCAATGGTATGTGACTTTTTCATATACAATAAAAATAAATTATAAATATGAATATGCAAGAATTTCTAAAGTACGATATGCAAAAAATTATAAATTCACTTAAAATGCAAATAAGATATTCAAATTTTCAAACAAAATACATAATTAGACCACCATCCAGATTCTACCGGGAGCCACCCTCAGAGCTTACCGGTATACGTATCTAAAAATATTAGTGATTATAGTAACACCGATCGCTCCACGAATAAGTTGAATACATTTTAAAATGGTCACTTTAGTGATATAGAACCTATAAAATATAAACAAGAAAAATTATTATTTTTAAAAAACAAATAATTGAGAATCCAGTATATTAATTTAAATATGCTTGTGAGTAAAATAGTTAAAGATATTTTTTAATAACCATTAATGAAAGAAGAATGGTTATTTATAAATTGTAATCATGCATTACTATTGTTACAATTCCTTTTTTTTCTTTGAGTCTACAACTACAAGCACAACAACAATATAAAATTTCAAGATCAATAATATAATTTTAATTCAAATAGATAGGTTATCGAATTTTACTGATCCATGGATCTAATATTCCAATAGATACCTTAATCACATAAAAATAAAATTAGAAAGACAAACAATCTAATATTTTAATTATAAAATATTATTTAAAAAAGAAAATTGGGAGTTGCCAAGATTCATTCAATATATAAAATGAAAAACTTAATAAATTAACGATGTAAACAATATAATAAGAGTTAATAAATTATTGATTTTTGAAGAAATACATGTTGTGTTATCGAATAAGAGAAATCCAAATCGAGAGAAGATTTTCTTTTTGATGTTTTGAATAGAGTGAGAGTTAAGCAAAATGAAAGAAGGAACAAGCTTAGTAGTAGTGGGAGGTAGGTGAGATCAAATTAAACAAATATTAAGAGTTTTGTAGTGCCTAATGGGGGAATCAAGGGCAAAGGTTAAAAAATATTAAAAGATGATTGGGTTTCGGGGTTTGTCCTATACTAGTAAGGAAAGAAAAAAATTAGAAGGGGGCCCGAGTCCCTATAGCTTTCAACTTGCATCCACCCCTAACTCGTAGATTTAATCGCAACCAAAAATTTAATACAATTCGTCAAATCCATTATTGGTTTGGAATGATTATTGTCATTGCAGCTTCTTCACCTATTAAACTTTAAAGGGTTTTATTTTGAGAGAAGAAAGATTCATATAATCTAAGGTTTCTAAGTTTAAAATATGTAATTAATTTCTTGATGAGATGGCATATCTATATGGATTAATATATGATAGGCATGTCTCTCAATGTATTGCATCTCTAAGAGACTCATCTCGTTTATTGATTTAAAATGTAATTTTGTATATGTAAAGAATAAATTATGCTTCAAAACACACACACACACACACCAATGAACAATAAAGCCTATTTATAGGCTTCAAGATATAGAAGAAAATTGGAAGGAACCATGAATCATTAAAAGATGCACAAATAATTGAATCAATTGCATCACTTTTTAATTTCTTATATTAAATAATGAATTGAATCACATTAAGAATAATGAGTAGTTAGAATATGAAATAGTCATGAAAATTTATTATTTTATAACACTCATTCTAGAATGTCCATTATATAAGGAACATACCTTATTAAAATCTTATTAGAAAAAAACCTAGTGAAAAAAAAATCTTAGTGAAGGAAAAAAAGGATAATATTCCTTACACATATTAATCTCTATGTTGGGCTCCCTCGATTGAAAACATCATTTAAGATCTTTAAGATGACACCTTTTTGCAAACCATTTTCTCAAAAATGATGATAGTTAATGCCTTAGTGAATAAGCCTACTAAATTATCATTTTGATGTATCCTTCTTTTGATTGAATTATGCAAGTAGCATTACCATTATATAATGTTGTTGAAACTTCTTTACTAGTAGATGAACCACATGTCTCTCGCATATGATGGGTCATTGAACTTAGCCAAACACATTCTTGATTTGCCTTATGGATTGGTATTTCTATATAGTTTGAATATGTAGTAGCTATAGTTTACTTCATATAATACCATGTTATAGTTATATTATCATGTGTAAATATATAACCCATTTATGATTGAGTTTGGTATGGATCAGATAAATAACCTATATATGCATAACCAATCAAACCTAACTTTGGTTAATTCAATTAAAATCAATACCGTATCAATTTTTCCTTGGAGATAACATAAGAAATGTTTAATTCCATTCCAAAGTTTTTGTATTGAAGCAAAACTATATCTTGTTAATAAATTTATAGAAAAACTATAATAAATTGAATATTAGTAGCAAGATATATCAATACACCAATGACTCTAAGATATGGTACTTCAAAATCAAGTAGTTATTTGTTATCTTTTTAAGACTCGAAAATAATCTTTTTGGATGTCAAGTGAATAAACTATCATTGGACTACTTAGTAGATGAGTTTTATATAGAATCATTGTAGAACTTTTTCTATATATATTGACTAATGAAAAAAAATCTCATTCTCTAAGTACTCGAACTACAAGTTGAGATAAAATTTTATTTTTCTAAGGTAATTTCATATTAAATTCTCTTTTCGGATAACTTATTACACTTGAAATCTCTTCGGGAGTTCTAATAGTATTTAAATTATCAACATATATAGAAATTATCACAAATCTCTTTTCAATTTTTTTTTAATAAAAATACATGAATAAATAGAGTTATTTTTATAACGTTATTTCAATAAAAATTCATTGAAGCAATTATACCACATATACCTAGTGGATATTGAAAAATAAAAAATAAATATAAAAAAGGATAGCACAAATCAAATTTCTAAAAATAATAAAATAAACACTAAAATAATAATTATAGAAATCTCTATAATTTAATTGAATATATTTTCCAAAAATATGTATTGCCGATTCGAGCACCTTAAGTCGTTTTATGACTTTTATATAGATATCATTCAAGTGAACAAATAAACTATGATCACATTCATTAAATACATACATATAAAGCTTTTCACATATTTTTTCGAAGCTAAAGAGATAACAAAATATAATAGTATCAATTATAGAAGAATATGTCTTCTCATAATTAATGACGAGTCTTTGCAAAAACTCTTATGTTATAAGTTTTGCTTTGTATCTCACAATCTCATCTTTTTTATTTTATTTTTGCGAAATGCTCATTTGTATCCCACTAACTTAACATCTTTGGGTGTTTTAACTATGGGTTCAAAAACTACTTATTTGTAAGAGAATATAATTCTTATTGGATTGCTTTTGCATTTAGGTCAATTTTGATTTTCTTCAATAAATTTAGCCTCGTGATCCTTATTTTCACTTAAAATATCAATTGAATATTATATGCAAAAATGTTATTAATGGATGTTTCTTTTTAGTCCTATTTTTTTTCATGTATTGACATAATTTATAAAAATCTTTTGATTTTTCTCAAGCATTTAGACTTGTAAAAGTTTGTTATCGAAATATCTTGGACCGTTTTATGAATATTTGCATCTTTATATTTGTATCTTGATTATTTTTCCTTTTTCTTTCATAGATTTTTATCTTTAGAATCGATTTTTCTTTTACACTTCATATGTGTTTTAAATTCATTTGCTATAATATTAATAAATTATTTTTCTAGGACATCAATTCGATAGGAACATTCTCAACGGAAATATGCGTTTTAGTTACTCTTTTTGGATCCGAAAATGCATCGAGTAGTTAGTTTGTAAGATTTTATAAATGAATTATCGTTTGAACTTCGAGTTCATATTATTTTGTACAATGATCAAGATGATGTAAAGATGAAGTACTTCATATAATTTTTTTTTCAACATTTTTAATCGCTTATTTTCTCTCCTCAATGTTGGAAAAAACTATTTTATCAAAATAACGAGTTGATAAATCGAGCTATAAAAATATTTTCCGTTCATGGTTTAAGATATTTAATTATTGAAGAAGATTTAAATCTAATATATTTTCTTAATCCCCTTTAAATGCCTATTTTAATTCGTTGTGGTGGAGTACTAAGGATATATACCGCATAATAAAAAAAATTCTTAGATGAGAGATATTTGATTCAAGACCAAAAACCAATTATAGGGGGAATTTTTTTTTGATAACTTGTGGGTTCGATACGAATAAGTATTGCTACATATAAGATTACATGTCCTCAAATATAAACTAAGAGTTTTTTTTTTCCATAAATAATGGTTTAGCTATCAATTGGAGCCTTTGGATAAATGACTCTATTAAATCTTTTTAAGTACGAACATGAACAATAGATCGTTCAAAATTTACTCCAATAACCAATCAATAATTATTTCATACTTGTGAGATAAATTAATCAGCATTATCAAGACAAATTGTTTTAATGACTTAATCTAGAAATTGGGATCATAATCGAATTTTTTAAGCTAACAACCTAAAAAACGCCAAGTTTTGAATATATATGCATAAATATAACTATCTTGTGGATGCATCTATTAAAACCATAAAATATCCGAATGATCCACATGGTTGATGAATTAGTCCATATATATAATCTTGAATACATTTTAAAAATACTGGAGATTTAATCTTAATTTTACTTAGTAATGACTTAATAATCGGCTTGCCTTGAAAACATACGGAACATAAAAATTCATTAGATTGAAGAATCTTCCGGCTCTTTAATATATGCACATATGAATTTTTAATAATTTTTTATATCATGAAAGACTTAGGATAACCTAACCGATCACGCCACATGATAAAAGTATTTGAATTAGTAAATTTCTTATTTATTGTAGTATTTATTTCAATCATTCAAATATTTATAATAAAGACCGAGAGGAGAAAGTAGGTAATTTCTCCAACACATAATTTCTACCTAGTAATAATTATAATATCAAAGTATTCAATAATTTTCACATTTACTATCTTAATATAATATCCATTTAAACGAATATCTTTGAAACTTAACAAATTTCTATGAGAATATGGAAAGAATAATGCATTATTTATAATAGTATATGTCTTTTGAGATAATAATATATTTATCTTTCCGGAGCCTTTAAATTCTGTCACTTCAAGTAATAATATATTCACTCATCTAAAATCTTTAAAATTTATCTCTTTAATTAATAATATATCGTTCTTTTAGAACCTTCAAAATTTATTTCTTCGGATAGTAATATAGTCGCTCTTGTAGAACTTCTTATTAGATTGATATTATCAAATATAATATTTAACATAAAATAAATAAATATATTCTTCATAAAAATAAATAAATAAATATATAGCAAAATAAATCTATAATTATCACTATGCAATAAAAAATATAAGAAAATATAAAATATCTTATTCATAAATTAAAAAGCTAAAAAATTATTAATTTTAATTATCATCATTTTGATATATAAAATTGATCTTTTTACTCTTTCTTTTTCAACAAGGCTCGACAAAATTCAATGAGATGCTTTGATTTACGACATGTATGCGATCGGTGTCCATTCATGCCACATCTATAACATTTATTTTTATAATATTGACTTGATCTATTTTTATTCTTTTCTTATATTTTTCATAGTTTATCTATTTCGGTGTTGATGTGTATTATTATGAACATCATGATTACAACGATAATTATTTTTACCACATCTATGGCTATGACCATTTCTTTACCCATGTTCAAAATTATTATAAATTGTCGGGAAATGAAGTAGATCCAGTTGGTTAGGTAGGGTTTATTATTTTTCATGAGTAGTTCGTTATTTTATTTAGCCACCGGAAAGTATGAAATCGATCTAGAATATTTCTTAAAAATTTTTTCTTGATATTGTTACTCGTAAAAGCATATTTGAGACAAGAAAAATAGATAATAGTACTCCGCATCAAGCACATATGATCAATAATTCTTGCTCGAAATGTCAAGGCTCGGAAAATCAAGTTTTGTGAGGTTTGATATGATAAAAATTCTATAATGCAAAATAAAATAATAATATTAGAAAATAAGAACAAAATACAATAAGAAAATTTAAATAAAAAAGCATAATAATAAAATTTAAACTTTTCAAACAATATATAATAGATCATTAGGTTCTATATATTAAATCATTTAATTTTTTTAGACGTATATTTTATTTATCATTAGATTTAAAGTACATGATAAATTAGATACATACCTCTTAATGATCAAGATAACTTAGATCTTTTGGTAGAGCACTTGTGTAGGAAAACAATCTAATGATTGAAATAAATGATTGAGTCTTTTGATAGATACATACCTCATGATTTATTATATAGGTTGATTGAGCTTCTTGCTAATAACGTGTTATAAATAAAATGATAACAATAATAGAAGTGGAAAGAAAGATGATAAAAAAATAAATCTCATTATGAAATATAGCGAATATAAGAGATATCAACTCAAAACGATTCTTTCGAGTCTCTACAAAGCACTTGTACTTAAACTAATGAACAATTAAGGTTATTTATAGGCTTCAAGATACAAAAGAAATTAGAAGGGATTATGAACCATTAAAAGATGCGTAAATAATTGAATCAATTGTATCAATTTTTAAATTTCTTATATTAAATAGTGAATTGAATCACATTAAGAATAATGAGTAGAGAAAATATTTATTATTTTATAACGAGTAATATATATTTTTAACACTTCGTTGTAAAAATGAGCGGTAATTTAGCCGGATTCAACAAAAGCCTTTATGATCCATCCACCAACCTTGACTTTTACTCGATTTGAAAGAAGTTTACAACCTTAATATTTAAAGGTCTAGTTTAATTGATAAATAGATATATTAGGATTTAATTATTAAAAAAATATAAAAATAATTTTTTTATCACTAAAAAAGAAAAAAACATCCTCGAAGTATGTGATTATAGTAGTTACTAGAACGAGAGAAAAATATCGTATCGTTATAACGGATCGAATTGCTATTACTACAAAGATGTAGAAGTATTTTGACCTCTTCTTGTAATGAGACTTTTACAAAGATAATGAGATACTTTGACTTTTTTTTTTGTAATAACTTTTTTTTAAGATCAAATACAGATTGAATTGACCATCATTATAAAAATAAATAGATACTTTGACCTCTTCTTATAACGAGACTTTTACAAAGATAATGATTATTTTGACCATCTCGTAATGAATTTTTTTTTAAATTCAAATACTTAATAAAAAGATTTTAACATGTAATTTTTTGTAATTGCAAAAAATTCACTACACTAAACTTCAAAATAGACTTGATCCACAAACCAATCAAAGTGTATGTACATATATATTAAATTATTATATTTTATCATAAAGACTTTTAAAGTACATCTACAAATTCTGCTTCACCGTTGGTTAATGCCAAAGTAACCACTGAACTTTTTTTTAAAAAAAAAAACCTTATTTTTACAATCTTGTACTCTTGAAAAATTTCCATTAGTCTTCCTTATACATTTCCATCAATGAATTAACGATATCTCAATTTTCCACAACAACCATTCTTGCTGCACAATCTGCCATTTTTTGGTTCTAGAATCACTTAAACAACCTCCTAAACTTCACTAAACCTTAAAAAGCTAATTTAAACTTAAAAAAAAAAATAACTCCAAAAGTTCACGATACAAATTAGAATTGAAGTAAAAACTGTTTTAGAATGTTGTGGGCATGATTGATATCAGAGGAAATGTTGATTTTGAGTAGATGCTGCTGTAATGTATGATTGATATCAGAGGAAATGTTGATTTTGAGTAGATGCTGCTGTAATGTATAAAACAGCGGCTGATGGTTCATAACTGAGTGTTGAATGAAAAAGCAAATGGAAAAAGAGATTGATAAAATTGTAAAACAGTGAAATAAAATTTCAAAATAATGAATAATCAAATCGTTACTTCAAGGACTATTTTGGCATTGATCAATAATTTAGTAAATCATCGAGAAAGACTTGAAAGCTTGGGCTCGTATGATATTCTTTTTGGTAGATATTTGTAAACTTCCCATTTTATCCAGTCTCTTCGTTTTTTGTACCTGGGCTTCAATCCCCCTGTTTTCATTTTCAATCTGTTGCGAGATTGAAGCAAGTGACCATAACAAGATATTTAATTAAAAAAAATTAAATTAAATTCTATGCAAAATGGCGTCATGTTAATTATTATCCTATAGAATATGAGTAAATTATAAATTAGTCCACCTATTTTCGAAAACTAATTATTCAATTTTTTTGCTATTTTTTAATTTATTTTGATTTTTTTATTTTAAGAAAGAGAAAATGAATATAAATAAGTAAAAATATAGAAAACTTGATAAAAAAAAAGACATTTTATACAATAAAAGAAAAATACTAGCAATACATTCTCTAACACTCTTATTTAAACACTTGTTTTAGAATACATGTCTACGCAAATCCTTTCATATAATTTTAAAGATATACAAATGAACAAAGGGTATTTCAGTTCTCTAGATGATATGATTTAGTTATAATTTAAAAACTTTTTTAAAAACATAGGACAACAATTATTTTTCATTTGTTATTATTTTACGTTGATATTTTTATTGAGTAAGTGTTCAAAAGGAGAGTGTTAGAGAAAATGTTATATACACTTCTCAATTAAAAAAAAAATTAAATTAGTCATGATCAATCTTAATTAAAAAATTATTTTTTAAAACTAAAAAAAACTAATTAATTCATTTCTCCAAACTATAGCTAGAGAATAATTTATAATTTACTCTATAAAAGATAGACAAAAGTATCAACAGATATGGTTAGCCTACAAATATACATGGATAATTCGGGGAATATATATATATATATATATATATATATATATATATATATATATATATATATATTATGAAATAAATAGAAATGATAGGAGAATTAAAGAAAAGTATGACAAGAAAATAAAATCATTATAATGTGAATATGAGTGATAAGAACTTCAAAGTTTCTCTTATTCTCTCAGAAAACTTGTACACCAATAAATGAACAATCAATCATATTTATAGGTCTCAAAATTGAGATGTGAATTGGAAGGGACTATGAATAATTAAAAGTACATCAATTGCATCACCCTTTCAATTTCTCATATTGAATAGTGAATTGAATCACATTAAGGATTATAAGTAGGGGGATATGAAAAGTAAATGGACATTCATTATTTTATAATATATATATATATATATATATATTTGCAGAAAGTGACAAAACAAAGGATGCAGTCAGGTAGAAGGTCCATAAAAACTCCTGGCCCACTCATTGACTAGAAACTAAAAAAGAACATAAAAAACTGCCTTTCCCCAAAATTCCTTCATAACTACTTCATGTTTTGTCTCCTCCCCTGGATCCTTCAACAGAAAGACAAAACCAACACTAATATCGTCTCAAAAAACCAAATCAAACACAATCACGAGAAATTAAATAAAAAAATTAATTAATTTACTGTAAAAAAAATGGGGGTGCCTCAAACAATGGAGGCGCTAAGAGAACGAGCTGATTTCATAAAAGAATCATTACAAAAAAGCCAAACCATTACTGATAACATGGTCGCCATTCTTGGCTCCTTCGACCACCGGCTCTCCGCCTTAGAAACCGCCATGCGTCCCACTCAGGTACGTTTAGAATCACCCCATTTCTTACATTTCTGATTTGACGGATCTGCATTGTTGTCAGAAAAGGAAACTATATATATTTTTTAATTTATTTTGTAGATAAGGACGCATTCGATTAGAAGAGCACATGAAAATATTGATAAAACATTGAAGGCTGCAGAGGTTATTTTATCTCAATTTGACCTCACGCGAAAGGTATTTTTTTTCCAAAGAAAGAAAGACAAACAAAAAATATATATTAATTAATCAATTTGGATTTTTTTTTTAAATGTTGCAGGCAGAGGCTAAGATATTGAGAGGGCCACATGAAGATTTAGAAAGTTATTTAGAAGCGATTGATCAGCTAAGAAGCAACGTGAAATTTTTTAGCAGCAATAAAAGTTTTAAAAGCAGTGATGGTGTGCTTAATCATGCCAATCAGTTACTTGCTAAAGCTATTTCTAAGCTCGAAGAGGAATTTAGACAGCTTTTAGCAAATTACAGGTTCGTCATCTTGGTCTCCTTTCTTAATAAAATTCTGATGTGTTTTGTTTCGAGAAATGAAGAACGACTTAGAAAGTTATGATATTTGTTTAGCATTTTTGGTCTGACGGTTCGGTGGTGTTCTCGGATTAGCTTGCACGTGAAAAGATCAGTTTTTTTGGTGTTTTGAATGAGCAATGAATCGAACACTGGAAGTGGCTGCCAAGTGTCAATTAATTGTATTTTGTGCCTGATGCAAGCTATGGTTTATTATGATCTTCAACAATGGTTTTGAAATAAGTTGGGATCGCTTTGAATGACAGCAAGCCGGTGGAACCTGATCGACTTTTTGAATGTCTTCCCAATTCTCTACGTCCATCATCATCGGGCTCACCTAGGAACCATGGTGATGGTAGCAGCAAGAGTCCTACTGATCACCAAGCAAAGAGCTTAGTAAATGCAGTTTATACGCTTCCAACTCTTATTCCGCCAAGGGTTCTGCCACTGCTACATGATTTAGCTCAACAAATGGCTCAAGCTGGGCACCAACAACAACTATTTAGAATCTACAGGTGATTTATTTTCCTTTGTTATTGGGGCTACCTTAACTAGGTTATCTTCTGTTTTACAAGTTCTCAAGACAAAAACTTATCAGAAGATTGACTTCTTCCAATTCTGGTGTCTTTATCTTTTACTGCTGATAAAAATCTTGAAACTTGGAATATAAAAAAATCTTCATTGCTTGATCCATGATAAAGACTTTGAAATTGGAAGAAAAATTTAGCTTGGTTATTTATGGATGATTAATCTTCTTGAGTAATCTTTTATAGATTAGTATAAATTAAACTGAGTTCAGTTAGCATGAGCGGTGGACTTGTTCAATGCATCTGAGTTTGGGAAATCTCTGCATGTCTTTGCTGGATTTGATAGGAAATGGACTCACTTTAATGAAATCTAGCAATGTTGTGGACAAATTTCCTTTCAAGAACGTGATGCATGACGATTGTTGCTTAACAGAGACATAATGGAGGAAGAGACCATTGGTTTTATTATCGAAATGATTATTTGCTAACAAATTACACAGAAGAATGAAAGTCAAATTTCATTCCTATTCCTATCAGCATATGTTTCTTACTATCATCGACTTTGGAATTTTGATGATGATCTATGCTGCTTACAAATTCCAGGGACACTCGTGCTTCAGTTTTGGAGAAGAGCCTCAGAAAGTTAGGAGTTGAGAGACTTAGTAAAGATGATGTCCAGAAAATGCAGTGGGAGGTCTTGGAAGCTAAGATTGGCAATTGGATCCACTATATGCGGATTGCTGTGAGGATTTAGCTGTTCAATTGTTGGTATCAATGATTCTTTTTGTTGTTTGGTTTCTTAACCTTTTTTATTTTTCAATGCTTGAAACAGGTTAAACTGCTATTTGCTGGGGAAAAGAAAATTTGTGATCAAATACTTGATGGGGTTGATGCTCTCAGGGATCAATGTTTTGCTGAAGTCACTGTAAACAGTGTGTCTGTGCTCCTTAGTTTTGGAGAGGCCATAGCCAAAAGCAAAAGATCACCTGAAAAACTGTTTGTTCTACTTGATATGTATGAGATTATGCGGGAACTTCACTCAGAGGTATGAAAGCTTTCACAGATTGCACCAAAATATCATGAATATTAAATACTCTATCAATTGAATTTCTAAATATTTTTGGTGGATATTCTACATATGGGATTTATCTCAGTTGTCAGTAAGGTAATGATACTATGATGATGGTAAAAAGACATTTCATGGTGAGTTTGCTCAGAATTGAAACCATAACCATGAGTTACAGATGTAAGTAAAATGAATTACAAAATGAAAGGATAAGTAAATTTAAGCTCTAAATAGTGAATCTTATGCGGAAATAGTTTTAACTGTGGAGAGCAGAGGAATTGAAATGTGACTTTCAACAGAACAAGGTATGCAAGGTCGCCGTAGAGCTCACAATTCATGGGGATGAAAATCCACTTCAAGTAATCCGAAATGCCTAAAAACCTGCAAATTTACCTCTAGGCATCAATTCTTGGTTATTAATTAATGATGGTGAATAAAATGGCAGTTGGAATATAGAAAACCAGCAATTTTCCTTAGGATGGAGCTAACAGCATTTCACTGTTTTTGGTAATGTTAAGGCATGAAAAAAACTGTCTGAATTTAATGGTAGAAAAATGTGTAGATGAGTTAATTTCTCATTCTTCTCCTTCATCTTTTTTCGTCAATTCTTCTTGATGTTTATTATCTTCTTTTGTTTCTTTTTCTTTCTTTTTTCGGTGTGGGGGGTGGGGATTGCATCTGCAGATTGAATCACTCTTTGGAAGTAAAGCCTGCACTGAAATGCGGGAGGCTGCAGTGAGTTTAACAAAGCGACTAGCTCAAACTGCTCAAGAGACCTTTGGTGATTTTGAAGAAGCTGTAGAAAAAGATGCTACCAAAACTGCTGTTCTAGATGGAACCGTCCATCCTTTGACTAGCTATGTGATAAATTATGTGAAGTTTCTCTTTGAGTAAGCTATCATAGCTACATTCTTTTTTCTTTTTTTTTCCTAGAGAAGTTTGTCGATTTTGTCATGTCTTTTTTTTATATATATACTTCGTTCAAGTCTGCTACTTGTTCATGTGGTTAAGGTGATCATAAGATCTAGTAGTATGCTGACCTACAGTACCTTGTTATATAGTTTCCCTGCATGAAATTGGTTGTATTTTGACCATCTCTCTTTTGCTGCCTTAACTGTCTGTCTACTTGTTCTTATCTGGACTTGTGCATTTCAATCTCCAGTTTTCTATGTTATTAAGCCTGGCACTGTAGTACCATACTTTATCTGCTCTTGCTTCTTTCTTCATCCCATGTCCCACTCCACCTGCTTTTCTTTTTTCGATTATAAATCTTCTCCATTTTCTGCCTTTTATTATATTACTTGGCAAATATCATGCATCTGACAGTTGGTCTTTCAATTTGTGCAGTTACCAATCTACATTGAAACAGCTCTTTCAAGAGTTTGATGCAAGTGATCCAGATGCTCAGTTAGCATCTGTAACTACAATGATAATGCAGGCTCTTCAGAATAATCTAGATGGGAAATCAAAACAGTATAGAGATCCTGCACTGACTCAATTGTTTCTTATGAACAACGTTCACTATATAGTGAGATCTGTGCGGAGGTTTGTTCCATATTTTGTTGTATTTTATATAAGAGGTTTTGACACTCTGTACATCCTCTGCCTGCCACCTTTTAACGTTTATTTACAGGTCAGAAGCAAAGGATTTATTGGGTGATGATTGGGTGCAAATACACAGACGGATTGTGCAACAGCATGCTAATCAGTATAAAAGAGTTTCTTGGGCAAAGGTTTGTTTCTTTAACTGGACTTATTCTGCACCAGAATCTTTTTATTTTCGGTGACAAAGATGCTGGGGATATCACTTGAACCCACTAATATTGTCCTTTTGGGATTGTTGTTTGCTGACATATTTATTTGGCATAAATATCTGCTAGTTGATTGTCTGTTAATTTGTGTGGATAATTAACTCTGTGGAACGTTTATTATCCTTTATTAAAATTATGACTTCCCTTGCATATCAAAGTTAACTTTGAGCCTTACTTTAAAGATGTCTTCATATCTAGAGAAGATTGTTGTCCTTTGATGGTAAAAGTCTCAACACCTGATTTAGGATTAAGTGGCCTGGACTCCTTCCTCTAATTTGCATTTCTCATTTGCATGTGTCTTGCTAGACCTACTGGGGCAGTTCTCCAGTTGCAATGGTATTTCTGTTGACTTTGGAATTGCTCACTGCTGGTTTAGTGCTGACATCCTTAAGTTGACTGTTTAAGCTTTTGTCATAAGAAATTACAACATCTTGAACAGCCCCTCTTTTCACTTGATTTAAGATTGGCTGTTGTGCTTGTAACTAACATGAACTAGCAGTTACCCAAAATTATGATCAACTATATAGTTTCTAGTGAATTTTTTTGTTCTCTCAGTCAATAGGAGGTCATGCTAAACAGCTTGTGTCTTAGATGTGCAGATTCTGCAGTGTCTCTCTGTTCAGGGTGGTGCATCAGGCGGTGGTAGTGCAACGGGAGGTGATGGTAGTGCTAGTGGACTTTCAAGAGCAATGGTGAAAGATAGATTCAAGACCTTCAATGCGCAATTTGAGGAGCTTCATCAAAGGCAATCTCAATGGACCGTTCCTGACAGCGAGTTGCGTGAGTCTTTAAGGCTGGCTGTTGCTGAAGTTCTCTTGCCCGCATATAGATCTTTTCTAAAGCGCTTTGGGTATGATTCTCATCCTCGTGACCTGCTTCTTCTTCTGGCTTCTCCTTATTATCTTACTTTAAAAGAATCCATCTTTTCTTTCCTTCACTCATAGCAACGAGTACTGTTTTGCGTGTTACAGGCCCATGATTGAGAATGGAAAAAACCCTCAGAAGTATATTAGGTACTCTCCTGAAGACCTTGATCGCATGATGAATGAATTCTTTGAGGGTAAGACATGGAATGAGCAAAAACGGTAAACATTTGGAAGAACAAATTTAGTATATCGCACCATTTACATTCTTGTACAATTACAAGGTCAAATAATAAGTGGCTTGATATACTGACGATCCACATTAGGCTTGTATTCTTCTTAGTTTTTGTTGTTATTTCCCAACTACCGAATCTGAGAATGTTTCCTTCAAGGCGTATATGTATGTGCACACGATGACCTAACAAAATGTACAACGTCCCTCTTATGGGGGATAAACAAATGAAAACAATTTTTTAATAAGAATATGTTCATTTTCTTTTCTTCCTTTCCCTTCTTTTGGTACCAAATTACCAACTGGTTGGGAACTCCAAAATCCATTGGTCATTTCAAATAACAAAGGACCTTACTGAGGGGAAAGGCGAAGTGGCAGGTCTTGTTGGTTGTGGAATGAAAAAGGCATTATCTCCTGATGTGTTCTTTAGAAAGTGTTCACGGGTTCTTATCGTTTTCATGCTGTTCTTGGAATAAAAAGACTAATTCTAGAAATTTTGAACCAACGTGCCTCGATAATTTTTAGAACCAGTTAGACATCGACGCCGCGATTCCTATAGTCACTTCAAGAATTATTTCACAACTTTCTAGCGTTTCTTTATTTAATTGTTTCGACAAAATACAGAAGTTACATTTTAGTCCTCCTATAGTGCTTTTTTATCCAAGTATCGCCCATCAGCCCTCGACAAAATAATTTTGGTGGGAAGAAACTAATTTGCTCCTCGTCGTTGACAGAAGCCTTTTCTTCCTTTAGCGACAGCAAAACAATCCAAATCCTTAAAAAATTATCCAATAGCCAACCGGATCTTCTACATAGATTTATATTTGGGTTTGCCATGGTGACATGATTGCTGCTCAGTATTGTCTAGTTAGCAAGTCTCTGTCCAGCTAAAAATGATGCTAGAGCATATATCAATCTTATCCTACAGCTAGGGACGAACATTCTTATCTTAAAGCCTCAAACAACCTTTCCTGTGACACCGTTATTTAACCATTTTGAAGCTAGTGGTCAAAATAACCATTTTGTGGCTAATGGCCAAAATGATCAACAGCCTTTCCTGTTAATTTCTAATTAGCTCTCTAATATGCACTCCATGGCTTCTTCTGGTAATCTTCAATCCAAAAATGCGATAGCCTATGCTAATTATGCCTCGAGCCTCACTACTTTTTATCGACTTATAGTAATTTTAAATAGCGAGACACGATTGTAAAAACGATCGAAATCACGGTTTATAAAGATATTAAAATATCGATCACGACAATGGATATTGTGAATACATTAGTTATATATATATATATTTTAATAGTTTTACTAATTAAACATAATGATAACATCTTTAATAGTTTAATATCATACAATAATAATTAATAGTTATAAAAAAAATTATTAATAACATTTTTAATAATTTAACATATCATAAAAACTAACAAAATACATTACAATTTCAAAAGATAAGATTTTACATTTGACAAAAAATAATAAAATATATTAGAATTTCAAGATGTCGGATTTCACATGAATAATATCTAAAAAAATGTATGATAGATTCAATTTTTTTTTAAAAAAAAAGAAGAAAAATATTTTAAAAAAGAAAAAGAAAAAAAATTAAATATAATAATATTATATAATGATAATACCATTATTTGTACGAAATGGGATCAAATATACCTAATAGCTTTTCTCGATTTCAAATCACAATAACACAGAAGTTTTTCTATACTATATTTTTCCTATGTTACACATCGGTGCTCGGTGCTCAACTTAATGACATAGTAATAAGAACACGTGAAGGAGATTTGATCCAAACAAGGAACAACACAAATTTATTTTAGAGGTCCAAATGGTCCTCACCTAAACGGAACCAAATTGCGAGGAGGGTAAATTAGTAAAAATGCCAATGGAAAACCGCTCCCTCCAAAAGAACCTCTCAGACAGTTGGTTATCAACCGTTGGTGACCCAAACCTTCCAAATTATTATATTTATAAATATTACGCTTTTTTTTTATTCTCACAAATTGAAGTTGTTAGTCTTCGAATTGGAAGCAACACCATCAACGAGTGCATTTGTACTATGAAAAATCATAAATTTTCGAGTCAACAAGTTCAGTTATCTATATACACAAGGTACATATCCGTTTCATCCAGCAATATCTTCACAAGTTTTACTGTTTTTTTTCCCTCAAATTTTCACTGTATTTCCTACTTGATCAGAATTAGGGATTGAACAAATTAATATGAATGAAAATGGAAGAAGTTAAAAGATGCGTATAGGATTTTAAATCCTGTTAAAAACCAGAAAGAGATCCTTTTCTATTGCTTCTGTTTTCTGTCTTTTTTTTCCCCCCTTTTTAATAAAAGATCACTATGCCATATGTGTTACTGTAAGGATCGCATTAAAAATTCTGTTTTAGAGTTATAATTTATAAACTTTGTTAGAACATTTTAGGCCAATTAGATTCTAAATCTGTAGTGGATTGAAGAAATTAATTGTACCATCTCTTCATTATCAGACTATTTTAAAAAATTGGAGTCCTTCCTATGATTTTCCTGGAAGGAAAGATATTGTTAGAGAAACAAAAATAAATCAATTCTCATTTTTTTGCAGAAAGAACAATGGCATCGTTGAAGTCTGAAGACTGTGGAAGCATTTGCCAGCTTGCTCTTTTCTTGCTTGCCGTGGTGGCAGGAGTATCAATCATCACATTAGGACTTATGATGAACTCAAAGTACAGTCCACGAACACAGCAACAGCCTCTAGTGATCAGACTCAATTCTTTCTCTGTATCGGACCTTAACGTATCGAATTCCATATCTGGGGCCAATTGGGATGCCATGTTATTGTTCGGGAACCGGCACAGTTATTTCGAGATTTACGTTGAAAGTTTTGAAAGTTATGTTTACTATAATCATCAAGACGCTCTATCGTGTGCATTAGTGGAGTCAATTCATTTGGGGCCTAAAAAGCAGAAATTGGTGCAGATCAAATTTAATGCCACTGGCTGTGGAGGGGGTGAACAGCCTTTTATCGAGGAAAGGGTACTGAAGGAGATAAAGAGAGATGGAGATAATGGAACATTGCATTTGGGGTTGATGTTGAATTTTCAGGTTTCTTTTAGGAAAGGACCTTGGTCTTGGGTCTATTGGTTGAAAGCTAAATGTAGTGACTTGGTTCTGTTGTTTGAAACTGTTCCAGGCGCTGGCACGATGACTGGTGACGAGCCCAGAGCATGCTTGGTGCCATTGCTCAAGTGATCTTGACCTTTCTGTCGTTTCTTTCCTTGTTCTTAATTAATATTATTTTCCCTTTTCTTTTCCTTCCTATTGAATTTTTGTATTTTTTAGGAATAATACTGCAGCTGTAATCAACACAATTTGCACTTGAAAATTCACAAAAAAATCACATTGTTTGAATCGCAGAGCGTTGTTTTCTCTGAAGCAGTTTTGGCGTTGCAGTCTACAACCAAGAATTGATCTATCTAGTGTTGCCGCCAAAAATTTCAGACGGCCTACAGGGCTGTGCACCATGGAATCCATCACCTGTAGTTTTCTTGGTCATATGTAATATCATCTATTTCATCGAAAAAAGGCAGAAACATTCACTAATAATTAATCTGAATTTAAACTATTGCCAATCCTTAAAAATAAAAAAGAGCAGCATTTTTTTCAGCCATTGGATTACTCAATAGGATAAGCAATGAAATATTTGGGGTCCTTCTCAACATACGTAGACATGTAAAATGTAAAAGTAAACGTGGGGAATTTAGTTGGAAACAACTAAGGAGGAGTATATTCTTACCAACATAATTAATTTGATTTGATTTCGGTCTTTACAATTAAATCGAATTAAAAACTTATCATGATTAACATTTTAATGTCAACAAATTAAGAAGTTTTGCGATGCATCTCTCAATTTTTCTTGGAGGCTTCATATAAAATACAGCTTGAAATTGTGTACTATTTGTTTAACCTTATTAGTTGTATTTAGCTGCCAAAGAAAGAAAGAGAACCCAATGGCTAATATGGCCAAAGACACCAATATCATCGACAGGACAACCAACCCATTCCATTTGTCTATGTTAGCTTAAACTTAGCATACAACACACTATGGACGCGTTTATGCCACCCACGATTCTCTATGCTCTTCTTCTTTTCTTCTTGGTTCCATCCCCCAGAATTAAAATCTCTCGCTCTCTCTCGCTCTCTCCATTGGAAATTGTTGAGAGAGAGATCATTAATCAGTATGGCTTCTGAATCCACTCAAAATCATCAACAAAATAAGGGAGAAAGCCAATCATCCGAAAGCACCAATCATCATGTTCCACCTTCAGGAAGCCATAATTATCCAGGGGCAGGGTATCCTCCAGCAATGGGTTATCCTCCTGCAATGGGCTATCCACCACCACCGGGACAATATCCAGGCTATCCGCCGCCCGGCTATTATCCTTATGCACAAGTATCACCACCTCCACCAGCGGCAGCAGCCTATTATAATGCAACATCGCATCAACAACAAGGATATCAAAGGTCATCAGGTTTCTTACGATGCTTCCTGATAATGACAATATTCGTGGTAATGTTTATGTTTACGGCAACCATCATTACGTGGCTTGTATTGCATCCTCAAATGCCTGTTTTTCATGTCGACAACTTCTCGGTTTCAAATTTCAATGCCACCTTGCCCATCTTCACTGCTGATTGGGAAGCCAATGTAACAGTTCGAAATCCAAATACCAGATTGAAAATAGATTTTGGTCAAATACAGAACTTTGTGTTCTACGACGAAGATTATCTTCTTGCTTCTGCTATTTCCCAGCCTTTCTCCCTGGAAACAAAGACAGACAACGTAATACATGCCAAGTTATCGGCCAATAACAAGGATAACTCGGTGGAGAACTGGGTGGTGGACAAATTAACCAAGGAAAGGAGCAATGGAGCAGTGAGTTTTAATTTCAGGATGGTATTTTGGACTACGTTTAGATCTGGTTTAACGTGGAAAAGGCATTTAACCATGAGAGTTCTGTGTGAAGATATTCAGGTTACTTTTGCGGGTGCTTCAGGTAATGGAAATATTGCAGCCAATGGACATAGGGATTGCTTAGTTTTCCCTAGGTAATTTGCATGTCATAAACGAGAAAGAAAGGGGAAAAAAAAAAGTTTATACGTTAAAACGAGTCTATTTTATCTTTCAATTTCCTCTTAAGCTTGTTAATTATCATCTATGGAGATCAATTTTGAAATTCTGGAATCACTAGAAAAAAATAGTAGCAAAAGTGAAGTTCTGTGGAACGTATAGAATAAAAATATACTTGTTTTTTTTCTTATTCTTTTAATTTCCTGGTTGTTTTAAATCGATATGTTCCAATTTTCATTTATTGGTTTTATTATTTATGAGCAATTTCGGATCAAATGAAAGGAAAAGAAAAAAGAAAATGAAATTAGCATAAAGTTAGAGATGAAAAATATTGCTACTCCGATCCTCTAGTCATGGTGACGTGATGTTTATTTAATTTAAATTATTTTATTCAAACCTCAAGAAATTAGTCTCTGCTTTATTTTTTATTTCTGAATTCAAATATTTGGTCATTAATACTTAGAAGAATTAATTGAATTTTTTTAGATGCATTGGACCGATATGCAGAGTATGTTCTTAAAATCAGTAGTAACGATAGTTAATCTTAATTATCGTGTAAATTAATTTGAATATATCTTTATTGTAAAAATAAATATTGAATTCAAAATGAATGTGCTTGATTTTACTATCTGAGAAAAAGAAAACTTGATCGCATATTATTTGAAAATAGACCTGAAACAGTAGCGTCAATTACATTTTTTTCGAAAATAAGAGGATCCAACTTTGATTTTTTTAACCTTGTGTAATAACATTTTTGTAATAAATTCAATATTATCTTTAATGAAACATGAGTTAAGTGTAAGTGTCAATTATAAGGTTAAAAACAAAACGTGTATGGTGGAAAAACGTACAACATTAAAATTAGATGTAAAACGTAAATGATAAAAAAAGAAGAAGATATGTTAACACATTCAAATCAGAAGCTGTTATTTTTTTTCCTAAAAAAATAAATAATAATCTGATCACCCTTAAGTTTCACGTGTCCAAGAGAAAGATGACGAACTCTCAGTGTTATTATTGTTATTATTAAAAAAAAAAAAAAAAACCAACCTATCACAATATTGTTAAGTTTCAAAATGAGTAATGGCAAGCTACTTATATGTTATTTTAACATCAATTTACTAATGACATGACTTCCATGGCATTCAAACATTTTCAGATGTTTATTTTATTATGTTCTATAGCACCATCAAAATTTCGGAATGGCAAAATTATTGACATACCCAATCACAAAATGCGATTACGAGTGCATCACGTTGCATGTGATGCAGATATCTCAAAAGCAAATGAAGTTTATAATAATTGTTTTTCTTGATTTATTTATTTTATGACGAGGATGTAGATTGGATAATTCCTGTATAGATGTATAGAAAACTCAATGCGATTACGAGTTGAAACGTGATTCATGTACCATTGGCAGTCCATAAAAATAGAAGAAGAGGAATTATTGTGCGTTATAGGAAGTGGAATTAAACTATTGAATAACAAACCACAAAAAAATAATCATGATTTTCTTTCAATAATCAAATGTATTTTTGATTAATTTATATACCAATCAAAATTAATTTTTTATTTTTTTTAATGATTTGAATGATACACTCTATTACCGGCTTGGTGTATTTCAAATTAAGAAGATAAGGAAGGAAACAAATTTTTTTGACTACATATATATATCCGATCTATCTTATCTACATTTGGTGTTATAAAATCATAAAAGGCAAAACACGTAGGAATGAAAAAGGAAAACGAAGAAGCCAAAGGTAATAGCAAAAAAACATTAAATGTGGCAAATGAAAGGGCGCACAAATAAGGTAGGAAAAGAATAGGTAAAAGAACAACACAGCAGCACTAGCCAACAATTGTAGAACAATAAAATAGACACTAATTTTTTTTTTTTTTTGTATCCATAATGCCACTAAATCTATAAGTACAATAGAAGGAACAGTGGCAATATAATGTTTTATGATTTTTTTTTTAACTATTTTTGTTAATTGTTCATTTTCTACGTACTTAAAATGTATAATATTGCTAATTTCAGTGTTAGTAGTTGAGATGGGAAGCATTGAATTTACTTGGTTTTGTAACCAAGTCATTGACAATATTTTGTGAGCACTTGGACTATTCTATTTTTATGCTTCTTATTTTTGTAGCAATGAAGGATTTTATGACTTCTTTCTGGGTTTTTTTTTTTTTTTTTTTTTTTTTTTGTAGATTTTAAATGCTTGTACATGATTTTTATATTACCAAGTAGAGTTGACACATAGTGTCTCCTCAACAACATAGGCCTAATGTTTTAGGCTCCATAGCCGAAACATCAAGCCTTTCATCTTTATTTTTATTTACTTTATGCACTAATTAGGTCCTATGATAGATTGAATAATTATTTATTTTAGGTTATTTTAAATTGTGATTATCATTTTATTTGATTCAATTGTGCCCTTAACAATTAAATTCTTTTTATTTTTTATATTTTTTGTATTTTTATGAATTAATTCTAATAATGAAAATAAATTAAAAATTAAATAAAAATGGGATAAAATCAAAATAAGAAAAAAAAAGTAAAAATAAAGTGGGGGAAATTTGGTTTATAACAATAGTTAAGAAGTTTGATGAAAGAGCTAAATATGTTATTGGAAGAGGTAATTGAGATTTATGTTGACAACAAATAAGCACTTATCTTGACAAAAAAATACTATCTTTCATGAAAAGAGTAACCACATAAATACTCAATATTATTCATCAGAGAAAGTGTTGCAAGAAAGAGGGTCCAATTGAAGTTCATGAAATTCCAAGACCAAATAGTCGACATTCTCACTAAATCACTCAAGAAGAATGAGTTCCGCAAGTGACGAGTCCTACTTGGAGTTACCAAATTAAGTTTAAAGGGAGATTTTAGAAGTTAAACTTGATTTGGTCCAAGTCTAAACCGCAAGTCCATAACTCAAAACCTAAGTCTATGTTCATTTATAATGTGCACAAAATCTAGCATTGTCAACATTCAAGAATTCTCTTACAGTTTTTCTATGAGTCTTTTTAGCTCTTCTAGGTGCGTTTATAATGTGCTTATCCTTTGATTTACTAGAACCATCTTTAAGCTAATATAAATACGGCATTTTGGCTATAAGTTCATGTGTGCAAAAATTAAAAAGTTAATCAAGTGTTATAGAGAAAATGAGTGAAAGCATGAAGGTCTATTGTCTATAGTAGTGAGTGATTCGTATGTACAAAAATACTTAAGTGAAATATATTTTTGTATTTTGTCCCTTGTATATATTTGTCTATCTAATTACTTATTCCTTCTCCCATCAATTCTTGTGTGTATGAACCTCAAGTATTCTTTTGACCTTTTGAAAAACATGTCTACTTTCTTTAATATCTTCAAATCTTTTTGAGTTGAGATTTGAAAAAAATTCCTAATTTAGCTATTGAAACTCGATTATCTGATCATTTGTGTATGATATATCGATAAAACAATCATGGTAAAGTTAGCATATGAAACTGCATATTTCAAAATCATATAAATTTTTTGGTTTGTAATTTAACTCGGATTTTGTATATCCTGTTTATTCTAATGTAGGTTTTTTTGAATTGTGTATGACACTGTCTAAGATTGTTAATGCTTGACATTGGAGTCTGTACAAAATATATTATTGCTGTTTCATTAATCTAGAGTGCTTCTAAGCCTTCTGTTCTGCTATCGTATGGTGGATTCAATGCAGTTGCTTCTGTAACAGCTTTTTAACTCACTAGATATAAAAGTAAGTACTTGTTTGATGCATGAAATAATTTGTGCCTCACTTTCTGACATTTGTTCTCGGAGTAAGTAAATTTGATCTTGCTTTACACTTTATATTATTAGTTGTTTATTGCTTGTGACACCAAAATATGTCTATGCATTACAGGTTTTTCTGCCACGTTTTTCTTGTTGGTACTGATTCTAGCTTTGTTTTCATATTATATACTTAGATAGGTTATGATGATGATACTGCAATGCAGTCAAACTTCATGTATTTTTTGCCAGTGGTTGAATAATTCTCAATCATTTTAACACTCTGAAAGGTTTTTGATATTATGGAATTCAGTATCATTGGTAGTGACTTCTTGCTTTTATGTACGAAGTCATATGTTCAAATCTTAGTTCTGCTAGTAGTAGTAGGAGTTTTAGGTGTATAAGTTAAGTAGAAAAAAATTAAATAAATAAACTCACTTCGGTTGTTATGTAAGAGATCACGGATTCAACACCTAGTTATGCTAGGGGATCGATCTTTCGGTGTGTGAGTTTATAAAAAAAAAAAAAATTCAGTATGTTGGGACTTGGGACAATGACAAATTCATCTCGATGGTTATGTATTTTCTTTCTCCGAGATGCAAGTCATTCTGATTTCTTGAATATGGATGAAGATAAGTCCTTATCAGAAGCTTACAGCTGATATGCATGGCTAGTTTTGTCCATGTGAACAGATACAAGCTTCGGCCACAGTGCTACGTAGGTAATTAGAAATGGCTTTAATTAGCTTGCAAGAACCATGATTTTTCAACACTCAACTCTTTTTTCGGTATTTATTGTACCATATATTAACCCCATTCAGATTATCTACAATTCAAAATGTTTTTCATAAATTCTGTTTGCATTGAAGGGCATATAATGCTCTAGTTTCGATTAGTGTGCATATATGTGGGACTTCTGATTACTCGTTTGGAGAGCGTAAAGATCTGAAGTTTGGATTAACCCTTGCCTGCTGCTGTGGAAGCTTTGTTTCTAATTTAGCGATTGCCTGATGACTGTCATGTTAAGTTGCTTTTTTATATCCCCGACATGAAATGGATTGTCTTGATGCATCCTTTATAAATCATATTTTAAAATTTCACCTAAGTTTTAAATTGTTGATTTGAGATAGTCCTTTATATGATATCAAAGTCTTGTTGACCAAATGGTTAGGAGTTTAAATCTCACCACTCTTCTAATTAATTAAGCACAAAGAAGTGTGGTCCTTTACAAATTTTAAGCATAAAGAGCTTTAATCTAAGGAGATGTGTTAGAGAGTCATATAAATCATATCTTGAGATCTTATATAATAATTAAAGCTTTTAGGTTGAGATGGTCCTTTGACAATATAAGCACTAAAATTTAATATGTGGAGCACATGAGGTGGATGGCCTAGGACATTTACTGGAGTGATTTGTGATGAGCTGCAAATATTAACATTAATGTGCTTGCCCTCTATTCGGATAGCTTATGAGACCTTCTGGTTTTGGTACGTTGTTGGTATTTTCAGATGCAAGAGTCTTTCAGGATACTGCTTTGTCTATGCGGGATTGCAAGGGGATGCTTAATTTGGCATGTACTATGATCGATGTTTTATGCCTAATGAAATCCTTGACAGAAAAGGAAATCAATATAATTGAATCGGCGAGGGTCATGAGTTAATCTAGATATAGCGTATCCATTGTAAGTGCGCAACAATTTCATGGATCACTTGAGGCACAAAGCTGTTGTACATGGATCGTGTTGTTGTTTTTATACTGCGAATTTACTTGAAACGTGACGGTGGAACTTTCCTCTGGTCTATGTGTTGGTTAATGCTATGTATCTGGTCTTGCTGGTTGGGAGACCTCTCACCCGTTCTTATTCTTATCTTGCTGCACAGACTGCACTTGTCTCAGATGGTGCAGCGTTATAAGCAACTGTCAATCCCTGTCCTAGGGCGTGAGAGATCAAGGTCTCTGCATGGTTATGGAAGTAGAAAGTTTGGTTACTAGTGACATCCTAGCTAGCATCAAAGCAGATCTTTGAGGAAAGTTTTCAATTCAGTTGTATGTAGTTTATAACTAACGACAGGCACCTGTGTCTGTATGAAGCTCAGACAGAACATAGCATTGCAGCTCACATGCATTTAAGGATTCTAAGCTTCATCATAATTTAATATGTATTCAGTGATATTGTTTTGTTCTGTGTTTTATTTCAATACATGGTGCACTTTTTTCTTCTGCGACCTATGAAGATGGCGCTGAGGTAGGACTTGAATATGCATCAGTTAAATTCACATCAGTAACATAATGAACATTTTTCAAATGATTGTTAGCCTTTCCATTATTGCATTGAGTTACAAGTTCTTTATTTTTATTTTCATTTCTTTTATACTTATTATAATATTAATAGGACATTGACTCCACTCTGGTCTATGTAACAAGGGGAGTGGAACCTGCTCTGTCTTAGGTTGCCTAACTTAGATGATCTGGCTTTTAACTTATTTTTGAAGCCCAACGTAATGAACCAAATGGTCCTGGGGTGTCCTTTATAAACATTTGGTATGGACATGATAACATGCCTATCACGATAAGAGGGGCCACATGATATTGCCACCGGTAGGGCATGATCAAGACCCTGGTGACTCTATTAGGAAAGAGAAAGAGTGAGGTTAACGTTATATCATGTGTCTGGAATATTGTTTCCATTATGATCAACGTTTGGTAGGAAACTTCCAATCTTTCCAAATGGATTTGGAAGCAAATTGGAACCCAAAGACCTTGAAGAAAATATTTTAGAAATGGGTCGATAAAAATATGTGCTGGAAAGCGTGAACCATGGGAAAACATCAAATCCAACTTCGAATTTTCATCACTCTTGTCTTTGAACTTGGTAGTATTAATTAATTTACTTGGTCCACATTTTTTTAGCAAGTACTAATGCTCTTGTATATGTGTGAACAAGGGCTTAACTTCTATATTCTTTTGAAAAATGGAAGCCTCCTGTGACTTATACAGCACTTCAAACCGATTTGGGTCTTTGGATATGAAGATAGAAGCAAACAGAGAGGAAGATATCAAAATTATCTTTTAAGTATATATTGATTCAAATATATATATATATATATATATTTGAATTTAAAATTGTTAGAATTAGAAAACTATTTTTTAGAAACTTTTTTAATTTTATTTTATTTCTAGTTTTTTTAAAGATAAGTTCAAAAAATAAAAGCATGTTTTAAATGTTTACTGATAAATTTAATGAACTTTATTTATTTATTTATAGGTAAATACTCTTGAAAAATAGAGGAAAATAATTTTTAACTTGTTTTTTAAAATTAACAATCAACCGGATACATCATTACATTTAACAAATTTGGATAAAATTTATTTAAAAATCGATATTTTAAGGTTTTAATTATATAAATTAGTAATAAAGATCCAAAATTATTAAATTGCAATAGAACGGAGGTAATTTTTGTCGTAACACCCTTACTTTTTTAAAATACCCTTCTATTATGTTAAATTTGAGTTCCAATTTTTTTAAAAAGATAAGTATATTTTATAAAAATGTAATATTTAAAATTTTAAATAAGTAATTATTTTATAGCATATATAAATAGAAAAGAATATAATTTATTCAGGAAACAAAAAAAAAAAATATATATATATATATATATATATATATAATTTAGGTTGTGGATTTAAATATGTTTGTTCTTTTCACTATTACAAATGTTGATTTCTTCATGTTCAAAATTAAGCTCATCCAAACAAACGGTTATCGAAATTAAACATTATCAACCAAAACATACATTGTCAAAAGCTAAGTATGAGATCAATTAATTCAGTTTCTGTTTAAAAGATATATAAAGATAACTTAGGATTCCAAAAATCCCTTTCTTTCATATTCTATACATCTTTTCCATCCTTTTGATTTTGGAGTTTTCTGCCGCGAGAATCCCTACCCATCAAGGGTTCTTGCCCTTTATTCCTGATCAATCCTGACGTCGCGGTATTGTCTCTTTCGCTAGCCAACTAGTCGATGTCGATGAGCAAAGCCATGGTCACACTCCATTCTCATGTTAAACCTAGAAACGAAGGTCGAGCGTGCCGGCCACGCACAAATCAAATGGTTACATTAGGGCTAGCTAGCTCTATCCTAGTGGATAGAGCCTTCCATTTCATGGTTGCAAACATTAAAAAATGTTAGACATTAAAAAATAGTGAAAAAATTGGATTTTTAGAGGTTCGAACTTCGAAGAATATCTGTTGTAGGGACTTTTATGTACACCAATATGGCCATGGGAATCAGCCTAAATGTCAGTGCATTGCAAAGTAGAAGAAGCCTTTCGTTCCCGGATAGGATATTCTACCCACTGGAATAAAACTACCACATGTATCTGTAGGGATATCCTTGGCTTCTTACTTCTGTTTCATTGACGGTGCCTCACCTTCTAATTTCTTGTTTTTGTTCACAATCAGTACACAAAATTTTGGGCTGTCCTCTTTGCAGCTGTACATGGTCCTACTCGAACGAGAATTCTTTTGTGGTGGAACAAAAAACAAACAGTCGAATATATACACACACACCACTACTTACAAATATTTTTTTTAAAAAAAATTAAACTAAACTTGTTTGCCATTGGAGTAAAAATTACCACATTAATTCAAAAGGATAGACGCATTTAATCAAAATGTCAAAATAATTTGTGCTACTCAAAAGTCCAGCTGCAACTCTCCCTTTTAGAAATTATATATATTTATAATGAGGTAAAACAGGTACTTTAATTTGTTTGTAATTATTTGAGGGCAAATCCATCCAGCCTTAAGATGAAAGATTGCTCACGGCAAGGAGAAAGAATCGTTGCCATTTACCAATGTTAATTAAAATGCAAATTTCAACATTTCAAAAAAAAATTCTTGATTTAATTAGAGTCTCTTTTCCCCCATCCTAATGTCATTTTCCATCTTTTTTCTCCTTTAGCTCCTGTTTCCGACTTTTGGAGTCAATAATGGTGGATCACATGCCCTGCCTGTAATTTATTGATGCAATTTTATGACTAATTTGTGGTTCTCAACCAGTCCAAAAATGCACTTGCTCTGAATCTTCCCCTCCATTAAGTAGTACTATGTTTCAGTCCTCTCCTAATTTTATATGTATTTGATCAGTTGGTTCAGTATGCATGTGTTTCAATTAATTAGGAAATATGGTCGTCGTACCAAATATATATTAACAAAAAAAAAAATTTAGAGTAAACCAACCATTCTTTAGATATAATATTTTAGGTTTAAATCAAGAAAATTCAGTGTGAAAGTGCTCACCATCTATTCTTTAATACGACCCTTTTTAAGCAACTTGCTGATGACTGAGGATGGTAGGATATAGCTAGCTAGCTATGCTCCTCATAATTTTTTTTAAAAAATCAAGTTAGTTGGGGAGCCAATTTGTTCAGAGAAAAGAAAAAAACAAAACGTTTCATTAGACGGACTCTTTCAACAGATCATCGTACCGTATACTTAAAAAGCAAACATATCTGATAATTAAACACTAAGATCCCACGTAAATTACCAAATATAATTGTTCTTCACTGTTAATTAAGCAGGATGCGATAATTGGATAAACAAATAAACAAAAATGCCAGAGCAACTGGGTTTTTTCATGACAATATATTATGCTGCATTTATTTAATTTCGCCCTGATACTCTATCTCCTATCTAGCTAGCCATACTAATTAATTTTTCTTTGAATGATGGTACTCGTTTTAACTTACTAATTAAGTTTTGAGTCAGTCGAGGCATAGTTATTTAAATTTTGTTCCTTAGATTGTAATGATTAGTGAAGCATATGTATATATCTATTAATTTAGACCCACAATTTTATAAAGTCTGATCAGAGTAATTAAGGTGACAGAAGTTTCTGAGAAATTGTTCTACAGCCATGTAGCTCCTTGGAGCTGACCGAAACGTTGAAAAAAAAAAAAAACAGGGGAGTAAATATGAAGGTTGAGCTCACATGGCTGCATTTTTTAACTTCCACGCAACATCGGTTGGACTTTGAATTAATATATGATTGCAGCTAACTACGGTGATGTGGATTTTTGAACTTTGGGCGACATGTAAACAGACGTTTGCCGTTCTTTTTGAAAAGGAAGTCATTAATTAGTCAAATGGCAATCTAGGGTTTTAAAGATTGTAATCAAGAAGGAAACAAAAAAATTGCAAAAGAGAGAGGTATGTGTTTTGGAATACAAAATATTGGTAGGTGGGACGTCAACAAACCAAATTTATAATAATAAAGATGAAGAAAGATGAATAGAAAAAGTTTCTCTTCTTTTAATTTATCATGGTAGCGACACTTTAAATCGATGAGTTTGTTGGTCTTTCTGGTCCTCTAACTTCACCAACCAGACTATTTTATCTTGACTCCAAAAAGTAATTTATTGGTAATTGATATAATTATAGCAATATGAAAAATGATAGTGAGAATTACACGACCAATCATAGTTGTTAGCAGTAATAATTAATAATTTAAAGAACCAATGAGCTAGTGACATTTTGTTTATATTTACAAAATCACATATTCAAATTTTAATTATTTTAAAAATAAAAAAATTAATAATTCGAAGAATTTAGTAAATTAAAGGAATTGAAGGACAGTTCGAGTTAATAATTTTACATTTTTTTTCTTATGAATGAATTAAATTTTACATTTTGATTTATGTGGCCAAACATTTGCTCGATCTTGTACCAAAAGAAGAAAAGAGAATAAAATTTGTAACATGCACGTAGATAGAAAGTATTTTCAAACTTCTTTTCATTTTTCCTTTTTTTTTTTTTGAAAAAAAATAAAATTTTAAGAGTACTTTTATTGATGACTTTTTTCTTTTTTCTTTTAATTCTTATTTTTAATTAAGAGCACACATATTTTTATGAAGATAGATAATTACTCAAAAGTAGAATGTAAAAAATTAGATAGGTACTTACTAAAAATTCTAATTATGGTAACGGCACTTTAAATCGATGAGTTTGTTGTTCTTTCTGGTCCTCTAACTTCACCAACCAGACTATTTTTTCTTGACTCAAAAAAGTAATTTATTGGTAATTAATATAATTATAGCAATATGAAAAATGATAGTGAGGATTACATAAGGGATCATAGTTGTTAACAACACTAATTAATAATTCAAAAAACCAATGAGCTAGATAATAATTCAAAAATCCCATGAACTTCTAGTTTATTGATAATGATTTTATATATATATATATACAATAAGTCACATGTTTAAATTCTAATTTTATTAGAAGTTTTGAATTTAAAAATTTAAAAATTAATAATTCGAAGAATTTAGCAAACCAAAGAAATTGTAGGACCTGTTCGAGTTAATAAGTTTACCTTTTTTTCCTTATGAATGAATTAAATTTTACATTTTGATATATGTTGCCAAAAATAAACTCGATCTTGTACCAAAAGAAGAAAAGAGAAAAGAAATTGTAACATGCACATAGATAGAAAAGTATTTTCAAACTTCTTTTCTTTTTTCCTTTTTTGTTTTTTTGAAAAAAAATCAATTTTAAGCATACTTTTACTGATGATTTTTTTTTCTTTTTAATTGTTATTTTTAATTAATAACATGTGTATATTTATGTTAAGATAGATAATTACTCAAAAATAGAACGTAAAAAATTAGATAGGTGCATACTAAAAATTATAATTATGTATTCCACTGCATAAACTTTTTAATTGTAATTCGTCTTATTGATATTCAATCAACAATACAACTACAAATTTATAATAATTCATTAAAAAAAAAAACATCATGCATTTTGCTTGTATTGGTGGAAGTATTTTTTGCCCTGGTTTAAGGGACACATTCATTGATGCTGGGTCAGTTGTAAATTGAATTATTTTAACAATAAACTTTAGAAATTTTAATTTATTACTAGCAAACAATTCTAAAAGTTCTTCGAATTTATAATTGCGGTGGCTATCAGCCTATCACTCTTTTGAGAATGCTAATGGCAAATTCAAACCATACTTGGGAAGATTCAAACGATTTAAGGGGAAAAAGGGTACAAAAAGTTTCTAAGTAACAAAAAATGTTGAGAAAGTTTGTGTGCTTTTAAGCCGTAAATAGAGCAAAAAATAAAAATAAAAATAAAAAAAAGGGTGAGCTTTGAATCACAAATCATTTGGTGTATCTAACCTTAATTAATCATGAGAAATGGTTGCTAATATTTATAATTCATTGATTCTTTATCCCCTGCAGTCAGTCACGTTAGGCTTTGGCAGGTAGACAGAAAGTAGATTCTAGAACCCCAAAGAAAGTCGGTAAAGATGAGATTGGCAACTTCTCTGTTATTGGTGACTGGGCCCCAGCCAGTATATCCTTGATACGTGTCCCTTGGTCTTCGTGAACACTATTGAACGGTGATAAAAGTACTTAATCAAATTGAGCCCTTTATAATTGAAGTGGCTAAGGATGATAGAACAGTATGCAATGATAACACAAATAATAAATGAAGTCTCGAATTATGGAAATCCAACTGTTGAAATTTTATTGGTCGTTAGGCATTCATTCATTTTCTTTTCTGGCCTTTTTGTCTTTTTACTGAGTTTGATTAACAAAAAAGCAACATCGTTTTGTTGTCTAGAGAAAGCACAACCAAGGGGTTATTGCGTCTTTGCATCTTTTTTGCATTATTGGCCTTAACTTTTGAAAAATGCAGGCCATAAGGTTTTGGATATTAATATGGTTTCAGGTTTAACAACAATTATCAACGTCGATTGTTGCATTAAATCATGAATGAAAATCCAGCAATCTACTCTGTTGTTCCCATGAAAAACGACTACGAGGGATCCTATTGATTTTATTGCGAAATAAATACTAACCTAAATAATTCTAAAAATCAAAACTAGTAGCCAATAAATATTACTATAAAACTAGAGAAGATACAAAAACAAGTGTATGGTAATTATTATGCTATGACTTTTCTTCTCCACTAGACGGAGATTGACGTGTCTGTCTCAACATTAACGACAGTAAATAACTGGCCAGAGCTACTTATTTGATGGGAGTATCTCAGTATTGGTTTTAGGTCAACCAATTTGCTATATGCATTTAAAACTATACTTGTCAATTTTTTGTTGGGTGAAAAATAGCAACTATGAACTTTTCAAAACCCAATGACATAAGAAAATTACGTAGATTCTCTCATGTCCACACATAAGTTTTTTTTAAAAGACTCATTGACGCATCAATTTTAAGTTGAAGAGAGTAAAAATTAAAGGTCTGATCAGGGCATTAATTCTGTACTAAAAAGTCTCAAACATTTTTTTTTTGTTACAACGTTAACTACAATCTACAAATTATAAATAACAACCTTTTACATGTATTTTATCTCACATTTTCAATTTAATAAATTAGTATCATTACATCAAACTTTAAACCAAACCCTTCCCAAGTCCCACCACCACTGACACTACCGCTACCACACAAACTCGGGGAAAAAAAAAAAAACTTTAGAAAATAAAAGCACTAATCACCACTTCACTTCTTACTACAAGATCTTAAAATAAACACAAGCACAACGCGTTCATCGCACGACACCGTCAGTACATCTCCCATAAAGCAAAGAGCCCCGCCGCTAACATTCTATCTCCCTCAAAAGTCTTATTAACTCTGCCCTTCTCTCGAAAGCTCTTACCTCACAAAGCTCCTCTCTTTCTCTCCACTTCTCCACCACCAATATCACATCCACCATGTCAGCCAAAGACTGCGGCAACCATGGCGAGAGACGCCGAAAACTCTTCCGTCGAATCTTCGCCGGAATCCTAATCTTCCTCCTCATTGCCCTGCTCGTAATCCTCTTAGTTTGGGCCATCCTCCGTCCTTCAAAACCAAAATTCATCCTCCAAGATGCTACAGTTTACGCCTTTAACGTTTCATCTCCAAATTTCCTCACTTCCAACTTCCAAGTCACCATATCCTCTCGCAATCCGAATGACAAAGTCGGAATCTATTATGATAAACTCGATATTTATGCCACATACCGTAACCAACAAATAACTCTCCGTACTGCCTTACCTAATTCTTACCAAGGGCACAAAGAGATTGATGTTTGGTCCCCTTTTATCTATGGAACCGCCGTGCCGGTAGCTCCGTACAATTCAGTTGCATTAAGTCAAGACCAAGCTACAGGAAGTTTGTTGCTGATGATCAAGATTGATGGTCGCGTTCGATTCAAAGTTGGAACCTTTATTTCTGGGAAATACCATTTGTTTGTAAGGTGTCCTGCTTATATTCAGTTTGGTAGCAGAACTAACGGAATTATGGTCGGTGAGAACGCCGTCAAGTATCAGCTGGTAAGGAGTTGCAGTGTGAGCCTTTGAAGATGGGAGGAGAGATGATAAGAGACGATAGAAGAAGATGGTAACAAGTTATAACGCCGTTAAGTAATTATTTTCTTTGTTTTGGGTCTTTGATATTGTAGTTTTATTTTATGTGTTAATTATTATGGAATTGATGATGGGCTGTCTCTGTTGTTTAGATTATATATATACACGTTGGATCCATATGAAAGACTTCGAAATTGAAAGTGTACATTTTGCTAAAATAAGTGAGTAATTGAAGAAAAATCATCAAATAAGACAGAAAGCAAAGTTACAAATTCTGTGTATGGAAATCGTATGATTTCATATATATATATATATATATATATATATATATATATATATATATATTTCGTTTTTCTTCTTCTTCTTCTTCTTTTTTTTTTTTTGAAGTTAGTTATTAAAACGTGGGATCAATAATTCTTCTTTGATGTAGAGATAACAATTGAGTGCCTGGTGGGGGTTGTCGAGTCATTGTCGATCGTTTTTTTTTTTAACGCAATTTTTTTATTGCTACTTGGCTGTTGTTCACTTTTTTTTTCCTTAGTCAATTTCTTGGATCCTTAAAATTATGAAAAGGGTATATTTCGTCAACCGTTAGTGATTCTTCTATCTTCCCTTTTTCTAATTCTCGTCATTTGCTTTAGAGATACCTTTGATCCAAAATTTGAGATGCAAGTGATTCTTCTTAATTTTGTTTCACTCTTACGCAATAGTAGTAGCTATTGTAGGAGTAGAAGCCACCAAGCCATAGTGTTGTGACGACACTGTTGCATTAATTTGAGAAAGTGAATGTACTTGTGACTCCGAGTTTGTATTTTTACATGAAGTCTAGTTTGGCATGAGATTGGGTCAAGTGGAGATGGGTACATCAACTCTGTTCATCCTGACGGAAGGAAAGGCCCAAAATTATTTCCTTTTTTTTTAATCTTCCAAAATCATTTACCTGTCTATTTCTCAGAATAGAAACAAAAAACTTTTACGATTGGTTTTTGTTTTGTTTTATCCAATAATACATAATTAAGTAGATTGTCTTACTTATAGTGGAACTCATCGTGTGAGGACATTCAGAAAATGACAAAATTCGATCATTTGTAGAACCATACTAGGAGATTAGGAATATGTATATTAAGGCCGTTAGATTATCAGAATAGCCAGCAGCCAATAAGAATCTTGACCAACCAAAATCAGCTGAATAAAATACACCACAATACCATTCATCTAGGGAGTGGCACGCATAAAAGTTCTGGTGTGAATATGTATATATTGGCCTCGCAGGAAAGAGAATTTTAGTCTGTCCCTAATGTATGCTTAGAAAGAGAGTACTTGTACAGTATACTAGACAATAGGGGCAATGTGGAGTTTTAAAGAAAGGGAATGAGAGCGTGGATGGGTTTTGGGGTCGGTGCATGTCTCACATGGCTTTAGTGGTGGTCCTTTTCAGCCATCACCAGCTTCTACCTACTAATTAATAATGCGTGATGGAAAGGGACTTTTATTTGTCAATTCTCAAATCAAATCAATGGCCTTTATCTTTCTTTCTTTTCCGTAAGTTATCATAAGGATCCGGTTACTATCTAAGATCAGGGATTAAACCAATATAATTATGATAAATAATTGATTTTTTTCTAAATTATTTATTTTAATAAATCAAAATTAGAAAACTAATCTTTTTATATGTAATAGCATGTTTATTATTATAAAATAAAATAATCAATAATGCATTCATGGTAAAACGATGCGGACATATTTAGTAATGTATAAAATTTCTACTGGTTCAGTTCATAATTTTAGGAGGTGGACTAGATCTGTATAATAATTTCTCATTAATCACAACTTAGTCCACCCAAAACAAGCTTAATTGTTTGTATCATTGATTCTATCTATTAACTAATCGATCACCCATGTGTTATTGTAGTTTATTATTAATATATGATAGTTTTATTTATTTAAATATAGAAATTTAATTCACAACCCACCGACAACGTTACATATAATTAAAAAGAAAAAAATAAATTGCATGCTACTTTTAATTAAAAATGAGCATATTTGAATTCTCAAAAAAAAAAAAAATCACTTAAAAAAATTACAAAGGAAAAAAAAGATATGTATATGCCTAAACTTATATACATATTCTACAACAAAAAAATCGCACCAAATTGTATATTAAATAAAATTTATAAAGAAAATAGGGAGCCTACATTCATCATATATATAAGTTTTATTAAATAGATTCGAAATAGATAAAATAATTACTAATAAGTATCTTTATTAAAGGAGTTTGCGTTTAATAGTAATATTAGTATAGTTAATTTGATTTTATCATATACTAATTTGTTATTAATCTTAATATTATCAACTAAAAAAGCCACTATAGCAACATCAAAATCGAGATAAATTCTAAAAGTTGTACGAAAAAAATAACTGCTTAAAAGTTTATCAAAAAAAAGTTGAGAATACTTATTCCCAAAATTAACCAGTTATTTTTTTCTGCAAAGGCCAGGAATATGTTGTTACGGTGTGATCACATATCTCCATCGGTAGCAATAATGTGGAGTAAAATCTTGAGTTGATCAATATCGATCCTAGCAGGAACTCAACTCTAGCCGAGAATGGTCGGCAGGGGCTTTTTGGCTTTTCAGGTCACATTGGGATTGGAAGTATTAGATCTAGATTGTGATGTTCTTCGCCTAGAAAGGATAACGTTCTTCGCCTGCCTTGGAATATTTAGCTGCGTTTAGGTTGACAAAGGGTTGGGCTTGTTGACCAAAACGAGAGCCCAAATTAGGATGAATGGAATGAGGTCTAATTTGCGATCTACTTTAATGCTCCGCCGGGAGTCTCATTTATAAAAATTTTCTACTTTCTTTTTTTTAATGTCTATTTTATTTGGTCCTTTGAAAGTCAAAGTTAATAAATAACAAACTTTCACTATTACCCTTAACCGTTTTACAAATTTATTTGAAACAAGAACATAATTTGAACCATATTGTTAGGGCTGAAAATGGAATAATACATTACAGACAACTGCTATTACTATGTTGTTATCTCCTAAAAACTCGAGCTTTTTCTGCGAGGGAACACTTAAAACTAGAAGGATTGCATACAACCAAATTTTTTATGTGAAATTCTCATATAAATACACCTCCTGACTTGGATTCTTATTATGAGAGATCCATCATTCATAACTTTTAATTTATCAATCATTTTTCTTTTTAAAAATACATAAGGTTTTAATGTAAGGATTAAAACTCTTTATAAAATATAACAAATCATTAATTAAAAGAGTCCACCAACATTATATCCTAGATTGGAACTCTTAGTTTAAAATTTTTAACATCTACTTTTTAAAATAAATAAGAATAACAATTAAAAAAATAATTTCATCAATTACAATGATGATAAAAATATTTTAGAATATTAACCTTAAACTATATTTGATAGATCAATATCACCCTATATCTTAAAGATATAAATATAAACTCTAATTAAAGGATAAAACTCATAAATCAAATTTATCCTGATATAAATGTCAACTATGTAGCACGAACCAGAGAAAATTCAGATGAGTAACCAAATGATTTTAGAAAACTATGAAATTTGAAACATGATTTAAAGGCTGTATCTTTAACAAATTAAAAAAAGTCAGGTTGAAATCATGTCAGAATCTTTTCCAAATCATAAATGAACAGAACAGTCCCTATTTTAAAGACACTATTAGTTTTAAACTTATTACAATATATATATATATATATATGTGTGTGTGTGTGTGTGTGTTTGTGTGTGTGTGAACGCTAAAAATATATTTTTTATTCAATTTGACACTTATTATGATGAATGGGAACTTAATTAAAATTTTATTTTTTGTTTAAATATTAAAATAATATGAACAAAGAAACCTGAGGACTAAAATAAAACAACCAGGCAAAAATTTTAATATGGAACTGTTCATATAGAAATGAATTTCCAGTTTTTCTGCAAATTTTTACCCTTTCATAGACATGTTTTTATGCCAAAAAATCATGGAGGAAAAGGCATTAACTCAATAAATTTAAAGAAGAAGAAATGAAGAGGGGTATACCTTCTACAAACAGCAACTGAATAGAAAAATTGATTGGGGAATCGATGTGAAAAGCGGCCCAAAGTGATCTCATCAAGCTGCCAAATTAAACTGTGTCCAAGCTTTCTGCCTCTTTTTCTGCGTTTTCTTCGCTGATTGTTGCGTTTTTTTTGGTTGATTTTTTACTTTATTTGTAGGGTACGAAGAAGGGTTTAATAGTATAATTTTTAAAATGATTTTCAACCTCCTCCCAAGCTATTTCAGATTATTTCTAAACTTGAAGAGGATTGTCATGGTTCGATATTCAAGCTATGATTGTGGTGATTTTTAGAGATCATAAGCTTTCTTTCTTTTTCTTTTATCTTTTTTTCTTTTTTTTTTTGTTGCCAAAACTGATTCTGGATATAGAGGAAAAAGAGGCAAATAAATGAACTTGTATTAGAAGAGGAAATCAAGCCAAAATAATGAAGAAAAGATCTCGAAAAAAGCTAAAAAAGAAAAAAAAATGCACAGTTTAAGGAGTTGAAGGAATATTGTCCCGCATAAAACAACAAGCTGTTTTTTTTTTTTTTTTCAACTCATAAAACAACGTCGTTTCATAACAGACATTTAATTTGATCCTCCAAACGTCATGATATTTTATTTAAGTCCTTATACTTTATTATTTTTTTCAATTACACTCCTCAATTGGTGAATGAAATTTTATTTAATCCCCGTTATTTTTAATTATATTTAATTATACCCCTTAATTTTAATTTATTTTCAATTTCTTGTCTTGTTTTTATTTTTTCTCTCCTTCTTTCTTTTCAATTTTGTCCTGATTTCTTCTTCATCAACCCTCTTTCTTTTTTATTCTTTTCAATTCTACGCCAATTTTTTCTTTATGATCCCTCTTTCTTTTATTTTCTTTTCTATTTTTCTTAATTTATTTTTTTCTTCTCCCAGTATTTGTTTTAAGAGTAAAAAGACTCCTACAATCATTAACCAAGCTTAATTTGTAAAGATACACCAGAATCAAGATCATTGACTGCATAATCTAAATTGGGCATAATATTAAGCAACGAATGGCTTCATCACATGATAAATTCAACATTAATTACATATTTTGACATGTTTATGAATTGGTAAAAACTGAAATTCAAATTGTATTTGAACTAAAACTAGGATGGACCATCAATTTTGTGTGATTTTGATATTATGAATCCTAACTCGGTAAACATAGCAACAAAACACAAAAAACTCTTTAAATACATATATATATATTACCGTAGGCCGGTCCAATAAATGAATACGTTTTTGTTACAGTATGAACAAGTTCTAAGTGCTTCGATCTCAATTGATACAAAGCTCTTAGATCTGGAGCCGTGCCCGCTTGGTTATTGGTCCATTTTCTTATCTTGATAAGGTAATTAATTATCAATGTATTCAAACCATTCAATTAAATATTATAAAAAATTAAATCAAAACTTTTAGTTATTATTCATTTGCATTATTTCAAATACGATCACTCAAACTCATTGACGGTATTCATCCGGATTCGGATACATTATTCCTTTCACTATACAGCGGTTGTTTTCTAATATTTTTAGAATATTTATTATGAAAGTTTTCGTAATATTACACTTTAGTCCATCTTTTTTAAATATTATTTTTTTAGTTTGAAATTTTTTTTATTTGATTTTGATCGCATTGTTTGTTTTATTTTAGTTACTTTGGCCCTTTTTTTTTCCAGATTTTTCAATTAAAAATTTTAAGGTAAAAAGATGTTTAGAAAAAAATAATTTACAAAATAAGGTTTTAGTTAAAAATGTGGATAGAGATAAATAAATAATTTTTTATAACAAAATTATAAAAAATAATTAGTCAAATACAAAATTTTATTTAAAAAATAATAAAATTAAATAAATTTTTATTCAATTTTGATTTGATATATTTTGATAGATGGATAATATAACACGGGACATCAAAATAAAATAATTTTTTAAAAATAATTTTATGTATTTTGTTCGATCCACAGTTTAGTACGGTAAAAAAACTAATTTCCACTATAAATCATGTGGATTTATTTAAACTACATCAAACCATTTAAGTATTGACTCTGTGTTAGCACAAGCCTATGTCAACGCAGATGTCTGGAAACGGTACGCTTTGCGTTTTTGATCAAACAGTATGCTTTGTTCAAAAACCATAGGCTAATTTAGGAATTTGATAATTGATATATAGTAGTCACAAATTAGAAGCATTCTAGATATTTTATGCTTTGCTAGCTTACTTATATTAAGAAAAGTCTACTGGTTACGTTGAAACATCCTTGTTCAAGTTTGAAAGGGATACCATCTGACGTCCATGTACTCTTTCTCCTCTGTCTCTTTCTCCTAAACTCTAGTTTCGGCTCTTCTCGGTGTGTGTAATTAATGTTAAGGAAAAAAAAATATTTTTTTAATTTAATATTAATAAAATTAATGTATTTCTAAATAATAATAATAAAAAAGTTTGAAAATGAAACCATATGCGCGTTAGTCAAGAAGCTCAGAGTTTCCAAGCACAATCTATCATAATCAAACCCCAATGTACTCTACCAAATTTACCCATTAGAAATTACCAGGTACCATCTAAAAGGTCTCCGCCCACATAAAATATACCTGAACTTAGACACTGCCTGAAAGAACAAACCAACCACTCAAAGCAACCGCGTCAATTGACTCGGCCAAAATCCCCAACCTCCGTGTGCCCTCACGATGCTAAAACAAATTCACACGTACCCAACTAATCATCTTCCTACAATTCCCCTTCCTATATATACACAGCCACACACATAAACAGACCAAATCATTTTATCTCTTGCAGCACATCTGTCTACTCTCTGTCCGCCTTCTCATCGATCAAAAGATTTCACATGGCAGAGAAACAAGGTCATTTAAATGGGGCCTATTATGGTCCATCAATCCCACCTCCACAGCACTATCACCGCCCTGGCCGTGGCTCTGACTGTGGCTGCTGTTGTCTCATTACCCTCCTCCTCAAAGTGATCATCACCGTGGCCGTGCTTATTGGTCTTTTCATCCTTATTGTCTGGCTCATATTCCGCCCCATTAACAAGGTCAAATTCCATGTCACAGACGTTGCTTTAACTCAGTTCAACTACACCAACAATATGCTCCAATACGACCTTGCTGCTAACGTCACTATCCGCAACCCCAACAAGAAGATTGGAATTTACTATGATAGGATACAGGCCAGGGCATTTTATGAGGACCAGAGGTTTGGTTATCAGGCCTTGACTCCGTTCTATCAAGGACATAAGAACACCAGCGCCTTGAATGTAGTTCTTAAAGGGCAACAATTGGTTACCCTTCAAGGTGAAGAGTTGACACGGTTTAATCAAGAAACAAAAAGTGGGCGTTATGGTATTACCTTGGAGTTGTCTTTGAGGATTAGATTTAAGCTTGGTAAGGTCAAGACTGCAAGGTTCAAGCCCAAGGTTGAGTGTGATGACTTGATGATTCCTTTGAACGGAGATTATGTTGCTGGGAATAATAACAAGTGCAAGATCAAGTTCTGATGGTCAACATGTTGATGCAGTCTTTGATTGATTTTGTTTGATATTAATACTATTATTTGGTTTTTCTTCTTACCCTTACGTACGATGCTTTTATGTTCATAGTCAGAGACCATATTGGATTTGATTACTTTTTTCATTGAGTTACGTTATCTTATGCCGATGTATATAATAAATAATTGATTTACTATTTCTCTCTGTGTCTTTTTTCATTGAGTTACGGTATCTTATGCTGATGTACATAATAAATAATTGATTTATTATTTCTCTCTCTCTTTCTTTTTTCTCTTCCCCCTTGGCTTTTGGTGCATGATGATAATTAGAAATTGATGTTGTAGCGGACAATACGTGGAACATGGGGACTTTGCAACACCATCTTACCAATTATTAAAATCAAAATCCGAATACTGCAAAAGTCAATGTTTTATGTATCGGTTGGAAATACTAATAAAGAAACGAACTCTCAGCTTTTAACAAATCAACTTATAGGCGATTGTAAAGAAAAATGTGAATCTCAAGTGGCCATTATGCATGGATTCTGCAACATTTCACAAAAGAAACGACAAGGGAAAATAACTGTTGAAGTATTCAACAAAGAAAACTAGCAAAGCGCTGCTGCTTATAGACTTGTTATAGCAATGGTGTAGAATCAGCATGCCTACTCTTCTACATATTAATATAGAACATTTTCTCACATATTTATTATGGTAACTGAGATTGACTGTAAAATTAGCTCGAGCCCTCGTGATGCAGACACCTTTCAAATCTAGCTGCAAATTAAGCTCAACATCATCGAACTATAGCTAGTCAAAAATTAAAATTATAAAAAAAAACTAAAGTAAAATGATGGATTACTATTCAATGTACTATTTAACATATTGTTTATCTAAATTCATTCCAACTATTTACCAAGACTCAGATGCATTATTTATTTTATTGTAGAGTGATATTTTTGTAGTTTTCAAATATTTTATTGACATTTATCATGAAAGTTTTCATAACATTACACTTTAATTATTTTTTTTAAATATTAGTTTTTTAGTTTATAAATATTTTTTTCTTGTTTATCTCTCTTTTTTGTTTTATTTTGATCACTTTATTCCTTCTTTTTTTCTTTGTTATTTTTAATTAAAAATTTTAAAGTAAAAAATAATTTTCAAAATAAGTTTTTAGCTAAAAAGCCATTGATTTTGATATTTTTTATATTGTTATAAATTTTTTAATTAGTTTGTGGATAGAGATAAATAAATAATATTTTGAAAATTTATGAAAAATATAAATAATAATTAATCAAATCCAAAATTTTGAATAAAAAATTAAATAATTTTTTATTCAGTTCTAATTTGATATATTTTGATATATGTATAATATAACATGAACTATTAAATTAAAATAATTTTTAAAAATAATTTCATTTATTTTATTTGATCAATAGAATAATGTCGTGCAAAAAAACACTAGAATCATCTGTTCTCCCTCCCTCCATAATAATTAAGAGAGGGGCCATGGACAAGTGGCTATTATCTATTGATATAGACTATTTTGGCAAGGTACGTAGCACTGGACCTATGCCAGCTGCTGTTTCATTTAGTCATTGTCGAAGCCAATTTAGAGCGGGGCACATCATCAGTTTAAGGCCCACTAAACCCAAAAAAAAAAACAAAGGGCCTATAATCATGGCTAAGAAATTGATCAGAATCCTTCTGCGAGTAAAATAAGTCAAATAAGAGCGTCTGAAGCACTGAATCTGGATTCTGGAGGGAGAGGACTGAGTCCTTTTCATTAGATTATCGAAGCGACTGCTGGGACTGGGCTTTTTAGAATATACTTCTTTCAAGGAAATGCTTCCTATGGCGCTTTAGTGAACCTTTACTTAATTGGGCCTATTCGTCTACCATCAGTTTTAGGCCCACAAGTACTTAAAAAAGGGCCCACAATCATGGCTAAGGATTGATCACAATCCTTCAGCAAAAAGTTGGGCAGCCCAATTTTCACAGTCATACGATCTTAATTTGAGCCAGAGGCCTGGAAATTTATTGGAGACTTGGAAAGCATGTATACTCCAATCTTGCTGTGTATCTCTATTGGATCCATGTCTTGTGTAGTTACATGTTTGATATGACCTTTATGCTCACAAATGCAAAATGATAATGATAATGGCAGTAATAATAAAATAAAAAAAAAATCGAATCCGTGTTTTAATAATTGAGGGTATGAGGGGGTGCTTAAGAATATGTGAGACAAACCATCATGGTATATTTTGAGGTTTTCTTTTTGACAAACTATATTTAGTAGTATTTTTATTCTTTCAAGTCAAAACTCATATATCTAATTCGGATAGAGGCATAATTAATCATTTTTAATTTAGTTTTAGCAATATTTAATTAGATAATTTATATACTTGTTTAATCAAATGATATATACACTTGTTTAATTAATTTATTTTTATATAATGACTATTTAATTAGATATAGTTTTGTAAGAAACTTGAAATTTTGTTTGTAGATTTAAATCTATTTTATCCTAAAATATATAGTTAAAAGGGAAAATAGGTAACAATAATAAAATTCGAAAAAAAAAATGCATCGTTGATCATTCGACGTTGGTGATATCAATTAGCTTGATGATTTAATTTTTTGTCTCAAAATTAATTTATAATGACAGACTAAACAAGAGTATCATGTTTCTCAATAATAATAATAATAAATAAATAACTTGGTTTCTTGTTGATTATATAGTTGATACATTCTTACATTTCAATTGCTTATGTATCGTTGTTTTCGTGCCGCTTAATACTTTCAGGTGTTATATTATTTTCCTAAGATTGTCATATAGAATATCTAAAAAATGATGTACATTTCACTTGTCGTATATATTCCAACTTTTCTAAGAATTGTCGTTTTACCATTATTCATATCATGCACTTTCTAATCTATGTTTGCACTTTTATAATTTTATAGCGGAAGCGAAAGGTCTTTCGCGTTTGAGCTTCGAAGACATTTCTCTTACGGCCGCGGGCTGGTTTGTAACTGGCACTAGCATTTAGTCCGCTAGATAATAAAGTAACATTCTTTTATCAATTAATCTTTTTTATAGACAATTATAAAGCCTTTGAAGATTTTAACTAGGGTCTAATAAAAACCAATCCAACTGTAATTGATTATGTCTTTCAAACATATTATATCTCAATTAATTACACTCTACCACTTTCTTTTCTTACGCCAACGATCCTCAAAATTTACTTCCCATCTTTTGCTTTACAGCCCATTTAGTACCACAAAAATTAAATGAGCACTAAATTCACCAACATCTCTACCTCCTTCACCTCGCCATCAAGTAGAAAGTGCGGTAACATTAGCATTGTGTCTAGCACCCTATTTGATCTTGCCACGTTATATTGCCTTCCTATTTCATTTGCTTTACGCTAACGTGGCAAGATCGAAACATTTGCTAGACCTTAAGAATAAATACACATAAATAAAAAAGAGTCGTTGTAACGGGATACGGACAAAAACTATTCTATATTAGTTACTTCGACAACCGGTCGATAGCATTTCGTCCTTTTTTTTGTGGTTCAAAATACTAACCGTGAATTTCTATGCTAACAATCGACATCATATTCTCACCGGAATCACCTAAAACGACACTATCTTCATTTTCGAGTCCTTGAATTCTTGCGTGGTCGATTTCCATCACGAAAAGGAGAAGGTGAAGGAGTATAATAATACTAAGGAGACGCACACGGTGTCCAAAACGGTGTCGTTACACCATCAAACTCAACATCGACAACCACATCATTACCAACGGCTACCTCTTCAAAACAAACATCATTCGTTGCTCATTTTTCTATTCTTACTTTTAGCAAGCTCGTTCTCTATCGACAACTTGTCGTTTTCGATTACCTCCATCTCCTCCCTATCCTCTTCCTTAATAGTAAACAAAACTCTCGATGGTCCATACATCCCTTGCAACTTCAACATCTCCTCCACCAATGCATCTATGCCATCCGTAGAAGCCGACGAAGCCACCGTGGACGTCGCCGGGTTTGATGTCCGGTCGAGTTCGACTCGAGTCGTTTGGTTTTTGCGGTAGAAGAAGTAGCAAAGTTCTTTAGATGGCGTCATGTAGGCCGAATCGCAACCACTACTGAATTCTTCGTCGGCGGAGGAGCTTGTAACACTCCGTTGGCTGAATCTTCTACGGCGCCGAGAGAATGTAGAGGATCTCGAATAATAGAGGCTGCAAGACAAACCAAAAAGACAACTCGTGAATGCTATTCCTAGATTGTTTAGAGCATTCATAGCTAACAACTAGGAACGATAACAACGAGTAACATGAGGAGTGGTACATTAGATTTTATAATTTATGTTATTTTGTGGCTAAGTTTTTACGGATTTAGTCGGTGAGTATTTGGGGGTGAAGAGAGAGGGAGGGGTTAGGAGGACTTAGGATTATAGGTAGCCGAGTGCTAAGAGTGGATAAAGGTGTAGGAGAGGAGGTTTGGTCATTATGGTGTTTAATTTCTTGGATGTATGAGTGAGAGTGATCGAATTGGGGAGAGTAATGATGACGTGGATGTCGAGAGAAGGATGGAGGTGGACTTGCTCGCCTTATTTTAATCTTTTTAAAGTATTATTTTTTTAATTTTTGAGAGAGACTTAGTTTTGAATTTAGTTGGACAGATTTGACTTTAATTTACTTGATTGGATTAATGCAAGTAATGCCAAACTTTCATTAGCAATCCTCCGTGGGAGTTGGTGCAAAGGTTTTGCTAGAAGACTTCGGTATAGGGAGTAGGTTAAGGCACTTGGGTTGCTTCTTTAGTACAATTATGCCAATTGCGGTTTGGATTGGTGACAATGAGAATATGTTACCGTCATAAATCGATCATTCTTTGGTTTTTAATTATTAAGAAATTAAGATTTACAACTGAAAAAAAATCATAATTAGAATGTTTTCAACTCTATTCTAAAAAGTGTATGAGATGTGATGGATAACATTATAATTAATTATTACTAAATTCATCAATTAAATTGTTATTTTCGTCATTTTTTTAGATAATCATCAATATACTTTTTTTTTTTATCAATTATCAATAACTATTGTATAACAAATATTGACGAGAGAATATATTAGTAATATTTTTTTCTAAATGATAAGAATAACAATTTGGTTGGTGAATTTAGCAATATCCTATGATAAAAAGTTTACATCATATATAGTAAATTAGATAATGTATATTTTTACAAAGAATTAGAGAGAGAGAGAGAGAGAGAGAGAGAGAGAGCTGGCATGTGACATGTTTATTTGTGGATAATTATTTTTGTGGTATTTTTATAATTTTTTTTCATTGCATAATGTAGATTTTTCATAAATTTTGAAAATTTATTAAGATTGGCTTTATTTATTTTCTAATTTATTTTAATTCTTCATTTATTATTGTTGATATATATATATATATATATATATATATATATATATATATATATAAGAAATTAGAAAATTAGAAAAGAAAAAATAATAAACAAAAAAATGGAATTTAAATTGGATTAATAATTAAGATGTTTAATTGAAAAATAATATGAAAGTATTATCGGTTAATATGTGAATAGAAAAATATTGGAGAAGCAATTAGGAACAATTAGGGACCCGATCGATGACATTAGAAAAAAAGGATTAAAGTGTTACGGATTGAAGGGATTGATTAAGAAAAATTAGAGAGTGTGAGGACTAAATTACAAAAAAAGTTCTAAAGTAGAATGACCAACTTAAACCCTATCTTTGCATAACATTGTTTCTCTCATTTCTCTTCTCTCCCCTACAAATTTTCGGTTCAAAAGGAAAAAATAGAGCATCGAGAAAAGAAAATGAACATCCAATTTTTCTCTCTCTCATGCGTTCCCTCACCACCGAGTGATAACCAAAACACACACCTCTTTTTCCCTATGAAGGATGCTTGAAATGTAGGTAAGCGAGCACTCGCACATAACCAAATAAAGAGGCTGCCATGACAACCTAAAATTTTTCTGGACACAAGGATGGTGACGAGTTAAATGGGAAAGTTGGACAATTGAGCTTGGAAGAGAGAAATCAAGGACCAAGATTTAACCGGGAGAGTAGGGTTCTAGGTTATTTTCAAGAGTTTATAAAAGAGACCTTAACAAAAGAAAGAAAGGGGCTTTTCTTTTCTTTTCTTTTTTGACGAGAAAACAAAAGAGAGAGAGAGAGAGAGAGAGTTTGTGTGCGTGTACGTGATCATTGTAACGGAAAAAAAAAGATTTTGAAAGTATTAGCATCTAATTTTAGCCCTATTTTTTTGTCGATTTTTTCAAAAATAAAAAATGTCAAAACGTAAGTATTTTCTTAATTCACTCCATTTTAGAAATTTTTATCTTTTTTTAGAATAAAATAAAATAAAATAGGTAAAAACTGAATTACCGAACATCAAAATCGAAATATTTCAAAACGAAATCAAAAAATCGAATAACATTTCGGTTTGGTTTCTTTTTTTTTTTTTGAATGAAAATTTGATTAACCAAAAACATTCAAAGTATTTTGAAATCAAATCAAATAACCAAATGAACACTCATATTTAAAAGTTAGCTTTAAACGGCTCAAGTTGTTTTGGGTTTTCAAAGTCCGTCCCAAAATCGGGTTAGGAAATTGAATCTCATTGTAACTCAAATATTGATTAGTATTTAGGCCATATCTTTCATTCTAGACAATAGATTGAGGTGATTCAAAAGTCTAGAGAAAGTAGACATCCGGTCTTACAAATTTCTTGAAAAGCTTAGGCTCAAAATCAACACTCAACTATCCAAAATTAGATTGCAAGTTTCAGCATAAAATTTGAAATTAAAATTTAGAAAATTCTATTAATTTTAAAATAAAGCCTAAAAATTAGATATAAAGATCATCCATTGGAAGTAGTAAGAACCATTATTAAGTTTTATAATTCTTCTACATGACAACCTAATATAAAGAAAAATTTAATTGTTGGCATCTCACTCCATTACAATTAGGAACTCCCTTTTTAATTAAGATTTTAGAAAGCATCTATCAACACTAATGATCTTTCTTTTTAACTCATAGGTACCTAGTTTACATTCCATAATAACAATGTTATCTTTATTACTCTGTTTAAGTTCTAACATAATTTTCAAGTTTTAAAAATTCCAACTCTATGTCTCCAAACAATAACTTGTTATCCTATTCCTAGTAAAAGTAGTTGAGTTAGTGAGATTTTCAATCTAAAATCTGTATGAGTTTAAGCTACCATTTCTCTTAATTCCATCTCTAAACCTAATCTCTATATTATTGGTAAACTTTTCAACTAATATTTTATAAGTAACACATCCGCTTGTGAAGCTAACATCGTGTGTGTGGTGTGGCTCATTATTCTTCATCATCTAGCTTGATGTCCCATTATGCATAAAATACATACAAGTTCACTTGTAATCTTCATCCTTGAATTCAACATTCTCCTTTAAATTTTCAGCATCATTATCCTCTACTAATTCCATGATATTTATAGATTCACCTGTTATACTTTTAACAATTCTCATTGCTCGTTTTACGTCTTTATTGTTATTGTTACTTAACCAACCAAAATCAAAAGTATCTTTTTCATTGTCTTTTTGATTCTTAGCAACATTATTGTCGTTATGCGATCTCATTTCTTAAGAAATGTACTATGCCTAATTTATTCCTAAATTCATCTCTTAAATTATTTTATTTTATGTTAACTTATTTTCGAATTGAACTCTAATTTTCAAGTTAAATTAAGTTTTTTATGTTTAGGTGTGACATCGTATTGAAGCGATCATAGACCCCCTTCATCATATGACACATTGGTTCAAACATCGGATCAACTTCAAGTTTCTACAAAATCGATGTGTTAGAGAACATCCCGATTGTTTGAATGTTGATGATATTTTTTTTAAACTAACAATAGTCCTCATCGGATAGGAGACTTCGTTAGGAAATTTGTTATTAATTATTTTTTGTTTTCTTATTTTTTTATTAATGATAGTCCCTATCAAATATGAGACTTTGTTAAAAATTTTAATTAATTTTATCAATGCGAGATCATCATTAGTCCCTAAGAATTAATCATCATTAGTCCTTAAGAATTAAGAGACTCAACAATTCATCCATCTATTAACTATTAATCTAATTATTAACAGTTTGATGAGAAATCGTCATCAATCCCTAAAAATTAGAAAACTTGATAATTACCCACCTTTTAACTACTAAACTAATTTTAACATAAAATACTAAAATTAAAATTAACTATTATTCTTCCTTTTTATCATTTTTATTTTTTGTTGTTTTTTTTATCGATGGAGAATCGCCATCGGTCCCTAAATTTAGAAGACTTAATAATTTATCTACCTATTAATCACTTATTCTAATCATTGAAATAAAATTCAAAATTGTATCAATTACATAATTAAAGGAAATTCAAATATTAAATTTAAATTAAACATAAAATAAAAAAGCATGTATAAAATAAATTTCAAAATTAATCTACACAAAACAAAACTAAGGCCCTATGCTTTTTTTTTATTAGCTAGTGGGCCCTCGATCCATTGGGCGTGGATCGTTAAGTTGGCCTACTGGGCATGCCTATTGGGCTGGCTCGCTAGGTGGGCATTTCCCCTTCTCTTCCTCACCTGGAGGACTAGGCTATCGTCGAGGCCGACCCTACTTAGTTCCATGTAAATTAGGCTTGGTCCAATCCACTCTCTTTTTTAATAGGGGCTAGACCAAGTCCATAAACAAAGCCCAAGTGTTTTTCTTTTTAGTTTTAGAACAAAAACTAGTTTTTGACCCCTTTCTCTCTTTTTCTATGCTTAATTTTTTTAGGAATTAACATTCCAATCCAATTAAATGACTTAACTACCTATTCCATACTCATACCCTTATCTCAATCAAAATCATAACCTACGAGCTTAAACAAATAACTAAAAAGGATTTAGAACAACAAATAATTGAATCGAAATTAAAAAAAATTAAGAGCACCGATCGAATTATTGAAATTGAGGATCGTTGTTCAAAAGATGAGATAGATAAAAATTGAACCTCGTGATGATTTTGAGAGGATTTAGGGAACCTTCGATTTGTTTTGAACAATTGGATAAGGTTCGAAATGAAGAATTAAGGTCCAACGAGTGAGACAAAAGTTAAAAACAAACCCAAAAAATATAAACGAAACCTAGAATTTTGAAGAAAACGAAATGGTTGTCCGGAAAATTTTTGAAGGAAAATTAAGAAACCTTAAATTAAAACCATAAAATGTGAAAAATAGTTGAGGAACCCATAAAATTCAAATCTAAACCTAGAAAATGCAAGAAAAACCCAATTTAAGAACCCCTAGGTGAAGAACACATGCCTAGAATTGAAGAACACGGCCTAGAATTTTGCAAAAAAAAATGCCGGTGTCCAAAATCAAAATTTCTAATTCTTTTTTTTATTTTCACCCTTTTGCTAACCTAGAATTCAAACCCCTTTTCTTTCTCCCCCTCTTCCTAGCTAAAACAAACCTTTTGTAGGCAAGAATTTACTTATTTATGTCCCCAAGATCAATCCAATCAATCCTATATTTCAAGTGGTAAATCTCAAATTTAGTATTTGATTAGTTAAGATAAGGAAACCAAATGGTAGTGAGGCATGATTATTGGTCGGTATCAATTCTAACTAAGAATCATAGTGAATGTAATTCGGAAAAACGTAATCGGGGGAAAATTTGTCTCTTGCGAAAGATTGATGAATAATCCCTAGAGAAATTTTTGGATTGGAGTGGACGGCAAGTTGTCTCGCTTGATTTTAATCTTGTTGTTCTATCTAAAGTTTTAATTTGGTCCTTATAAATTTCAATTGTCCACAATCGTGCCTTTTTACGTGGAATTTTAATCTTTGTGAAGTGCGATTTTATCAATCGGATCCTTATAAAGTGTAATTTAAGTTCTAAATATTTGAATTGATTTAATTGTATCACTAATTACTTCAATTACACCTTCATTTGATGTGATTGTGTTCCTAGATGTGATTCAATAATTTTTTTGGTATTATATATATATATATATATATATATATATTCTCTTTTTTGTATTTTTATCATTTTATCATTTTTCAGTTTTTTATAGCAAACTCCAAAATAAATTCAAATGAAATAAAAAAAGAAAAAAATAACAAGGGAAAAAAATGAGAAAATTTTGGGTTATGATAATTATCTTCATCTTTCTTATGATAATAGTGCCCCTTTATTTTCTAATTAGCTCCCTCATTATTCTAATTATCCTTGTCGATTACTCTCTCAATATTTTCACCCCCATAATAAGCAACACCATCTTTTTTTTAACCCCAATATAATTTGAACTTCCACTAGTAAGAGTTGCACCCTTATCAAATATCTTACCATGATCATCAATACCAAACCTCTCACAAACAACCTTTGGATTGTTCACATTAAAAGTATGAATGTTTTTTGTCACTATACTCATAATAAACATCAACAAATTCCTTATTCCTTACCAAATCAATCATGTGACATATAGCTCTGTCATCATATATTAACCTAAAACATCTTGTTAAATTATGACCAACGTTTGAATCTTTATAATACACAAATATTATGCTCCTATAACCATGTTTCTTGGAAATTTCTAATAAATCAAAATAATATAAATCATTTTCCTCAAAATTAATATCAACCACAATACCCTCTTCATATATCACAACTAACCATACATTTCTAAACATCTTCCGTGATTTTCCTCTAACATGAAGCCTTGACTAATCTATCCGTGTAGCAAACAGAAGACAATGACGTACAAAATAATAAAAAAAAATACAAACAAATCAACAATAAGGAGGGACCACGTATATAAAAAAATTAAAAAGCCAAAAGAGAGTTAATTAAAAAAAAAATAGATTACTAAACTTGATTGGAGGTAAGAATCTTTCCTTCTTCTTTTTTCCTTTTTCTTTTTTTCTTTCAATGGCATTTGGCTTTCTTTGAATTTCATAGAGCTAATAAGAGAGAAGAGAAGAAAGGGCCAAGAAGAGAGAGACTAAATGTCGATCAATCGATCAATTGAAAGTGTGATAAAATAGAGAATAGAAGAAAAAAACAGACCAAAGAAAAAGAAATGGTTGAAAATAAAGAGGGTGAAGGTCAAGAGAAAGAAATCAAGGCTAAACTAAAGTTGAGTTGGGTGCGATTTGGAGAGGTTTAAAACTATTTAAATGATTTTTTTTTCTTTAATCTTTCAAAAATCATTTATTTAAAAATTAAAAAAATATACATGTGTCACAATTTTGTAAGATTAATGGTGCAATTTAAGGTTGTTAGCTAAAAAATTTAACAAAAAGATGAACTTAAGATAAAAACAAAAATATAAAAAGATAAAGTTAAGAAGAAAAAGAATAGAAGAACAAGATTAATAAAAAAAGAAAAGAAAAAAAAAGAGACGAATGCTCTCATTAACCTAATATTTTACTTAAAATCTTATTAAAAATGAATTTAATCTTGTCCTGCTAGATAAATTATAAATTAATAACTGTCCGGATAAGTCAAAATAGCCTAACCATCATTTAGATATATATAAAAAAAAATTGGAAAATCTAATTTGCGTAAAAAAGTGGGTGGCCAAATGCAAAAAGTTGTTAAAAAATTCCTCTTCAATGCAGAGTATTGCGGGACAAAACGAACTGGACAAGTCAGTATAACCATCATTTGGTTTTGATAAGTTTAATGTGCTTCTTTTCCATAAGCATTAGGTATTCTGAGATCAAATTAGTTATGCGATCAAGAAGGGCCATAGAAAAAAAAAAGTTAATGGTCTTTTGTCATTTAGGTCAAATGCCTTAAACCCGTTATGTCTCGTGTTTGGTACTTCAAAACAGCAATCTCTCTGTCATTTTCCTTCAGAGCAACGGGTGAGTGCTCACGTGTGAGTCTCGGCGTCATTGCGCATTCTCATGCTTGCTTGCGCCAGAGCAGAGTAACATTTTGCATTGTCGTCTTCTAGGCTAGAAATAAATTTTAGGCCTCGATATTTAGGTAGGCTGGGCTTTGAAATAAGATGCTGGCTGAGGCCAGGCAACTGTTGGACAGATTATAATTCCAAGCTGACTTTCGTTGAGTTTAATGCATGCCTAGTAGTCAGATTCTAATCTGGTTTTGGGTATAACCGGGTTGGATTTGGATCCCACCAGATTGGGACCGGCTTGATTTTTTTATTTTATGTAATATTTTTAATATATTTTTTGTACAATGTATATCTAAAAACAATATCCTTTCGTCCCAATTTGTTTGTCCACCATTGAATTTTTAATTATTTATTAAAACATTATTTATTGTTTTAATTACTATGAGTGTTATATGTTTTGTTGACAGATTTAGAAGTCCATATAATAGAATTGTAATTAATCAAAAAATTGACAGATTTAGAAGTCCGTATAATAGAATTGTAATTACTTCATTTGATTAATTTGAAAAGTAGACAAGTATATCTGAAAAGTCAGCCAAATATTATGAGATATCCTTCTTTTCTTTTTTAATGTCTATTTCTCTTTATAAAATAGATTCATAAAATAACTATTGTACATATTATTAATTATTTTTTAAATATTATAAAATTTCTCCTTTTAAGCAGTAACCTTGATGGACAGAGCGGGACAAATGAAGCATTATCTAACTAGAGGGAGGCAGGTCATGTTAAAGTTGGGTGTTTTTCAGGCGGGTCCGGGTGGGCATCTGCTATGTCCAGCACAATTACAGCTATGGAATCCATCCAGGCCTGACTTGGGCTTATAGTGTTAAAGTTCATCAATTGAAAGGTCAATATTTCAATGGCCGAAGGCCGAAAAGTCTAAAACAATCTGGGCCTGTAGGAAGATTGTTGGAAGAGCTTCCGTTATTTCAGGCTTTCAATTGCAAAATTTTCAATTCTGAGCAGATTAGCGTTTGAAGCTGCTTGTATACCAGTCGTGTGTTTGATAGGAGTGGTGCTGGTGGTTTGCAAAGTTTGGATATCGTTGAGGGTCAATGATAACTCTATTCAATAATGTTATTGTTTGTGAGATTCAAACTTCTGTACATAATCATCTAGTGTATCAGACCAGGGCAGTATTGTGCTTAAATTTTAAACCTCAAAAAATATAGAATGTGTCAAACATGAAAGGGTCAGTCTGGTACTCCACAGTCCATACTCGACGACACAAAGAGAGCAAGTAATTCCAAAATAAAAATGAGTGGCCTTGGGAACCTGGATGATACTTATGCTTTGGTGTTGATCAACACACATACATGAAACCTTAGGAATATTGCCACATGCATAAAAGCTCTCTATCTCAAAATAAGAATGCTTCAGGGAAAACGACCCATCAATCATCAAAAGCATCATCAGTTCCAAAATCAAACATCCCTCACGTTTCTGGTTTATTCCCTTGTGCGCTTCTCTTTTTTGACCACCGCACCCATAACGTAACACTAAGCAGTAATACACACAAACAAACTAGATAGTGGTACCGTCCCTTTCTCTCTATCTTTCCCATAGCTTAAAACAGCAGCTCATGAAGTACTCTCACTCTCCTTGGATCCCTTACTCATCACTTTCAAATGATAAATCCATAAAAGCAAATTAACACACCCCAAAAAAGAAAAGAGAGAAAGGAGGTGATCATGATCAAATTTTGAATAACTGGAATATGTTTATATATATATATATATATATATATATATTGTAAACACTTTCAGATCCCAGACTTCCCTTACTTTCATGCAAAAAGAAAATCACTCATAATATATACATATAAGAGGTTAAAGAAAGAAAAGAAAGAGACAGAGAGAGAAGGCCATAGAAAGTGACCTCGTGGAAAAGAACCATTTGTTAGCTCCCCTTTTCTTAAAGTCTGTAAAAGGGCTTAAGGTGTGTGGAAACTTTGTCTCCATGCCTATGTTGTCTTTTGTAGATGCCAAACATTTGTATCCTTCTCTTTTGGTGGGTCTTTGGAGGGGAGAGGGTTCTCTTTGCTTGTCTTGAACAAACACCTGGTATAATTCGGTGCAAAGATGTTAACGTTCCTGTATAATTTTGTTCTGCTGAAGAATCACTTTAATTAAAAGCTATACAATGTACATCGATTAGAACTGGAAAAAATTTCGTGATTTTCTTTCTCGTGTGCTTTGTTTTTCTGTCGATCGAGATGATGATTGAAGATTCCATGTCTGATTTCTTTTCCTAACCCGACCCGATCTTTACCACCAAATCAAGGAATTGTTGGGCCAGTCTACATAACATGGTTATGATATTTAATTTTCTATATTACAAGGGTTAGACTAAAATAGTCGCCTTTTTTGCTATAAATGTCATGCCCCTCAAAAGTCGGTAGAAAACATTAAAAGGTAGTATTTGATTATTTTTTATTTTTTGATTTTGCTCAGGTATTCTATGTGATATTATACTATATTAAAAATATAACAACTTTCAATAAATATAATTTCAAAATTTAAATACTGTATATTGATAAAAAATTTATAAAAAATAGTGTGTTTGTTTTTTTTGCTAGGACGGAAAAACAAAAAAAGGGTCGTGGAGTTCAGGTAATAGTTGCAGAAATCTTAAAGACTAAAAAAAAAAAAAACTAATTCTTACCACTACATTCATTTTCTCCAGAATTCAGGCCAGTAATGCCACCAACTATTCTTCTAGGGCCAAATTCCATACAAATTTCTAGTTATTTGTATTGACTTCATTTCAAAATTAGACGAGGCAGTTGCCGGTTAAAAAAGGATATTTGTTATTGTTTACTCCGGATCAAGCATATTTTCTGATGATCAGTGAACTTAATAACCGTCCTAACATTTTCAATCATCCATTTTCTTTTAATTTTTTGTATTTGAGTTAAACTCAATCCCCTTCCCAGCTATACCTAGTTCTAAATCGCGCATTCCCTTCCCCCCTCTCCCCCCACTCCCCCCTCCCCCTACATTTCAACTTTACCTTAATCACACCCCAACAAGAACATTATTTCACACATTTTCGATAGAAATTGCCCACTAAAATTCTAGGGCATCATTTTAGGGCTTTCAAAAAAAGGAGGGTAATTAATTAATTTCTCTTGAAAACGTAAAACGATCAACTATTACGGGGGATAGTTGACATAATTAAAACATAAGGGTTATTGGATTAGTTGTCGGGGTTAGTTGATCAACTAGGGCTCCGTTTGTTTGATAGAAAACAACTTTCATAAAAAAATCAATTCTCGAGGAAGCTATTTTTCAGAAAATTATTTTCTAAAAAAATGTTTTTTGTCATTTGGCAATTATATGAAAAAACTGCTGAAAAATATATTTCAGCTTTGTTTGATATAAAAAATTAAAATATAAAAACGAGTATGTAATTGTTACATCAACAAGTTTTGAGAAAACTTCAAAAAAGCATATCCATAATTTCACAATATAAGATACATTTAGAAAAAAATTAATAAATTTTTATAAATACCGACTCTAAAATTTTAATTCAAAAAAATAAAATGTAGTTTTTTAATGAAAAATTTTATAATACACAAGGAGTAACTAGTGTCATATACGGTAGTTACTCCTTAGGTCCACTTTGAGGAGAGAGATAGATACATAAAAAAAGAAAAAAATTATATCTATACCCATCAAAGGTGATAAGAAGATTTTTACGTCCGCTCAAATTTTTTTATTTTCTCTCTCCTATTTCTCTCTCTCTCTCTCTCTCACGCTTTTGTCTATCTCTCTCCTCAAAGTGAGCTCAAAGAGTAACTACTCGTATATGCCACTAGTTATTTCTTGTGTATTATAAAATTTGTCATTTTCTAACCATCAAATCAATTTATCAAAATTACATGGGACAAAATCAAGTCAATATTCACATTAGTAAATTTTTTTTTAAGTAATCCCAATATTGTTATTTTGGTAACTCACTTAAGATTTTTTTTTCTTTTAGAAATTGAACTGATAATTTAGTTTTAAAAATAATTTTATGAATTATTAGTTATCATTTGTAGATAATTATTCATTTGGTTTCAAAAGATTAATGTTGGAATAAATTATAACTAATTATTCCTACAATTACCAAAAAAATTTTATAACTGACTAAAATTACAAATTATTGATTTAGTTGTAAATGAATAATGTTGGAAAAATAATGTATTTATTAACGAATTAATTAATTTCAAATTTTTTTCAAAAAATTACAATCTTGTAATAATCATTTTCAATTATTTTCAATCATTTAAGAATAATGTATGTGGTGTTTGAGATAATAGTAAAACAATAAAGATAAATTATTGAAATATTTATTATAAAAATAAATTTAAGGTATGAAAATGGTTTTTAAGAATATTTAATGTATCTATAAATCAAACAATCAAATATCAATAGAAATAGAGAAAAAATAATTAAATAATAAATAATAATTGATAAGGAATAATTAAAAATTAATTTGATATATTTTAAATAAAAAGAAGATAGAGAAAAAAATAATAAAATATATCGAGAGAGAGATAAGTAACGCAAGAGCTAAACGACTTGTGAGCCGGAAAATGTTTTCCTCTTTTTAAACCGAGAAAACATTTTTTCAAAAATATTTTATTATTTTTCGTTGATTGGAAATTATTTTCCATTAACTTTTTTCTAATCACGAAATAAACATGGGAATCACACCAAGGAATCAAGCTTCTGAATTGTTTCCTATAGCTAGGCAATTATAATAATTCGAATTTAATTTGTAGAACTAGAGTGAACTCATTTGATCAGGCCTCAGGAACAAGCATTAATATTTCATTTTTATTTTTATTTTTTACAATCTTGATGCCATAGTGCTTTGCTATGACTACATTTTGGTCTTATAATGCCCACAATTGTTTTAGTGTAAATTAAAATGCCGTATATATATATGCCATTGAAGTTATGTCCTGTATAGGTTCCAATTGAAGAAAAAATAAAATATTTCTTCCTTTGTTCCAAATAGATCGTCCATTTTGAATTTTTATACAATTTAAAAAAAATTATTAATTTTTATATTATATCAGTATTTTCTGTTTATGCTTTTCTAATATACTCTTTTTTATTAAAATTAATTGTTAGTTATCAAATTTAATCATGCATTACATATTTATATGGAACTAGTATTAATTTAATGGTATAATCCATCTAAAATTAAAATGGTAAATGAAAAATTATTACGGTAATCAACAATCAATTTTAAAACAATTATGAAAAAATAGCTTACACATAAAAATATTTTACTTTAAAAATTTTAGCATGTAGTAAAATTTTTACAAAAAATGAATATTTTTCATGTAATAAAAAAAATTTTGAATTTTTTTTAAAGGTATTTGTATGCAAAAGAAAAAAATATAATAAATATCAATTTTTTTGTTACATAAACGATAAAAAGAATTGAATTTTTTTTTATCAATTACAGGTATTTTAAGAAAATATTTTATTTAAAATTTTGACCGTAAAAACATTTTGAGACAGTTGTAAATAAAAAAAGAAACAATATTTTCATAAGAAAGAGAGTAGTAATAAAATGCTCCAATTAAATTTAAAATCTAACATTAAAAAGGTGTGGCTAATTCCATGCATGATGTGTTTATATACGATCCAGGCAACAGCTAGCACTATGGAACCACTTGGTCCGCGGAATTAATTAGCCCCTGAACGTTGGAAAATAGCGTTACCACTTGTCAAAGCAAAAGCACTAGGCCATTAATTAGAGAAGTATATTTAAAAACTTTATAAAGAAAGTGATCGCAAATCTGATAAAGAATCACCATTATTTGAAGAGAAAAAGAAGACCAAACTCATATCTTAAGAAAGATATATAAATTATATGATTAGTGTTCAAAAGTTATTTAGGTATTCATAGTTATGGTGGGATTGAAAAGGTTTCCAAAGTAAAAGAAACAATGGCTGTTAAAGATGGAGAAAAGAAAAGAAAAGAAGGTAAGAATAATAGTTCCATTGGCTCAAAGAAAGCATGAAGGTTGTTACCTTAATGAGTATGTCTCTTATCCCGTAAGGCTTGGGATTCAAGTTTCGGCAACTTTAGGCCCCCCTAGTGACGTAAACCCCTTTAGTATCCCTCTTATTGAGACAATGCTAGCTCGAAGATCTTGAGACTTCGTGCGACAAGGCTCCACTATGGCTAACCATTAGTTTATGGGCATTGGGCCATAATGTACGAGGGGAATTTCGTGTGTGTTTCAAATCAGACGCGGACAAGAATCCTCGTTCAAAAAGTCTCTTAGTTGTTGCAGTTGTTGGGATAAGGTTTCTTTGTTCCTTTTCACCAAAATCTTTATGAGCAAACTCATTCGGCATAGTTCTCATTTTCAGAGTGCTGCTATTCATATTACGGTGAAATGACATATCAAACATTTGATTGCTAGTCAATTATATATAGTTCAATTGATTCCATTGATTTAAACATCTTCATTTAGCTTCCTTCTAATTTTCATTTCATTCTTTAATTAGGATGCTTGTTTAGTCTAAATATATGTATTATTTTCTTTAGTGCAAAGTTGCGACAAAATTCCTAATTTCTAAAAGAAAAAAAAATCAATTTTAATGTTTTTCTACAGAATTATGGAAATATGTTATTTTATTTTTATTAGCGGTGAGAAATAGTGCATCGCCATGCATTCTAATGTAATAATTGGTATATTGATTTTTTGACCGCCGTATTAGGAAACTTATCAAGTCTGATATTGTTGGCAAGGTGAAACTCGCATCAATTATATGGCATTAAATAATCTTTTTCTTTTTATTATATATATAAAATTGATAATGGGATTTTCTTTTCTTGCCAACAAAGAAGACACTAATGTCTTCGCCGATCAAGCTGAAACTAAAGGATGAACCTAATGCGCCAGACATGTGTTTCATAGTGACATGGCACAACACAATCAAAATAGTCTCTTTCTCAATTATATGTCACCTTTTCACTCATTATATATTGTTCATCGTGCTACAAATTAATGCTCCCACTTTTACCATTTATCTTATAATAACGTATCTTAGGTAGAAAAGGTGAACGTACAAAAAGTTGAATAGATAAAGTTAGCCCGGTAAAGAAAGGTTAAATTCTAGCCACCAGGATTGAAAAAAAGAGAAGAGCTTTGCTTTAAAAGGGACACCCACTTTCTGCAATTTATAATCATTAAACCATATATTTTTCTAAGTCATGCTAACAAACTATATCTTCCTGCTTTTGAGGGAAAATTAGATTCCATACACTCGCATATTTTTGATTACATAACCCAGTGTTTTCCGCTAGGGACATCAATAAGATAATTAAGTTAGTATCATAATCAAAAGAGCATAATTCTTGGATATTATTAAACAAAAGGTTTGGTCTATACTCGAAGGATCGATTTGAATTGATTTGATTTGCTTGAAACCAATAAAAAAAACCACAATGTATTCTAGAAGCGTGTTTATGAAATACAATTTTTATTTTTTCTTTATCATTTAAGTTCATAACCACGAGTTTCTCTTTAATTTCTAATTAATTATAATGGAATTTGATAACAAGTCAAAATATGAAATCAGGTACGTTAACATTATTATTTTTCATTTCATTATGATCGATCAGCTCTATTGAAGGGTTGATATTCATTCACTCTACTCATGCCAGAAAATAAATAAATAAAAGGTATCATGAAAGCAGTATAATGGGAAAAAAAAAAACTCAGTAAATAGAGGTTCGGTATGTATTTAATTGAGAAATTATAATATCAATCTCGTTGAGATCGAAACCAAACTAATTATATTATATGATTAATTCAGCTCCAATAACATATTAGTATTACGAGAGTGAAAGATTCATTACACTAGCCAGCCAATCAAGCTGTTTCAATATTATGAATCTAGTCATATTGATATATTCTATAATTTTTTATATGCTCAACAAGAGTGACAGAATGTTGCCACCACATTAAGAAAAAAAGAAAAAAGAAAAAGAAAAAGAAATTGTTAGGAGAGGTAAGGTGAAAGAAAGGAGTAAAAAAGCAGTCTAAGAAGGTGGCTTCTTCCTTTAAGAAATTAGAGAAAAGTGCATATATAAAGAGACGAGTGAAAAGTAATACTAAGACAATATTAGTATAAATAAGCTGGATTAATTTCAAAAGAAGAGAGATGAGAGTCTGCAACTCATCAAACCCACTTTTGTCCTCCAAAAAAACTGCATTAGTTCCAAAAACCCTAATCTTTTCTAAAGCAAGAAACGACAAATTCCCTTCTTATGCTTAAGGGTTTTGATTTAAAGTTGTCAAGGATAATGATCTTTTTATGATTCTAAAGTAGCAACATCTTTAATGTTTAAAGAAGAGATGCTTATCTTTGTTTTTTTTATTCTTAATCCTTTATTTTTCTACTTTAACTTTAATTCATTTATTTTGAACCCTTATACCGTAACTTTTCGATGCTTTCCAAAGATGAGAATGTTTGGTTACGAAAATCAAAGAAAGTAAAGTTATTCTTTTACAAAACGCATCAAAAAGCATGAAAAGTAGTGCTCTTTTGATTTTGATATTTCTTAGGGAAGATTTTGCTTTTTCCTTCTAAAGCAGAAAAGTTGCTTCTCCTTTGCACAACCCTTACGTTATGGATCATACTCGTAACCTTACTTAATGCATTCCAAACGTCCCTGTGTGCGTTGAATAAATCATAATCAAACTATGAGTTTAATTATTATTATTATTTTTTTGAGGTTTTCCAACCCATTAAAATAAAGTCATAGACTATTGGCTATAATATTTTTATATTTTTTTTAATGGGCTGGAAAATTTACATTAACTATAATAATGAACCATGTTGCTCTAAGTAGAAAATATTTATCTAGAAAAGTCTTTGCAGCGGAATAAGGTGGAAGATTTTCTTGTTTACAAAAAGATCACATGTCGGTATTAAAACTGAAAGAAATTAAAACGTTAAAGGAAGAAGAAAATTAAGCTTCCATTGATTAGAATAAGTAGTTCAAAATTTGGCATTGGGGGTTTGATTGAATCCCTTGCCCAATTGATGGGGAGACTATTGTTTACCCCTTTTGTATTATGTCTCCCAGAAATTCTTTTTTTGTTTTTTTTCCCCTTCTGTTTTATAAGTACGAGAAAGTGTTGTTTCAAAGAGATGATATGAGAAGAGTTGATGATTTAGTGTATGTCAGTTTCTATCAAAAAAAGAAGAGCTGATTTATTGGAATTAGCACGTGTTACTATAAGAAAATAGACAATTAGCGACGGATTTAATTTCGCCTTTAAATGGAGACAAATTAACGATAGATTAGCGACGGAATAGACGAAGAAAATTTTTATGACTAAACAACGACAAAATAGCGAGGAAAATTCAGCGACAGTTTCAATTTTATCGCTAAATAACGTAGTGAAAAAAAGCGCCACATTTGACGACAAAATAGCGATGGACTTCCGTCATTGATTTAGTGACGAAAAGCAATTCCATAACTATTCATCGAGTAACTTGCGACGGATATTGTTCGTTGCTAAATAACTAGCTCTTGGGCAATCCAAGGGTTAAATCTGAAATTTAAATTAGCGACGAACTATGAATTTGTCACTACTTTGAATTTTAAGTAGCAATAGATCACCGCATTCGTTGCTAATTTGAATTTCAAATAGCAACGGATCACCAAATTCATCGCTAATTGGGCAATTTTTCTAAAATTTTCAAAGGCTTCGGCACTTGTTTGGAATTCAAATTAGTGATAGACATTTATGTTCACCGACAGATTAGCGACAAAAATACAATCGTCGTTAAAAAAAAAAAATCCTATAACTAGGTAGTGTCTCTTCTTCTTCTTCATTTGGTCTTTCCCGCTCCTCTACAAAACATAGCCACCACCCTCAAATCGCAACCCCACGTAAGCCACCGCCTTCCCGGACCATCTAACTTGGTGAGACGCATCTTTCTCCCTCAAACTCCAACTCAATCTCTCCTCTCGCTCATAGATCTCTTTGGTAAGTGTTTCTCTCTCTAACTTTGTTGTTTTTTTTTAAAAAAATTAAATTAATATTATAAATGTTTATGTTAATTTTATTATTTTTTAGTTGATTAATTATTCGTTTAATTTTGTTATTTATGAATTTAATTTTTTTAATAATTATTTGATTGTTGTTGATTTATATTGTTAGGTTAATTTTTAATTATGTTAATTTGGATGTTAATTATTAGTATATATTTATTTATTATTTATTTAATTTTGTTAATTATTAGATTAATTTTGTTAAGTGTTACTTTTTAATTATGTTAATTTTTAGGTTAAATTTTATTTTTTGTAATTTAGTTAAGGTTGATTACTTGTTAAGTTATTTGTTATTAATTGTTAGGTTAAATTTTAGTTATTTAGTTGTTAACTATTATTTTAAATTTGTTAATTAATTAATTATTTATTTGTGTTGATTATTAGTTCAATTTTTTTAATTGTTTGTTTTAAGTTAATTTTTAATTATATAATTGTTTTAGGTAATTTAGTTAAATTTTGTTGACTATTGGTTAAGTTACTTTTATTAATTGGTTTGTTAATTTTTTTAATTTATTGTTAAATTGTTATGTTGTTTTTTTAATTAGTTATTAGCTTAATATTTTTAATTTGTTTATTGTTATTTTTCAATTTATATAATATTTAAATTTGGATTAATGCAATTAGTTAAGATTAATTTAATGACATTAATTTGGTTTATGGTTAGTTCGAATATAAATGCTAGAAGTAATTTTTATAGCTTAATTATTAAAAATGAAGGAAGACAACATAATGATTTAGTTGTTTAGTAAATAAAAAAATTGGAATAAAGATGTAATAAAAAAATTGAAATTGTTCTTTAATTAAAGATTTAATCGAAATAGTTCTTTAATCAGAATCTTATAATTAAAGATTTAATTAAAAAAATCAAGTTTTGATATACAAATATTAACTTGATTGCAATAAGGCTAAAATTTAATAAACATTTTATTTAGGATTAATTTAATTACATTTAGTTGAATTTATTAATAAAGTAATTAGGAAAATTTAATAAACATAAACATTTTTATCTTCGATATAGATAACTTTTCATTAATTAATAAATTTTTTGAAATTTAATTTATTTAATTTAAAATATTTTAAATTAGGAAATATAATATTATTTTTTGGAGGGTTCTTTTATTAGAGAAAATAAAATTTAATGCAAGTTTTTTAATGGTATAATAAAAAAGACACGCATAAAAAAATTTTTAAAAATCAAAGTTCAAGAACTCGATTGAAATAAACCAAAAATAGGTGTACTAATAGCAAGTTAGGGTAGAAAATGTAAAAAAATGAAATTACACAATCAATCATTAAATATTATAAAATTAAATATTTAAGAAGAAAAGAAAATTAGAAAGAAGATGCAATCATTCTTTAAACAATCAATTAAATATAAAGTCAAATTCTTCAATCAAAATTCCTAATAAGTACCGTTAATTACACAACCAATATAAATGCTTAATTTTTCTTTAAAACTCATAGGAATGATGATAAATAATTATTTGCATGTGTTGTGTAATTTTTACTTTAACTACAAAAATGAGATCCGATCGACAATGAATGAATGTTAGGTTAGTTGATGAATTGTTAAATGATGACTTTGTCAAAGGGGTAGAATAATTTTTAGCTTTTACTATTGAGCATCCTAAATGTATGGACAGAACCAAAATTAGAGGTCCTTGTAATTATGATAAGTGTCGAAATAGAAATTATGAGGAGGTTGAAATGGTAAAATATACTACTTTCCTATAACCTCAACTTTTGCAGTGATTGTATGCATCGAATGCGATAGCCGAGCACATGACATGGCATGTTGAACACGAGGTAGATGATGCGGGAGTAATGCATCATCCCTCTAATTCTATTGCATGAAAAATTTTTAATTAGATTAATCTTCCTTTTACAACCGAAAAAAAGAACGTTACATTTGGAGTGTGCACCGATAGATTTCAACCATTTGGTTAATCCGGTGTATAATTTTCTTCGTGGTCTATCATTGTGACTTCATACAATTTACCACCATAGATGTGTATGAAGGAAGAACATATATTCCTATCATTGATTGTTCCAGGCCCAACAAATTCAAAACATAAGTTGGACATTTACTTATAACCTTTCATATCCGAAATTATTCAGTTATGGGAAGTAAGTGTGGTGACCTACGATGCATATCATATGTAGAATTTTTTATTCAGAGATGTAGTTATATTGAGTATCGGTGACTTTCCTATATATTTAATGATGTCCGGTTAGAGTAATGTAGAAAAACAAACTTGTCCTTATTGTATGGAAAATTCAAATGCTTTCTCCCTTCCTAATGGAAGAAAGACCTCATGGTTTGACAATCATTTCTACATGAATGATCGTAAGGATGGAACAAGAAAGCATTCACCATAAAAAAAAGTTATTAAATCCGGCCCTCCTCTAATCTGATTTGGAGTAGAGATGTTACATCCGGTGGAATAGTGAGGGTTTTAAAGGTGACATAAGATGGTATAGATGATCATAACAATAGAATCTCTCGGATATGTGGATGAAGGAAATGAAGTATTTTTTAGGATTTTTTTTACTAGAGTACAAGTCTCATTCGGTATAATTTAAATGTCATGCATATTGAGAAAAATGTATTTGATAATGTTTTTAACATAATCATGAATGTGCCGAGTAAGATTAAAGACAATGCTAATTTCAAGAAAGACTTAAAACTTTTTTGTAAAATGCTAGAATTAGCAAAGGATGATGCATCTAGAAAGTATCCTAAAGCTACCTTTTTGGTATCTAAACTTTATAGGATGAAAAGTCATGACCGTCACATCTTCATACAGAGGCTACGTCTAATTGCATTTTGAGAGTTTTTGCTAGGAAATGTTTGGCAAGTTCTTATAGAGTTGAGTTTGTTCTTTAAATAATTGACTCCTACAGGTGATAAGGGAATAAGATATGCTACAACTTAATGATGAGATACCTATCATTTTGTGCAAACTAAAGCGTATATTCCCACTTAGTTTTTTTGACTCCATGGAATATCTTTCAATCCTTTTACCATATGAGGCATCTATTGTGAGACTTGTACAATATCGATAGATGTATCTATTTAAAAGATATTAACATTAAATTTAAATAATTTTTAACTATCAAAAATTAAAATAATTTATATTACAAGTATCCGTGGAAGCAATAAAATAATGTTAAAAATATGGCTAAAGTGGAAGGATCAATATATAATTCATATTTGGTCAAAGAAACCCTTTGTTTTGCTTACACTATTTTGAGCCTCAAGTGCATACTAGGCATTAGAAAGTGCTATGTAATGTTAAGTGCAATGGAGAAGAAAACGATCATATTGAAGAGATGTTATCCGTATTCAAACAAAAAGGTCAATCAATTGGTCAACACACAATACAAAAATTGACACTAGACGAACACAAAGTAGCCCATCAATATATATTGTTGAATTATGAAGAAGTAAGATCTTACATCGAGTGAGTTTGTCAAAATTCAAATTCTACATCATATATATTTAATTAAATATAATAATATTAGCAATCATAGTAGAGATTGAATCACATTTATTATTAATCCTCTTTAATGGATTTCTTGTCAAAATGCGATGAACAATCCTTTCATGTCTAAAAATGATTTTGCCTATTAGTTTAGTCAATATATGAGCATTATCTTTTTATTCATATTTAGTATATTGATCGAATTATTAAAAGGTAACTAAACTTTTAGAAGATTTTATATTTAATTTATTGATACAAAATGCATAACCAATTTCTATAAAAGACCAGTTCTTGAAAGATCTTACACAAGGCCTATTGCTTACCGTCGGATCATACATTGGTTATTTTATTAACGGTTATTGGTTTTGCACACTTGAGGGATCTTCGAAATTTAGTCTTTTAATAAAGTATCTGCATTAAAGAAATCTCTTACAATGTAGTTGAGAGTGATTATTATAGGACATTGATAAAAATTCTTGAAGTAGAGTATCTTGTATTACCAATCAAGAGAACAACATTATTCAAATATGATTGGTTCGTTCCTACACCATAAGGAACAAGGGTTCATCCATAATACAAACTTGTAGATATTAACCGTAGGAGAATCTTGAACAATTACGAATCATTTCCTAGCATCACATTTGACTCTAGTGTATTGTGTCGAGTACCCTAGCTTGAGGCATGAGAATTAAGATTGGCGGTCCGTGTGTAAGATCAAAGCTAGGTCCGTGTTTGACTTCTCCGATTCATCACTGCCATCCAACATAATGCTGAACCATTTCGGTAAGATGATCTAGAAATCGACATGAATTGATAGAAGTCGAGGATGTTATTTTATTAAATGATCTAAATGGATCATTTATAGATATAGAAATAGGTGTGATTGATGAAGATAATGATAATGAGTGTGAAAATATGTCGGATGATGGAGATGATAACTTAAACGAGTGATTATGATAGTTCTAATTAAATATATATTTTATTTGTTGTATTAGTAACAAATGATGTAATTTTTAGTTCTTTATTAATTGGTTACATGCAATAAATAATATCTATATTCATATATTTTCTAAATATTGATAGCGAATAATGTATTTTTATTTCGTATTAATTTATTCGATAATATATTTGTTATATTTTATTTATTTGTTTAAGCTTACATCATAAAGTAAGGACTCGTGGTTTGGATCGCCCCCACAGTCAATACAGGATCACATTTTGATAGTCGTGGATGACCTTCACCGTCTAATGGTAGTCTACTCAAATCCCCTACTAGTATTGATTGTGGATCTCCGACTATGGGGCTTTTACACGGGGCCTGTGTTTTCCGTATCCATGGAGGTTGCACATCTACGGCGATCATACAGGATGCCCCACCTGCACCAACACTAGAGGTTCAAGCACCGACCTTCGAGAGTGCCCATTCGTTGACGTATCCGGTGTTCTAGATAGTTCCCGCAGCTCCTCTAGTCGATCGTGTATTTCTATCACTCGAGGACGATATGTAATTATTTTTAACTTTAATATATCATTTCAATAATTTTTTTAATTTTTCTCTTTTTTTTAATGTTCGATAGTTTCACTCGCCTAATAGATATTATGTCATGAAGATAACCATGATTTTTAAAGAGTTGTTGGACGTTAGTAGGTCGGCTTAAAAGTTTATCTTCGATCTCACTAAACGAGTTCGCTTTAGTAAATTTAAGATAAACTATTGTCAATTTTTTTTATAATTAAAATAAAATTGTTTATTTAGATAACGTTGTTAATATTAATTTTTTTTATTCGTGCGAAATATTTTGACTAAAATTTGGTCATCAAAGCATTTGTCGAGCAACATGGAAGGCTTTGGCAAAAAAACACTACACCGACTTCATCTACAAGTATAGTTAGTAGGCCAATCAGCTTGGTTTTATTAGAAAGGAGTTCTAGAATGCATGGAAACTAGATATTATGAGATCGAATCGCATTGCTCGTTCAAAACAAGCATCATGAAATTGGTTTTCGGAGGTTGGTAGCCTTGGTATGGGTCTTTCCAAGCGTATAAGGGGCTCCATATTTGTAGAAGAGCACACTCATTGCTTGGTAAGTGGCACACTTTTATTATTAACTACATGTTTTAGAAAATTTTAATTTTCATCTCATATTGTTTGTGATTCATTTTTTTCGAAGGTAAGATTAGGTTGTGAGCCAATGAGTTTTGAGTTGTTTCAAACGACTTACAAGTAACAAAATCGTTCTTTCATCGATCTATGCTTCCAAGACAAACGGTGATAAGTGTTTTTTAATTTAAAATTTTATATATGGAAAGATAATCTAAAATTTATTTTAATCTTATAATGAGTTCATTATTCCAATTTTGTAGGAGCGTGTTAAAGAGCTTACCTATGAGGCGATTGCGATGCGACGAGTGAAAGAATCCTAGAGCCGAAGTTGATAAGAATGCTATATATCTTAAGGCTATTAGGGAGAAAAAGAAAAAGTTATATGATGTAGGCACACAAGTGATACATTACTTGTCCTAGTCAAATGGCGGTAACTCCTCCTCTCGCATCGTTGCATTACACCATCGACCTTGCTAATGATGAGCTTCGGAGGGACTATGAGGTGATAAAGGAAGTGATGAAAGGGATGTAGATAAAAAAAAGACGAGCTTCAAAACCTAGTCATATAGTAGCGAGCATCGTACATAGGCTTAACTCTCGGTACGAGAAGATGGCCTCCATAGTAATGAGGTCGGCAGAGATAATCGGGTTGCCTATAGATCCATCTATTAGTTAGTACTTTATTGTTCCTCCTAACCAGCCTCTCGCCTAGCCTTTCTTCAAGCCCCTCATTCAGTATCGGAAGGAGGATAGGGAATTAGACGAGCTAGATGAGTGATGACACATTTTGTTACTTTGTTTTTTTTTATAATACGCACTACTAAATATTGTTATTGTTAATATTGATTTATATTTAATTTATATGTTATTACTTGTAATTTTTAATTATTACATACAATATTAATAATTTTAAAACAAATAAAAAAAAATTTCAAAAATATTTATTTTCTAAAAAATTAATTAGTGACGAATTATCGAAAAAAATCCTTGCTTATAGTGATAGATATCAACAAAAATTAATGATGGAAAAAAGATGGTTTAGTGATGACTCCCCTTAGCTTTAGATATTAGCAATGGCCTATCAATCGTTAATTAGTGACTCGCCGCAACGATGGATTTGCGACATCGTATTCAACGAGTCTCACGACAAAAATAGTGATTGATTTTTAAAGTGTAGCGATGGAAATTCCATCATAGATATAGTGAAGAAAAGTTTTGTTTGGTCGCTAATTTTAGTGATAAGCGTTTTAGCGACGAACAAATTTTTCGTCGTTACGCAATCACTAAGCTAATTCGGTGATGGAATAATCCATTGCTAACTCGTTCATTTTTTTATAGTGTGTTATATTTGTGTATACACACACACACACACACACACACACACACATATGGTACATAATACATTCAATCCCTATGTTTATTGGAGTTGGGATGAAAAAAATTATTTATGCTGAATTCACCCATTCCAATGTATTTAACTTGTACGTTCAATCTCAAAAAAAAAATATGAAGCCTTGCCGATTGGATATGATTATATTGGAAAGCTAGCCGGACATAATCTTGAATCTGTGAAATAGGTTGAAGATTTATTTCTATATTTACTTAAAAGAATTTTTTTTATTAACTTAAAAGGAGTGGTTTCATCCCTTCATATTCCTCAACTCTTTATCTCTACTTATTCGGTTTGTATCTAATAGTAATTCTTAGGAAGTTTCGTATTGAAATTCAACATATTTGCTAACATGGTAAAAGCAAGTAGATGACAAGTCCGTTTCATGTCAAAAACCTCAAAGACAAAAATACAACAAAATTTTATAAAAGTTTGAATAAAAATTCTTATCGTCCGTAACAACTTATTTTTTACCCTCCATTTATTTTCATACAAAATTAAAAATTCAAGAAAAAAAGAAGAGAAATCCAAAAATTTAATAAAATAAAATAAAATATTTCATACTTTGTATTTTTTTTAATGTTTTTTAGGCATTTTTATAAATTTTTAGGGTTTTAATTTTTTAGAATTATCCTTCATTTTATTTAAAAAAAGAAAAAAAAATTAAAAATTAAGAAGATGATCTATGACCTAATTGAAAATGATGTGAAAAGCGAGGACCAAACGACATTCAAGTAAGGATATAAATATTAGAAAGGGATAAAATTCACGTAACTTGATTTTGAATTAATCGATGTGAAATTAAAAAAAAATAAAGAGAAGATTAATAAAATAATTTTAATTAAGGAGCTAATTGGAGAAAAAAATTGAACATACATTGAAATTGAGAAAATAATCCAAAAAATGACCTAAATAGATTTTATCCCAAATCCTAAAAAGTCACTATATAAACATCATTTCTCTTCATTTTTAAGGGGGTTTCCATAATTATCCTCCTACCTAAAAAAAATAAAAAAAATCCTAGCCTCCATCAGTCATCTTCCTACCAAAATAACCTTATCTTATTATTCACCTATTACAAAACAACCTAACCATAACTACCTATCGTCCCTACCCAAGAGAAGGTCGATGGCTTGAACCACTTAACAACCTAATCGAATCTCTTAATTTTTGCCGGACCATTGGTTTTCACCACCACAAAATTGGTCGTCCTTCTTTTAAGAGTGATTACCCCTCGAAGTCATAGCCAAAAGTCACCAAAAATGGCCTAATTGACGATGAACTATTTTGCACAACTCAAAATAATTGGCTAATCAAGGCTAAATAGAACCTCCTAACCACCATAAAAACACTCCCCTCGGCCTCATGAGTCGATTGGTACACTCGAAGTCCCATAACATCACTAAAATCTTCGTTAGAAAGAGGATGAGGTTCGGTCAAAACTTTAGAGCTGCTAATCTCCCTCGTCCAACATCGATAATGGATACTATCATGATAGTTGAGTTCGTAACAACCTCCTCTACAATGTAGGCGGTTCACGCATCGAATGGACCATCATGTGGTGATCGGACGATCAACGGTAGTTGTTCATCTTCCAAAGGGCAATTTCATAATTTTGATATGATGGGCCATTTAGGTCATTTCTAGTAGCATTCTAAGGGGCATTTTGGCAACTATCTAGTGACCATTTGATTTGGTTTTTAATATTTTTTTAAATTATTTTATGATATTATGCAATAATGTTAATTTTATTTGTGTTAGAAAATCTATAAATATTTAAGTTGTGAGATTTATTTTAATGTATAGAGTTGATTCGATTATGATATCGGGCTAATAAGTCTCCTATTTATTAGGAAAAAATGATGGTTTTGATATATTTTATCCAAAAATTAAAAATGCAAAAATAATAATAGTAAGTAATCAATTTAGGGTCGATTTTATTTAACATTTTGTGTAAACATTTGAATTAATCGAGTTGTTCCTCGACATGCCAATCATGTCCGGATTTTAATTCGGATACGATGCTAAATTGACGAGACTACTAAATTTTAAGGTTCAACATTAATTTAATACGATGCTGCAAAAAAAAAAAAAACAAAAAAATAATTTTATAATTTTTTCCTCACGTAGTTCAAAATAAAACATGAAAAAAAAAGAGTTTTAAGCAAATTTAACAAGTCTTCTAACTTCTAGGGACATATGTTGTTAATTAATTCAAATCAATCACTTTAGTAAATACTTCATTCTTCATTATACTAGTTATGTTGAGATTTAAACTCGGATTCGATGTTACATTGACGAAAAGCCCGATGGATGGATCCAATAATTGATTCAATATGATACCACAAATAAAAATAAAAAAAATTAATTTGGCTTAGGAAATTAAACTTGGAATTTTGTCTTAGGATTAATTTTGGAAAAAGTAGAAATTTTTAATAGATAAATTTTTAGGATTAAATTAGACACGGTATATTTTTTTCGAAAAAGGTGTCTCGTGGATCATTGATATCTTCCTAAAGGCTTAACCAACTTCTTACTAAAAAATCTCCGAACTAGTGCTCATTTTAGGTTCTTAGTTCCTTTAATACTAGGTTGTAATTTCAAAATTAATAAATAACTTACATCCCCAAATAAACATGATTTTTAACAAATAAAGCATAAATATTATTTTTTGACGAGTCTCACGAATGTCGATAGTGAAACCGTGTTACAAAATATAAACAAACATAGCCCATAATTACGAAAAAATTAAGAAAATTAAAAAATAATAACTTATGTAGCTAAATAAATAAATACTAAAATAAGAAAAGCAAATAACTAAATTCTTAAAATCTCAAAACATTTATGGATCTTAGCAATATTTTGGATTGAATCACAAAAGAGCCTACAAACATCATTTATAAATGAACTAGTCAACAAAAAAAAAGTCTATTTATGGATGGATGGATTGTCCAAACCTCAACTTTTAATTAATTAATATTAGCAGCAAGGAAAGCTATTATTAATTAGCACAAGTTAATTAATCGAGGTAATTAAGACTCGTGTGTTTTAGAGGGCACTAGTTTGGCTTCTATTTTATATATATATATTGACATAGTTATTTAATATTATATCTTTTACAATTATGCGGGAGATCGTCAAAAAAATAATTGATGAGGAGGTTGTTAGTCGACGGACGAGTGTACTTCATCGATCGACATCGACATTAATGAGATTTCTAAGAAGGTTATTGGAGGAGGAAATAGTAAGAGGAAGAGGATGTACGGACTCGGGTCACATGCCTCTCACTATTACTCTAACATAAGTACAACCTCTAGTTCGATCACTTTGCGATTCCATGTTGATGATGAGGCATAATGAAAGAAATTCGAGAATCGAATTGCTATACATACGGAACAAATCCAAGATCTTTATGGTACTATGACAACGCCGTTGGTTACAACAAATGAGTTGAAGGAGTACACTCTAGAGCAACATGCGATGATGAGACAAATGTAGCGAGATGTTGCTACAAATGTAGCAAGGTAGTTCATCCGTCGAGCCTCACACCGACGATTCCACCTAACCTTCGAGTGACGACCCCGCCGATCTCTCCTAGCTTTCATATTTTGTAATAATAAGAAACTTTCTATTTTTTTTTTAGAATTTAATAATTAAATATGTATTACATTTTAATAAATTTTATAATAAATATTATGAAACTTTAAAATATTATGTTTTTGTTTTTTTTAGATTTTTAAATAGCAATTGGTTAATTTAAAAGATTTAAAATGCGGATAAAATTAAAAAATAAATTGAAAAAAAATTCTTAGAACCATCACTAAATTTAGAAATAGCATCGATGGTCCGAACAAATCAATTGCTAAAACTATTACTAATTTGTGACGGTTTTAGCGATGGTTTTCAAATGACTATTGCTACTTTGCTTGCTATTTCCTCTTTTTTTGCGACGGGTTTTTTACGGTTTGCGACGGTTTTATCTATCATTAAATTTAGCGATGCACCAAAAAATCATAAAAAAAATTGGTGATGGTTTTCCAAAAATTAGCGACGGTCTAATTCCTTTAATTCTTGTAGTGACTTCATTCTTATGAAGGACAACATGAAAATTACTTATTGAAGTTGTTTATGCTTTCCGCCTGTATAAGAAAGTTAATGGTTGAATTGTTTGATCCTATGATAGCAAAGATATATACTAAGATAATTTGTGTTGCTCCTTACTTAACAATCACCTATCAGCTGGTATATTCATAATTCGATCATATTTGTGATTAAATCTAAACCCTCTAAAAGTTAAAACCCTTACTTAGCTTACTAGAGAGACTAAATACTAGAGCTCACTTGCTACTAAAAGTATAATAGAAAAGGAAGCCAATAATTTTTTTTCTATGTCTCTAGTTAGGAAAGGAAACAACTCAACATCTGTTTCTTCATTGCGACATGACTTGGGCTTTATGGTGTCGACTCATGTCCAGGTGGGGGTAATGTTTGGGTTATGCCACCTTCAGTTGACAATTTGTTTAAAGGGTAGGAATATTTTTGTAATAGATGGATGCAAAAAAAGATTTAATTCTTAATTAGTTCTCAATACAATCCTTTAGCCTGTTTGGTTGGCAAGGGTCTTTAATGATATTTGACCTTGATTGGGATCATATTCTCTCTCCAATCTTCCATGTGGTTGCTTACTGGGTAAAATTTGTGGATGAACAATTTTTCCATACATACAATAATATGGAGTGATGTTCAGATTGTATGAAGATATGGACTAACTATTCAAAATATCGGCCAAGTATCTTTTGGTCTAAGCCTTATCTAGACTCTCTAAAATGAAATGTTAATGGTTCATCCTTGGGCAAGCCTATGATTTCTAATATTTAAGGAGTTTTAAGGAATCATGAAAAAAAAAAAATGTGCTTTCTCTATCCCAATAGGGATCAATGAATCCAATGAGGTCAAGGTTATAACAATCATGAGAGTTTTGGAGATTAGTGTCTTTTCTGTCTATAATCATCAACTGAATTGAATAATCGAGTCGTATTCGACTAATGCTATTGATTGGATGAGTAAGAAATTCCCTACTTGGTCTTGGCGTTTGTAGAATATCTTTAACTCAATTGATTATTTAATCAATTTTTTGAATTTTATTTCATTCAGCCAAATTCTTCGTGAAGAGAATGCAATGACATTTATCAAGGTGTGAACCACATGTAATTTGGAACATCAGGTGATGGAGCTATGCGTTTTCTATGTAGAAAACCATCTTTTCATTCATACTCTTCAAAGTCCTATAACTTTTGGAATGAAGAAATGATTCCACTTCAAATGGTAGTAAAAAACTATCCTACTTGGAAGCATCCAATATTCTGTTGTCATTTTTAGGTTAGGTTTAGTTTGATTAGATCAAAGAAACAACAAATTAAGACACAAGCCAGGCGCCCCCACCCACAAAAGTCTAATAAGATTTACTAGGAAAGGAGTTATTGTTTGATTCTCTATGATTTGCAAATTAAATTAATCATGATGGGATGACTTAACATTGTGCTATCTCATATGCGAAGCCGCTTTCATTGTCCCATTAATCATGAAGAATATAACAGATGTAGACAATCATGGTGGGATAATTGCCTGGGTATACCTGAATGTTTATATGTTCATTAACTATTAATTAAAAGGAGATGCAATGAGTGGCAGCTATGTTTAATTGATAACGTTCCTCCTTTTCTTATTGGTACAGTTATTTTACTGTAGCAATCCTATAGTTAATTAACTGAAAACATAATCTACGTAATTTGTTATGGAATCACTTGAAATTGTAAAACAAACAACGAAGAACTGACTAACTTGAAGACTAATCACGGTTGAATATATATGAATGTAACAGGGGCTGCGCGTGGGGCAAGCCTAGACTCATGAAATTAATTTCTCTTCAAATTCATGTTTTGCCATCAATTTTTAGTCTAGGAAACCATAAACGTTTCACCAAACTGAAACTGATCATATTGATATGAACTGCGATGTGCGAAAAGGTGAATATCCCACGTTACCTGCTCAAGGAGTTGGGTGCATCATGCATGCACCGTTCTTGAACCCATGCATGAATATATAATTAGTTATCTAGTTTTTAAATGTTAAATAACCACTCAATCTAAAAAATTTAAGCTGCTAGGTGATTTTGCGTACTCTTGAGAAGAAGAAAATCCTTATATATATTGAAATAGGAGCAATTTCCGTTTAGTTTATGAAGTCAAAAACTTAACCAAAAGTATTACAGGAGGATAAAACTGGATGATAATGTACATTGTAATTTTACATAATCTCCCTAGGAATTCTACGAGAAGCTAAAAACTTATCAAACAACAATGAATACAAAATAAAACAAGAACAAAGCCACCTGATATAACATGATTCATTTTGAGTTTTCCATCCATCATAACTCTTGAATTTTGAAGATGATACGCGTATCGACGGATTCAAGAAGGCCAATGTCATCAATTGATTGATCTTCCATGTTATCATCGTCAATGGAAATATTCAAATCCAGGGATATGCAAGGGGTTGTGTCTTCCAATAATGCAGCGCCAGCACTGTTATCTTCTTCAGGAGACCCATTTGTTCTCTGCTTGATTGGAGGAGAGCAGGCTCTGGATCTTGAGCTAAAGCTTTCACAGCTCAAAATGATGATAGCGTCACTAAGGCTAACTTCTTGACCATTGGAATTTGTTATTCTTCCTCTTTCAATAGCCCTTTTGAAACCAATTTGAGAGCAATAATCTGCTTGCTCAACATCTTCCACTAAGAAAACTCTATGTGGATTGCTTGATACTGCCTCAGAAAATCTCTCGATGTAGCTGCAATTTTGTTCATCCCTTGATCTTTTGTTTCTACAATCTTCGGTCGAGTCTGCTCTTGTGGAGGAAAAACTGCTTAAAGCAATTGAAATGAAGCTGTCATGGTAGCCAAAAACTAGCCTAGCCAATTCTTTAGCTATCTTCTCTTTAGCTTCCATATCAACTCCTTGAAAGAACAACCAAGTTTCTTCTTTGGCCTCACCGTTTTTCACCTTCCCCTTTCTTCTTATTATTCCGGACCGGCATTGCAAGATGGTGCTTGCTATTTCAGGGATTACATCTTTCTGCCATGGCACTTTTTTCTCCAATGCATTGCATAGGGTTTTCAAGTTCTCAGCATTTAGCTCCTTGAACTTGTGGAGATACTCCATTTCCATGACGTCACTTGAGGAAGTTGAGTTTGGAGTAGAATTAGGATTTGATGAAATGGGCAATTGTTTGGTATGATCTTTATGCTTTGGGATGTACATTCTCGAACTTGGTTCAATGCTACACTTGTTGAAAGTCTCTGTACCAATCCAGAACGGGTGGTCCCTCGATGACTGCTTGGGTTCAACAATGGGCCACTTATTGTGGGTTTGGTGAAAATTAGGGTATTGCTGGTCATAGGAAGTAGAAGAAGAAGGTGATAGGGAAGAAAATGTGAGGGTTTTCTCAGAAGAGTAGTGTTGTTGGTGGATTGAACTGCAACATGAGTTCCATTTTCTGCAAAGATCTTTGATTGACGTAGAATCCTAGAAGAGAGAAACGGAGAAATAAGAAAATAGTCATTGCTCAACATCGTATATATATGGATACGAAATTAGAACTTTTTTGTACAAATTTGAATTATAGAAGTTTCAAATGTGATTAACTACTCATGATTACCTGATTATCACCATTTTGTACTTTTTTCTCATTTTTGTATTGTTGAAGCCATGCGGGAAGGCTAGAAGTTGTGGAGTCACTGTTACAGGTGCTACTTGGTAAGCTTCGAGCTTCAGTCTCAAACTTAGCTGAACAATCAGCACAACAAGTGAGTTGTTTGTCTTGCCCACCTTCAAGAATAATCCAGCTGCTAGACCCATTTTCAGCTTTGTTGCTTGTGGACTGACTTAGAAGATCACTGAAGAAAAAGGTAAATGGAGATGTTATTAGACTTTGTTGATCATGTAGAAAAACGTAAACATTGAAGTTGGTAATAATAACATGAAGCTACTTGTTGTTGGTTAGTGATATTTTTCATTACTTTGAAACTCTTTGAATTTTTAAAAGTGCAACTTGTATAATAACATGGTGCACATTTATAAAAGCCAAAAAAAAAAAAAAAAAAGAGGCTATATTGTTGGGGAGGTATACCTACTTCCTTTCTTCCAGCCGAAGAAAAAGTGATGAATTTTTATCATTTTAGCATACAAAATTACGTTAAAGTTATGTCTATATTTCTTTTCTTTCCTCTAACAAACTTGAATTTTGAGTTTCCAAAAGAGAAAGAAGATGGAGTAGAAACTTTATTCGAAGGAGTACTTCTTTCATTGATCAACAACTACTTCTTTTTTCTTTTCTAAAAGCAAGTTGAAAAAGAAAATTCATTTACTTAGTTCAGACGAAATTCAAATCGTAGAGAGCAAAAATATAGACTCAGATAATGCTATACAATTATATGCAACTTTACTAATTATACATTTACCTGTCACTGATGAGACTCAAGCGTAAGCTGCCTGCAGGAATTGTAAGTGGATGGAGACCCAAAACAGTATCTCCTGATGGATGGCCTGATTTACACTTCATGTAAGTTTGGAAGGTGGCAGTCCCCATAAGCCAAAATCTTCCATTATTCTCTCCAATTCCACAAACTAATTTGCCAAGCTCTATGATCATGTACTCCATTGGACAGAAATAGCACCTCCCTTTCTCACTTGATGAACTGCTAGCACTATTCTCAATAGCCCATTTGAGATCTCCCAAATTCAGAACAACTCCTTTGCCCATGTAGTTTCTCAAATGGTTTTTAAGCTCTTCAAGTTTATGTTCTACCTCTACCCTAGAGAAATGGCCAAAAGAGGAAATTGGAATTGTTAAAAACTTCACTTCCCTCAAAGCCTCTGGAACATCTCCTTTATGAACTTTGTCCATGACTCCTTTCACCACAACTTCTATACTAGCCAGAGACTCTCCGACAATAACAAAACCCCTCCTCGGTTTGTTCACTAAATGCTCTATAACACACATCACATCTCCATTTTTAATTGGATCTAAAACTGTTGCTTTTGCTCCAACCTGACTGGAAGGAGGAGAATGTGAAAGGACTAAACCATTGCTTTCCTTGGACTTGCTACTCACAGAAGGAGCACTTTGTGAACATATTTCTAAAGAAACAGCTTGCTCAACATTGTTTTTCACTTGAGTGCTAGAGAAACCAGCTTCTCTCATGACTCTACTAACACTTGGATCATCTAAAATAGATATTATGAGCTGCTCTAACTCTATTTTCACTGCAAGGAGAGGCTGCTGCTGGTTCTCAATAGAGCCACGCCGTTGGTGAGCCTGAGCGCGCTTAAAGGCTGCGACCAAGGCATTAGAGATTGATGGGAACTGTTGAGAGTGAGTACCTAACATAGGGCTTGAAGTTGAGGCTGGGAGGCGATTAAGCGCAACATTGAAACAAAGCTCTAGGGCTTTGCACTGAAGGGGGTGAGAGTGTGACTGAAGGCAAGCTGTTCTCAATAGGCCAGTGGAGGCAGAAAGCATGGTGTTGGCAACATGGAGAGGAGTGACTTGGGCATGGCCTCGCCGTCTAGCAAGGGTTACTGCTTGTTTGATAACATTTGCTGCCTCCGCCGTTAGAGCTTGTTGCACTGTGCAGCCTCCTGCTCTCATTTTCTATCTCAGGTGCTTGTTATTCCACGGTAAAATCAAAAGTCAAAAGAACTTCAAAAATAGAGTGAGATCAGAAGGGTTTATTAACTAGGGCTTCTAGTTTCATCTGCTTTGAATGAACTGAGCTAGTTATGGAGGAAGAACTCATCAATTAACAAGGGAAGATATATATTTGAATCGTTTCAGGAGTTTTCTTTTTATTTTAGGGTTTGACAGAGAGGGTGTGATCTTTGTATCTATTTCTAGTATGCAAGCGTACTAATTCCTATGGAGGTTGTTGCTGGTATAGATAGGATGACGATAATATTTGGTCGTGGAGAGATATAGAGAGACGGGGGAGAGAGAAGTGTGGGAAACATATGAAAATTGAGGTATGCTTTTCTTGTAGATGAGGTAAAATTTGGGGTCCAAGGTCTGATTTTGTAGTGGAAAGTGGACTTCATGTGCTGACAAGCAGGACGAATGCAGCAGTATCAAAGGCAACTCAGCTTTTGCGCTATATACATCTCTCTCTTTCTTTCTTCTCTCTATCCTCTATCTCTAGATCTCTCAAATTTGATAAAGATGCGGTTTCGCTAAGTGGGTCTCTCTCTTTTATGCAACCATTAAATTACATTAATTAGCCTATTTAATCTAAAAATCAACATCCATATGTCACCAGTTGCCAACAAAGCTCACCACAATCACACCTTTCGACACACACACTATCACACACATATATAACTCACTTAGCCACATGAAAGCAACAAATCAGGAAATAAAAGCCTACATTTTATAGTATTTAGTGCCCTCGCTGCCAATTAATATTTGAGTGTAAGTTAAAAGACGATTCCCACCCTATCTATAATATATATATTTTTTTTTGTCATGGCAAAAATAATTCGGCATTATCAAATAATTAAAAATCGAATTTCACTGAGAATGGGAGAGAGTAAAGCCTGAGAGGGAATTAGGGCTCGTAAGGATAACAGAGTATTAGGGTTTTGAATTAAACATGCAAAAGGGACTAATCAGTTAGTTGTTGTGCTCTTGCTAGAGTTTTATCTTCTACGTTTGAATTCCTATTGTTCTCCATCTGTCATACTTGGCGTACAATATATATTTCGGAAGTGATAATTGATATCAGTTAACCTTAACAAGCGTATCAATATAAATAAAAATAAAAATAAAGGAGGGGGCATTTTGGAAATTCACCGTACTTTCACATGAAAATTTGGCTTCGAAAATGGTGGCTAAAGGGCGAATGTGATATCTTTTTCACCATCCTCCAAAGACGAGGCCCTATAAAGCAAGAGAATGGGGGACTACGTGTCTGAAGGAATCGGGAACTGTGTACGATTTTCTTCCGGACTCAAAGACAAGGAATAAAGTGTCTCCATTACTTGAATATATTTATTGCACATTATATTCACATAACTTGAAGCTTTTAATGCATACATATACTATGTATATTGCATGGGGATTGTAAGAACTCGCACAAACATTCCCTCGTTTTCCCTTTTCTCTCTCTCCATTATTTCATAAAGTTGGAGCTTTTTTGGACCCAGCTCCCCTTTGATTCAAACAATGAACAGATTAATCATCAAGAGAAAAAATATATATATGATAACGAACTCATCCGGGTCCAAGGGCGACGTTTGATGAGTTTCTTTAGGTTTTTTTAACATCTATTCATTTCGTCTTTAGCCATTAACACGTGTCCCATGTCATCCGTCCAGTGGTGGATCAGCTGAGTGGAGCTAGAGGGGCAGTCACACCTCCTAACAAAATTTGCTTTAATCAGTATATATATATACGCACACACATAATAACATTTGTATATAAAGTTATTATGAGTACCTGTCCCAAAATAAATAAATAAAATAAGAATTGCATGAGTACTACTTATGATGAAGAAAGAAAACAAGAGACACATATAGATGAATTCCTTAAAAATTATTTGCTCATATATTTGTTTACATTTACAAAGAAGATTATTGAATTTTTTTTTATATTGATTCCATAAGTGATGAGTTGGTATCATAAAAGAATATTAAACAAGATAAATATATTTGAAGAGAATAGTAAATGATAGTATTCAGTAAAGATCTCATATTTTTGCGTCTTCGTACTATCACTTTACAATTTATATGGATGTTCAGAATATGCAGTATTTCCTCATATATTCATGTTTTATGGAATTTTTTTTTTGTTTTGAGAAAATATATTATCATAAATTATTCTTTTATCTATTTTTTTAAAAAATTATTTAAAATTTTGGCCCTCCTATGCTAACTTTCTGCCTACGCTACTGATCAACCATTAAAAACGTAATGATCATTGTACTTCACTGTCTTTCACGCAAGATCGTGTATCATGTGCTTTTAATAGTGGAAATCTCACTATTACTTATATATATATATATGGTAGTCGCTATTTTCAAATGAATTTGTCTATTTGTACAGTAAGTTTTAATTTTTGAGAAAGATGAATTGTTAATGGGGTGATGATCATCTTCCAAGTTGGTGATTTCAGATCGAGGAGTAAATTTGTCTTTGAAACATGGAGGATAATTGAACTACAACCTTCAAGCAATTTTTTTTTTTTTTTTTACTCTCTCCTCATTATTAGCTCAAAATGCACACTAAATAAATTTATATTCATCTCTCATTAATCATTACTAACAATTTAGTTATTTTTTCTCCGCAATTTACTCTTTAATTTATTAACACACAACCATTCTTAAAAAAATTAATTTTTTCTTAAAAGGTAATCTTATAACAATTACTCCTATGGGAATTCACCTTCTAATTTGATCCAGTATGAAAGACACTTTATAGTGAATTTACTCTTCTATTCACTCATTCCGTGTTGACCATATGTATTTTCCTTTAAAACTAATAATGAATTAATCCGACTTGAATCACATCCATATGCATGGAAGATGGAACTAACTAGCTAACTATATGCTCTATTATTATATAAATATATTTTACGTAAGGATAGATTTTCTAACATTTTTTTATTATATTGATCAACTTTTATCAAAAAAAGAAAAAAAAAGAAAAAGAAAATAAATAGTTAAAATTTAATTACGTAGAAAGGCTTAATCTGTATAGTATAGCTAGTTTTTTTTTTTTTTTTTAACTTTATATACTATTTATTTATTATTTATTTCTTCAACGCGAAATAGATTTTTTATCACACGAAATTCACTCCATAGATGCTATTTATTAATTCGGCAATAGTCAATTAACAAATTCAGAATAATCTATAATTCTAAAAGATCTCATAGCCCCTCATGTTCAAAAACATAACCAATAACAAATAATACTGCTAGGTGTTTTGATAATTATAACCTATACTGGTCAACGAGCACACGGTGCAAATTTTATGGTGACCAAATTTCATAATGTTAATTAGAATGAAGAAATAATGTGTATATAACGTAGTCACTATCACTTCAAAAAATTTTTCATGCACGATTGGTAATTAGCATAGTTTGTGTGAGAGTGTGTTAGCTAAATTTATTTTGGGCTGTTTGAGATGGTCTTACTAATCTTAGCTAGCGTGCCCTGGCATAGAAAGGAGAGTTACACTGCTACTCCCACCATATCCACATATGCATTTCAAAAATAAACAAATCAAAACATATTTTCTTTACACAGGAAACGAGAGATCTCCCTTTCATTCTTCAATCATTTTCGACTTTTACCTGTTTCACTTCATATATAGAAATTATACCCTTGAAAATCAGTGCTTAGTACTGGTAATACTTTCAGTCTAAATATTGTCACCTTGCAAGAAAAATAGGTTGCAAAAAAAGTTGCTAGATAATTCCATAAAGAGATAGAGTAATCTAACTCATAACAATCATAGAATAAAAGGTAATGCTGAAGCAAACTAGTACCAGATTTTTTATAAGTTCATCTCCTGAAGAAGTAACTATATATATTCTACCCAGCCAATTCTAAACAAGCAGAAAAGAAAGTTATTTTTGTTTTATAGAGCCGGGAACTGGCCAAGAAGAAAATAGCATTGAAGCCAAGAAGGAAATATCATTCAATTGACAGGACAAGACATGACAGGAGAAATAACAAGAATTTGTCATCGCTGGGAATGTTTCAAATGCCACTGCCTTTGTAAATGTGCCACAATTCCTTGTAAATATTCTCTTATTTTGTTGTTTCTTACCTTTTTTTGGACAAATCTACGAGAAGCTATCATGTCCATACTTAGGTCAGGAATACTAGGGCTACCACCACATATTCTATTAAACAATGCTTTTTGGATTCTGCCATGTAGAGGTACTTTCACCTAAGCCATAAAGAGATTTTTTTTTATTATTATTATTATCGTCGTTTGACAAGAAGAGTAGAATTTGACCAAAACCTTCGTACTAATCATCCACTAAAGAGAAAATTTAACGTGCATAAAAATGAAATAGCAGTGGCCAATTTCTTTTTTAGTATAGCTGTATAGGAACCCAAATTGTTCATGCTTAATAACAAATAATCTAAACTCCGGACTGTTTATTCTTTCTCAGTCGCCAGTCAAAAAGCTTCTCTCTTTGTTGGCCTAAAAAGACATACAAAGCGCACCAAATAATTTGAACACCAAAGCATACTGCAATACTGGAAAAGAAGAGTTTGAATGAAAAGAGAGGAATATATATGGTTGCTTAGAGTGCACCCTAGCTAGCTTCTAACCCTTTCTATCCCTCGCCAATAAGGGCTAGCTTTGTTTTAAATAAAGGTTAAAACTGCAACAAAAGCCATTCATAACTGTTACTACTTGCTAAATCTATATACGTTTTGGGCAAACCAAAAGAAGTTTGTCAAAGTGAAAGTTAGGGTTATATCTTTTCTCTTCTTTCACCATCAAACTCTTTAATTTTTGAGGGAACACATTGCATTAGAGACCCTTATACTTGCTTCTTTTCTCTTTTGCTTAAAGTAAAGCACTCTCTCATAAAGCATATATTAATAAAAGTAAAATATGGCATTATCTACTCAAAAGGGTCGCTCATTTTATGCTTTTAAGCTTCAAATAAGCATCTTTGGAGTATTACGTGGCCATGTGGATGAAAGCAATATCCAAGGGAGGGAACAGAACTCATAGAGAGAGAGATGGAAAGTTTTTTTTTTTTTTTTTTTTTTTTTTTTTTTTTTTGTCTGCTGGGCGGCCAGACTTTAAAGTTTTCATGGAGAAAAAGTTACTCGAATTTTGACATGACAGCCTTGTTAATGTAAAGGTGATGGAATTACGTACCAAACACTCCTTTTCCTAAAAGTTTGCATTATCTTATGTTTATGTTATGTAGTGTTACTTTATGCCTAGTATCTGCTCTCTTACTTAATATAAAATTTCTTACGAATCCTTGTCCAAGTTGATTTCTTAATTAATGTGAACTTGTTATTCATTGGTGTAAAGCTTCCCTAAATATAGAAGTGTAGCATTTTCTTAGGTATTTTTAGCAATTAAAATAACACGAGTGTCGTGTTGATCTACAACTAAATGGTTTTATGGGTTTTAAATAAATTATTGTGTTGATTGTTAGTGTTGATTTTTGAATGTATTATGATGAAAAAATGAACCAAAAAAACCTAAAAATTCGATGTGATCCCTAGATTGAATGTGGTGCAACTCGATAAAATTAATCAATTGCTAAAGTGTTTAAATAATAAATTGGTATGTTAGCATGTCATAAGCTAGGATCCCAAAAAAGACATCAAAGTTAGAGGAGGAAAAGATCGGTGAAGTTTCTATTAGAAAACAAATCAATTAAGAAAATAGAGCAAAAAGCCATGAATAATCACACTACACAATGATTTATATGGTTTGACAATTATACCTACTCTATGACCGTACTAATATTTTTTATTAAGATTTTATTAAGTGACGGCTTACAAATACAAATGATGTTTATAGTGTGGACAACTAGATTTATAATAAAATAAAATAAAAAAAGACCTTACAAGCCTATACACCTAACTTAATACTCTATAAACCTTTCGAGCCCTAAACTACGGATCTCATTCATATCAACTTTCACAACTTAACAATCTCTCACTTAGAGATCGATCTCCAAATAGCACCAAAAACCTCTTGTAACTCGTCCCTTTTCTCAACCAACTTCAAGTCCTCCTAGTGTAAACCTAGCCTTCTCATCACTAACCGTGAAGGCCAACCGAGGCAATGCAAAGCCTCGGCTTATCAATGATACTTATCTTGGTCAATATATTAGTTAGATTCTTCAATCCTAAGATCTTGTTCAAACATATTATCCTATCATCCAATAACTTTCGGATATAGTAATACTTTAACTAAATACATTTGGTTCTTGCATGAAAGATTAGATTCTTGATAAGATGAATTACACTCTAAGTGTCACTAAAAAGCTCATTGTCATCTTGTGGCCACTTCTTTTAAGAATTTCTTCAATCAAATCATTTCTTTACCAACTTCTAAAATAGCCATAGACTTTTTGGATGTGAATGAATTTTTAAAATTAAAATATGTTAGTGATACACGTGGTAATGAGTCAAGTGGATGAAAGAGTGTTTATTTAATATCAAGAATAAACAAACTAGGCTTATTCTAAATACAATGTTTGACTCATTAAAGATGTTTAAAATTGATGGAATGAGTTTTTACTCATGTTCGTGATTTTTAAGGCTTGGTTTAAAGACGAGTGTTGGAATTATACCAAATTAGCACTAATCTTCAATTTTTATGTGCTAAAGATTTATTGTAATAGTAGTTGTTAATTTCCTACTTGATACAAGATATGTTATGAATCCTTGTTAAAGTTAGTTTCCAAGTTAATGTAACATTTGTTATTGGTTGAAGTAGAGATTCTATAAATATAGGAATTTGGTCTTCTTTTAGATGTGTCTAATGATTAAAACAACACTAGTGCCATGTTTATATGTTGAGTTACAACCAATTAGTTTTATGAGTTTTAAATAAATTATTGTGTCCATTATTAACAATGGTTTTTAAATCAATGAAATAAAATATTATGTTTCTTGATATTTAATTTCTACAAACTAGTTAATGAAGTTTCATTAACTTTAACATCATGGTATAATGAAGAATTAATTTCTTAGTTTAGCTCAAATTCAATGCACTAATTAAATTGAAGCCAACCATGAAGGTTCTTTCTATTTTGTTTCAATGCACAGTTCTCCCAATCAAGCAAGAGCTACAGTCTCTAACAAGGAGCATTCAATAAAGAGAGATGCTTCCTATGTCAAAAATTTAAGGTGACCAAGATGGATAGCTTAATTAGTTTCGGAGAAAGAGATGAATCAAGAGGAAAGTCAGATTTGTCAGAGAAGCCAAGCTTTGGACGATCAAGTTTGTGATATTCAATGGCCAATGTGAAAGGATTGGGTGACTTGATTGTGTTAAATATTCAACTCTCTCTCCCCCAAACACACACACACAACCCACCCCCCCCCCCCCCCCCCAAGGCGTCCGTGCAAATGATTGTTTTTTTTTGTTGCATTCTTTTGCTTTTTATAAATAGAAAGCAGAACAACCCAGTATAATTTTCTATATATATATATATATTAACAAAATAGAAAGAAAGAAACTCTGATCTCACGTACAGAAAGAGATCAAAACATTAACAATGGAAAAACAACCAGAACCGATGTCGTCAAGTGCGAATCAATCTTCTAGCCCATAAAATTCTCCAGAAGATAAGCTTAAGCAATCATGGGTATTTTTCAATTTTCGATTCCAACCTCTATATTTCTATAATTTTTGCTATCAAGTCTTATCTGTTTTAACAATGGAGATAGTAGAGATTATTTTTCAATTGGTTTATATATCTAAAGTTATAAGAATATATTAGGATAATATAGTCATATTTAAAAAGTTTTAAAAATCTTTCAATCGAGCGTGATAATCAAAAAGTAATAAGTTAAAAATTTTAACTTATCCGATTAAATAGATTTTAACTGAACTTAAATTTTTAATATGAGATTATTTAAGTTATCAAACAAACTTTTTATATTAAGTACTACAACTTAATTTTGTAAACTACTTAATTAGATTATCAAACACCTCCCTTAGCTTTACTTTCTTCTCCTGAGGAGGTTTGGATCGAGGAGTATCCACCTGAAATTGAGACTATTGTTTTCTTTGATTCCGACTATTATTGAATAAAATTCTTTTTCATTCTCAAAAAAAGGAAAAAAAAAAAGTGAATATATACATCCTATATCCACTCCTAATAACGTAATTGAACCAATTCTAACTTTCTAAGTACATGTCTGCTTAGATAACTGCACTGGAAGGGGTCAGTACCAGTATCAGACCAGACTATTTGACTTCTAGGAAAAACCTGTCAAACTAAATCCAAATGATCCTGTAAAATTTTGCACTGGTTAATGGTCGAGAAGTACAGTTCACCCGTGATCACCATATTCATGGAAGCAGAGACAGGTACATGTACGAATGCAAGCACATGCCAGTTATAGACAAATTATGTACAAGTACAATAAGAAGTCAATGACAAAGTTATGGGTACAAAAAAAATATTCAAGTTAATAAAATTAAGTATTCTAGAGGAAATAAAAACAGAAAGCAACTCAAATTAATCAGGAGGCCCTGTATTCTTTCTAACAACGAACATAAAACTCTGCAGCTTCAGGTCTAATAGTTGCATAGAAGAATATTGTACACTATTGCTATCCAGATCACCTATGTATAATAAAATGACAAAATATTGAAAAGAAAAACGAAAGGAATAAGAGAGAGGGATAGAGATTGTTAGTTTAACCTAACCTAACTCATACAATCTCTCACACTAGAGCTCATCCATCTTGACCAGCTGAAGAACCGCCACAATAATCATTCTGAAGTAGAGGACCTAGTGCGCTGCTAACAGAGGATCTCTGCTTACTAGTTTCCTCAAGTACTGCCGATTGAGCAGCATCACAAGCTTTTGCATTTGGAAAACCAATTGTCCATCTCCCATCTGCAACTTGATTGAATGCCTTTGATTTGTAGCTTCTATTTTTACCCACATTTAATCTGGGTTCAAACTCTCTTATCCTGAGATGCAGCCATGTGGGCTGATCCTTGTCTATCTTCGGCTGTCCGGTGGGGGAAAAAAGTCATAACAGTATCCTTTGTTGATAACAGAGAAATTAAAAACAACAACTTGCTCAAAAGTTCAAAGTCTTAAAACAGGCAAAAAGAAGTTAATAACGGAAATATAAACATAGCACAAAAAGGAGAGTAACTGACCCATAGGTAAAGATCTGGTGAAAGACTATCAAATAAATGTCAAGGAATAAATAATGGAGTTCGTTGTCTTATTAAGATAGAAAATAAGTACTCAGAGGAAGCTTAACTCATTTTTTCTACCTTAAGTAACTTGAAAAAAACCAAGGGAGCTGATATTATCTCTAATTTCAACCCCAACTCATTCCAAACTTGTTTCCGATAACTTTGGTCCTTCAGACAGTTCATTTTTAGAAATCTGCCATGCATTATGGTCATATCTTAAAAAAATTCAGCCATATACAGCCTTGATTCGTAATTTTTCGAGTCTACCTCTCAACCCAGCACCGCCTTGATTTGTAATTTTTCAAGTCTACCTCTCAACCCAGTAATTGCTTCAATTCTATACCTATTGCACCCAACTATTATAGCCATTGATATTTGCGCAATGTCCTCCTCATATCCTTCCTATTATTCCCTTCCCACAAATCAAACTTATATCCTGCTTTAGCTCAATTATGAAACTATTTCTGCTAGAATTATAACCCTAATCATAATGATAAATCTTGCAACAATGCATGTCAGCAAGGAATGTTGAGCATAAAGAAGAATGTTAAAGGTATTGGTTACATTATTTCTATCTAGCAAGCTGTAAAGATATAGATATTGACATTATTGATGATGACATAAGCAATCTGTCTTTTACAGAGAATTTCTTCTATTGTTATATCGTATCAGAATAAAAAACAAAGAAGGGGAAAGAAAGATTGAATGATGCGATAGGGGTACTACTCAATGGACATCTCATATTGTACGATATTGTATTCACATGCAAACTTAAAAATGGTGTTAAGATACACTTTTCTAGACAGTGTACAGAATCTTTTACACTTTCTAAGATCTCAGAATATTTAGATGAAAAAGTCTTCCAATAATTCTCACACACTGTTCAGTTTCAATTGTGCATGTTCTGCAATAATACACAAATATATTTACTATATATGGTCTCTAACTTACGTCTTAACCTACAGAAATAATTTTGCTTTTCTTGACATAATTTTCTGAATACAAACCATCTATCTATCTTTGGTATAAGCCATCATCTTTTTTTTATACAACAAGAATGGCAAAGAGATGGCTCTTATCTTTCGAGAACCCAACTAACATCATGATTGCCTGTGTAAAATTTCAGAAAAAAGCTAGTAAATTTTCACATCATTCTTATCCTGCATTCAATTTGTCCCTCATTTATTTTTGAAAGTGGTATCATTCCAGTCCACTGATATCTTAATCGTTATCCAATCTGAAGGCAGTCCAGGGAAATAGTCTGATAAATGAAATTTGCCCGACAATGAGACGAGTATTTGCCAAAGCAACAGAGAAGGCCAACAATGGCCTTGGTTGGCAACAGTGCTAAGCAATTTCATTGAATAGTCTGGTCATACCAAGTTCTAAGCATCCATGCAAGGTAATCTCATTATCATCACAGCAATATTTTTCCTTGCATAACTAAAGTTTAACAGAGTCTGGACTTACACTCAATCCTGCCAATGGAGCAATGGCAATTACAAGACCACGTTGACTGCGGAAGGGATGTTTCTCCACAAGAAGCAATTTCCCAGACATTCCCCTTGCCACAGGTATCAGGTAAATATCTCTGATTCCTGCATTTGAGAAGGCAATCCTGCAAGGGATTCCCGAGCCTGCAAATGTTTCATAAGTGAAAAAATGAAGACATGTTGTAGGAGGATATGTTGAACGGAGAGTGGAAGGTTAATGACTCCCAACCTATGGAAACCTCTGACCCAAAGCTAGCAAATGAAAGACCTGAAGCTAGGTTTTTTGCAGAATCAAAGGGAAGAATGACTATGGAATCCAGGAAGGACTTCTCAAGAAACTCTCCTTTGGAAATAAAAGCCTTCAACTGAAGATGCAGAATGAAGACCTGCACGTATTATTATTATTATGTGGTCTTCAACATCCCAGAAAACCTTAATGTTAAATGCACAATTATGAAGAAATGTAAACAGCTCAATGCTTGCAAATTGTCAAAAAGGGCTCAATAGGTAAAATAAAAGTAAAAAGGTATCAAAAATAACAATAGATGCTTGAAGTGGACAGATTTGAGAAACTGTTGAGAGTAGACAAAAACTAAACTGTGGTCAAAGATAAAAGCATTTAAGTTCAGAAATCTAGAGTAAAAGTGGAGGAAAACTTGCAAAACACATGGATAAGGACATAGTATTCTAGCTCTGAACATGAAGAGGCTACATGAAAGATTCCCAAGAACATGAAGAAAGGTTGCAACTTAACATTGGTTGCCCAGAATTTTAATAAGAATAAATGGTAAAAACCTTCACTGCATCCACCATTCTTTGCCAAGCCACATGGGAAGAAGTTGCGTCACCTGCAATGTGAAAAATACTTTATTTTCCCCTTAGCAAGGGATAGAACTAAATTGAGAGGAAAATTTTCAATCCAACCAAAGAGAAAAGGAAGAGAAAAGTGCACTTTACCATCAGCAATCTGGCAGATAGCAAGTTCTAGAAGGAAAAGGGGGTCTTTGGATTGGGATGGTTCCTCGAGAGCTGTATGTAACATCAAAATAGATCAAATGAGTTCCACCAAAATAGTATCGTATCCAATACGAACCCTACTGTCTGAAGCAGCTCTAGTTCCATATCGAATTAGCAAACAGCTACCTGTTTTACAGCTTGCCCATTCATTTCTCAAAGCATCCATGATATGATCAAACCAGAATCCATCTAGTTCTTTCTGGACACACTTGCAGGACCGCTCATACGAGGTCTGTTAAGGGGAACTAGAAGATATAAAACTTTAGAAAGTTTGGGGCATAATTCTAAAGAAACTCCGAGAAGCACTTATTCTAAGGTAAGAGGAGGTTTGCTCTTTCAATTAGCACACGAATAGGGCTACCAGTGGATCGGATTTGAACTGGATCCAATTTGTTTAATAAACAGGTCGAATTGGATATTATGAATTTGAATTCAGTTTTTGCAATTGTCGATCCGTATCCTAACGAGTTCAGATCAGATTCTACTATCCATCAGATTTATCATTCAATTTTTTTTCAAAGAAAAAGTGTAGTCTACATTCAAAATCAAGCTTCAATGAAAAATGGGTTTCAACTATTGCATGTATAAAAAAATATGTTATAATAATATTTAATGCTTCAATTTAAAAAAATAAAACAAATGTCTCACCATTAAAAAAACAAAATCAAATAATCCCAATAAAAATTTATATTACAGGCTAAAATTAATTTAAACTAAGCAAGAAGTATGACAAAGGTAAAAATATGTATATATAAAATTACCTACTATAGGCACAACTTGATTGGCATGAAATAAAATCCTATTGTTTTACAAATAACAAGCCTGAAATGGAGAAAAATTTCAGATTGAATCAAGATTTTAAAAATTAGAAACACAAGTATAATACTAGTAACAACTTATTAATTATTTTTTTTTCATACAATAATAGGATTTTTTCACAAAATTAACATGAAACTTGAACAATGATAACAAAAAACTTATCATATAATTATTTGAAAGAATAGCCATCAATGTAGAGGAAAAAGAAACAGAAGTATAAAACATTTCTTAACATTTATAGAATAAATAAACCCTAAATCTAAACCAAGCGCCATATTTTTTTCTTATTTTTTATATTTAATTTTCTTTATGTTTTTAAATATTATATTTATTAAAAATAATATTAATATTTATTTCAGATCGAAATATTATCAGATCGGAACAAGATAGATTTGTATTTGATCCATTTAATAAATAGGTTAACAGATTCGAGTCATAATCAGACTCAGATCATAAGATTTATATACCAAATTCATTTAACTATATTGAATTTGGATCAAGATCCGATCCATTGCCCGCCCTACACAAGAATAAATTCAAGAATGGATAGCAACAAAGCTGGATACTACATTGCTATGTGTTATTTTGAGGTAATTCAGTTTTCTAAAAGAAAAATGAAAATAAGCAGAATTCTTACATTAAATAGATGGAAATTGTGTTCATCAAGCTTGATTCCTTTTAAAACCAGTAGCTCCCCCAGGAACCATCCAGTATGCCACTTTATTTGCACAGTGATTGGTGGTTCACTTGCTAAAACATTCAATAATGCATTTAAAATCTGAAAGAATTTGAACCAAAGAAAAAAAAAAGATAACAATGATAATAAGTTCCTGATGAAAATGAAAGTCAAAAGGCACCAAGCTCTAAATGATTAAATATTAACCAGGCGAAGAACACAAAAAGTAGTCTAGGGCGTAGGGCATACATTTTTATTCAAGGACTAAAATGGAAATTTTCAGGAAACAATTACGTTGCCATAAAGATACCTGAGGCATAAACTTCACGATTATACTTTCCTCCATTACCTGTGGAGCTGAGATGTATTAATTCTAAAAGTGAATTGTTCAATAATATAAATTAAAGACTAGAAAAACGTTGAGTGATCACTGAAATTAGCCATATTAATTTAAAGATTTCTCTCGTTTTCTGGATGAATTACTAAATTCATTGGATAAATATTGCTATTGGTATCAGACCTCAATGCCAGCTTCCTTATTTCTAGTAGTTATGCAATGAGTTGCTGTTCTTCCTTGTCTCATAAGCTAAGGAAAATTCATCCCATCCAAAATGTTTTCCAAGGATGCATAAAGAGTCAAATGGTGGTTGGGAGAAATATTAACATGTTACAGTAAGTCAAAGACCCAGGCAAAGGTAAGTGTTCAATTAGTCAGCAAGACAGAAAGCATGAAACTTTCACTGAACCCAATAAGCACAACGCCAGCTACACTCACTGGAACTGAATGTTTAATATCAGCATGTCCAGAAAATGATGGCACTAAAGAATTCATGTAGCAAAACCGCATTAATTTGGGATTTTAATTTAGTTAGGAACTCAAGTTGTGATCTAAAGTCCTACACATAAGTCCTCCCCCATACCCCGTGAGCATGACCAAGGCACGCACACAAAAGACACAACTCTGCTGCACTGGTTACTATGCATGGTAACCAAAAAAAAAAAAAAAAAACCAATTTTCTAACTTTCTAAATACACACTACTTAAGGAAAGGAAAGGTTGGAGAAACAAAACAGAAATCAAAAGGGAACACATATGTGTATCTCTAGTACCAGAAAGATATCAAAAAGATCCATTGCACTTGATATTTACCATACCATGCTGCTTGCACTTAGGCTAACCATTGAAGCCAGTAAATCCTCAAGATCTGATAAGACAACAGAATATCAAAAAGACAAATAAACGATGATGTTGATCCATTATACTCTATCTTTAGTCTGAATGATTTAAGAACCAGAAAATATATGATACCTTTACTTTCTGCTAAAGTAATCAATAAAAACAGAGACGCAAGTGAGAGACTGTGGTTGTCAGACAAAATAAAAGCCAGTATTCTGCCTCTGCAGTTGGAAACATTTTGCAGTAAGTCCACAGGTACACCAAGATTGCAAAAATCATAATGCAGAACAAAAATTATTATCCTGCAGAGCATTTCGTCTAGTTGACAAACATAGCCCATGAATCCATGTTCCTTAGAGGTCATAGCCACCTACATGAGCAGTTTAACATTCCAGGCATCTTGCTGCACAGTGTCTTCTATCCATCCACTAAAATCTAACCCGAATTCCATTAAGTTTAGTCTCAAGAAGAATCCGCCAGGATTCAATTATACCATTGAAAATTACCAAGAGCTAGAGAACATAGGCCATGGGAATCTACACTGGGTATCGGAAATAGAAAACAGCTCCCCCTTATCGATACAAGATTCTCTAATTTGCATCAGTGACAAAAACCTATATAACGTCACTTCTACAAGACTTTCTGGGCATCATCAAAAGAGAAGTTTACAAAATGATAGGAGATGATACATACTCTTGCAAATGCCCATGAAGAGGGTTCCAATTGACGCTTTCAGCACCTTCAGACTCAGAAATAGAACATGGCAATTTTTCCATACCATTCAGATGATTGAAAAAAGCACTGCTTGAATGAGCTTCCCATGCATCCCTCACACTTGAGGACATATAAGGATATAGAAGAACTCCAGCCACATAGTTAACAATACTCTCTCCACCAATGACTTGAATAAGACGAGAAACTATATACAGAGAAGTGATTGGAGATAGATTTGAACCCTGAAACAAAAACAGAGTGTTGCTTGACCCAGAAAAGCTTCAAAAGAAAAGGTACCAAGTGCACTACTGTCAAAACCAGCATATGAATTCAATGCAATGATTTGGGTTCTCATGGTATAATAGGTATCTAGTTCTGGAGGAGGTAAAAGGTAAATGAGGAAAGAATTCAAGGTTCTGAGGGAACATGAAGGCAAAGCTAAGTGCTACAACCAGCCACACTACCAGTGAAACAGTGAGAGGAACATGAAAGAGTGAACCAAAAAACGAATTCAATGGAGATGTGCACAGGTGGAAGTTCTTTCTCAGAGCTTTTGGCCTCAGTCTTCTTTGCAGTAATACAGATAGCATACAATGAAAACGAATGTGCAAGTGATCCAAGCCTAAGGTATTTCATCGATCCCAAATCTAAAAGGCACGTTTGAACATGCTTTCTGAAGAATGCAAATGCAGACTGGCACACAAGATAACACAATCTTAAAAGATATCCAGAAATTGTCTGATCAAATTCAAAATAGCAATGCAAAGGAATTAAGAGGAAGACATCTTACATCACTCTGTGTTAATTGAAGCAAAGGAAGCAATATGGGAAAGACAAGCAAGTTGAGAACATTCTGCGCAACCACTTTACACAAACGTGATTCACCAACACAAAGAATATCCTTTAAGTAGTACAGGTCATCAACAATTCTATCAGTTTCTAAAAGTAGTTCCTTTCTTCTTTGATTAAAGTCCATCTCCCTGCATAAAAGGGAATCAGTCCCATATAGTTTTTTGCAGACAGTGAATAGATTAAGATTGTTCGAATGATATAATATCTCTGAGAAATCGAAGGAACATACTCTGAAGCATGGACAACGTTGTCTAGATGAATGCATTGCTCTTTCAAGCTATGAACCAAGTCTGAGAAGTACTTGGAAACTGGAGGCGTTGTTATGAACTGATAAACCATATCATCACAAACTGCAAATCAAGAGAGTAATGTTGCAAGCTATCGATGGCCTATTCAACTTTCATAAGGAAACAAAGATAATTATAAAATACCATTATATATATTGAGAGTCACTGCACGTACAGCAGTCTGAATCATTTTTTCCCCATGCTGAGCAAATTTAAGAGCCTCGCTGTAGAGGGGGAAGGATACCACAGCATCCTGCCATAGGAGAAACGTGTGATCAAAACTGGAAAAAAGTCAATCTTACTGGTACAACAACACAGAAAAAACACAATAATTTTGAATGCATGCATGCAGGAGCACTGGCAAAACTGACAGCAGCTCCAATATTTTCTGGTTCCATTAAAACTGGAATGTGCATGTGTGAACCCCTGCACTTCTGCTAAGTGAATTCAGGCCATAGACCTGGGTCCACCTTATACTTATTACAACAGGCATGAAAAAAAATGAACCATAAATCTTCAATTTAATTATCAAACTGACACTAGGAAGCAAAAGATGCACTCTGACATGCCATTGAACATCAGATCAACCATAGTTAGCAACCTTCTCTGACAATTATAGTACAAAGGGAACTGGGAAGCATAACTATTTTAGCCGTGATATGATTAAACCAATTTTCTAGTTTGACTTCATTAGGATAGCGATATACAAAGGTTACTTATGAAAGATCTTGACCACTTAACTTTGTTTCCTCAATCTTCATAAAGAAATAAATATGTGCTTGATAGCAATATGGTTGTAAGGAAACATTCCACTCTACCTTGCAGGCTATAAAACAAACAATGCATCAAAATAAAAAGAATAGATGGTGAGCTTTTACCCCATGAACCTTTACAAGAAGGCAAAGAGTGTCTTCATTTATTTTGTTGCTCACCGCTCTGATTTAAAAAAATAATATCAAAAACAGGCCATGGCAAGGAGTTAGAGAAAATGTACCACCATTTTTATCGATAAATTCAAACCAAAGAGGACATATACGCCAATGAAAGTACAATGTTAAAGAGATTATGGATTATAGAGAGAGAGAGAGAGAGAGCAATTCCACCACCTTAGGAAAGATATATAATATTGAGCTAGATCTCCACCATCAAATTTGTATGGATGTGTGATAATATTGTTGATGTAGTCGTTGCTTAAACAGTAGTCTGCATTACAAAATCACCAAATGCGTCACTAAACTCATTTCAGCAATAAGGAAGAAAATTTAAAGCCCATTCTCCATTATTGAAATAAGCACATGGAACAAAAAAACACAGTGAGAGATGGATAAATAATTGTCATGTGCTGTACACATTCTAGAAATAAAAAATGATGGAGAATTAGCTCTTACAGATTGCATGTTCGCTCTCCATGTTTTGGATCATTATACTTAGATACTGAAGTAAAGGTGCCTCAATCTTTGAGTTCTTACTAATCTTTATTACACGAACAAACTCTGCCAAAACTTGGTGTTCCATGAAACACCTGCAGAAATCAGAAAATAAGATCTTTGAATATCATCAAAATCAAATGCAATGCAGAAAAGGGTGTCCAGGAATTTTGTACTCAAAAATCTGCGGATCTTGTCTATCGCCGTATGTAACTATCTCTACTATAGACTGCAGGAGATCCACAACTAATTCCTGGAGGTGAAAAACAAGAATGACAAGTTGATCATAAAAGAAAGATTTCAAGGATTACATAAAACTATCGCAGAGAATCAGGTGGAGCTATTAGCACTTCATAAAGTGTAATGGCAGTCAACTTCTCCCTCTATAAAAGTTGAGTACTAACAGCTCCAACCTAGAAAATTACATAGAAGTAGGTAGCTTTTACTTACGCCGTTGTGCATATCTACAACTTTGACCTTCTGCAATTCTTTGATTACATATCTACATGCAAAACCAGATTAAAACATCAATAACAATGATAATGACAAATTGACAACAAGTAGAAATATGTAGCGACACATAACTTTGGGAAATTGGGAATAAGAGCATCCTCGGGAATAACAAATGAAGCAGTCATATCATAGTTTTGAAGCAACACATAACTAGGGATAATACCACCACCAACTAATGGTTTTTGCAATTCTATCATTGATCACCCAATAATACTCCAGAACAACTAAATTCTCCAGTTTGCCTAGGAAAAAACTGGAATTGCTCTTACACATCCGAACAAAATCATCTTTAAAGCCTGCATTATTTCATAATTAAACCTAGCAAGTCCATTCCATTAAAAATCCTAATTCGTTTTACGTCAAAAATTTAACAAAATGACTCGTAATAACAAATACATCGCAGCCTTTCCTAATTTGCCAGGTAAAATTCAAATTAAACTCGATAAAAATACTAAAACTTAACAAATTAGAGATTGCAAAAGAAAGACAAGAAGAGTTACTTGAAGTATTGAAGAGAGAAGCGATCGATGGATCGCCAAAGCGAACGCCACATAGTAGAGGATCAAATCGAGCGATTCGAGAAAATTAAGTTTTTGGTAGATCTAGTTTTCAGTTGATGGATTATTAGAGAGGAAGAGAGAGTTAGATTTGATTTGTTTTACTCCTAAGTTGAGTTGGTCTTGAGAGTGTAACAGACTAGGTGATAGTTCGGTACCGTCCCGCGCGGAATGCATCCTAGGCATTTGCTTTGGTTTGGCCGTTTGGTGACAACCAACTTTCAACGTTGTCACTGTTTGGGAATTTTGAAATTTACGTCCATCTTGTCCAGAGAGCAACGCACCCTCTTTCTTTTTAACGGCGATGGACCGAGACAAAAAAAACCACTTAAAAAAAAAAAAAAAAAAAAAAAAAAGATCACTAATACATCATCTTTCAATATTTGTTATATAACAGGTATTAATAACTGAGGAAGAGTATATTAATAATTATCTAAAAAAAATTATGAGAATAACAATTTATTTTGTTAAATTTAACAGTATTCTATATATATATATATGACAAATATTGGTAAGAAGCATATTAGTAATTTTAGAAAAAGTAACACCAATAACAATTTGATTGGTGAATTTAATCATTTATTCATGTTATGCTTTTTTCTAATTTATTTTATTTTTTATTTTTTAAAAAATATAAAATATAAAATATAAAAATTAAATAGATATTATTGAAAGATTTATAAGAAAAGAAAATATTTTTATAATTAAATAATATTAAATTAAGCATGATCAATACTAATTAAAAACTAAATAATTAATTTTTAAAATAAAAAGAATTAATTTATAATTTACCTCAAGAAAATTGCATGCTTTTTTTTTCAAATCTCAAAAATATCATCCAACCATACAGACTAGTTTTAATACTATCAACAAAAAAAAATGTATCAATTTTTAAAAATTTCTAATTAAAGATTTTTGTTCATTTTTAAAGCTTTATGTGCATAATTCCATCTTTGTAAGAAACAACTTAATTTTGTAAAAATAAATAAATAAATAAACATTTTATGTTAGTGATTTTACCCCATAATTGATCCTTATACTATTATAAGTTTTTTGATTGAGAACCTCTACTTTTCTTTTTAATTAATTGAAACCTTCTAATCTTTCAAATTTATTAATTCGGACCCTCCATTAACTTTTCATCCGATATGACATATTAAAATTAACGATAACCGGTCACAAATAGACACGTAGCATAACCGGTCCTATGTATCACAATATTTCGTCAAAAAAAATCAAAATATTTTTTTATTAAACTAAAATAAGAAAAGATAAAATTGCTCTTATCCCCATTATCATCACTTAAATCAAATTAACACTCTCCCTCCCTCTTGTATGTCTCATTCTCTTCTTTATTCTCAACCAAAACACTATTAAAAAAAACACATAGAAAGTAGGCTCTATTGATCATTCACCATTGATTCTCTACATCAACAATTCTCCTCTATCGAATTATCCACGACCATAATCAACAAGTCCAAATGTCGAGTTGCCTCGGTCGCTATGGAACCGATGACCCATCTAATTTTTAGGTTTCATTCGGACCGACCTCATCCATTGACTCCACAATAATAACTAAAACCCCCTATAATAATCAAAATCGTACACCTAATTTTTCTATTGATACAACGAAACAAACGCAATTCAGATTCTAATTTCATTATCTCTCATTCACTCTAAAAGAAAGTCAAAAATCTAAAAGCCGCATATTTACTTGATCCATCGAAGAGATCAAGATTCAATAGTTGATTGGATTACAAGAGATTATTCGTTATTACTACTATCGATTCTCGATAAATATATAGATGATGAAAACATGCAAAGATTATACAAGAAAATCAATCCATAAGATCACCCCTCTAATTCCTTAGAGGTTTTTTAATATAACGGATGTTGAACATTTCAATTCATCATGGTTTACTTACCGTAGGCTAGATCCATATGTAAATGCAATGTTGGTTGAAAATTTCCAACCAAGCACCCATGTTCCAAAAATCATCTAGAAACTCATCAACACATCTCCGATATTGAAAAAAAGAGGTAGTAATGTTTCTCTTAGCTCCATTTTTCTTCGAGCAACCAAAACCACCTCTCTTCTCGCTCGTTGGTTTCTTTTCAATAGATATAGGCCCTCGTGTTCCTCTTCTTGTTGAGTCTTCTTAGAATTTGAATTTGCGTCGCCCTTTAATTCCAACTCTACTTAGACTCTATTAAATTCAAACTCCGAAGTTCGAACTTCAGACTTATAGCCATAGCTAATTCCTTCATATACCCTATATCAGAAGAAGATAAAAAACTAGGAATTTTTTTTATCGATTTTGATTTAAAGATCATGGCGAGTTTTTTACGAGAAAAAGAAGAAGAGAATAAGAAAGAACAATAGTTTGAGATATTTTTTATGGATTTTGGGATAATAGGATGGGGCAAACTTGTCTTTACCATTTATATTTTAATTCTAATTAGGAATTTATAGGTTGCTCAACTTGGTTAATTTAACTTAAATACCACGTGTCTTTGTACCATTGATTATCGTTAGTTTCAACTTGCCTCGTAGGATGAATAGTTAATGAAGTTATAACGAAGGGTCTCAATCAATAAATTTATAAAAGTAGAAGGTTTTAATCAAGCTAAGAAATAATAAAGGATCTCATTCAAAAAAATTAAAACTACAAAGGAATCAATTATGGGGTAAACTCGATTCCATATTATATTTTTCTTAATGTATGTGTGATCTGTCTAAATGTTTTCTTAATGTATGTATGCATTCCATATTAGTCATAGTAGTAAGCCTTAAAAGTTCGACCAAAATTCCTAATTAGAGTATTTGATAAGGAATCAAGTGTATTGATGATTGAATTTGAGTTTAATTATCAAATGAGTTTAAATTTTTAAATTAATTTTTTGCATTGTATGTATTTTTAGCCAAGTTATGCATGGATGATTATACCTTGGTATTGTTATGTTTCTAATTTTTAAGCTTTTAATGTTGCTTTAATTTTGATTGATCTTATGTTGATTCATAATTTTAATATCAAGTGATATTTTACGGTATTAGACATGGTCCGAGAATGAGAATCAAAGACTCGTACATGAATGGAGGATTGTTCAAATTCCAAGTCATCCATCTTTTTTTAGTTCATAAGTTATGCAAGAACAAATGCAAATTCAAAGTCGGATATCTTCTCAAAACTCGTTAACAACCAATTCAAGAAGCTCAATGCAATGATTTAATGATTCAAAATTATCGATGAAATTTTAATTATTTTTATTTTATTTTATATGATATTGATTCTATCTTAATTTTTAAAATTAAAATATTAAAATAGATAAATATGGGGAATGAATTTTCATAGAAGTAGAGGATTGCTTCTACAAGAGAACAATACGATCAAGAAAGCTCTATTTTGGTATAGTGTTCTCTTGTATAGTTTTCTAAGTACATTTTTAATTGAAGTGGAAGGCTTTAATTATCACCTAAAAGAATAACATTTCTTTAGTATTGTTAAGAATATAATAAATTATATGCTTGTAAAAACTTATATAATTATAGGCTTAATGTACTAGAAAATCATGAACTATACACGTTTTAATGATTTTAGGTCGTTCATTAGAAATTATATAGAAATGTTACCAACTAAGTATTCGATAACAATACTAGTACTCGATCTAATTTTTTGACCAAAAATCCAATCAATGTTGATATGGCAAGTGACAAAACATGACGGTAGGACTTAATATGCCACTTAGGATTCCATGTAAGTGTTAACATGGAAAATCAATTACAAAAACTTAAATGACATGTCATTCCATATAACCTAATTATAACAAAATTTCCAATCCCCAATTCAAATTAACCCTAACCCTTTTAATTTCCTTATCCTTCATCCGTTTTGTTCTTTCAAATTCCCTAGATGAAGTCGTTTTTTCCTCATTATTTCTTCTTAGACCCTCTCATCTTCCTACTTCATCTTCTCCTTCCTTCTTTCCATAATCGAAATGATAGATCCTCTCATCTTATTTGTTCATCTTCTCTTTTGTTCTTTCTTGAATCGAAATAAAAGAACCTCTCATCTTCCTTCTTTGTCTTCTCCTTCTTTATTTTTCCTTCATCTTCTTCTCATTTCTTCTTAAAATCAAACCCATAAATCATCCTTTTTTTCCTCTTTTGTCTTTTCCTTCCTTCTTCTCGTAATCGAACCCACGGATACTCTCTTCTTCTTCTTTGTCTATTCCTTTGTTGTCATCCCTTAAACCCACATACCCTTCAACCTTATTCTCTTATTTTATTGCCAAGCAATTACTATAGTTCTGCAAGTGAAAAGCCAAACCCTCTATATCCTTAATCCCTAAAATTCAAAATCTCAAACCTCCTAAGATGAACCTTTAACCACTCAAATTACATAACCCAACTATCTTTGTCTTTTGGTTAGTGTTTCTATCCATGGGATGGCAAATTATATCAAGATTAATTTTCATATTGGTGAAGTTTTTAATAGCATGAGTCCTATTTCTTATGTTGGGGAAGTAAGGGTTATATCAACCGAGTGATTAGAAGACCCTAATTTTATGAATTTAAAAGATCTATATGATGTTGTTATTGAAGCTGGATATAAAACACATAGGGTTATGGTGTTTAAATAGCCAGGTTTAAATTTAAATGAGGGACGTTTAATTATAAACGAGGGTGTGACGTTTATCCAAATGTTAAGTAAGGTATATAAATGTTTCGTGGAGGCGGATGAGAATGTTGAAAGAAATAGAGTCTTAACTCAAAAAAAAGGTACGGAAGATGCTTTGGGTGATAATGAAGGTGGTGATCCTTTGGGTGATAATATAGATGGTGATTCTTTGGGTGATGGTGGTTTGGGTGATAATGCAGTGAGGATGGTTTAGGTGTTGGATTTTTGGGTGATAATGTAGGTGGTGATACTTTGGGTGATGATGTTTTAGGTGATAATACATGTAGAATGCTATAAGTGTTAGAGTTTTGGGTGATAATATAGATGGTGATACAAGTAGTGATGAAAAAGACTACTTATCAATTAAGAAGCCACAAAGCGATAGTAGTTTAAGTGATGCCGATTCGAAAGTTTTATTGATGAAGAAATAATTCAGAGTTAGAAAGAAAAGAGGAGTATAAGGAGAAAGTATGGCTCTAGACTTCGGTTTAGTAATGATTTGACAGTACCAACCCCATCGGTTATGAGAAATTCTAATCAATTTGAATGCAATATACTTTAACCTAATGAAGAAGGGTATGTCAATGCATATGATAGTAGTAGGGATGAGCAAATAACCCCTCCTAGAAGCAATGAAAATGATATATTTGCCTATAAGAGAAAGAAAAAAGAGAAAAAAATAGTGTATATGATCCGACATCTAACCATAATGAGCTTGTTTTCAAGGTTAGAATGAAATTCATAAATACTAACCAGTTTATAAGGGTTATGCAATTATATGGTATTGAAAATAGAAAAGATGTCGATTGGGTTAGAAGTATAAATTTTTTTATGAAATCTAAATATGTTAATGGCTGTGAATGGAGAGTGTATACAATTAAGAAGCAGTTGAAGCATACATTTAAAGTGAAAGTTATGCATCCTAAGTATAAATATGAAAGATCATTGACGAATAGGTAAGCTAGTAAAAAATGGCTAGCTGAAACCTATCCGTATCGTAATAATCCTAACTAGCATGTAAAGGAAATGTAAGATGCTATCAATGAGAGGTATGTATTGACAATAAACATTCAAATATGCTACAAGGTAAGAAATGTGGCTCTAGACATGTTGAGAGGTTCCTTGATCAAGCATTATGCAAAATTAAGATCTTATATACTTGAGTTAAAGAGGGTAGACAAGTAAGGAACTTTTTGTTTTAAAACTATAGAGGGTGGGAATTTTGAGTTTAGAAGATACTAGTTGGCTTTTCAAGCATTAAGAAATGGGTTTCTAGATAATTGTAGGAGAGTGTTTAGTCTTGATGGTGCTTTCTTGAAAACACTTCGGGAGGATGTTTACTAATTGCAATAGGAAGAGATGCCAATGATTAGATGTTTTCCATCATGTGAGCTATTATTGATAGTGAGAATAAAGAAAACTAGAGATGGTTTATGGATTTACTTACAAAGGATAGTGGCATCATTGATGAAAATTATTGAATAGTTATCGGTGACCAACAAAAGGCAATTTTTAAACTTTTGTTTGTTTGGCATTTGTTACTATTACTTTATAAATCTAAATTATTATCACTGGTATATTTTTAAGGCTTAGAGAATGCTATGTCGAATTGATGCCAAATTATGAACATAGAAATTATGTAAGGCATATTTATACGAATTAAAAAAGAAAGCATAATGATGAGTCTGTGTATGAAATTATTCTGGAGAGTCGTTAAAACTATGAATTTGGTGGATTACAATCTCATATTGAAAAAGTTAAAAGGTGTGGATGAGGCAATGTTTGATGACTTTGTTAAAGTTGGGCCTCCAAAGATCTACAAGGCATTTGTTAGGACCAATCGAAGTTTGATGTATCCATAAACAATATATCTAAAGCATTTAATAGGACTATATGCAAAGCTAAAACAAAGCCATTGATAGATATGTTATAAGATATTAAGACATATTTGATGAAGAGGATGTACATAAAAAGAAAGTTGATGGAGTCCGTGAGTAATGAAATCGCCTTAAGATAAAAAGAAAGCTTGAAAAAATCAAACTTGATTCATGTGTATATAGGATAGTACCAACTACTAGTGATAGATTTTAAACGAGATTTGGTTAGGACAACTTATGTGTTTTAACTTGAAAGAGAATTCATGCGATTGTAGGGCATAAGATGTCACTAGTATTCCATGCAAAGCATGCTTATAGCGAGCATAGCATTCATGAAAGCTCGTAAATTATGTTACCGATTGTTTCAATACGTAATTAAATTTTAAAATATATTCAAATAGCTTGAACTTTTAAATGGGTTCAAAATATGGCTTGTCGAGTGAAGGTCATGATATGTTGTCCTTTCCTTAGAAGAAAATGTCGAGAAGGTCGAAGCAAAAAAGAGGATATGACAGGGTGAAGAAATAAGGAATATAAACATAACATCCAAGGTTGATGTCCAAATGCAATGTCAAAAATGTTATATTTATGGCCATAACAAGAGAACGTACAAAAATAAGAGGTAAGAGGACTCAAACCCCACTTCGTAAGTCCATATTTATTTGTTTATTCCTTTTACTTTAAGTTTGGTTGAGTTGGTTTTAATAAGTAACAATCTGAATTTATTTTACATTACCTTTATTTGTAGGCTAAAAGAGGAAGATGAAAACCTTCAAAGCAATATGTTATTGTTCCTACATTTGCCTCCATGGTTGCATCAACTTTCGAACACACCTCACATCTACCTCCACGAAAGCATCAACTTCCGGACCACCCCCTACATTAACCTCCGGACCCCCTCCACATCCAGATCTGTCTTGACCTTTTCAAGATATGACCCAGCTATAAAAATTAATGAAAATAAAGAAAAAAGAACGATCGGAGGTTTTAGAGTATCTATAACCGAAAAACCGATAATATGTACTCAAATGCAAGTTCAATGTGTTTTACCTAATCTTAATCTTTAATCTTTAACAAGTTTATTGATTAAATTACACGAGTATAAATTTATATAATCTTAATATTGATGTTACAAATGATTGTTGAAGGCAAAGTTCATACTATTATAAGAGGGTAATCGATGGCATCAAAAGCTAGACCAAATACAAGGTAAAATGTTCAAAATGCTAGACGAACTACAAGGCAAAATGGAAAAAAAGACCAAGTTCATCCATTAAAGTTCCTAAACCACTATGACGACCTACTTGTGAATATTTTGATTTACTCAAAAGTCAATTTTTTGGACCACTTAAGTACTATGTCAAGTCTGTGAATGTGTGATTTTTTTTAAAAATATTATGATAAACTATGTATTTATTGGCTACCATATGTTTTCTTTATTGTCATGGGAATATTAATGTTTTTATATGTGTTTGTTATGGATGTTGACTCAACTTGCCTTTGTTAGGACCATATGCATATGATTTTGTTTTGATATGTTAGGACCATATGCATATGCATATGCCTTTGTATGTTTAGGATGATAAGTGTATTGTTAGGAATATTAGTTACAAAGCATGTTTTTTTTTTTTTTACTTTCGTATGAGCATTTTTGGTTGGGACCATAAGTGTATGGTCCATGATTTTAAAAATGAAGCATGGGTTACTTGGTTTAGTTTAGAGCTTTCGCTAGGTTTTTTAAGTGTCCATCGAGATGCCATATTATTTGAAGAATACCAACTTGTGGAAAGAGAGAGATAATGGTTTACAAGTACTTGTTAACATCGGTTCTTATTCAACCATACAGACCTATGAGTAACGAGAGATGATTGTTTTAGTTTTGTTATTTACTTTCATCTCGCCTGCCATAATATTAATGGTTGTTGAATTGCATTGTAATTTTCTCCACCGATTGATGCCAAATGGGAATATAAGATTATTATGCTATTTATTTTTATAAAAGTTGCTCATAAAATAAAACACATGCATGAGTTGGAATTGTACTCGCCATGAATTATTTATGTCTTCTTTAATAGATTGTTTAGTGGTAAGAATAATAGAGATTTCGAATTCAGCGAACCTATGAGCTTAGAGACGAGAGAAGAAAAGTTGGAGGAACTTTAACTACAAACAAAACTAATTTTTGGTATGCGTTGCTTAATTAGATTAAAAACAAACAAATAAATTAAGAGGTTTAGAGAAAGAGGGAGAGAGAGACCACAATTTCTAAAATGGTTTTGTTTTGTTGACTAATATATTATCTTCTAAGCAATGCATCTCTCTTTCATTTAAGATTTACTTGTTTGATAGCATAAAGTAGAGAAAATGATTGGAATCAATATCCTAAAAAGAAAAATTTGTTAAAAGAGATCCGGAAAGATACATACATACATAAATACATACATACATACATACATATACTAATATATTGTCTTCTAAGCAATGTATCTCTCTTTCATTTAAGATTTGCTTGTTTGATAGCATAAAGTAGAGAAAATGATCGGAATCACTATCCTAAAAAAGAAAATTTGTTATAAGAGATCCAAAAAGATATATACATACACATGTATGTATGTATGTATGTATGTATGTATGTATGACTACTTCTTCCTCATATTTTTTAAGGCACACTCATCCACAAACATAAAAATAGAATCAAAAGAGGAATATCAAGCAACTCCAAAGCTTCCATTATTGTTGGACCAAATGTGACCATAGAAAAATCAAGCGTCTCACATATAATGATGAGTAGATAATAAAATAGAAGAAACTATTATTCTTTACTTCCTGCTTAGTTTAAAGTTACCATTCTATTATGATCATTTGAAGGTAAGCACATATCCTAACAACATAAAACCTATAATTGTTGCTAACAAATACCACTTCGCAACACCTTTTACTTTCCCTCCTAAATCTTTCATGCCAAGCCTTATTCTTTGCATTTTAATTTTCATTTCAATGACTTCAAATCTCATCTTATCCATTTCTTCAATCAACTCTTTTCTTGTTTGCTTTCTCTTTTTGTTTCAATTCCAATTAAACTTGAATTCTCTTTTTCAAGTATTTCGCTAACTCTATTCTTTTCTTCAACTCTTTAATATCAATTACCATTGTCTTCTCAACTCCACAGATCATTGCTCCCTTCTTCAACCCACTTTTAATACTCATAATTATCAACCTAAAATATCGAACAACAATACAAAGAACAATAACTTCCAATATAGGCGAGGACATAAATTTCATTTTCAAAAAAATAATATCTTCTAATATGGGCAAGAAAGGAAATTCATTCCTTGGGTTTGATTTTTCTCGTGAAATATATATGTTTGTCTCCGTCTTGTACTTGCATAAAGATTTCTTGAAACTCAAAAAAGATATTTTTGAAGCTTTATCTATGTTGAAGCTATTTTCTATCGATATCTCATTTTCCATATGAATAATTGGTCCGTCCAGGTCTGTAGATTTGAATTTTGTTTTTTTTTAGAATAAACATGGGAAGATGTTGGACAAATAATGATTTCGAACTTTGAATTAGGGGATCGGGGTTTTGGGGGATTTTCTTGAAAGTTTATCTCTCGAGGTTTGGGATTTTAAATTTGGGGGATTAGGGATAGAGAGGGGTTTGGGTTTTCAATTGCGTAACTATACCAATTGCTTTATCACGGAATAACATAATGGGGTTAGAGGATCTATTGGTTTGGGGGATGAGAAGTAAGAAGAAGGTAAAGGAAGAAGGAAAGAGATGGTGGTCTTTTGGGTTTGTTCGGAATAAAGAAAATGGTAACCTATGAATTCAATAGATTATGAAAAAGAAGAAAGATAATGTGTTATGCAAAATTGAAAGGGAAAGTAAATGACATATGGGGCTAGGGTTAGGGAGTGAGGGTTTTTTGAATTTATGGGTTCAATTCCGTGAAGAAAGTAGGAGAAGACGAAGGAAAAAAATAAGATGATGAAGTTCGATTCTAGAAAGAAGAGAGGAGAAGAAGAAAAAGGAAGAATGAAGGATCCGTGGGTTTGATTCGGAAAGAAAGGAGGAGAAGACGAAAGAGGAAGAAGAAGGAAAAGATGAAGAAGAAAGATGAATGGATCCGTCATTTTAATTCTAAAAAGAAGACAAATGAAGAAGATAAGAGGATCTTTCGTTTCAATTCGAGGAAGAAGAAAAGAGAAGATAAAGGAGGAAGATAAGAGGATATGTCGTTTCAATTTTGGGAAGACAGAAGAAGGAAGAAAAGACTTCGTTTGAAGAATTTAAAAGAACAAGGCGAGATGAAGGATTGGGAAAATTGAAAGGGTTATGGTTAATTTGAATTAGGGATTGGGAATTATATTGTAATTAGGGTATATGAAATGACATGTCATTTAAGTTTTTGTAACTGATTTTCCATGTTAGTGCTTACGTGGAATCTTACGTGGCGTATTGAGTCATGTTCTCACGTTTTGTCACTTGCCATGTCGGCATTGATTGGATTTTTGATTAAAAAATTAGATCGGTGCTAATATTGTTATCGGACGCTTAATTGGTGACCTTTCTATATAATTTTTAAAGAACGAGCTAAAATCATTAAAACATATGTAGTTCATGATTTTCCGGTACATTAACCCATAATTATATCATGTGTATAATGAATTGAAATTGTTGATTTGAAATCAATGTTAATGATCGAAAAATTAACTACGGAGGTGGAAAATGTACACATGTCAAGTATTTACATGGAACAAAAATCTTTAGAAGTGAGGTAAAAGGGGCAACTTCTTATAAACTTCGAATATGTATCTAAATTTTCAATTGAATCCATAATCTTTTTTTTCCTTGATTCGATACATAAACGGATCCTTGAATTTCTTAGATGGATGATATTAACTAAAGTGGCCATTAAGAATTTTTGATAGATCCTTATTAAAAAAGAAAATGAAATTTTGATAGATCGGAGATAGCTGAAAAATAATTATTATTTTAGCGATCGAATAGAAAACAATATACAAATAGGAGGTTGAGATTTTATTACAATTTTTTATTAAAAAATCATGTGCTATTCGATCGATTTTTTTAAACTTAAACAAATTTTGGTGAAGGAGTCGACCAAGAGAGAAAGTTGTATTGCTCAAGAACCATGAGCAACTAAAAAATCCTAGAACAACTAGAATAATCTAATGCATATGGCAATGGACGAATATCCAGTCCATTAATTCGGCTTTTTATCTTACATATCAAAATAATACTTTACCCATTATCCATTAAAAAATCATCATATAAATTTTTACTCAGTCCATACTCGATCCATGCACACTCGCCCATATAATAACCATTAAATACCTATTAAATTTAATTTATCAAAAATATGCATTTTAGTCCTTTTATTTAAAAAATTTTTTTATCCTTCAATTTTTTTTTTTGTATTTTGGTCATTTATTTATTTATAAGTGTTTTTTATCCTCAAGGTTTTTAAGAAAAATATTTTGATCTTTAATCTTAAAATTTTATGCAATTAGATCCCCGCACGTTAATAAAAAATTTTTAAATAAATTAGTGGGTATTAATAAAGTAAAGAATAAGTATTCATATCTTAAAACTATATTAATGGATATGTATTTTTTTATTTTTACTCAATTTAATACTCATTGAATATTTTTAATGAGTATTTATTAAATCGAATAAAAGGAATATCCATTTTACACTTAGTTCATTGTCATCACTCGATAGTTATAATGTGGATTGCAGAATGTTATGCCCATACAAGTACCCATTTGATCATAAGGTCTCTAATAACATATTGTTTTTTTCTTTTTCTTTTTATCTCCGGATGGGGGGCATTCACTCCCATTGGAGTCGAATTTACAACCCTTTTCTTACTGCCACTTCTTGCAAAAAGGAGGACTGATAAAAGCTAAAGCTTAAGCAGTTACGCTGGAGATTTCAACAATATTAATATGCAACAAATAGAATGTTGTTAAGCTCTAGCTTGTTCAATTTTTAAACAACGTGCTTCAAAAGAGGCATCTTTTCCAGCTAATTAAACGATCAACATCGATTTGAGGTTCTTGGTATAAATATCCAATATAACAACAGTCAATCAATTAATCCACATTTGCATCTCTTTCAAAGCTCTCTCTGTCCGATTCTGGTGCATATAGTGCCGGTTGGGGAACATGGACTGCACTTGGAATTGCAGAGTTGCTTAATTGCTAGAAATTTGCCAAAAATCAAACCATACGACACCTGTCCATATTGCCAAATCCCAACTCATCATGACTCAACAAGCTGTGATTAGGTACTTGACAAATGCAATGAGCACTGATTAAAAAGGAAACGTGAATTGCATAAAGAAAAAAGGAAACCCACCCACCTAACCTGGGCATGAACTTTCTGTAGTCTAATATATATATATATATATATATATATATATATATATATTTTGGTTTTAGCTCTAGCATTCACGTCATACATTAGAGTTATTATTAATTTTGTTCAAAAGAGAATAATAAGATTATTATTTTTTAATAAATATGATTTTAAAATTCAAATCATGAATTTTAATAATATTTGGTTGGGAAATCAATTCGATTATCATTATCTTAACAACTTCTTGTTGGATGGTTACCCGTAGCATAACATTAATGGGAATTGAGTAGAGATTCCAAATGCAATCAATACCCATTATTTTCCAACGCCTTACCATGTGCTGTAGTACTCATTTCTTTATTCTTATTCTTCTCACACGACATCATTGATCCCACATCAACTCATTACTTTTTTTTCCCCGTAACTTCGTATGCAAGTTCTTTTTCTTTCCAAACAGTTAAGTGCCATGTTCGTGGACCCTAAATTGCATGGCTTCCTTTTTTTGCTTTTGTGATGGATCTATTCATGGCTTTCTTTCTGTCCACGACTTGTTCCTTCCTACTTAGTGAAGAAAAGTCCGACTCTCACGATCAATGCACATGCAGAAACTGTAAGAGCATTTTTATCTCAACTTTTTTGTGTAGGGACTATTAAAGTAAAAGCACATACCCTAGTATACTGAAAATTAGAGGGCGTGAATTAGCAAGTAAATTAGACCAGACCTAAGTGTATTGGATAACAAATAGAAAGCCTACATCCTACAGTATATAGCCTCCTACAGAAGAAGTATACCTGGAATAAGTACTGGTCCTAATTCCTAATACTAATATACAAGAATTGTTACGGAGTGGAGTGGTCCTGATCCTCAAAAATTTTGTTTTTATTAGTAACTTGTCCTAACTGTGCCAAGCCCATCCTATCAGACAGGCTGGCTTTTACCCCGCTTGTTCCCTTGTTAAATTGACCTCTACCTCATTTTGCCACAAAGCAATTGATTCTTCCTTATGAAATAGAGGAACAATTTCATGGAAAATAAGTCTATGAAAATAAATGTCAAAGGTTGTCTCTCGTGCAATTGATGGAACGATAATTTGATAGGTCAACAAAGATCAGTTGCAAATTTTAATGTGGAAACAGGAATTCTCAAGTGGAGTATTCAGTTATGGATCATTCTATAGGACTTAGGCAGGGCTAGCTTTTTAAGCTCTCAACTCTGGCAACAATAAACTTTGATGAAGTGCCTGCCTCTAGTATTGGTGATCCTATATATAGTAGACTTGCATTATTCAATTTAATTTGTTATTAACTTCTCTTTTCTTAACCTCACACACGTGGACTTCTTCACAATCACGAATGCATTCATGATTCAACGCGCCCATCAGCAATTCCATGCACAAATTGAAACTTCCAACCATTTGTACAATAAATGTACAGTTGCAGTTATCCTGGCAAAAAATAATTACCGTATTAAAAGATCACGTAAAAGTTTTCTAGTATTCCTATCATCTCCTAGTTGCGGTTTGGCAGCTTTTCTAAGCTCTTGTAAAAACATCCATTTTGATGCTTTAACCATGATGTCAAGTCTAATCTGACTCGATTGGTTGACTCAATGATCCCAAACTTGTTCCAAATCATATTTGAAATGGGACAAATTAAAGAGTAGATCTAATCAAATTCGATCCGTTAATAATTTGACTTTAATAAATAAATAAATAACTAGATCCCCGAAGCTAAAATTCAAACCCAGTTCTCTCTCTTTTAACAAAACATGCTTAGCCGACACATCATTTTTGCACTTGTAATACATTAAGCTAACCCAACCTGGCGACCCGAGGCGAGAATCGATTCTAACAACTATGTCTTTGGCTAATAAGCAAGTTCTAAACAGTTTTCGAAGTAATTTTGAAAGCCTTGATCAATTTAGTTCCAAAAGAGCCATAAAAACTACTCCACGTTGACAGCTAAGAATTAACCATTACCAAATACAATTGCGACATGCGGGCCACATGGGCCTCACTCTTACACGTGAGCTTCGCAGACACTATACACGACACTTTCTTGCATATTTACAAATTTAAAAGGGAAAGATGGCGCTTCCCTACAGGAAACGATGGGAAAAAAAGAGTACGATGTTGACAATAGACACATTTAGATGAGCAAAAACCGGTTATGCACATGGACAGTTAAATAGCAAGCATACGCTGGAGTAGATGTCTCGTAGATAGAATCCAACAAAAAGTAGTGACCGTTGAACAAAAGGACAAATAAATTTAATAAAAAATGCTCCTAAAAAAGAGGGGGCCTTGTGTGGCTGCAAAGATATACGAAAAGATAATTAAATAAACTTTTCTGGGAACATTTTTCTTCAAAATGTCGTTCTTTATAATGATAATCTAACAAAAGATGATCAATACATAACTTTTCCTTAACAATAATTATATTACTCTTCTCAAACTTTGTAGCAATGATTGCACGAAAAAGTAAAATCCCATATTATCTTGTCAACCAACCGTTGCTTGCTGGCCAACAAATTAACAATTCCAACAGAGCCACAGCTCAGCTTGCCTCTAGTGCTTCCACCGCATCCACCACCATCATTATCAATCCGTCACCACCATCTCTACCTCTAGCAAAGATGAGTCAGTGCTAATTATTTTTCAAGTCCAAACTATATAATTATCATATGACCAAATGAGTCAAATTCGTACACAGCTTTGTTGCTTAAACCCAAATCTCTCATTCTCCAAATCAAACTCTACATAAAAATTCCTCTGATGATAATTCCCCAAAATAATGGCCGGTCCACCTCCAATTCCAGGACCAATCACATTGTCACTCACAATTGTCAAGCATATAACTTCAGTACCAACAAATGAAAAATAATTTGCCGAAGGTAATGCCATCTTAGCACCACCCTTAAACTGAAAAATCAAATCCGGGAAAAAAACAGATTTCTCACCAGAAATATTGAAACAAGGCCTTAAACCGGTCAGAGTCTGAACTTCAGTGGCTGCTGTATAATTGGCCATTTGCTTCTCAAATTCCTTAGCCACTAACTCATAAACTGGCTTCTCCATGAATGTGAATGTTGTCCCCGAGTCCACAATAGTCCCTCCATTACCATCTGATCCTGGGACCAGAAATTTGTACGGCACTTTAACATGTGTGCCCCCTATGACAATCTTACGCAGCAATACATAATAGTAATCTCGAAATGCATTGTTTGAATTCTTTTGAAAGGGTGTGTACCTAAGCCCGGGGGTCTTGGTATCTCCCGAACCCGACCCGGAATACAAAACAAGATCACTGCTTTCTGGAGTGTCATCAAAAGCGTGAGGTACTAGACAGTAAGAGAATTTCCTGAGACCCAATTGTGAAGGGAGTGATTCGGGGCTCCGACCGAACCCGGCAATCCCCTCGGGTTGTCTGATGGAGAAAATGGAGCATCCGACAAGAAAACCGGGTATGGTTTTCTTATCTGGAAAATCGAGAGTTTCAGATAGTAGAAGTCCCGCTGTGGAGCCTGAAGCATATTGAAGTACATAAGGTGGACAAGTTTGAGTACAGTTTTGGGAAGTGGGGTCACATTCTTGGCATTTAGATTGAATCTTGGGGCCAAAAAAGGATGAACATTTGGGGTTTTTGCAACCAATGAGCTTTGAAGAGGATGATAGTTTTGGTATAAAGGTTGGGATTCCCGTTATTTTAATGCTTGGGAAGTCACATTTTGAGCAACGATAGCGAGAGGTACAAGGAAACCAAACAAGACTAGAACCAGTGTCCATGTTAAATTTGGTTGTTTGTGGAGGAGTACCAAAGTTAAGAGAGATGGAGTAGCCACCATAGCTACGTGGAAAAAGAGGGATCTTGATGAGAGAAAAATTGGTTTTTGGGGACTTGATGTGGTGGGCTCTTGTGAGAGAGAGAGAAGCGAGGTGATTGAGTGTACCCCATGGATCCTTTAAGAATACGATCGGTTTGGTGGAGCTCGGAGCTGATAGAGGGATGGTGATGGTTGTTGGCGTTGATTTTGATGATGATAATAAGACGAGAAAAGAGAGGAGAAAGAGAAGCCAACGAAAAGCCATGGAAGTATTGTATTCTCTTCTTCTTCTTCTTTTCAGAATGAAAATTCTCTTCTTCTTCTTGTTGAGAGCGTGGGAATTTGTAAGAGATTAAATTATAAATTAGTCACTCAAGTTTTTCAAAATAAGTAGTCCTTTTAGTTTTAATAACTAATTAATTAATCCTTATATTTTTAAATCTATTCTTAACTGAATTTTTTTTTATTTTTTTAAATAAAAATGAAAAATATTGATAAAAAAATACGTTTTTAAAATAAAATAATATTAAATTAGTCATGATCAATGTTAATCAAGAGACTAATTAAGAAAGGACTATTTAAATCATTTTGCAAAAGTAAAAGGATTAATTTATAATTTAGCTGTGGTAAAGATAAGAAAGTAGGAAATTTTTGTTCTTTGCTTCGTGTGGTTTTTTTAAAGAGGAAGAAACCAAGAAGTGGAGTAACGGTAGACAAGAGAATCAAATTCGATTGTGGGGATGCAATTGTCTTCTATCATGTACAGAAATAACAAAGAATGCCATTGTGCCTTTGTGTGCTTGTCTCTTGTGGCACTAGTCTTGGTTAATTACTTGCACAGAAGTTCAGGATATATTTTAAAAAAAATCACCATTCTATAAATATATATATAATTGGGTTATATTCGGGGGTATTTTTCTCGTTCTAAACTAGTGACATAACATGTTTAAACCAAACTAATCTAAATTTGATATTATTAAAAAATAATTATGAATAATTGTTCTTAAATAATTTTTATATAATTTTTCTGAATGAAAATTCTCTTCTTCTTGTTGATAGTGTGGGAATTTGCAAAGAGATTAAATTATAAATTAGTCATTCAAATTTTTCAAAATAAGTAGTTCTTTTAGTTTTCATAACTAATTAATTAGTCCTCATATTTTAAAATCTATTCTTAACTTAATTCTTTTTATTTTTATTTTTTTAATAAATAAAAAATATGAAAAAGATTGATGAAAAAAATAAAATTTTTAAATAAAATAATATTAAATTAATCATGATCAATATTAATCAAGAGACTAATTAATTAGGTTTTTTAAGAAAGGACTATTTAAATCATTTTGCAAAAGTAAAAGGATTAATTTGTAGTTTAGCTCTCGTAAAGATAAGAAAAGCAGGAAGTTTTTGTTCCCTGCTTCGTGTGTTTTTTTATAGAGGAAGAAACCAAGAAGTGAAGTAACGGTAGGTAGGGGATCAAATTCGATTGTGGCGGTGGAATTGTCTTCTATCATGTGCAGAAATAACAAAGAATGCCATTGTGCCTTTGTGTGCTTGCCTCTTGGCCACTAGTCTTGGTTAATTACTTATACAGAAGTTCGGTATATACTTAAAAAAAAAAAATCACAATTCTATTTATAATTAATAGTAACTTTTTATATATTTATAAATAGTATGGTGTTTTCGGGCCCTTCTTTTCGTACTAAACTAGTGACCGAAAGCGTTTAAACCAAACCAATTTAAGTTTATTATTAATAATAAATAATTATGATTAGTTATTTATAAATATTTTTTATAGAATTTTTTATGTTAAGATTTGGACTTTGGAGCTTAGAGTATGATTTCTACATACAAACACTGAATTTTAGATTTTATCAGACAGGCGTAGTCAAACATCTCTATGACAATTTTAACATCATTTCTATGCAAGGAAATAAAAGAAATTGAGGAGTGGAGAAGTAATAGATTATTTATGGGGGAGCTTTTTTACTATTTTCTTTTTTTTCCTCATTGGTATCACTAAATCCCACTTGCAGATTAGCACCAACCAAAATTGAACAAGGAAAAAAAAATCCTTTAAGGAGGGCAAAATTGCAGCAAAGCCTTGATCGATTTACTGAAGATCGAACACTCTAGTGAAACCTAATTGACTTGGCTGCAAATTGTTTTTAGCCATTTAAAAAGCTATTAGTGTTTGGTCTTGGTCTCCCTCACTCAGTGAGTACAGTGAGAAGCACAAGAATTAACAACTTCTATGCCATACATCAGACCAAATGAATACACTTGATTTGTTTATAAAAATAAATTAAGTAATTTGATTAATCAAGTTTTAATTCATGAATTTTTCATTAATTTGGTATGCATCTAAATTACATAATAAATATATTGAATTGATGATTGGTTTCATTTAGTACTAGATTTTAAAATACCTAAACACTAATACTCCACTGTCTTTAAGATTCATCGGAAAGATTGATTTAATGAGTTTGGAACAAGGTCAAATATAAAAAAACTCAATTGTTACTTTTTTTTATATATATAACTTTTACTAGTAAGTTGAAGTGATTTAGCCTAAAAAAAATATGTTTTTTTATTTATTTCAAACTCGATCTGTTCAAACATGATGACGGAACAAGATCCTAGCGATCGAAGACATCTTTCTTTCACTATAAATACTAATCTCATATCAATGTTGAGGATTTTAACTTTTTAATATTTAGCAAAAAAAAAAACCTCTAAATTTTCTTACAAAACTCTCTCATTCACATATACCGGACATCACATAAAACTCCATTTGTTTGGACTTTGACCATATACATTCTACTTGACTTGCATCTTATTAGCACTTACTCGCTCTTCTCTTATATATCTTACTCGCATACATCGATTTTATTTGATTGTCAATTGTTACTTTTGCAAATCACAATTCTAACTCTTTATACTCTAATTAATAGGTTGATCTTTTTTAAATTTGTTTTCGAGAAACCCCTACACACTAATTGAGTTCTAATCTTCCACGTTATACTTTAATTAAATAACTAATATAATCATGTCATAATGAAAGCAACAAGTCTACAATAGCGAAACTCAAAATTTCTATATGATCTCAAGTTTCAACACTACTAAGAAATTGGGATAGAGATTTTGTAATCAACTCATATAATCACGTCACTATAAATGCTACAACAAGTCTACAACATTGAAACTTGAAATTTCTATGTAATCTCAAGTTTCAACTTCACTAAGAGAAGTAGGATAGAAATTTAATAATGACAAGCCCTTAATTAAAAAAGAAAATAAAAACTACAATCATCACTCGATTCTATTATAACCTCCACACCATAATTTTTTTTAAAGCACAATTTTTCTTTTTCTTTTTCTTTTTCCTTCTTCTTCTTCTTCTTCTTCTTCTTCTTCTTCTTCTTCTTTTTTTATATATTTACAATTCAAATTGTACTAGTTCCAAAAAAAGTGTAATTTTTCTTTTGCTACCATCTTTTTTCTTTTTTATTTATTTTCTTTTATTTTCACTTTTTTATTAAAAAAATTATCGTATTTCAATTCATTTTTTTATTTGATATTTATTGTTTTGAGCGCGCGTCACAATATGTTAACTTAATAGTAAAATGAAACATCGTTATTCTCCAACTCTAACCATAGCAGAAGAAAGTAAGCTTAACAATAATATGAAACACCATTATTCACTAAGTCTAACAATAACAAAAGGAAGTAACAATAACAAAACCAAATATATAAAGATGATATTAGAAAAAAACAAGTAAAGAGACGTTTAAACATAAAATCAAAAGTCCAAAATTCCTTATATACTTATGTAATTATTTTATTATTATTATTTTATCTTAAAAAGAGAAAGATACGGATAGCATTTAGCTCTACATTGTGACATTGTAAACCTAGTTGTAATACATGGTGAGATCCATGTGTGCATATGTGTGTGTGTGTGTGTGTATGTGTGTTTAGGTAAATATACTCATATGTTTTTATATGGGTTTACCCCATAATTAGTCTATGTAGAGATTTAATTTTTTTGATAGACACCTTTTAATATTTTTCAGCTTGATTGAAACCTTTTACTCTTAAAAATTTATTGATTGAGATCCACCGTTAGCTATAAATCCTACGTGGTGCAATAAAAATGATGATAGCCAATCAAAAACCGACATGTGAAAATGTAGATCCCAGCTTTGAGATTATAATTCTAAAAAAAAAAAAGAACTTATAAATCTGGAAAAAATAATTAAAATAAGAAATTGTTATTTTATAAAAATAAAAATAAAAAGATAAAAAACCCCTCAACATATTATTTTACACCCAACTCGTTATTTTTTTCATTTTTATGTTATATGAAAATCCTTAAACTCTCAACCTTCTTTTCTTCTCCAATTATCCGGCAAAATCTACCTCAATTTTCTCATTTTCTTTGTAAATTGCAACTCTTCTATTCTTCTCCATTATTTTGGCAATCCCAATTGCCTCGATTCTCTTATTTTATTTGTTTCAAAATCCCTAAATTCTACATCTTCTATTCTTCTCCATTATTCGGCAATTTGCCCAAATTATGTCATTTTATTTGTTTCAAAATCCCTAAATTCTAACTATTTTCTTCTTCTTCATTATTCTAGCGATCTCTAAATCCTTAACGTAACACAAATTATGTTTTTGTTGAATCCTTAAACCTCTAAATCCCTAATCCCTAATTTTTGAAATCCCTAAATTGGAACCTTTGTTCGTCTTTTGTAGTATCTTCTCGTAATCCAGGAAGACATGACCACTTCATCCATATCATCTTCATTATTTAAACATTTAGATGTATCACAACTCGTCAATATATACACTTGGTGATTAAAAATTACAGTCATGTTATGAAGAACTATCGATTATGTGTTTATATGGGATGGAAACATAAAGGTATTGTCTTAGAGTGAGGAACACCTGTGTGTTAGATTTAATGTTTGCCCACTAAAATTCAATACAAAAGGAAGAGAAGATGTTGTCTATAGTTTTAAAGCATGGTTTAAGGATGATTCGGATTATAGAGCTAAAGAGATTGTTTTGAGCTTGCAAAATTGGCAAAAACAAATACATGCAAGTAACCCTAACAAAAAGGATATATCCGATTTTTTGCATCCCTACTAATAACTAACAAAATTTCTCTTTTTAAAGGACCCTTCAAAAAGCATCATCTAACCCTATAATTGGTCTACATCCGGCTTTTAAGCCTTTTTTTATAGCATGAAAACACATATACATTCTTTTGAACTTATTCAAACCTTCCTCATTTCCTTTTGTCTCAAGAATAATAGTATTATTTGTATTACATCTTCTCAATTCTACCGCATAATCTTTAAGACTTTGAAACTCATTTCGCATATCTTTAGCATACATTAGATTCATTAAGTTTTTGGCATGTTTGGCTTATGAAATTATAATCTATACGTTTAGATCTATTATAGTTGTCTTGTACAATCTCATACAACTTCTTATTCAATGCATTTCTTTCAAGCTTTTTCATAAAATGCTATACAAGCACTTTATGATGGATCTCTAGTGGAGGTCCGATCTACCGATTTCCTCTCATTTCTCTTTTCTTTTCTTCTCTCTTTTAAATAATTTTTTATTCAATATATCCTTTCTTTTTTCACTTGTTTAAAGATGTTTTATCCCGAATGATGGGTACATCTACCTAGGCTTATAGTAGATATCGGGCACGTCCACCTAGGCTTTTCCTAGATGGTGACGGATATGTCGGCCTAAATTTTTCTCGTAAAATTTTTTTTTATATTATCTTTTTCCCAAATTGAATCAGTTTTGAGAATAAAAAATTATAAATGGAGAAAATATTTTATGGATAAAAACAAATGATGGAACAATTTTGTGTGGTAAACAAATCAATTTCCCGATCAAAAGGCAAGATTTCTTTAATTATTTGAATATCCGTACACCTTGTCCCAATTGATAGACCTTCATGTATTCATATAGTTATGTGTGCAATTCTCTAAGAGCTTTTGTTGTACAAGTATTGTGTTTTCGCTTTGTCCATATAGTCATTAATGGACCAGCTTTGGCAAGGCCTTTTGACTTATACAAGCAATTGCCATAATTTTTTTTATAGCTAGGTTTGTTTTGGGTAATGAGCTAGGCATCTCGTAGGATTCGCATATTTAGTTGATATTTGTATAAAATAATAAAATATGTGACAAATAAATGTCAATGTTTTAAGTGCGTCTCAAAAAGATGACATGGCCATGTGATGGCCTTACTCGATTTTATCTACTTTTTATAATAATATTTTCACCATAATAATAAAATATTAGGAAATGCCAATAATTTATACCTTCTTCAAAAAGGTGTTGGGAAAAATATATGAATGTTTGTTATATAATATCAATTGACACTATAGAAAAAACATGTAAGTATCACAAAGATTGGAAATATAAACAAATTGTTTATCCTATCCGCTAAGAAGTGGTGATTATGTCGTTATGTGCCATTTTTACAACGAAGTCCTTCTTAAATTAAAAAAAGACGTTATCTCATTTGAGTAATAAATAATGAAATTGAGCATGTACTTGTGCAACTGGATATACTTGTTTGACATGAAAGAGGACATCATTGTTGTCGAATTAGAGGTTAGTAAATATGGAAGAGAAATTGTTTTTTTTATTCAGTTTTTTATAAATGTCACCATTGATGATATATAAAATTTCAATATCTAAACTTATTATACTTAATATTCAACCTCTTTGAAGGAGTTGAAAAAATAATGGTGGTGTATTTTAAAGTCTTGCAAGCATAAAGCATTAACATAGGTAGTAATGATGTCGAAAAATATCATGACAAGACCTCTTTTATTGTTATGTCAATATTTTAAAATATACTATATAGATATAAATATTAGAGACATACCTGATTCTTTTTGAAATTATAATGTGTCGAAGTTATATATATATATATATATATATATATATATATAGAGAGAGAGAGAGAGAGAGAGAGAGAGAGAGAGAGAGAGAGAGAGGGGCTTGAGGTCCTTGTCATGAAGCTTGTATGTATTCGTTTTAAGTTCAAATCCTATCCTCAAATGATTTGTGAATTTTTAATTTTTTAAGACTATTAGACAAGAAATTTGTTCAAAAAAAAAAAAAAAAAAACTTGTCCTCATCAGTTGAAGGACTGGTATCCTAGATCTTGAAAAATTAGTCATGGTAAATTGGAAAAAAAACTCATAAATATCCGACTACTTGTAAAAAAATTATATACAGTAATAGTAGTAGTAATAATAATATAATTGGAGCGGGTAAATAAAGCTGGACTGTCCTTGTTTCCGTGACTGATGGTATAAATCAACAATGGCCAGTAAATAGTAATGCAAAGCTACCTACCATCACCATCTTTCAACACAACGTGAACCGAAACCAGAGTTCCACTTCACCAGGTGGCTTCTAGGAAATTCCTCCCCTCTTTTTCATTCCTTTCTCCAATTTGAAACCAAATGTCAATATAATCTACATATGTACGATATTAAGCTCACATGGCTCGCTACTGTTTTGCCGCTGATCTCACCATTTGTGTCTTTGATCCAGTACTTTTCTTTTTCTTTTTTTTTTATTTGGCACATCTAACAAGTGTGCTAATTAATATCGTTGGATTAATATATTGATTCTTTATAGATTTCTCCTTCTACTATGTGTTCCCACATCAGAAAACTACAAATTTGGAACTCATCTTTAATTAATTCTCTATTGGAGTATCTAAACTTCAATTCTACGTATTTGAGTTTTTTTTTCCTCCTAATGTAGTACATATTATGAGTTAAAAATCTGAGTCTAGATTGGGGGAAAAAAAAAACAAGTGCATAATCTCTATTAAATTTATGTTTGAGCTTTTAGTTTCAATTTATTATATATTTTTTTAAATAATGATACGATTATTATCTCCTGCCCCATGGCAAAAAAGGTTGGTCGAGGTGGGAAAAATATGAAAATGAATTAATATTATAAAAAAGATTAATAAAACAAAAAATGAAATTAAAATAAAATATTAGGCAGAATATTAATTGACATAGTAGATAAGAGACTATTTTGAAAGCTAAACTAAATATATCAGTTGTTAAAAAAAAAAAAAGTTTTGAATCTAAATCAACTTGGTATAACAACAATCAACAGTCACCATCATTAACTCTGTACATAGAGGACCACTAGCACAAAACAAAAAGGCTCACCAGCACCAACATGAATTAAACATCATTATTATGGTCATGTATTTCAGTTGCTATTGATTTCGGTTTTAATCAAAAGAGAGAGAAAAAGATGAAGGGATTTTGAAATGCTCTTTGTATCCGTTGAAATGTATATAACATGAATGGCATGTTTATGATTAACTAACAAATGGAGGTTAGTTAGCAAAGTTAATTAATTTAAACTGTTAGACTACTAAAGGTTAGCTAGCTGTTAGAGAGTTTGTTATGTAATTAATATCAATATAAAATACGCTGACTTAACTGAAAAACCGAGCAAGCATGTACATAAGCATTTTTGGCGATTTTTAGCTTAATATCAATCAAGAGCATTTTACTCCAATCCATCTTCTTCCTCTTCTTGTTTTCCCTTTGAATATGCTTTCTCACATGGTATTAGAGCTGAAAATCGATCGTTATCTAGTGATTTGTCTACTCTAATTCTACATTCGGATTATGGTGAATGCAAACGAGAATGGTGATTTCTCAACACTTCCGAGTAATAGCTTTCAATCCTTTGCAATTGATGAGCTCAAACGTACTTAGAACGGTTCCTATGAATCAGCTTTTAATAGTAGCTTCAAACTAGATTCCATGATGCGGATCAATGGAGATTGCTCTTCGCATGCAAAAACAAGTTTGGATTTGTCGATTGTGCTTATTCCAAAATCGAAAGAAGGAGATCCAAATCTTTCACGATGGGAGCAAGTCAATAATATGGTGATTTCTTGGTTGCTCGGTGTCATTTCTAAAGAAATTAAAAAATCCATGCTCCATGGCGAGTCTACAACGATTATGTGGTTAAATCTAAAGAAATGTTTCTCGAACGAGTGTCGGCTCCATGATCTATGATCCGTATAAGGGAATTTCATCTTGTAATCAAGAAAATATGAACACCGAGACATATTACACCAAACTCAAGCAATCGTGGGATGAATTGGAAGCCACTGACTCCTATTCCATTATGCGAGCAAAAGCTCACAATGAAGTTGCAAAGGTATGGGAAGAACAATAGGATGAAAAGAAGTTAATGCGAGCTTTTTATTTGATTGAATGATGTTTCTAAACCTGTTGGAGGTTAAATTTTACTAATGAAGCCCCTACCATGTCGAAGATACATACTCTATGGTTTAACAGGAGGAAAAGCAAATAGAAGTTTCACAATTTATGCTTATGAAGGATGTAACATATGCTCTAATGACTAGTAATAACATAAGTCAAAATCAAAAAAGTCGAGTGTGGAATACGAATATTAAGAAGAATTTATAATGTGAATATTGTCAAATATCAAGGCATGTAAAGGCTAAATGTTACAAGTTCCATGGTTATCCATCTAATTACAAACTAAAAGGAAGGAAGAATGTTGTGACTATTCCAAGAAGCTTGTAGAAGGTTCAAAGTCATAATGTTGAATATGGTGAACAAATGAATCCTAGTAATCTATCTAATAGCTTGCTTCTAAAAGGGTCTAACAATAAATGTTCCAATGTTGGGATTAATCCAATGCCTCAAGACAATAATGCCAAAGTTACTCCTCAACCTAATCTCCAATTCACTCCTAACCAAATGAATCAACTTCTTCAACTTCTTGTTCAACAGATTCCATCCGTTTCGAATCAAATTCAAGCATCTAAGTAGGTATCAATCATTGTTTCTCGGTATCTTATAAACTAGATGATTGGATTATTGACGATGGTGCCACCGATCATATCACACATTGTTTTTCTCTTTTAAAATCACCTATAAAATTACATAATCCTCACTTAGTTCATTTGCTAGATGGTTTAAATGTATATATGACACACACAAGAACTGTTTCCATACATTCTACCATTATTTTGCATAATGTCCTATTTGTTCCAGACTTTTAAACATAATCTTTTTATCCATCGATAAACTCATTAGAGATTCTAACTATATCATTACCTTCACCTCTAATTCTTGCCATATGTAGGACTATGCATAGAAGACAATTGTGGAAATTGATAGATAAATGGATGGATTATATTGTTTTAGACTCGTTAATAAGGCACATGAGTCAAAAATTTCTTATTCGGTTCTAATTGTTCAAAGTTCTATTACAACTACCTTAGATAATTCTATCTTGTGGCATCATTTATTAAGCCATGCTTCTTTAAGTAAACCTAGATACCTTATCTTTGTCATTACGGGATTATGTCATGTAAAAAACATGAATTGTAATATATGTCCCTCGACCAAACTGATCCAAATCACCTTTCAATAAAAGTTATATTTCCTCTTCCATAACGTTCCATATTATTCATTGAGATATTTGAGGACTATATAAAGTTTCAACACATCGTGCATTTTGTTATTTTCTAACAATGATTGATGACTTCGGTAAAAATACTTGGACTTATCCGATGGTTTCAAAGGGTGAAGTTCCTTCCTTGTTATAGTCCTTCTTTGAATTGGTCCGAACTAGTTTCATAGCTCTATTAAGATCATTCGAACTAATGATGGTTCAGATTTTGTTAATCAAACATTGAAATCTTTCTTCATTCCTCATGGTATGCTCCAACAAAGTAGTTGTATACGTACTTCACAACAACAATGGCATTCCTAAATGAAAACATATACATGTTCTTAAAGTAACTAGAGCTTTAAGATTTCAAGCTTCCCGACCTATATAATTTTAGAGAGAATGTGTGTTGATCGTCACTCATCTCATTAACAAAATGCCCTCTTTTGTTCTTCATAACAGATCACCTTTTGAACTTTTTTTTAAATCTCCACCCCATTATAAAAATTTGAGAGTTTTTAGATGTTTATGTTTTATCTCTACCATTGATCATAACGAGGATTAGTTTGCTCCTCGAGCTATCTCATGTGTTTTCATGAGTTATCCACATGGTTAAAAAGGTTACAAGGTTTATAACTTAGAGTCTCACATAATATTTGTCAAATGTGATGTTTAATTTGTTAAATCTATTTTTCCTTTTGCAACATTCACTAAATCTTTAACTACTACTTTTCCTTTTCCTTTTAATCTTAGTGAATTTTCTATTCACTCTAAGGCTAGTGATGATACCCTCTTACCTCCATCTAATCCCCTTATCCAGATCCAATATTCCGATTATACTTCTTTTCTCATTCCGATCCTCCTATAGTACCTTCTTTATACGATTCAGCTACTATTTTTATTATTCCAATTCCATCACCTTACGTGTCTCGCAAATCGGACAAGCAAAGAGTCCCTCCCGTATGGCAAAAAGACTATATTTGTTCATCCAATTTGTCTACCACACCACTTTTTCACACACATGGACTTCAACTATAACATTGTATGTATCTCATGTCTAACTTCATTTCTCTTCATTCCACTCCTCCTTCATATCATCATTTTACACTTAATATTGAAACACACAATGAACTTAGCTCCTACTCCCAAGCTTATCGAATCCGAAATAGAAAGAAGCAATGGCATTGGAAATTAAGTCATTGAAGGATAACCACACTTAGTTTATCATTGATTTGCCCCTTAGAAAGTAAGCTATTGGCTGTAAGTAGGTGTATAAGGTGAAATACAAGACTAATGATTATGTGAAAAGATACAAAACATGTTTCATTGGAAAAAGGGTATAACAAATTGAAGGCCTTGATTACCAAGACATTTTTGCTCCGTGCTAAATATGACCACTCGTTAAGACACTTTTGGTTGTCGCAGATTGCTAAGGGTTGGTTTTTAGCTTAATTGGATATTAATGCATTTTTGTATGAGGATTTGAATGAGGAGGTCTATCTAAAGCTCCCTCCAGTGTTTTGTTTTCGAGTGGTGGAAACAAACCTGTTTGTAGGTTAGTGAAGTCCTTTTATGAACTCAAACAAGCTTCTAGACAAGTGGTTTTCTAAGTTTTCTTCTACTTTACTTTCGGTAGACTTTACTCGGTCTCAATGTGATCATTCTTGATTCACTCGTAATGATGAAAGTCAGTTTACTACCTTATTGATTTATGTTGATGATGTGGTGATCACAAGTATCGATAAAGAGATTATTGACAGTTTGAAGAGCATATTGGATCAAAAATTCAAAATCAAAGACCTTGGAGACTTGATATATTTCTTGAGCATTGAAGTTCTTCGAAATCAAGATGGTCTTTACCTCAATCAATGAAAATATGCTTAAGACATTCTTACGGATACTATTCTTTTAGCAAAGAAAACCAAGTTCTATCCCCATAGATCGAATCATAAGCTCAATACCTCCGATAGGGATAACTCGAATGATCCTTTACCATATCAAATACTCGGTTGGCGATTAATTTACCTCACTATTTCTAGGCCCGATCCGACTTACCCCATCCATATCTTAAGTTAGTTCATGTCTCACCCCGTGATTCCTCACATGAAGATGGCTCAACGGGTCCTCAAGTATGTTAAGGGTACCTTAGGATAGAGGTTATTCTTTCCATGAGCTCAAAACTTGAGTTTAACGACCTTTTGTGATATTGATTGGGCTTCATGTCCATGATTATACGATCTATCATTAGTTACTCGTATCAAATTAGGAGAAGCTCTCATCTCATGAAAAACTAAAAAGCAACATACTATCTCTAAGTCTTTAGCTGAATCCGAATATAGGGTCATGGCATCAGCTTATCGTGAACTAACTTGGCTTTTAAATCTATTAACAAAATTATAGGTATCCGGCTTGATCGTAGTGCCTTTGGCTTGTGAACCAAACAACCTTGCACATTGCCTCTAATCTAGTCTATCATGAATGTACGAAACACATTGAACTTGATTGTCATCCGGTTTGAGAGAAGTTGTAGCTAGGGATGATTTCTTCTTATTATCTTCCTACTCAATTACAAGTTGTAGATTTGTTTACTAAATCATTTAGTAAAGCTCAACCGCATTTCTTCCTTGGTAAGTTGGGAATTTTCAATCTACTACAAACTCCAACTCTAAGGGAGATGTTGAAATGTATATAGCATGAATGGCATGTTTGTTACTAACTAACAAATGAAGGTTAGTTAGCAAAGTTAATTAATTTAAACTCGTTATACTATTAGAGGTTAGCTTGCCATTAAAGAGTTCGTTATATAACTAATGTCAGTATAAAACACTAACTAATTGGAAAACCGAGCAAGCATGTACATGAGCATTTTTAGGGATTTTTAGCTTAGCATTAATTAAGAGCATTTTACTCCAATTCATCTTCCTCCCTTTTTTGTTTCCCTTTTATATCCGTTTTCTTATAGTATCTAGTGTCAATTGATAATTACCATTGTTTTATTTTATGTTTAATTTCTTTCTTTATATTTATTTGAAAATATTTCCTAATTTAATTTATTTTCTCATTTTTTCCAATTTTGGCCCACTCTTATGTCATCCGGCATGAGACAATGATCATATCATTTCCTTCATGAAGATTACCATATTAAAAAAAATAAAAAATAAAATATAAAATATAAGGGATTGAATTGAGATATTCAATTAAAAATTTATGCATTTTCTTTTTTCCAACTCCGTATCCATGTTTAATAAAAGACTAGGTTTTTAACATATGTATTATTCAATTATTTTATAAATAATCTATAACATAGTATTTTGAATTTTTTTTTAGCATTTATTAAATATTTGTATTTAAAATCTGAATAGGTTTATGTAAATCTTGATAATTTATAATTAATTTTATTTTTTATTTTAAAAATATATAAATAAATTTTAATTGTATTGAAATAAAAATCATTGACATAAAATAGTTCGTAGTTAGGATATATATACGCAGTTGCATGCATGTGTGCGGTTGTTTATCATTACATCTTTTAAAAACAATAATCACCAAAAAACTTACACCAATTTATTTACCTATGTAGTTAGAAATTGAAAATATATTATTCTTATCGTTTGCTCACTACAAGAAAATTAGAGTGACGGATTGTTCCATTCGCTATATTATCCATTTTCGTCGTTATTTAGCCTTAAAGATGGATTTGCGATACTATAATTTCAATCATAAATATGGTCATCACTATTTTCTTAGCAACAATTTTTTTCTTTTTTTGTAGCTAATGTATAGAATTTTCATCATTAAATCAAAGTAAACATTTGTCTCTTCGATCCGTTATCTATCACAAAACCATCGCTAATTGGTTATTTTTGTCGCTAAATAACGACGGAATCGTCGTCTCTAAATCATACTTGCAAAAATTTCTCATAAATTCGTTACTTTTTAGCGAGTCTTATATGTGTCCATCACAAAGAAGTTTGATTTTTGTCGCTAATTTGGTCACTAATCCGTTACTAAAAGAATAATTTTTTTATATAAATTAATAGTCGTTTAATGTTAATTATAGTAACAAACAACTAAAAATAACACATTGTTAAAATATGATATATTATTTAATAAAATTGAAATCAAATAAATATATAAATACATTATGGTGTATGAAAACATTACAAATCTTAAAACTAAATAAGAAATCTAGTCCTTATCATCATTATCTCCCGCATCATCTTTCGACCGTTGGGTATTGAGAGGAACAACCGACTCATAGGTTATAGAGGGGTTAGTAGGGAGGACGTAAGTCCGCTGCGAGTCCGATAACATCCACATCACTATCCGTATCCGACTCCGGAATTATAAGCTTCATCCTCTTAATTTTATCTTCGTATTAGGCGAAACCTCTTGAACATTACCACCAAGATACCATGAAGTGATAGAGAGAGAGCTGGCACCAAAATAGGAGTAAAACTAAGATGTATGTGATCCGATGCTCGTACACTCTTTGTTTCTTCTCCCTTTCTATAGCATCCAAATATATCTTAGTCATGTTGATATTTGAAGATGATAAATCATTCTCATGTTGCTACTTAACAACTATTTGTTGCATTGCCTAGATGCACTCCTACATCATTGAAATAATTATAATATTAAATCATAAATATATTTTTTAAAATGATATTGATGGATGTATATTTACAAAAGTAAAAAATTTATCGTTATTATCCGAGACCGTCTATCGATTACTCGATCCATTTTTCTACTTGTAAGTGATCACAAACAACTCGTAAGGATTTAGGTTACAACCCAATTTATTATGCTAAAAAAATGGACAAAATAATATGAGATTTAATAAATATAAAAATTAATTTATTATACAATGGATATTAGGATTTATCAAATGTTTAACATGCTCAACCGAAAAAAGGATCCCCTTATATGCCTGGATGGGCCAACACTTACACCACCCATCTCCTATATATGGTTCTAGAACATCCGATGAGATAGAACTTGATACTCGAGTGTGGCCCAATCCCGATGTCATACTTCCTACACTTGCCGTTTAACATACGTGGATTTGTTAGTCTTATGCCTCGGCTTATTCGAGCATGTCACCGTATCGCCTTCGTGTTAGACTCTCCTACACATCCCATAATAAGTACTTCTACATAAAGTGAAAAAAATATTAATACATTTCATGTTAATTTAATATTTTAAATAAAAAATAATTAATTGATTGATATGTTATCCCAAATTCATTAAAGTAGAAATATTTCGTCTCTATGAATGCGAGACTTCGACATAAAGCCGACAACGTCTAATTACTTTTTGAAAATTATGGTGATTTTTGCAAAGCACTTACTTAATGGTACCAAACTATCGAACCAAACAAATAAAAAAATAAATAAGTGAATTAATTATTCCAATATAATATATGAAAATATAAAACTAATTATTACATGTATATCATATTACTTACCGATTATTCATGACCCGAATGGCTTGTTCGATATCGGATCCGAGTAGAATTTTTTGAGCCGAGGAAATCGTCATGGGGACCTTTACGGTTCGGGGCACTATCGGCGAGGCATTAATAGCAAGGGCACTATTAGCGAGGATGTCGACATGTCGGCGTCGGCGCTAATAAGTGCCACGTTCATGTACAACATTGCTATCGATGGCACGATCATGGACATTACCGATATCGTTGCCTTGATCACGGACGTTGTCACCATCGTAGCCATGGCCACTAACACCGTAACCGGATTTACTCAATCCACAAGGCATAACAAAATTTTAGTAGATTCTTCTCTCGTAAATTATACCTATCCTAATTAACAAATACTCCAAATGATTGTACGAACATTGAAATTAAATCAACTAACAATCAATTTATGCATACTAGGATTGGTACTTGCCTCGGATACTCTATCAAAATTAGATCCCAAACGCATCCTCTCGGCTTCATCAAAGAGCATTAAACTAATCTTATTTCTCCAATTTCTCAGGTTCGATACGTTACAAGCATATCTCAACACATTTCAATAATTATATATAAAATATTCAAATTAACTCAAATTCAAACCTAATTAAATTTAACTAACAATTAATTAACAATTTCTAAAACAAATAAAATCAAAAACCAATCAATTAATCAAATGTAACCTAGTTAATTAATTAAACCTAAATCAAACTAACCTAACTAATTCTAATTCAAATCTAATTAAATTTAAACCTAAATTAAATTTACCCTAATTCAAGCCTAATTAAATTTAACTAATAATTAATTGACAATTTAAAATAAAAATTAAATTAAAAATCAACCAATTAATCAAATTTAACCTAATTAATTAATTAAACCTATATCAAATTAACATAATTAATTCAAATTCAAACCTAATTAATTTTAAACCTAAATAAAATTAACCCTACAAACCTAATTAAATTTAACTAAGAATTAGTTAACAATTTCTAATACAAATAAAATATAAAATCAACCAATTAATCAAAATTAACATAATTAATTCATTAAACCTAAATCAACTAACAATTCATTAACAAATTAACCTAACAATTAAAAAAATAAAAATTTAACAAATTAATCAACAAATAAAAAATTAAAGCTATACAAAATTATAAATCAAGCAATTCAATTTAAAATTAGCCTAACAATCATGAAAATAACTAACTTTTACGGAGCAGAGAGAGAGAGAGAGAGAGCTTACCTATTTTGAATGAGGAAGAGATTGAGAGGAAGGAAGAAAAAACTAGGGTTTTTATGAAGAAAAGAGTTGGAGAGAGTGTGGATTGATGGGGAGTTGAGAAGTGCAGCTTTTGGTGGTTTTGGTGGGGAAAAACCTATAGCGGAGGAGGAGAAAGGAAGAAGAAGAAAATTGGGGAATAAGAAAGGGAAAGGAGGATTTAATTAAGGATTCGAGCAAGCAATTGATGCGATTTTGTCGTTAGTCATTCGTTATTTAATGATGGATGTAAGTTTTCATCATCAATCCATCATTAAATGGGAAGCTTTTTAACTTCGAAAGTCGCTCATTGTTTTGAACTAGCAACGAATATTAAGTTTTCATCCCGTCGATGTTTAGCAATGGAAACTTAATGTCCATCGCTATTCAATTGTTAAATGGGCATTTTTTTATTCCAAAAGGCCATCCATTTTTTTTAGATTTAGTGAGGGATTTCTTGTTTTAAAGATCGAATATTCGTTGCTAAAGCAAAACACTAAAAAATAGTGATGAGATATTATTTCGTTGCTAATTTCCATAGCCATTCCGTTACTAACCGTTCGATAAAGCACCCGTAAAGATTTTGACACGTTCTTTAATCGCTATTTACTCGTCATTTAACGACAAATTTGTGTCCGTAGCTAAAATTCATTGCTATTTTTTTGGTTTTCTTGTAATGGTCGTTATAAAACATTCCATGTCTTTCTTCCAAAAAAAGAAGAAATAAAAAGAGAAAAAGAGTTTGTGATATATATACATAGTTGTTTAATTAAAAAAATTAAAAAATTATTTTTTCTTTCATTTTAAAATTTATGCTAGTTTAAATTATATGATGAAAGTAATAATGATCAAATTATCGAAATATAAATATGATATGTTGATGTATCTTATATGCAATAAATATAATTTACATATTTAGATACACATAAGATAATATATAATTTAATATTGCTTTCAAAGTTTGATTTTGATTACATATATTAGTAAATATCCATATTTGAAAAATCCTATAAATTAAGAATTTGAGAAAAAAAATGTCATATCCATCATATGTCTGACATTAATATTCAAGCTTTAATACTATAAAATTATTGTGTATTTTTTTTATTATAGTTAATTATCATCATTACTATAATCCTTCTAAATTATTTTTTTCAAAAGAAGTCATTTATTCAAATAAAATATATTTATATTGTATGAATATGTAACATGTATTATGTGAACAAAAATTCTATTCAGGGTCATGCTAAATTTTAATATAATAATATGGTGTTATAATTATTATTTTTCAAAGAATTATTTTTAATTATATGTAATGTGAATAGAACTTAAAAGTACAGGCATGAATACAAAATTTATGAATCTTTATTTTAATAAAATCTTATTTTTAATTATAAAATTTATCAAAATAAATAATACAACCTTTATGGATCATTTTGTCCAAAAGAAAAAAAAAGTAATATGATATAAAAACAAAAGCTTTCCTCTTAAAAAAAAAATCTAATTTAATAATTTGATGAACTTTGATGCACTTTTATTATTTTTGAATTTTAATAAAATTTGTATTTTTTTAGCTTTTTTATAAGCTTTTTAAGATTTTTCATAGACAAAACAAATTGTTAATAATGTAATATATTGGTTAAAAGTGAATTGTGAATCTTATTTTATGTTATTTAGAGTTCTAAGTCGTTAGTAAATAGAAAAATAATAAAATAGGATTAATCTATTTTTAGGTTTTAATAACTTCTTTTTAAAGAATTTCTTCAATGTTACTTTTTTTTCTTGAATTAGCGACGACATGAAATTCACATATTAGTTGAAGATTTACTATAATATCATTATTGCACTAACGGTATAATAATCGATCAAATTTTTTGAAGGAGTTCAAGTTTTATATATATATATGGACTACCATATGATTTGAGCTTAACATCATGAATATCATATTAGACTCAAATAAAAAGTTAATCAAACATCAACAAATTTGCAGTTTTCTCATTCCCATGCTAAGGTGGCTTTTTGGTATAAGATTACAAAAGAGGGTGAATCATTACAAGGATAATTGTTAAGAATGCCAAAATTTGATTTTTAAGGATGTGTTGGAGTGTTAAGAAATTAAAAAGTCAATTGCTAGTAGAAACGAAGAGAAATAATTAGAATATCCGTGGGAATTGAAGAAAAAGAAATAAAAAATTATTTTCATGCGTATATGGGTTAAATTTTATCCTCCATGCTTGGGAGATAAAATTTAACCAACATTTAGCCAATTTGGAGGGTAAATTTTACCCTCCTTTTTTTTTTTTATCGCCAAACATCCTTAAATTTTACTCCTAAAGCTTTTACATCCATACCGAACAAACATAAGCTAACGCTATATAAATACCCGCACCGACAATTCGCAGTTTCATGCCCCCAATGAGATGATATTGCATCCTCTTATGCGGCGCAAATCAATGTGTTCCGTGAATATTCTAGTCCACGTTAATTCGCTGAGCCGAACAAAAAAGATGATATTGGTCCAGATAAGTGGCTAGAGAAAAAAGCAGCAGACTGTTGGTCCATTGGATACTCAAGTCAAGTTAGTCTTCCTTCCATCGAAGAGAGGATAAAGGGCCCAAGTTTCCTTGCAAATGTCCCCTCTAATATATCTCGCAACAAGAATATATCATCTTTGGGCTGACTGAACTTCGAAAAACCTTGGTGGGCTCAACCTTAGTAAGGGTTAAGCAGAGTGTTCGGTGTCATTTTGTAAGGGGCTTAACCCATATCAATTATCATGTAGCCCTCTGTTACAAGATGACCGAAAGTCTAAGCTCCAAACCCATTAATGGACTCTCAGAATTTGTTTTGATGTCAATTGTTAACAATCTTGGACTAGGATTGGACTGCTAATACCATAGGCACCAAGGCCCATCTTTTTGTCTTGGGTAATTTAGCCATATCAATTATCAACACTCAACAGATCCTCGACCCTTTTGCGCACCAACTCCAACTACTTAACAGTTGCTTAGTATACAAGCATTTCCCAAACTAGCTTCTTATTAAGATACTATATCTTAAACCAATTGTTCGTTTTGTTGCGGTTTAATTTGCACTCTCCTCTACCAGGTAGCCTAACTGGTTTGGAGACCAGGCTAGTAGATGTACTGTCTTCTTCAATAGAAAGTGAAGGTGATTCAGTTAGTTGAACCGTTTCAGAGAGGATCGCCTAAAGATTCGTTGAGATTGGAATTACGAGAGGTTCACCTAAAGCCCATTCCATTATTTTACTAGGAAATCAAGTCCACATTGAATTGCATATTCATGCAAGCAATTATAGGCAAAATGGTATCATAAAAACTTAGTAATCAATCACCAAATCCATTCAAGTCCAGCAAAGCATTTTGGGGTTTAATTCAAAGGAGCATTGCCTTCTTCAAAGATTAGTTCTCAAGTTACTAATCAACTTCGTAAGTTTAACATATTCAAAGTGGGGATATGACACTAATTAAGAACTTAATTTTTGAAAAATGAAATATTCGCCAACTAATCTAGCCAGTACTGCTGACGTACAGAAGATTAATTTTTTGGACGTACGTATTTGAAGACGTTGCCTAACATTTTTAGCCACAAACAAAATGACAAATTAAACTGCCAAACCAGGAGCTGACAGCAAGGCTTCCATCTAGCTAGTCTCAAAGAACAATCGAGGAATTTATTTATTTATTATTATTATTTTTCAATGAAATCGATTTGATTATTGTTAGTCTTCGTTTCCTAACTTGATGGATGAGAATAAAATTTTCATTGACCGCTGATGTTTTCTTTTATATATATATCGTAAATTGCGTTACAGTGTATATATAACAGCATTAAAAAAAAAAAAGACACACGGATGTATTCTCGGAAGAGAATCCCTCGTAGATCTGGCCAGGAATAGAAAAAAAGTGTTAAATATTATGAAATCTAAGTTAAGATCTGGTTGTCCACGAATATAAGTCACCAACCCTCTTAGCTGGGAAAAAAAAAAAAAGTCACTGATTAAGTCGAAGTGAACATTAATTAATTTTCTTATATATCGACCAGTATTTGTAGATAATTTCTCATTTAACATCATGTTCTTTTTAAAATAATAATAATAATACTTCGGTTAAGATCTTAATTTCAACAACATTTTGTAAGTATGAAAATAAATATCAATCTTTCGAAGATGTCATATGGATTCCAGCTAGTGCAATCACACCGCATCTCTCCTGTGCGAGGCTTTTCTCAATGTCTTTTAATTTTGAAAGTGTTGGGCATTGCAAGTTTAATTTAAATTGTCCTCTTTTGCTGTACTTATATTTTTTTAAGCAATGATCCAGTTAATAGAGCGGAATAAAAAAAAATTATTCGTAATTTTGTTTTCACCAAGGATTTTAACCATTATAAATAGATGAATAGATGCATAATTTTAAGATATATTTTTGTTCATTAAGGATTTTAATCATTATAAATAGACACGTAAATGTGTAATTTGTGATTTTTTTTGCTCGCAAAGGATTTTAACCATGACAAATAGAAAAATCGATGTGTAATTTTAAGATGTTCAAAACACAAGGGCTTAAGAGGTTTTCTTCAAATGTAAAAGTGGGTGAATATAAAAATTATAATTATATTATTGTACTAATTTTCTCTTAATAAAAAATTATATTCAGGTTTACAAAGTAAACATAGTTTTGTCGAACAAAGTTAAATCTCATGTGTCTAATCTTTATTCATCTATGTTATTTTTCTTTTCATTGAATTAGATTGTTTGTGACGGTGTGTTGAATCTTAGATCCTTAATTTTCCAACAAATTGGTATTAGAGCTTTGGTTTTAAGAGATTTGGCTTTTAAATGTCTCCATATGATAAGCTTCAATTTACCACGTAACAATTTAATAAGAATAAAAGTTTTACTCTTTGACAACAAAGAATGAAAGACACCTTTGTTCAACAGGACTTGGGTGAAGTGTTAAAGGGAAATGATGGAGAGCCGTAAGAGATGAAGGAGCACGAGTGGAAAGAGTTGGAATCAAGGTGAGTGAGTTTGATTTGACTCTATGTTGTCGATAATATTACCAATAAGTTACATCCGAAATGATAACATTACAAGCTAAAGATTGAAGAAGGCAAAAAACTCATAGAGCACCTACATGTTTTCATTGATATACTAGATCAATTAGAAAAAATTAATGTCAAGATTGAGAAAAACGATCATTTTTTTTTTTTTTTTTTTTTGCTTCTTACCTCTATTCTTGATTCGTGTGAAAATCCGGTGATAATGTTGTCTTATGATAAGAATACAATAAATTTAAATTAAGTATAAGCTACACCTTTTATCTCTTGAGAAGCAAAGAAAATCAAATCAAGAAAAGAAATATAGCTCTTTACTAGTGACTAGAGGGAAGTATGGAAAGAAAGATCGGTTAAAAAAAGATTTTAAAGTGACAGGTTTAAGTCCAAGTCCAATAGAAAAGACATTCAATGTTACTTGTGAAAAGAATTTTGTTATATCAAATGAGACTATTGTCAAAAAAAAGGATGGATAAATGTGCCGATGGTGAAAAAATTTAGAGATGGTAGAAGACTATGGAGATGTCCACAAGGTCTCTAAAGATATTAACATTTTTTTCTTGGGATCGTTGAATATTAGATTTTACATGTGTATTACGCATGTGTTATAAAAATAAATATTTTGATGAGTTCCACAAAAGAAAGATCGGCACCATGTCTTTGGGTGGTTTGTTGTATTGTGATGTTATAGGTCTTGGAATGATAAAAATTAAAATACTTTATGGATTGGTACCTACTTTGAATGATGTGTTTTATGTCCTAAAGATGCTTAGAAATCCGATATTATTGAGCCAAATAGAAGATACAATTATTTCACCGCAAGTGAAGTCTTAAAAGTCACGTGTGGCGACACAATCTTGATAAAAAAAGAAAAAGAAAAACATGATGATTTATATTATTTAATTGAAAAAACAATGACCTTGAGGAGTGACTCGAAAATGGAATACACCGGATAGTAGCTACTTGAAAATAGTCTATTTGGTTATTAAAAAGAGACAAGAATTATGCTCGAATGAGAGGATAGATCGAGGATCCTCCGTAAAGTCAACAAGTAAAGTTGACTTGAGGCAATTGCACATAGACATTGGTCGTATTTTTTGAATCAAGTGGAGTTTGAGATCGTTTGAAATTCAAGTCATGTGTAGTTAGTAAATTTTGAGGTCAATAATTGTTTCTACTTTTCTATTTATAGTGTTTATAAGCGAGTGGAGCCAATAACTTCTAGATGATAAAAATATTTGTTAAGGTCGAGATTGTTGAATTTATGACTCATATTCTTTGAAGTGATAGCCAAATCAATAGAATGGAGTAATGATCGAAGATGTCTTGTTTACCAAATACTTTTATCAATATAAATAAGTAAGTAGATGAATAATTTTAAGATGCACAAAATACAAGAGTTGAGAGTTTTTTTTTTTTTTTTTTTTGGTGTGAGAGTATGCATACAAAGAGCTTTAGGATTGGGTTTTAGATATAAAAATCAAAATCATATTCATGTATTAATATTTTCTCAATAAAAAATTACTCTCGAATTTATAAAGTATGTAAAATTTTATGCGTTCATCTTTTATTCATCTTTATTATTTTTTTCATTAAATTATTTTTTCATTAAATTAATTTGTTCGTAATGGCTTGTTGAGTCTCGATTAAGAGACCGGAAGGCAGCAGCCTTCCTTGAGATTTTTCATTTTTTATACTACATACATTTAAATCTCTCTAATTTATAAAATATTCAATTTTATCCCTGCATTTGAAAATTCATATATATATATATATATATGTGTGTGTTAACGATAAACCCTATTTCTGTGTGTGTAACATATATACATGTTGGTTTCGGGGGATAAAATATGCATTTTCTAAAATAGAGAATGATTGTGCAACAGTGTTTTCTTGTTTGCACATGAAATTTAAAGCAAGATTTCTACATTAACTGGAACATCAAAATTATATATAAAAAAAGGGAAAAAATTAACTCGCTTTTTAATAAAAAGAATTCCGACAGAACTTAAATTTATTGTTAAATCTCAACATGAACAAATAAGTGTTGACAAAACTATAATACGGTACACTTGGCTATGTTATTGCCTCCTTTTAAAATTGTGTTCGGTCCGGCATCGATAGGTGGCATTTTATTTATCTGCACTGCCAAATATGATATTGACAATTCACTGTACCCTTATCCATGCAAACCGACATAGCTGTCCTTTCAAAAGGTTCTATACTAAGAGTTTCTGACCAACAACCCTTATCATTCGGTTTGCTTTGTACTAGCACTTTACTATACGGTAATCAAGCACATTATGTCGATAGGTTCAACTAAAAGTAACCAGGTTAACCAGTGAACAGATCTGAAGCATTCCTTACTGCACATGTTTTGATGAGTAAATTATAAATTAGTATCTTTTGTTTTTGAAATTAATTCATCTTTATTATTTTTAAAACAAATTATTTAGTATTTATATTTTTAAATTTACTTATAATTTAGTCATTTTTTCTATTTTTTAATTTATTTTATTTTTTAAAAATATAAAAAATTATGATAAGATTGATGAAAAATAGATATTTTATAGAATAAAAATAATTTTAAATTAAATATGATCAATACTAGTCGGATGACAAAATAATAATGTTTAAAATAAAGAAGGACTAATTAACTCATTTTTTAAAACTAAATAGACTAATTTATAATTTACTCATGTTTTGATGTTTGAGTGAAAAAAAAAACGTATTAACAAAAAACATTGAGTTTAGAGAATAAAAATATGTTAAATATGAGAATTTATCAACTTATAAAGTACTTACTTATTATCTAGGAGTAATAGTGACTGTCGTTGAATAATTGGTCGTTGATAATAAATAATTAACTTACTAACAAGGGGTGCGAATATATATATATATATATTATTTTTTCACCAATTACAATTAAATTTTTTTAACAAGTAAACATCAAAATATGTCTAGCATTTAATGAATTAATAAATTATTTTTCATTTTAAATCAATCAAATTTGATATCATTAAAAAATAATTATTGATTATTTGTAAATAATAGACACTAATTCTCGATTTTAATCAAACTAAACTCTTTATTGGTAGATTATATTTCCAGATGGTACATTTATCTATAATTCTTTGTTGGTAGGTCAAAATTCGCCGGCTTTAGTCAATCTGTAGATTTTACTACAGACTTGAATTGTGGATCGAGTTTCTTCTAAATTTTGATTCATCAAATATTAAAATTATAAACAAGAGGAAACAGCACATTCCTTGGACTGCCTTTCTCTTTCCTTTGAATTTCTTCCTAAAATAACTGAACTAAATATAATCCAGCTAAATGACTAAAAAAAAAACTTGTAGAACTCCTTGGGCGATGAGTGGCTAATTCGTCCTTGACTTTTATTTCCCAAACTACCTTTCAATTTGTCTTTTCACCTCGTATGTAGAACTACTACAACACCGTTAAATTTGTAGTCACTTGCAAGCCTAAATCCCCAATGTTAATGGTGGAGTGGTAGTTTGAAATCAAAAGGTTCAGAGATAAAACTAATAAGTTATTGATTCAGTAATAAACTAATTAAGTTTTAGATGAATTTTCTATTAACTAATGTATAGAACTAAAATTCTAAAATTATAATTATTGAAAAAATTAATTTTTATTATTTTAGTCTTGAACATAATTAGTTCTGTCTGCATGCTTAGGGGAAAAAAAAGGTTTAGAGTTAAAAGAAATTTTGAATTTGAATTGCTTATGCATAAATTTAGCTTAAAAATATTTTTACCAATTGTATAGAAGAATGCTTATTTTACATGAAGATTTGTTATTTTTTTACAATACACAAAACACACACACACAGATATATATATATATATATATATATATATATATATATATATATATATATATATATATCATTTATTTTTTATTGTCGATTAATTTTATTTAATTAAACGTATAAATTTATTAGAATTATAAGATTGAGGAAAAAACTATGCATAATGCATCCAAATAAACCATACCACACTATCATAAAAACTGATGTTTCCTATAATAAATGGTCACTATGATTTTTTAAAAAAATTAAATGGTTAGCTAAAAATAAAAATAACAATTACTGCTCATTGGTATATGAAATCTTTTTAAATAATTTGTTTGTATGCATATCATATGTTCAAACCTCATTACTATTTTTTTTTTTTTAATTACAAATAAGATTTTGGAATCAATAGTTTGTCACTAACTTTAATTCTTCTTCACGAGTAAATTTGGCAATTCATAAATAAATAAAAAACACAAAAGATTTATGTACATCCGCGCATGAACGTGAGGGGAATTTGCTAATTTCTTTTATTAAAAAACAGCATTGCTATGCTTGTTACTCCACGTAACAGAATGCTGCTCTGGAAACGAAAAAGAGAAGCGTTCAAACTTCAACTGTCTAAACCGTCAAGATGGAGCTGTCAGGCTCCAAGATATTGAAGATTTCGATAACATCCATCAAAAAGATATGAGAAATTGACAGACACAAAACAACGACACTGACACAACAATAATACGATTTCAGACAGGACATCCCTGTTCACGATGTATTTGCTACTGTACTTCTACTGCAACTGCTATTGCTAGAAGGAGAGAAAAAAAAACTTAGAACTCTCCTCGTTAACCCTATGTTTGGATAATTCCTCTTCGAAAGAAAGAAAAAAGAGAAAAGAAAAAAAGAGAAAAAAATTATTTTTCACTTGTTGCTTGGATAAGAGTGAAAAGGAAAGAAAAAAATAACATTTACTTTGTTTAGAAGAGTAAGGAAAGAAAATGTATGATTGTATATTTACTATAATACCCTTGTGATTATATTTATATATTAATTTTTATTTAATAATAATTTTGATAAAGAAAAAGATGTTGTTGCTGAGCGAGAATTGAAATTGATAAAATTTTATGTTGTTCTTGAGAAATTAACCCTCCCAAAATTTATCATATTTTTTATATTGATTTTTTATTTTTATTTTTTGTTGATTTTAGTTAGTTAATTTTTTTTTTAACTTTTTGAATAATATTGAGATATTTCATAAACTTCAAGGATAAAAGATGATGGTATGTTTTTATTTTTATGTTTGTTACATAGGTGATCTTTGTTTATTTATTTATTTTTATTACTAAAGGACGTGTTTTCCTTACGTTTTTATGATAGAAAAACTTTTCTAATAAAACAAAGAAAGCAATTTTATATGGAAGTTGTAACAAAAAAAAAAAAGCCAAAACATGATACTGGTAGGTGAGGGAGTTCGTTAAAACCAAGTCACCAGCGTAAAAATAAATAATATAAAGTCTCAATCACTCTTATTTATAGCTGCTGGAAGTGAAAGTGTTTCAGACTTTCAGGGATCCCTTGGATTAAGTTTGAAAAATTAGTGGACTAAAGTGAATTACGAATTAGTTTATTAAGCCAGCAACAATTCGATACAAGGCAGGCTCGTGTGAAGAAAAACGCACACGGGAAGGATTAGTTTCTTGATTAGTTTTTGGCACTTTTTGGTTGAAGGGTATATAAAAGAAAAGAAAGCGTTAATCGCGCTTTCAATTGCTTTTCTTGATCATTTAATTTTTAAAACACAGAATTACAGCTGCTTCTGCTTCTGCTGCCTCTGCTTCTCTGCAAACGCCGCCATACCCTCTCTCTTTCTCTCTTCTCTTATCTTCTCTCCTCCCCCAATTTAAGTCTTTCTCTCTTTTTCTCCCTGATGTTTTTGCAGCTCTTTTTTAGCTTTCACTGACTTAGCAATGCTTCTCTCGTTCTTCTTTATGTTGTGCTTGTTTCTAAAACTAACTAAGCCGAGTGAGTCTCTTCTCCTCTTCCTTGGCTTAGCCAACTAATTTTATGTTGATAAAAAAATCTAGCATGAGTTTCCTTCCGTTTTGCAGAGAGAAGGAGAGAAGGAGTGGATTTGCAGAAGTTCTATGATGGCTGTTGGTAAGCGAGAGCGAGAGAGTGCAGGGAAGAGGAAGAGAAGTGATGGCTGCCAAGGGTGAAACTGGAAGAACAATGAGCTAATGCGTTTCCTTTCGTTTTTCTCCCCATTTCCTCCCAATTTTGGGAGGAAAATGAGTCCCACCTCTTTTAGCTTTGTTTAATATTTTTTTTCCTTTTCCCAGCTTTCTTTTGCAAGCTAAACGGAGGAAACTTTTTCTTTCCTCTCCCCTTACTTTCTACCCTATCCAAACAGAGGGTAAATAAACGAAGGAGAAAAGGACAATACTCACACGTATTCTTTCGGGTCCCTATGCGGTCACGTCTGTTATTTTGTCGGCGTCAGGTCGCACGTGTGTCCACTTAACTTGGGGTCCCACGTATCTTCTTCTTTTTCCTTTCATTAAATGCTTTCACACATAAATCTAGATCAATCGGCAGAGTTTTCTCCACGTCATCTTACTGTTGATTTAGGATCTCACACGGCAGTTATGGAAGGCAAGTGTCGACAATAAAGCTAAGATTTCGTGACAAAAGACAATATAAAGCTCGTACTTTATTTCTCTTTCAGCCTCTAGTCCTCCAGTTTCTGGATTCGGAAAAAAGAACGAGCTCTCAGGGCCCCAGCTCCTAAGTAGAAATTCAGGCACGTTTTCCTTGATAAATTGGCAAAATTAATGTTGGTGTAATTAAGCGTTTCAATTGAAGAGTTTGAAATTAATCTATGAAATAATGGAGAGTTGATAGCAACCTTTCACTCCATCAGTTTCGAATATATATGGAATGATATTACCAAATAAATGTAAAAGATATGAGTTTTTCTCATACTTTTATCATTGATAAATACTACACATATATATACATAAATATATGAGCTAACTAAATATATTGTTATGTCAGTTGAGAATGATTAAAGATCCTAAAGAGTAGAGAGGGGAAAATAAGTAATAGTAGAACTAAGAATGAAAGAGTTAGGGGCGTTTAATAAAACTCAAAATTAAATACTTAGTCTATTAAGTATTGAATTTTAAATAATGAATAATTAAATAGTGAATATGTTCCGATAAGTTCGTTTGGTATTTACTCGAAAATTAAGTGTTAAATATAATAAACTTGTTTGATAAGTACTCGTTGTTGAACTTATTGAGGCTCTATACATGATAATTTTAACCTTGTAATTATAACATGATATTTTTTAATACACACACACACACATATATATGTGTGTGTATGTGTGTGTGTGTGTGTGTATACAAATAAATAAATAAAATGATTATTAGTAAAAAATTAAATACAATTTAAGATAGCATTAATTGGTGTTTTCGGATTCCGAGATGATAACATCGATAATGAAGAAGGTTTCCTCTATTTTAGGAATGAAGATATTAGAGATTGTTTTTCAGTTGATTTGTATATCTAAAGTTATAAAAATACATAAGGGCGATATAATTAAATTTTAAAAAATTTAAAAATCTTTCTACCGAGCGTATTAATCAAAAAGTAATAAGTTAAAAATTTTAACTTATCCGATTAAGTAGATTTTGACTCGAAATTAAATTTTTAATATGAGATTACTTAGGTTATCAAACAAACTTTTTATATTAAGTACTATAACTTAATTTTTTAAATTACTTAAATAGGTTATCAAACACCCCCTTATATCCTTATCACCATTCCATAAATTATGCAAAGCTACTTATAACATATAATGTGTCTCTTAAAGTTGAAAATATAAGATGATCATTGGTGAAAGTATAGCTCATTTTTAACTCACTTTGTCGAATCTTATTTCTTATGAAATAGAAGTCTATGTCTAGATGTTTTAATCTTAAATGAAATATAGGTACAGTGGTCGGGTAGGTAGTTGAAATGTTATCATACCAAATGGTTGGTGGTTATGAACCGGCACCAATTTCTTTCAATAATGATTGCAACCAGTCAATTTCGAACACATGGAGGCTAATGCTTTGTATCTAGCTTCGTAGTGGATCGAGCAATAGTTCATTGTTTTTTTAACCTTTAAGACATTATGTTTTGCCAAGGTAAATAACATAATTAGATGTGTTTTTTCTATCATTCATATCTCCACCCCAAATCAAAATTAGTATAGGCGAGTGAGAGGAGATATATTGAAATTTTGAATATTTATCTATGTGATTTGGAAGCATTAAGATACAAAATTTGTTCGATGACAGATTGGTGTTTTTTAGTTAAGGAGTACATGTACCGAGTAACTTTGTTGACAAGATATGCTAAGTTGAGCCGTGTGATCCCTAAATATTGCGGTCCTCCAATAATACTCCGATAGAGGAATGGATCAAAGAATGTTGTTTGAGCTATGATATTTAACTTCATACGTAGTCAAACTAGTGTGTCATGTCCCTTAACATTGTGCATCTTTGTTTTTTTTTTTTTTTACAACAATTGAGAGGCATATTTCTATTGGTTGAAAAAAATGTCATTACTATTCCAATGGACTTCAATACCTAGAAAATAACATAGGGCCTCAAGGTTTTTTACTACAAAGTTGGATTTGAGCTTTTGAATGGCCGAGTGAATTAGCGTGGGATTATTTTCAGTTATGATTAAATCATCAATGTAAAAAAGACATAAAATAATGCAAGTTCCTATGTGGTTAAAATAGAGTGAAATATTTGTCAATCAAGTATCGAAACCATTGTCTTAGGACTTGTTTTAATCCATACAATGATTTCTTTAATTTGTAGACATGTGTCAATCTTGTGGTGTTAACAAACCCTTATGGTGAAAACTATCTCCTCAATTGGATTCGTAAAGGAATACATTTGATATGTTTAATTGATCAATCTTCCGAGTTGAGAGAGATGGAAAAAGACAAGATTACTTGAATTGATGTTGGCTTGATTACTAGACCATATGTCTCATGAAGTCGAGACCGAGTCATTGATGAAATCTTTTGGCCACTAGACACATCTTATAACTATCAATGGAGTCGTTAAGTTTGGTTTTGATACGAAAGACCAACTTATTGCATATTAAATTATCATGCTCGTTGTCTTGGGATAAATTTTCAAGTACCATTGTCAAGTAAAGCTCGAAACTCACTAGCCATTGCGATACACCACTCGGTTATCGATTTCTTAATTGAAAGTTATTGGGTTCTACTAGTTATGTAATGGAAAATAGAAATTAGGATTTTAGAGAACCTATCTTACTTTGAGTTACCATGGGATGGGAGGTAGTTGTTGTTTAAGAGTTCGTGTAATGGATGGAATAGGATTGTACGATGTCAAGTCTACTTGTAAAGGTATTGTCAAACCACCGAGTGTAGGTAAGATTTCTAATTAGATAGGTATAGAATATAGATTAGCTTCATTTGAGGTTTCGTTATGTGTTGGATTGGGAGTCTAATATGGAGGGAGGAATAGTAAAGGTGAACTGCTTTTATGGTGAAGTGGATAACTCAAAAGGACGACCGATAGCTCTTAAAGATAGGCAAATTGATGTCGTAGTGAGGAGAGTGCTCGACGATCATGTGTGGAGTTATTATATCAATTGATGTGAAAAAGTTGGTCGATAAAGTGGAGTGATCGATCGTTTATGGTAGAGAGGTGACGTCGAGGTTAGAGTTATTGATCGCTGCGATTTGATTTTGGGTAAGTTGATAAGGTTGGTTCTTGAATTGGTGGGACATGTAAAAAATTGTGGTTGGCATTGATGTGGTCAGCAAAGTATCCTTGTTTGACAATGTAAATGGAAACACCTATTTATTAAAGAGAATGTACCATGAGATTATAATTTTTTTGTTAGAAGTATTATAATAGATGTATTTCTTATGAAGTTTACTATAGTCAAGAAAGATACAAGATAGGGACAAGGTGCTAATTTATGTTTGGAATATGGATGCAACCACGTATAACAAAGACAACAAAATACTTTTAATTAATCATAAGGAGAAGGAATACCAAAGAGAACTAAAAAGGGACATTTATTTTTCAATATTAGTTCTATTAATGGTGTACATTGTAGCAACAAAGAACATAAGTTTCAAAATTTAATGGAATTAAGGCATGATGAAGAAAGGTTAAATCAATATCAACAATATGTACATGCTTATGTTCAAGCATAACCATTTTGTTCCGCAGTTTTAAGACAAGCATTGCATTGAGAAATGTCATTTTCATTTAAGTATTTTTTAAAAGCTTGATACTTTCTTCCCCAATTAGATTGAAACATTTTAATTGGTTTGCCAAAATTTTTTTCAACAATATTACAAAATTTGATAAAGCAATTGAGCACCTCAAATTTATAGCAAACTAAAAAATATCCAAAATTATTCATTGTAGTGACCAAATAACAAAATATAATAAGAAAATTCATCAATGGAGAGAACCTAAGATGGTCCTATAAATCTAAACAAACTAACTCTAAAGGACTAAAAGCCTCAAAGTAAGACTAAAAAAAAAATTATGTATTTTACTAGTAGAACAAGCATGACATAATGATGGCAATTTATTAAAAGCAAGAAAAAATTTTATATTCTTAAAGGCTTGATGAACTATCCGGGAAGAAGCATGGCCAAGACATGTGTGCCATGTTTGTAAGGATGACAAGTGGGCTTGAATATAGAATCGGCGTCTCGAGTCCCCATCTAAGAAGAGAGTGTAAATACCATTTTTAAGTGGTACTTTGTGAAATCTTCCATTATGATAATGATATGTCTCTTTTCTTCATAGTCATACTCTTACTTATTCTGTTAAGGAGCCAATGAGCCAAGTAAGAATATAATTTAGTTTATCATCTCGCAATAGTGAGAGATGGCTTTGGGGTGAGAGCCATCGACGTGATGAAGCAATCCATGACAATAAAGAAAAGGAAGAAATTGAGTTTTGCATAAGAGAAAATTAGTCAATGTAAGTTTTAGTAGAGGTTGGCTATTGAGATTGGAAAGTGGAGTAGTGGACATAGGAAGAGTGGTAAAGGTGAAAGCATTCTTGATAGACATGATCATAAAAGGGAAGAAGATAGGGAAAAAAAAAGGCAAGAAAGCAAAGGTTGTTAAGCCACTTCTTGTTCTAATACCATGTAAATGATATGACTTGATCTCATACTTTTATCATTGATAAATACTACATGCACACACACACACACACACACACACAAACATGTGTAGAAGTATATAGTCTAGCTAAGTACACGTCGTAACATAAGTTAAGAAAGGCTAAAAATCATAAAAAGTAGGAAGATGAGAACAAGTAGGAGTAAGACTAAGAAGGAAAGAGTCATGTCCTTATCAATAACTTCATTAGTTGATTGAATTAATAGAAATTTATCATTAAAACAACAACAAGGATAAAAAATTGTATTTTTTTAATTAAGAATATTTTAAAGGAAATTATTTTCAAAAAAGACCTCATTACTTTGCAATGTTTGATCAATTGTACTTGTACTTGTACCATAGTGGGGTAGTTTATTTTTCTTTTTTTTCTTCTAAAACTAACAAAATGTTTTGGATACTAAATTTGAGATCTCTTCTTTTATTTTATAAGTGAATAAATTATGAGGTCATTGACTTTTTTTTCCCTTTGATATTGAGTGCAAATGAAATTTGATTTCATGATTTGTCTAAAATTTCACAAATGAGGAAGTTTGGCTTCCATTAAATAAATAGTTAGATCTTTAACATTCCTCTTTATTATCTACCAAAAAAATATTTCTTTTAACAATTTTATCCTTAAACTATTTTGATTTCTCAATTAAACACTTCTATTATAATTATTTAAGAAAAAATATTAAGTTTCTTATAAAATGACATCGTTTTCTACTAAAACAATACAATTTGGGTGGAAAACCTTAAAAATAGATGAAAATATTGAATTAAGAAATTTAAGGATAAAATTAATTAAAAAAATTATTTGATGATAAAATAAACTACCAATAAATATAATCTACCAAAAATTTGTAGTTGAGTTTAAATTTTATTAAAAAATTTAAGGTTGTGCAATTGATTCTCAATTTTTTTGGGATTTATTCATTCGTGGTTATTTATGCAATATATTTCTTTATTTGTAAAGAGTTATATAAGAAATATTGCCAAGCTATTACATAAACATAGTCAGTTTGTGTGTTGCATGCATGGATTCGTGCTAAATTCAATCATACTTTTACCATTATGATTTCAATTAATTATTAAAGCCCATAAGTAGAATGATAAAAATGATATTTTTGACTTACAAAATTTGAAATTTGATTTTTATTTTTAAAAAATCAATTCTCTTTTTTGTGTCTCACTAGACATTGAATGTTGATGAGTTAAATATTATCTAACATTAATCTAATATTGAAAGTGATAAACTTAGTTATAATATAAAAAAAATAGTTATATATTTTTTTTAAGGATGGACTTGATTAATGCAAAAACTAACATGAAGATATCTTTGTGTGTGTGTGTGTATAGTAAGAGTTATATTTTCTCATCTCTTATATAAATATAAGATCGGCTATGATTTTTTTTTTTTGGATTTCACTTTTTATGTTAGATATTAGAAAAATACAAAATATAAATTCTTATATATTATAAAAAAAACTCCACGTGTGATAATCATTGATTTACATAAAAACAAGGTTTTCATCAACGTTATGCTGCGAATTGGACAAAATATGTAAAATTACTTTAGTTTGAAGATTTATGCTATATTGTAAATCAACTAAAATATATTGAAACGTAGATTAAAAAAAATCTATTCAATTTTATTATTTTTTATTAAAATTTTACATTTAACTAATTATTCATTATAATTTTTTGTAAAAAACAAAAACATATTTATTCTAATTTATTTGATTCTTAACTAAACACTTGTAATAATCTTAAAAGAAAATCTAAAACTCTAGGAATTTTTAACTAAAAATATTTTATAAATTATTTTTTCAAAAAATCTAATATAAATTCTCTCGAACACACACACACACACACACATATATATATATATTACTATCATTTAAAAATTTTAAGAGTTCATCATATAAATTATATAAAATTATTTTTTAAAATAAAATAATCACATTATAAAATTTTATTTAAAAATTCATACATAGAGAAAAATAAATAATATTTTTAAAAAATAAATTTTAAAATAAAAATTAATTGATTGAAAATCTCTATTAGAAATGAAAATTTGAAGAAATAAAATTTAAATAAAAAATAATAATTTAATTTAAAATATATGTTTATTTTAAAATATAAAAACATATCATATATATTTTTTCATCAAACTAGGCAAGAAAAAAAATAGTGTTCGATATTCTAGAATATTCGCCTCAATGTATTTTAAAAAAATTTAAAAAAAAGAAGAAAAAAAGATTCCCAGTCGAGAACCAAGCTCGCGCGCCTTGGCGTGGAGGAGCAAACCCTATCAAGAAATATTTTTTTTTAAAAAAAAAACACTATAATTTCTAGCAAGTTTGTGTTCAACGAAAACATTGTTAAAAAATCGTATTTTTGGATTCCGGCTTTCATGAAGCCAAATTTTGTCCTATTTTTTTTTTCGAAATAACTTACAATCACACAAATAATGTCATAAAACTATTTGAGTCTCAAAATTGTTTTTATTGCACACAAAACACATAAAAATTCAAATTAAACTAAAAAAACTTAAAACATTTTTGAATCACGATCTACATCTTCAAGCCATTCATGACTTGTAACGACCACTAACAGATTGTATTCTTCAAGACGAATGAATTAGTGGTAATATCGACAATAGATGTGGTAGAAATGGCTCTCGTTCCTCTCTTTTATCTCTTAGAAGCATTCGGGGATCATATGACAATACAAATAAAGTTTGGGATCAAAATTGTTTTACTAAAAACATGTGAGATTAAAGTGCAAAAATACCAATAAATAGTGAAAATAAATAGTAGAATTTAGTGATAGCGAGCGAGTGTAAATGGGTGTTGTGAATTAGCATTTTGTTTTTAATGTTTTAATTAATAAAACTTTACAACCCGCAATCATTTATTAGGCACTCAATAATTAATTTTAATAATTAATAGATAATAGTTAAAAGAGTATAAGAAAAAATTATTATTAAGACATATTAAATTTACAATCATTATAAAAAATAAAAAATTAATTATAAACTAAATACTATCAATAATTAATTACAATGCAAAATAGATGTCCATTCATACGGTTCGATCACGGACACACTTCCTTAAGGATTCGTCACCCATACAACAATAATACAAATTAAATGAGTCCTCACTCTTGGTTATTATACATGTATATTTTGTTTGCAATCCAACAAAATATAAAATCATTTACCATCATAGATTATATTTATTAGCTACAAAAATCTTGCTTCATTGTTGCAATTTATGTATTACTTGTACTATTTTCATGTAGTTGATGCAAAAATAGCGATAGATAAATTATAAATTAGTCTCTCTTGCTTTGAGAAATGAATTAATTAGTTATTGTGATTTCAAAAAAATAATTATTTAATCTTTGTTAACTAGTACTAACCATGACTAATTTATTTTTTAAAATCTCTTATTTTCTCATTAATCTTTTTCATATTTTTTATCTATTTTTTCTTTTCTATTTCTTAAAACAAAAGGTAAAAAAAAAAAAATAGCAAAAAGGATAAAAAAAAATTAGTTTTTCAAATGAAAGGGATTAATTAATTTGTTTTCCTAAGGAAGACGGACTTATTTATAATTTGTTGTTGAATAACAATTTACTCCTCTCTCGCGAAATAAGGAAGAAAAAAAAAGCAATGACGGTAGCATTAAATGCCCCGTCAAGAAAGAAAGCGAATTGACTAAAAAAACTAAAAGAGAAATGAAAAAAGAGAATCGAGTTAAGGGTAAATATGAATTTTCACACAATCCATCGAGTGACGATAAATGTAATTAAGAGTAAAAGAGAAGGTCATTTATAATACAGAAAAAAATGAAAAATGACGAAAAAGGGTTAGAGAAAAAAATTAAAAAGAAAATCACTGAAGGATAATTGTAGATTTTCACAAATCCATCGAGTGACACCGATGGTAGTTAAAAAAAAAGATTGTTCATGACAAAAAAAAAAAAAAGAGAAAACCAATTCAATCCCCACTACAATCGAGTGAGAACGAACAATTTTACAATAGTAAAATCACCACCTGATTTGGTTTCTTATGTAATCTTGTTACAATGAATATGTGCCGAAGCAACTGTGTCCTTAGCGCATCATGCTATAGGAAACCAGCAAGAGGTCAATTAGAAGCAAATGAAGCAGGTCAGTCATTGGTATTAATACTTCCAATTAATATCTCATTTTTGCCCAAGTCAAGATTTTGGAAAGGGACGATACACGAGAGTGAGAGCCCACATGTCTTGTCTTTTCTTTCTGTTTGCGAAAGACACGGTCCCTTGGTCTTTCGACTCTCTAAAATTCCAAGTACTTTTTGACGTGGGATCATGTGATTTTTGAGAACCACCGCTGCAATCAACGTGTTTTGGAGGTTTTGTTTTCTTCTCGTATCTTTGAAGGAATTATTTATTGTCCTTTATTGACAAGTTTATTGGGCGTACAGTATGTAACCATACAACATAGTTGTGGAAAATCAAGCACTTACATTATAGTCGCCATGTGCCAGAATAAGTTATAATCCCTAAAGGTTGTAATCTTACAAATAAGTCCTGAAAGATTTTAAAACTTTTTTCCCTCATTCTATTTTTTACTTTAGAAGATACTAGCCGGTTGCCCATGCTACGCTACGGGTCTGATAGAATAAAATCATTTTAAAATTTTAAAATTTTTTAATTATAATTTATTTATTTAATTAATTTTTTCTAATGTTTTTCATAAATTTTACTGCTTTAAAAAAAATAAATCATTCTTCTTTAGAGATTGATTTTAAAATAAAAAATTATAATAGTTTTGACTAAAATATTAATCTAGAATTAAAAAAACAATTAATATATATTTTTCATAGTATCGTATTCCAACAAACAAAGTTACAATTAATGGATAGACTTTTACAAAAATTAACAAATGATAAAAATTCTTATTTAATACCGATGAGAATATCAATTTTTAAAATTATTCGCACAATGCTACGAGTAAATAGAATAAAATTATTTCAAAATTTTATAATTTTTTATTATTTTTTATTCAATTGTTAATTTTGTGTGTGTGTGTGTGTTTTTCATAAAATTCTACTTAAAAAACATGATTTATTCTTCTTTATTCAAGGATTCTAAAATAAAAACTTATGATAATTTAAACCTAAAATATTAATTAAGAATTCAAAAACAAATACTTTAAAATTATATATTTTTAGAAGAATGTACTAAAAAAATAAAGTTATAATTAATGTATAGACTTGCATAAAAATTAATCAATGAAAAAATAAATTTTTATTCTTATTTAATATTGGTAAGAAGATTATTTTTTTCAAGTATATGCATTTGATCTATATATATTTATTTACAAAATAATCAATAAAATTAGCATAAAAATTGTATTTGAATAATTGATTGGTTCCTTTAAAAATTATTTTAATTATTTTATTTCAAATAAATTGGTTCTACAATGTTAAAAAAATATTCATAGTAAATAATTTGTATTATGTTGGAAGATGTACGAGTTAATTTTTAATAAAAATAGTGATTCAATAATTTTTTTTATATGTCTTGACCATACCTAGTTAACCAAACCAAATTATCTGAAATATTTTTTTAACCTTGTAGAATAAAATAATTATATATTTATATATATGCAATTATCATTTAAAAATTTTAAGAATTCATGATATATACTATACCAATATAGTTTTTAAAAAAGAAAAAAAATCATGTTTTAAAATTTTATTCTAAAATTCAATCACATAGAAAAATAAAATTTTAAGTAAAAAATATTAACTGGATGAGAATTTTCATAAAAATAATAAATTCAAATAATAAAATTTAAATAATAAGAATAATAAAAGCTAAAGTATATGTTAATTTTAAAATATAAAAAGATAGTGTGTGTCCGTGTGTGTGTATTTGTCTCCATATATATACACGCTACGTGAAAATAAAAGAAAAATAAAACTAAGGATTGAAAAAAAAAATGTTACAATATGAGGGATGAAAATAGAGAAAAAGAAGTTAAATTTGCATATTAATGCCCAAAAATACACAAAAAAACCCACACACAAAATGACTTAAATTGTCATAAAGTGAACGGTAATTTTATGTATATGAACGGTCGGTGAATAGGAATTTTAGGCATATGAACGAGTTTGGATTATCGAGCTACGTTGCGGACCAAATTAAACATATTTATTTCAATTTGATAATATATAATATGTTGTCGAGTTAATTAAAATATATTAAATTAAATATAAAATATAAAATTTCATCTAATTTTTAATCAAAATTTGTGGTTAGATGTATTTTTATGTTTTGAATAAATTTTGAAGTGAAAAAAAAGTTTGTTCTTTCTTATGCATTTATTCTTAAATAAAAACCCATAATAAATAAATTTTAATATAATTTAAAAAAAAAACATCTTAATATTTTTTCATAGCATTGCATCGAAGAAATGAAGCAATAATTGATATAAAAACTTGTATGAAAATGAACAAACGAAGCTTTTTTTCTGATGAGAAGATTATTTTTTAAAATATATACATTTGATATATATATACATACAAAATAATGAATAATATAAAAAATTAAATTATAAAATATACATTGAAGCTAATAGAGTGCAATAAAAACTATAAAATTGATTTCGATAAAATTTGATTATTTAAAAAATAAGAAAATAAAATACATATATTCTATTTTTAAAATTTGATTATATGAGAATTAAGCAAATAAAAACAGGTATAAAAAAACTTATTCGAATCCATACATAGAGAAAATAAATTATATTTATTAAAAAATAAAATTATATAAAAAATAAGAATAAAAATTAATTTGATGAGAATTTTTATAATAAATCAAAAAGATCAATTTTAAACAATAAAAGTAGTCTATATTTATTCTAAGATTTAAAAACATATTGTACATATTGTATAATCATTAGTTTGTATGGAAAAAAAAATAACAATTGATTTTTTAAAATTTTAACACCCAATTAAATAAAAAAAGAAAAGAAAAAAAAATGAAAAAAAAAAGACGTGTGTAGTGCATCGGTTAGGGGATTAAATTTTTTATTCTAAAATTTTAGGACCAAAATGAAATAATTTGAAAAAAAAAAAAACTTCTTACGGTAAGGAAATAGTGGTTTGTGATTGGATGAACAGTGAAAATCACACTGTTCAAACCTTCCACCTATTTTAGTTTCTTAGAAATAATAATAATTCTTTTCTCTTTATGTACTAGGGAGTAGAATTACTTGCCCTGCATCAAATGGCTTCCTTGTAGCTTAAATTCTGTAGTTTTGTTGATGATATTGAAATGCCCAAGAATTATGCAGTATCATTTGCAGTTTCTATCTTTAAATTATAAAAAAGTTAAAAAAAACCACACAAATTTTAAAATTCACTTATTTGATTTTGAAAATTTTTGACCATTTGGTTGATGTTTTTCAAGTTTTTTAAAACAAAAAACATAACAAACAAGTTTTATGTTTACTTTTCCCAAATTTATTTTTTAAAAAACAACAAATGGTCCAAACAACCTCCAAACAATTATCACAAATAAAGAAACTTCTACTTAAATAAATAACTTAAACTCGTTATTTTCGGTTCGACCTGTGAAGAATAATGTTGTTTTGTTTCTAGCTCATAGTTCATTCTCGCACAAACAAAATGATAGATGCGGTACACCTTCAAATTAAATAAATAAAAAAAGCCAACTTTCTACTTCGAATGGAATAGTATTATCAGTTAAAGAAAAGAATGGAGTAGTATAAAGATAAAAAGAAAACACGTTGATAATCAGTTGTTACAACTTACCAAGGCCATCCAAAAATCAATTTAATGGTAAATTTTATCTTCTTTTTATTGTGGTAATTTCAAAATTTTAATATCAAACTAAGTAACTTGAATCCCAAACTATTGATTTTTAAATAAAATTGATCCAATTTTTCGTAATGGCCAACTTACTTGGAATACCAAAACATTCCAAAACAATGTTGTTATGACATTTAGCCGTTAATTATGTTTTTTAAAAAATATTAAAAAATATTTTTAACCCACCCTCCTAATCTTAAACTTTTTTAAAAAAAAACTTTTTTCTTATAAGATATTATAAATATTTTATAAATTACATAAAAAAAACATTTTATAAAAAAATTTAATCCCCCAAATTTTGAACTTTTTTTTAATTTTTTTATAATTTATAATTTATAAAATTAGGAGGGTCAATTCTTAATTATTCTCATTTTAATGCTCATTGAATATCATAAACATTTTATAAAAAACATAATTAATAATACACAATTTCAAACCTTTAAAAAATATTTTATAAATTAAAATGAAAATAGTTATAGGTTGACCTCCCTAAATTTATAAATTATAAAAAAAAATTTGACACTATTTTATACAAAATTCAAAATTATGAGGTTAAAAATATTTAAAAATATTTTTTTACATAATTTATAAAATATTTATAATATTTTATAAGAAAGTTCAAGTCTATAGGGGTTTAAAATATTTTTAAAATACTTTTTAAAAAATATAATTAACAGCAAAATGCTAAAACGATATCATTTTGATATTTTAAATAACGATCAATTCAATTGATCGTTATATGCAAAAGTAATTATAAAACTTAGATTGAGTTTGCCTAAAAATAAATAATTTATGATTTAAATTATGTAATTTGATACTAAATATTTAAAATTATCAAATCTTGATAGAATAGGACTAAAATTTGCTAAACCTAAAAAAAAAAAAAATCAGGAATCACAAACATGCAAATAATTTGAACTTAACGCAATTGTTTTGTTTATTTTTGACAATGGAATCATGGAATATAACCTCTGCTGGTAATTAAATAATTTATATTTTCTTCAAACAATAGCACGTCAATCAATCAAACTGCATAATTCAAGCAAAAGAACAATGATTATAATATCAGGCGAAAAAACCCCATATCTGTCCTTCACCAAGAAGTATTTGCATTTCCCAATGCAAATATCTGCCCTATGCCTGTAAGCATTTACCAACTTTGATAGTTTTGCCGGCTAAAAAAATGCATGTGCACCTTCATCTTGCTCTTTGAAGACGCCTCGTGCGAGGGATTGGATGATCTCTTTTGGCCTTTGCTTCGTTGATATGATTATCTTGAAATTTGAGGATTGAAGGGGAACCCCCAAGTTAGAAGCCAACAATTATGGACAACCATACTGAAAACTAATGAGATACAGTACATCCATCCATCCTAAAAATTTTAGATGGGTTAATGATTGGAGGGTATCTCTATTTCTTTTGGTTTTTTTCGTTTTTATCATCGCGTTCTTCTTTTTTTAAAAAAAAAATTTGTATTTTTTATGTTTGATTTGTATTTTAATTTAATCTTTTTGTTATTTTTTAGACTAACAGTACTAAATCATATCATTAACCTCATAAATAGCGTCTCTTGTCAACTTTTTTTTTAATCTCATCTATCTGTTTTTTTTTTAATCTTATATTTTTTATCAAATTTAAATAAATAAATTTTGAAAAAAAAATAAAGACAAAACGACAAAAAAATAAATAAAAAGTGTTGCATCCAATATTCTTTATGAGTTTAAATTTATATCTATGATGCAAATCTTGAGTATATAAATAAAAATAAAATATTTATAATATTTTATTTTTAATATGAAGAGAGTTTTTTTTTCAATTTTTAAAAATTTTCAATATAAATTTTTGTTGGCGTTGAACCCAATACTAATGAATTTCTTAATTTGATTAAAATTTGTAACAATATTTATATTTTTACTTTTGAATCAAAGTAAAAAATTTATAAAATTAAAATAAATGAATTATAATAAAATTTTTTGAAGTATTATAAAATTATAAATACCATTCAAAAGTTTAAAAAATTAACTAAAACTCACATTATATATTGTCTTAAATACTGTAAATATTTCATTTTATACTCAAAGTTTATTTACTACTATAAAGATAAATTTAAACTCATAAAGGATATTTTAGATAAAAAAAATTATTTTCATCTTTTTTTTCAATGACTGAATATATCTTTAAATTTAGATAAAACTCACTTTATATATTTTTTTGAAGTATTATAAAATTATAAATACTATTCGAACTTTTTTTTCTAGTTTTTTTAAAATTTATTTATTTAAATTCTATATATAAAAAAAAGATTTAGACAAAAAAAAAGGAGCAAAGGGACAAGATCAACAAAAAAAAAAAGTTGACTAGTGTGTCAATCATGTATGGTCAACCGAAAGACAAAATTAAGACAAAAACTAAGTATAAAAAATGAATTTAAAATAAAAAATACACGATAAAAAATAGAAAGCAGCCACTAACTCAAATTTAGAATGATCTATAAACCTGTAAATAAGCTAAGGTTAAGCGATTTGTTTATCATAATTAATACTTAAAAATAATCATTAGTATAGTAAATGTGTTTCGACTTGAGAAAATAAATTAAAAATAATGAGTATCCCGTATGTAACACTAATTGAGAAGCAATTAAATTCATACCGAACAAATTTATAATAAATACATTAAAATCATTCTGAACAAGCTCTCAACATTTAAAGATTACAAGGATGGATGAAAGGTTTTCTTTATTTGGCAAGAAAGATAAACACAAAAGAAAGTATTAAAAAAATATATAATATCCTCATTTCTTGTCATTTTAATTCATTATGACATTTAACCTTTTTAATTTTTATCAGCACAAAAGCTAGTTGGATCATTTACATTTATCTTTTCCTTTCCATCTCCTGCGTTTTCCTATTTATTTTATCACAAACAAAGTTTTGGTGATTAAGTGGGCGATAGAATCACCACGTGTCACATTGACAACAAATTTCCATTTGCTTGCCGTAAGATTTACATGGTTCGTGTCCATTTTTTTTCCTCGAGTCGCTTCGTTTTAGTTGCAAGTGGTTACGTGACTTTTCACGCGGTACTGTTGAGCTTACATTTGGTCCTTCAATTTTATTTATTGTCATCCTATCTCTTTATATTGATGCTAACATGCAATATCCGAAGACATCTCCATTTAGATCTAACTCTTAGCCTCGCATAGTTCATTTGTTTGAAAGAAATTTCAATTAAATCTTTATTTATTGTATATCAATATTCAAATAAAAAGGAGGTAAATGGTTGCAATAATCTATTTGTTGCAATAACATTTTTTGGCTATAGATTTCTATAATGAACTATTAGAGGAAAAGAAAATACCCTAGTTGGGAGCACTCGTGAGATAACGAAGGACTCGGATAGCGAGCATCAAAGTGAGATTGCCTCTATTGATGCATGAATTGATTCATACTATGAACTGCATAACTAATGTCGGGACGTGTTACGGTGAGATAGAGTAAACATCTAACAAGATGATGATATTGACTAAGACCATCGCAAAGAATTCGAGTGTCAAGATCAAGCTTATGCTATTGATCCATGGGCGAGGTTGATGGTTTGCATCCGAGTAAGACCGCACTCGATCAATATGTCAAAAACATACTTACGTTGACTCAAAACAATTTCGGTAGGTGATCGCACAAATTTGAGACCCAATAAGTATTTGAGTTTACTAAGGTATTTGATATGGAACATGGTTTTCAAATATCGTTTGAGTCAAGAAATTTTAGCAAAATCATTACCCATGAACATCACGTCATCAACATAAATACGAGTAATAAAAAAACATACCGAGAAGAGGTGAATAAATAATGATCGAAAGGTGATTTGTGAAGCCCACTAAAATCAATGACTAAGTGAATTTTTTATACTAATTACGAGAAGCTTCGCAAAGCCCATAAAGAAACTTCTAGAGATGACAAAGATGTTGCTACCCTTTTTAGCAACATCTTGAGGAATTTTCATGTAGACTTCTTTAGAAATATCACTACGCAAAAAGGCATTGTTGAAATCTATATGATGGAGATTCCATTTGCGGACGGAGACAATGGCAAGAAGACAACGGACCGTGACTAACTTTTCGACTAGAAAAAATATCTCATGAAAATCAATGCTTTCAACCTCATTATCCTTTAACCACAATAGGAGCTTTGTATCATTTCAAATACCCCGATAAATTTGACTTTGTAGGCTCATTTAGAGTCAATGACATGTTTTCTAGCTAGTAAAGGTACAAGTGTCTATCTATAATTGGCTTCTAAAGTAGAGATTTCTTTGACCATAACATCGCGCCACTATCCGTGCTTCACTACTTGAGAAAATGATGTAGGCTTATTGATGAAAGAGATGGCCATTAGAAAGACATTATTAGTATTAGAAAATTTAAAACATAAAATATAATAAGATTAAGAATGTATCATTGAGCTAGTTGAAAGTGGAGGAGAGTGTGGAGTTGATAGAGGTAGGAGGGAAGGTGATAAAGTGTAGTGAAAACTAGATAGATGCTTGAACACAAATCTAATACGAGAAGGAAGAATTGTGGAAGGCCAAATAATGAAGGACTCAAGCTGGTAATATATTGAGAAGGGCCTAATAGAGGTTCGGTCTAATGCTATTGTCGATCAAGAATTAGAATTAGTATTTTTGATGGTGGGCGCATCGGTTGGCGTAAGTCCAACCTATGAAGATTCTATAAACCATGAGACAGTGTGAAGGCCTAATGGATATGGATTTTGAAACCGGCAAAAATTGGATCCCTAAATCATTATCCATTGTGAGTTGTAGATCATGTGATGGCCTAGAACTTATAGTTTTACGGAGTTGATGAAGAAATTGATTTTGGCCCGTCAGCCCGTACAATGTCATAAAATGGTAGTGGAATGGGGTAATCATTTAGTTGATTAATAGGAACAATATGGATATTCTAATTTGGCAACCTAAAAGGTGTATGCATATCGTGGGAATCCATTAGAGGTGCGGATGGATTATGAAATGAAAAAATATCCTCAAAGAAATACATGTATGAAGTATAAATCACATGACTTTTCAAGTCATCAATTCGGTATCCTTTTTTCCGTATAGATAGCCCACAAAGATTTCTAGCTTGTTGTGAGGAGAAAACTTATCATGCGACTTATGATGGGCATAGCCATAACGAAAACATCCAAAACTCTATAGGTGATCATAATTGGATAGTTGACTAAATAGAATTTCATAAGGGTCTTGTTCTATGGAACAAAAAGTGGCATTTGAGTAATCGGATATGCTATAATAAAAATAAATTCTCTTAAAAAACTAATCAATAGATTGGCCTCAAAATACAAAGCTTGTGCAACCTCTAAAAGATGTTGTTGCTTGCATTCGACCATGCCATTCTATCGAGGAGTATTCATAAAACTTGTGTTATTACTATGAAAGGCCTTTAAACACTTATTGAGCTTTATATATTAATTATTTCATAAGCCTTAGCTTATATCACATGCTTCTACAAGCTCTTTCTAATCAAATGCAATTTTGTCTATACTCGTAAAGTTTAATCTTAAAAGAAAATGAAAAATGGTTAAGAATGGTAAAAAAATCAATAAAGAAAAAAACATAATTGGTTGGTGTGTTGCTTGTGATCCTTTATGACATCGAGTCGGGAGTTTTCATCAAATAACTTAAGGGCGAGAAATAAATAGAATCAAGAAAGTCAAAGGTGAGACTTCCTTTCGAACCCAAAATTTTCAAAATACTTTTTGCTTAAACCTTTTCATTCACCAAAATGAAATTGTTTTTTGATCATTTGCCTTTAATAGCACCAAATTTTTTTTTTCTAGAAATCTTACATCACTCAAACACATTTACTTGTATAACCTAAGATAATAATCACCTTGTAAAATTACATTATAGCATTCAAATATTAAATTTTAACTCTTGATTAATCGACTAGAACATCTTCATAAATAAAAGTACTTGTATTAGAACATCTTTACTTTTTTTTCCTAATAATCCAAATTGTCTTTAAGAAAATAATTCAAATTTGTGGGTTAATCCCAACAAAAGTGTTTATTCAATATTTTTTCTCAAAATACGAAAAAATTCTAAGACCAATTGACAAATTGGGGAACCAAGCATCAAAGATGAAAGTTGAATGCAAGCGAGTGATTGTGCAAAGGTAATAACGAATGTATGATCTTAATAAGCACTTAGGGGCATGATATGACCCAATCCGAATGGTAATTTTCAAAATTAAAAACACCTAGGGGTAAGGCTAATAATCTTATAACTCGAATCAAGTCTAACAATCCGTTAAACAATGGTTACTGGATCTATTAAAATCCTAGCATGATGTCATTAAGCCAATTGAAGGGATGAAGAGCCTAAACAACAAGCATTTGAGAATTAATCAAAACAAGTTGAATTTATCAAATAATGGGGCAAAATTGTAGTCTTAAGATAAGATATTAACTCAACGAGAGTCTATCAAGAAATCAAAATAGTTAGGAACAATAAAACCAAGAGCGAAGATTAAAACATAAGGATAGTTCTTCCAAACAAATAGAGAAATTGCACATAATCCCAAAGGATTCATAAGCCATCCGACAAAAGAGAAAAGCCATGACCTCGAAGCAAGAAATGGGCGATCAAGGTCTAAAATTACATCACAAGCAAAATGAGAGCCTAAAACTTAAAGGAAATAATGGATTTTGCTATGTAAACGGGTCATAGTGGTCGATACAATAATGATCCTAAGAAGTACAAGATCGAGAAATTCACTCACCGAATAAAAAAGTCAAAATCCAGATCTTTCAAGAAAGTGATTAGGGGTTGAACATTTTTCAATAAAAATGCGATCTATATTTCTCATAGGTAAGAAGCTAATACATTTAACTAATTTCTTTGGTATATTTCGGGAAGATCGATCAAAGAAGAAAAATACATTTTAATAATTGAAATAGGGTTTGTATAATTAATCTTTTTTTGATTTGATTATCCAAGTAGAGGTTTGTTCTTCGGATCTCATTTTTAAAAAGTTAATCACCCAAAGTGATTCATATATTTAATTTTTTTTCATTTCGATCATCTATCGGAGAGGTTCATTTCTTCTATCTTATTTTCAAAATTTAATCACCCAAAAAAATTTGTATATTAATAATTTTTTCAATCGAATCACCCATCAAAGGTTCATTTCTCTAATTTTATTTTTAAAAAATAATCACTTAAAGTGGTTTGTATATCTTTTTTATCAAATCACCATTAGTAAAAGGGTAGGTTGCTATCGGTAAATGGAAAGGTCATTTGTAACACCGAGACTATGAGTAAAAGGTAGGTTGCTTCGATAATAAGACCATCAGTGGGGAACAAATTGCTCGTAAGAAAAAAGCCCGCCAGTAGAAGGGCTCGTTATCCATAAGAAGAAGATGAATCGAGTAAAGGGATAGGTTGCTAAGGATAACAAGATCATCAATAAAGGGGCATGTCCTCATGATAATAAGACCATTAGTAACGAGGCGAGTCGTTCATGATAATGAGACCATCTATAAGGGGCGAGGTTGCTCGTGACAATGATACCATCACTAAAGGTCAAGTCACTCATAATAATAAGACCATTTGTAGAGGGACGAGTTGCTCGTGATAATAAGACCATCGATAAGGGATAAGTCGTTCATGATAATGAGACCATCGAGTAGAGCGATAGGTTTTTTATAGCAATTAAAATATCGATGGGGGCGGGTTGTCTATGACAACAAGATCATCAATAGAGGGTAAGTCACTCATGACAATTAGACCATCGAGTATATAAACGGATCATTTATGATAATAAGATAATCAATAGAGAGGTAGTTAGTCTACGACAATAAGACCGAGTGGAGAAGTAGTCATCCGTGATAATGAGACCACCAATAGAGGGGTAAGTCATCAATAAAAATGAGATCAATAGTAAAAGACTAGTCACCGTGACAATAAGACTAATAGTAAAGGGATAGGTCATCTTTGAAAATAACATCACCAGTTGAAAGACAAGTCATCCGTGACAATGACACCACCAATCGAGGGGGTTGTCCATGACAATAAAACCATCGATAAAGGGGTAGATCGCTTGTGACAATAAGACCATTAGTAAAGGGGCAAGATGCTTATGACAATGAGACCATCGGTAAGGAAAATGCCTTTCATAACAAGTAAACAACTAGTTAAGGCAAGTCACTTATGACAATAAGATTACTAGTAGAGAAGCGAGGTTGTTCATGATGTTAAGACCATCATTAGGGGCAAGTTGTCCGTAATAATAAGACCATCGATAAGGGGCAACTCGTCCATGATAATTAAACTATTAATAAGGGGCGGGTCGTTCATGACAATAAGACCATCGGTAGAGAAATAGATTGCTTGTGATAATAAGACCACTAGTATAGAGATAGGTCGCCCGTGACAATGAGACCTCCAAGTAAAAGGACAAGTCACCCTTGATAATAAGACCACCGGTGGAAGGGTAAGTTGCCCGTGAAAATATGATTATAAGTAGAAGGTAAGTTATTTATGATAATAAGATCACCAGTTAAAGGGGTAAGTTGCCTTTGACAATAAAACCATCAATAAAGGACAAGTCCCTCGGAACAATCGGATCATTAGTAGGTGTAGGTCACTCGAAACAATTAGACTATAAGTAGGGTTTGTCGTCTAAAAAAACCAAACTATCAGTACACTCAAGACAATAAGACCATCATTCAAGTAGAGTTGCTTAACAATAGACTATGATTTAGGTAGGATCGCATAACAATAAACCATTACTAAGGCGAGTCGTGTAACAATAGACTATCATTCAAGCGAGGTCGCCTAATAATAACTCATCATTTAGGTAGAGTCATTTAATAATAAACCATCATTTAGGGTAGATCGCCCTTAAAAACAAGACCATTAGTAGAGGGAAAAGTCACCCAAGACAACAAGACCATCCATAGGGAAAGGTCGTCCAAAACAATAAAAACATAAACAAAGCAAGTCACTTGTGATAACAAAACCGAGTAGAAAAAAGCTAGTCACTTATGAAAACATGACTAACAAGAAAGGTCATTTGTGAAAATAGGACCAACATGACGAGTCGTCCGTGAGAACATGACAAACAAGGCAAGTCGTATATATTTTTCCTCCAAAAGTTTTTCTTTAGAAACTCACTAAGCAATGCCAATTAAAAGTTTACGCTTCAATCGACTTTGCATCTTAAGTATTGTAAAGAAAAAGGAGTTGTTATAGCCCATTTTTGAAGCCCATAAATTTTTATTTTTATACAAAACTCAATTTTTTTTAAAAAAAATACATGTTGCATAGTTTCTTGATCTTTCCATGATTTTTAGGCATTTTTATAAATTTCTAGGTTTTCAAGTTTTTAGGATTATCCCTTAATTTTAAATTTAAAAAAAAAAGAGAAAAAAAGAGAAATTTTTTTTAAAAAATGATTTGAGTTTCAATATAAAAAGATGTTAGAGATGAAGATCAAATAATATCCAATTAGAGGTGTAATTAAAAGAGAATAAAACATTAAGAGCCTTAATTGAGAATTCGTTACGATTGAATTAAAATAAGTTAAAAAGTAGGACTAAATAATTTCAATTAGGAACGTGATTGATGAGAAAATAATTAAATGAGTTCATAAACTAAAAAAAAAAATTAAAACAAAAGAATGGAGGCCAGAGTTGAAGTTTACCCACAACCTTAAAAAAAAAAAACCATTATAAAAACCTCATTTTGTCTCCTTCTTAAGGAGCAACTACTACTTACTACGCCAAAAAAAAAAAAAAAAAAATAGAGGGAGGCCATTCATCTTTTAGAGAAAGAAAGTTAGAGAGAAGGAAAAAAAAAACTCTTTTCACTCATCTCTCCCATAAAACCACTACCATCAACCACAAAAAAAAAAACCTTCCAATCATCATTTATGACCATCACAATTTAAAACAAACAAAACCCTAAATCATTCTTTAAACTTTAAGCCTAAATTTTGCGTGAGTTATTTCAAAATTTAATGATTTGGTCTAGTTTTCAATTTTATTATAATTATAATTTTTTACTTTTGTTCGTGGTTTTGTCCTTAGCCTAGGTTTTAAATTTGGTAATTTTTGGAGTCCATTTACTCGTTATTTTACAATTTATTTTAATGATTAAGGTGAGGTAGTCTCGAAATATAATTATTAAGTCCAATGTTTAATTTTATTTTAATCTGAATTTTTTAAGATTTGTTCATATGTTTTACCTTGGCATGTTTTTTAAATTTTGTAATTTAAGAGTCCATTTTCTATTACTTCAAATTTTATTTATTTATTATTCTACCATTATTTTAATTATTAATGCGAGTGTTTTCAAAATTTTAATCATCAAATCTAGTGTTTAATTTTATTATAATATAAAATTTTTAGAGTTTGTTCAGGCATTAGTCCTTAGCTTGTAATTTAAATTTCATAATTTTAAGAGTTCATTTATTGTTTATTTGATATTTTGTATTACTCTATCTTATTTTTATTTATTAGTGTATATTATTTGTGGAACTTAATTATTTGGCCTAGTGTTTAATTTTGTTATAATCTAAACTTTTTAGGAAGTTCTTATGTGTTTGTTCATAGCATGTATATTAAGTTTCATAATTTTGTGAACTTTTTATAGTTATTTAATATTTTTTTCATTTATCTTGATTATTAATGTGTTTTATTTTAGTAGTTGACAATTAATTCTAGCTCCTTTTATTTTTTCAATCTGAAACTTTTAGCTTTTGTATATATGTTTGTTCAAATCTTATGTGTGAATTTTCATAATTTAATGAGTTTGTTTACTATTTATTTAATATTTATTATTGTTCTGTCTTTATTTTAAGTATTAATATGCTTTATTTCAATAGTTAATTTTCAATTATAGCAACTCTTAATATTTTAATTTGAAACTCTTAATATGTTTGTACATATATTTGTCCATGTCTTTTTTTCAAGTTTCATAGTCTTATGAGTTCATTTACTATTTATTTACCTTAATTATATATTAATGTATTTTATTTCAGTAGTTGATTTTTAATTCCACTCGCCTTTTAATATTTTAATCTAAAACTCTTAGGATTTGTACTTATGCTTTTCCATCTCTTCTATTTTAATTTTCGTAATCCATTTGCTATTTATCTACCATTTGATTGTCATTTTAATTACTAATGTGATTTGTTTCAAAATTTAAAGTTTAAACTTAGTATCTTATTTTATTTTAATCTAAAATTTTTAAGATTTGTACCTATGCTGGTTCTTAGTTTGTATATTAATTTTCATAATTTTTGAAGTTAATTTGCTGTTTATTTGAAATTTTCTTTCAATTCTATTATTATTATAATTATGGTGTAATATGTTTAATGTTTATTTAGCAAGATGAGAGATCATCAAGTCTCCTAAATTATAAGAAATGATGATGATCCCTAATCAAATTCATCTTATTGATAAAAGAAAATATGCCTCCCTAGGATAATTAGAAAATTTTAAGTTGACTTAATGAGTTTTCTATTTGAATAGGAACTAATATTAGTCTCGGTCCATAATAAAGAAAAAATGGAAAAGAATTAACCAAGGTAAATACAAAATCAATTTAAATACATTTAATTAATTAGATCGTTCCTCGACATGCTCGGTGAAGTTAGGACAGAATTAGGTTCGGTAATAAATTGAATTTACTCTCGATCCCGGGGCCTAACATCACGTCACTTTAATCATATATTGGCAATCAAGTCAATTTAATACGATGCCACAAATAAAAAATTAATTTGACATAGATGATAATTTTTTTTAAATGTACTTAGAAAAATTAGGCAAAAATATAATTTTTAAGAGATATTAGTAGGATTAAACTAAACCCAGTATCTTTCCTCGAAAAAAAGTCTTTTGATGATTGTTATCTTTTCAAAAGCACAATTTAACTAGAAATGTTGAATTCAGTGAATTTTTTAGGTTTTTCAGCTACTTTTAGTACTATGTGGAAACTCTAAAACCTTTTTCTTAATTTTTTTAATTTTTCATAAATTTTTTGAAAGGTTCTTAAATGTCGGATAACAAAATATACAACGGATTAGAATCCCTAGATCTTAAGTCATTGATTTTAGGTCAATACTTCTATACATGATATGATATACATTCTAAATATATAGGGATATTATCGAGTTAATATCCATATATATATATAAGCAATAAAAGAAAATATTTTAACAATAAAGAAAAATATTCCAAGGTAATATTTCCTTCTTTAAGCATTATCTAAAAAAGTGCATAAGTCATAAATTTCACCTTTTAAATTGGAGTAACAAATCTTTTACCCGCAGACGTACAAAACATGTAAAAATTATTTAAAAAAATAATTTTAGTTTGATGGTGCTCATTATATTATGGGTCTACTAAAATATATCAAATCGAAAGTAAAAAAAAAAGTATTAAATTTTTTCTTAATTTTGTACATAACTAATTATTCATTATGCTTTTTTATAAATTTTCTACTAAAAAAATACAATTTATTTTTCTATATCTAGATTTTTAACTTAAAAGAAAATTCAAAAATCCATGAATTTTTAACTAAAAACTTTTCTCATAATTATTTGCAACTAAATCTGAGAAAAATTATGATATTCAAAAAAATCATTAATATATATTTAACCATGCCTCTATCATTTAAAACTTAAAAGAATTCGTCATATAAATTATATCAATTTTTTTAAAGAACAAATAACAATACTCTAAAAACTTATTAAAAAATTATAGTGGCAACTCCAAAACCTTTTTCTTAATTTTTTTTATTTTTTATATATTTTTTGGAAGTCTCTTAAATGTCAAATAACGACATATACAACATATTATAATAACTAAACATTAGGGTCTTTAATTCTAGGTCAATAATTCTATATATGATATGATATACCTTCTACATGTATAGAGATATTATTATTATTATTATTATTATTATTATTATATATAAAGAAAATATTTTAACAATAAAGGGAAATATTCTAAGGTAATATTGATGATTGTTATCTTTTCAAAAGCATAATCAACTCGTTAACCGGAATTTCGAATTCGGTGCTTTTTTTTTAATGTTTTTATATTACTTTAAATATTAGGTGGCAACTCCAAAATATTTTTCTTAATTTTTTTAATTTTTCATAAATTTTTTCTAAGTATCTTAAATGTCGGATAATGACATATACAACAGTACTAAAATCCTTAAGCATCACCGTCAATAATTCTATACATGATATGATATACCTACTAAATATATAGTGATATTATTAGATTAATATCCTTATATATAGATAGATAGATATAAAGAAGTTATTTTAACAATAAAAGGAAAATATTATAAGGTAATAAGTCTACTAAAATATATCAAATCGAAGGTAAAAAAAGATATTATTTTTATTTTTTAATTTTACACTTAACTAATTATTCATTATATATTTTTTATAAATTTTCTACTAACGAAACACAAATTATTCTTTTATATCCACATTCTTAACTAAAAACTTGAAAGAAAAATAAAAAATCCATAGATTCTTAACTAAAAACTTTCCTTATAATTCTTTTCAAAACAAATTTGAGAAAAATCATCTAAAAAACAATTTTAATCTTTATATATATATATAGCAACAAAAGAAAATATTTTAACAATAAATGCAAAATATTTTAACAAAGGAAAATATTTTGAGGTAATATTTCCTTCTTTTAGCATTATCTAAAAAAGTCTATAAGTCATAAATTTCACCTTTCAAATAGGAGTAACTAACTTTTTACCCATGTTACCCTTCGAGTTGAATAGAACATGTAAAAACTTCTTTAAAAAATAATTTTCGTTTGAGGTACTCACTATATCGTTGGTCTACTAGAATATACTGGATCAAAGGTAAAAAAAATGTTAGTTTTTTTTTAAATTTTTTTATTTAACTAGTTATTCATTATGTTTTTTTTTTCTACTAAAAACACAAATGATTTTTCTATATCCAAATTCTTAACTAAAAACTTGAAATAAAATTCAAAAATCCATGGATTCTTAACTAAAAAATTTTCTTATAATTTTTCTTTCAAAAAAATATGAGAAAAATTATCTTAAAAAACACTCTTATATATATAACCATGCCACTATCATCTAAAAATTATATTAATTTTTTTAAATAACAAATAATAATATTCTAAAAACTCATTAAAATAATTCTAGGTGGTGACTCCAAAACCTTTTTCTTAATTTTTTTTTTCATTTCTCATATTTTTTTGGAAGCCTCTTAAACGTTGAATAATGACATATACAACAAATTAGAATAACAAAACATTAGGGTCATTATTTCTAGGTCAATAATTCCATATGTGATATGATATACCTTCTATATATATAATCATGCTTTTATTATTTAAAAATTCAAAGAATTCATTATATAAATTATATAAAAAAAATAGCAAATAATCATACTCTGAAAAATCATTAATATATATTTAACCATGCCACTATCATCTAAAAATTAAAAGAATTCATCATATAAATTATATCAATTTTCTTTTAAAGAACAAATAACAATATTCTAAAAACTCATTAAAAAAATTCTATGTGACGACTCCAAAACTTTTCTCTTAATTTTGTTTTCATTTTTAATATATATTTTTAAAGTCTCTTAGATGTCGAATAACGACATATACAACATATTAGAATAACTAAACACTAGGGTCATTAATCCTAGGTCAACAATTCTATACATGACATGATATACCTTCTAAATATATAGGGATATTATTAGATTAATATCCATATATATATAAGCAATAAAAGAAAATATTTTAACAATAAAGGAAAATATTCTTAGGTAATATTTCCATCTTTAAGCATTATCTAAAAAAGTGTATAAGTCATAAATTTCACCTTTCAAATAGGAGTAACTAATTTTTTACTCACGCTTGCGTTACGAGTTAGATAGGACATCTAAAAATTATTTTAAAAATTAATTTCAGTTTGATGGTACTCACTATATTGTGGGTTTACTAAAATATATCAAATTAAATGTAAAAAAAGTATTATTTTTTTCATTCCGTGTTTAACTAATTATTCATTTTTTTAAATAAATTTTCTACTAAAAAACATGATTTACTCTTCTATATCCAGATTATTAACTAAAAAATTGACGAGAAAATTCAAAAATCCATGGATTCTTAACTGAAAAATTTTCTTATAATTTTTTTTTCAAAAACATATGAGATAAATTATCTAAAAAAAACACTTATATATATATATATATATATATATATATATATATATATATATATTTATTTATTTATTTATTTATTTAAAAATTCAAAGAATTCATTAAATGTAAAAAAAAAACCGTAAATAATTATATTCTAAAAAATCATTAATATATATTTAACCATGTTGCTATCATCTAAAAACTAAAAGAATTCGTCATATAAATTATATTAATTTTTTAAAAAAACAAATAACAATATTCTAAAAACTCATTAAAAAAATTCTTCCATTGATCTCTCTCTCCTCCCTCCTCTCTTTTCGTTTTCCTCTCTTCTTAATAGTTAAGGATACGATTGGAATACAAATAAAGTTGTAGATTGAAATAAAAATTATTGAAAAAATGAGAGACTCAAGAACAACATAAGCAAAACTTTACATATAAAATACCTAAAAAATTTTAAAATTACTAAACAACCATTCAATATACAGTAAAAAGTTAAAAAGGTGGAATAGTATTGTAGACAGAATAAACGTCTGAAAAATATTTAAAATGATGAAAATCCTATTAACTTAAAATTACAAAAATACAATCAAGCAAAGGGTGATATATGAATATGTGAATAGTAATAGTAAATACCTTGGTTCCTTTAGGGTTTTTTTTTTTTAATGCTAGAGATATTAAATTTAAGTGATCTGATATCTATTGTAAAGAATAAATCTCAAATCATAAAAGTAGATTTTATGATATTCAATGAGATAATTATAATTAAAGAATAATGATAAATAAAATACGAATAGCAAAGATTACCTATTCTCGAAGGGAAAAAATAATAAAAATACCTACCAATAACACGGCTAAAAGGCATTATCGTGAGTCTGGGAGGAATTTTGAATATTTAAACAAACATTCACTTTGTTCTCGTTCTCAACCCTCTCATTCTTCAAACAACCATCATTGAGAGAGAGAAAACAAAGAAAGCCAGGTTGAGAGAGAGAGAGACCGAGAGACAGAGACAGATAGAGAGAGAAATGGAGGAAACTAAATCCAAGTTTAAGAGGATTTGCGTGTTTTGTGGGAGTAGTTCAGGCAAGAAGGCCAGCTACCAGGAAGCTGCTGTTGAGTTGGCCAAGGAACTGGTAATTACACACACACACACACTCCATATTAGTACACGGATACAATGGATTTTCCGTGATTCTTTTCACATATTCATCTCTAACATTCAAGATTTCTTTTCGAGTAGCTTTTCTTTAGACCATTCCCGACTTGGACCAATGGCTTTTTTTTTAGCCTCTCTCTCTTTCTGGGTTTTAGAAATTCAACTTTGCTCATTGAAGGAGATTCTAAAATTCTCTTCAATGTTTTGGGGGGTACATTACAATTCAATGTTTAATCCTTCATTCAACACGCGATTTGGTTAAAAGCTTTTTTTAAAAAAAAATTTTTTACGGTCTTGGTTTTGCCTTTTAGTGCAACAAGATACCCTTTCTTTAGATTCTTAAAATTTTCATTTTGTTTTTTTCTTTAATTTTGTGTATTTATCTATTCCACTTGCCTGAAATGATTTTTCTTTGTGTTTCTGCATGTATCTTTGTTTTTTTTTTTTTTCCTTCTGTGAGTGGGTGTGGGTGTGGGAGTGGTGGTGGTGTGTCTGCAATTTGCCACCAAACAAGCTTTCAACGTGGGCTTATGATTGTTAGATAAATTAGCTGGGGGAGAGAAGGTTTAGGGTTTATGTTTGGCATGAGAGACTGCTAGCTGTAACCTGCCTGTCAGTTGAGCAGCATTCCTGCATGATCCTTTGTTTTTTGTTTTTGTATTAAAACCTGTAAATTTTATGTTTTTTTAATTTCAAGAAAATAAAATTATTAAAATCAAAATAAAAACAAGATGGATATTCTTTGGTTAATCCATTGGGGAACCAAACGTGCTGCCTTGGTATCATGACTCTTTTAAGCGTGTTTCCTTTGGGCACTACTTCACAAGCTTAAACTCCATGATTTTTGTTTATGGGTTTCCCTGCCAATATATTTATTTCACTCACTAGTCCTAAAAGAGTTTTTATTTGTTCCACTAGAAGCTTATGATTATTATTGTCATCTAATGAATATCTTGTGTTGTTGATGATTGGAATTTGTGACACGTGTTAATTGGGTTTGGTTTCCTATGAGTCTTGAAGGTTGAGGGAAGAATTGATTTGGTCTATGGAGGTGGGAGCGTGGGGTTAATGGGCCTTGTTTCTCAGGCGGTTCATGATGGAGGGCGCCATGTTCTAGGGTTAGTCTCTCTCTCTTTCTCTTGGCTTGATCTTTGTATCTTCGAATGTCAAGCAAAAGATGTCTGCTTCACAAGACAAGCATCATTTTTTCTCATTATAATAGTAACCTTCCCCGTTGGTACATTGAAATGGGGTTACATACAGACATTCTTTTGCAAATTTGTTTATTATTAGTTTTTCCTCTTGAACCATGCAAATTTCCCAATTTCCTATGAATTGGAATTCCCATTTCTGAAACCTGCTCAAAACCAGACATCATGGGATCAAATGCTAGTCCAGACAGAAATAAGGAATTTAATTTTTTTTTTCTTTGGAGACATGTCTGTCTCTTTGTTTATTATGAACATGTCTAGAGTTGTATCCAATAAAAGTATGTGTTAACTAATGTTTGGGAAGCCTTTTGAGCAGCCTTGATCATGAGATGGATAAAGTGAATCCGTTTTGGTCCTTGCAAATGCCAGTGTAATGGTCTTCCTTTTAGAAAGAAAGAGACTGAAAAGGTTGGTAGAAAGTATGCAAACTTTAAGGCAGTGAGTGATTGGAGAACCTTTCTTTTTCATGAATAGGAAGCAGTTGCAATTTTGATTCATGGAAAAAGACCTTGCTGCCCCTGTTGAAAGTACTGTTACATAGGAGTATGTTTTACGGAGTGAAGGCCTATTTAAGATTGTCACATGACCTTAACTGGGCAACAACCAAATTACTTCCTTGAGTTTATTCAAACTCATTGACCTTTCATGAATGTTTTACATGCATTACACGCTTTGGTTCCTATGAACCTGAAGTTTGAGCCTGTGTTGTTTGGATATTGATCCTGACTTGCACTTATTGGATTGTTATTGTCTTGCAGAGTCATCCCAAGGTCCCTAATGACCAGAGAGGTATGAAAACACTAAACACCCTAGTATAAAACAAAACCTTTTTTTTTGTTTTACAGTATCATGTGCTTTGTTTTCTTCGTTAATGGCAATAAAATTAAACTGGAGCTTTTCTGATAAGACAATATTATGTCGTTGGACACAGTTAGTATGTTCCATTCAGCCACTGTCTTTGTATTTAGTGACACATCTGTCCATTTAGCCAAGCTCTTAAAATTGTTATTAGCACACTTAAATATTACGAAGCAGATGTGTGTGTTTGTTGGCTTTTAGAAAAGTCTAATGCTGGGAAACTAAATGAGGCATTTAACAAATGACAAGTCTTAAAAATTTTGTAATATATAAAATCTGGTTGCAGGTAACGGGAGAGCCTGTCGGAGAAGTTAGAGCTGTATCTGATATGCATCAAAGGAAAGCTGAAATGGCTCGCCAAGCTGATGCCTTCATTGCCCTCCCTGGTGAGGATTTGATACGTATATTACTTTACTTCTATGGGTCTTAAATTGATCAACGAAACAGAAGTCACACACACATATGATTGGTCTATTTCCAGAAAAAAGGTAGTTGACTATGATGCAAAGTATATGCAATTTGTTAAAAGCATCACACAAACACAAATCAAAGTATCAAAACAGAATTCTTAATTGGACTTGTAATTGTATATATGGTCATACATTGCAATAATTTCATCATGTCCTTAGATGTGACTTTTGTCAATGCCAGGGGGCTATGGGACACTAGAAGAATTGCTTGAAGTAATTACATGGGCTCAACTTAATATCCATCACAAACCTGTAAGAATTTTTCTCCTACTCCATTTTATTGGGTATGATTTTTTGCAGGGACGGATCCAAAGATTTGCTTTAGAGGGGGCAACTAATTAATGCCCTCTTTCATTGCATAACGAAAAGTCAAACCATGCATGAAATCATTCTGAAGAAAATATTAGCTAAAATGATCAACACTCTCTTATCCGAAAACAAGAATGATTTACATGGGCAAGTTCCAATTTTTGCTTTTCCTACGGCATAAAAGTTAAAATGATTCCTTTGATTGGCAATTGTCTCTTACAAGAAAAGCCTAACTGAAAGTATATGCACTAATTACATTTTTTATTGTTTTTATTAACATTTTTCTTTGCTTGATTAAGAAAATACCAAAGACAAAAAGTATGATAATTTATGATTAGCGCCTATGTTTCAGGTTTATTTGCTTTTTAAAGGTCATTTTTCAGATTAGAATGACCTAAAGAAAGTAGCCAACATCACGGCACAAGGATAAAAAACAATTTTTAGGTTGAACTGCGTTGTTTACAATGAAATCAGAACACAAGGAAGGATAAAAAATTCTTAGAATTGTTTACAACGAACTCAAAAAACACAAGGAAGGAGTTCAAGGTGCTGCCCTTTTATGTTACTAGGAAATTGTCAGAATAAAATGATGGGAATTTAAGATAGTAGTATGTACTCAGCAACTGAATTTTGTTTGACGTCCAAATTTTAAATGGTATTCTGTAGGTGATTCTCCAACACTTAGCATCAGCCATTATTGTTGTGTTCACATGTTATTAACTCTTTGTATATCTTAAAATATTTTGGTTTGTGCTTGTAAGCTTAGAATGTGTCTGATATGTCTGTCATGTTTCTCGAGTTCACGGCTGTTTTGATTGTTGCATACGCTTCTAAAGCTAAGTTGATGCCATCTTGGTCAATAAATCTTATTGATTGTGATAGAGAAGTAATCTAGCATTGAATCAAATCATGTGGACCTTCAATGGATTCACATGGAAAGATTAGCTTAAGATATGCCAATTCTTCTAATCATGTTCAAGCTACTGATTTTGTATGAATATATTGATTGGTAGGATGTCCGTCTGAATGGGAGAAAGTTCATAGTAATACAGACTTAAAAAATGTGGAAGTACTGATGCTCAAAATAAAAGTTCTTTAATTGTAGGGGTTAGGTTTTAATAAATCAATTAAGATGTTTTGACTTTGATATCATATATAGTTTATTCAAGAATTAAGCAGGTGGTGGGTCTTTCATATTATTTTTGCAGGTTGGCCTCTTGAATGTAGATGGATACTACAATTCCTTGTTGTCTTTCATTGACAAGGCGGTTGATGAAGGCTTTATATCGCCTGCCGCACGTCGCATAATCGTGTCTGCGCCCACAGCCAAGCAATTGTTCAGACAACTAGAGGCAAGTGCTTTTTCCATACATAAAACATGGTTTAGCTTAACAATTCAAAAAGGTGCATGACTTCCTGAAACAATCCAAATTATTCTTGTTTGAGTGAGATTATGTATCTTAGGAGTCAAGTTCCACTCAAATCACATTCTTTAAGATAAATAGTAAAATAAAATAAAACGAGTAGGGTCCCACTTACAAATGAGAATGGCTGCTGTATACTGTAATTTTCTATTACTCCGTGGATTTACGTAACCTTTTCTATACATTATCTCATTGTTTTTGGGTACTTTTTTCTTCCTTTTTTTTTTTTTTTTTTTTTTATGTTAATCCAGGATTATGTGCCAGAACATGATGAAATAACAGCCAAGTTGGTGTGGGGGGAGGTTGATAGATTGACTTGTGTGCCCGAATCAGGGGTTGCCTAGTACTCTTTTTGCTTGGGTACATACAAAAAAGGTCGTTTTCAGGTTTTGCCTGCTTGCTCGGTATGACACAGGTATATACGGTCTTGTACCGTATACAAGCTTTGAGAAGAAGATCTTTTTGGGTTTCTTTTTGGCATTGGATCACCTCTAATCTCTCAAAGTCTCAAATATATAAATGTAAAGGAGCATCTCCTATTCCCTTTTGTGAAAACTTGGAAGGAAGGAATGAAATGAATTCTGGCTTTTTATAATTTTGTGTCCATCCTAAGACAAGAAGGATGATACTAAATATTTGATGTAGTCAAAACTGACCAGATCGATTAATTAAAAAACAGTGAATTTATTTACACAACAGAATCCCTTAACGCTGAACGAATGGAATTTATTTTTCTAGCAACTTTTACCCATGTTTTGAGTGAATAAGAGTCGATGCTGCTATCAGAATTCAGAACGTTTTAATTACCATTTTTAGGCATGAGGTCAGGGTCTTACCTGCCCTGATAACATTTTTGCCACCCAAGTCACCAAATTATTTGAACCTTTTGTTCCTGCCAAGCAACGGTTTCAACTCTTATTATTCAAATCTTGAGAGCAAATCACGATAATGGAGAGGACTAAACATAACAAGATTATCTAACGAAGGAAGGAAGACTATCTACTGAAGGAAGGGTAGACCAAAATCACTATACGGTGTGAAATAATCCTTTTTTTATTATTATTTTTATCTAATTCTATATCTGTACCAAACACCGATACAAGTGTTTTTATCATATTCAACTCTATGTATAAAACATTATCTCAGTATTCATGTTTTTTTAAATTTATCTTCCATCGTACGTCTCCTAAGGAAATAAAAAAGAAAAATTATCTTCCATCATTTTCCATTATAAGCATCGTTTTGAGTAATGGTAAATATTCTGAGTATCATTAATTTGTATTTAGAACCACCCGCAATATTGTATAAATTAACCATTGATGGTATAAATACTTAATGAAATCCACAAATATTTACTTGAAAAGTTAGTTGCAATGGTAAGAAGCCGAAGACCTATTATATATAGTAGCTGCTAGCACCTTACTTATAAGTTCAGATTGGTCGTCATGCATGTCATATTAAATATGGAATCATCAAAATTTGAAGAGTCAAAACACCTCCTCCTTGGCTTCTTCTCAACCCGGCCGGATTCAATATCTTTGCTAAGGTATTTGGTTTGATTTTATAATCAGTTAGTGGAAGATCTGATAGAACATTACTACGACATAAAGGGAGACCAATGTGAAGTAGTTTCTTTTCTAACGTAGTGCATCTCACATGTCTTCATGTTTGGCATTAATTTACTACACTCCAAAAGTTTCTCCCAACAAGTTATTTATAATCCTTTAGAATGATTCGGATTATCCAACAATTCAAAATTTTTAAGGGACACAACAATAATTATCAAAGTATATTTTAGAATATTTGAACTTTCAAACCAAATAATGTTTCGCATAATTGAGAGGGAACGACTTCTTGTTGACACAGTTTTTTCATCTTTTTTTAATAGCCATTTAAAATTACAACATCCTTCATTACAAGAAATCCATTTTAAGATTCTAAGTCTTATGTGCCATCCTAATCTTACTAATTAAAGACAAAAAACATGTCGAGCTAGTTTTATTATGAATAAAGTATCTGACCATGATTTTGAATTAATTATTTGTAGTTAGTGTTTCATGCCTTACACATCTACATAATTAATCAAGTAATTAATGGAAAATACATTACGCTACTGGGTAGAATTTCCATCCTTTAACAACAGTATCATTCAATAAGATTCAATGGAAGTGAAAAACGACAATCATAGCAATTGAGACGGAACAACAGTTTTTTTTTTTTTTTTCCTTCAACATATTCTCCAACCATTTTTTTTATACAGAGACTAAGCTTTTTCCTAATTATATTTCACAAAAGCCAACCTACCTTTAAAAGAATAAAAAAAGGAACAAAAAAGACAAATTTGTTGGCAAGCTTCAGCGACTATCTGAACTTGATTTTAAATTATGCTCCCTGTTTTTTTATCTTTAATTTCAGGTAAGTATGAAAATAACTAATAAGAAGTAGTTCCCTCCGTTTTTGTGGGAGATTGGAAACTTAAGAAGGAACTATATTATAAGGACGCCGTGATTCAAGCTTGTGTCTACATGTGAGGCACATGATCTTCTTTTGTTAATGTGTAATCGCATTTGATTGCTTGCGTCTAATGTAATCTTAGTTAAGATAATTAGCAGTCAACCACTATATGGTCACCTAATCGAAGGCACTTGATATTGTTAATTACACAAGACAGACACCCAAGAATAGACAATCCAACAAGCAACAATTGATTGATCACAGCCCTGCTATCAACAATTATTGGTGATATTACAACGATAAATATGGAGAAAACACCCAGCTTTAAGAAAATGCCATTGTCTTGACGTGTCTTTCCATGCAAATTCCTTGGAGCAAGGATCTGGAACCATATTTTATTCCAGAGATCTGCTAAGGCTAGTTGGCTAAGCCCATCCAATTCTCAGTCCAGTGAAAATGAAAACCGATAGACTTTTTGGGGTTCTCAGTTCGGCATAAAGCCCAACCTAACCTCAATCCACTGAAAAGTGAAAACCACTGGACTTGGATCAGAAGTCGAAGAAAATTTAATCTTCCGCAGGAACAGTCCCCTGCAAACATCTGAGCAACGCCTCGATTCGAAAATTATCATATTATTATCAACGTATATGACCCACTTGCTTTTGGAATAGTAGTAAAAGACAGAAGATCAGAACATATCTGGCAAATGCCTCATCCTTACTAGTTATGCTTCTTGTTTGTGCCATAACCAAAAGGTGATCGGACCCTGCCCGTTTCCATTTTCCTTCTGGTAAAGTACAACTCCAACGACACTGATTTTTTCACTTCTCTTTTGTGATTAATTCTGTTGTAATTTTGTAGATTTGACATAGAAGCTGATTATAATGCCCATACACAACAGAATAGGGGAATGACATGAAGCCATTGTTTTTGCAACACCATTCCATTACAAGAAACAAAAGAGAGAAATATTCCCGACCAATGCACTTATTCCAGAAACTGCTATTCAAAACTCACATGTCTAAAACGACATTACATGATAAAAAAAAAATAGTTTACACCTCCCTAATTCACAGTGATGATACTCGCGATGGAAAGCTAACCCCTCTATATTGCGGCAAAGTACTCCTTGCTCAGTTTTGGGTCAGGCTTCATGGACTTCTCACCAGGCTTCCACCCAGCTGGGCAAACTTCATCTGGATTTTCTTGCACATACTGCAAGGCCTGCAGGAAAATACAAAAGTGATAAAACCATGAAACAGGAATCAATAAGAATGGATGGAAAACATATGCTCAAAGCCTCTTCAGGTCTATAACAAAATAAAGTCTAATTTACAAAATCTTCCACTTTTAGAATATCTTTGTCCTGTATTTGTGAAATCACCTGGAGTGTTCTCTTTGTCTCGTCAACACTACGCCCAATGGCAAGGTTGTTAATGGTGGAATGTTGGATGACTCCTTCCTTATCAATGAGGAAAAGTCCTCTCAGAGCAACTCCCTGAAATTAAAACCAAATATCAAAAAATAATAAATAAATAAAAAGAGAGGTAGAGGTAGAGGTAGAGGTAGAGGGTCCTCCTCCAAGCACTGTGATGAGGTTGAGGGGCAATGCTGATTAGTATTAGAGAACCATTTTCCCAACATTATCAGACAATGGGAATGGCATTAACTACATGATCCATAGAACCATCAAGAGAATGAAGACAGTCTGATTCTCAATCAATAGGTAACTAAATGTGCCCTAGACCTAAGTCATTATGATTTAGCTTGATACTGAATCGCGCCAGTAACAAACAAAAGGCTGATGCATGGAGTGCATGCGTAAATGCATGCAGTGATGCACTCAAAAAGCGATATTAAAGAATCGAAGAATGTTTTTAATGAGTTCATTGTTTTCCTTTAGAATGACATTCAAATGATAAAAGAAAAATCATCTCATACCTGATCAGGGATTAACACTCCATAAGATTTTGAAATGGATTTGGTGACATCGGAAACCAAAGGATACTTCAAATCTCCAAGCCCACCAGACTTTCTATCTGTTTGGACCCAGGCAAGGTGCGAGAACTACACAAAGAGTATCATGACACAACCAATATCAATAAACAATTTCTCATTTTTAGTCTAATACCCAAATCAGCTGTGATATAACAAATGGATAGTGGATACTTCCAGTTATGAATGCAAAAGTTTCTGTACTACTAGAACAGATATGAAATAATAGCCACTGAGCAATAATGACCCAAGTTGCAATCAACAAGGTTGCAATTGCATAATATGATAACTTCTATAACCGAAGTCGATGGATTTATGATAAAACCAAAATTGAGACTCTTCTTTAACCAATTCCACTTTTGCCCATTACAATATTCACTTCAGCTGATTAACTCAGGAAGCTGTGTTGAAATCATACATTTTCAAAATACATGCAGCAGCCACGCAATTTTATCAGGTGTGCTAGCAAGCAAGGTCCTCATTATTCCTAAGGAAACCGATAAGTACACAAAAAATCAACTCAGCCGAACTTTAATCCAAGCTATTTCAGGTTGGCTACACAAATCCTTTCCCAGCACTTCACAGAAACAAAGGTTTTCCGTTAGATCGTTTACAGACATAATATCCAAAATGGGTGTGTTGTGTGTCGGTTTGTATTTGCCAGATCATCAAATAAAGTCGAAAACTTGAATTGAAGACATGAAATCCACCAAAGTTTCAGACTGGAGTCATATAAAATTCCTAGAATTTTCTTTCTTGATTTTGAAAAAAAAGAAAAGAACATACCACACTGTCGATTGAAACACCCAATACTTCTGTGTTTAGCTGCTTAAATTCCTCATAGCGGTCACTAAAAGCAGTGATTTCTGCACACAAGTGGAACAAAAAAATGAGAACAACAATCGGCATCCAAAACTCATTGAAACTTCAAATTACATTTGCTAAGTTCCAAACAAACCTGTGGGGCAAACAAATGTGAAGTCCAATGGATAGAAAAATAGAACCACATATTTCTTCCCAATATATTCAGATAGTTTAACCTGAAAGCAAAATCAACCAATCAAACCAGAGTTCAAAATAAAATAAAATAAAATAAAACAACACACATGACTGCAACTGCAAGGTGGTAACAAACTCAATTTATCTTCATTAAAGGAACACAATTTTCACAAAGAAACCTGAATTGGACCCATTATCACCATCAATCAAGTTAACAATCGACTGGCTTTCAAATTACAATTTTATAACAATCAAAGTAGCAATTAACTATTTCTTCAAGACCAAATTTGAGCAAAAATAGAAAACATTGTAAACAAACAAGGCTTCGATGTACATCAAGATTTAATGAAAAGTTAGTTAGAAAAAGGAATGACAGTAACTCCTTATATTGGACAACATTGTCAACCCAAAGTACCTTAATAAACTCTTGATCGAAAACAGCCTCTGCCTCGAAATCCGGTGCTACGTTTCCAACCAATGGAAGTTCGCTCTACACAGAAGAAAACGAACCGCGAACTTAGTTAAGGACTAATTATCGAACACGAGAGAAGCATTTCAAAATTATTATTACTATTGTTATTATGTAAATGGAAATTGAGGACATAAAAATAAACGAATCTGAATTCTTTTTCTTTCTTTCTTTTTATTAACTTACAGAGGCTTTGACAAGGAAGGTCTTTCTAGAATGAGAGCCACGAGTCAACGAAATGGAACGAGGGGCGCGAGATTGGAATGATTTTTGGGTACCAAAGAAGGAGTTGGGGAGAGTTAGGGTTTTAGAGAGAGGAGAGGCCATGGATTTGGTGGTGGCGGTGGCGGTGGCGGCAGCGATAGAGGAGATGAGAGTGGTTGAAGTAGCTGAGCAGGCCATTGGTTTGGGAGGAGAGAGAGGCAGAGTATAGTGCTCGTTCCCTTGCAGACTAGCAGTTGTAGTTGGCGACTGGGTGTGGGTAGCAAGTATAAGGTGGAGAAATAAATGGTGAGCGATAGGATAAGTAGCAGTAGCAGTAGTAATAGTCGAGGGATGAGACAGTAAATCAAATGGAACGGATGTTGTTTTGCGTTGTGCTGTCTTAGGTTGGTCGTTGATTTTTTTTATTATTATTATTAATTTTTTGTGTACGGGTTTGGTTGATGGATGGGTGGGTTACCCGTTCCATTTATACTACATCTCGGGCCATCCGGAGATCTAGGTGGATGCAAATGCAGTGCACTGCCAGGCCGTCTATGGTTGGTGATCGTCGTTTCATCTTTCATACCAGCTTTCACCTTTTTTTACTTTTCTGTTTTTAGACCAGTTTTCAACACATATGAAGCAAATAGTTCACGTGCTTTATTAGGAACCTATTTTACATTAAAAATAATAAATATTAACTAAATAAATTAAAACAAAATGTCGATTTAGTGTTCAAAACACTATTCACATATTCACAATTCACTATTCGTTGATTTTTACACTTTGATCCTTGATCTTTGCCAACTAATCTTTCAGTCCATATCTTCATTTGCACATCCTTTTTGATCCTTAGATGAGAGAGAAAGGAGGAGGGAAGAGAGAGACGAGAGAAGAGAGAAAATCGTCGATCGAGCTTATTTAGGCCGCTTTGGCCGATGAAAATCCACTAGATTTGTTTATCTTTAAGAGATGAGTTTATCCATAATTGTTTTAAGCCATTAAACTATTAGAGGAGGTAGATCGGAGTCAAAAAAGAAAACAAAATTCCGATTTAATTGTGTAATTTGTTTTTATTTTTCTATGCATTAAAATGATTTTTCGGGTTTTAGTTATGTTTATTGGTTTTATTTCGATCATTTAGAGGTGTTTGAAGAAAAAATGATGCCGGAATTCAATTTAGAGGGGTCCGAAATTTGAACCCCGACTTTCCGACGAAGATTCCGACGACCTCAATCGTCGAAAGCTTATTTAGGCCGCTTTGGCCGATGAAAATCCACTAGATTTGTTTATCTTTAAGAGATGAGTTTGTCCATAATTGTTTTAAGCCATTAAACTATTAGAGGAGGTAGATCGGAGCCAAAAAAGAAAACAAAATTCCGATTTGATTGTGTAATTTGTTTTTATTTTTCTATATATTAAAATGATTTTTCGGGTTTTAATTATGTTTATTGGTTTTATTCCGATCATTTAGAGGTGTTTGAGAAAAAAATGATGCCGAATTCAATTTACGAGGTCCGAAACTTGAACCCCGACTTTCCGACGACCTCGATCGTCGAAAGTTGCGACCTCGGTTTTTTTTTTTTAGCAAGAAATTTCGGCCCGACTCGTTTTTTTTTCTTTTTTCTTTTTTTTTCCCTTTCGTTTCAGCTTAGGAAATTGTTATTTATTTTGGTCCCTTCATTCTTTTTTTTTTAATTTTAGTCATTCATCTTTTCCGATCTTTGATTTTTATCCCTATCAAAAATATTAAAATTTTATTATATGTGATTTTAATCCTTATAATCAATTTTTAAAAAAATTTTAGTAAAAATTTATGTTTTTTTTCTGTTTTTTAATATGTTTTTATTTTAGTTATGAAAAATTTCTCATATTTAATTTTTATCCTTACTATGCTAAAACTAAATAAAATTTACTATCCTAAGGTTTTTTTTTTTTACTGAAATTTTCTTTCTATTCTAATTTCTATTTTTTTATTTTTTCTTTCTTTTCGTCATTAAATTTAGTAAAAAAAAAAAATTAGTCTTTGTTTTGTAATTTTTTTTTTATAATTCAAAATTTTTCCTACAATGAACTATTTTTTACTTTTAATAAAACTTTTTGTTATATTTTAGTTTTTGTTTTATGATCTTTCATTTATTTTGATCAATAAACTTTTATTATATTTAATTATTAATCATTTTATTTTTATTATATTTAATTATTAATCATTTTATTTTTATTATATTTAATTATTAATCATTTTATATTAAAATTAAATACATTTTAACTATCCTAATTTTTTTGTTTTGATTCTTATGTTATTAATTTTTCATTTTAGTCAGTAAAATTCTATAATATTTACTTTTGTTCCTGCCTTATGGATAATGAAATTTTTTTAGTCTTGTTATTTATAAGTATTTTTTGTATGGTTTTAGTGAAAGTTTTTCTTATTTGTTTTTATCATTTTATAATCTTTACTTTGTTTTAATCATTTAATTTTTATCATGTGTAATTTTATCTCTATTTTCTTTGCCAAGTTCTCGATTTGACATAGCTTTTTTATCTTTTTGTTTTGAGTGATCCCTCTATCTCATTAATAAATTACGGATGAATAATATATGGTAAAAATTAATCATCAAAAATTCAAAAAACTATTACATTATTATTTTAATTATCATCTATTAATAAAATACATGTTTATATAAAAAAATATCTAATTAGTAATATTATATTACTCAACTTTACTGATTTTTCATTAGCTAACCCTATATCAAATTATGAAATATATGTTTTAGTTTTTTTTTAAATTATTTTCGCATGATATTGTCAAATAATGATTTGTAAATGTTAAATTTTATATTAATGAATGCATAAGAATGATATATAATTCATCCCGTGACAACATGCGAGATATATGCTAGTTTTATACTAATTACGAACGAGTTAAGTATTAAAAAATCTTCTAAAATGAAAAACATATTGCCTAGTGTTATGACAAATAATAGAAACAAGACATGTAATGACAGAAAATAATCAAAAGATAAAATTAAATAAACTATTAACACATAAGATATATGTGGTTTGACAAATTGTCTACTCCATAAACGAGAGAGAAGTTTTATTAGCTTGGTGGTAGGAAGGCTGTATTAGCTTGATATTCAGCTCAATATAAAGTTAAATAAATTATCAACACATAGGATTTACATGGTTTAACAAATTGCGTACTCCACGGACGAGAGGGAAGTTGTATTAACTTGATAGTAGGAAAATACAAAAACCTTGGAGGCTCAATACAAAGTCTATTTCTTTCACTTCATTTCCTAAACATAAACATAAAAAAGGTTTAAATACCTCATACTTATAAAGAAAAAACATGATGGACTAAATATATTATTGGCCTACAAAATTTAAGCCACGCACGACAAATCTTCACCTTGGCTTGAATTTTATAGACCTTGAAGAATGTCAAATAATTTCATAAAACACATTTCTAAGCTTACGTAAGTTAACTCAACGTAAAAAAACAAGAGATGTGAAGAGATAAAATATTGACTTCAACACTAGGACTAACGAATTCCTTCTCTCCAATAATACCCCGACATGTACAAACAAATGCTTGAGGCACACGAGCAAAGGCAAACTCCCACGGTCGTGTCTCTCTTCTTAACACAACCAAGCCTCTCTTTTCAACGAGTACACTTTGATTTTCTTAACACCATTCGAGTCCAACTTGTTTGTCGTAACAAGTTTAGTTAACACATCAGATGAATTGTCTTTAGTGTGAACTTTCTTCATAGCGATCTTCTTGTCGAAACTACTTCGCAAATGAAATGATACTTGATATCCATATGCTCGGTCCTCTCACAATGTGCTTCATTTTTAGTTAAGTGTATAACACTCTAGTTGTCGCAAAAGACAATTGAATTTTCTTCTTGTTGAAAACCAAATTCTTTTACAATATTTCTTAACCAAATAGCCTCCTTCACGACCTTTCTTGTCGTTATATATTCTACTTCGGTAGTCGACAAAGCAACAATCGATTGTAATGTTGTCTCCAACTAATAGCAGAACTCGAAAGTGTAAATATATACCCCGTCAAATATCTCTTTTTATCGAGATCACTTGAATAGTCAAAATCCACAAAGCCTACAATAGAAGTTTCGAAGCACTACCCCTTTGAAAGACTAAACCCGAGTCTATGGTACCTATGAGATACATGAGAATCCACTTTATTACTTGCTAATGTACCTTTCATGGATGAGCCACATATCCGCTCATAACATTGATCTGTCCGGGCAATGTCTAGATGGATGCGGATCATAGCATACATTATGTTACCTATATAAATAAAGCACATCTCCACACATATACACACAACATATTATCATGTAAAATTTTTTGGTATTATAGAAGAAATCGACGAAAGTACTTGATTGATAGTTTTGAAAAAGTTGATATACTAAAATATAAAAAAAAATTAAAAAGTTCATGTACTTGATTGAGAAAAAAAGAAAAAAATTATAATTTGATAATTTGAGGATAACGAACGCGTCATTAGTTAGCGAGAAAAATCGATGAAAGTAATTGATTACCGAGCTTTGAAAAAAACTTATGCATTCAAATAAAAAAAACTTAAAATTCATGTACTCAATTGAAATAAAAATAAAAATTAATCTATTTATGGTGCAATTTTTCTTGTTTTAAACCTTGTGATGGAAAAAGAAAATTCATGCATGTTAGGATGAATTGAAAGATATTCGAGAATGTATATTAGGACACGGATATGACAATGTCTTTGTTAAAATAACCACCAATTCAATCAAATTTCTTCGAGTTATATTGAGGATTTTCCATTAAACCTAAATATCTAAAAAAATATTAAATTCATTCAACTTGAATATCTTACTTTTTTCCCCCTACCAATTCAACACATGGTAGCTAGCAACTCAATTTTTTTCTTTTTTTCTTTTTACGTGAAGTTATGCATAGAAATCTAATACTTTGTTCACAAATACTAGCCGTTTCCCATGCTACTCTATGGGTTGGGTGGGACAAAATCATTTTAAAATCTCACCATTTTTTTTATTGAATTTTTTTTTTGTGTTTTTCATAATTTTTTTATATAGAAAAAACATGATTTATTATTCTCTATGCATTGCTTCTTAAATAAAAACTTGTAATGATTTAAACTGAAATATTAATAAAAAATTAAAGTTCATTACTCAACCGAAATAGCAATAAAAATTAATGTACTTATAGTGCAATTTTCCTTATTTAAAACCTTGTGACGAAGAAAGAAAATTCATACATGTTAGGATGAATTTAAAGATATCCGAGAATGTATACTAGGACACAATATGACAATGTCTTCATCAAAATACCTCTCCCTTTCGCTCTCTCGGCTTTGTCTCTCCCTGTCTCCCTCATGTCTCTCACCCTCTCACTCTCCCTCCTCTCTCCCACTTTGTCACACTCTTCCTCTATATATCCCTCTTTCTCTCTCTCTTTCTCTCCCTCCCTCTCCATCTCGTTCTCTCCCCCTCTTCCTTTCTTTCTTTTTCTCTCTCCCTCTCTTTCCCCCACTCTCCCTCTCCCCCTCTCCTCCCTCTCTCTCCCCTTTTTTCCATTAATTCAATAAAATTTCTTTGAGTTCTATTGAGGATCTTCCATTAAACCTAAATAACTACAAAAATATTAAATTCATTTAACTTGAATTTCTTACTCTATTTTTCCCCTAGCAATTCGAACTTATGGTAACTAGCAGACTCAATTTTTTCTTTTTTCTTTTTATGTGAAGTTATGTATAGAAACTCAATACTCTATTCATAAATACTAGCTAGGTTCCTATACTATTCTATGGGTTGGACTGAACAAAATCATTTTAAAATCTTATAATTTTTTTTATTGAATTTTTCTTTTTTATGCTTTTTCATAAATTTTTTACGTAGAAAAAACATGATTTATTCTTCTTTATACATTATTTTTTAAATAAACTTGTAATAATTTAAATTAAAATATTAATAAAAAATAAAAAATAAAAAAACTCTAAAAATATACTATTTACAAGAATGCATTAAAGTTACAAGTAATGTATAGACTTGTATAAAAATTAACTAACAAAAAATAAATTTTTATTCATATTTAATACCAACGAGAATATTATTTTTGAAAAATATATGCATTTGATATATATATATATATATTTATTTATATAATAATCAATAATTTTAGCATAAAAAACTCGTATTTGAATAATTGAGTGACTCTTTTAAAAAAATATTTTAATTATTTTATTTCAAAGAAATTGATTCTATAAAATTTTAAAAAATTATTCATAGCAAATAGTTGGTGTTTTAAGTGAATATGTATATTTATTTTTTAATAAAATCAATAATTTAATAGTTATATATATATATATATATATATATGCGAAGATCATTTAAAAACTCTAAGAATTCACGATATATATCAATTTATTTGAAAAAAAGAAAAAATCAATTTTAAAAATTTTTATTCTAAAATTCAAATATAGAGAAAAATAAATCATATTTATCTGTAAATAAAATTTTATGTAAAAAAATATTAATTGGATGATAATTTTCATAAGAAATGACTAATTCAAAGAATAAAATTTAAATAATAAGAATAATATAATCTAAAATATATATTAATTTTAAAATATAAAAAGATAGTATATATATTTTATCGTTACAATGTTGCATGAAAAACATAAATAAAATATACGATGTTCCATAATTTTTCCTAAATTTTTTTAATTAAAAATAATTAAAAGACAAAAAAAAAAAAGGAAAGAAAAAAACCCAAGGACCAGGCCGTGGTAAAAAAAGAAGAAGAAAGAATAAATTGTTGCTTTTAATTTTTGACCACTTTGATTTTGCTAGAAAAGTAGTCGAAAAGTCGGATTGTATCATTTTTTATTTTCCAAAATAAAATTCAGTCTTATTTTTATTCAAAAACACCTTAAATCTCAGAAATAACATAAAAAAATTCATTTTAATGCATACAAAACACATAAAAATTTAAATCAAATTAAAAAAATTAAAATACTTTAGACTTCCAACCTATCTATTCTTACCATTTCATGGCTTGCCACTATCAAAAGCGGATTCTCTTCAAAAATAACAAATTTATGGTAAGCTCAACCGTTTGGATGGCCACAATGATCCTCATTAGTCATATCTCCCCTTTTTTTCTCTCTCCCATTTCTTTTGTCTCTTAGCATGCGAGAGATCAAAACGGATGAAAAACGAAGTTATAGATAAAAAAAAATCAAAAAAAGAGGAATTAAAGTGCATTTTTTTGGACAAACAACATAAGTGCATAGTGAATAGATGGTGCTTTTAGAGAACGATGAATAAATAGTGAAAATAGAGACAATATACATTAAGTTAATAATAAATTTAAAGTGATTTAACATATATACATATATATACTTTTTAGTAATCTTTTCGTTTAGATTAGTCATGTGACATATCGTATCATATTAATGTCAAATAACTTGATTCTTGATTATTTGTAACGGAAACATCACATTAAAACAGAAACAAATATCATTATGATATTTCGATTCTTCCACGTAGCTCACTTTGAAATGCTGGAGCATCAAGTCGCGAGCACCGTCGGACTAGTAGATTTTTAGCCAAAAAGTGAGCGGTGAAAATGCTGCCTATGCTTTTAAAGGCTTGTACTGCATGAAGTCCTGGATGCAAGCGTCATAACCCAAGGAAAGAAAAGAACATGGGCCAGTTCATGATCCAGAAATCATATAAAATGGCCCAGTCCATGGAGCTAGTCCAGTCTCTCTCCTTCATTGGACCAACCTCTATCTCAGTTTTCTGATTCCAGTCAATCAGATAGCAGTTGTTCCTCATCTCCAAATCATATTATCAAAATTTGTTGAGCCTTATCCACCACAATTTCCTCCATTGTCTTGAGAAAAACACAAGCACCACTGCCCCTCTCGATCAGAGCCAGCCATGTAACCCAACACAATGCAGTACACACTCCTCCATTTTCTCTCCAACAACACCAACAACAAATCCTACACATTTCCTTATCCTAAGCCCCATCACTTCCCCTCATACCACCATGATTATTTTCCCTCACTTTCTTGCCCAAGAACCCTCCATTTTCCCACCCTTTCCTCCAAAACAAACACCCCGCCTAAGCCCCTTAAAACACCAGAAATCCCCTCCATACCCTCTCACCCCACCACTCAACCACCTCAATCCCAACCCCAACCACCACCCAATACTGAATTTCAAGAAAAAATGCTCTATCTTGATTCAATAGGCCTAGACATATTCTCCCTAATTAACCACCACCGTCCGATCGTCCTCTCAGCCTCCTTGTCAAACATCAAATCCATCATTGATTTACTCACCTCCATGAACTTCACTCCACAAGAGTTCTGCCGTATCATCTCCATGTGCCCAGAAATCCTCAACTCCACTCCTTCCACCATCACCCCAGTCATCACCTTCCTACTCCGGGAAGCCCGCGTCAACGGCTCTGATTTAAAACATGTGATAAACCGACGGCCCAGATTACTCGTATCCAGTGTCAAACACTGCTTGCGCCCCACTCTCTATTTCCTCCAAAGCATTGGCCTTGAAGAGGTAAAAAGACACACATATCTACTGTCTTGTAGTGTCGAAACAAAACTTTTACCAAGAATCCAGTACTTCGAAAAAATTGGGTTCCCTTATAAGGATGCTGTTTCCATGTTTAGGAGATTTCCACAGCTGTTTAATTACAGTATTAAGCATAATATTGAGCCCAAGCTGAATTATTTTGTTGTGGAAATGGGAAGGGATTTGAAGGAATTAAAAGAATTTCCGCAGTATTTTTCTTTTAGTTTAGAGAATAGAATTAAGCCCCGACATCAATTCTGTGTTGAGAAAGGTTTGTGTTTTCCTCTACATACATTGTTAAAGACAAGCGAAGCGGAATTTGTAAGTAGGGTTGATGTTTGTTGTAATTCTTCTGTTCCTTTGAGAAGTTCTCCTTTGTATTCTGTAAATTGTGACATTGATTCTTCTACGAATACAGAGTAAACTTTTATTTATTTGGTGGATGATCTTTGGATTGCTGTGTTTATATATGGTTTTACTGCTTGTGTTTAATTACAGTCAGCTGTGACAAAAATTGGTCGATCCCATATATTTTAGTATGTAAGAAGGTGATTGGCTGCTGAATTTGATGAAATATTAGAATTTTCTAGCTGTGAATTTCATCTCTAGACTATATTATCCATGTTATTTAGTTTTTTTGATCTGGAGTTTTTTTTTTAATAAATACGTTTGATATATATATATATCATAGTTGAAGTGTGATGTAATGGAAATAGTGTAGTGTCTCTTCTTTTATTACATCACATTGTGATTTATTGTATTATGCTAGGCTAACCTTAATTTGCTTGTGAATCTAGTATATGCCTACGACGAGTTCAGCCTTTTTTCATTTAGCTGCATGTTGTCAAATTTGAATCTCTACGAAGAAATGTTATCAGTGTTATTTTTTTTATTTGCGATCAGCAATGTATTATGTTGTTTGCCTTAAGACTTGAGATGGAATTCCTATGAAATTTGAATTTTATGCAATTGCTATGTATAAACATATATGCAATGTTTGTGGAGAGAAAGGAGAGGACACTGGTAATAATGGGAGGGCCTAGTTTTCACAATTACAACTTTTCACTAGTTGTGTTGTTGATTTTCATCTCTGGAAAGCAAGTGATTGTTTGTAATTTACCCATGAATGGGTTTAGTGTATGCAGCATCTGGTGTTATCCAAGGGAAACTTGTGTGATAATTCTTGACATATCAATAGTTTTGTTGGACCATAGCTGACGATTTTCCCCTTATTGGAAGTTCATAATTCTTTACTTGTATGGTGTGGAGATGGGAATTCAATTTGCCCAAATGACATGTCCTTTGCAAGCCCAAGGTGGATCGAACTGCATTCAGTTTGCAATCCAGTCGCCATGCATCTTAGAATTCTGAAATCGATCTGTTTTTTCGCAAAACCAAGACATATGCACCTAACCAGATTTGCTATTTGTTTCGTTGGCATGTTCTAAAGATTAGTCGTCTGTAATTCTTCCCAACGATGGGTTCTTTGTGAATACAAGCAGCTTGTTTCAGAACAAACCCTGAAGAAAACACACTCAGGTCTTGAAAACTAGCGGTGATGAATTCTCTCTCTTTCCTCCCCTTGAATTGATTTTCTAGTAACCCTCGTTCAACTGTGCCCACTTAACCAAAAGCAAAAAGAAATATCAGTTCAAGCTATTTGAAAACGAATTGCCTGTGTTTTCATACGGTCAGTTTCTCGTCCAAGAGGAGGTTTCTTTCTTAGCTTGACGAGGCTTGCGATTTGGCATAACTCCAAGCAATTGCCAGTTAAAAGCGTCCTTTCAATAGATGACGGATCAGAACCATGTCTGGTGTCGCTGCATTATTTACGCTTGGCTTCAGATTTATGAAGACCACGTTTTATGTCAAGTCGAACACAAATGAATGTTGTGTTCCAACAGTTACGATCCATTCTTTTAATTTTATCGCATTCACCTCTGCTTTTGTTATGTAATGGCACCCTCCCTTTATAATTTGGATAAACTTGCCTCGTCTCTTTATCAAACATCACATTATTCGCCTACTTTTATATTGTTCGTTTTCTATTTCTAGACAACTTACAAAAACAGTGAAATCTATTCTTTGATTACATGCTTAGCATTGTCTATATGGTTATTAAAGGATTCAGTCGATCAAGTTTTACATTGATAATCTCGATCAGATATTAACACTTCTCTTCCCTCTACCAAAACTTGGAGCATTCAAAATTTTGAACAGTTTTATCGTCCTTTTGTGTTCTTACCATATTCATTTCTCACAAAACAGGTCTTTTAAATTTAAACATCCAACAATTTTCGATGAAAAATACTAAAATAAGAAGTTACATAATAATACAAATAAATAAATAAAATAAAAAATATTCAATAAATGTTTCTGTAATTGGATACAACGCTCTCTCTCTTTTGAATATATCTTTTGATGAGATAACATATAGCATGTTAAAGTTTTCACTCTTTTTTTAGTGATTCAATAATTTTCTTAAAATGATAATCAAATTTAAATATTAAACAGAAAAAAAGGTTGAATTATCGATTAATTCATACTTTGGATTTTTTTTAGCGAACAAAAGAAAAAAGAAAAATGAGATGAGTATTATCATTTAAAGAGTTTTTTACATACACAAAAACTCAAATTTAAAACTATTTGTTTAAATAACTTTTTTCACTCAAGCTAATTTTATTGAATTGATTTTATCTTTATCTTTTCTTTTTTATATATAAATATACTCATGTATTGCCTCCAAAAATATATATATATATATAAAAATGAGGCCAAGCTATTTTTTTCAGAACATGAATCCAAGATTGTTAGAAAGACTTAGCTTAGCAAGACCCATAATGAAATACTCCGTCACTCTTCGGGTCCAATCTGTGAATTCCCCAACATATTGCCAAAAAATGAAAAATATAATTTCAAAACACATCCCTCAACGCTCAAAACACTAAAAAAATCACACAATTCTGGGGTCAAACCATAATAAAAATAAAATAGGCGGTAAAAAATATAAAACAAAGATAATTTTCTTCCCTCCACCAAAATCCGAAACAAAAAAATTCCCTCCTTCCCTCGTTTTCTGCTCTCTCTTAACCCCCACTTTCCCCCACTCTTTCATTCTCTCTCTAAACGCATTTTCTCTCTCTAGCCATCAAATTACATCCTAACTTCTCTTACTAATCAAATAATTTCAATTTTTCTCTCTTAATCCGATTTTTGTTTCTAGGTTTCGTATATTATGTCCGGCGGCGCTAAAGCCTCAACTCGACCGGCTTCGGCGGCGCCGCCATCAGGACCGATCCTGCCTCCTTTAACGCGGCACCTTGCGTTTGCTACGATGAAGCCGCCGTTTGTTCCTCCTGATGATTATCACCGATTTTCTTCTCCGAGTACTAGTAGAGTTGCCGCCGATCGGGATGCTGAGGCTATTGTTGTGAGATCTCTTGTGCGTTTCAATTTCTCTTTGCTTTTATATTTGTATAGAGATATTCATGAATATTTGGATTTTTAATTAAGTTTTGTGTTTTTATGTCGGTGATTAATGTGTTTTTGGGGATTGTTTGTGTGAGTATTTGATGTTAATGGAAGTTAAATTGTGTTCTAAATTCCTTTTTTTTTGGAGTGTGGTTTGTTTGGTTGGTGAGAAATTGTGGGAAAGGAAGGGAAAATTAGGCATCTGAAAAGAAATTGGGGGTTATTTTGGCTGCTGTGAGATTGACAGTTATGCTATAACTGTAGTCATTATCATTGCAGAATGTGAATGGATGTTTATTTGAAAATTGAGCTCTCATTTGACTTATTTTACTTCTAATAATGTTGGATTTGGTGTGGGATTTTGGAATTTGTCCTATTTGGTATAAATATCAATATTTGATGGAAGCCCATTGTCCGTATAAATTCTCGTACTGGTGTTCGAGTGAGCTTCTCATGCTAGGAAAGGAGAATTGTGTCTCATTACCCAACCCATGTTTGGGCGGGACTTCAAGCAGAAAGGAAGATAAGAGAGGTTATTGAATCATTCAAATGGTCTAGGGTTTGGAGGTTTTTTCTTTTTTAAAGGGTAGAGTAGGGGACTGGGTTTAATATAACGTAAATCCTCTTGTAAGAAATTTGCAGCATCCCTAAGAGGAGGAATGGAACTATAATTCTTTTACTTGTTTTTCTCATGTCACTATTATAATCCCCTTCATATTGTTACAGTAAAGCATATGATTTTACTTTATGTTAAATCTCCTCTTACTCCTTTAACCAAATAAGAAGATGTCACTCTCGTTTCCCCTCCCATACATGTGAACAAGGGGAGGGTAACTGTGTCACTTTTACTTACCGTTCCTTTCCTCCCCCTGTCCAATCTAAACATACCATGATGAGATACTGACTTGCTTTCTAGCCCTTTTCTTTGATTTTTTTTATAAGTATGGATTTTGATTCCCGCAATGATCTACTTATACAAACTTCATCTGCATTACTCTTTGTTAATCAGCCATACATGTCCTTTTGTTGAAATCCTTCACTGAAATGCTGCGTAGCCTGTTTTTCTACCTAGATACCATTTCCAGTTACTGCGGTAGTTACTATGTAATTCTAAAGGAAGATTTTATCGGTAGTAGGTAGGTGCCTTCTGGGCTATACAAGGAAGGCTTATTTTTGCATCATAGTTTCATATGATTTTTTGATTGGAGCAGCAGTGGTGATAGAGCTTGAAGGATTGATATAAGCACTTTTGATGAATACTGATGCATGAAATCATTTTTTCTGTGATTTTAGCAGCCAAAAATATATTTATAATGGGTCCTGCAGTTTATTTGGCTGTGGTCTCATTTTTTGCTTTTTGCTAAGTGAAATTGAATTGCCTGCGTTTTATTACAACTGATTTTTGAATGGAATGTATCCTAAAAGTAATAACTTATAATCTTATGTTCTTAAGAGGTATTATGGTTTACTTGAGTTCTGCCATTCATTTAACAAAATGTTGTAATTTTTGGCATCCCACAGCAATTAAAACGGAAGGGTGGACTTGATGATAATGGATTCGGCTCCAGCAATAGTGCTAGCAGTCCTGGAGGCACTAATATATCCAACAGTCCTTTTAGGACACCTGTATCAGCAAAAGGAGGTAGGACATACAACAAATCCAAGGCCTCAAAGGGAAGCGGAGCTGGGCCTCAAACCCCAGTGTCGAAGGCTGGTGAGGAATTGTATTTATTGCCTTTGCAAGCTCTTTTGCATCTCTTTTTCATGCTTTAAGATAAGCTTGTTGGTATATAGATTATGTCTCTTCATACTTTGAGTAGGGTTTGCATAATGTCTTTATTGTCCAAGCATCACCAACATAAGAGGAACCTAATGAATATTTTATGTGAACTTGCAGACTGCGCTTCACCTCTTACTCCAGCTGGCAGTTGTCGTTATGATAGTTCCCTAGGTAACTTTTCAAATATTTACATTCAAGATGATTTCATCATATCTATTTTGATTGTCTTGTATAGCTGTGGAAGCTTTCATTTTTTTTATCCCGACTTTTTCAGGTCTTTTGACAAAAAGGTTTGTCGATCTATTTAAACATGCCATTGATGGAATTCTTGACCTAAACAATGCAGCCGAAACCTTGGAGGTGATCATGTTTTTGATTGTATGTTTGCATTGATGATAATGTATCATACTCATTAAAACCTTTTTACCGGAACAGGTACAGAAGAGGCGGATATACGACATAACAAATGTCTTAGAAGGAATTGGTCTCATAGAAAAGACACTCAAGAACAGAATACGTTGGAAGTAAGTTGACGATGATAAACTTTCTGGAAAGTTCACACTATTTTGTTTCTATGTTTGATTCCTCTAAAGCATTTGAAGTACATGGGAGCTTGAGTGAGGATTAATTTGATTGAATCATTGGCCAGGGGTGTTGATGCTTCAAGGCCAGGGCAGGTAGAAGGTGATGCAACTTTGTTACAGGTAAATGGAGGTGGATATTATTTTTCTGTTCTACAAGCCTCACTAATTTTTATTTTCTGAAAATTATCATGGGTGCGATTTTTTCTATATCTTTTTATCGTGATTTGTGACTTCTCACAGATAATTTGTTCATATTACCCCATAGTCCATTATGATGATGCTGTTCAAAGGATGTCATGGAACTGAAAAGGGGAGGATGAAAACAAATTACTTATTGGCTTTCTTATTTAGAAGTTTTATCTTGTGCTCGTTCTCCTGCAGGCAGAAATTGCAAAGCTCACTGTGGAAGAGCACCAACTAGATGATAAAATAAGGTTACATGGTTTTTTTTCCTTGTTACAGCAGTTACTGTTGCAATCTTGAATCTGTTGGATAATGCTGATGCTTTCACACTCTGCAGAGAAATGCAGGAACGATTGAGAGATCTGAGTGAAGACGAGAACAATCAGAAGTAAAATCCTCTCCACAAATCCTATGTACTTCAAATTACTATGGACAGGTGTTTTATTTGCTAACTATAATATCCTTATTCTTCTCCTCACAATTAAAGGAAGCTTTTTGTGACTGAAGAAGATATCAAGACTCTACCTTGTTTCCTGGTCAGTTTATTCACTTCAAATTTTATACCGGCCGTACTAGGTTTCCAGTTTTGACACTGATCTGCCTTATGGTTTTGTTTACTTGCTATCGTTGCTTGTTCCAGAACGAAACCCTGATAGCAATTAAAGCTCCCCATGGAACTACTCTAGAAGTCCCTGATCCAGACGAGGTAAGATGATGGAAGAAAACTTAAAAAATAATGGAAACTAGAGAGTTCTTTTATTTGTGTTCTATAGTTCATGTGCTTGTTGCCAGAGTGGGATTGCTTCTGTATATAACAGGCTGTTGACTATCCACAAAGGAGATACAGGATAATCCTTAGAAGCTCTATGGGTCCTATTGATGTCTACCTTGTGAGGTGGGACCACTTTCTAGATGGAGCATTAGTGTTTTTTGTGAATCAGATTATTGATTCTTTTTGCTTCTCTTCTCTTAATTAAATGCTCCCTTCTGTTTTTTTTTTCCCAGTCAATTCGAGGAGAATTTTGAGGAGATGAATAGTGTCGAGGCATCCGTCAGTGTTCCACACTCTTCTAGTTCAGCATCCCATGGAAACTCAGTGAGAGAGATGACCACTGGAGTAAGAACCCAGGAAAGAAGTGAACCTTTAGCACAACAGGCTCAAACTATGCTCTCTGATCCTAATGCTACTCAGGAGTTAGGGGGAATGATGAAGATTGTTCCTTCTGATGTAAATGTAAGTGTAGTCATACAGTGTTTTTTTTTCCTTATTAGCAATAACTACTTACAAAAGAGGCAAATAAATATTTCTATGGATAATAGTTTTGACTTCAGCAAAGGTATATACTAGTTCAGATAATGGTGGGTATGCGAAATGCTTGCATCTGACTATAATTTCAAGCTTCTGTTTCTAGCCCATTTGTTGATTGCCTGGCACAGTATCAGTTTTGTGAATACAAAATTGAGACGGTCCACATCAGAATAATATGATAGGAAAATAAGCATTGACTTTGATATAAAGTACAAATTGATTAACATGCTGGTTTTTTTGAAATCAAGCTTTTGAATTGTGAGAATTTACTCAATCATCTTAATTCATGTAAATGTTATCTGTGAAACCTATCTGTTATAGGTTCCAAGTTCCAACCCCAAATTGTTTCGTATAGCATCTATAAAACAAACAAGACATGCGGAGTTATGTCATTTCATAGCAATGATTGTGCGATTGCTATATTTGAACGAATTAAATTCGATAGTTTTTTGGACAGTCATTTTCCTATTCAAATGTGCAAGTTGTGTCTGACTGCATGATTCTTGTTACTATTGCAGAATGATTTGTGTCTAACTGCATGATTCTTTTTACTCTTGCAGAATGATTTTTGTCTAACTGCATGATTCTTGTTACTCTTGCAGAATGATTCAGATTACTGGCTTCTTTCAGACGCAGGCATAAGTATTACAGATATGTGGAAGACTGACAGTATCCTTGAAATTATTTCCCTTTCTATTCCACCCTCCCCTTCTTCCACTGATTATGTTAGAGTTCAACGATCAATCCTTGACACATGCGACAGCAAATATTGAATGGACTGACTTTGAAGTGGCTGATATCCAAACTCCTAGAACACAAACTACGTCGCCTGGGATTACTGAAGTGCCACCTGGTGCGTAAACTCTATTCAGATATAAATATTGACTTACCAATGCGCTAAGTGAAGAAATTCTTTTCCTGTTCCAATCTGCATCCTTCTATGCTCATCAATCACTTAAAATGCCAATGAGTTGTCGGAAGAAAGACAAACCAGGAAAGTGTTCGAAGCTGGCAGATGATAATCCATGGTTAATGCTATTGCTATATTGTAGAAATTGACCTTTGTGGTGTATTTGCAAGCAAATCAAAGGACAAAAAAGGAGGAAATTTTGTTTGAAATGGTGGACGTTCAGGATGGAACCGAGTATTGGTGTATCTGATGATGTTAGGGCATAGACAACACAGTTAATTTACATTTATTATTACATCATACTTGTACATTATGTTGGCTGGTACTGTAGTTTAGCGTTGGAAGGCAGCGGATCTGCCCAGCTGCTATAAGAATGTTGCAAGGGATAATATTGGGGCAGTATCGGTTCCCAGCCGAGAGTTAGTTTAGTTATGTTATTTAATTTCGCGGACTTAAGTTGTAAACTTTAATTTCATATTTCCTTGGGATGGAATCATGCTGCTTTTGTGGCCGAAGTTTCTTCCTACAATTTCTTCATGCATTTCATACTTGAAATTTTTTGAAACGATAGTGGTTGATTGAACCTAGAACAGCAGTTGATTTCCGTATTGTTCTTTCTTCGGCCCCTCCACCACCACTACCTACACCTTAAAAACCCAATTGCCACCGCAACCTATTCACCCAGGAAGAGAAAACCGGAGACTGTAACCAGAGGAAATACTACTACGTATTTATTAAGATTATATCTAGTATATATCGTCGTTGAAGATCGGCACCAATGGAATTTGTGCTTTATTGTGAGGATTATATCATGCAAACAAAAATTCTTAAGGAAGCACTTGAAAGTCTCCTCCCGCACCCATGGCAAACTGCCGATCATCTATTGGGTTTCATGTTCAAAACCGATGGTGGCAATGTCGGAAGCTTTGTTAAGCAGCAATGTGGGCGCATGTTAGGGAAAGATAAGCACAAACCAAATTACTTTATCCGAGTATCTGAACCTCCCAAACCAAAGATAAGGACAATCTTGGGTGTGAAAATGAAGGCAGCGGACGTAGTTGAGTCCATAGCCACAAACTAAATAATAAAGCAAACGGGCCCCAATTTAAAGGCAACCAGACTGGTTTTTCTAGGGAACTAGCTAGGTCGCCAAACTGATTTTTCTCTTGTTCCATTTTTGTTGGGCGACACAACCGTGCCCCTTCGTGGACGCGGGTCATTATTATATGGACTCTGTAGACACATGCAATATAGCAGGACCAAATTATCCACCCACATTCAAAAAAAAAAAAAACAAAAACGAGTGGTGTCCAGTGTTTTTTCATTGGGGATGATCTTGTGAGTTTTTTGATGGTGGAAGTAAAAGCCTAATGCTACTCAGATGGTTTCTTAATGATCTTTTATATAGATAACTGTTGCTGTTTCAGAAACCTGGAGTCCAAATTTTCAACGATCCTTCAAGAAACAACTTGCAATCATCCAACAGTAAATGAGTGGGTTTCGCTAGTGAAATTATCGTTTTCAGTTATGACGGATACATGTATCATGCCACCAGTAAAAAAATGAAGAACAGTAAGTTCTTCACATAATTTTTATTGGTACTTTGGCATCATTCAATAAACAAATTAAGGTTTCATATGATTTTGCCAAACAAAATTACACAGGAAAGGGTCTCGAAACGGACGAATCAGAAGCCTTGCTGCATAAGATTACAATGCATTATGCTACCACTACTAACTAGGGGTCCAGGGCACAAAAAGTGAGCTAAGGCCCCCCAAATTCATTCTTGATCTAAATGACCCAAAGTTATCATTTGCAGTCCAGCTCAGCACCACGTAACCTTTACATACTCCACGTCAGATGCCAGGTTAATGGGTCCTCCATTTTGCGTTGCTTCTAGAGTTTTAATTTTCTCCGATTTCACGTCTAATCATTAGTTTTTTTTTCCCTTCTTTGGCTTTTTAGAGTGGAACAATGAACTTATACGTAATCAATGGCAAAAGCCAGCATTTGTGTCTCATCCTCGTTAACCTTCTTTTGTAAATAAATGGCTGTTGGGCGCTGGCACCTTAAGATCAAAACACAACAAAACTTTCACTTTAATTTGACAAACAAGAAGAGCACGACCATAGGAAGGAAAGTAAGGAAGGAAATGCACAAAACATGGATAAAAAACGACACGAACTCTACGAGGCTCCAGTCCCATCAAAATTGACCACTTAAATTAATCAATTCGAAAGAAAGTGATACTCCCTTCATCAATTAACAAAAATTAAAACACGTGGCCAAAGATTGTTTTGGTTTCGTTCCTAGAATACCACTACCAATATGGAGAGTGGAGAGGACCGTTGGTGGGTTTACTGCATCATCTTCCCTACCCTGCGTGGTTCCTTGCCATCTGTTTTTTAGATCGACGGAGTAGGACGGATGGGAAGCATTTTTAAGGTAAAACAGGTACAGCATACAATGAATAATAGGGTTAATAGCTAAATATTTCTTTATATTATATAATATGATAATTGTTTAATTTATTTTTAAACTTTTAACTAAGTTAATTTTTATTTTTAAATATATGTTAACTTTTTAATCTATTTTTTAAAATAAAAATTTCAAATCAAACCACCATGATTAGTAGTGTTATTTGTAGATAACTATTTTTAATATTTAAAATATTTTTTGTAAGCCAAATAAACAAAAAGCTATCATGATTGATTAAAAACTTAACATATATTAATGATAAATTTGATTCAATTAAAAATATAACGATAGATTAAAGAATTATATATATATATAGTAATAATAATAATAATAATTTTGATTGGATTGTCCCCTTGGAATGACAGGTGATCGTTTTTACAAGAGAAAGATTGTAAGATAAAATATAGCGAGTTCTTAAATTTTGTATCTAATTTACTAGTTTATTATTTTTTTTTAATGGAGTTATTGTCGTTATACTCGAAACCTTGATTTGCAGTTTTTTTTCATTAGGCTATATAGTTTCTTAATTCTACTTTAAGAAAATAACTTATGTTAATAATATTTTTTTCGCTTTTAAAGACTTCCTCCAATACTGAGGAAATAAGTTTGATTTCTGAATTATTAATTAATCACTTTTTTATTAATAGCCTATTTAGAAGGAAGTATTTTTAAAAACTTACCGACATTAAAAAAAATTGTTGGTATTTTCGTTTTCGTCCAAAAGTATTCCTTCTATTGCTAGTTACCCCCTTTGTTTGCTTCGTTTCACTCTAGTGCATTGCCTTTTGTTTATTTTTAAGTTGCTACTTCCTTCAACAATTTTAAAACAATCTATAGTTTAATTATCAAGAATAAAGATTACAAAATTATTAATTTTAACGTAAATTTATATGCATACTCTATATATATTCAAATCTTGAGATGAGAGTATGTATGAACATTAGAGTGGATTAATTATAGTATAATACAAAGTGAAGGTATGTTTTTGTTAAAGTTTTTCATCAAGGAAAATAAAAATAAAATAAAATCTGGGTGGGTGCAATTGCCAAATCGGACTTTTAGCCTGTAGTATATATTAGAATCAATACATCATACTTTTTTGTAATAACACCACGTACGTTGCATTATATTACAAAACCTTTTACTGGATATACCACCGCCACCATCATCAGCATGATATATATATTTTTACGGTGGTATTTTTGGATAGTTTCCATGGATTGGATTTAAATACGAGGGAGTCATGCTTGATCATAATCATGATTATTGTGAGCTAAATTATAGAAATGAAATCAATGAAAGAATTTTATTTTTTATTTTTTTAAAAAATAAATAAAATTAAGGGGCAAAACAACGAAGGGATAACTATTCTCATGACCTCGTGAAAGATAACGACAGCATCTGCTAATAATTGCAGTCAAGGATTGGCAGGCAGTAGGAGCAGGTACAAGCACGAAAGTCATCAGCCATCTCACGACCCAAGCCTGTCACCCGCGACAACCAGCCGCCATATTCCACAATAAACCCCAAAATTCCCTTCCTCTCTGTCCCCCACAGCAACCATGAACAACCAAGAACCATCACCACCACAAACACCCACCCTCCGCCGGAGAAACTCGATATCCACGCCAGTAGCTATCCCCTCCAAGCTCTCCTTCCACACTTCCAGCCTCCCTCCATCACACTTAAACGGCACCCTTCCTTCTCCCCTTGACATCTCCCTCCTTTCTGTCAAATCATCTTTATCCTACACTTCTCTTAAAGACCTTCTCCCTTCCGCCACCGTTAACTCCCCAACAGCCGCCGCTTCCACCACCACTTCCGCCTATGAAATTTCTATCCGCAACCGTCTTGTCAAGCAAGCTGCCTGGGCTTACCTCCAGCCAATGTCTTCATCACCTGATTCCTCTGGCACCCACTCCCTCCACAGCCTCTGGGTTTGGTTCTTCACCAAGAATCCATTCACTTCTTGTTTTCGGTTCATTACCGTTCATGTTATTCCGAGTATAACAAGTGCTTTTGATCGGATCCTCCATGTCATTCGAGTCCACTTCAACAGATAGCTGTAACTCAGTGTCAATTTCAATGTGTATCTGACTCAGCTCGAGTCAACTTGTAAAACCAGGAATAATTTAGAAAACAAAGAAAGAAAAAATCATGTACAAGAAAAAGAGAGTGATTGGGATTCAATTTGGAAATGAAGAAAAGAATGACTGAAGTTTCTTGTTGTTGTTTTTTTTTTTTTTTTGGGGTGGGGTTTGATCTTCTGTACAGTTTTTCTTCTGTTACAAATTTATTTTTTCAGTGTTGAATTGGTTTTGATCTTCGTAGCCTCATACGAAATTGCTGGAGCTTTCCATTGGCATTAGAATCAAGGCTAGTTGAGTTGTCTGTGTACATTGCGGTAACAGATTCTGTTTCCTCGTTGAGGTGGGCCTGTCCTTGTTTGGATTTTGGTGACCCTGCAACTGCTCGATTGATGGTGCTGCTACCGGGCGGTGGCGGTGGTCTTGGCGGCCCCTTGGGGTTCCTGCTTGTATGGTTGTTCAACGAGGGCAACTCATTTGGAGGAGGTACTGGCATTGGGGGGCACTAGGTTCATAGCCATTGCTCTTCTGCAAGGTTGGTTAGAGAAATCACAATTGGTACTAATTAATCTAGGTAAGTGTTTTTATGTATGCTAAGAGCTGTGATTATATATATCATCTAAGAAACCAAAGTTTTGAATTTGTTTATTACTGAATACAGAATTGCCAACCCAAATTGTCAGTTAGCTCGATATACAATTACACTGTTGATTCCGAAGTTTAATCCAATTCACTGGCTCTAAAGCCTGTAGTGTTTTTAATAACAGATGTTTCTTCCGGAGAATTTGACTAGTCCATTACAAAGCTATAGCCTATAGGGATGATTGTCTACTGTTGGATCAGTAACAATAGTTTGTGGTGGTAGCTTGAATTTAGGCATAAATACTTTCAGGTTTGGAGAGTGATAAGTCATATCAAGTGTTTTACAAGCTAGGTATCCATTGAAGAAAAAGAGTGAAATTTGTTGGATGCAAGCAATAAAGAATATCATCAGGGCAGGGCAAGAAGGAACAACAAATGCAACTAGTATAATTGGCCAAGGAGTATTTACAAGAACCAAGGTTTCCTTGTCCAACATGGCAAGTTCTATTTTGCTTGTGGAAGTGAAATTTGTGGCTCCTAGCTAGTTTGTTGTGGAAGAAATATCTACCTCCGTATTGTTGCCTGGGAACTTCCCTGACTGACTCGCCAAGTATTGCAGAGCTTCGAAGAATTTAGTCTGCCCCAATTCTGTACAGTTATGCCAGTAGTAGATGGCAAAGTCCCAGGCTCTACCTCTCATCTCGTATAACTTCCTTTCGATATCCGTTTCATGCCTTGTTACAAAAGGCCTCAACATGGCGTCGTAGATATAGCCAGTTCCCTGAATTGAGCAAAAGGTTAACGTTATAATTTGCTGAACTTGGTGAACAAAATTCCTCCCCCAGTTTCTTTGAAATCTGCCGCTCTCTTTACCTTTGTTTTTGGATACCATAAGTAGATAAAAAATGCCAGCTTCACCTCACCATACATTGGCAACCTTCAACATAAAATGAGGATAAAATTAAACCCCACAGAACAGGTGCCATGAAATAAGAATAAAATCAAACACCACAAAATAGGTGCTTCTGGGCAGGCGCATGAAAATTGCAGTACTCTGCTTACCATGAAAGAAACGTGTCCCCAATCCTCTCACAAACCGTCATAAGTGCTATTATGATCCTGCGAAGTTTAATGAGGAATACACTTATAATTCAAGGGCTGCAGAGCATAAAGAAAAAAGAAAATTCATGTACAAAGAAGGCTAACGGAAAACCCTTGTAATTTAAGCAGTGATGCTTTATGAGGTGTTACTATTGCTTTTAGAAAGTTACACCTGAATGGAGTAGGAAATAGGGAACCCAACTCATGATCCCCGTGACTTCCATGTAAAGATTTGGTTCCCCTCCATTCTAACTCAAAATCCCCCCTTTTCTTTCCCAATTTGCAAGATTAAGCATCAATAGCACTTTTATACTGGTCATTTTCTTACCCCCTTTCTGAAACAGAATGGATTCACCTCCTTATTGCGAAAGAACATCAAACTAAATTTGTTCAGGAGACCTTGAACAGAATCAATTTCAACATACAAAAGAAGACCAAGTCTGCTGGCTTGAATGAAAAAATGGGGACTTACCAATATTGACACCAGAATCTAATTTCTTCAATATCCACCTTGTTCTTCTCCACAGATTTGAAACATTCAAATGCAGGGTATGCATACCCAAAAAGTAACCTGGCGTTAACAAAAATAGATAAAACAATATTCAATTTCAACAAGCATCATTCAAAAAAGAGAAAAGAGAATTATAGATAAAGTATATGCAGAGAATCATAATGAAACAACAGAAACATACATAACAAAGGAAGAAAAAGGAAAAAAAAAAAAAAAAAGAGAGAAGGAATATTGTTTAATAACATACACAAGACATCTGGTGATGAAATCTCCTAACATCCTTAATTCCTCCAAAATTCCTGAAACACCATGAAATAAAAATCTCCTCATTCAATCAAAATATGGAACACTAAAAAAAAAAAAAAAATGGTAAACCAAAAGACAAAAGTTGACATCCAAAGAAGAAGAAGATAAAGCACCTGTAAATAAATGAAACCAAAAGAAGAAAATACCGGCACCAATGAACTTGTAATGATCTGTTGAGTAAAGAATCAAAATCTTGAAGAAACTTTCACGTGAAGAATTTTTCTTCAAACTCTGCATTCAAAACATATATATATATAAAGATAAATCAACAAAACATGGGTTTAGCATAGTGATCATAGATTCTTTAGAAGAGAAATGGGGTTTAAACCTTTTGAGAGAGGGATCTCTGGTTCTGCGAATAATGGCAAGAAAATCCACAGAGAAACGTGAGAGCAGAGGACAGACTTAGTTCTTAATTTTATAAAACACAGAATTAATGTATTTGTCTGTCTATCTATATATTTATATAGGCAAAAAGGGCAGCAGTCCTGTAGTTAATTAAAGAAGAGAATAGCGACTGGAAAAAGAGAAAAAAATTGAGCAGGGGGGGGGACGAGATTTCTTGCAATGGACGCCTCTCTAATATTTTTTACACGCAATTTTTTAAGTGGAGGGAAAGAGGGGATTTTTTGGGATTCTGCCAATAGATTCACCGTTTGGCAGTTAAAGTTTTCTGTTTTCTTAGGGTGTTTCTGTCATTTTGTCGGCGGTTTTGGTAAGGTCCAATCGAGGGCAGCCTCTCCTAATTTCTTTTCTTAGCCATATAAAAAAATTCCAACCTTTCTCCATGATTGGTTAATTGCATGCGTGGTTAATTATAGGCAAAGTTAGATGTGCATATTGTTTTAATTAATGCTTTGATATCATTATTCTTCAGGTCTTGATTTCGAAAGAAACATTAATTTAATTTAGTCAATTTTGCAAATTATACCAGCAAATAACATACCATAACGCTATATATATATATATATATATATGTATCCCTCAATCTCATTTTCAGATAAACCCCAAATGATAAATACGATAGACGTACGATTAGTTGTTAGATTTATCTACTTTATTTAGACGTCGCAAATTATCTGGTATAGTGTAATATAATTACCGCTATAAAATCAACGGTATATGGTATAATTTTGGAACTTGGAATTTAGTATTCAAACCGCCTTACAGATTTCTTGGCAATAAAGCCAAGCAACACAGAAACTGCATGAATTAATAGCCATTTTTGAGACATTGACTTTGTAAACATGAGAAACTTAACTGAGGTCCCTAGCCGTCTGCCCATACGGTTGACAAGTAAAGAAGAAAGAAAATACAAGGAAATTTCTTCATATATTTCTGTGTCGTAAAATAAGACTCAGTCACTTCATTATATTAATTATACGACCTTATCAAATATAAAAAAGACCAGGAGTCTCAAGTTAGGGCATCTATGGTAATAACTCAAACTTTGACCACAACGAAAAGGTCATGTTCCCTTCCTTTTTCTTTTTCTTTTTCTGTCGGACCCATTTGATATTTTAGAAGCTTCAAATAGTTTAATTTAATTAAGGGTTGATTCGACAATCAGCATTTCGTTAGGACAGTCTTTTTCAATCAAGTTACCAACGATCGGTACCTAAACCAAAACTTAATGTGTCAGGAAACACGTCAGTTGAAAATGGGTTAGAATTCCATGGGGCATGGAGAGCCAATCAAAAGAAGAACCTTCTTCCATCTTCTTATTGCTTTCAATTGATTTCGAGGTCAAAGTATGATCCAGTCTTAGTTTTTTTTTTCGATCGTAAGATCCACTAATTTATAATTCCAGAAAAAAAGACCATGGGAAAAAAAAAGATTGATAAAAATACAATTGTTAGTTGCTTAATTTGAATGATCTGCATCCTTTCAAGCAATGTTCATAAGTTTAGTTGATTGGGTTTTCTTTGCTCTTTCCGCCCCAATCGGACAACCAAACAAGTTGGTGGGCCCTTTCCATGAGGCAAATGCTTATTATATAAATTAGTTTATCTTCAATCTACTATTTACCCATATCTTTGGGAGTATATGTTAGGATGCTCAATCAACGCTACAAAATATATCAAATAAAGTTGTTATAGTTGGGTCAACATTTTTAACCAACTAAACGGCTTCTAATGATAACAAAATAGATAAAATACGTTTTGAAATGAATCCACATGCCAGTCAACGTATTGACAATCTTACTACTCACTAAAAAGGATTTTAGAAAATACGATGAAGTTCTTTTTTTCATTTTTTATTTAGGATTAAAAACAAAAAAACCCACCCTACTCAGGTCATGATGTGCGTAGCGTCTATGAGTTTAGTTGGGGTAGTTAAGTTTGGTATTTGACTAGTACCTCTGAATCATCCACACTGGGAATCACATCCATGACTATATATTTTTAACTCCTTAATTTTGATTTTTTTAATCTTTTTTCTTATAAAATAAATATTTTATAAATTATAAAAAATATTTTATAAATATTTTTAACTCCATTAATATTGAATTTTTTTAAATTTTTTTATAAAATATTATAAACATTTTAAAAAAATATATTTTTTATAATTTATAATTTGTAAAATTAGAGGGATCAACACTTAATTATACCCATTTTAATTTATAAAATATTATAATTTATATTATAAATATTTTAATACTCATTGAATATATAAACATTTTATAAAAAAAAATTATAAAAAACAATTACATAATTTCAAACCTTTAAAAAATATTTTATAAATTAAAATGAACATAATTAAGGGTTAACCCCTTGATCTTATAAATTATAATTTTTTTTTACAAAATGTTTATAATATTTTATAAAAAATATTTAAAAAAGTTCAAAATTAGGAGAGTTAAAAGTATTTATAAAATATTTATAATATTTTATAAAAAAGTTAAAAAAAAATAAAGATTAAGGAGGTTAAAAATATTTCTTTAAAAAAAAAACATAATTAACAACGAAATGTCAAAACGATGTCGTTTTATTATTTTCAATAACAGTTAGTCCAATTGACTCGTTACATATAACAACAATTAGAGAAATTGAATTAATTTTATCCAAAAATCAATAATTTGAGATTTAAATTATGTAATTTGATACTAGAAATCTAAAATGATCAAATCCTAATAAAAGAGAGCAAATTTTGCTATTAAACTGATAAATAATTCTTCAACCTTAAACCGATAAAAGTTATTCCATTGTTAATAGTTTAAAATCAATGTGTTTGCTTAGCCTATCAAATTAATATCGAAACTTGCTTTAAAAAAATAAAAATAAAATAAAATAAATCAAATCAGGCCAAATCATTATTGAAGAATCAGAATGATTGATTATTGAGTTAGCTTATTAATCGTTAAGACAACCCTATATTATTTATTTATTTTTCAGCAAAACAATAATAATAAAAAACCACTATTTTTAATCTTTGACACGATCGCAATCAGATCATTCGAGTCGAAGGAGTTTTGATTGGGTCAATAGTCTAGATAGCCTAATTAGAAATCCGGTTTGATCTGAGCTCCGAATGAATCTGTCAACTATAAACCTGTGTAGCCGATTTAAATCTTTCGATGACTGGGGTAAATTTTTTGTCTCGAGGGTCTGGGACCTAAATTTCCACCCCTTCAAACTATTCTTAACCCCTTATCATGCTCTCATATTTAGGGATTGCTGTAAGTCCTGTCTAGCATTAAACCCATCATCTAAAACGTGACTGAGTCTAACCCATTCTTTCCACTTGTAGGATTTTGCAGGTCAACCAAACACTCATACACGTCCTACCTACCAGACTAGGGTTAGACTACCCCTCCAGCATACTGTCCTTTGATCTGTACAACGTTAAGATGATTGGATTATCAGACCTCAATCAACGCTCATTTTATTTAATTAAACAAATAAATGAGTAACGATCAACCTGTCCATTTTTCTTTCACCAAAACTATCCCTTTTCCTGAGATTTGATTCAAGTGTTTTGGAACGAGGGTAAAAGTCGTAATTTGAATCAACCCTGTCTTCGTCCTGGCCTGCCACTCGTCTCCCACTCTGTTTTCACTTTCTTTCTCTTTCTATTTTGTAATCTACACTCTAGCGTGGTTAAGGCAGCAAATGAATCAGAAATTACTACTTTGATAATTGCAATGACTGTGTAATGTTAGTGATGGAGCTTTGGAGGAAGGAAAGAAAATTCTTTTTATAATTCTTTGTCAAATCTTATCAGCATTAAGCAAGAAACCAAGCTTCAGCCCTTTTTTTTTTATTTAGAAGGTAACCTATCCGTGGAATCTATTCTGCTCCTCCGCTTACTTTCCCAATAATTTCTCGATTTCTTCAATGACTTAAGTTAGAGATTTCTTCGGGCAATGTACCTATAATTGAACGGAGCATGAAAGTGAACAGAAAAGTTTGAAGAATCGAAAGATGGTAAATTCAAATATTGTAAATGATCAGAATCACTGAGTTGACTCAGTCTTTTAACTCGAGAGTCTATTGCCTGATGACAACCGCCTAATCGTGGCCGAACATCTTTGAGTTGGATCCTGTCGATTGAAATTTGAAAGTGGAGGGGGAGAGAAATGAGCAGCTAAAGAAAAAATAAAAATAGTAAAATTACTACTTTATCCTCCTTCTGAAAGCATTGAACGAAAGGAAAGAAAAATGATTTTGGTAAAACATGGACGGGTTGATAACGTGCCCCCAATGTTTAAATTAAAAAAATAAATTAGTTAGATAAAATAAAAATAAGCGAAGTAAAATAAATGATTTTCCGCCTTCAAGGTTCTTCCTATTCCCATGCTCCTCCTTCGTCTCTCTCCCTGTTCTTCGCTTCCACCAGGTATCCATCAATTACAATCTCTATTAGTATTTTTCTCTAAAAAGTTAGTTACTGGGTAATATTTATATGTGAAGCTTCAGGTTAAGGTGTAGATCATCAAACTGTAGAAGCAGAAGCAGAGGCAGAGGCAGAGGCAGAGACAGAGATATCATGAGCTGTCAAAATTTGTTTTTCAATCTCAAAAAGCTTGCTACTTTACGACTCTCCAAAATTTCCGGGTATTTACATTTCCTACTAACTCCATATTCTTTTGTTTTCGGTATTCAATCATGCATTAGTGGGCTTTTTTTTTTTTTTTTTTTTTTGTTTCTGTGATCTTCAGTCACACAACTGAACTGTTAGAGATTCAGTCTGATAAACCCACATTTCATGTTCTCTTTATCCCCGGAAACCCAGGTTAGTCTTTCCTCTTTTTTTTTTTTTTTTTTTAAGTGCCTGTCGATGCGTGTTACAGTAGTAGTAATGGAGTGTTTGGTTTCTGAATTATGAGAATTTGAACTTCTTTTGGTTGTTACAAAATGCAGGTGTTGTTTCATATTATAAGGATTTTTTGGAATCCCTGTATGAGTTGCTTGGAGGAAGTGCTTCTGTTACAGGCATGTCTCATTTTTTAAAACAATGCTTCTTTTTGTTTTTGAGATATTTTTACTTTGATTGATAGTATTTTTGTGCTCATTAACAGCTATTGGCCACATATCTCACACTGAAAAGGTAATTGCATTTTTCTGTTTATGTTTTTCCATTTTACTGACTGGTGGAGAGTTATAACTCTTACATGCTAATCTTAGAAATGGGAGCGTGGGAAGTTGTTCTCCTTACAAGAACAAATTGATCACAAGGTATCGCCCTTCTTACTTTATTGGCTTTCAGCAAACTATTGGCCTGGTGAATAATGTTGAGTAATCTTTTACAATTTGGCAATATGATTTCTGATTGGTGAACCTGTGTCTCACAAGGATAAAGAAGCTGGGTGAATTGGCTGTGTGAATCTTATGCAACCTTGTTGATAAATCTGCTTGAGCTTTAGAATGCATTGGTGACGGAACTCAGGATCTGAATTTGGAATTCCATCTTAGTGAAAAATTTCCCATCTTTTCCTTTAGATGCAAACTCCTAACCTCCAGCTCAATAGTTGTGATCTTAATTACCTTCTGAAGAACTCTAATGCTTTCCCCAACTGACCCTTTCCCATATGATATACTCCCTTTTAGTTTATGCTTGGTGAAAACGAATTTATTTGTCAATTATAGCATATAAATTATAATCTCTATTTGATCTTGTCATTGTGCAGGTTGATTTCATTAAGCAGGAACTGCAAAATAATGAACTTCCCGTAGTACTGGTAGGGGCATTTTCTCTTTATGATTTGTATAATATTTTCTGTACGAATTCAATCCCTTCGGTTCCTTTCTATTCCAAAAAGATGAAAGTACCATCAAATGCTTGATCAAGATCACATTATATTGGATCAAAATGTATTCACTGCCACACGTACAGTTCTAAAATGGAAGAAACAACTAAGTTTTTGATAAATTTTCTAAACCAAAGTTCTTAGGAACTCAAATTTAATTTCTCTCTGAAGGTTGGGCACTCTATTGGTTCTTACATATCACTTGAAGTACTAAGGAGGTCTCTGGAGAAGGTGATGACTGTTTACCGTGAATTTTCCAGTTTCAGTTTGTGTCTTGATTTCTCATGGTATTCTGAATTACGAAACCTACTCTTGACATTTAACTCTGGCTTTACAGGTGTCATATGTAATAGGACTATACCCTTTTTTAATGTTGAATCCACTATCAAAGCAACAGTCTAATATTGAGAATCTCGCAGAGTAAGCTCTCTTTCTAGTTTGAGTAACATCCTCTCTTATGGAAGCCTATGGCCCTTTGTTCAAGTTGATGATAAATGCATGGACATTCCAGTGGGCAAACTGATTGGAACTGTTGACTGTGAATTCATGAACCATTAAACGAGTTGTTGAATGTCCTCAACAGTAGTTGCCTGTTTGATGAATATGTACTAGGGATCTCTTGATAGAAATCTTGTTGGGACATAAGGAAATTATAAGTTAACTAATCCAGTCTAACCAGTAGTGGTAGAGATTAGCTTTTAGCATGATGTGTTGGTCTCAACCCCTGGTTATTTATGTTTAAATTCATGCTCTGGTTTCTAGCAATGAAGCATTGAAGCACGAGGATTTTCTGACTGAAATTTGTGAGTTTCAGGTCCTCCATTTTGTCTGCTTTACTTAGTTTCGGTATAGCATGCTTGGGATTGCTACCTCAGTGTGCTTTAAAGTTGATTCTGTCAAAATCTATTGGGAGTTCAATGTCTGATACTGCCATTGATGCTACTTGTAGTCATTTGCTGCAGGTATGGTCATATTCTTTATATGAGATTAAAGTGTGGGCCTCGTGACTTGCAAACATATTTCCAACAAGTTTTAAACCAGTCGCTTCTCTTTTTCTATGGTTCTACTAACAGTTGCTTCTCTAAATCATATATTGCAGCATTCATTTTCCTTGTACTTAATTTTAAAAAACAAATGTTAGGTATCTGCATGTTCTGAGATTATTAATCTATTTTCATTTGATGTTTCATTTGTTCACAGTACCATACCATCCGAAACGTGCTTTACATGGCATTGACGGAATTCAGAAAGGTAATTTTGCTTGCTTACAAGATTAATGACGCAACATATTGGATTATTGGGTCAAATTATATTGAAATCTTCTCAAAATGTTCTTGAAATGTTGACATTTCAGAACATCTTGTTGCGTGGTGTTTGTTGTACTATAACAAAGAATGCCATTTCGTCTTGTTGGGACACTCATTTGAAATCCTCTTTTTCTTCAGAAAGCCTTGTAAACATCTGATCCGTACAGTTACTTTGCTTATTCTGCAAAAATATAGTTTATTTGTACTTGAATTTTTATTTTTTTTCCTGAAATTTTCACTGAAGCCTTAGCTTAACATTTTGTTCATCCACTTGCATTTTATTTTACATTCAAGGGGAGCACCCCTCATATTTCATTAAAGTACATTTGCAACCTAGGGTTAATCATTGTTCTTTTAATATTAGCTTTCTGAAACACCAGACTGGGCTTTCATGAGAGAGAATCAAGAGAAAGTTGCTTTCTTATTTGGTGTTGATGATCACTGGGGTCCGTTGCAAATGTTTGAAGAGGTGAGTGATGGATGAGTTCATGATTTCTAGTTCATGGGTTGTTGTATGCTCGTATCGCTCTTGAAAAGCTGCATTGGAATGTTGTGTATGTGCACACATGGCCTGCCTGTTTAGCTCATGTGGAGCATGTTAAGTTTTTATGGTGGAGCCCTTGCGTATTTGACCCTTAGGATGCTACCTCTTTCTTCTTTCCTTCTTCATGTTTGGAACAATTGAGTAGGTATATCTAAGAACAATAACAATTTGATTCGTATTATGTGGCATGAACACTAAATACGGTGAGCTAAAGAAGCTATAAATTCTATTTTCAAATCAGAGGAGGGTTATAGCAGAACATAAACAAATTAGAGAGGACTTCATAAGTCTGTTCTGAAACATCACAATAGAGTATCTTACAGAATTTTAAGGATTATAAAGCAGTATATGGACAACAGGAGGTTCTCCAGTTATCATGCCAATTTCAATAGTTGTTGATGTCATCTGACCTCTACTATGTTGGGCATCTTCCAATTAACTCAAATTGAAGTAACTGAATGTTCTAAAAGACCTGTGTGATTCTTTATTTCGCTCTGAAGGTTTTATGAGATAAGTGGAAAATAGATCTCAATGGAAGTTAGTTTCATATGAGAACTGATGATTACTTGCAGATTGGATAACATTGATACAAGCCAGTTTAATTAGTTTTATTAGTTTTGCATGAAGCAAACATACATTAATGAGAAAAAAATGGTGTGGCAGATATATATTATGTGGGAATGGTGATTCCCAATTTGTGGCAATACTGAATCCTACGGAAGGATCGAATAACGATTGCAAAATAGGGAACAACTCTCATGCCATATTAATTGATACATGCCAGTTTAATTAGTCTGCTTCTTGATGTTTACCACTCTTTCTATCAACTTGCTTTAAGAAGCTGAGCTTGTCCTGCAACTTGTCAAGCCACACCATTTTTGCCTTCGTTTTAGCATCCTTCAATTTCTCTTTCCAGGCTAACCCACTTTGATGCTCACAGATTTCAAAGCAGGTCCCTGGTATTGCTCTATCGATTGAAAGGGAAGGCCATACTCATAGTTTCAGTTGCACCGAGGCTGGCTCAGTATGGGTTGCCCAGCATGTAGCAAGCTTGATTGAGAAGCAATTATCAAGCTGAAGTCAAAAAGATTATTTCAAAATAAGCTGATATCCCTGAAGGATTGTTGTTCTGAAACTTGCGTTGAGTTGTTGAAAGATGACTTCATTCCCATATTATCAATGACTCGTCATTAAGGTGAGTTTAACAGTGATCTCCATTTTCTTGAAAAAAATCGTCCATTCCACTGCTATGAAAGCTTGAGATTCAACTTCAGTGGTGACACAGAGAAAATTGTGATGCATAAATAGTGTTAGCATTAGTGCACCTTTGTGCTGCTTATGGTTCCGTATCTTCTTTTGTAAGTATCTAAGCTAAGTTAGACACCCTACGAATTTGCTGCTTGGCATAACAGATGAAGTCTTACATATTCCAACTAGCAATTGCATGAGAACCTAACGTTTTGACCGGTGTCGTGTTATCTTTTTGGGGTCGACTTCTCTCTACTCTTTTTTCCCATCATTCCTCCCGAAGAGAAGCAAAGTTCTGTCTACATTTTTCAGAAATAAACCAATTGAAGGAGTGTGACATTAGTTGACGGTCGCTTACCAAAACAAACCTCGCCAATTTTGGAATTCTTTCATCCTCTATTATTCCCCTTTAAGATAAGTGAATGGGTAAGATCTTAGTAGTCAATTTTCACTCAATTAAACGCTAAAGTTAAGATGTTTTCTTTTTTGCCCTTATAGGTTCATCAATGTTCCACTTCTATCCCTACTATTTGTAATTTCTCAATGTTACCCTTATAATTTCTAAAGTTCTGATATTACCCCTATCCATTAAATTGCCTACTTTTTTTTTTTTTTTTGAGTTTTATTAGGTTTTAAAGTGTCTTTCTGAATATTATAATACTTGTGAGGATTTAGGAGGTAAAAAAAGAGAGAAAACAATAAAAACTAAAATTTATACTAAAAAAAATGAAGAAAAGTGAGTTATTTAGCAGTGAAGAGCACAATTGAAATTTTTTGAAACTATAGAAGTAATATTGGAAAATTTTGAACTATATGTATAGAAGTAAAATGTTGATGAATCTAAAAGGGCAAAAACATAGTTTACCCCCAAAAAAAGAAAATTGTGAGTGTTGACTTCTTTTGTGACTTGGAGGATATCATAAACATAAACAAGAAGATAAGAGATTTTTTTCCCCCTAACATGAGGAAGCAAATATTAAACAAGTGACGTCTCTTGCGCAAAACATATTCTTAACAGTTGAGCCTAGTCATCAACAATTTGGGTTTCGTACAGCAGAGGCCTGTGTTGGGTACGGATTGGCTTCTAGACTGTTTTCACCTTGGACCAAGCCCCAAGTTTTAGGCTTTTTCCATTTCTCCAGAGTCGAGAAGTAAAAGCCTAAAACTTGCCCACCTAGAGATTTGGGTCTTGGACTCTTGTCCATCTAGTCGTAATTCAATCCTAGAAAACATTTAACTCACTTCCCAAAACAAAGTTTTTTTTTTCGCAAAGGCACACATTAATATTAATATTAGACGAATATTTAAGTCCACATAAGCATAGAAAAAAATTCGAATGCTTTTTATATACAGAATAAAAAAATAAATCATTGCTTTAGCTGTGAATTAAAGACTTTTGAGGTAATTTTTTTTGATAAATATATTTATTATTATTATATATATTGAAAACGTAATGAGTGATTGGCAAGTTTTGAAAAATTTCCATATGAACAAGTATGTTTTACTAATTTGTTATGTGTATTGATGGTGTAATAAATTTTTTTATCAATTAAATCAATCATTACTTGCATATTGGATGGAAAATACATTGGTGTGTTTTTAGGGAAAAAAAATTACTTTATTTAATTTTCAACAAAAGAAAAAAAGAGAGTGAAAATTTCAATTAAGATTACTGTAAAAAAAACAAAATACCTAACATAGAAAGAGTAATTATGATAGTAGTTATTAATACATTGAATTAATTTTGTCATAAATTATTTAGTTATTGATAGTTAGTAGTTACAGATTTTTAAAGTCAAGAGTGGCCACGGTCGGTATGCCTACAGGTGAAAATAATTTAAAAAGGCCAACTCCGTGTAGCTTCATTCACTTGTCCCGTCCACATTATTTTTTGAATTTTTTTATTTAATTAAAATCTCCTCATTTTTATAAATTTATTAATTCAACCTTTTCATTATATATATATATATATAAACATATAGCATAATGGATCCAACCATCGCAAGTTTGTGAAACTAACCGTTAACATATAAGAGTGCCGTGAAAAGACAAAAAAGCCCTCACCCATATTATTAAGTCTTAAAATCAGTGTACTCTTCGCCATTCTCCTGTTCTTCAGTTGAGAAATTGCAATTCTTAAATCCCAAAACCTAAAAAGTCCCTAAGTCACTAAATTCTTATTATCCCAAACCCAAATCATGTTTCTTTTCAACCCGTTTTCTCTATTTTCTCTGTATTGGAAGAAAATCTAAATCCCAAAATCTGAAAATCTTTAATTTCTACATTGTTCGGACCCAAGGGTATTGATTACAGTTGAGAAGTTCAACTTGAGGTTGTTTAAGTCGATTGTATTTTTGGATTATCAAAATCCAGTTAATGGATCGAAACAGGATGAGTGTGATGTGTCATAGAGGTTTAGGAATAGGAAAGAGAAGTCATCGAGGAAGTATATATAGGGATTTTAGGAGGTTTAAGTTCGTAATTGAAGAGAGTCATTCTTACAAAATTGTGCATGCTGGTGGCTGGCATTCTGTTATTAATGCCAGGAGGCTGAGGATTAGAACTGCTCCTGACCATCAAACTGCCTCTATATGATTGTGCTCTTATCTTTCTTTAGTTGCATTGGTTTCATCTTATGAGTCACAACCTTCTTAACCGGAACTTTCTTCTTATGAGCGTGATCCCATTTCCTTCCTGATCCTTCTTGAGGAAAGATAACTACCAATCCTTCCCACCCAGATTATAACTACCTGCTAAGCATATACTCAAGTCCATGACAAATGTCCCGTTCAAATACGTAGCCTCCACCAACCCGCACAAGAAACTCCACATGTAATGATTCATTCTCGTACAACATTCCCCTCCTCTCAAATAATACAACTACTTCTCCTTTTTAAAGTTCGTTTCTGATATGTTGAAACATCAACTGATGCGCTCGTTTCAAAGCTTCAAGAGATGATTCAGCTTTGGAAGAATTTGTGTATAGCAACCAATGAACAATTATACAATTACTTTGATAAATTGAGGTCTCATTTCAAGGTGCATTTACTTGATGATTAGGAGATAGACTATTTTGGTTCATAACGAAGAAGAGAGAGACGGGGTAGCAGAGAGAGAACGAACGGCAATGTTTTTGACAAATATGACTTGGGTTGCTAATAATGGTGTGGCGGCAGTTATGTCTTTTGATCTTTTAAATTTTAGTTTTTTTTTCCCAGGACTGAAACCAATAAGACATGAGACTTTACCATGCCATGTGTTTTTTTTATTAGTTATCGTTATTTCTAAAATATATTATCATATAAATAGTTGATAGAATATCTGAATCAATAAATTTATAAAAATAAAAATTTTGATTAAGCTTTAAAAAAAATAATAGAAGTTCTATTAAAAAAATTCTAGCGGTACAAGTAACAAATCAGGGGTAAACCGTTTGATCCACTGATTCACATTGTTCCATGACAAGTACACAGACATGTAAGAATCCATTTTTCTGAATCATTCACCCATCCTTTTAGCTCTCTTTCTTTCCGTTTCCCTAAAGAGCAAGCAGCCAAGAAAGATGAGCCATCAACATTTCCTTTCTACAATAAAAAAGCGTGCCAACTTTCGACTGTGCAGGGTCTCCAGGTTTATAAACTCCTACAGTTCATTCCTTTCTTTCTTGTTTTTTCCTTTTCAAGTGATCGTTGGTACTTTAGTTTTTTTATTTTTTATTTTTTACTGTTTTCAGTCACACAACTGAATTACTAGAGATCGGAGCTGATGATCCAAAATTACATGTTCTCTTTATCCCTGGAAATCCCGGTTGGTACTCTCTCTCTCTCTCTGTTTTTGGGTCTGTTTAGAGCTAGTAAAATGGAGAGTAATTAGCATGATTACTAATTATTAATGTTGCAGGTATTATTGCTTTCTACAAGGACTTTTTGGAATCTCTGTATGAGCTGCTAGGAGGAATTGCTTCTATAACAGGCAATTAATTAATTCTCATTTCATACTTTGATATCATCTTTTGGTTCTTTACTAGTCATTTCTTTCTTCCCTTTAACTTTGAGCTACCACTTTTAACTCAATTGACTCGTTAACAGCCATTTCTCACCTATCTCAGACGAAAAGGGTACGTCAGTTCTCTTCAGCTTAAGATTTTGGGTTATGTTTTTGTAGCATTATTGAATACTATGATATTGCATTTTTTTTCTTAGAACTGGGAGAATGGAAGGTTGTTCTCCTTACAAGAACAGCTTGATCACAAGGTAACCCTTTCCCAGTTTTTGCTTTGTTTATCGAATTTGAGTGAATTGTTTAGCAGAATTTGTTTCTGGCTGATGGAGAACTGAGTTAGATCTGTTTTCCACTTGAGTTCCCTCTCATGATCATGGAATTGCGGACCCAAATTTTATCCAACTATTTTCCCACTTGTAATGGAAAATTTTAACTCCCGGATTTTACTTGACTGCTTTTGATATGTGTAAGGATTCTTTAAGCATTTCTTGAGTAAAAAATGAAAGAACAAAGCTCTGAAACTGTTTTTGTGAGGGCTAGTTTTCTCTTGAAGAATCCAATTTACTGTTGTAGTTTATTGCACATAATTATTCTCTCCATTTGATGTTGTGTTTTCACAGGTGGAATTCATCGGACAGGAACTGCAAAATGCTGAGGTTCCTATAATACTGGTAGGACTATTTTCTGAGGATATGATTTGTTTTACAATTTCAAAGTGATGCCAACCTATATTGTTTAGAAAACCGGACATAAAACTTCAATGTTTGTTTAAAATCAAATTAAATATCTTGGGTAAAATGTAGATTGTCCTGATATATATCACCCAGACTTAATTAAAGTATTGCTCAATTCATTATAATTGCCTCTCATGTTGAATGGATGGGTAAGGAAACGATGATTCCTATTTCAAATTATCATGTAGTAACAAGGCATCTTGTTTCCTTTTTTGATCATTTAACATTCTCAGGAAGTGCATCAACAAGTCCTTAGCTATTTTAGCTTATCAAATTGCTTTGCTATTGTCCATGATTCTGCAATCTGCATCATCCCAATAAATAAATCATGCCAGCTGATTTCTAGTTTTTGAACTGAAACTGTTGTAAATAATTTATCTCTATGAAGGTTGGCACTCTATCAACGGATATATAGCTATTGAAACCCTAAGGAGGTTTCAGGAGAAGGTGTTGACTGCTGTGTGCTAATATTGTAGTTATCTCTTTTGTGCTTTTGATTCAGAACAGCCTGCTCTCTGACATTTATTCCGGCTTTATAGGTGATATACTGTGTAGCGTTGTATCCTTTTTTAATGCTAAATAACCCGCAAACGAAGTTTCAAATTATTCTTGGGAAGATTTCAGAGTAAAGCTCTTCTCCATTTATTCTGAGTAACTCCACTTGTTTCCTGTTCTTGTATTGTGTGCACTTGGTCTTCTGTATACTAATATGCGTGTCTTGTAGTCCTTTGATTTCTTTTCTGTAATTTCCCTTGATGTCCTTAAAAAATATATGTTTTGTTCAAAGAATATCTCCTAGGTTTTTGTTGAAAGACATTTAGATTGGCACTTATTGGGTTGTGTTTCATGTGAGGTCTAATGTGCATGAAATGTTACCAGAGGGAAGCCAATGATGTAAATATTATTTAGTTTACTGTGTACATATTGAGAGAGAAGGGAAAGGGCATCAGCAGTAAATAACCTCCATTAACATGTTCCCTTAGGTTAGCACTTCAACCCTTGCTCAAACATTATAACCATCGCCGTTAACAAGGATCAAATATTACTCCTGTCCTGTAACATCAGCAGTGAATAACCTCTATTAGGTTAGCACTTCAACTCTTGCTCAAATATTATAGCCATCATGGTTAACAAGAATAAAATGTTACTCCAGTTACAGTTAATCCTGCGGCTTATAGCCTTAAGAAAGCTATATGCTTAATTTTGGTTAAATCAGAGTTTTACTGATCGCTTTTATTTCTTCATTTTCTCTTGGTCCAAAATCCAGATTGGTTTATCAAGTGGTTTTTTGAAATAGATATTTGTGCCCCTAGTTCTGCACAAGATGTATCATCAGTATATCACAGAGGCATATATATTCTGAAGGTTAACATTTGTGTGTTTCAGGTCCAGGATTCTCTCTGCCTCAGTTAGTTTCGTTCTAGCAACTTTGAGATTACGACCTAAGTGGGCTTTAAGGTTAATTGTTATAAAAATTATTGGAAGATCATGGTCTGCCACTGCTGTTGAGGCTGTTTGCAGTCATTTGCTGCAGGTACATTCTTATTTCTTGTACTTGGTAAAACGTACTTGGATAATGCTCCAAACTGAAAACTATTGCTTTGCCTTTTGCATGGTTAAATTACATACCAGTTCAATTGCATTCATTGCAGAGGACTGTCTATAATCACACACAGACACACAAATATATTCTGAACAGAAGTTTAAAACCAATGCTAAAACAAGTTAGGCATTCCATTCCTATAAGAAAAATTTGGATTTACTTCTATTCATGTTTTACTAATTTGCAGTACCACATTTTGCGGAATATACTCTTTATGACAATGACAGAATTCAAAGAGGTAATCTTGCTTAACTTGGGAGATTACCATTGTCGCATGCTATCAAATTTTAGGATTTCATAATATTCAATAATCTTCTTACATCATACAAAATGACTACTGAATAACATCACTGCCCATCACAGCATGCGGTTATGTTTTGTAATAACATAAATGATGCTAGTTTCCTTATCTGAAGGAGGTTGATTCCACAAAGCATTCTGCGCTCTCAGAAATTCTTGTAAATAGTTAATATATTCCAGTGGCAATCATGCAAAAGGCACTTTTATTTTCACTTTCCTTATTCACATTTCAGATTTATTCACCTTAAAGGATTCTACACACAGCCTAACACAGGTAGTACAGCACCCTTGTAACATTTTGTTACTGTTTGGATTTCAATTTAAAGAACATGCAAATTCAATTGAAAGGGTCCAATAAATACTGTTTAAAACTAAAAAAGAAGAGAGTTTCAAATTCCCCTGCTTATATGATACTGTTTTGAGTTGGCAATGCAGAATTGCGATTATTCTTCCATCAACTTCAGTGAGAGTGATGAGCACATTGGACTGCAAAAAATTCCACAACTTCCTCTCAACTGTCTCTTTTTTTATTTTTCCCCTTTTTTATTTTAGCTTTTATTGGCACCAGATTGGAAATTCATGAGAGAAAATCAAGATAAAATCGCTTTTTTATATGGTCTTGATGACCAATGGGCACCAGTGCAAATGTATGAAGAAGTAAGTTCTGTTAATTACTTTTTGGGGTTACTGTTCTGTCTTCTTTTTTCTTTTGGTGCAAGGAACAATGTGTTTTCATGTTTTTGTTTTATGCTCATAGAGCTCTGTTAAACGCTTGTGGGCTGTGAACTCATCATTTAAGTTAGTATAACTGGCTCCTTCTCATCAGCATCATATGCTAGTCTTCCCCTTCACTCCTCTATCCACTTTAAGGACTAATTACTTGGGTGTGCCTCTCTAATAATCAAATTTCCGAAGAATACTTGTAATGTCTGTGCATATTGATGAATTAGAGGGAATGTGACGAAATTGAAGCACAAGATCGAGGATGTAAGCATGTTCTGAGCAAGAAGGCAAAGCATTTTGGCTGATTTGTAACAAACATTTGGTAGTTCATGAAATATGGAGGTTTCCCAATTGTGATGCCAACTTTGTTATGTTAGGACTATATGGTGTTGCACATCTGCCAGTTTATTTTTTAAAGGGAAGCAATTGGATATCCAAATCAGACCTTCATGGATGACCAACCAAGTAGAGTACTTGTGAACTTCTACTACGGTTATGAGTTCCATGAATCTCTATTTTCATCAGGATAATGATGAATAGATCTCCATTTTACCTTCAAAAATGATGACGAGGTCTTGATGTTAATCAGCTTGATCTGGAATCACAATGGTTAATTGCACCATATTGAAAAGATTTGAGAAGATGTTAGTTGATTAAATCGTTTTCCAAGCAATCATATCTTCTGATGACAATCCTGGTACAAAGGAAATGTAGATGACCTTTATGTTGCTGGCCCTAAACACACAGGAGAGATTAACATAGCCAATGAAAATGTGAAGCAACACTTATGTGACTGCAAGAGTAGCAGCTATGAGCTTTTGTTTGTGATTCATCATATTGAGCTTCTGTTGCTATTTTTATCCACCTGCTTCACGTAATTAGTAATCTCGCAACCTGTTGCCATGCACCAATTTCCCCCATCGACTTTTTGGACTTTCTGGGCTGATGTTTAACTCACATTTCATGTTCACAGATTTCAAAGCAGGTCCCAAGTATTGCTCTATCAATTGAAAAGGAAGGCCTCACTCCTAATTTCTCTTGCACTGAGGCTGGCTCAGTATGGGTTGCTCGGTATGCAGCAAGCTTAATTAAGAGTCACTTCTCAAATCAAGGGAAATAAGGTCAGTCTCACTGCATCTGTATGTTTAAACTACAATGATCCTGTTTGGACAGCTGATGTATCAACTCATCCCCTCTCTATTTATAGTGGCACGGGAAATATATTGTAGCTGTACTGTTAGTGCGCTCAAATAAGCACTTCCATTTTTCAGTCATAATTTTTTTTTTCAATGATTTTCATTTTTATTTGTGCTTTAAAGGTGAATCCATTAATGTGAAGTTTATATTTGATGGATCGACCTTACAATGATCTCAGTAGTATCCACTTCTTAGCTGTCAAACCTGTGTGCTCTACTGCTCATAGTGACTGGGTGCAATGCCAAAATAACCTTAGCCATATCTTGATCCTTTTACCCTTATAATTAGCAAGCACTTGCTTAAAAATTACTTCAACACTGAAGCTCATATTTATCGAGTCTGTAGACTTCATTAAAATCCATCCTATGAACTGCACGGTTTGTGCACTTATCCAGATACAACAATTCCTTGATTGTGGCTAGATGTTAGATGATCAATCACACTTTACGTTTAAATTTTTAGTCGATCACCATCAAGTTGAAAGAGAAGTGGATAACTAGTGAATATGTGGGAAATAGTTACAAGTTCTCTATGTGGTGCATATTCCTGGCTTTGTGCAGCTTAATGGCTTTACTTCAGATTATTCGTTGAGATGTTAAGATTAGGCATAGATTATTCTGATAGATGATGGTCTATGACTCATGCTAAGAATTCACATTTGATTGCCTAGGCAATCTGGCTGAGAGGCCTCTATAACTGCTGTTTGAGTTCTTTATAAATTATAACGATTCACAACCTTACTGCCGGCATTTTTACTTTTTAGTGTTTCCTCCTTAGCAAGTGACCGTCAGTAGAGTCCTCCATTTTACCATGCCCAAGATCACCTGATATCTTGTTGCAGCATTTGGGTAAGATTTGATGAATGGAGGACTGGCCACCTAATTTTGGAAAAACTTTAGTACTTAGGTTGTGCTCTAATTTAGACCCTCGTTTGTAAATTTTGTGCTTAGTTTACTAATTTGTTGAGAAGTATTCAAAATTGCATATTGAGAATTCTATGGAAATGGGTCAGATAAGCTAAATTCATTATTGCAATCATTGGAATAAGATTTTCTGCATGAAGTAGAACCATTCCCCTAAGGGTTCTTTTTTTAACCAAAAAAAAAAAAAAAAATTTCAGGATGGCTGGAGAATCTCAAGATCATTGGCTGAAAATGAGTTAATTTTAGCTTGTCCCATAAGCACCCCGTGACTTTGATTTTGTGGATAAGAAATATTTTTTCAGTAGCCCCCAATTTTGTCTTCATACTTGTAAACACAAGTTTCCAACTAAAAGCCAACATCAATATGGACAAAGAGAATGTGGTAGTGGATTTATGTTGCACATGAGCAGTTCCACACACACACAAACATATATATATATATGTTGTTAAATCTATGTTTAATCGAGTAAATTATAGATTAGTCATTCTTGTTTTTCAAAAGGAATCAAATAGTCTCTCTAGTTTCAGTAATTAATTAATTAATTAGTCCTTATGTTTTTAAATCTATTTATAGTTTAATCTTTTGTTTTTTTTTTAAATTTATTTTGTTTTCCTGTTTTAAGAAATTAAATAAGAAAAATAAAAAAATATTAATGAGAAAAGAAAATATTTTTTTAAAAAAAGTAATATTAAACTAATTAAGATCAAGATTGGTGAAAGAACTAGTTAATTAATTTTTTAAATAAGAAGGACTATTTAATTTATTTTACAAAACTAGAAGGACTAATTTATAATTCACATTGTTCAATCTATTTATTTAATTCATCGAACTACGGAATTAAAAGTACATTTAGAAGCACAACAACAAAAAAATCAGTCGGTTAACTAACAAATCCAATGTAACCCCAGATATACAGTTAGTTCACTTTTCTTTTTTCTTTTTGCAAATTTTCATGTATACCATATTTTTACCCCTAGATGGTGGATGCCAAATTGCCAATGATTTAAGACTAGGACAGGTCTTGAACCCAATTTTGTCTCTTTTGCCCTTGCCTCTTAATAATCTCACTTTTTCAGACATGGCTGACAATAACTCTAAAAACTAACTCCTCTTTGTGGTAAATTCGAGCTAGATAGTGCCAAGCATTGTTTTTTGTAAGGAACAAAAGACTAAAGGTATAGCTATGTAACCGGAAAAACAACAATAGACTTAAAGTCCATGCCATTTGTAATGGTCCAGATCAAAAGCAGAGCAGCAAGCCATTATAGTTTTTCTTTAATTCACTGTGAAGTTTGTACGATTCTGAATCTTTCATAATCATAACTTCATATATTTCTTGAATTTGGGGGATTTTCTACTCACTCCCAGATGTTAAACCGAATCTTTTTAAGTAAATGGTTGAAGATTGACCACAGTGTTCAGCTGGAAAGCAACCTTTTTCTACATATTGGTGGGTATTGCTGCTATTATAAGGGTAGGGACTGGAAAGGAAAGCATCAGGATCATGTGTGCTTCCATTAAACTAACTTCACCTTTTAGGAGCATGTTTTATGGAATGAAAAGTAGTTTTTCACCCTTCCCTACACTTAATCCAGGGAGTTTTGCTTGGAAAGGAAAATGTTCCAAACTATAACACATTAGAGTTCATCATAGGTTTCTGTGTGTATGTTGTTTCATTTGCCAAAGAAGCAGTGGCAATGGTAACGATTAGCATGATTATTTTAAATTTGTCCCCATTTTTTCTTTTTCACCAGTACTCACTCTTATCGTAAGGAAAAATTGATTGTGGTTTCGAAGGTAAAATTCAAAATTTTACCATCTCAAATGCCACGAATTCAAACAAGTTGGTTGTGTTGTGAACATATCAAGTGCCAAGAGTTAAGAGTTGGGCACCGGGTCTATTGCTTTTTCCCTTTGTAAGATTGAAACACTTGCTGACAAGTGGGATTACTTGGGATAAATTAATATGATTCCTATTACTATACTCTCTTATGCAGAGCAGTAGCTTCCTTACATTCAAAGTCTTACCTGGATACCAAAAAAAAGCCATTAATCATCTTCAACACATATATTCATAATTATTTAATGAATCTAGCTTCTTTATAGTTGTCTTCAAATCATGGCACAGTACCAACTTGGATTAAACTAGGAGGAAGAAAACAATGGTGACATTACTACACTGACTCTCGTTATAAAAGATGACAGCTTATCGATGGGCCTTTGGAACCAATTAGTCAAACAATTGATCAATATGACAAAACTAATCTGATCAAGAATAATTAGTGTACGGTCAAGATAATGCTGTGATAAATAAATGTCAACAGACAAGTCATAATATCAATTCATATAGAGAGCCTGGACCCATCTTAACTCATGCGGGATTTATAGAGAACCCTCTCCCCTCCCCCACCCTCAGTCAAATGCCTTCTCTCTATCCACTCACTTCCTCAGGCACTCTTCAAGGAAAATCCCAACAGACTCCTTTCCTCTCTATCTCTATCTCACACCCGTTTGACAATCAACAATGTCTACGAACAAGAAAAAGCTCCTTCTCAACACAGTCTCTGTGAACTTAGGCTGTAGCAGCTGCAAGAAACCAAAACTTTCCAGCATATTCCAACCCAAACCAAAACTCCAAACCTCCACTTACCGAAAACATAAAAAAGATATCTACTCCTCTTCTTCCTTTACCTCTTCTTCAAAGATAACCACAAACCAATCTCCAAATGCCCATGAATATCACGACACTCCTACCACATTTTCTCCGACAATGGACACGCCACCCCATTTCTTCTCTGACGCAGACAACAACATGAAGTGTTCAAAAACTGTACGAGGATTTGGTCGTGTTGGAGGTGAAAGTGTTGCTGTTGAGAAAGATTCTGATGACCCTTATTTGGACTTCAGACACTCAATGCTGCAAATGATATTGGAGAAGGAAATTTACTCAAAAGATGATCTTTGACAGCTTCTTGATTGTTTCTTGCAACTAAATTCGCCTTACTATCATGGGGTTATTGTTAGAGCTTTCACTGAGATCTGGAATGGAGTCTTCTCTGTGAGGTCTAATACAACTACAGGTTCCGAGAAGCAGCTGCATTATTACTATGGTTGCTAGTCACGTGACTTGGGAAACGGTTCCTGCTGTTCTGCACGTGAAAGTCTTCTCTGGGCACAAAATTTTCCTCTGTGGAATGAACGGTTGCTTAATAAAGTGGACGTCTTTTTTCTTGTTGACATGAAATTTTATGTGTTAGTTTAGGCATATTTTGGTATTTTGTGTATGTAATGGCAAAAATGTGAGTGTGACATTTCTAACTTTTGCACCTTTGTTGGTTTGTATAATGGCAAAAGTACAAATATTAGAGTTGTAGAATCTTATCTATCTATGCTGCTAATGAAATTTACTTTCCGAAAAAAAATAAAAAAAAATCAAACTGTTAATTACCTTTTTTCCAGGTGAATGAATAAGCTGTGAATAAATAAATCTTCATCGATCAAACTTAAGTACACAACATTACTTCCTGCCTTTTATATGTCGTTGATCTATCATATCCTTAAAGAAAACATTTCTATGAGTTGAGACTGCTATATGTATGCTAGCCAAAGGGCATTCCAAATGGGTGAATGTGGAATGGTGTTATTATAATGATCAATGAACAATTTTGTTTCTTGTGATCAGCCGGTCTATGCGATAATGTTGATGTAGAGAGAGTGAATTATATAATAGAGTAGAGAAACTAAAAATCTAGAAATGTTGTTGTAACGGAGTCTCTTGTATTGGGTTGGGGATCCGGGTGAAGTTGGTCAAAATCATTGCCAGTTTTTGAGAACACATCGTTGATGGTGGGGAAAGATAGGTGCAGGGCATTGAACATTGGCATTGGGATTTGAAATATATAAGTATGTTAGAGGAGGAAGGAAAGATTTGGTTTAATGCATTTTTAATGGGAAATAAATTAGAGATCTTATGGTATTATTTTCCGGTGACTTGACTTTTTGTGCGTTTCCCAATACCGCCATTAAATTGAACTTGGATGATTATCTCTATGGAAAACGACTGTGCTAGAGTTTTCAGATTTTACTACCATTTATGGCTATGTCTGGAATTGATTTAAATGCATGCACTCTTAGCCATGAGTGATGATGATCTGTGAATAGTTTGAATATGACTCATAACCACAACAAATCAAATCGACGATTCAAATCCGTTTGATTTTATTATCTTATCCATGACACCGAATTATAATATGATTCGAATGTGATTCATTACTATCTATCCAGTCCTTCATCATAAGTTGATACACCACATATGCAAATGTGCAATAAGTGCTGACTAATTGGGGAAATGGGAATGATTAGCATGAATATTTATTTATTTTTTGGCTATTGGATCAACATTTCAAAATCAAGAGAATGCGTATGAACATCAACAAAAAGGGAACTTTCAATGCAATCCATGGATAAAACATATACTGATACTACTCATTCTCATCTGGTAGGTTGTATTTGGTTGATCCTTGTGAATTGATGAAAATTTTAAACAAATTCCTATTTTACACTTAAAATTCGAAGTAGCTAATAGGGTAATATGATTTTTTTAAAAAGGAATAATAATGCTTCATAATTACAGTATTTTGAATTAACCATAGTAAGCCCCTTCTTTTAATATATCAATAAATCGTGTATTGGGATCCTTTTCAAAGTTGTTTTCCTTTTCCTTATCAATTTCTTTATTATTTCAGAGAAGAACTTTATTAAAAAAAAAAAAAAGTAGAAATATAGATGAGCCTGCCAAATTAAAAACTTAGGCCTTGGTGGGCTAGTGCTGTATATTGTGAGGGCATTATAAATGGGCCAAAGGAAATGCCAATATCCATTTAAGTGGCAAAATAGCTATCTCCTCTTACAAATATTAGTAGCCGTCTCAGTCGAGATCATTGAAGTTGCATGAGATAGAGACTGAACAACGAATGGTTGAGTTCAGAGTCACTTGACTATGCTGCACAGTGGCATTACCTGTTGTGTTTGTAGATTTCAACCTTCCTTTTCTTTCTCGCAAGTCTCTCTCTCGTGAGTGTTTCTTAAATGTACTTATCGGATCAATTAAAGGATCAAATGTGGTCTTCTTTCAAGAAAGAGTCAAATCTATGGACCAAAGCAAAGGAATCTTGATGCTAGTGGAAACACAACGGGCCGCCCTTCTTTTGATAACAATAAGCTAGTAGTCCATAACTGATCTCCATTTCTGATAAAGATTGGTTACTATTGCAACCAATAAAACAAATTAAGCCAGTCCAACTTATCTACTTCCCTTTAATCGTAACTATAAAAAGAAAAGTAGATTCATACTTGCATTTTTGTAGTGTTCCAGTTCTTATGGTTTTGCAAAGATGTTCCTTTTTAAATGATCGTATTATTTGCCTCGGAGGGGACAGAATGATCATCTTTATCAAATCATCTTGTTGCCTTTGCTTAGATAATGGGGAACATCTCATCCTTTTTTGGAGATAGTCAACAGTGCTACTACTGCTTCAAATGAAATCTTGGTTTGGCTGCGGACAAGAGGTTATCGAGAAGCTCTCACTAGTGAAAATGATGAACAAAAATATCAGTCATGAAGAGTAGTAGCTATTAGATGAAGAATATGGGAGAAGTTTTTGTTTTGCAAGTTTAACCAGTTTTTGCCAAACGAGAGTAGGAAGTTCTCCCCCTCCCAACTTCTGTTCCTTTTCTAACATCAAAAGTACAGAGAAGCTAAATTGTTTGGCTAAATTTCGTGGATACATGTGAATGTGATTCGATAAGTTAAATAGCAAATGTGAAGTCAAAGTCTGGCTATTTTTTACGTATCATTTTTTATTTTGATTTTGATTTTAATATTTGCATGTAAAATCTGAAGAGAGTACCGAAGATATTTCGATCTCCTTAACTTCTAGTTCTTCAAACCTTTCCTCCACGTTTGCATTAAAACCAATTTAAGGACAAATGCATGTGGGAGCACAGAAATAACAGAACGTATATATCGTGTGGTTCTTAAACTCATCACATTCTATCAAAATCATGAAGCGATGCCTTGTTTGATAAAGATCAGACAATGATAAAAGGTTGAAAAAATGAAGCTCACATTCTATCAAAATCATGAAGCGATGCCTTGTTTGATAAAGATCAGACAATGATAAATGGTTGAAAAAATGAAGATTGAAAGGCACTTTAGTTGGCTAAACAGAAATGCCAAGATGTGAAACTTAATTAGCTGGAGAAGATAAAAGAAGCAATGTCAATCAAAGAAATTATTAGGCATATTAAAACTTGTATTATATTCTTTTCACAAAAAACGTAAAGTCTAATATAAAAATAATTTATGAATTTTATATTTTTTATAAAAAAATAAATAAACAATTTTCGATATATTGAATAATTTCTCGATAAATCATGGTGAAAAAGGAAAATTTGATAAAACGATTCATCTATCACAATGAAGGCGATGCAACCCCATTACTTCAGTTTTGTCCCCTCAAAAGGGATACCCTATTTGCCCAATCAAATTTTCCTTTTTGATATCCCTTTATAAAAAATTAAAGTTGAAATATTGCCTCCCAACTATTAGTGGCTCATCCAATCTAAGCAACTAAAAAGTACCAACAAGTTTTTTGGGTCGTTTTGGTTGATCACGGAGAGACAAGTGTGTGACATATGGCACCCATGTCCTATTAATCAGGAAAGTAAGGAGGCCAGGCAAACCACAAAGTAATACCCTTGAAACTTTTCAAATAATTCACTAGTTAATACCAGCTAAATTTAGTCATAAAATATAAGTAACTATATATCCCCCAATAAAAAAAGGAAGCCAAATAGCACACCCGAAAATATAAAAGAAGCACGCCAATATCACTCATCTGCTTACATCCCTAGATTGAAATTCTAAAGGCTGAGAAAGCCCCAATGATTGAGCCTAATCGTTAAAAGCATTCAGAGCCCTAGAGACTTGTTGGTCCAGCATGACCCAGTAATGAATGGGTCTGTCATAATTCATAGGTCTAGAAGTCTCGGACGTCTTCTATGCTGATTTAGAAGTCTCGGCCTGTGATATCTTTTCTCTCGGCCCGTGATAAAAGACTCCTTAATGTGCTTAGAACCGGAGATTTTATTCAAACTGTCTAAATCCATGAACCCAATAGTATGCCTTTTTTTTTTTTTTTTTATCAACAACGCAATAATTTGGCTATAATGGGTAATTTAGGGAGTGAGTTTAATAGGTGCCTTATGCCTGGTTTTAATATTGAGAATTTATATATAATTGATGATCTGATAAAGTCTTATCATTTCTTTTGAGAGAGTCAGAAAAGGCCAAATGTTTCAGCATTGCCATGCTTGGAATTTAATGGCAGGGAAAGAGTAGCTCATCAGGTTGCAGCTGACCCTAACAAAACAATGCATTTAATGAAGAAATCAGGCAAAGCCTGACAGACACAAACATCAGCACTCTTGTTTAGTCGCAAATCTCATGAAAGTTAGATATTAATTTGGACAGTGAGTCTCATTCATTGGTCGCTCTCTGATCACCGACTTCAAGAACTATCGGATCATTTTCTGAAAATACCACTCATTTCACCAACTTTTTTCTCTTTCTTTCTGCCGTTTAGTAGTTTTTTCCACGACGCTCCGATTTTTTATTCGTCTTCCGAAAGGGTTTTTACTACAAGTCGTTTAGCTTGGCATTACAGGTGTGTAAAAAGCTCAAATAGTTGTATAATACTACGAGTTTTGAAGAAAAAGCTTGTATATGTGGTGACTAAAAAGCTATTGCAATAACAACAGGGCCTTCCAATATCTAAAATTGGCCTATAAGGAAAGGAGTTTATGAACTTCAAAGAGTGAGCAAGTACTACTGCAATAGAGCGGTAAGGGTATTTAATGGTAATAAATTAAAAGATCTGTAATGGTGGTCTTACCCAAAAGAGCATTATGAAGACATGAATGGCCTGTCCATACATATATATTAATGACTTCATTAATGGATTCTGTTCTAAAACCACTATAGTGGCAAAACAAGAAGATATGGATCGCCCACAACAATTTTCCATAAACTTTAATTATGAGTTATGAGAAAATCCTTGTATTTTATCAAAACTAATTAATTAATCCCTATAATATCTCAAGTAATTTAAAACTCTTTGACAGGCTATTACTATTCTCAATTTATAATTTTTTATTCCTCAGATTAATTTGATATAAATGGGATAGGGATATACAGTCGACCTTTTTAATACTACGGAGCAAACCTCGAACAAGTCGATCTGCAACTCTATATATACATAGAGATTGTAAAATCTTACAAATTTTTTTAATCAAGTAATTCCTCCATCCATTTTTCTCTAATAAATTCTATTCAAAATGTTTTTTTTTTCCTCATAAAAACAATGCCTTCATGTTTCCTTTTAAATCGATAAGACTTTAATTATAAATATTTTGGAATCTAACTGAAGACATTTTTTTTATATATATATAAAAACTGAAATGAAATTTAGATTCCAATTTACCAAATTTTGATTAATTTGAGGTTTGCCCTTATTTCAGTGGTTTCATATTTATATTTAAGTTAAAAGACGTCCTAATTAAAATTATTGGTGGGCAACCACGATTAGATTCATTGAGTTTTATATGAAATTAATTAATAAAGCATCTCGTGATTGGGTTTCGTAATAATTAAATGTACAAGCAACCTGTTCCCGTTATGGTTATTAGATTGTTTGTTTATTTTTATTTTTATTATTTTTTTGTTTTTGGTTCATCGAAATTCTTAAATGACCTTAACTAAGAGCATACGTAATAGAAAAATAACCCTTACTATAAATAATTAAATTTGATCTTTTTTTTTTTTTTTGAAAATATGTTTTTTATTGCTTTGAAATTAGATATTTTCATATAAAACCATAAAAAAAAAAATCAAATTATATATATAAAAAAATCTCTAAAAACATTAATTTAGTATTTTTTTTTCAATTGAAAAGAATAGTAGAAAAAACACTTCCAATCATATTAACAAACACACTCTTACTCGTAGTATTGTTACTTAATTAAGTTACATTGTTATTCCTTTCAACACTATATATATATAAAATATATATATGTCATATATATGACCTAAAAAATCAAAATAAATGATATGAAAATCAACTTGATTTTACCAAAAATCAAGAAGTTCTCCCCTTGACAGAAAACAGGACCAAGACCGCGCATCTACATTGGCTCATGCAAAGGGCAATTAATGCCAAAGCAAAACTGAAATGTGCAGATCGATGCCAAGTTCTATACTGTTAGGTCACAAATTTCGCGGAAATTAATTAATTTTTCTCTCGTGAAATGAAATGAAGTCATTATCTCACTAATTACCATGCCGAAGTTTAGTTGTTTTCTTCTAAGAATTTTGTGATGGTTTCTTCCAAGGTTTTGACAGGTAAAAGCCTGCAGAGTAAACGGCTATAGGGTTTGTTTGTTTGTCTGGGACAGAAATTACAATCCAGACCCTTGTTTTTTTTAAACACTATTTTGACCATTGAGCGCCACAATTATCGTTGTTTACATGACCAAACTCATCCTATGTACCATAAAATACCATTTAAAGTTTAGATTTTTCATGAAAGTAGCAAGCAAAGCACCTCTTTTTGTTTTTGGGGTTTCTGGAAGGGGTAGATCTAGGATGCCCATCTTAAAAACAAATCAAATGTGCTTCTATTTATTTATTTATAACGTTCTTGATGGAACCTGTAACCTCTTTCGTCAAGTAAGAAAAGGTTGACAGGAGTAGAAGGGTAGGAAAAAGTAGGAAGAGGTTACCTATCAAATTAATATTAGTACTAAACTTGTGTCCATGATTGAGTTATTATTGTTATTTCTCAACAAGGTAACTGTGTATTTGATTGGTACCAACGCTAGCGATTGAGATTGTTTACCTAAAACCCTCCTACCAAACAAAATCAAGATCAGATCAGATGTACAATTTGTGTCAATTTCCCATCCACAGATATTAATAATTAAGTTCCACATCTGATCATTTTGGACGAACTTGACGCTATGAACAACATTTCCTTAGGTATGTGAACTTTTCCTTGAGAACTGAAATTTTAATAATATGGGATTTTGAAACATGGCAACAAATTTTGGACCGGCCTTTTGGGATGAATCTTATTACTAGACGAACAAACATATATTAGTAAATAAATACTAGTACTATATATGAGTATTATATTTTCTTTCATTTTGGTATTTCCAATACCATCATTATCAAACTTATAGTAGTATTATAATATTGTGATGAATGTGTGTTTATTATCAGTGGTAAAAGAAAATTTTTAACAACTGTATTACAATCATCAGTTATTATTATTAACTTAAAACCTAACCCAACCGACATTAAATTAGCATTATCTCCACATTGCTTGTCGTGAAATAATGTTTAAAATAGCCATGGCACAAGGATTAGAAGCTTCACCACTGAGACAAGAATCTTAAGCTCGGAGATTGAAGCTAAGGCTTCTCTAATCTCGAACATGGATCATTGACAATTGTATTTTTTTTATGCATGTTTTATGTTTGTATATTAATCTGATGTATATATGAGATATGAGAAGCAAAACTATATATAAAGCATGCAACGGAAATCAATTAAAGATAGATTAAAATATATAGCTGTTTAATTTATGGTTTTGATTAAATAAAAATGTTGAAGTCAGAATCTAAAAAAGCGAGCTCAGTCTCCATAAATTTTTAAATTGGTGAAGTTTATAGGGTATTTATTGAAGATATATAAGCATGTAATTATATATATATATATATATATATATATACTTTCACCAAATTTGGGAAGATCCTATAAGCAAGTAATTATATACATATATACTTTCACCAAATTTGAGAAGATCCTATAAGCAAGTTGTAATATCTTTTTGGTACCTTTTGCACCACTCAATACATTTCTGGCAGTGATGACATTGTCCCTCATAGAATTAATTACAGTGAGACTATGCCCTCCTCTTGTTTTTTCTTTCAACATTTTGTTTGCCTGAGAGAGAGGAGATTCAAAATCTGATGGGTAGTATCTTTTTTCTGATAAGGCGAGCATGCAAGCCTACAAATTTTGTTCGTTATTTTCAGATCATGAAGAACTTTTAATTTGTTTTTATCTGAATCTATTTAGCCACATTACCAAAGCTGATTGCTTTCTTTCTTCTTTTTTAAAAGCCGTTTCTAATTATTTCACTCTCAAACTATATATATACGTGTATGTATATATGGAAGTACAAATATTTCATGTTCAAGAGATCCAAAATGTCTCTAATCACATGATTAACCACCAACATCTTTCACTTTAAATACTGACTTCTTATGATGGAAAATGAAAATTTTCTCTATTAATTAGTCTCTCGCTTTATTTTTTTTTTTAAAAAAAGAAGTCTATTAATGCAAAATTTTATATATATAAAAAATCCTCTTTCATTTTATTTATCTTCCATAATCTCAACTTTAATCTTTACTTGGCCAATGCCTCGTCGATAACTTTCATCTACTTCAATCAAACATTAAAATGCTGCAGATGGCAAGGAAATGAGTGTAAGAAACACGCCAAAATTCTGTGCTGGAATTGTACCCATCAATTGATAATGACTATGTAATATTTTAAAAACCAACGGCTGTGAATTATGACAATTACCATCTTGTCAGTTCTTTCAATGGTCGATTTTGCTCCATCGAAGTGGATACACGTGAGTGTCTGTGATTTGTGTTGCATGGTTTCACCTCTCATGGTCAATTATCTTATAACTCATTTATTTTACACTGCTACCCACCTGGAAATCAGCCTACATACATTTATAACACAATGCCGTTGAAGAAAGCTCCAATAATACTATAATAGTATTTCAAAATAGATAAATAAATAAACATTTTTTCTCGTTTTTTAGTAGGGTTTATTAAAATGGAACTGCGGTCCTGAAAAAGGATATTATCCCTTGCCATTATTTTATCTTTCGCATCCCAATGATTTGAAGATTTTTTTTTTTTTTTTAATGTAATTTGAACTTTAAGAAGTTTCTTACTAAAAGAAAGAGAGTAAACTTGCATCAAAAGTAAGAAAAAATTATAACTAACACTTATGGTATCATTTTTTTTTTTTAATTCTTGTAAAGTAATTCTAAGATCGAAATAATTTTATATCAGTGCTGTGCATACGTATTCATATATTTGTCCCGTATGCTATAAAAAAGTAGCAAGTAAATTTTCCATAAATAGCGTGAATATAATTGGAATATCAATTTTCATGTCCCTTTAATTAGCTAATTCTCTAATGCATCGAAAGAAAAAGTGATGTCAACCCTCACAGTACCTTTCCATGAATGCTCGTGCAAGTTTTCTAGGTAAGTACTGCACCATTACCAGAGTGAGGGAGAGAGATCATATAATAATAATAATAATAATAACAACAACTAAATCGCTATATAGAATTTGTTTTTCTTTTCTTTTCTTTTCTTTTTTTTTTTAAAAAACATTAACTACTATGTACAAATTTAACAAAAGAAGAAAAAATGAAACAGGAACATATGTAAAAGAAGTAATTAAGAAGCATGATCTATTAATTAATATTTTTTAATCTCATTTTCAGCTTCTAATGAAGAAGTTAAACAAGGACTGATTATATCAACCCCGTTTTCTAATGAAGATACACAAGGAGTAGAAGAAGAAGAATCAGAAGATGTAGAAGAAGAGTAAAAAGACAAAGGAGAAGAAGGAGAATCATGATGATGTTGAGTAGTAGTAATACTAGTACTAGTACTAGTAATAGTTGAAGAAGAAGAAGAAGGAGAAGGAGAAGAAGAAGCAAAAGCAAGACCAACAAGCAAATCTACAAAAGCACCAATGATATGCCCATGATTGCTCTTTCCATTCAATTTCAAATAGCAAGACAAAAGCTCTTCAAGATCTTCCCAGTCTGTTAAACCATGAGCCTCAACCATCTCCTCCATCGACTTCTTGAAATCCAAATAAGGGTCTTGAGACTCCATTGACAATACCACGCTTTCTTTAAATGGAAACTCACCACCTGCCTTAGCTTCTTCCAAGATTGAATTAGTCTCTCCTGGTTCAAAGAACAGCCTCTCTGACCTCAAACCTTTTATTACTGTCTCTATGGAGTCACCAGCTCCAGACTCATCTGATGCTGTCGAGAATGTAGCCAACTCACAAGAGTTGGTGAAGCATGCCTCAGCGGGTGTACAGTCCACCACATCATTGTTAGTAGCAGCATCTAAGAAAGCTGAGTTAATGGTCTTGTACATGCCATCACTTGTTCTAAAACTAAAAGAGAGGGTTCTTGGTTGGCTGCAATAAGCAGGCCAAGGCCATAAAGGCCTTGTTGATTGATCTTTACTTGTATTAATCTTGGAGAGAAAAGGGAGCTTCATTTTCTTGCCCATCAGCTGGTTTGCTTTTGGTTTTTGCCTAAGGTCGATGTGCCTAATTAAGAGAGAAATGTAAGTTTGGTTCAAATGACTTTTGGCGGTGAGAAAAAATGTAAAATTTTGAGAGGTTTATAATTGAGAGAGGCAGGGTAACGAGGGCAGGAGATTTAGAAAGAAGTGGTGAATAAGAAACGCGGAGAGGGAGGGAAATGGGGAGGTTGGAGATGCTGGTGGGGACTTTCACCCTTTCTTGTTTGTGTATTAAATTTTGAGCTTTTGAAGTAAATGTCGTTCAGTTGAAGTCATTGAATATGATGGTACTGTTGCTTATTAAATAGAGTTATCTACAACTATGTTTCTGTTGCACACTCTTCCTTTCTAGCTTCTTGTAATTCAATTACGTGACCTAGCTAAGCTTTGCTGTTTTCTTGTGTGTAAGAATTTGAATGTTGAAACTTTTCAAATAATCTACTGCATGCTGTAATAATTAAATTACAAAGTATGGTAGCTTTTGTTATTACGAACGAGCTAGGAGCAGAATCCATCATTAAATTAATTAGTGCGCAAGCCGTAGTTTTTAAATTTCATTTACTCCCTATGAAAAGGGAATCTCAATTATCAATCCACAAGAGGAACTCATGAACTCCTCGGACCAAAGGAAAACCATAGATTAATGCAGAAACTAATAAACTAGAACACCATATCCGTCCCAAATTAATGTCAAATGTCGACACTGAAACCAACGGCTTTCAACTAGCTAGGTTAAGCATTCAACCTTCATGTTGACGCAATGTCAAGAAACTTTAGCTCCATGCTTTCAAGAAATAGATGGACAATTTATTATTTTATTCAATTCATATAGCTAGCTAGCTAGTTAGTTTTTCTCTCATATCCATGAGGGATTTATGGATGGTAATTTTTCGAGAACGGCTAGCTCTGTGTGGCCATGTCTTTAGTAACGACCTCATGACCATATAAATTAAATAGTTTTGTCATCGTGCGTAGAACACAAATAATCCAGAGAGAAACATATGAGAAATGGATATTCCATTAAATAACTTTCTAAATATTTCAAACTCATTTGCTTACAATGATCATTTAAAGTATTTAATTATAAAATCATTCAATATATTTGGCTCTCTAATTAAATGATTTTATAGTTCAACTGACACATGAATAATATATATTAATTCTATCTTTTTTAAGAAGTATAAAATTAATTCAACCCACCTCTAATAGAAGGAATCATGCATGTTAATTATAGGGGTTTTTTTTTTCTTTTTTTTTTGAAAAAAGGTAATTATGTTAACTAAAGTTATTCGAAAATAGAAATTTAAATATGGAGGGAAGCAAAATTTTAAGTTGAAAATAAGACAAGAAAGAGAAGTAAAAAACAAAAACAATTAACATATGGAGCAAGTAGGGATCAAAATCATATGTTAGTACTTTAACGAATAACCCTCTTTCACATGCCCTCCATATGCGTTCCAGGGAAGAGATTGAGACTTGAGAGTGACAGAGTTATTTTGTTTCTTCGCCCATTTGATGGATTGGTAAGCTTTTGTGTTCTGAGCATATATATGACGCGTTCGACAGGGAAAACCCAACTTGTTTTTTCATTTTTCACATCAAATGGATTTCTGTAAATTATTCTTTAGCCATTGGATATTGAGAGCAGTTACAACTAACTCCTTCGACGACTTTTGTTGACCATTATATATCTTGTTAACATTCCTCTAAACCCCAATATGATGGTGTGTTCTTCTAAGAATTTATATTGTTAAATGGCACATTAATTTGGGATCTACAAAAGGACCAGCATATGCTTTTCAGAAGGCATTGATAAACAAGAGTCAAGGATTAAATTAAATGTTTTCGAACATGAATTACCAAGTTACAATCACATTCAAATCCAGGGACCAAAGAAGAATTTCCTCGATGGTTTTTGCAGCTTGGCTTGCACTAAGAATGGCTTCAAGTTTTTAAGATATATTCCAACGCTACAGCTGAAACCTTGAAAGTTAACAGGTCCATTTTAAATTGTACTGGAAGTAATTAACCTGTTGTCAAATTAATTAACATGCACACAAGACCTCATCCAATTTTAATCAACATAATTACTCTTACGTTCTTAAGTTTAATTAGAGTTTCAAATTTAAACTGATTCTGAATAATTTAATGAACAATGCAGTACAAAATACCAAAACAACTGCAAGCCCACATAATTCATTAAGGGGACCATATATATACATGTTGTATTTGATCTTATTGTGGTCCCTTGTATATATCAATATCTAATGCTATTAATTGATAGCCATTTTGATGTTCAAAATCTTTCATACATAAGTCGCACTCAGAATTTTAGGCATAAGGTTGCAACCAATGGCAACCCAACAACTGCAGAGGGGCATTCTGCCCCACTTCGTATCACACAGAATGTTTTGTGGTTCATGCTTGCTTCTGAAATATGCAAGTTTGTTTCTTCTTCCCCGAAATTGCACTTGAGGTTGTCTCCATGTTCACCTTGCTTGTAAAATCTGGTTGAGATACAGATATGGTGTATCAATTTCGTGTATTGTCTTAAATATTAAATGAAGCTGAAGCAATTGTGAATCAAAGATATAACTTAATTTGTACTAGGTTTTCTCAACTTTAAAGGGACAAGATGTATTTTAGGGGTGGGAATGGGATATATATATAATCTAAAATGTTATTCTCTTTTACGAGAAGCTAAGGTGGAAGTCGGGACCTTATCCCTTACTCCCATATTCCTGGGGGACCATTCATGTGTTTTATGTTCTTTCCCTAGTGAAATAATCCTAGCATATATGCCCAAGCTCTGCGAAAAAAGACCTGTCATTTTACCTCTCTTTACTGGTAATGGATTTGGCTACTGCTCTCCTTGTGTATTTCAAACATCAATAAAGAAGAAAATATAAATTCCATTCAAAATCTTAATTACTACTTCTACCACGATTTTGATGATATTTCATTATGTGAATGAATTGTTTACTTGCGGCTAGCTAACTACAGAAAATGTCATTGACCTGTATGCTTGTTTGCAATATCACCCTTTGCACATGCACCGAATCAATCAATTTCACCAGTAGCATTACCTAACAGTTTTCAAAGTTGACCTTCCATCCTTATTCCTTCGAAAATAGTAAAAAGATTCTCTTATAATTACATGTGGTATGCATAAAAATTTTCAAGTGGAAAAAATTTAAAAGCAGACATCACTTGAAAGAGAAAAAAGTTATATATACAACGGAAAAAGGGAAAAGGATGATTTCCAATTCATAACACTTTTTTTTTAGTGATACCTAGAGTCAACCCAAATTTTGGGTTATATAATTTCCTCCGATTTTATTCTTTTTAAATTTTTATTTTTATTATTTTATCTTATTTTTATTTTATCTTATTCATTTTGTTTTAGTTTTTATTTTTATTTCAGTACTTATTGCAAAAGAAAAAGAAAAAGAGGAAAAGGAATAAAAAAATACAAAAAATATATATAAAGATACAAAATACAAAAAAAAAGGTTACATGATAGAATAAAAATTGAACTAAATATGAAGCAATTAAGAATGCAATTGGACCAATTGAAAACCCTAGAACATAAATTAAAAGATATAGAGACCTAATTGAAAAAATTAAAAATATAAAGACTATAATGACACTCCTAGAGCAATGATACATTTGGAACAAAATTAAATATATAGGGATCTAAATTGACACAAGAAGCAAATGACGATATCAATTTGGAATCACTCGAATGACTTATCGTCCGAATCCATCTAATTCTACAATGACGAGCTAGCTATTGTACTCCACCATCATCCGACCCTATTCACCTTCATCAACGAAGACAATAGGCTCGAGGGACAATAGGCCAACTCCTTCTGTATCGTAATTTCGATCAAGAATTGCAGTGTACCCTTTATTCCGTCATGCTCGCAACAAGCTTACGCACATAAAACACAATACACAAATATTAAGCGTAAGTTTTAGCTCGAAAAGTTTGTTTTGTTCTAAAGGAATTTGAATTCAAGGAAATTGATCCCGAAGTGAGGGGATGACTTATGGGTTATAAATAGGGGTCGAATTAAGGTTTCAAAGTAAAAGGAGGAAGAGAGAGCGAGAGAGTGAAGGGGGATTTAGAAAAAAGAAAGAATATGAACTACGAGAAATTTCGAAGGAATTGTGAAAAAAAATAATGAAGAACCATTGAATGAATTAGGGAGAGAATTAGGGTTTTCAACTTGTTTTTGGAAAGAAAAGAAAAAGAGAGATACTAGAGTAGAGATAACAAAATTGAAAGAAATAAGAATAGAAAGGTAAACCTATTTCAGTCTTGCCTTTGGGTTTTTATTACGAGGACACTTTCTTGCCTATTGAAACCGTGACCATCACCGCATACCACTCCTCAATCTAGTTCTCTCAATCGAACACCCAAGCAAGAAATTGTTGTCTTTTTTTATTTATTTACAACTCTAATCACTCGTCACCATTAAACTTTAGTTTGATTGATTTAGTGGATTAACTAATTTAGGGCTATTAGGGTTAAGGCTAGTAGAAAGGGAAAGGTAAGATTAATCAAAAGTTTGAGACCGACATTTGATATATTTAGGAAGATTTGAGTTAGACAAGAAATATTGGGTTTCTAGCATGATATGGGTGAGATCAAGAGTTTTGTGTAAGCGAGGGATGAGTCTATCCGAGAGTAAAAAAGTGATAAGTTTGACGAAGAAGGAGAAGCCTAGGGTTAAAGCGTGCGAGGAAGAAGAAGGGTTTGAGAAAGAGATTGAAAACCAATGGTTGTTAATCAAGAGGAATGTCATTACCTAACATCGAACGAGACTCCCAAAAAAATTTTAGATTTGCATGCATTATGATTTATTATAGGGATGCGAGTTATTATTGAATTTGAAGTCATCACCTAGTATTGAAGGAACTATGAACTTAAAAATAGCATTAGTGCGAGAGATTGTAGGGTAAGGAGTTGGTTACGCTTTCAAAAAGATATCGATCAACCAAAAATGTCCTTTCCTAAGAAAGGTACCACATCTAGTTTAGTTCTAAAATTTATTCTTTAAGGTGTTTTTTTTTTTTGTGCTAAATTATTTTTGATTTAAAACCTAATTTTTTAAGCTAAATTAAGCTTTTTATTTTTTATTATGGCATCGTATCGAGATGATTATTAGACTCCTTCATCGAAAGACAAGTTTGTTCAAACATCGAATGCACTTTAAGTCTCGATACAATCGATATGTTGGAGAATATCTTGATTATTAAATGATGATTTTTTTAGCTAACAATAGTTTCTATCGGATATGAGGCTTTGTTAGGAATTTTGATTAATTTTCATTAGTTTTTGTTGACAACGATCGGATATAAGACTTTGTTAAGAGTTTTAATCTTTGTTTTCTCATGTTTTTGTTAACAGTAGTCCCTATCGGATAGGAGACTTTACTACAAGTTTTATTTTGTTTTTTATTTATCAAATAAGAGATTTCGTTAAGAATTTTAATTAATTTTTGTTATTTTTTTTTGTCAACGACGTCATAATTAGATAAGAGACTCTCATATAATTCAGTTATCATATCAATTTATCATAGTGTGATCTCAAACTTGATTTGGTCTTTGTTTGATTATGATCACACAAGTTTTTTTTTTTTATCTCCGAATATCTTAGCTCTCAAGTAAATTAATCATGCTCTATTAGTATACTTCCACTATAGTCATAGATTCTTGAGTAGATATTCATTGAAATATAATGTAATAACTTCTTTAACATGAGGAGTGACATGTCATGTCTTGGTTAGCCATCTATCTAACTTAGATTCCCAATTTACCTAACAAATAGTCCACAAATAGCTTTTTATCGAACCCATCATAACGAATGTTAAAACACGCCAATCTTTTAATGAGATAACCTCGATAACTTTAAGTTAAAGAACTACTTGTATCCATCTCATATGAGATTTTCATAGACTTACCAAATGGGTTCTCATGGTGAGGCACATCTAGTGATATGTTTTCTAACATCATTCACATATGTGTTTGCTCAAGCATCACCATGTCAATAAGTGTGAGATCTACTATTGTTATCCTATAACAAAAACATAGTACATACAAGTCTTATTATATATTTTCAATATCTAATTTGATAATGACTTAGAATAATTAATAATTTCATTTAAATGCATTGATGTTTGTCTCAATCCATTAATCATTCATCAACGTAATAAATATCATATGAACTTTTATCTAATTCAATCAAGTTATAAATAACATGAATTAATAGAAAAACTTGTTTATTAATAAATATGCAATGATACAATAATCAAACCATTCAAACAAATTACAACTAAGACACCTATACTAACATCTACTATACTCCACCATCATCCGGCAATGTTCATCTTTATCAATGAAGACAATAAGCTAAAGGGATAATAGGTCAACTCTTCATTGTATTGTAATTTTTTTTATCAAGAATTGTAATGTACCTTTCCTTTTATCAAATTGTACCATACATGCATACATAAAACACAATGCATAAACATTAAGCACATGTTTTGGCTCTATTCATACATAACCAAAATGAATAGTGGGTCGGAGGATTTATTTTGTTGTGAAGGAATTTGGATTTAAAGAAATTGATCCCATAAGTGAGTGGAGGACATTTGGATATAAATAGGGGTCGAAGTAGGGTTTCAAAGAAAAAAAAGAAAAAGAAAGAAGAGAGTGAAGGGGAATTTGGGAAAAGGAGAGAAGGGGATGAACTGTAGAAAATTTTAGAGGAACTGTGAAAAAAAAAAAACATTGAGGAGCCATTGAATGAATTGGGGAGATAATTAAGGCTTTTAACTCGGTTTTTGGAACGAAAAATAAAAAAAAGAGATAGTAGAGTTGAGATAGCAAAATTAAAAGAAACAAAAATAAAAGGGCAAATCTATTTTAGTATTGTTTATGATTTTTTGTTATAAGGACACTTTCTTGCCTATCAAAGTTGTGACCATCACTCGTCCTCACTCCTCTTCAATTTAGGTTCCTTCAATCGAACACCCAAGTAAGAAATCATTTTCTTCCTTCATTTATTTGTAACTCCAATCGTTGTCACTATGAAACCCTATTTTGATTGATTTAGTGGACTAATTGATTTAGGGCTATTAGGTTTAGGCCAGTAGAAAGGGAAAGGTAGGATTAATTAAAATTTTAAGACTAGCATTTGATGTATTTAGGAAGATTTGAGTGAGATAAGAAAGATAGGATTTTTGGCATGAGATGGGTGAGATCATGAGTTTTGAGTAAGCAAGGGGTTAGTTTTTTCAAGAGTGAAAAGGTGATAGGTTTGACAAAGAAGGAGAAGACTAAGGTTAAGGTGTGAAAGGAAGAAGAAGGGCTTGAGGAAAATATCAAAAACTAATAACTATTAATCTAAAGGAAAAAGACGAAGAGCTAGTAGGGTCCCGATGCTTTGATCGGTCGAGGTTTGATTTTAAAAGGAATTGGTAACTTAGCTTCGGGTTTAAGAGAGAAGAGATACGATCGGGCTATTCTTTCTAGGTGATGGCTTAGGAAGAAGGATTAAAGAGAGTTTAGGCCGCAAATGTGAGGTGAAGGAAGAAGAAAGGCTAAAGGATTTGATTTTGGGAGATCGAGGCTAGCTTTGGAAAAGTGTTAATGGGCTTGGGGTTTGGCATTGGCTAAAGAAACGGAGAAGGGCCGGACCATGCCCCGCCTCATACGAGGCATGATGAACTAGGCTTTGGCCCAACTCGCGTACGGTTAGACTTGGGTCGAGCTTAGCTAGGCCTAAGCCTAGGAGAGAAGATAAAGGTTGGCTCGTCCAGAAAGCCAACTCGGTAGAACAAGACTAATGGACCTAGCCCAATAGGTCGAAGGCCCACTAGGCTCAAAAGGCCCAATAATCCTAATTTTAACCATTCTCTAGATAAATCGGTTGTAAATTTTTTATACATGCTTTTTATTTTATGCCTAATTTTAGATTTGATATTTTTATTTAGTCAATGCTTATTTTTTTTTTTTAACTTCTTTCAATAATTAGAATAGATAACAAATAGGTGGACGAGTCGTCGGGAGTCTCCTAATTTTTAAGAACTAATGAAGACTCTCTACCAACAAAAAGTAAAAAATATATATATAATAAAAATGATAAAATGAATGATAAAAAAAAAGACATTAAAAAAAAGGAAAAGGAATAAAAGAAAAATAGAGAAAATGCTAAGTGAAAATTAACAAAATCCCATATCTAAATAGAAATTAATGTGAACTCAAATCAACCATGTTTTAGTAATTAGATCATTCTACGATATACTAGTTATGTCAAAATTTAAACTGAATCCAATATTGAATTGATAAAACTCCTAACGGTAAGGTCCTACAATCGATTCGATATGATGCAACAAAAAAATAAAAAAATAATAATTTTACTTAGGAAATAAAGCTTAGAGTTTTGACTTATGATTGATTTTGGAAAAAGTAAAAATTTTTAAGAGATAAACTTTAAGACTAAACTAGACATGATCCATTTCCTAGGAAAGAATGCCTTTGAGTGATTGATATCTTTTCGAAACATAACTAACTTTTTACATTAAAATCTTTAAACTAGTGTCTATTTTAGAGGTGGTGATTCCAAAATTAATAATAACTCATATCTTCAAACAAATAAAATTTTCAACCAAATAAAAAAATAATCCTAAATTTTTAGATGTCTCATGAAAGTCCGATGGTGACACATAGTAATAATTTATTTATTTATTGTTTATGGAAGGGCAATATTAATTGTTAGATAATATTAAAGGTTAAATTTGATTCAATCTATTAGTTAAAAAATAACATTATTAACAAGCATATGGATCAAGGGTATTAAGCTAGTTAGGTAAAGGTTTAATGACAAAAATGATGTCTAAACTATTAGGTTATAACAATTTAAAGCATATATTATTAATTTAGACAATTTGGATCATGAACTCGTTATCTTTTCGACAAATGTTATCCTTCTTTCGTTATTTCTAATGGTTAAAACATTGATTGTTAACTCGAAATATAGCTTAATGATAAAATTTACTCTCAAATTATTAGAATTGTGGTCAAATAAGGCCTACATTATCAATTTGAGCTATTCGGATCTTAAACTATTAGTTTTTGAATACATTTTATCCTTCTTTATTATTTTTGATACTCAAAGTGTTAACCGTTCTTTTTTTTTTAGAATTAAAATTAATTTTAATTTTTTTTTAATAATAGTTAAGTTTAAGAAAACTTAGATGCTTTTGTTATTGACTTTTGTTGTTGGATAATTAAAGATGTGTAATGGAACCATCTAGTAAAAAAAACTAAATTATTAAAAAAAATTAAGAATTAAAATTAATTTTGAAAAAAATATTTAATAATAACTAACTTTTAGGTAGCTTAAATGATATTTTTTATTCATGGAACTTACTTTTTTTGTTAGATAATTAATTGTGTGTAATGGATCCATCTAGTTAAAATAAAATAAAAATTAAATTATTAATCTTTTTTTGAAATTAATTTTATTTTTAAAAAAATTGAAATTCTTAAATTGACGTCGTTTTAAATATTTCAATTAACGATCAATATTTTAATTATCATAAATAATAAAGAAAGATAAATTTTTCTTAGAAATTAACGAGTTTGGGATTCAAATAGTCCAAATTGATAGTATAGACTTTATTTTATCACAAATCCAACAATTTAGAGGTAAGTTTTGTTATTAAATTATATTCTAGTTGATGCTCAATGTTTTGACCTTTAGAGATAAAGGAGGAAAGATAACATTTGCTTAAAAAAATGATTTGGGATTCAAATAGGTTTAATTGATAATATGAGCCTTAAATTTCTAAAATCTAATAATTTGGAGGTAAGTTTTGCCATTAAATCGTTACTTAAATGCAGAGTTCTCATTTTCCAAGCTACTAAAATTTGATCATCGCATCATTTTATGTTGTCCTAAGTGATTTATGTTAAAATCATCCTTGCTCCTAGATAAACTCAATCACCTAATTCAAGATCCATTAATTAACCTTCTAATATATAAGAAGAAAAACTATAACTTAAAGGCATATTGTTCCTTTTTGGTCTACGATTTCAATGGAACATTTATACATCCTTAAACAGTTTGGTTTCAAAATTGAAATATGAATTGACAAGACAAGATACATATATCCTTGCAAACTTATCACCAAAGATTCTAGGTAGAATGGTAAGAAAAATATATCTGACTCATTAAGTTGAGAATTTAATTCTTACTCTTAGAAAACTCATCTCTCCCATTTGTGACACTAGACATGGACTACTAGTGAGGTCAAAGAATCCAATTTTTAGAATCGATCAAAAGTTAGATGTAATTCGATTCTAACTTAATTCAAAAAATAAACTTAATTTCAATTGATATGAAGACTAACCCGATGATATCCCACTGTCTATATATATATATATATATATATGAAGATTGATGTTGATGTGTCCTATAATTTAGTACGCTACGCAGAGTTAACTCGATAGTCTTGCTATAAATATAGAATATTGACCCAATTGTATAGATTTGTAAAGACTGTTTTTAATAATTCTAATTGTCGACGCTATAAATAAGGACAATATCTCTTCCATTTGTAACTAATTGAAAACTTATAAAACATGAAGCAAATTAAATAAGCCAGCTTTTAGGGAATGGAATCCATGGTCTAATCAAACAAATCCTAAAGCATGACAACTTGGGATAGGACCCAGATAGGTCCCAAACATTGTATATTTAACTCAGTTCTGTCTCCTCTCTTCTCAGCTCTTTTCTAACCTGCATGTGTTGCCAAAATTATGATTCGAGATCTGAAGGTTGTGGTCAATTTGATTCCTAGATGAAGGCCTACCCCCAACCTGAATTACCAGAAAAGCGGGCCATATGTTCGGCTGTTTGCCAGACTGCGGTACAGTATTGCGTGATTGACCCACCATCAGTGAGGCTTCCCTTAATTTTTGGCTTTGCTTGTTAAGAAAAGGAATCAATTCTCCATGATTCTAACTGTAGAACTCTCAGACGAAAAAAAAACTAACCTTAAAAGATAGGAATTTGTCATGGACTGCATAGTTGTTTGAGAAATACTACTGTCATTTGGAATACAAAGAAATGACACGAAAATAATAATACTAATGACTTTTCACGAAGTGGATGTGGATGGCAAGACCTGATAGGGAAAAACGAAAAACTTAATCTGGATAAGCAAGAGTTAGCTTGAAGATACCCGACCATTAAAACAAGAAGGTGATGGTTGGGTCACATAACGGGAAAAAGCTTTCGATTTGTGTCTAATCCTCTTCTTGTGTTTGATAAAATTCAATTGAAAAATCTATTGAAACAAATTGAAATGTCATTCCAAAATATAATTTGTATAGCATATGAACCATTACGTCAATCTTGTTTTCGGGCTGTGTAATATATTATTTCTAAAAATGGTATCAAAGTTTGGCTCATGAATTTCATGGGTCAGAGATCTCTGTTAACTTGTTGATTGATTGATGGGGCAATATAGAACTCATTCGTAGAAGCAAAAGTGCACATTAATATTACATTGGCTTGATCAGTTTCTCCAGGGTACAATGACAATTATATTGCATTAACGTGATCTGTTCCTCTAAGATACAATTATGTAGTTGAAAGAAACTAAGCAGTCAAAGGGGATCGGACACACGTTCTCCACTCTGCAAATGTTTGGTGTTTTTTTTAAAAAAATTATTATTATTCATAGGAGATTCATGGGCTTTTGAGTCCCACAATGAGACAGAATCTTTTCTCATTACATAATCATAATTAAAACAAAAAAAAACTTGAAATCACTAGTACTCAAACTTTAACTTATTAAAAAAGCTAACTACATATACAATGTTAATTTAAGACTGCTGGTGTAATGTTTTTTGTTCTCCAAGCTTAGAAGTTCATTAGCTAACGCACTATCAGTTACCACGTACCAACAACTTCCAAAGCTTGTAGCAAGCCAATCTAATCCAGACCTTCAGACAAAGTCACCAGCCAGCACCTTTCAAATCATCATGTTTTATTGCAAGATTCCGGGACAACTTTACAGCGCAAGCACCAAGCATGCAGGATGCAGATAAGAAACCACATGCAAGACAGAAATCAAATATGAACCACCAATAATAGCTGTTCGTTCAGGTCAGTATCTTTCAGAAAGTCCAACTCAGATAACAACGATACCCTGCTTGTCAATTAGCAAACTTTACTACCAATGGGATTACGGTTTAATTCTTAGCAAGAACTAGGAATTAAACTTGTACCCTTTTCTATTGTAGTGATAAGACTAATTTTCAAAGAGCTAGGAATTGAACTTGTTTAAATGCCGGATAAAAGGTGGCCAAAGTTAGCCACTCGTTTTGACTGTCGTGATCAGATTAATTTCCAAGCGTGACAACTGCCATTAAGCGCGGCCTCCCCAAACTGATCATTGAAATGAAAATTCACTGCTTTCGTTCGAAATTTTATTGCAAATTGACTGGGCTGCTAATTGCAATCACATGGACTTTTCTTCATCAATTATTACGCATTTCCTTTTACGGATTTAAACTAGGAAGAACCAACAGGATACCAAGATGTCACCCTCGAAAAGTACATGCATATGGCAGTCGCTATCTGGAACCTTGCAAACAAACTTCCAATTCCAAAATTAATTATTCACACAAGCCATAATAGTCACGTTCAAATAACTCTAGTAACCACATGGTGAGCCAACTATACAAACGGGAGAGTTGTAGTGGTTCTTAGTTAGAGATGGCAATTTGCCCCGTCTTGTTCCGCCCCGCCTCATTTAAGGCAGGGATGGTACTCAAAATTTCGTTCCGAACGAGGCACGGGGTGAGGATGGAGATGGCTATCCCACACCACCCCCCCCCCCCGCCTCAACCACGCTATTTTGCCTTTAGAAATGACAATTTGACGAAGCCCCGCTCCGTTTGGGGCGGAAATGGTACTCAAAATTTCACCCCGAACAGAGCACGGAGCAGGGATGGGGCAAAATTTTTTGGGAGCGGGGAGGACGGGGATGGCTATCCCCACCCCCACCCTGCCCCATTGCCATCCCTATTCCTAGTTGTGTATGAAGTATCCATTGCTTCTTCCTCCATTGTGAAAGGGGAAAAAATGATTAAATGTTTCAACAAGTTTGTAAAACACAGATACAGTAGAGCTTGTCAATCTTCGGTGTAAAGGGCAAGACAATCAGCTGTGTAGAGATGACCCAAGAACGAAGTTCACCTACTCAAATGGGGAAATTTGGGATTATTCTTGGAAACATTATTTTCTTCTATCTGAAGTGGGCAGGGGAACCTTCTTTACTGGAAAGATTATGTTTTTAATTTCCCTCAAATTTTAAAAGGAGACTTAACTCCACCTGCCTGCTTCAAATCTTATGATTCAATGATCATACTTCCTCTTGCAAAGCTAAACCGCTAATAAACATGCAAATCAATGCTCCCCCTTAATCTTTTAAAAGGCTATACTATAATAAGTTTGGATTTAATGTGGTATATGTCTGTACCATCTGATTCAATTTCTACGGTAAAATATCAGTTATTCCTGCTATATGGGGTGGCTTAAAACTTTATAATCCACATTTCAAATTTCTAGTATAACAGGGTGCTTGATTTATATACAACGCTTAATAAACCTCAAAGGCAACTCTAGATAACACTTTTAAGCAACGGACCCATAATATCATAAGCAGCTTCAGTCAACCTAATCATGTAACAGCACCAATAGTTCTCCTAATATGATTTCTAGCACCTTCGTGTATTGGATTCTTAGTGCTAAAGAGAGAATCATGCTAAAGTTTCTTCTTACCCATTCTCATAGGAACTAAAACTAAAGATACCCTGTCCATAACAATATAAATTAACGGTGCATTCTACTGTTTGCCTATGAAAAACATAAAAGGAAAGGGTGAACAAAGTTGAGGCATAAATTCATAATCATAAAAGAAATCCACTAACAAGTCCATAAATAATAAACTAAAGATGCTGCTTACCTGCTGGCTTGCATGATTTCAAAGACGATTCTTAATACCTTTTGGAAGTCGATGGGATCCATATGTAATCAAAGCACCATTGAGATTCTTAAGCATCCAGTCCAATGAAGTACCTACTAGACTTCTAACCCATCCGGCAAACTCAGAGATTCACATTCATGCATATATGAGACCAAACAAACTTGCCATGTGAGATTTTTAAATGTAAGATCATGCTGCATTTTAGACATCATTTTTAGCCCATTCAAACCCAGAGCCAATGATATGTAAACTTCATTAGAGTAGCAAAATTGCAATACATGTATTTAAATATGTTTTAAAGTGGTTTGATAGCTAACATAGCCATCCTGGGTGGTAACCCATCCTCCAATCCAAAGCGGAGGCCATGGGTTCGAGGAGGAAGATAAGAGTTGGGAAGCAGTCACATTATTGTACTAGAAAACGTTTTTTGATTGTTAGTCACTCCATGTTTGGTGTTTATGCTGTAGATAACAGAATAGTGGAATTCAACTGGCTGAATTGCTTTTGTTTTTGTTGTCTCTCTATCATATCCTGCTGATAAGGGTTCTGGTTGGATAGCTGTAGCCTGCAGGTATTTGAGACTGTCAGGATATGGGGTGAGGAGTATGCAATTAAGGCTCAGTAGGAGAGAGAGAGAGAGAAAGGATTGGAGGGAGCAATAGGCTGCCAAGGAACGCCTGCAAAGGAAGAGCAGGCTGCCTGATAATGGCCCTGCTTTATCCTCATTTTATCTTCCGAGTGGTGGCTATTTTTTACCAAAAATTCTTAGCCCCAAAGGTTTGAAACTAAAAATTGAGATCAAAGGGAAATAATCAAGTGCAGGTCTTTCGCTATGCAAAATAACCTGTAGTTGATGGTGTCACACTTCGCTGTCTGAGAAGACAATATCACTGTGTTACCATTCCGCTCCACAAGCTTGCAGTTGATAATGGCTCTCAACTTCCCACAGCTTACTCTGATATCTGATGACAAAGACATTTTTGCCTCAGCACCCACGCCAGATAGCCTGAAATGTACATAGCACGTAAATGTAACATTTTGTAAAAGATTTCTGTTGAAGAATGAAACAGATTCATGAGACAAGAACGAAGTTTCTACATTAATAAGAGACAAGAATGAAGGTTCTACATTAATAAGTAATTGCATTATTAATTGGCAAGGAACAAGCATTAGCCCTCACAGAGATTGAACCATATTAACTATACCTTCTTCTAAGAACCAACAGAAGCCTCCTTCCCAGGTTTTCCTTGATAAAACGAAAAGCAGCTCCATCAATTACCATATTTTGTATGCTTCAAAGCAAAATGCCCAAGCAGAAACATAAAATTATGCTCACCATGACTGGAATTTAGCCAAAAATTAGGATAAAAAGTTGCGACCCTCTTTCTGTCCCTTTGCCAAACCTGAAGAATTGTGGAGGAAACACCAAAAGCAAAAGAAACAAGAACCAAGAGGAATTCATGCTGCCTGATTGACAATCAGGAAATGAGCTTGAACAGAATCAGTTCTATCCTCTGCTCCTTTTGAAATAAAACTCCCGTCTTTTGTAACACACAGTAATGCTCAAGCTCATGTCAAGCATGTCCTCTTCAACAATAAAATTGCTATTCTCCCTAAGAAAATTAAATAACTTAAATAATGAACAGTTTTTGTACACAATGAACACGATTGCCATAGGGCTGTTTCTTTAGACATCACCTTTAAACTTCAAGTGATGAAATATCTCAAAACAGCTTTCTTTCTTTTTTTCTTTTTGTTTGGGTGTCAAAAGCCAAAAAACATGAAACCTTTTCTGTGGAATTCTTGACTGTTAACTATAGGACCATTAAATCATTATTTGCAATGGCATTCCTATGGCCCATACTTGAAACTACAGGTGGCAGTGCCTCAAGAAACTTCAAATGATCATCCTTACAAACTTCAACACCAAGCCTTTGGTTAGTGTCTTCAATATTTTGTACCATAAAAATTTATCAACATTCCACCTTCCAAATTTCTATACCAAACTACCACAAATTGTTAGGCTTAAGAGCCCGAATCAACGTCAAATTCTGAACCATCAGCATAGAGGAACAGCCAACTTAAATCTTCAAAACCTGCAGAAATAAATCCCAATCACTGAGACAAATTGAGATACCTTTACATAACAACAACGGCCAAAACATTAACTTGTACCATCCTTCATCACCTATCTCTAGCATCTACAAACCAGCTCACCTTTCCAAAATAACCATAGCCATTTCACGAATAAATCACCTATACCAATTAACATAAATAAGTAATAGTAACCAAAATCAAACAAATAGTAAACAACAAAAGCATTCAAGCTGCTAAAATCTCTGAAAGTTACATTAGTGCATTCTTTGAACTTCCAAGTCCACTAATTCCCACAATTACAGCCCCAATGTTAGCTCTGAACACTGCCCACTGTTTTTATCAAGGTAAGCAAGCACATAAATTATTAAATTAAATTCAAACAAATGAACTTCAAAGAAGAAAAACAAATATAAATTCACGAAAAGAAGTAAATTTGAGAACTACTATTAGTACTTGATCAAAGTGAAAAATGTGTACAAAAAGTAATAAACCAACTTTCTAAGACGGAAAGAAAAGGATGGATCAATCTACAATTCAATCAAACAATTCTAAACCATACAAAACATTGGCGTACTTCTCAAATCCTCCATCATCATCTTTATCCTCGAAAACATACTTATCTTTTATCTTCATATAAGCATGAAACGTCAACAAACTATCTGAGCCGGCTTGATGACTATTCCCTATAACCCGATCCACACCCAATTGCTTACATACCCGATCTAACCCACCATATAGATTCCCACAAAACCTCATTATATGCTTTATATCATAAACCCTATCGCCAAAAAACACCCTCACTATTTCCAAAAACTCATTTAAGCCCTCAGGCAACACTTTCTGAGTCAAGCATTTCACTAAGTAACCAAAATCATAAGCACAGTGAAACGTTACCCAACTCACTGACCGATTCAGCAAGAGCCCACTGGACATCATCAACTCAGCGAATTTCACCGAGTCAATCCCGAGCTCTCGATTCTTCTCGAAATCAATGCCCTGTCGCCTCAACAACTCCACTGAGTCATGCGCATGTGCATCACTGGCCACATCAAAATCCCTAAAATTGAATTCCCAGATGAAGCAGCGATCTTTAAACCCTAGATCGGGTAAATTCCCATCCTCGTCAGCGATCGTGAGTCCAAATTGGATCAGATTTAAGAGATCAACGTTTGCTTTGAGGCTCAGGTAGTGCGCCGTCGGGTCACGATGGCGGTTGTACGGATCTCCAGGGGCAGGACGGACGACGATACCGGGAAACTCCGTGTCCATTGAGATTAACGGGTAGCTGTCTATTTTGGATCGGATCAGCTTGAATTCTTCTTCTAAATTGTCTGCCCAGACCGACCGGATCACGACAGTCTTTGCACTTTTCGGTCGTCGTGGCGGAGGTCGTAGCGGCGGTTTATCTGAGTTTGACATGGTTTGGATCCGTTTAAAAAATCGGGCATTCGAAACTAAAAATCCGGGTGAAGATTGTTAGGGTTTTCTTTTTTCGGTTGACGTTGATTGATTTTTCTTTTTATTTCAAATATCTTGCCGTCGTGGTTTTTATAGAGAGGAGACGTGGGGTCGCAACAGAGGGAGGCGGTTTTATTAGCTAGGTTTTTGTTGTTATTTCGTTTGCTTTGATTAGTAAAAAAAAAAATCAAATTGAGGGTACAAGTTGTTAAAGCGAAATGTACAGGCAAATAAAGCATAGGATTCTTTTTGTTATTATTATTAATTTGTCTATATAATTATAAGGAGGAGGTGATTAATGAATGTGGAGGTGGAGGTGAGGTGGAGCAATGAATAAAAAAAAAACCTAAAATTCTTGTACGAATAGCATACTAGATTTTTATACGTATAGGACCAAGGCGGGTAAGTCCCAACACCAATAAATCATAGATCGCAAACAGTTTCTTTATATATATATATATAATTAAGGAGCAAAGGTACAAGTTTTTATAAACTTTAATTCCTTGGCTTTTGCTTTGCGCAATGTCAAATCAAACTGTATTCTTTCAATGATTGCAGAAATATAGTAATGGGAGGTGGAAGTGGTTGAACTTTATAATTAAATTGCATCCATACACGTCAATGCACACTTCCATAATATCCAATTAAATTAGGCACTGACTAGCAGAAAAGCAAAACAAAATCGTGCCAATAACATTAAAGGATAAGAGCATTTTAAACCCGAGAAAACAACGTTGACCTAAGCAGCTTCCCCGGAGACAGCTGATGAGGTAGGAGGTGTGCATAACATTAATTAATTATAAACTAATTAGAGTTGATGTTCCCAAATTAAAAGAGATGTGCTCTTTGATTTGCATCTCTCGTTTTATTCATTTTCTTTAAATTTATCAAAACCAGCGGATTTTGAATTATAAAATAAAAGTAATACTTCTTACTATGTTATAATTCATGAAATTGAATTAGGCTTCTACAAAATGTTTTATTTTTTCATAGAAAAATTATATATATAGAAACAGGAAGAATCTTGTATTAGTTTTTTTTTTTTTTTTTTTGCAAAAATGTTCTTTAGACGCTTTATTTCTCTTTGGGATATCTTTTACTTATTTGTTTTTAGTTTTAACTTATTATATTTGTATTTAATTTGTACTCTACTGAAGAAATAACCAAATATATATACAACAGCTAGCTAGTATAAGTTTACATGTGCGTCTGACTTTTACTCTCTAAGCAAATTAAGAAACTTCAACCTAGCTAGCTCGCTTCTGAAATTATTAAATAAACTCATTAAAAAGGAAAGAGAGAATACAAATCAGAGTGGATAATTACAAGTGGAAGATGACGTGAATACTGTGGGCTAAACAAACCATTTTTAAAATTCTCTACATAAGAAGAAAGCTGTCCTAATAAATAATTTTGTTTGGTTCCATAGCTAAGCTTTTCTTTTTCTTTTTCTTTTTCTGTTGGCATAAAAATTAAAAAATCAGCACATGTATCGTGCAATATGCATGCAACGTATAAAGGTGAAGCGATGGTATCAAATCCGGAAAATGAGTTGAAGCAATACCTCTCCTCGTCTATTGAAAAATATTCGGTTTCCACTTTTCCACTTGCCCACTCTTTTGGATTCACTCTCCTTTGTCCACTACTCCAGCCATCAAAAGTTTCTTCGGTTTCAAACCTTTGATTTTCTTGGATTCTCAAGTTAAATATATGTTAAATAAATCAATAAATTATAGCTTGAATATTGGTGTTAGTGTTTCTTTCTCTTTAAGAGAAACAAGCCTCAAATTCACAACTTTCCTTTCCAAGAAAAAAAATGTGGGTGACACAGGCGTGATTACGACTTCATGTTTAATTAAGGGTGTTTACGATTCATTGTTTAATTAGGAAGCTTTACTATTTGTTTTTATTATTATTCGTCATTAGGTGTTTTTAGGTTTATTTTTTTAGTTTGATAGTTATTTTCATGTTTGGTATTTATTTCTAGCTATTTTTTAAGAAATTGTCGTTTATTAGGCTATAAAAATCTTTTTTTATGCGTCTTTTATAACAAGTCAGAATAATAAAAATTGTTGAATGTAACTTTTGAGAATTTTTTCACAAACCTTGTGTCACTCGTGTGATTAAGAGTTTATATTTTCTATATCCTTGAATTGATTTTTCAATATGGTGCTATTGATCATTATTAGCTAAAGTTGTGGTAGGGTTCTAAATCTTGCTAAAATCAATTAAAAAAAAAACTTAGATTATTTTTGTTGATTGTGTGCTTATGTTGTAATGGGGTTTTCAACTTCACCAAACAAACTAAGGTTAGGTTATTTTTATTACGCAAATTTCAGCTTTTACGTTTTATTATTCGCATATTAATTTTGTTTTCATAAATCCAGTGTCAATTTGGTACCAAAACTTTGGTTTGTTTTATTTACGTGTTCTTGACAATATTTGTGAAGATGCATTCAAGAAAATAACCAAATCACAACTATTCATTTTACAATAAAAGAAAGAAGTTACGACTAATCAATGAGTGACTTGAATGGATCACGTGCCAACTTGATCTCCTTTCATCCGAAACACAAGAAGAAGATTTTGAGGCTGAAATTTTTGATGATTTTAATTCCTTTATGGATTGGAATCAACCTCCAAATTTTTTTAGGAAAATGTCATTTACCCTTAGGGTTTCGGCTACTAGACTATAAAAGCCTTCTTTTTTGTGTCTTTTGTAACAAAACAGAATAATAAAAATGATCAAATACAACTTTTAAGATTTTTCTCTAAAAACTTGTGTTACTCTTGTGATTAAGAATTAGTATTTTCTATATTCTTGAATTGATCTTTCAAAGTGGTACCATTTATCATTTTAGCTAAGGTTTCGTGTAGAGTTCTAAATCTCATGAAAATTAATCAAAACTAAGATGTATTTTTTATATTTTTTAATTAATCTCTCAAAATCTCGTTAGAATTAATCAAAACTAAGATCTGTTTTTTATACTCTTTAATTAATCTCTCAAAGTGATGATATCGATTATTATTAGCTAATATTATAGTTGGATTATAAATCTCATCAAAATCAAAACTTTAGTTGATTGCGTGCTTAAGCTGTTATGAAGTTTTCAACCTTCTCAAAATCAAACTAAAGCTATATTATTTATATTACACAAATTTCGGCTTTTACGATTGGATGATACCTTTTGCCTTTGATCACGCAAAATATCCAAAAATAATAATTAAAAAAAATCATATGACAAATCGCCGTTTGCCACTCAGTCGCTTACACTATCGTCTCATATGAAAGCCTTAGCAAGCATGCCTGATTGAAAATTATCTTTATAAAATCAATGCTTTAGTCCTCGGTGTTTTGGTGGCATTTTCATATGAAACATTATTTTCGCTAAAAAAATTAATCAGGAAAACTCACCCCTGTTGCTTTCAAGAGACATGCATTGCTTCTGCACGGAACGATGGGATATTAAAGATTTTAAATTTAACATTATTCAAGTTCATCAGTAGCTGCACAGCTCACTGTAAAGATGGAAGGGCATATATACACCTGTTCTCCTCGCCTGACAATGCATGTTCATATGCTGTCTTTAGATTCCACAATTCATGCCAGCAACTCCACAGATAAATAACCATTCCACAGCAATAGTCACAACCAGCTTCTTTTAAGTACTTGTTCAGTGAAATGCTTCCTTTCATTAACTTGAAGGTACATTGTGAACCAAAGGGGACCATAGAGGCAAATATATGCTCATAAAAGCTAAAACTAAATTACTGGTTGGCGGGTGTTTTTAAATATTTGACACACAGATAAATCCCATTAATCAAACAGCATCCCTTCAACACAGTTTCACGAAAGACAGACAAAATGTCAACGAAGCCAGGGAGAGGCGACTGGTGAAGACTTTTTAGGGCATTCCCCAGAGATCAACACCGCATTACAAACTATATATTGCATATTGCAAAAGCATTTATGCTCCATTATCTATATGACCTTGGAAGCTAGAAGTAGGTACCCTCAGGAGGCTGGACCAGCTTCCGGTTGTGTGGTGCTGCCATCTCCTTCTTCAGCTGCGTCAGTATGTCCTCCATAGTGTACTCTCGCTGCCAATTTGCAAGAAGTCCAAACTTTTTTGGTTCCACCTGCAGCAATTGCATGTTATCAACTTTCTTATCATCCAATTCGACCAAATCATCCATAAAACGATAAACTTGGATTTAATGCCCATGATTATTATAATATATAGACTAATGCCAATACAAAAATCAGCAGGGATGGATGAACATGAACCAAACTGTGTCACTAACAAAAAAAGGACTAAATGAATATGGGGTTTACACATTAGCGTACAGATATCATTATTAATTTAATAAATTAGATAGGAACGCTGAAAGAAAAATATTAAGTAATTTATTAAATTAGATAAAAAAAATAATGTTTTCCATCTTACTTATAAATTGTTTCATTCCCTACAAATTGGTTAGAAAATTCTCTTTTTTTTCAAACATGTAAAGTAAACTAAGACTTTTATTGTTTTGTGTGATGGACTGACATTTTGGGATGGAAGGAGTACATAAGATAGCCAGACAGCTCTACTGTATGAATCAAACCTAAGCAATCACTACAACATAGAATAAGATAAATAAGCAATAGTGTGCAACTATACCACTCCAGTTTCATGGTTAACACAAGTCATATTGATCCGAGAATGAAAACGAACACTTGGTGGCTTCTCCGGGTAATCTTTATCACAGAAGAGCTTTAACTGATAAATTCGACCTTCATGTACAGTCTGACATTAAAAAAAAAAAAAAAAAAAGTCATTGAACTTGTAAAGCATCCAAACTTGCCAGAAGCAAAAACACACTAACACAGATGCCACAATAGATTTATTCTGCAGTAAGGATAAACCAAAATAAGGTTTTCATAAAATAGTAAAAATTTAATCTGAACAGTTATCCCTTTATTTCAGAGATTTCCCAAGCAAACTAAATTAAACAATTTTAAGCCAGTTAGCGAATTGATCTAGCATCACTTCAAGGTTATAACACAAAACCATTCATCAATGGTCACAGATGCAGCATTTGTGTTTTCAAAATTACTAACTAGCGAAGCAAGATGACCTCTTTGCCATGATTAGTGAAGGCCCACATCTACATTAAAGAAGCAAGATGACCTCTTTGCCATGATTAGTGAAGGCCCACATCTACATTAAAGAAGCAAGATGACCTCATTGCCATGATTAGTGAAGGCCCACATCTACATTAAAGAAGTTTTTTAATAAAAAAATAACCCAAGTATGACCTGTTGTAATGCAAGTCACCAAGATTGTGTAGTCTAAAACCAACCCATCACTAGGCTAAGCCCAAAACCAAATCTTAAGCAGCTGTGTAGCAATAGCAAACTAAGTGTCCAACAAACGGTTTAAGAGCCTATCCCTTGCATTACTAAAACCACCAGAAATTTATTGACACCAAACCTAACATCATACAGAAGCTATATTTCTTTTCTGTGTTTGAAATAATCATTTACTAAGCCAGCACTGCATATATATGCAATTGCACAAGCACAAGATCATCCTATGGATAGTTTTTATGAACATAAAAAATTAAGCAATTACATTGTGAGGACCAATTATAGTGCCAGTCCAAGAGCGCATGTAAATGTCATCTCCATCATCCATTCCATAGCTTACTGTGCCATCCCCAATACCTTTTTCTCCACGTTCAAGTTCCTCCAGCAATCTGAAGTTCCGAGGGACTGCACAGAAACTCAAACGCTCAATATCACCCAAACTTCTACAACATTAATAAGATAGCAATCCGAAAAAAATGGAATTAAAATGCTAAAGAAGTTCATGCTCCAAACTAACTGTTCAACAATTACAGATTTTTACAAAGTCACTACCAAATTCTAGGGCTTTCATAAGCCAGTGATAATTCCGCACCAGTTTAATGTACCCACAGTTCATATGTAAATGCCATAGGCATAAAACAAATTGTTGAGAATCATATGTCAGCACATCGATTACAACCTTGACAAATCAACTGCTCCAGATGTTAATCTTCAAGTTAGTCATGAAACAATCAGATAAAATACAGGTTCAGACCAGTCAACTCAGCCAAAAAGCCCTTCGACTACTTACAGGATATAAACATACTTATTAGGTGAGTCACCACCCACCATATAGCCAGCTACCAGCTTCCACTGATCGTTTCTAACACACACCGTCCAATACCTAACCTAAAATGTCTATATTCCATTTTATTTTCTAGACTCTAGTCTAGAGGAAAAATCAAAATTCATTTTGAAAAACATAAGGCTTAATAATCAGATATGTGCTGCCTTCCCAATCTTTTTTGTCAATCCAAACATTCACATTTGAGCAAACTCAAATTCCTACAGCATTTTCAAATTAACCACATGACCATACTGCCCAATTTTAAAACAATGCAAATGGTTACATCACATCATCCAGATTTTAAAAAACGTTGATTGGAGAAACAAGCCTATAGTATTATCAGTAATGTCAAAGAAAAACATTCAAAAGCTCAGTTCTTTTGAGTAATAAAAGAATCCACTTAATGGTTAACTCAGCAACTAAATACTCTACAAATTTGCTAAAACCCGCACCTCCACAACCACAATTCAATATCCACCAAATCAAGACCTATTATATTTCAATCTTACACTTCAAATTCTTCTATTGCACCTTATAAAACGACACCCATATAAATGTGAAAACACCATTAAGACATTATTACATATATCTTCTTACAACCAGACAGCAAACAACCAGTCGCCAATTATCAGTCTATGACAATCACAGACTAAGTCCTTAACGCATATTGAAGTGAATATGTTCAAATAACTTTTCATAAAAAAATAGAACAATAAAATTCACTTTTCATAAAACAGGAAACCCTTGACCAGGTGATCAAGCAGAATAGAGCCCCATACAATTGCAATCACCCAATTAAAATATCCCATTAATTTGCCAAATAAAAAAAACCAAGAAGCAGATGTAATAAAAAATAAACATAATAGAACGCCACAATAGAAACCCAGATAAATTCCATCATTAGCGGCCAACAACAAGGACCCATCATCCAAAATCAAAGAATTAAACATAACCCAACAAAATACACATCAAGATAGATCAGGAACAGAATTTACAGTACATCAACAAAAAAGCATAAAACAGAGACGGTAGGTTGTAAAAACAGATCGATTACGGGACTAACCCACGACACTGGATCCTCCTGAGCCAAGCGTCATGGATGGTTCAGTATTGAGGATTCTGTTTGTTGTTTTGATGAGATCTGGTTGAAGTAGAAGAGAGAAAATGAGAGAGAGCGAGTCAGAGATGGAGAGGAGAATCTTGGGAAAATTGAAGGCGACTTGGGCAAAGTGGAGAATAAACTATGCCAAAAAGATAATAATACCAAGAACCGTTTCAGGCTTGGTTCGGTTGGTAAGTGGGTTGGTTCACCATGTTCCTGTCTCGGGTTTAAAAAGGCTATTTCTCATAACTTGTCCCAGACCAACATAAAGGAAATTTAAAGCCCAAATAATATAGTTGAGGCTGGAGGTTAAAATTAATTGATAGTACCAAGCTGTTAAAAAAATTTATGTTAAATAAAATTTGAAAGCGCAAAAAAAAAAAAAAAAGCCAAATTTTTCCAAATGGGTTCGTGAAAACTTATAAAAAATAACGACAATTAAAATAAAAATGCAAAAATAACCATAATAATATTAATAATAACCGGCGAGGGAGTATAGCTATGTTTATTAGTTCAATGGTGTAGCTCAAAGAAAAAAGAAAAGAAGTAGCAGTATAAAGGCAAAGAGAGTGATGATGGGCATGGGTGGTTGTGCATTTTTGGGAATAAAGTGACCTCACTTTTTTTTTTCTTGTTATCTTGCATTTGTGGTAGTCCCCTAGTGGATGGCTTCTTCTTTTTTTTTTTTTTTTTAATTCAAATTAGCCAGAAATTTTAAATTTATCTTTATATTTGTATCAATTATTCATTTTTATATTTATATTTTGAATTCATTTAATTAAGCTTTATATGCTTTGAATTCGTTCAATTAATCCTCATGTATTTTGAATTGTTTCGATTTATCTAATAATTGTCTTTCATTAAAACTATATGTTAATTATTCATGTTTAATTATGTGATAATTAAATGTTTCTATTGTAAGACGGGCTTTTATATATTCGAGTGAGGCCTACATCACAAAAAAAGTAGTCTTGGATTTATTTTTATAAGATAATTTATCAATTTATTAATTTGGTAATAAAGACCTACATGAATATAAAAAATCATCCTATAAATAAATAATATTTAATAATGATTTATACGCATGCATAATAGAATTACAATTTAATATAAGTCAACTATTGAATTAATTAAATAAATAAAAAGATCAAAAATATTAATTGATCAAATTAAAATACAAACACAAAAATAAATAATTGATACAAACACAAATGTAAGTTTAAAAATTTTATGTATAAGCCAAGTCTAGGATAAAGCCCAATAAAACCCATTTGGGCAATCTTTGGCTTAATAAGCCTGATGTTGTTGTTGTTTACGCTTTTTTTTTTTTTATTCGATAATTGTTTTAGGATTATTTGATATGAAGGGACGGTGAAAAAGCGGACGGGATGGTTTTTTTTATTCTTTCCAGCAGTAATGAATATCCTTGAAATTCCTAACACTTAAAGAGGGAGGTGAATTAGATGGAAAATAAAAACTTAAAATTATCCATTTTTTTCAAAATATCACCCAACCAAACTTAATTTAATATATTTTTCAAGCTTGCAACCATTCATAATATAAATAAAGTGATATAATAAAAAGAGTGGGGATAGAAAGATTGCACAACAATATATAGTGGTTCAGTTTAACGCCTAGTTCACTCCTTGAACAAAAAATTCAAGTATTTATGCTGTCTCGTGGCCTTCTTCGCAAGTGAGACATTACTGTTTCCAAGGCTAATCTTTTTTCAGACTCAAAACCCTTTCGCAAATTTTTTCTCGGGTTCAATATCAAACTCACTCACACAAGCTATCGAAAGCTCAAAACTAAAATGTACACTCTAACAATAATTCTCACTCAAAAGAATGAACTAAAAACTCACTCAATCAAAGGCAAGATTACAATAGGAAAATCTCAAGTCTTTAATATGAAATAATCTAGCTCTTTTTGTGTAAAAAAAAAAATTGATGCAATTAAAAAGAAATCTAAAATGATTAAAGTATAAGTTTATAAGAAAGATAGCGAAATTGCATAACCATAAAAAGTTGAAAGTGAAGCCTATTTATAGATGAGGGCTAAAGTTAGTTGTTTTTTTGATAATTTTAAGGCTAATGAGAATTTTTATAGTGTTCTGGTATTAATTTTAATAGAATTCTTATGAGATGTAATGAGACAAAATAAAAGAAAATAGACAATATTACATGGATTGAAGGAAACTTTTCTTATTTCTTCTAACCATTAGGCTTCTATACATCCACAATGTTAATTACACTTTTAAGTGAATATTTTCTCTTATCTTTTTTTCTTCCTTGAAATCCTTTTTTTCTTCTTATTACATAATTTACATAATTTTTTCCACACACATCCTAAAATGATAGTATGATGCGGAGGCAATATTGTTCTATCGTAAAGAAGGAGAATAACACACTTATCTTTTATGCACACACACATAATAAAAAACCTACTATGAATAAAAGTAGGAGAAAGTTTCCTCTGTTACAAGTGTTGTCAAAATAAAATAACCAAAGTTTCAATCATATAGGAAACACAAACACAACACACCAAACAAAAGGAGAAATTACACACTTTTAAACAATTCGAAAGTAATTGGGAGAGAAGAACTATATGAAAAATATGAAAGTTAAAGATCCCAAATTTTTTCAAGTTTTAATAATTTTCATATCGTTCAAAATATAACAATAGTAAAAGAGTCTGGAGAGAAAAGATAATAGAAAAATAATTTTACTATGATGCAGAGGCAATATTGTCCTATTAGAAAGAAGAGGAATAACATACCTATCTTTTATGCACACACACATACTAAAAAAACTACTATGAATAAAAGTAGCAGAAAGTTTCCTCCGTTACAAGTGTCGTCAAAATAAAATAACCAAAGTTTCAATCATATAGGAAACACAAACTCAACACACCAAACAAAAGGAGAAAAAAATACGGTAATTACACACTTTCAAACAATTCAAAAGTAATTGCGAAAGAAGAACTATATGAAAAATATGAAAGTTAAAGATCCTAAATTTTTTCAAGTTTTTAATAATTTTCATACTATTGAAAATATAACAATAGTAAAAGAGTTGGAGAGAAAAGACGATAGAAAAATAATTTGACTATAAAATAAAGTGAATATAGGTGATAACAACTTCAAAAATTCTTTCAATCTTTGCAAAAACACTTTAATACAAACTAATGAACAATCAACCCTATTTATAGGCCTCAAAATCGAAAGAGAATTAAAAAAAGACTATAAATAACTAAAAGATGCATAAATAATTGAATCAATTACATCACTCTTTTAATTTCTCCTATTGAATGGTGAATTGAATCGGATTAAGAATTACGAGTAGTGAAAATGTGAAAAGAATATGAACATTCATCATTTCATAATACTTTTTCTTGAATGTTCATTATACAAAGAACATGTCTCGTCAAAACTTTACTAGAAAAAGCTGAGTGGGAAAAAAATCTTAGTGAATGAAAAACAAGTACAATATTCTTTATATATATTCATCCTCATACTCGGGCTCCTCCTATTGAAAATATTGTTTAAGATTTTTAAAACGATGCATCTCAATCTTTTGAATCATCTTCTCGAAAATTATGATAGGTAATGATGCGGTGAATAAATCTTTGATTCATCTTTCCTTTGATTGAGTTATGCAAACAACATTATCTTCATATAATATTTTTAGAACTTCTTTACTAATGGATACATAACATATCCCTCGGATATAATAGATCATTGATCTTAATCAAACACATCCTCAACTTACCTCATGATTTGCTAGTATTTTTGCATGGTTTGAAAATATAACAAGTATAGTTTACTTCATAAAGCATCGTGATATAGTTGTATCATCGTGTATAAATACATAATTAGTTTGTGATCGATTTTTTTATAGATCGTACAAATAACATGCATCCGCATAGCTAATTAAGTTTGACTTTGATTTGTTTGAATAAAATAAATACCATATCATTTTTTCTTAGAGATAACATAATATATATTTAATTATATTCTAATGTCTCTATGTTTGAGCGTAAGTATATCTTGTTAATAAATTTATATAAAATGTTATATTTGGTAGAGTATTATTTGAAAATATAAATACATCAAATTGCACTAAGATATGATACTTTAGGATCAAATAATGCTTTGTTATCTTCTTGAGGTCGAAATAATTCTTTAGATATCAAGTGAATGAGCTATTATCGAGCTAGTCAATAGATGAGTTTTGTCCATATAGAGTCGTTGTAGAACTTTTTCCACATAAGTTGATTGATGAATTGGTCATGCTAAATAATAAAAGTATTTGAATTAGTAAATTTTTGGTTTACTATAACATTTGTTTCAATTATTCGAATGTTTGTGTAATAAAGATAAAAAAAGAAAACAAGTAATTTTTTCAATACATGTTTTCCATAAATATAATAATTGTAATATATAAATATTTAATATTTTTCACATTTATTGTCTCGATGTGATATCTATTTAAATGAATATCTTTGAAACTCAATATTTTTTAAGGGACTTTGAAGAGAATAATACATTATTTATAATAAAATTTATCCCTTTGAGCAATAATACATTTATCCTTCTCGAGTCTTCAAAATTTATCCTTTTAAGTAATAATATATTTGCTCTTTTATAGCTTTCGAATTTTATCTCTTTAGGTGATAATATATTTGCTCTTCTAAAGTCTTTAATATTTATCTTTTCGGGTAATAATATATTCGCTCTTTTAGAACTTTCTATTATATTGATACTATCGGATATAGCATTAACATCAAATAAATAATTAAATAAACACAAAATAAAAAATTCTTTATAAAAAAATAATAAATAAATAAATAGCAAAATAAATTTGTAACTATCATTATGCAATATAAATTATAAAAAAATATAAAATATCTTATTTGTAAATAAAAAAAATAACAAGTTATTAATTTCAATTACCATAATTTTGATGTATAAACTTACCCTTTATATTTTATTCTTTCTTTTTCAACGAGATGCTTTGGAATACGGTAAGTACGCGACCAATGTCCATTTATGATACATTTATAACATTCATTTTCGGAATGCCGACTTGATTTATTTATTTATTTATTTCTTTTTATAGTTTATCCACTTGTAGTGGTAAGCTTTATTATTATGGTTATTATGTCTATAATGATAATTATTCTCACTATAACTATAGCTATGTCTAAAACTATAGCTACGATCACGTTCTCGTCCATGCTCAAAATTATTATAAGTTGTCACATTCATTTCGGAAAATGGAGTAGACCCGATTGGGCGAGATTTATGATTATTTATCAATAGCTCATTATTTTGTTTAGTCACAAGCAAGCATGAAATGAATTCATAAAAAAATATCTTAAAATCTTTTTCTCGATATTTTTATTGCATGAACATATTCAAGGCATGAAAAGTAAATAATATTTTCTCGGCATCGAGCACTCATGATCAATAATCCTTGCTCAAAGTGGCGAGACCTACAAAATTAAGTTTTGTGATGTTTGATATGATAAAACTTATATAATTCAAGATAGAAAATAAGAACAAACATAATAATAAAATTTAAAATTTTCAAACAACATACATTAGATCATTAGATTCTATATGTTAAATCATTCAAGTTTTTCAAACGTGTAATCCGCATAGATTTAAAGTAAATAATAAATTATATACATATCTCTTAATGATTTAGATAATTTATATTTTTTTATAGAATACTCGTGTAAAAAAAGACAATCCAAGTGATTGAAACAAATAATTAAATCTTTTGATAGATACATATCTCATGATCTATTATCTCGGTTGGTTAGAGTTTCGTATTGATAATGTGTTGAAAATATAATAATAATAATAGTAAAAGAAATGGAGAGAAAAAATAATAAAAAAATAATTTTATTATAAAAGAAAGCAAATACACGTAATAATAACTCTAAACAATTCTCTCAATCTATACAAAAACACTTAAACATAAATTAATGAACAATTAAGCATATTTATAAGCTTTAAGATTAATAAGAGAATTGAAATGGAATATGAATAATTAAAAAATGTATAAATAGTTGAATCTATGATATCACCTTTTTAATTTCTCATATTGAAAGATTATTCAATTACTTTAAGAATTATGAGCAAGTGAAAATATAAATAAGAATATAAACATTTATATGGATATTCATTACTTCATAATATTTTTTTTAAAAAAAATTGTTTGACGCAATTCTAATATAATGTCCATGTTTAATTAAATAAAACACCAGAACTTAAAACTAACAATGCATTAGCCAATTTTAATAGGAAGAAATTATTGATTGTGAAGAGAAAAAAACCTGAATTGCGAACATAACAAAAAGAAAAATGAATGCGTAAAAATAAATGAAAACTTTAACCCCACCATTTTCGTAGAAAAAAATTTCCCACCTCATGCACTGCCCACTGGCTCCTAAGACCTATACCCTGAGAGGTCCAAGCCAATCAAATGTACTAATAAATTATTGGTTGGATGGTAAATGAGTTAATACTTAAATGAATTTTTAATTAATATATAGCATTTGAATACTAAAATTATATTTGTTTGGAGAAATTAAACTTTATTGTTTATACTTTGAACAAGATTAGTCCTCTCTCATGTTGAGATGGGAATACCTTGGAGAGAGAGAGAGAGAGAAGCCAATAAAACGCAGCACGTCTCACAGAACACCGAAAAAACAAAGCGTCACTTAAAAGTCGGAACCAAAAATCTGAACACAACACAGCTAAAAATAGTGTCTCCAATGCGAATCACAGCACGAGTCAAGCAAGAAAAGGCGAAGACACAGAAGATTCAGGAACAATAATTCCTTTGGTTCTTTTTTAAATCTTCATCGGTATTTATTTATCACTCTATTTTACGCTCTGCGCTGTTTTATTTTCATGTTATTTTTATGCCTACCAGACGCTTGATGAAATTCCTGAGTATTTGTTTCGCTCATTTATTTCCTTCTTGTTGCTGTTTTCAGATTGTCTAGTTTGACACCCTGTTTGCAAGGATTAGATTGTTTAGCTTATATAAACAATATAGTCTTGTAAAGTTAGGTTTCATTTCATTTCTGTTGATTTTTACATGTTCATGGAAATTTTAGAGGAAAAAGAAACAATTGTGAGCTAGTAAAAGATAGCTTATGTGTCTTAATATTTGTATATAAAGAGATTTAAGAGACTGGATTTTTATATTTATGAGATGAAGTGCAGAGACCATGTGTGTTTTAGTGGGTTAAATGTTAAAAACTTGGGTTTGAGTTACTTGAAAATAAAAGAAGAATGGGTTCTTGTTTGTTTTGTGAAAGAGTGTTTTATGATAAAGCTCATTAAAAAGAAGAGAGTAGGGGAATTATGTTATATGGAATAATATTTTGTTTATAGGATAATAAGGAATGCCTTTTTTGTGTTTGTGTTGGTTTTATTTAATTTATTAATTTTTTTTTGGGGGGGGTTAAGGATGAAGAATGGAATTGAGTTAAGAAGCGTAGTTGATTTTTGTTGAATGAGGCGGATGAGTTTGTTCTGTTATTGGTGTTTGCATATGCTATAATTTAAGGATCACAATTATTTGATGTGAATGATACAATGTGACAACGTGTCACTAACTGGGAGTACACTGCTTAACAAAATAAGGAAATGGAATAACATTATTTTGAGCAATATGTAGTTTCTGCCAGTGCTTTTTTTTTTTTTTTTTTTTTTTTGGAAGAGGGGCTTCAAATTCAGCATGCTGTGTTTTGCAATGCATTCTCTAGATTTATGTACATGTCTGTCTTCATGTCTGCGTATTTAAGTTAATTGAGTGTATATTTCCATCAGAGTCACTATAGAGTGTTTTTAAAGTTTTGAAAATTTGGCTGCAGATGTCATTGCATATTGGTAACTTATCATCTCACATTCATAGAGATGAACTCGAGCGTGTCTTCCAAAGGTTTGGACGGTGTAGTGTACGGCTGAAAGATGGATATGGGTTTGTAGTATATGAATTCCCTCTGAATGCAGAAAAAGCTCTGAGAGCACTACACAAGAAGAACATTTGTGGAGAGCCATTAACTCTCTCATGGTCAAAGAAACAGCCTAGACCAGTTAAACGATTTGCAAGGACTGCATCTTATGAGCCACAACGCGGGAGGAATTCTGATAGAGGAGGAGATTATGTTAAAAGAAAATCGGGTTTCAATGTTCAGCAAGATTATAGGATGAGCATTACTCAAGCAGATAGGAATAGCAGAATGCCTAGTTCTGCTGACATGTATGAGGAAGAGATAGTTAACTGTCAGGATGACATTAAAGACCAGACCAACAAAGAACATCAGGGTTATAGAGAAGAAGATGAAAAAGGCAGGGTTGGACCAGACTCAGTAGACAATGATAGATGGGGCGAGCAATTCCGTGACCCACCAAATGAAAATGGGGTAGAATTTGACAGATATGAGCCTTATGAAGGTTTTGATTGGAATAACGATGATGAAAATCTTCAGAAGCCCTATTCTGGTGGCACTCTTGCTTTACATAGCTCTCAAGAGAATGTAAAGGGAGATTGCATCAGCAATGTAACTTTAAACCGTACTATTGGTGCAAAATCCCTGGAAACTTGCTACAAATGTGGGGGCTCTGGTCACAAAATGCGCAATTGTCCCTGGGAAAATGTTTCACGGAAAAAGCTCACTAGGTTTGACCGTAGGCATACCGATGGCATCCATGGAAGTGGTAGAGGTAAAGGTGAGCTGGAAAAACTTGAATGCAGGTCATGGGAAAAGGTCCGGTCAATTAGAGATGCTATACCAGGAAGGAGACTCAAGAATGATAAAGAATCATCTAGTTCAGGAAGGCACGAAGGAGTGACAAGGAATGGAAGATCTGCTGCAGCAAAGGAAACTGCTCAGTCCCGAAAAAGGAGTATGAAAGGAAAAAACGAAGTAGGAAGGAAAATGAATCTCCTAAAAGACATGGCACAAAGAAAGGGAGACGATCAATTTCATCTCATCTGCAATCAGACTACACCACATCTAGATTGCGCTCGACATCTCATTCCTCTAAGTGTATGCAAAGGTCTCACTCCCACTCTAGATCAAAATCAGTATCTTCCAGCTTAAGGTCTGGTTCAGCATCACACTATTCTAGATCCAAAAGTTCTAAAACTAAGTCAAGGTCAATATCTCCTGCATCCCTATCCTTGTCTGTGTCACTTGGTCGACCTTTACTGTCCTCTTCAAATAAGGCACAGTTGAACATAAAAGACTCATCAGATAATGCTACAACACCTGAATCGAAGGAGGTTTTGATTGAAGAAGTGCAACCAGTAGAAGGTGACACTAGCTTGCAGGGTGATAAACATGGATTGAAAATGGTGGCTGTGAATAACAATGTAGTGTCATCCTTCAAAGCAGATGATGAAATGGAAAACGATCAGCCTCTTCAGAAGGATAACAATGACTGCCTAATGGTGTCCAATTCATTCGACAAAGTAACTAATTCTAGCACACTAATACAATCAGAGAAAAGCACACTTGCTGCTGGAAGTCTTTCTCTGGAACCTGTGTTAGAGATGGAATGTCAGAATTCTAATGCATTTGAAATGGAGCATGGGCAAGTTCCATTGAAGAAGTTGGATCCAGAAGGTCCTGTCAGTTCATCTTCTTGCCACTCAACAAACATTTCTGCAGAGGAGTTAAGCATGGTTCTAAAGCACTATGGCCTTGATTGCCAAGATGAGAACGAAAAGCCTTTACCTGCTGAGGCTTACTTTGGTTCTGCTCGCTTGTGGCCTTGGGAGATCATCCACTACAGGAGATTGAAGAAGGGCCCTATCTCCATTGAGAACTATGCTAGACGAGTTGATCAAAATAGGGAATTTGGTATTGTCGACAAATATATTAGAAGCAGCAGTGGTTGGGGAGAATTACACCAAGAGAACCCATGAAAGGCTTTGTTTGTCGAAATGTGGGCATATTTTTGCCTTCTTAGAACCTCAGCATTTTGGACTCATTGTACATCTAGCCCTGCTCGTATTTTGAGGAGAACAGTTGAACAGGTAAATATGCAGAATACATTTATACATCATTACGATGATTTATTGAACTTTCAGAATTATCATATAATTGTATTTTGAAGGTTTGATTTTGAGCTGGGATGTGGTAGATGTTCAGAAGCTTTCTTTTGGTGTCCATGTCAAAGTCGTGGATTTATTCTTCAGTTGCATATTACTCTTTCTTGAGCCTGACTTGTTTTAGCCTGAGATGAGAGTTGATCCTGTCAATATATGTTTGCTGTGACATTATTGTTAAAAAAATTACGCCCTCATCCCTTGCAATGTTCATTCAAGAGATGTTGAAACTTAAGTCTTGATTTAGTATGCAAAATTGAATAGAATAGGTCGTTTATGCATCAAGAAACTATTTTAGATGTCTTTGCTGTGCATAGGGAGAGAACCATTATTAGTTTGATCAAAATTTTGTTTTATAATGGTGTTCCTTTCTTTGTGCATAGCATTGGTAAGCATTGTGTAATAATCAATGGAGATAATTGGAAAGCTACTACAACAAATGGTTGTTGAAAATGCCTGTATGTGTCTGTGTTTCCAGTGCAGTTTAGCTTAGGTTAGTTTGAACATATGATTGAATCACAACTTTGTTAAAATTCACAAGTTGAGACTTGTTAGGATGAGGTATGAGAATGTTAATGGACAAACTCTGCTTTCTTATTTGTTGAGAAGTTATAGATCAAATAATTTGTTATTTGTTGAGAAGTTATAGATCAAATAATTTACCTTCACAGAAAGTAAGGTAGAGCTTTTGGGATACTGCCATATTTGGAACACACCCAGTCTCCAATCCATTAAAGATGTTTGCTTTCAGTGTACTAATGGTGTTGAGACTTAAGATTCTCGAACTCGAACTTTACCTCAAAGGAAGACATCAAGATTTGTGAAAGATCAGTATTATATGCTTTTAGGAAGGTTTGGAAATGGAGCAGTTCATTACCTCTCATAAGTGTTCCATAAATTTGAGTGAAAATGGCGTGTGATTTTCTTCAGTTGCAGGTGGCTCTGGTTCAAGCAGGAATGAAGACTTGCCTCACCAGCCTTTTCATCTGATTTTCTCAGCATGATATGCTATTCTTTTCTGATGCCCTTTGTTTTGGCTTTTCCTCAAATTTTACGTGATCACTTTGTTATTTGGGGTGAAGGTTGTCCCTCTTCTGCTAGGTTTTGAATTTTGTATAGAGAGTTGTGTTTGCTATTTGATTCCAGCAGAATGAGAACTCTATAATCTTTGGGTTAGGCTGAAATTTCATTTTTGTGTTTGCTCTCATCTCTGTTCATCATCTTCAAGAGAATAAAGTTCATCGTGTTGTTGACAGTTCCCCTTACCCAATAAATATGACTGAAAAATTAGGAAGCAAAAAGCTTGAGCTTGAATAGTTTGATAACTTGGATTATGGGTTTCTCGTTGAACATAGAATATGGTATTTCATTCAATCGGATGATTGGATCCACTTGATTCTGCTCAAATCTTGTACAGCCTTGAAAGAAATAATTGAGCAGCAATTGGAAGTAAATAGCGAGCTAACAAATGGTTTGATTGATAATTGCTTGAATAGTAGATTGTAGACGTGCTCACACACATCCTGGAACTTGGTTTGGAGAAAAGTTCCAGCTTCTTGCAGTCTCTTTTCCATTTGGTGTAAATTAGTGCGGTATTTGTATGTGTACGTCAAACTTCGAATATGGCACCCCTTTACCCCTAGTGGTGGACTTTTAAAATTTATCAGTTCTCTGTTGCTGTATTTTGTTATCTACTATCTATAAAATTGAAAGCTCTTCTCGGTTTAGAGCTGTTTATTAGGTTTGTCACCAGCAGCAAGTAGGTTTTGTAAGGTGAATTTTTTTCCTTTTTCCCTTTGAGTAAACAAGTTTTCCTTTTCTTGTTCTCTTCTGCCTATGCAAAATGCTGCTTCAGCAACGAAGCTTAGAAGTCAGATGTTCTATTTGTTTCGAAGATTTGCCATGACTTAGCAGGTGCAGTAAACTTGAAACCAAAGGCAAACCCATCATCGATACAAGTTTGTCAGTTTAGACCCAAGCACTAAATTCTTTGTGAGTCAAAACTCAACACCTGTCACACGTAGGATTAATGCTTTCTTAACTGAACTGAAACGGAGATGCTCCCTTATAATAAAGGTCGTCGATTTATAGACACGAAATGTGTTTCCTATTTTTGCTGATTAAATGCTTGGTCAGACGTTTTAATGGAGCAATTGAATGCTTTGATTTGTTTTCTTGTTTACTCTGACTAAATTAGGGATATTACAAAAGATTCAATTTGACTAAAAAAAACACTTTAGAATCATCCCAAAAACATTTAGAAACTATTTAAACCTTTAAATATGCTCAAATATACTATAGAAACTTGAAATATTGAATCAAATTCAAAAACTCAATTGTATTTTTGGAACTTGATCTTCTTTTTTCAATCATTTAGGATATCAAAATCATCATAAAAAAAAAAAAAAACCTCTCACCGTGAAGGTAAATACATAGACATCAATATTGTCCGATTAAATGCTTGGCATTACACAAAAAAAAAAAAAATCCAAGTAAATAGCGATAGAAATATCTATTGCTAAAACTAACGTTTTTGTCACTATTTAGGTATAGCGACGTAATAACGATAGAAATAAACCGTTGATAAAGTCCTTGTCGTTATGTTTGTTAGTGACAGATTAATTAGTCTATCACTAGTTAGTGATAGACATTTTGTCGCTATTTTGAGGTATTTGAAATATCTATTTCGTTGTAAACATCCGTACAAATGGTTTGAATTCCATCGTTATATAGAGACATGAATCCATAGCTAAACGTTATCGCTAATTTCAATCATTATCAATCATTGACATTTGTCTCTAAAAGTAAGTTTTCGTCACTAATAGTTAAATTCAATTTGTTGTTGTTGTTGGGGTGTCACTAATCTGTCGCTAAATTAAGGTTTTTTTTTTTAAAATAGTTAATAGGCTTCTAGATGTTTTGTCATATTAGCCAACAACTAAAATTAAAATCATAATACAAAATATTATTTAATAATATTATATGAATATAAAATAAAATGTCATAAATATAACAATACGATCCGATATACGAACATATAAAAAAAGAATTTAAAAGAAAACTAGTCATTAAGATCATTTGTTGCTTTATCTTTTAGATGTCGAGTATTAAAAGGAAAATCGGACTCCGGGTAGGAGAAGGGAGAGGGTTAAAAGGAAGGGCACAACTCCTAAGTGTTTCATCTAAAGTTTACTCTATCTTCTCCATCCGCTGCCGCATACACGGGTTATCCTCCTTGCATTTGTTCTCCACCTCCTCAATCCGTCGAACATAGTTACGATCCATATCCTCTAACTATTGTTCAACCCGGTCACTATCCTACCGCATGTAACTAGAGAATTGTGATGTGGTAGAGGTTGAGATGGCGGCAAAACAAGATTAAAATAAGGTCTCCCGTGTTATGAAGTCGTACACTCCATACTTCTTCTTCCTTCCTATAGCCTCGAGATATATATGTGACATGTCGATTCTTGCAAATCATGAAGCACCCTTTAGTTGTTAGGTAGCAACTAACGTATGCAATTGGTTCGCATGTTCTTATGTAATCGAAAAACTATAAACTTAAATCATAAATATAGTTTTTGATTAAATTTGTTTTTGTATAATTAAACTTAACCCAATTGTCCGAGATTGCATATCCATGAACGACTCATCTTGGTGCTTGTGAGTCCTCACGAACAACTCATAAGGATTTGGGTAATGACCCAACTCTTTAGCTTGAGAACAATAGAAATAATCAATATGAGATGCAATAAATGACTAGATAGCCTCTATATGTCTAGATGGCCCAACACTAGCACCATCCAAACTTTCTCTTATGGTTTTGTATTGCTTACTCGTAACGGGTCCGAAACTCTAGTGTGTTCCAATCTTACCACTATGCATCCCACACCGATGCCGGGAAATATTAGGACTTATTGGTTTTTTTTCTTATAATTGGTCGGTATGTCGACATAGCGTTTGCATGTCGATACTCCCATCACTTCTTAACCATCAAGTTGACAACTTCATCCTATAAAAAAATGCTTCTACAAGAAAAAAAAAATTAATATTAGTACATTTTATGTTACTAATTTAAATGTAATATAAAAAAATAAATAAAATATTACTTTAAACTCTTCTCGTAGAAACTTTTTGTGTCCTTCAAGATTGACTTTCAAGTCAAGCTAGAAAGGTTTAAACACTTCTTGAAAATTTTGATGATTTGGATAGCACACTTACTAGATAGAAACAAGTCGTCGAATATAACAAATAAAATAATCTGCTAGTTACTAAATATTTCAAATAATATACAAAAATAGAAAACTAATAACTATATTTAAAATAAAGATAATTTTATTTGCAACCGCAAATAGAATTGTTGTGATAAAATTGGTATGGTTGACTTGGTTCAATAGGGTAACGAGGTTTACTTGATGTAATAATTAGTTGGGTTTAGCTAGAATTTAGGAGAGGTTAGGCGAGTAATGGCAATGGCTCATATGTAACGAATGATTGAATCTTGTAATAGAGCATTTGGCAAAAATAGTGACAAGAATAGTGTCGGATCATAGTCTATTGTTGGTTCGAGTTCAACAACGAAAGAAGTAGAGAGGGATTATTTTGGCTTCAACAAATGTGGATGGAGCATCAAAATTTTTAAGAGTTTGTATGGGAATTATGGAATACTATAGTATGGGTTCTCCTATGGAAATCCTTCATCGAAGCTTAAACATTTGAGGAGTAAATTGTGAGTGTGGAATTGGGAGGCTTTCGATAACATTCATAAAAAAATAGAAGTTTTGTAATACAAAATTTTTGGTTAAATATAGATCTAACACAGGGGTCGAATGTTCAGTCATCCGATATACTTCGGGATAGGAAATCCGAGTTAGCTTTTTTAATCTAGTGGGATGGGGATATGTTAAAACAGAAAGCAAGAATTAAATGGGTTACCGAGGGGGATAGAAACATGAATTTTTTTTTCCATGTCCGTATTAAAGATAATGTGAGAAAAATGACCTTCAAAGCTGCGAAGCAGGATGGAACTTTTATGGAAGATATGTCCGAAATAAGTGGTCGAAGCTCTTAATTACTTTCGATCCTTATTTTTGGTTGGTCCAATATTAAAACATGGATCCTTGTTTATAGAGGTTTATAAGAGCATTACGGATCACATTAATATGCAATTGACGTGGATTTCATTAGAACTTGAAATTATGAACGCCATTGATGATTTGAATGCTTCCAATGGGCTTGGTTGGGATTGTTTACATGGCACTTTTATAAAGGATGCTGGAATGTGATTCGAGTTGATGTCATTACGGTAGTACGAGATTTTTTCAAATGAGGTCAACTCCCTAAAGGTATGTCTTCTTGTATTTTGGTCCCGATTCCAAAGGTGGAAAATCCGAATTCTCTAAGTGACTTGAGAGGTTGATTAGCTTATCTAACTTCAACTATAAAATTATTTCAAAAATCTTAACAAATAGGTCGAGTGTGATCCTATCCAAGCTAATTGATCCGAAATAAGTTGGCTTTGTTAAAAGATTTAGCATTACGAAAAATGTGGCACTAGCCTAGGAGATGGTAAGACGTTTAGATCAAAAGGTTCATGGGGATAACCTTATTTTTAAGCTAGATATTTCTAAAGCTTATGATAGGGTCAAGTGGTCTTTTCTCTTAAAGGTAATGCATGTGATAGGATTTAATGAAACTTGGTGTGGCTTGGTGTATAATAGTCTCATCGATGTTTGGTACACAATTCGGATACGTGGTAGGAACTTGGGTTTTTTTAAATCGTATAAGGGAGTTCGACATAGGGATCCATTATCACCTCTCGTTATTTATTATGGTTTAGCAAATTCTTTCCATCAATCTGAAAAAATATATGATGGAGGGACTTATTCAACCATAGAGGTTACCTAAAGGAGAATTATTAGTCTCTCACTTGTTTTATGCAGATGACATGCTTCTATTCACGAATGGATCTAAACGATCTTTGATGCAATTAAGAGGTTTGATGTCCATGTATAAGGAGAGCTTAGAGAAATGATTTAATGTGGTTAATAGCGGATTCTACACTCCTAAAAACATGTTAACGTCAAAAATATTATCCATTAAATAGTATACAAGATGTGGGCACTTCCAATTTCCTTTACAGTATTTGAGTGTCCCTCTCTTCATGGGAAGAATGCATCAAGTTTATTTTCTACCTATGGAGATGACGATTAAGTAACGGATATGTGGATGGAAGGTAAATTTGTTATCCTTTGATGCCCGATTGACTTTACTTTTGAGTAGTGATCAATAGTATACATATGCATGTGTTAATAGCTATTCATGTGCCTAAAGGTACAATTTAGAAAATTGAGAGGTAGATGGCTAACTTTTTTAGAGCGTATTCGGGGAAAACTATCATCATTGGGTCTCTTAGCGATAAATTTTTCACCCATAGAGGAAGGTGGATCGGGGGTTTGTAGTTTGGGGCAAGTGATGGCAACATTGCAAGCAAAATTAGCATGGTCTTATTTTCAAGGATTAAGCCTTTGGGCTCGTTTTTTACAAGTGAGATATGTGGACAAGGGGAAGTCTTTAATGACATCCTCTCATATTTGGAAAACCATTGCTTCGCATTTACCTTTCTTACTTTCGATCGATCAATGGATCATGGGAAAAAGGCTCAGCTCTTTTTGAGGTGTTAATTGGTGTGGGGTTGCATTAGAGCCTCCGTTACCTATGGATGAAAGGTTAACTATTAGAGAAGCATTTCGAGAGCTAGTCGACTTTCTCCCTTTCTTCCAAGTCAGCATCAGTAAAGAGGTAAAGCATCTAAAGTTTGAAGATTCAATAGAGGATAGATTGATTTTTACCCTAACTAAATCGGGGCATTTTTAGACCGAAGCTTATTGGAACTATATCCAAAATCATTCCTCCAAGTGACCGTGGGCTACTAGGATTTAGAACCCATACATACCAACAGGGTGGTTGTGTTTATGTGGAAATGGTTTAGAGATGCTTTGGTAGTTGATTCTTGTATTCATGACTTTCACATTCCATTAGTGTCAATTTGTTAATACTACTCGAACATAGGGTAGAAACCATTACTCATTTGTTTATGGAATCTCGGGTTGTTAGGTAGGTTTGAGAACACTTTGGAAAAAATTTTAGGTGTGGCACTCGTGTGGAACTCACTAGAAGAATATGCGCAAGCATGGATATCCTCTTTCGGTACTCAATCATGTATGTGTTAGGTTGGTGCCTTTTGTTTTGTCTTATAGGAATTATGGAAAAGTCGATGTAAAGCAAAATATAAGGATAAACCAATGAGAGTAGATAATATTATCGGGAGAGTTATCGTAGGCCTACGGGATATGTGTAGCTCATTTGTTTCAAAAAAACCTCTAAATGTAATTTGTGTTAGGAAGATGTCGGACTTAGGCATTACTCCAATTTAGCCAAAATTCCCGAGGAGGAAATGGATCAAGTGAGAGCCTCCTCCCTTTGGTAAACTAAAATTAAACGTTGATGGATAAGCTAGAGATGGATTTTATGCTCGGAGGAGGAGTAATCCATAACTCTTTAAGCTCTTTTGCAGTAGGTTTTGTGCACTATTATAGGGAGGGTACCAACTCTAAGGCCGAGGAGTTAAAACTTCGAGATTGGTTAGTCCTGTGTAAGGAATTGAAATTAGACTCGGTAAGTATTGAATCCGATTCGATGGTGACTATTAATACTATTTTAGGCACTAATAAGGTTCCTTAGTCCTATACGTATCCCTTTCATAAATGTCGTGAACTAAGGAGTACCCATACTTTCAAGCATATTTAGAAAAAACGTAACATGATTGTTGGCCAATAAGGCGATTCAAGATGAGTTGGAGAGTACTTTTAGCAACTATTCTCATTTACCTTATTATTAATAGATAAGATTGGATTGGATTGTTTAATTGTAGAGTGTCCTCTTGTCATTAAGGGTAAGGTTTCTTTGTCCCCCTAGTTTGTTGGGTAAGGCTAGATTATCGCCCTATGTATTTCATTTTTTTCATATCAATAAAATTACCGTGGTACCACCCTTGTTCCATATATATATATATATAATAGTTCATACAACAACTAATTATTTATCTATATCAAATAAATTTGATAAAAAATTAATTTATTAAGTTTTAAATCTTAAGTTCAAATAACAAGATATTATGTAAATTTTAAATTAATTCTTTAATTTTAAACTTAATGTGTTATTTTAAATCAAATAACTTAAATATCAAATGACTCTACCTATATATTTAATCATTGTATAACCAATTACATATTCAAAGTTTTATCCTAATTTATCAACACCCAAACCTAATTAATTGAAAACAATTCTAACAAATTAAAAATAAACTTAATTAAATTGATTTTTTAAAATATTTTCAAATAATTAATTACATATATACAAATGGATAAAGTGTCAAACATCCAAAAATAGTAAAATCAAGAGTAATGCATAAAATCTACACAAATGAAATATGAATTATGAAATAAGACAAAGAATATACCTAATTGGACTTCTCTTTTATTAAAGAAAGAGAGAGACATGTTTAATGCAGAGCACACCTAAGAAAGAGGAGATACCACAACTCGTTTTTGAAAAAAAAATTGGTTGGAATGGTCGGAGATTGATGGGGAGTAGAGGAGTGGTCTTTGTGAGGTGTTTTGAGGAGGTGTTGCAGGTCGCGATGATGACTGGGGATGGCAAGTGACGAAAGGAAGAGTGGGAAGGAGGAAGAAAAAAATGGAAAAGAAATGATAATTTGTGAATTTAGGGATTTAATTTTAGCGAAGGAAATGACTCCATCACTAATCAACGACGGACTTAAGTATTCGTTGTTGATTTCAAATTTCAATTGACTACCTATTTTTAACAAAAAAATAACGACTCGATCGGCCTAATCTATCACTAATTTTGATGAAAAAAATCAGGATGGGTTTTGTTCCATCGCTAATTGGCAAATAACTTCATCAATTAGTGAGGGAATATTCCCTCGCTAACCATTACATAAAAATTAACGATAGATTGAAGTATCCGTCACTAATCCGTCGTTGAAATAACTCGCAAATGTTTTACCTCTTTATCGTTGACCATTCATTGCAAAGTGGTCGATAGTTCGTCGTTAAATCCGATGTTTAACAATCATTCATTAATCCCTCGTTATTTAGCAACAGATTTTGAATCTGTCGCTATTTGTTTATTTTTTTATAGCGTGGATTGCAGCTAATCGAAGATTTCTCTCTCGTATCGCCTCCTTACATTTAGGAGCCTAAATTTAACACAAATGAAGTCTAGAACTATTGCATACAATTCTCAAATTCTAAGAATTAAAATGGAAAAAAGTTTCAAAAAATCACTTGAATCAAATTCAAAAGCTTAATTTTCTTTTTGGAACTCAAATCTTTTTTTTTCCTAATCGCTTGAAACATCAAAATCATCATAAAAATAAAATAAATATATATAATATTATCGAATAACATGCTTGGATTACAGTTCATAGAGATCTTTCTCTCCATTCTCTCTCTCCTCCCATACATTTAGAAACCTAAATTTAACATAAATAAAGTTCAGAACTACTGCATTCAATTTTCTAACTCTAAGGATTAAAATGGAAAACAATTTCAAAAAATCACTTAAAGTTTTTGAGAAATGCCTGGTTTCACGCCATTAAAAACTTAAAACGGTGTCGTTTTGATAGCTAAGCCATTGTGATATCCTTGTATATTCTTCCACCTTGAGTAAAAAAGAAAGCAGAGTGTTCTTGGATTAAACGTGACTTGTCAAGCACACTTTAACGAAATAGCAATTACTTGTTCCCACAACGTGGAGTTTCGTTCACAAGGAGGGATGATTGGATCTAGAGGAAATTCAGAAGAACAGATAGGGATGTGACTAGAATGATAATTCAAATAAGTATTTAGTGCTTGGTCTGCAATTTGCTGTTTCTAAATTTGTTGATGTTAGATTAGCGACTTATTTCCATCATTACTCATTCGTTATTCTTCTCCCTAGAACCATCCCTGTACAAAGTATAAACTGTTTAATTAAGCCCGTAGGGCCGTAGGGGTGGTGTTAAACCATGCATGCCCCATGTTGGTGTGCTTGGGACCCCTTGCATTGATTTTTTATCGCGGCCTCTCTGGTGTCTTTCTGCGTGTGCATGACGACATGACTATATTATGTTCCTTGGATCATTCCATTGTGTGCATGACTTTGGCTAAATTCTTTGACTCTGATATTTCTTTTTTCATTTTTCTTTTAAGGTTATTTCAACCACGCAATAAAGCTTTTATGGTATAGTATAGAATATAAGTTCAGGATATGAACTTCTAATCTCTTGCCATTCCTTTTTCTATAACATTTATTTAACATGGGATTATGTATGTTGTCTTTTGCATATTCCCTGTGTTTTTGAGAGAGAGAAATTAAAGAGCATGTTGAGTAAAGGAAGTAGGATTTGAAAGAAGCTAGGGAAAGAGAAAATCGAATGGGGAGAAATGGACGCAAGGTGGAGGATTTACCAAAACGAGAGAATGGCATTGGAAAGGTGGCATTTAGTGAGTGATGAGTAGAGTTAGTAATGAAAAGGAAAGCGAAAGAAAAAGAAAATGCAAAATGGAGAAGGAAGGATGAAGGTGGAATTAAATTTGTGTTTATCATCTGACGTAATACCCTTCATTATTCTCAACTGTCTCAATTACTTTTGCATTTATGTGTTTTTAATGGTCTTTCAATCGAATATAGTCCCCTTTTTTCAATGCTCGAACCACCCAACCCCCTCTTCATTTACCTAACGATCCTTCTCTTCTCCTCCTAAATAAAAGCCTTTGAAGTTTGACCTATACTTACCATATATATTGTGAAACTGTCATCTGAGATTTATATTAGTATGATTTCTATGCTAATATGGCATGTTTAGGTGAAGATGCATCTTTGATTTTATCTGGTCTTTGGCAATTTCAACTTTCAAGCAATATTGGAATTAAGAAGACCGTTAGAGGCTTCTTTATATAGTGGAACTCAAATATTGTGTAATTAAGGAATGAAAGATTTACCATTTCATAGATTAGTACTTCCCAATATATGTCTTAAACATATGTTTTGAGATTGTGATTTTACGTAGCACAGTTACTTGAATTCTTAATTTTGAAAAGATTTGTACTTGGAAGAGTTATTTAAGCTTACATTTTGTGAAATTCTATATACAATGTTAGATATCGATCGGTTTAATCCAAAAGTCTTGATTAATATATTACAAGTTTATTTTATCTATATAAAGTCAATACCTATTGACCTAATTATGTTTAAACCTTAAAACGCACCTACTCTGTTTTTATAGCCTTTTGGAATCAGCGAGTTGTGGGGTTTGGCCCCATGGATTGAAGTAGCTCTAAATTCTTTGCAACACAGAGATCGCTTAGGCATGGCGTGAGATTATATTCATGGCTGTGTGGGACCCGAGTCATACCCACTGTCATCTTTCAAAGGTATTTTCAAGCAATATACTTGTGGCCGATTTAACTCTGTTTTGGGTCCCAAGTAAATTCACTTATTTTGCACTTCCACAAATTTCAGTGGGAACTGAATGACGAGGAGCTGTTGCTGTGTCTTGGCGTGTTTGGATACAAAGCACTAATATAAAACCCAAAAAACAATAGATATGAAAAAAAAAAAAAAAAGAGAGAGAAAGAGAGAGAGAGAGAGAGGAAATGATAGAATACAGCCGGTCATTTCATAGGAAAATCTGGGCAGCAGCTGCTGCTAACTAGTAGTTTATATTCTCCTCTGCTAAAGATTGAGCCCACAGAGAAACAGAGACGCCACTCTGTGCCCATATAGCCCATATTCTAAGTTCTACGACCAAAAGGGATTCAAACAAAAAGATTAGTGCTACTGGCACTCCACTTTTTTTGTTTTTCACGTCTAGCTAGCTCTTGTAACATGTAATCAAGCAGCTAAAAAGTGGAGCGCAAGTAGCACTACCTGAGATAAAAAGAAGATCAAGTACGATAGAGAGAGAGGGAGAGCCTATATAAATCCTAATTAAGAGGAGCAAAGGGGAGCTAGCACTAATCTAGCTCCTCCTTGTCTTCATGGTGTTGTGGGTGGTGTTATCATGGAGGAAATCAAGCAGCACCGTACTCTTGCATTTGGGGCATTTAGGGTCATTGTCAGAGAGCATCACATACATAAGGCACCTTGGGCATCCCACAAGCACCATGGATGTAGCCTCAGGGCTAGTAGAGTATCTAAGAGTGTCATCCTGGCTCATCTCTGACGACACGCATGAGGTCGGTGGGGATGTCGGTGACACTGTTGCTGATCGGCCAGGGGACTCCACTCTTGGGTTCACTCTTGGTGGTGATAGATTCAGCTTCAGGTCAAGCTTTGGGAGGTTACCATTTCTTCGACTCATCTTTGGTGTATTCTTTTTTGTAGTATATCTCCGCTATCTGAAACAGAACACAAACAGAGAGATTAATTCGACACACAAACACTAATTAAAAAGCAGGACTGAGTTTTGACAGAGCCCAACAGAAAGAGTTTTTGTTTTGTAGAAAACCACATAAACTAAGTCATGCCATGTAAAAATTAAGGAACTTTTGCCAACCTGAGGGGAGAGGAGAGGGCTCTTCTAATTCAATACGCGGAGAAGAGAGGTTAGTAGTATTATGAAAGAGATGAAGGTTGGGTAGGTTGGCTTGATGGAGAGTGGCTAGGCTTGAATCAACACTAGCACCATCAGCATGAACTTGGGGTTGGGGTTGGTGTTGGTATTGGTGGGTGGTTTTGGACATCTAAGGCCATTATATATAAGGAAGTGAATGGAGAGAGGTGAGGTTATTTTAAAAACTTACCTTAATTATGGGGGAGAGGTGGAGGGTGGAGAGAGAGAGAGAGAGAGAGAGAATTGAATTGAAGTATTGGTAGAAGAAGAGTGTAAATTGAGGCCAGGAAATGAAATTAAAAATCCCAAGGAGCATGCAGAAAGTGGGAAAATGAGTAAATATTGCAATTACAAAGTGCAGAAAGCATTGATTCACTGCTTTTAGAGAAGGAGGGGTGGTGGGTGTTTTAAAGTAGTATGCAAGAGCAAATAGAGCACAGGAAAAACCCAAAGGCTTTTAAGGCTAATTTGCTAGAACCCAAAATCTTCATTTTTTTTTTTTTCAAGACGAAGCCGTCACCACCTAAGAATTTAATAGAAAACACCAAGAAATTAATTGTCAACCAAATGAAAGGAACTACAACAGCTAAACCTAATTTAAAATAGCCAACAGTACACTACAAATGTAAAGCAAGAAAACAACAAGAAATTAAATGGCAACACCCAGAAATTACATAGGAAACACCAACAAATTAATTAGTTACCAAAGAAGAGAAATGTACTCTCTCCCTCCCTCCCTCCCAAATGTAACCTTCTTTCTGTTTGAAACTTCTGTAAATATCATAAACATCCTTGTACTTTACTGTATTTCCATGTCCCTTTCATTATTAGGTGGGATTCTCTCTTCTCCAGATAATATTTCAATTTTATGACTCAACTTGTAATTTAATTTGAGCAGTTCCGAATGAAGTTAAAAAGTACTGCTCTAGGTGTATTACAAGAAAGAGTAAATTATAGCAGGCACGCAGGCAGGCATCCCTCAAATTAAAGATTACAATTATATATCTATATAAAGCTAACTACCATATTTATGAAAATCATGTAGTTGCATTATCAATTCTTCCCATGTGATATGATTTTACATATCATTAAATACATTTGGATATATTAAATATTTACCCTTACTCGGTGATTTGAATATAATCATTGATTTTAAAAATGTATTGTTTATATATATATATAAGGTTATTTAGTTATTATTTGATGTCAATAAATGTTTGTGAATTAATTTATATGTCAACCAAAAATACGTTTTATTTTCAAATGCGACACATATTTTATATCCATTTAGTACATTAATAAACATAAATTTTGTTAAATATCAGTATTAAAATTTGAACTCAGAAAGTTTTAAAAAAGAAAAACACACCTCTTAATTTTAATCAATAATTGGTTTGTACAATGAGCAGATAGCTATAGTTATTCTCTGTCCATATGAAACCAAGATATCAAATTTTAAAGAAAACTTAATTTAAATTAGTTCTCAGAAATTATTTTTGAATCAGTGTATATTTAAACATAAATTTATTTTTTTACTTTTTTTATTTTTTTAATTCAAATCTAAAATGATAATTAAAAATTTTGACTTTATTTTGAATAACAAAACAATATTAAAAAAAAAGTAAATGGCGTGATCATATTGATTGATAAGTACTAATAATGTGCAGATCATAGGATTTTTCATATATATATATATATATATATATATATATATATATATATATATATGGATTAATCACCGTTACGAATCTTCTGGAGCACCCAAAAATGGATTGAAGCATCACAAATCTTTGAATTTTAGTTAGGCAGATCATAGGCTCATGCCAGAGGGCAGAACCTTAAATTTTAGTTAGGCAGAAACGACTAATCGAAAGTACCACAAATCTAAAATAACATGGCGACATGGGCAGGTACATTTTACATCTATTGAACCTTTGAATCCACGTGGCAAACATTCGTTGACCCAGCCTTTCCTGACCTCTTAGGGCCTTTCTATTTATGACTGCCCTTTCGGGCATTTTGACAAATCAAATCAACTTCCCTTCGAGTGAGAAAATAAGATGTTCATTAAACACTCGTGTCTCCCGTAGCCCAAAAAAGAAAAAAGAAAAAAAGGCCATTGTCATTGTCTTTGTCAATGCCGTTTATAGCATCTGAACTTACGCATTACGTGAAAAACTTTGTAATTTTATACAATGACATTTATGTAATTTTTTATGGCTTTTTGGACATTCAATTTCAAATTTTACTCTTCATTTCTTTTTGCTTCCTTATGTTTTCAAAATGTATTTTTTAAATCCTTACATTTTTAAAAATATTTTAACATCTCATGTTTTTAACTTAGTTCATTTTTGTCTCACATTTTTTTCAGAATATATTTTTTATTTCTCATATTTTTAAAAGATATTTTTGACCTTTTATGTTTTTAAATTTTAGAACAAACATATATATCAGAATTTTTTTTATTGATTAAAATTAATTTCTTAAATTTATCATTTATTATAAAAATTCTCATCAAATTAAATTTTTTATTTTTATGAAACTTTATTTGTTAATAAATATGATTTATCTTTCTCTATGTATGAATTTTTAATATATATTTTTAATAAATAATAGAATTCACATGTTTCTTTACCTTATTCTTGATATAATCTTTTTTTTTTAATAAAATTTTAAAATATTTTTTTGCACTCTATTAAGTTTAATATATTTCTTACAACTTAAGTTTTTTTAAACATATTTTTTAATTTGTATAGAATATGGTAATGATGTATACAAAAAAAGTATCGAGATCATTGATTTTATTAAAAATTAATTATGCATCTACACATAAAATATCAACTATTTTCTATTAATTGTTTTTAATATTCTAAATTTAATTTATTTTAAATAAAATAATATTTTAAAATAACCACCTAATAATTCAAATACATGTTTTATACCTAATATTATTGATTGTTGTGTGTGTGTGTATGTGTGTGTGTACATACTTTTAAAAAGTTTAAAAAGATTCATTAGTTAATTTTTATACAAATTTTTATATTGATTATTGATATATTTCTCCGATATAGTCTTACAAAAAAATATTACGATATTTTTAAAAATTTTATATTTATATTATTGTAGTTTTTTATTTAAGAACGAATAAATAAAAAAACGAATCCTCGTTTTTTAACAACGGACATTTTTTTAAAATATGAAATTTATAATTTAATTTGCAATTCAAAAATCTCTTTAATCATCAATTAAGAACTAAAAATATGAAAAAAAGACATTTTTTAAAATAAAAAAAAATTATTCGTGGTCAACACCGATTAAAAAAAAATTATTTTTAAACCAAAAGAATCAATTAGTTAATTTTTTAAAATGAGATGAACTAATTTATAATTTAATTTGCAATTCAAGAATCTCTTTCAACATAAATTAAAAAGTAAAATTTATGAGAACCAATTTTGTAGTAGTTTTTATCAATTTATTGACTTTAATAAATTTCATACAGACTTAAATGTTTTCTTTTTAAAAAAAATTATTTATACTATATACTCTGAATTTACTAAGTAGATCATAAGATATATATATTATTAGTTTTGTTGAAAATTAATTATGTATCTCCATACATAAAACTAATTATTTGTTATTTATTCTTTTTTATGTTCTAAAATCAATATTTTAAAATAAAATAATTGAAATAATGTTTTGAAACAACCTTTCAATTATTCAAATACAACTTTTTATGCTAATATTATTGATTATTTTGTTAATATATATATATATATATATATATATATATATATATATATATATCAAATGATTTCGCACAACAAATAAATTTGATTTGCGTTAATTACGAGAAATAAGATTTTTATCCACATTACACCATACGAATCGTTGATTTTATGTATTTAACGGTTGTTACACCATAAGAATCGTTGATTTTATGTATTTAACGATTGTCTAACTGCAAGCATAGTGCGTGTATCCAACTAGTATAATCTATTAACTATCCACCATCCTTATGGTGGTTTTAAATTACATTTTTGGTTGTCATTATGGTTGTGCTTGTAAATATAGATGAGTATGTCGTTAGAAAAATATTTAAAACTTAAATAATAAAAACAATAAATAAAATCACAAGGTAATAGTGTATTGGTAAACAAACGTTGATTTATAAGTCGGGTCCATAATTATAGTTTTGCGGTGAGCACTTTTGAAAATTTATTTTTAGAATACTCGAAGTCGTGCGTTAGAGAGTATTCTTTAACCACATTCAAAAATAAATTAGTTTTGAAATACGTGAAAGCTAACTCGAGGACACTCTTGTTATCGGAAAAAAAGAAAAAACAATAAATGAATGTTGTTATTTATATATATATCAATCAATTTTAAACTATTGAGCGTAATACATAATACAATAATGATTAAAAAAATAATACAAAAGTTACTTTATAATTAATAATTTTAAAATGTATTGGTTGTTACACTTGCGATTTAACGGACATCACCGTTTCATAACGGACGTATCTTCCCTGATGCCTTCAAAATCCTCTATTATGCTTTAAGCCCGGTTGTAAACTAGTGGAAGGTTAAATTCCATCACGTAATACCCGTTCCATAAAACCATGATTTTTGTTTGATACCAGGTGTTTTTGGACAGCAAGACATCGCGGCTTTGGCTTGTATGGACAGGAGATTATACTTTTCTTTTGCTATTTTGAAAATGACCTTGGAGAGGATCAGTTTAATTTTCACATCCATTGCTATTTTGAAGATACAGCTTTGAATATATGGGAATAGTTGTGCAAAGTAGGCGAACTTCGATGATAAACGATCGGTAGCCTTAATTTTGGTTTGCAGGCTGAAAGCAACGATAGCTTGCTAGCCTTCTAGAAAGAAAATAAATAAATAAATTGGATGGGCTGGATAAAAATCCTTCACACACACATATACATATATAATCGGTAAAAATCAGGTTTGTTTATGAAGTTGGTTGGTGGTAATTAAGAAAGCATTATTTAAAAAAATAAAATTCTTCTAGGTTTATTTTGGATCATATCTTAAATAAATCACTCATACTTTGAATAATAACATATATGTTTTTTTTTTTTCAAATTTATAACACAACTATTGTACGTTTAACTGTCGTATCTCAAGGGAAAAAATGGTTTAATTGACTACGCCAGCTTTAATCATTTACTAATTCTTTTTCAATGTCAGATTTTCCGCATCGTATAGCTTGAAATATTGGCATTTCCTTTCCAGAAGAAAAATTAAAAGCTTTCCCAAGAAAACAAAGTCCCATTAACCAAGCAGTCCTGTACGTATATGGAAATATCGAATTTATATTTATGGCTAATGTAATATTGAATGGCAAGCTGCTTGAGTTAATGGGTATTAAGTTGGGTCTTTAACGATGGCAACCAAAGGCCAAACTGCGCATGGAGCTTCTTGCATTATTCTTTCTTATTTTTATGGCAAATTTGGATAAGTTAGTATTTATATCGACCGGTTCTACCATTGGAATGATAGGATAAGACTGTGTGTGCTGCAATTATTGAATTTGGGCTTCAACAGTAAAGGTTGGCAAAATTAGTTTCCCTTCGCAGGAGTGCCAGTTCCAAAACCTAACTAAATAAAACTCTTCCTCTTTAGTACATTTGACTTTCTAAGATGTGATAAGGACATTGGATCATTGCCACAAAGCTTATTATTTCTCCGTTCCTAATTTTTTAATCAATGTTATGGTACCGAAGTTTGGAGATTACTCCCTCTTTGATGATAATTATATTAATATGGTAATGGTATCGATGAGGAAGTTGTGTAGGGTCTGTATCCATAAATGTATACAAATAATTAAATTCTATTTGGCTACAAGGTAGGTGGATGAGGGATGACAATAATTAAGTACTTGTTGCAAATAATAAATTCTCCCTTAATTTGAATTCAGCATACAACCGATTGGTTAAATTAGATTATATCTACCCTAATTGAATTGTGGATTAATTTGCTATCGACAATGTAAATTAAGAATTGGTAAACGTTGAATCCCTCGCTGTAATGGGGACACAGCAATCAATTATGTTTATATTTAACCAGTTGGAGTGAAAATTAAGCAATTTCCTAAGAATTAATAACCTTCCTCCAGCAATCAAAGGCCCCATTCTGGCAATTGAAGTGAAGCATGTTTGATTAGAATGACTTTAATGATAAAAATTACTTTTAAACTATTGACTTATGACAATTTAAGGCTCATATTTTTTATTTGACCCATTTGGTTATTAAATTATTATTTTTTAGATAAATATTATGTTTTTTCTACGTTATCTTCTTAATGGTAACTGAAATACGGTTTAAAGATAACATTTACCCTTAAATTATTGAAGTTGTAACAAAATAAAGTCTATATTATCAATTTAAACTATTTGACCCCAAGCTATTAATTTCTTGACCAATTTTATCCTTATATATATATATGCATTCAAAGTATTGATTTTTAACTGAAATGCTTAAAATGACATTGTTTTAAGCATTTGATTTTTTTAGAATTAAAATTAATTTTGAAAAAAATTAATTTATTCAATTTTTTCTAACTAGATAGATCCATTGCATATCATTAATTATCTAACAATAAAAGTAAGATCCATAAACAAAACAAATCATCTAAGCTACCTTAAAGCTAATTATTATTAAATATTTTTTCCAAAATTAATTTTACTTCTTAAAAGAAATTAATAATTTGGTTTTTTTTACTAGATGGATCCATTACACATCATTAATTATCCAACAACAAAAGAAAAGCTGAATATTATTAAAAAAATGAAATTAATTTCAATTCTAAAAAAAAAATAGTCAACACTCTCATCGCAATAAATAATGAAAAAAATTGATAAAATCTGTCCCAAAACTAATAATTTAGATGCTAAATTGCCTAAATTGATAGTGTAGGTTTTATTTTATCACAACTTTGGAGTAAATTTTGTTTTTAAATCATATTTCAGTTAACGGTTAATATTTCGACTGTAAAAAATAACGGAGGAATGATGATACTTGTCTAAAAAATAATAATTTAGAATTTAAATAATGTCTAAATTCTGATATTTATATGAATGTATATGTATACATATATACAGATTTTTTTTCCTTTATCTGTTGTCAACGTTTCTAGTATACAAATGGTCAGGGGATGTTTCCAAGTTCATCTACCAAAATGATTTTGGTGTAACAGAGAGTACGTACATGCGTACTATTAGTCAGCATCTCCACCAAACTCCTGCATACCACATTTAAATACTTGTAAAAAACAAGCAGAAAAAAATGATAGCAAAAGTTGAAACTTGAAACAATTAAAAAAAAAAAAAACGCTATCGATTGATGCATTCAAATATATATATATATATAGACCAAATATGTCAACTGGCTGGAGTACTATATATGATGTGTTCGATCGATCAGCCTTCACTTAATAAAGTTGACCCGACCTTTCTGGATCTCTCATCTCTCGAAGATTTTCGTTCAATATTCCAAAATTTGATTTGCTTTAATAAATAAATAAATATAATCAATGGGCAACACGAAAGTTGGAAATTTAGTCCAACCAATTTGCACGTTTGAGCCTCGAGGAGTCCTCCGGGTCATTACTAGTACAAGCATGGGGTTGCAATTAGCAAAATGTATTAGTTGTGGGCTTTGGTTATCATTTATTTATTTTTGGTTAATTACTATAAACAATTATATCCAAATATATATATATATAGGTGTTGAGCACTAGAACATGGTACCAAATGAAATTAAATATACAGGTGCATGCTTAATGTCAATTTTCCAACCATGCCACGTACAAGATCGCGTATTTGATATTTGCCTCCCTTACTTCAACTATAAGCAGAAGTGCTCTGATCTGGTGCCTCAAATGAATCCTGTGATTTCTAGGTGCTTTCAAACAATCAACAACTTTTCAATCCAAAGTTCAATTGTAAGATGTGGTTCACCAACATCAACGTTGCACTTCGTTGTTTCATTTGGGCTCAATTAGTTAGGTTCTTGGTGATATATATACATATATTTTCCAGAATAATTAAGAAATTCTGGTGAATTGGAGATTTTGACTTCTCTATGTAATTTAATTTGAAGTAATGTGAGTATTTATATATATATTTTTTTGTTATTTTAATTTTACATTATTGACTTAATTGAATATTATGAGTTATGACATATGGTATATATTTTAAAATTTTAGTCCATTTAATTAGGATTTTCTCCATCTAGCCCATCCCGAGTCCCGACCTCTTAGCACTGTAGAAGGAGAGAGGAAAAACGGACTGCAAGTCAACCCAGTACGGTGTCTATAAACACTCACCATAGGTTAATATGCATTAATTCATGTAAGAAAAATGAATAAGCAAGCTGAACTTGAAGAAACAATTTTGTCAACTTGTTCGATCCGTATAAAACATTATTGCTGTTGTTGTTGTTGTGGATGCAAACAAGTTTGGGACTATAATTTTGTTACTTTTGAATACAATGTGGTTGTATTAATGGCCAGGAAGGAGAGCGGGTGGAAGATTCAATCCTAATTTTTGTCCAAAGAGTATTCCCTGATTACAAATATAACTAGAGAGCTAGGCGTACGATATTTGCTCTTCATTTTTTACTTTTGTTGACAACCATAAATGGGAGTAATAAATTACAGGAATTTACTCAGTGTTGAACCCAAAAACTAACAATAATAAAATAAAATTTCCCATTCAAGATTAATTTAAATCCCCTCCCATTAAGGCCACATTTATGGCACAAAGTCGTGCAGTTTGAATATGTTCAAAGATTCAACTACAATATTCCCCCCAGTAACACACTAATACTTTTACAATATTAGACATGCATGCATTGCCCATAAGAGTAAGCTCTTTTTTTCCTTTTTTTTAACAGTAATTGAATAGACCAGTGATATAAAGTTCAAGAGTCCATTCCGACTTTTTTCGACAATGGAATATTTTTTAAACTCGTACTCTATAATAAAAGGGTTTTGAAACAAGAACTCACTGGAATTAGACTAACGACGTTATAACATTGTTATTGATTTTTGTATTAAAATCCCTAAAAAGTTAAGACTTAAGAGTTGCAAAGACGGGTTGCTGTAAATAATTTTGAAATCCAAAACAGCTAGCTAGGCCACCTACCCAAGCGGCATTTTAATACATAGTATCAAAGCTGGAATGAATAGTTCTTACAATGTCCAGTACGCATATGTAATTCATCAATCCAAAGCCCAACAGTATTCTAGGACTTAACTCTTTCGTTAATTGATGAACCTGTTACTACAGTGTATTGATTTTTTTTTTTTTTTTTTGTCATATATTTATGATTCTCGCCGCCTACGTCTCTAGCAAAGATGTACTAATGTGCCTGGACAAAGAATTAAGATGAAACTTTCATCTGTTTCTCCACACACACACATGTATAAAGAAAACTGCCATATGAATGTATAGTTTTTTGAATTTTTTACTCTATTTAAGTGGTTAATCCATAAATTTTTCTATTCAAGTGTCCAAGTTTTGAATTTTTTTTTCCTTTCTATTTGAGTGTCCACAATTACTTAAAATTAAAAAATACTAATATATTCAGAATAAACTATTAGGTGATAATTTGTAATTAATACGTGATAAAAGAGGGTTTCACTTGGATTATTTAGGGAAAAAATGATTTTTTTAAAGAAAAATGCAATTTGAATACCTGACTTTTGATTATTTTTTCATTTGAATGCCTAATGTTTGATTTATTTTTATTTTTTTTCTATTTTAGTTCCCTCAATCACTTGGAATTCAAATCAAAGTAATAATGTGGTAAAGATCCGACAATACATGGTAGTCTTTAATCGATATGTCGTAAAAAATAGATCCTACTCATATTTATTGGGAAAAAAAATAAAAACTTTTATCAAAAAATAACATGCAATAATTAAAAAGAAAATCAAAATCAATCAATTATTGATTTAAACACTTTTAAAATGTTATCATCTAAATATTTCTTTGCCTAATTCATATAGGACCTACTTTTTTCATTTGTCGGTTAAAAATATCACATGAAAGTTCATTCTGGATACATCAACATTTTCCAATTTTAAGTGATTATGGACATGCAAAAAAAAAAAAAAGAGTCAAAATTTGAACACTTAAATAGAAGGATTTACGAGTTTAAACACTAAAAAATATAAAAACTTAGACACTCAAATTGTATTTTTCTGTAAATATATATTGTGATATATTCGATTTAATTATTTGTACATTATTGAGGCATGAATATTTTATGTGGTCAATCCAAAAGGTTTAACCTTAAATCATCTAAACAATTCGAGTTTATTTGGCTAACATCAATTGATTTTTTTTTTTTTTTAATTCTTGCCAACTACTTTCTTTTATAAAAATTTTTATATCTTTTTTTTTTCACTAAATTTGAGTAGGACTCACTTTTTACCATGTGTTAGATAAAGAGTGTCATATGTCAATTAATCCTAATCATGTCAGCATTATCTAGTCTCAAGTAAATGAAGCAACTCAAATATAAAAAAATCAAATATTTAACACTAAAAAAAAATAAAGGTTAGACATTCAAATTGTATTAATTTTTTCGAATAATCCAAGTAGAACCTACTTTTTGTCATGTAATAGTTAAAACTATCACATAAAAGTTTATTCTAGATACATCAATATTTTTCAATTTTAAGTGACGAGTGAACGATTAAAAAAAAATCGAGCACTTAAATAAAAGCATTTATCATTATTAAAAAAAAAAAAACTAAATCAAAACATTAGTTTACTTTTACTGCACTATTTGAAACACTATTCACCCAAGCTCATTCATACTATTCACACAAACTTATATGAACTATTCTTTTTATTGTGCGAGTAGTATTTTTGTAGTTTTCAAACACTTTAAAGACATTGATTATGAAAGCTTTCGTAAAATTTACACTTTAGTCTCTCTTTTTTAAATATTATTTTTTTAGTTTGTAAATATTTTTTGTTTAATTTTGGTCTCTCTTTTTTGTTTCATTTTTGTCACTATTTGAAACACTCGTTCACCCAAACTCATTCATGTTATTCACACAAACTTATATACACTATTCTTTTTACTATGCAAGTAGTGTTTTTGTAGTTTTCAAACATTTTAAAAACATTGATTATAAAAGCTTTCGTGATATTACACTTTGGGCTCTCTTTTTTAAATATTTTTTTTTTAGTTTGTAAATATTTTTTGTTTAATTTTGGTCTCTCTTTTTTGTTTCCTTTTGATCACTTTGGTCCTTTTTTTCTGATTTTTTTAATTAAAAATTTCAAGGCAAAAAAATGTTTTAAAAAAATTTACAAAATAATTTTTTAGCTAAAAATCCATTAATTTTGACATTTTTTTATATTATTATAAAATTTTTAGTTTATGAACAGAGATAAATAAATAATGTTTTTTAATAAAAAAGCTTATGAAAAATATAAAAACTAATCAATCAAATATAAATTTTTGATTAAAAAGTTATAAAATTGAATGAATTTTTATTGGATTTTAATATAATATATTTTAGTATATGTACAATATAACAAGGAATATTAAACTAAAATAATTTTATATGTTTCATTTGACCCGTAGCATAGCGCGGATAAGAAAACTAATTGGATGCTAAAAAAATTAAAAAATGAGCACTTAAATTGTAATTTTCTCTAAATATATACTGTGGTAAATTTAATTTATTTGTTTGTACATTAGCGAGGCCTGCATACACCGAATTAAGGCTTGGCTCTCTTAACGTAACGTCTCAGTAATTTCTAAAAAGTTTTGAAGTTTGAAACCAAAAGAAAAGTTATACCGACGCATAGTCTAATTGGTTGCCATATGTCCAAGTGAGAAACGGAGTTCAATTAATTGTACTAATTAAGTTTGAATTTTTCTACAACGCGATAATTATTGTTGGAAGAAAGGTTAAATTATACTCCTTTAGGGCTTTTTTTACTCTCATTCTTCCATAAAGATTATGGTTTTTTTTATTATATTAAGCAACAATTTTTTTATCTTTTTCTTCAATAATTTTGGATATAGTAGTATAAAAATAATGTTTTTTAATTTAGTCTACCGTTTATCTGTTTTTTTTTTCACTTCTTATGAGTTTTTTGTTTTGCATACCCATTGAGGAGAAATTTTAAAATACACAAAAAGTAACTAGTAGCATATACGAGTAGTTACTCCATGGAATCACTTTGAGGAGAAAGATAGACACATCAAATTACATTCGAACCCACCAAAAGTGATAAAAATATTTTCACATTTGATCAATTTTTTTTTAAATTCTCTCTCTCTTGTTTCTCTCTCCATTGAATTACTTATGGACTTATTACCAAAAGTGATAAGAAGATTTCCATGTTTGCTCGTTTTTTTAATTTTCTCTCTCTTGTTTCTCTCTTCTTCTTTTATGTCTATTTCTCCTCAAAACGTGTCAATGGAGTAAATATTATATATACCACTAGTTACTCCTTGTGTATCATAAAATTTCTCCTCAATAAAAATTTTGGTGATTGATGTCTAAATAATGTGTACGGAAAATAGCAATTAGAAGATTTAAAGATATATAGCTGTTAGCTATTACTAAAGTAAAAATACATCTTCTAGCAATCTCTTCCTTTCGTAATATAGCTTTTCAAAAAAGTGAGATTTTTTTTCTAGATCTGGCATTGAATTTCAATTTTCTTTGTAAAATTTTATTCATATGTTTTTGAGTGTCTATAAATGATATTAAATCCCTTATTATTCTCTATTTTTAGATGATATTACTTTAGATTGATTTCAATTGATAAGATTTTTTTTTCATATCAATCAAAATTCTATATTTGATAAATAAATAAAAAAATCTATCTATTCAATATTGGATGTATTCTCTCATATGTTTTTTCAAGATTTTTTTTTCAATCTCATGTACCCTTATATATTTATATTTTCTTCCATATGTTCTTTTGCCACTCTTTGAATGAAAATGCTCTTCAAACGAACGAAAGAAAATTAGTTTTGGTAAACCTAAAAGAACTACAAATGAAAACTTATTTTCACAAGAATGAAAACTAACTTGTAATTATAAAGAATGAAAAGTGCGTTGTCCATAAATTAAAGAGCCTCGTAATAAAAATATATCAATGCCAATAAAATAAGTTTTACAGGACATGAATTTAAAAATTTTTCATTAGCTACAAATGTTTTTTTTTAATATCTTTATGGATCATTTCAATTTATTTTGGATGTTCCAAGTTTTATATTTCTAGATTTTTTTTCTCCTTTCTTGATTTTTCAATTTTTTAAAGTTCTTTAAACATAATTTTTTATTTTTTTTTTGAAAAATAAATTTTCTTTTGGTAGTCCAAAGGGCAATTTGGTTCAAAAAGTAATAAAAGGACATATGGAAGAAAATATAACTATACGAGGGTATATAAGAGTGAAAAATTTCTTAATAGGGGATATGACAAAATAAGTTTAACATACTAGGGTAGATAGATTCTACCCTATAGCTTAACCTTTTTAATTTACATATAACAACCTTAGGGAATTGATTTGGTGATTAATTTGTTCTATATTGACCTTTTGGATTCAAATCTTGAGATCAACATTTAAGAGAATTTAATGTAAAAGTATCCTTATTGTCGAATCAAACCTTTCCTTCAACGTCATATCATATCTTTACGTGAAAGATATAAGTGTAAAGCTTTAATCATTAAAAAAATAAAAATAAAAATCATTCATAGAAAATGCTAAAAGCTAAGCTCAAATATGTGAGCGAGTGACACCTTTCTTCATTCGCTCATGCAAATTAGAGTTTGGAGTTTCTAGATCTGGCTCTAATTAGCTCATGGATGTAGATTATTTTTCAAGTTTTTTCATTCATTCAACGCAAAATTTGAATTCACCTTTCTATTTTATCGAGAATCAATTCATTAAAGAGCTTAAAAGGATGATATACGAACATCTAACAAACTTGGAATTAATTGAAGGAGGATGGTTCGACAATAAATACAACGCAATAAAAGGGACAGCTAAAAAGAATTATCGATGATAACTTTATTTTGAACTTAAAAACAAGTTAAATACGATTCCAAGTAATATTCTGAGTAGGCATGCAGAAGACCCACTCCTACCATTCATCAAATCATTGATAAGGCAGAAGAAGAATACGTAGATTATCATCATTATTTTGTAGTTAAACTATGTCTAACCATCATATATATTCCTAGGGACATCTCCAAGCTTGAAGATTTGAGAGCCAGAAATTTCATTCTTTAAGAAATAGAGATAAAAACCTCAACATGTTAAATCTAATATATCTATTAATAAAATCCCAAAAGTCACATGACCCCTTCAATTAATGACAACTAGCGTATAACTAGAATGAAAAATTAAAAAATTCTCTTCTATTAATGAAATAAATCCTAAAATCAAAATGAAAAGGAAAATAAAAATACAAAAATTAATTAATCTTGAAACTACTACTAGAACAAAAAAATGCTCTACTTCATTTTTTATTACCGTGTTTAACTTTTTATTTCTAATTGATCATCGGTTAAGGTACTATTTGGTTACCGTAAATGGAGTGGTGGGAAAGAAAATTAAGGTTTTATTCCTATTTTGTAACTTGTTTGGTTGAAAGAAATGAAGTAAGAATGAGAATGAATAATGAAAATAAAAATGAAAATTACACATAGCTTAATTCTCATATAGAACTTGGGAATAAAAACAAAGAATAAAAACAATTTTTTTTTCAAAATAATAATATATTATTTTTAATTATTGTGTAGTAGCTATTTCTATCACCACCATCATTATATCTATTATTTTTACCATCATTATAGTTTATGAAATTATTTTTTTAATCACCACCACCACCACCACCATCATATCTATTATTTTTACTATCATTATAGTTGATGAAATTATTTTTTTAATCATTATTATTATTCATACAAAAAAAAATATTAAAAATTTTAAATTTCATTCTAATTCTTTATTAATATTTCAAACATATTATAGAAATGCAAATGTCATTTTGATTTCATAATTTTCATTCTCATTTTAGAACTTTTATTTTTAGTAACCAAACAATATCAAGATATTACAAAAACCAAAAGGAAAAAACTACAATTTTTTTTTATAAGAATCTATTTTTGTAATTTTTTTCATCACAAAAAAGATAATCATATGGACCATTTAACTCCACCCCCTTTTGATTCCCATCCTCTTCTCTTCCCCATCTCACTAGCTGTACATTGTTACAATATTTAACTTAAAACCTTCCCTTGATGTGAATTTTTTAAAAGCGAGTTGGTGGTAACTCCTCGGGAGGCGAGTGGTTGGATAGACATGGAATAGATTTGTACTTTAGATACGGCCTTTTCCTCATCCTCGGCTTTATTTAGTTTTCACTTGTTCATGCACATTGAACCACAAAGAAGCCACAATATATATATGACTTTAATTATAGAAAAACAAACTACAATTTGATAAGAAGAATCCATCCGAAAAAAAAAAAAAAAAACCTTGCTCGTTAAGGGTGAAAGGAAAGAGAAAAGCTAAAAATAAAGAATGATTGTGTTACAAAAAAAAAAAAAAAAAAAAAGAGTATATATAAAAAGTATCTTACATGAACTGAAGTGACCCACCGATGGAATTATACAAATTAAGGATGAATGTTTTAAAGATAAAAATCAAGATCCCTATGATAAATAATTCTTGATCCTTAGAGGATTAAGAAGCAACAACCATGAATCCTATTTAGGACAAGTTGCCGCCCATCCTTATTCTCGGAGGACAAGCAAACTCTTCCCTTATAAATAGGAGGACCGAGATGTGGTAACTAAAAGAGACTTTAAGGGAGAGAATTCGGCAAAAGAGAAAAATTCTCTAGGGCACATAACATAAAGGAAATAAAGGAGAAAATAGTTTTCTCATAAAAAACCTAGTACAAGTCACTCTCCTTTTCTTTTTAAGTTGTTACAAAATTACCTAGATTAGATTTTTATAGAAAATACTAAACAAATCAAAAAAGGTGGAGCCGACACTCTATTAATTTTAAGTACTTCTTTGTGGTTGATTGGACTGCATGGATAATCAATAGAGGCCGAATGCTCAAACGGCTCCTTTCTTTGTTAAAGAATTTCGATTTACACTACAAGAGGTAAATTTCTATTCATCGCTTTAATTCACGAATATATGGTTAGTTGATTCAACGAGTATGATCTTGGCCCTTTAGATAAAGGAAATTTTTATTTTATTACGTACCTATATATGATGCATGATCCTTCACCGCTACCAAACTTCTCTCTTTCGTCTGCTTGTCTACTCGACTGCGATTCTCTCTCCAAGCTGGCCACTCCTCATGTCGATCTCTCTCCTCCTCGAAGCCAACCACAACAAACGCCTCCACTATCATTTTCCTCTTATAAATTTGTAGGAATCTTCCCTAGTAATGGATTTTTATTTTTACCTTGATAGGTACAGTACATATACTGTGCTTGCATACTCTTTAGGAGATTTAACTAATGTGAACTTTGGATATGCAAAACACAAATATTGACTCTATTGTTTGTTGTCTTATTTTGGAACATTTTGTGTAAAATGTTTGCAGGAGCGAAAAGCTTAAGCTAGAATTGATAATGCCATTGATTGAGACATTGCTTATTGAAGAAGAATTACTATCTCACTTGCCTGATGTATAAGACAGTCTTTTGTGTGGGATTTCCTCTGTGTTTATGTTGGTGTATTTTGATGTAATTATGAGTTTGCAGGGTCTCTGGAATTAGATTTGTTGCAAAGCCCATTTTTTCTTCAACAAGTAGATTCTTTTACTTATTGTAAGAAATACGAGGCTGATAGCTAAATTTAAGTGCTTTGTGGCTGTTTCAACGAGCAATGCTAGCCAAGAAAAACTCCTGTTTGGTCCAGAATTTATTAATGAGCTTCTTTCTGTTAATTTCCAGAGTATATAGGTGGGCTTACATTGCTATGTAAATAAGGCACAACTTTTTTAGTTCTTTTTTTTTTTTTTTCCAGGAGTTCGTCAGTTTTCTTTCATTTCTTGATGAGTCTTCGTATCTCTTCTCAGAAGCTGGGTTCTAAGACCATTTTTTCAAGTTAATTGTCTTCCTTACCCTTTTCAGTGTAAGTATACGGAAATAAATTCTAATGGTCAAGTAATTATTTGCAAGTTTTTTTGGGTTCAAATCAAACTGAACTTGGTTAACTTTTTTACATATAATAAAATATTGAGTGGACAACAGCTCTCCTTGGTTTGTACAATTCCACTAGCTGGTCACTTCAATTCAGGTAAGTTACTTTTTATATATTCCTTCCTTTTCTATTTCTTTTTTTATAAAACAATCATTCTTCACCCTTAGTTTTTCTCTTTCATTTCGCCCTTAATAGGCAATTTTCTTTCTTTCTTTCTTTTCTTGTTTCACTTTTTTAATATAACTTCTTCTTTTTTTTAAAAAAAAAAAATCACTCTTCACTCTTTTTCTTTTTTTAGATGGATTCTTCTTATCAAATCCTAGTTTGCTTTTCTATCATTGAATTCATATGTATTGTGGCTTCTCTATGAACAACGAAAATCAAATGGAGCTGAGGATGAGGAGAAGGCTATGTCTAAAGTACAAATCTATCCCGTGTCTCTCCAGCCACAGCATCCTACGCAGTTACCACTAGCTGCTTTTAAAAAATTCACATGCGGAGAAGGCTTTAAGTTAAATATGATAACTATATAGAGCTAGTGGGATGGGGATGAGAAGGGGATGGAGTTAAATGGTCTATACGATTGTCTTTTTTGTGATGAAAAATTACAAAAACAGATTTAAGGGGTTGGTTCAAGCAAAAGTAAGAAGACTTGTTCAACTTGAGGTTTCAAGTATGAATTTCGTTATTTCATTTTTAAAACCATGATGTGTCTATGTTTGATTAATTTTATGTAAAAAAAAGAAAAAGGTACTTATATTTTGACTTCAACATAGTTAAACTAGGATTTTTCGGATGTGTTTAGGTGAAAGTTGTAGTATTTTTTTTTATCAAAGACATAATCAACCTTTGTGTAAATCCATTTTTATTTAAGAAAAATAAAAAGGAAAATTCATCCACACTCCATCATATTTGATAAAATCAAACACCCTAGAGTTGGATGATTGACTTATTTATAGCATTTTAGATACTTTACAAGTGTGCATTAAAAAAAAAAAAAACCAACTGTGAACTAGTTTAATTTTCAATTATGTTTTTTTTTTTTTTGCCAATAGAGAATTGATTTATTAGAGTTATCACTTGGTGCAAAAATATAACGCATTGTTTCAACAACATGAGTTGATTGTAATTCATTCAATTATATATATATGGTGAGTAGATGGCAACTAAGGCAATTAAGAAATCATTAAAATTATGGTTAAACAATCCAAAACTCCTCTAAATTTTAAGTCATTTGAGAATCAATTTCTTAACTTTTAATTTTTGGTTAAACTCCTTTCTAATTATTTTTTATTTAAAATTATATATTTTTAATAGATTTTCGTCAATTCTAATATTTAAGTATAATTTTTTAACCGTTAAAAATATGTTAAAGCTTATATATAGATGCTTTACTTTTCCTTTCAAAAATTGTTTGTTTCTTTCTAAACATTAAGAAGTTAGCAATTGAAAAATATTTTAAAAATAAAAAGAAAATCATAGAAAAAAACATTTATAAGTTTTGACACATTTTTAGATAGTGAAGAAGTTTGAAAGATTAATAACATGCAAGTCACATCTATTTACATTGTTAGAATTGACAAAAACCTAATAGAAGAATTCAATTTCAAATGAAAAATAGTTAGAAGAAAGTGCAATCCAAAATTAAAAGTTGAGAAACTAATTCTAAAATTACTTATAGTTTAAAAGATGTTTAGACCATCTAGTCATATTCTCCATTATTTCCTAGACCAAAAAGTTCTCATTTTCTTTTTTTATAAAATGTTAATACTAGATAATCAAGAAACAAGATTTGCCTCTAAACGAAATATAAAATACAAACAAATAGATTCTATGTGCATATCTCAAATGCAAATTTTCTATTATTTTATAATCGAGTCAATAAAACCGTGATAAATATTAATATTGCAATCTTGACAGTAAATTAATACAATTTTATCACAGTTTTATAATGAACTATAGTGTGGATAGACAATTCTTGCTAATTTAATCCTGGATTAGAAGAGGAAAAGAGAGGAGTGGATTTCATTCGTTTGGCCAATAAATAGAAGGGCCACGTTAAAAATATTAATTGATGGAGAACCACATTAATAAAATTATGAAAGTAGAGGAACTTCTAAGCTTATTACCCCCTTTACCATCGAAGACAGAGCCAACGGGCTAGTGGGTGGCGTCCCAAATATAAAACTGTCCTTCAACTTTAAGTAACATCTCAAAACAGTGTAGTTCTTTCCTATGCACTAATGATCCTTTGAAATAAAATTGTTACGATTGAGACCTCTATATCCAACTCAAGGATTCAATCTTTGAATTCGTGCCCGAATTTTTCATTTAAGCCAAAAGTTAACAAGTCCACCACTGGCCACAACATTATTTAGTCTTATGATAATTTATTAAAAAATTTCATCTATTATCTATATCTCTTAATTATATTTTTTATCGTTGCGCACGAGCACGTAAGCAATTGATTACATAGTGTTAAGTCAATAAATAAAATAGTTCAACCATCTACTGTGTCATTGCCAGCGTTGGATAGAGGAGTCCAGTCAGCGGTAAATCATAGAAAAATAGAGAGAGAGAGAATTCGGTTAATTTGATCAAAACAAAGTGGAGAGAGGTTAATTAATTTGTTCAAATATGGAAACTTAGAGAGCCATGCATGCATAAGTTTTAGTTAGCCATTGAAAACTTAATTTTATGCCTCTATATGTAGTGATAAATGTCAAGATATCAAGCAATTTATTTTCTTTACAATTGGAATTGTCTAGATTGTGAAAAATATATATTTGTGATAAATCATAAATAAATTGGTTAGTTTAAACAACAATTATTCAATGTATTTATCGCATCTCGTCAAATATATCGAAATTTTTTATGGTGCTTAAAAGAGTAATCGTCAATAATTTATTAAAATTTTCAGATATATCAAGAAATTTTCAACGAATAATAGACACAAAAAGAAATAAATAAATAAGATAAAATTAAATGATAAAATTTGAGTTTATGTGAAAATATTATTATTATTTTTAGTAGGTATAAATATAGTTTCTTAATCTATTTTTCTCTTTAGAATGAACTCATAAAATAAATTTTGGTAGTCACTCATTAAATATTTTAAAATTTCTCAAATGTATCGATATAATGACAAGCAATTTAACGATTTAGCAAACCGTGCATTAACTAACCATATTTATTAAAAGTACTGTTAAATTTATTAACTAAATTATTATTTCATCACTTTTTTTATACAATTACTAATGCATCTTTTATTAGCTATCAATGATTATTATATAACACATATTAGTGAAGGGTGTTTTGATAATTTTCTGAAAAAAATTAATGAGAATAACAATTTGATTAGTAAATTTAGCAGTATCTATTTATTAAACCCATCTATTAAACCCTTTCTTTCCGTAATCTTTCTATTACACTTTTGCTATTGGCAGTCTTGCAAGAAGGAAGGATACGTATGAAAATAAAAATCCGAAGGTATAAGAAAGAGCAAGGTTAAAGGACCTGGTACATCCATCTATTATTTTGATTTCATCAATCTAGTCCCTCACCAATTCAATTATGTATTATTACCTTGTACCTCATGATTTTTTTCAATGTAACTTTGCATCCACTTATGTCCAATCTCTCTCTCTCTCCTCCGTCACCCTTTTAATGAAAATGGATGCTAGCATATTTTAATTCTTATACTTTCTTTTTCGATTACAAATTCAAAATCCTAAAAAGTTGAACTAAATTTAAATTTTGTCTCAATTTCTCATCTTTTTTCGTTTCATCGACTACTAAAGATAAAGTAAATAAATTTTATTTTTTTTCTGACCTAAAAACAAAAGTTATTCATCAATAACTCCATCAAATCTAAACAAGTTAAAGAAAAACTTTTCTCATTAACACCTCTCCTTCACTTGTTTTTCGTTGTCCTTTGAATACAATATCTATTAATTAACAACTAATTACATTTTAAAAGCACATGCCTCACCTTATAACAACAACAACAATTAATAACAAATATGGTATTATACTATTCATTAATCATTAGCAATAAGTTTGGAACTAATCAATTCCCAAATCCAAAGGGTATTGTTTGAAAACTTAATCTTGTACGTGCATTTTATAGGATTGATGACATGCCAAAACTAGATTACAAAAAAGGCTATAATTTTGAGCAACGAGTTAGGATTTGCAAGTAGCATTTTTCCTTTTCCTTTTTCTTGATAAGCAAACAATAGGATCTATTGCTAAGTTCAGAATTTATGGTCTTTGATTCTTGTTATGGATATATTTGATGAACCGAAGTTGTGGTTTTTTCTGTTTCGCGGAATGATACTTTGTTTTGGGAAAATAAGAAATCGAGAGAGAGAGAGAGCCCTAATATTCAAATCGCTAATTTTTTTTTCTTTTAAGTATTTCTAACTATCATTTTTTTTTTTTTGAACTTGATTATCTGGTATATATATATATATATATATATATATATATATATAAAAAAGTTAGTAGTTTAGCTATTAAAACATACATACTCGTGTGATCTACAAAGTCATAGTAGCAAAATAAATTGATGAGGGGCTGGGTTAACAACATTAAAATTGAAGAGTAGTAATTAATTTAACCCGAAAGGAAATGTAGAAGGGGACCGTAGTCCATAAAGATAAATCTGTCAGCTGATGAAAACGCATCTGCACATGCCAGCAAAAAAGAGGCTTGTACAAGAAATAAAAAATGGATTTGTACGAAAACGAAAAAGAAAAAGAAAAAGAAAGAGAAGAGAATAGGCACATTTACAACTGTGGGACCTGTTTAAGGGTAATCCACACCTGAGAGGCTGGCACCTAGGTCCGTAGCATGCAATTAATTTCCCTCGATAATTAAGAACAATCCAGTTTTGCACAACATTTATTGTCCAAATTAATAAACTTAGGTCAACCTAATCGATCTAACCAAAACGAAGTGTCGGTTTTTTTCTGATTTTTGTACAATTCTTCACAATATGTGATTTCCTCTGTAGTCTTTTAACTTTCTGTTCGCTCTAGCTACTGATTAATCATCAGCAGTTTGATCTTATGTAGCTTATAATAATTTGATAGCTAGACCATTCTAGTTTTGTGAGGTCATGTTCCCGTTTGCTTAGGGATTCAAATGAGAAAAATGATGTTCTATTTCTATTTTCTAGAATAATGTTTGATTCATCTAAATGCTCATTTATTTTGATACCGTAACAATTTTTAAACTATCTGAGATTGAAATTGTTATATATATATATATATATTTTATTCCATCCTAATATTCAAGTTAACAAAATCTAGAAAATGCAATATTTTAGTTCCAAGTTTTACTCGGACAATGGAAATAGTCCAAGACTATTAATTAATAGATAATGCTAGGAGTACTAAATCATTTTACTTATTAAGTTTTGTTTATGAAGTGATTTGGCATTTATTATAAAAAATAATCTTAAATCATGAAAGATTAATAATTATGAAATTGAATGATTAATAAAGCACCAAATACATGATACCAAGTTATTTAGTAAAAAAAAAATCTAGTGAAAAATTAGAGTATTTTTAGTAGTGTTCTTAATTATAAAACTAGACTTGTCTAATTAATGTCGTTAGGTTCCAGTTTTACAAAAACATTTATAATACCTAAGGAGTAACTAGTTACATGTATAGTAGTTACTCCATGGATACTCTTTGAGAAGAGAGATAGACACATTAAATTCTATCCGGATCCATAAAAAATGATAAGAAGATTTCCACGTTTACTTAAATTTTTTTCTTTCTCGTGTTTCTCCCTCTTTTTTTATGTCTATCTTGTTCTTAAAGTAAATTCATAAAATAACTACCGTATATATTACTAGTTATTTCTTATGTATTATAAAATTTATTACAGTTTTACTTCATAGAGTTTTGGAACTTATTTGGGATAAGAAAACCTCTCGTAATTTGCTCGAAATCCATAAGATAGACTCAATAGATGTCCGAACATCAACGAGATGTAGTATTTGGAGAGAATAAACAAAAAGTTATAGTAAAAATTAGTTTTTTTGCCCACGTTACGTCTGTGAGTTGAATAAAATATATAAAATCGTTTTGAAGTTATCTAAATTTATTTTTTAAAAGAAAAAATAATCAAGTTCTAAATATTTATTCCACAATCCATACATATAGAAAAATCAATCAAAACTCGTCAGTAAATATAAATAATAAAATTTTAAAAAATTGAATGAGAATTTAAAAAAATGACAAATTAAAGTAGTAAATTTTAAATAATAAAAATAATTAATAAAAAAACTAAAACAAAATGGGACACCTAAGGTTGATGAACAATGATTGCGTTTTTTTATTAAAACAAATAACAAAAAATACTATAAAAAATTAAAAAAATTAATTTTTCAAAAATTTAACACCCAATTAAGTAAAAAAGAATATAAATTGATGAAAAAAATAAAGAAAAAAAACCAAAGAAAAAAAAGACGTGTGTAGTACATGAGTTAAGGAATTAAAATATTTATTTTAAATATTGAGGGACTAAAATAAAATAACTTGAAAATTAAAAAAAAAACTAAATTACAATAATGAATAATATTTATCACTATTTATTATTGTTCAAATGATCGTTTTACTTTAGTTATACAGTAATAGTAATTGTGGGTATAAATCGTGGTCAAAGTTGCGCATGAAAAAGGAGGGAAACGAAAAGTTATAGTATGAGGTAGATTTACCATCAGCTCAACCACAAAACTATGTGAAACCCATTATAAAATGATTCTGGATATAATATTTTGAGAGTGGGCTGTTGATAAGTATGATTCATGCAATAATTTATTAAAAAAAGGCTCTCTCTCTTTTTTTTTTTGTTGTCTAATTAATTGTGGCTATGAGTTACATAGCTTTTGGTTTAATTTTTAAAAATAGAAATGTTTGATAAAAAGCTTGCTTTTAGGGAAAAAAAACAAATATGTTTTTTTTTTGAAAAGCAGATAAATGTTATACATTAACAATTGTTTGGATGTATATGTGTACAATTCTTTTGCTTACTCCTTTCACATGTATTTTTATTGGGTTAACTATTCAAGATGTTCTTCTATTATTTTATTTGTCTTAATTGTATTTTTTTATTAAATTTTTCATCAATTAAGTTCATTTACTGTTATTTTGTATTTTAATTTTGTTCTCCTATCCAAATTTTCAAGTAAAGTCGTTAATTTTTAGCGACAGACATACAAAATGTTGATATGCAACATTTTATTTTTAATTTTTGAAAAAGAATTCTGAAAAAATTACCAAAATGCTCATCTTTTTTTTTTCCTGCCTTTTGCTTTCTCTCAAATCCAAGCCAAAAAAAAAAAATTCAAGGAACAAAAGCTATATATATATATATATATATCTTTTTTTATTTCAAAAATTTATTATGAGAATTCATTTCAAATCCAACCCAAAATTTTTTTTTTTTTTCACAACATAGAAAGAAACAGAAGCAAAAGATAGAGAAAAAGAAGGAGTATTTTGAAATTTTTTTTTTCCTTCAGAAATTTAGACTTACACTCATGAGATACACATGAAGTTTTATTTTTTTTAAAAGGCTCAGAGAAGCTGAAATGGAAAGGAAGAGACATTATCCAAAAAACAAATACATGTTATTTAAACATATATAGAGTGAAATCATATTTTCGATAGAAAGAAAAATATTAAAAGAGATGATTTTCTTTCTTGGACAAAATACGCCGGCCACCACTCTGTTCACATTTATATATCATCAGTCTTCTTTCCTTCATTTAATTAAACAAACATATGTAGAGTGCATGATGAACAAATCAATGCACCGTGCAAAACATTAGATTTATTAAATTTTCCTAACGAGGAATATGGAATCAAATCAAGTCTAAGCTATTGCTTTTAATTAGAGCACATGTAAAACTAAGTAGTTGTAAAGTCAAATAAAAAAAAGGATCTTCACATTTACGCGAAAAGGATAAGGGGAAGAAAAATACAAATTGTAATGAAATAAATTTTTTTATATTGTATCGATGAAAGTTGAATTGAATTTTTCAACCTCCACCTTCATTGAAATGCATGCAAAGCATTTAGTGACTTACCCACAGATTAGCCTCTAAATCCGGAGAGAGATCATAAAGTGATGATCAGAGCAATCAAGTCTTGTCCTTTGATTGATTACTTTATATTACACACACGCGCACACATCTAGCAGAGAAAGCATTGAAACGCCATTAACGGATCCATGTCATAACCCAACCAAACTCCCACCAAGAACTTCAAATGCATGCCATTAAGAACATTCAATTCTCAAGAATCTACTGATTCTTAATTTCTTTTCTTTTTTTAAGGACATGACAAATAAATGTGGGATTTTCTTTATAGTGGAGTATTTAATTTTGTAAGATGAAAATCAGAGGGTTTAAATGATGGTGTTTAAAGGCAAGCCAACCTCATCTTCAAAATCAAGTTACGTTTTTCTATGAGAATCTCTTAAAGGCTTTCATTAAATTAAAACTTTAAAAACACAAAATATTTATGCCAGGTCTGGATCAAGGATCATGTGATTTGAGATTCTTTCATATACATATACAATGACCTTTGGACCTGATATACCCATCATTTGGATTTCCCAACAAATAAAAGAATCATTTATAACCAAATAACTATATGAACAATGCTTCTTAATTGTTAGGAGGAAAATGAATAGTTACAGAAGAAAATGAGATATAATCAAAATAATAACAAAATATAAAGGATTGCATCATAAGAATAGAAAATCACAACGGGATATGGAGCACTATAAAAGATCTTGGAGGAGCCAAGAGTCTATAAGTACTAACTACAATAAAAGAAAAAGACATCCAAAAATCAATAATCAAACAACAATAGATACAATACAATTCTTGCAAATTATCAACTTTATCTTTCAGTTCAAACACTCGAAACATAGTGGGCTATAGTTTGTAGGTTGTAATCAAGTAGGTCGATAGATCATTTTTTGTTCGATTTGCAACACACACAAATCTTGTCTCTCGATATTTGAAGTTCAAATTGGTATTTGTTTAAAAGTTCAAGCATCCGTAAGTCTTTTTATTTCCATTGTCATTGTCTTTTGTAAAGACTTTTGATTCAATATTTAAAGATTCGAGTTTCGTTCAACTTTACGATCCACCCGAAATAGAATTTAGTTCATGTCTTGAGATATTGTTTTCATTAATATTTACTTGGAGATACTATTTTCATTAATACGGATATTTAGCAATTATAATAGTATAATTTAGAGTTTGGAAGAAGATAGATTGTCTTGCGATCGCATTTCAACCTTCATATAAATCTTTTGCTTCAAAGTCATCTTAATTAAGGCCGGAATGAAAGAATCCATAATAATTTTGGTGACCGCGAGTGAGAGTGCCAATCATATTATTTGATATAACACCAAATCATCAAGGTTTTATTGAAAGAAAAAAAAATCACTCCAAAAAATGTCAATTTTTGAAACTCTTTATCTAAACAGCTTCTCAAAAAAAGGATTGTATAAGATGTTAATTTACGGACCTCAAAAGAAATTGAAACAAGAAGTTCATGATATTTCTAAACTTTTGACGAAAGTCCGCAAAGAATTATATATGAAGCATAAGGCCTTTGCCCACCGGGTAGAAGAGCAACATAGGTTGAAAATAGAAGCCATAGAAAATCACTATAAACAATTAAAGTTAGCTTTTAGCAAGACAACTCTACCTACAAAGTCATATAGTGACTTATATGAGCATGTAGGAGGTTATGATAAAAGATATAATTCATCATTTAGATCTAAATCCCCTACACAAAGACTTCAAGTTATTGAAAAAGCTAATCATCATATAAAAGAACCCTTTGCATATCTAAATACTAATTCTACTATAGTTAAAAATTATAATTATAGGTCGCAGATATCGATTCTACTACGGTTGGAAGCTTTAATTATAAGTATGCAAGTATTAATTCTGCTAGGGTTAGAAGCTCTAATTATAAATATGTAGGTGTTAATTCTATCGATGTTAGAAGCTTTAATTACGAGTCTACGAGTATTAATTTTGTAGGGACTAGAAGCTATAATTATAAGACTCGTAGATACATAATCTAGACGAATTGAAAGCTCCAATTGTAGGTCTATAGATACGGACTCTACAAGGATTAGAAACTCTAATTACAAGTCTATATGTATTAATTCTCGCTAAAGTTAGAAGGCTGCAGTTGTAGATCCGCATATATTGATTCTATAGGATTTGAAGCTCTAATTACAAGTTTATAGGTATTAATTCCGCTAGGTTAGAAGTTCCAATTACAAATCTATATGTTAGGAATGACAATTTGCCTCGCCACGACGGAGCCACCGCCCGTCCCGCCTCGATTTTCCTCGGTCAATGAGGGGATTCCCCGCATTGACTAAGGAACGAGGCGAGGATGGTATTTGCTTGCTCCGTCCCGTTTTCTCCTAATTTTTTTTTATTAAAATTATAATTATACTCTATAGAAAATCTGTGACTAGTGAATTTTATGATTTATTTTCTATATAAACTATCATTTTTTTAGTATAATTTAAAATTTGATAGTAGAATGGGATAAAACGAGACAAAAAAAAATTTGATAACTTTTGCCCCGTTTGGGGCACGGGGCGAGGATGGGGCAAAGTTTTTTAGGGGTAGGGCGGGGATGGGGATGGTGCTCCTTGCCCCACCCCATTGCCATTCCTACTATATGTATTAATTCTGCAGGGGTTAGAAGCTTAAATTATAAATCCGTAGTTATTAATTCTATTAGGATTGGAAGCTCTAATTACAAGTATTAAGTTTGTAGAGACTGGAAGCTATAATTACGGGACTATAGATACATACTCTATAGGAATTGAAAGCTCTAATTATAAGTCTACAAATATAGATTACGTAGAGATGAGAAGCTCCAATTATAAGCTTGCGAGTATTAAGTCTATTGGGGTCGGAAGTTGTAATGCAAATTTGCGGACACAAACTTTGTAGGGACTAAAAGCCGTAATTATAAAACTACATACATACACTTTGTAGAGGCTAGAAGTTGCAACTACAAGACTATTAGATACATACTCTATAATAATTGAAAGCTCAAATTGTAGATATGCGGATACGAGTTTACAAGGACTAAAAATTCTAATTATAAGTCTATAAATATTGACTCTACAAATACTAGAGATCTTAATTATAGATATGTAGAGACTAGAAACTATAATTATAGAATTGCAAATGAAAGACTTAGAAGGGCAAACCGTTAACCCTTGAAACTTGACCTCGAGTACATTTTAGAGGCTACAAGACAAGCCTATGGACCGGGGATACAACTATTTTACAATATGAGTCCTCACTTGGCTTTTGAGATCACGATGAACAATTATGATCAAAACATTACAAATATAAATGCCTTTCAATATCTTAAGAAAAATTCAGATTTGGATCATGAAATTATGGTTAACGATCAAAGCTTTGAATTAGAAGAATCACCACAAGGCTTCAAAAAAATTCTATATTTGAGTCTAGGAATCATGATGAATGATCATGATATAGATATTGTAAGGATTAAATCATGCAAAAATATAGATCCAAACGAAAATTCTACCTTATTTTTCAATATCCATGATGAAAAAGATAGAAAACTAACGTCACTTGAGTTGATAGTATGAAATTAGTATTAGACTGTAAATAAAATTAATTGCACAAATATCATTATCGAACACAAAATCCTATAACAAACCTAATAAAACTTTAATGTCAAGATTTTTTTTTATACAAATCGATCACTATCTATATTCTCATATATATTTTTTAGTATCAGATATGCTCTTTCTATCTTTCTTTTTCTTTGTAAATTTTATTATAATCAATTTATTATAGTTTATTTCTTTTGAAAATTCATATCTGCTCCTTTTTAATTACAAATATTATTTCTAATTTATCATTATAATTTATATATTTTGTTTTATTGAATTAAATCTATAAATATTTTTATGTCTACTATAGTATATCTTAAATTAATATTTATAATTTTTATTATACATAAATTAGATTTTTTTAAAGTCACTCACGCAACGATAGAGGTTATGGTCTAGCTACCAATAAAACAGAGAACTTTAACATAATGGCGTACAAGAAGACAATTATTGATCCTACTTGAATTCTTGGCCCATGCCCATTGCCATGTGAAAATTGTTTATGGCTTTTTACAAAAATCGAGTACTAGAAAAGGCCCCAGGCTTAATTGGCCATGAATTTAGTAATTAAATCATGTACTACAAAGAATAGCGATGCTAACGAGGGTCCCAAAAAAAAAAAAAAAAAAAAACAGTAAAGTCTCTCCACACCAAAGAATAATTACGATTATTCTTGAAATAAATTCAAGCAGTTACACTTATGTTGGCATCAAATATTAGTGAGCAGTGACCTATGGATGAGGGTGCAGGCCTCCAGCCTTAGCGGTCATTTACTCATTTATCCTTTTAATTTCCCGCTTTTTTATTTTGGCGAAAGCTCATTAATTGATTACCTACAAGTAGGTAGGTAGGCAGGCTTTAAGGTGATGAAGTCTTTCTTTCAAATAATGATCAAATATTAGTGAGCAGTGACCTATGGATGAGTGAGCATTGGCTTTTTCCACGAGAAGGGTGCCCTTGAATTTTACAAGGGGTGAGAATCAACCCATGTCCTTATATTATTAATTTCTGATCATTTGAATTCTGATGCAAACCAAATCTTATTTTAAAAAAGTTGGCCAGGATAATAATTTTATCCAATTCTGTTATCCAGTTAACTTACTTTTATTCGATCCATTGTTGTCATGTGTCAATCCACGTCTGAAATTTAATTTCCAAACGAAAACAAATAAACAAAAATAAAAAAATTATTTTTTATTTTTACGTATTAATTAAAATTTTGAATAATGATAATAATTTTATTAAAATAATCAATCTTTTTATAAAAATCAATTATTATTTAAAAATGAAAAATAAATAAACAAGAAAATTTACTTTTTAATGTTCTAGAAATAATAATTATTTTTTTAAAAAAATCAATCATTTTATCCTTTTTTATTATTAATTTTCATTTTAAATAATTAATTTTTTTATTTCTAATTTCTAGAAAAGATTTTCTTTCTGAAATTATATTTTCAAGTGTGAATTGACACATGTCAGCATATAATTGGATAGACATAAGTTAATTGATGTCGTTACCGTAACTGCATGGAAGGACTAAGTATCGTTTTTGAACTTTTTAAGTTTAGAATTTGGTTTGTACAAGAATTGAAGAGAGATACTCGGATGAACAAAAAAAAAAAAAATTAGTATAAGAATATGAGGTGATTTTAGCCTATTTTAAAAGTACAAAAGAATGAAAAGTTAATAGCAACAGTTAATAAGCAAAGAAAGATGGCAACTTAGTATTGAAGCATTAAAAGAAATTTGGCAATGCAAAGAGGGAATACTTCGAGAGAAATAGCATTTGATTTGGATCGAGGCTATCTACCTAGGTTTGAAATTGCACCATCACAGGTCCTGTTTTATTCAACGGACTGCTAACTGCTGATATAATTGCATCAGAAATCATAACAGAAATTCTTTGGAGGTTCATTGGGTGGGTGAGGTTGTTATAATTTATAGTTGATGCCCTTGTTTGGTGAAAAACAACATGTGGAATTAATTCTCGATGCGTCAATATATATATATATATAGATATGTATACTTTTTTTTTTGGGGACCGGCACATCAATTGATCTCCCTACTTTCGGGTCATTTCACCTTTGTACTTGAAATCATTAATTTGATTAGAAGGCATAGAGAAAAAGACTGATCCAGAGTTTCTTTCTGTTAAAAATCTCATGGAAGATGATAAGGGAGCCCATCTATTTTTTTCTGCACTGTAGTTATGTATCCAATAATTTGTTTGTAATAGTTTGCATATAGGATTTGTAATGTAATGGAAGAATTTCAAGAAGTTGGCGTGGTGGTTAAGAAGGTATATTTTATTTATTTTCTTAATTTAAAACTTGGAACTGGAAGTTAATTTTTTTATTAAACTCTTTCGAATGCATTGGTCTAATATAGAAAATACTCATTTGAAAAATAAACTTAGTTTTAGTTAACATGCAAACTGACCTAAAAATACTTTTTATTATTGAATAATAATAATAAAATGTAAAAGAGGTGGGATACTACCATTGTGGCCCAAACCATATAAAATTTCCTGAATTATTAATATTTTTTATTGCACTTATATATATTTTTTCTTTTTATTTTAATGCATGAATCATGAGGTGTTTGAATTGGGATCCCTTCCATCAACGTTCACAGCAAAAACTCCACCATTCTAACCCCAAAAAGAACATTTCAATGTCAAAATTCATTTTCAAACTCAAATTAATTCGAGCTTTAATTTTTCCACATGAAATCTCCAAACATTAAAACACTCAGAATCCAAGATGATGGTTAGGTTTAAGATTCGTGTGGATGAACTTGCGTTAATCAAACCCTTCATTTGGTGGTAATCTGGTCGTTAATAGTGGTTGAAACTTACCATAAAAAGTCCTAGTACAAATACCCTATAGTTCAGATATTAAAACCAAAAGAAAAGAAAAAAAAAGGATTCAATCAAAGCAGTTGATAGTTCAGAGTCTTTACATGTTTTAGCCCTCATTATTTAAGTCAAGCCCTTTAAACCTTTTGATGAACAAAATTTAAAATAAAAGATCATTTCTTTCTTTCTTTCTTTCTTAGTTAACTTACTACAATGCCTATAGCCAAGGAAAATTGTTTTAACTAGAAGTATAGGAATTCAATATTGCAAATAGTTATACGAGCACAAAAGATTCTGAGATTGGGCAGCATATTAGCCGGTGGAACTTGCTTTCGTCCATTGCACTAGCACAATTCACCTGAGAATACTAGTTTTAAAGCTATCGCACCCAGATTAACTTGTTTGACTCAAGCTGTGGATCACCGTGAAGCTGAAAAATTGCGAAGTTTTTTGGTGGTTAGATTAGAAGTCCATCGCCAAGGCTTGGAGTTTGGCATTGGGAAAGGTTACCCTTGCCTTCAATTCCTAAGCATGTAAGTACGATGCAACTAGAAGTTAGGTTCCCACCAATAGGGTTAAAGTAACAAGATTACAAGACACCAGACAGAATAACCAGTTAGAATTCAACTATATCATCAATTTATAGACATCAACATAACCAGGATGTTGGTCGACAAACTAGAAGCCAAAGCACACTTTCGTTTTGAACCCTAAAACAAGAACGTCCATATTCTTTTATTGTTTTAGCATGTTAAAAAAGAATCATATACGATCCAATGTCATAAATCAAACTTCGGTTTTCAAAAGAACTATAATGATCAAAGAAGGTTCAGTTTCTAAATGCTTGGAACAAACTGCCATGTTGGAGACCAATTAGAAAGATTCTAAACTATACGCCTCTCCTAATCTCCTAGCGGAAAAAGAAGTTTGAATTCCATCATAACCTGTTTGAAGACAACCTAGATATCTTCGATATTATGACAGAACCAAGAAGGATGTTATGCAAACTAACTTGGAAGGAATTTGGTAAAGCCAATTGGCAAGATCAGCTGTGATATTAAATGGGCTCATTCAATTCAGAGCAGTAGGATCATAAATCACAACTATGTTATTCACTCAACTGAAACAAGAGAGCAACAGACCAAACCATACGTCCCCTCAGATAATTTATTGCAGCACTCCAAACAGCAATGGAAATATTAAGGACAATAATAAGGAAGGTCCGGAATGGAAATACTCAGCAATATAGATAAGGAAGGTGGAGAATGGAAATATTAAACAATATAGATATAAGTATACCAAAAATAGTACCAAGATTAACAACCATAGAGATTAAATGCGCAAGTACAATAATAAAGTTTGAGTTACAAGAGCAAGTAAAGGTAGGTAAGGTCACAGTAATTCTTGATTGGTAGGAAACAACAAAGCATGAAATTTCGAATCTTACAATAAATCAATAGAGCATCATGAAATCAACTGTTGGCCTTGGAATAAAAGTTGTTCAGATGGTTGCTTGTCTCTAAGGTTAAATTCAACGGGCAGTTTATAGCATTTATTCCTGTTCAATGAAGTTTTTGAAATTTGAATACCAAAACAAAAGATTAAACATGCTGCCTTCAGATTTTCTCTTTTGAGACACACCTCTCAATCAACTTTCTTTGGAGCATAATAACTGGAAAAGAATCCAATATGCAACTGAATGTGCAAGTCCAACAAATAGTATTAATGCCCAACCCTATAGTAGAAGTTGTTAGAAATATGCATATCCTAGATGACAATGGCACATTTCATTAACTTCAAATTAAAACCAACCCATCAGCTCCTTTAGTCCAATTCAGAACCACGTTTGCATCAAATTTCTAGAAACCATAACGGTTGTTGGTTTAAGTGAAAATCTATAATTTTTAATTTCAATTGCATAGGATCTAATAAAATGAATTTGAAATGACTGATGAGATATGGTCCCTTCAATTTAACATCCAATGCTCTTAGATAAACACTCAGGTTAACTTAAATAAGCCCTAATTGTGATGGTACAATGTAGCTGTATTATTTACTTGCACTCCAAAGTGGCATATATCTACCCACTTCTTTCTCTAAGATTTCAATCACAGAATAAAAAATGAGATTGATTGCAGAATGTAAAAGATCTCAGCCAAAATGAGTGAAGAATAGTATACAGGCTTTATCAATCAATTCAATATTAACATGAGAAAATGTGGATAGTGATTTGTATTATATGAGTCAGATAAAATAACAGGGATCATTTCCTAGTGCAGTTAAATTTCTGAGACAGAAACACCAGGGTTGTCTACAAGCACATACCAAACATATCAATGTTAAATGTGTATGGTCCATGTCTAGTCCTCCAATAGTGGTTGCTTATCGAGCTCATTTAGATGTTCAGTCAAAGGGATTGCAGTGCTGTTGAGAACATAATTTTCACTCCTACAGTGTTGCAACTGTTCTTGGAGACTCTGGACAAGCTCATTAAGTTTCTGAATATTCTTCTCTTGAGAGAGGATTATCTGCAGCAAAGTTAATAGCCAAAAGATTACCATTTATACATAATGCTGGAAAATCTTGATTGGCTGAACTTAATGTCTAACATAATGATGAAAGCTCTTAACAACTCAAACAAACTAGTCAGCTAGATCACGAAATATATATATCCTGAACAATGAAAGACAATTGACAATCAAAGGGGAAAAAATAGTTATATGAAGTTATTTTTTGAGATAGTATAGAATGTTTAGAATGAGAGCTCTAGTCAGCAATCCAACACTTGGATCGTACACATAAAACAAGAAAACTTCCATATGAAGATATATGTAAATCAAATACATCTCAAATCACTGATTCACAGGTATCGGTAAGGGGGAAAATAATGAGTGAAGAACGTAGAATGTTTTCTGACTAGACTACAGGACATCTTTGTAATGTAAAATGTTATAATGGTAATGAGGAATGGTATAGGCAACTAACATCTCTGACCATATCACTTGTAAATTAACAACAACATTTTTTGAGATTTTAAGCATTTAATATGATAAGCATCCACTGTCTCCAATCAATCCAACACAATCTCTTCCGCACCTGAAGGGGAATTGACCCTTATGGTGTCAATTAAATGCCTTCTACTTAGATAGCCCTCACTCATCTGCAAATGAAGTGACATATAAAGGCATGTCAACCAAAATCTTCAGTCCGTTCAACAATTCAACCTGAAAGGGGGACTGACGAAAATAAAATTTAATTCAAAGTGTACTAATAGGTGGATCTTATTTGATGATGCATAAGCTTTCAGGTTGGAAAGAGCAAGGTAAAAACAATCATATATCTTCATTTAATATATCAATCACCAAAGCTGGTGCTGGTCCAAATACCAAGATACTGACCTTTTGAACTGAGGTAACTGAGAGTGATTTCAAAAAGGATAGGGAGGGCAGGAGGGATAACTGTTCAGATAACTGTACTTGCTCTGGATGAGGATTGAAGCAAGAACGTCATTTCTAGCGAAAAGGGAATATGGGCATGTAGAGGAACAAAATAAAAACAACAATAACTGATTGGATGAAAACAAAACTCCAATTAAAAATAAGCAAAATCTTGACACATGGTGCCCAATGTCTATGACATAAAGATGAAAAATCTAAACAATCAAACACTTTAGTCAGACAAGATAATGAAAGGAAAAAAAGTTTCAGGTTAAGATACTTTTGAGATGTTATAAACTGTTTAAACAAAGCGAACGCAACAAATATAGGTTACACAAGGGAGTTAACGGCCAATTTGGAGAATACTATTATGATGTCAACTAAATTCTTCTTTTTTGGACTTTGTGGGGGTGGGTGCTGGGCTGAACGCTAGACCCTTGGGGAAGGGGAACATACACAACTAACTGGTCTAGCCAGTCGGTGGGTCAACAAAGGCCTTTCAATTAATAGGTGTTTCATATCCTGGTACATGCAGAATATGGACTGTGACAAATTGTTTTAAAAAGAAAGAAAGAAAGAAAGACAACCGACACTATATAACTTTTTGGGTTGAAAAGAGCAAGGTAAAAATCAATAAAGTCTCTCCAATTTAATTGATCAATCAGGATACCAACAACCAAACACAAATCAAAGGCTGATTTTGTAAACATCTGAAGGAACTTAGAAAAGGATTCACTCGAGGAAGAGCGACAACGAGGGCTATTAAGGTCTAACAGAAAAATCCAGCTTCTTGAAGTCTAATTTATTTAGAAACACTGACTTGCTTTGAATGAGGATAGGAGCAACAATACCATTAATGTTGATAAGGCATTGAGGAGGAACAAAAGAAAAACAACAACAACAATACTGATTGAAGACAGACAAAACTCAGATCAAAATTAGCAGCACACGGATATATTTGAATCCCAGCCAATGTAGGAGTTGATCCATTTCGAAACCTCGTTGACAGTAACAGTCCTAGAGAAGGAATGAATGCAGAAGCAGATGGCAGTCTGAGACTATTAAGTAGCAGGGAAGTCAGGAAACAAACTATCAGAAATGGAAGAGACAAAAAGATAGGATCAGCAGAGGCATGCTAAAATAGGTGACTGCCTCTTGTTACCTGCATGGCATTTCAAAAAGATGCTATGGGCTACAGTATATATGCAGCATGTCTTTGGCAAAAACAAATATGGCCTCTTAAAAGTTTTTTCATAAGCCCTAAATTTGCCGTTACTTTTAACCATTTTGCATTTGGTTTGATGTGAATCAATGCTCAAATTACTGACCGTAACAATGATCACAATGATTGCATACGCACCAAATTTTGTGAGTTAGGGTGATACTAAAGTCCCTAAGAAAGCAGGTAATCAATCTTTTGATAACAGTAATTGCAAATTAACACTTGCTAGCCCAGAAAAAAAAAGATTAAATAGTTGATCTGCCCCAATATTTGAATTACAAAGTCCCACTTGAATTACTGCAACTTCATCCGACACTGAAAGCTTTTTCAGAAATTTCAAGGCTCCAAACTTCATCTTCTGCTTATGTAAGAAATGCATTTCTCACTATAGTAGAGTAGTGAACTACGTCAATCCAAAAACGAAACTCAGTTTACCAACATTTGGGTTCGAAGGAAAAGAAAAGCAAGAGATCATGTTTCACACTCTTCCGATTACCAAAATGCAATAAAAAGGAAAAAGAAAAAGAAACCCCATTTTTTTCCCTACCTCTTACTCTCTCTCATCAAAACTGCATCACCAGTCATATCACATACTCAGTATAATTAGTTAACACTATTATATTTCCTCAGCTTACGAATTTGAAACTCCAACACTGAATCAGACTTTCCAAAAAAAAATAAAAAATTGAAGCTTTCTTATATACTTCAATAGAACCCACTTGATCAAATGCTTGTATAAATGCACAGAACAAAATCTTCAATTCCCACTTAAAAAAAAAACCAACTTGGTCTTTCTTTTATCTTTTCTGGTTCTACAAATACACCACTAAAAGAACACCGAATGTAATAAAAAAAGAAGAAGAAAAAAACTAACCTTTTCTTTGACAAGTTCTCGTTTTGAACTATGTTGTTGTTGGTCTTTCTGGGAAATGTTTGGACTTGCTTCAATTTCATTACCAAATTGTTGTTTCCACTCTAACTGAGACGTGAACACAATAAACAAAAGCAAAAAGACCAGTACCCATGGTCTTGTCATCCTTTACTACTACAAGAAAGCAAGCAGCACTTTTTATACACTGATAATCTGTTTTTTATCATGTAAAACAAATATAAGTATATAATCAAATGATCGAAGGGAAATAAAGTAAAGAAATGAAACTTACAGATCGAAGTTCAGTGAGAGAAGGATAAGTATAAATGGGCTTTCTTAGTCGGATATTGTTTCTGTTTTACCATCATTTTACTTGGAATCGGCAACGAGTACAAGGAAATGAATAACTTCAAATTACAATTTCTACTAAGTTTTGGGTTTTATTTATTTCTATTTTAGGCGTTTGTGTTCGTAATTTATCTTTTGACCCCATACGGATTGGTTGAAAATTGAGACACACATCTTCTAGTTTACAAATTTATAAATTTCACCCTACATATCACTGCTTTATTTTCTGGTATTAACTTTTTTTTTTTTTTTTCATGTACAATAAAATAAATAGAAAGCGAAACTCAAACTTAAATTTATCAACAGCATAAAATATTTTTTTTATCAACTCACAAGTTGAATAATTGATTTTTACTAATAAAGAAATATGTCACTTAAATCAAAATATTTTTTTTTAAGTTCTAAATTAAAGAAAAATTTACAAAATTTTGATAGGATGCTTATGAAATTAAAAAAAAATAATATACAAGAATAAAATTACTTAATGTTAGATAAGAAATTGCAATATTAAGATATCTATAAATAGATATAAATTTGAATAAATAAATATATTATTTTTTATTTCAGATATTAATTCACTATCATTATAATTATTATTAATATTAATAATAGATCAATGTTGAACTTCACAAGTTTCAAATAAAATTTTATTTTTTATTTTAAATATTAAGTCATTATCATTACAATTATTGTTAATATTGATAATAGATCAATACTAAACTTCACAAGATCCAAATAAAAAATAACATATAAATACACACAATAACGGGTATATAATTTATGTAATTTTTAATTTTTTTAAGCCGTGTTTTTTTGTTTTTGGTTGAATTTATCATTTTTCTTAATGATATACCATAAAGTTAAAAAGAAAAGAAAAAAGGGGTGTTTGTAATATTACCAGAAGTTAAAGGAGCACGTATGCAAAAAGTAAAAAACTATCAACCCAGACAGCAAATACATAGTACAAAGACAAAAACATATTTAAGTACCTGTTTAACTGCAAATAAATTCCCAGAAACACGGAGGAAAAGCTGCTAGCCATGGGTAACTCTCAGTCACCTCCAGCAGATCCTCGTTTTTCTTCTGCCACCAGGTTTTTCTTTCTCTAAAATAAACCCCCTCTGTTATGTGTATGTATTTTCTGATTGATTAATTGCTTTTTTACTAAACCAATCAGAGCATTTACTCAAAAGGAACTTGAAGACCTCCAATCGTTGTTTGTATCTTTGGCTGCCCAATCAAAGAGCAATAATGAATACATATCCCTCTCTGTTTTTCAGGTCATTTCTTTTTTAAAGAAAATTTCACGTCCCTTTTGTTTTTTTTATTCCTTCACTTTTTGGTTTTCGTTTTAATTCAACGGTGAAGTTGACAGAAATTCTTGGTTTAGGCTTATTTTGGTTTAAAGGGTTCTCTTGGAGAGAGATTGTTTGATTTAGTTACCCAACAAGGAAAAGATAACAAGCTCACCTTCCATGACCTTGTTATTGCTAAAGTAAGGCTTAAAGTTTGGAACTTTTTATCTGTGTGTTCATATTTGTGGCTATTTCGTGATTATGACTTGTATGTATTCACTTTTTTTGTATTTGTAATTTTTTTTTTTTTTTTTTTTTTGGTGTTGCAGAGTGTTTATGAGAAAGGAACAAGAGATGATATTGAAGAGTTTATTTATCAATTACTTGATGTAACAAGCGATGGCATTGTGGGGAGGTAATGTAATTTTTTTTCTATTTACTAGCTCTGTATGTATGAATTTGCATGCGTGTGTGTGCGCATGTAATTAACGTTCTTTGATTTTACTCGATAGAATGATTTAATGCATGCAAATTATACAATTACCCCTTCTGTATTTAAGTGTGAACTTAGGTAGTGGTATTTTTTTTTTTTTTTTGTCATTTGTAGTATTACTCCCTTTTCTGTGCTTGTTGATGTATGTAACACCTGCAGTCTGTTGTCAGGTGTGATATTGAATCTGTCCTAGCTGCAATTTTGCAGAGTATATTTTCCCTGGAAGTTTCTGACCGTGGATCGAGTTCACATCACGACATTATTGATGTATTTCTTAATGCTGCAACTTTTTCAAAGGATGTTCAAGGAGCAGCTGAGAAAAGTATGTCTTTTGAGGATTTCAGAAGTTGGTGTGCTCTTCTCCCATCAGTCAGGAAGTTCCTTGGAAGTTTGTTAATACCACCTGATGCAGGTTTTCTATCGTTCTTCGTTCACGTAATTCATATAGTTTTTAGTTTTGATACTCGTACATATCAGTATCCTCTCTTAAGAGCAAATATAGTGAGAGCAAATTGATCCTGTTTCGAGGATTGACCTGTCTTAAACATTTCTGTTATTTTTTTTTCAAAAATCATGACCTAGATGAAGTAGAGTTACTCAATTGTTTTCTTGGCTGATGAACATGGTGGCTTTTTACTAGTGGGATATATGGATTTCCTTTATAAAGTTAATCATTCTGATCTCTGCATTCTTTATTTAGATCTGTGAAAGAAAATACTGACTAATTGTTTCAGTCCATCTGCAGCAAAATGCTTTGTTTTTTTTAGACAAGGAAAAATATAACCAAATCCAAGTTTCAACTTTCTATGGTGGTTTCTGGTGTAATCATATAAATAATTTATTTTCACAAATTAGATGCCTGGACAGAATTATTTGGAAGGATGATCTATATCATTTGTATAAATAGAAAAAATATGTCTTTTCTTCTGAGTTTCATCATAGTCAAATTCAATTATTGACTGGCACAATTTCCTTCCATCATTGCTACACTATTGTTAGACCCTATCAAATATTTTTGGCTATCATAATTCAATTTAGTGAATTAAAGATGAATTATGATTGTTCTTCTAGTTTTTTTTATCATGAAGTTGTTATGCAGGAAGGCCAGGTTCCCAAGTTCCTAAATTGGTGTACGGGGATAACATTGATCCTGATTTGATATTATTGAAGGAGGAATATGCTTGGCATATAGGAGGAGCCCTTCCTCACCAGGAGCTGGAGGAGTGGAAACTTTTGTACCATAGTGCTATTAATGGCCTGAGCTTCAATACATTCTTGGGAAGCATATCGTGAGTAGCTTGCTCTCATTCATTAATATGATTGATGTGTAAATCATCTGAGTTTTTTGCACAAGAAGACTACTAATTGTTGCACTGACTAATGGTTCGAGATTTTCTACCTGCTCTTGACTCCCAAATCAAGTTGATTCTGATTTATAGTACTCATTGGTTCACCATCTGTTCCTAATTTTAATCAATTTCAGAAGTCAGTTTCTTATCATGAACAGTCTAAATTTTTCTGCAAGGAGGTCTTGGGTTCCAATGTTCCATGGGGTATGGGTGCAGCAAGGTTCAGATTGGGTGTGCTCAGAGAGAATGAATCTTGTTTAGTTTGTGAAAGCCTTGAAAATGGCAGTCATTTCTTGCCAGCAGAGAGACAGCATAAGGCCAGAGGAGCTACATTCCTACTTTTACTTGAAAGGGGTGCTCCAACCAGACACCATCTTCATGTTATCAGTTTGACTTTAGTTAAAATTACAAGCTGTTTGTGCCAAAATAGATTTATATAAGTTGATCGGTGCTTGCATTTTTTTTATGTCTTGCTAATATTCCATGGTGTCTTGATGTTTTGCTTTCTCGCTTTTTTCTTCTTTAATTTCTGATTTTTTCACTGGAAAATAAATGCAGTGCAAATGATAGTACTCTAATTTTATTTCAGTTTGTCAGTTGCTGGAACTTTTTTGTAAGTAGGAGTGGGATGGGTAATTATTCAATTGAATTGCAGAAATGGTGAAGGGCCGACGATATTGATTGCTAAGGATAAAGAAGGCTACATATATGGAGGTTATGCTTCTCAACCTTGGGAGAGGCATGGTGATTTCTATGGAGATCTGAAGTCATTTCTCTTTCAGCTTTACCCAAAGGCATCAATTTTCAAGCCCACTGGAGCAAACAATAATGTACAATGGGTATGTTTCCATTTATTTTTATCTGTTGGGAAATAAAGGGAAAAGTGCATAATCATTTTAAGAATATAGGATTATAGGCATTGCCTATTGTTTTGATGCTGCAAATAGATTTTCCCTTTCTGCTTTGGCATATGGCAGTTGGATATGAAGGCTTGAGAGTATCAATATCTTCTGTAAGGTCAAAAGAAGTTTTAGTGCATCAACATCCCAAAAAACTGGTGGTTAACACTCTAGTAAATTAGAAGGAAATTGGGCAAACAGAGACTCAGTTTCTTGATTTTGCTGTTTGGCTTTGTCTGTTGTCTATATCTGTTGGTTACTGTCAGGTTGTTTCACCTCAAGATGATTCAAGTGAAATTGAACTGGTTTACGTGCCATGTGACTGCCATGATAGTTGGCAGTGGCTGTTCCAAATCTGGATTCACAAGAAGAAGCAACTAAGATTGCCTTGGGGTGTAGGGGTGGGGCAGGGGAAGCTAGGATTCACAGGAGACAGATGACTGCAACATGAATCTTATGGATTATAAAGGTCTTTAGAGTCCAAAAGATGTTTTACACCTCAAGCTTCATTTATGTGTGCTATATTCCTTGCATAATCATTTTTATCAGCTGGAGATAAAATAGAAATTTGCAGAAAAAAGTTCAGATTAACAGGCTTGATAGTTCTGTATATTTTTATCCTAATGTTAATCCGTTGTCTATTTTTCCTGGAATTCAGACATGGAAATGTTTTTTCATTAATGCTATCCACAACCTAGTCACCAACTTACTTGGTTTCGTCTCTTGACTTGTTTGCTGGAGAAGTTGGAACTTGTGGACCTTTAGACATGAGTGAAAGTAATTTTTAGCTCTGAGATGTGAGGATTCTCATGTTAGCTTATTCCGGCATTGATTTAATCTCTTGTTCAGAACATTACTTATTTAATGCTACCATTACCTTTATGTTTGCCACTTTGGATGAAAATTGTATAAATCCAAAAATAAAAAATAAAAATGACATTGCTTACATCCTTGGATTGACAGTGTGCTGCGAATTTTAGCTCAGAGTCCATCCCAAATGGTATTGGTTTTGGAGGACGTGTTAATCACTTTGGCCTGTTCCTCTCAGCAAGCTTTGATGTTGGTCATACCTTCACTTGCACCACGTTTGGTAGTCCTTGCCTCTCCAAGTCAAATCGCATTTTCCCTGAAGTGATAGAATGCTGGGGAATTGTTCAAAATGGAGCGCAGCAAGAAAAAAATGGTGCTATGAAACGTACAGTGTTAGAGAGATTTAAGGAGGACCGACACATGCTCAACATGGTGGGGCTTGCAAACTCAAGCGAGTAAATCTGGTGAGATTTCTAGCATTGCCATTTTCATTGCATAACAGTTAACTATGATCAGATAAGTCCTCTTGGACCCAAGTGCCCAAGCCATGGATCTGACGTAACGTTTACTGTACATTTGAATGTGAGTTTTACTTCGTTATTTTGCGAGATAAAAAACTATGACAAGAGTTGTAGGCTTATGCTATTTGTGCTAATATTTCTCATGAAATCTCATTATGTTATTTGTGAGAAAAAAGAAAAACTCGTTTATTATTATTATTATTATTTTAATAATGAGATGAAATGATGAGAACTCTCGTGATTTAAATCTGTGTTGTCCTACAGTATTTTGTTCTGGTGGAAAACAATCACAATATTGTTAATGGCTAAGAATTATGAAGAATTCTACAGAAATGAAACAGGAAAAAAATCATCTCAATTCTTGCTATAACACAATCATTTGAAAATTAAATTAAATAAATAAATAAACTGAAGAACTCAAAGCAACCACAGATATAATAATAGAATTAGAGTCGATTTGATTGCTGTTAACAACTTTATCTATTAAGCTAGAGAAAGCACATGTTGACCTCCGAATGCCCCCAATGGCCACGCCCCCAATGGCCAATGCCTCATTATTGCGTAAGCGATAAGCAAATCAATAAATCATAATGACTTTGGCTTCAACAAACCTTTCCTTCTGCTGCTTTGGATGTTAGGGTTAGGGTTGACAAGAGGAGCATAAAACTAATTTCAAATAGATCAAAGTACGTTATGAAGAACTTTACCTGATAAGCTGTTGACGGACTAGTGAATTGTAATTTCTTTTTAGCATTCTCGTTCACTTGAACAGCGGTGACATATAAGAGAAAAGCTATCATCTATTGGAGACTATACCAGACAATCACACTATATTTTTGGTCTGAGTTTTAATCTAATGTAGTCAGCCATGCATGTTAGCTGCTGGGGTTGATAACTTGCACATAATCGTTTGTGTGAAGTGTTTTTTTAGGATAACATTTTGCCAATTGGAACCGCAACAGAATTCAAGTTATCGGCAGTAATATCAAAAGTAGTCGCAGCAATGTTTTTTATTTGTTTTCCCTTAATATATCAGCTTTACTTTATATCAGTGAAAGAGAAGTACAATGTGAAGTACCACATTTTTTTTTTTAAGAAGAGAAGAAGAAGAAGAAGAAAAAGTTGTAGATATTGAGACCCATTGCTATTGAAATTTAGAAAAATAGCTTTTTAATGCAATTGAAAATGAGGGGTTGGTGAGATTATAGCCTCCGTCAATGACCAAGTTAACCCCACTAACATACTTGGACTCTTCACTAGCTAGATATAAGGCTGCCTGTGCAACATCTTCTGGCTCCAATACCGCATCTTTTAAGGTTGCTGCCGATGCGACCAATTCCTCAGCAGCCTCCTTTGTCAACCTCAAAGCATCAGTAAGCAACGGGGTTGCAACTGCATAGGGTGAAATACTATTTACTCTTATTCCATGTTGCCCTAACTCCACGCTTAAGTTCTTGGCCAACCCAACAATCGCATTCTTAGATGCTGTGTATGCATGTGCCAATTCACCATACAATACTGAAGCCACACTTGAGGTGAAGAGGATACACCCTTTCTTTTCTGGAATCATTACCCTGGCGGCATGTTTGGCACCCAAGAATCCACCGTAGACATTGACATCAAGGACCCTCTTAAAGTTTTCATTATCACAAGTTAGAATACCTGATTTTCTGTCACCTGGAATTCCAGCATTGTTGAACATGATGTCGAGCTTTCCATACTTGGAAACAGCTGTATCCACTGCGTTTTGAACATCAGAATCACAGGTTACATCGCAATGGACATAAGAGATGGTTTCTTGGGAGCCAAATTCTTGGCAGAAGGAGTGCCCAAGGTCATCTTGAATGTCAGCAATGAGAACTTGGGCACCGTGTTGGATAAATAGTCTTGCGGTACACGCTCCTATACCACTAGCGCCACCGGTTATCAATGCCACCTTGCCTTCAAGCCTGCAATTAACCATGCTCCTTGTTTTAGAAAGTCGCTTTGGAATGTGAAACTGCAACCAGGTATATTTTCTTTCTATAATTATGATTATGATTAGAGACGTGGGACTACGTAAATGTACAAATCAATGGACATCGAGTGTGAGGAGTCATTTACCTCTTAGTGATGGAAGTTGCTGAAGTATTAGAGTTCATCTTTCCCCAAACTTGATGAGAAGAGAAAGCAGTCTTGTTCTCTCAAAGCTAGAGGAAATGTTTTGAATATATGTAAAATCTTCAATTTCAAGCCAACCTGACACAAAAGCCATATACGAAGGGCTGGGAACAAAAGAGAGTTGGAATTTATGCCATTCCCTTTTCTTTCTAAGTAGGACTAATAAGAACGCCAAGTTGTTAAAGGAATCATTTATCAGGCTGAATAATTTATCATGCTTGTATAGATTTGCTGGTGATGGGCGAGTAGGATTTTATTCTTTTTTTTTTTTTGAAATTTTAGACTCCTTCAAACTTTATAACACAGTAATCTTAATTTCCCCATATGTCACAAATCTTCAATCTGGATTTACGGATTTGATTCTGAACTTCTAAGTCCCGATTCCCGAGTTCAATTAACAATCGATCATTAAGAAATTGGCAATAGAAAGAGTTCAATTGGCGAACTATTTTGACTTCTGAAATGTGCTTGTAGTTTGTTTCTTGGAGGATGTGTTGTTTAATCAGTTTGGCTCGAACCTCTCACCAAGCTTTGATTTGGGTCAGACCTTCACTTGCATCACGTTTTGCCGAAGGTTACAGAGTTGTAGTAATTTAAGGAGGAATACGACATGATAAACCTTATTTTTTATTTTTTATTTTTTTGTAAAGCAGACGGCAGGACCATGTGACACAGCTCGGACTATGATTCTTTTTTCAGAGGATCGTCAGCTATTTGGTTACTTGTCATCTTTCTGTAGAGAGTGAGCAGAAACAAACACATAAGCCTATCAAAATTGCAATAAGGTTAGCTAAAAAGAGACTCAGAATTGCATGTGACACTTTAGCATCCCAACGCATAATTAGTAAAATAAAACTTGCAACAGAAGGTCAAGCAAAATGGGTGTGATCATAAAATAATCAGTTCAAAGTTCGATAAGAACTTAACGACCCAGTTCAGCTTGAGATCCACAAAACCAGGTTGATAAAATACTATTTGATATAGCCATATGACACATGCCATTTTACGAAATTCGCGAGCCTCTATCATTAGCAAAATGGGTGTAAAAGATTGAGGAACGAACCATAGTCAGAACCTTGACAACTGGGAGCATCTGCACCGCCAGGGAACGTCCAATGAGTGAAATAATCTGAGAATCAAATCAACTTCCACTAATAAAAAAAAATACATTTAATAAATAAAGGCATGCTTTGAGATTATTTTTATCTAACTAATGCTAAGAATGACATCATCACATTCTTCTAATAATGATCTATAAATATCAAGAATGCATAACCCTCGAGCTCATATCAAAGGTTGTTGGTAACAAAAGAATAGATTATTTTACCCATTTTCCCATACAACTTGACAAGCCTTTTGGCTATATAAACGTCTAAGAGACTTAAGGTTAAGAGTTTCGAATCTCTCTCTTGCTACAAATGTTCACCTTATTCCTTATGTTGACATTATAGCCTTCTTTGGCTAATCTCCCTTCTCCTTACATTAACTTAATCGTTAGAGGATCCTTCACTCAACTAGAGGCCTTTATTTCATAAGTATTTCATCCAACACGATCATTACCCATCAATAAGCATTGTCACCTATCAATAGTCATTAAAGAGCTACATTATCTTTAAAGGTTCAACAATCTCATTAATGTTGTCGTCTACGGGTAACTTAAGCTAAAAGCCAATTCCTAATTCATACACCTCAATCTTTAATCTCTTTTATAGCTAAAAATCAAGAAACTTTACATTTAAGAATTATGATGGACTTCGCCAACATGAGTGGTCAACCAACATACCTCCTCCATTTATAGAAACAAGTGAATAAGTTGATAGATGCTTTTTGGTCACATAAGAGCGGATACAAATTATCTCATCTCAATCAATGTCATTTGCTTTAGTAGTACAATATGTTGATCCTCCACTCATGGATAATATTCCTTAACCAACACCTCTTTGGAATGTACATAGATAGCTGCTTTTCGAGAATGGGATAAAAAGTTAAGATGAAGGAGATGATGAAAGAAGAGAAGACCATTACTTTCTTTAACTTTAAAAGAATCATTCTCACAACCGGGAGAAACAACGCATGAGTCAAGGCTCTAGTTGGGGAAGGGGAGAAAAAGCGAGTGTCAAGAGCATTTCTATGACCAACACCATAAAGAAGGCTTGTATTCTCAAACAACCTCAATGAGCCCTAATCCTAAACGTCCATAAGAGGGTAAGAAGTTTGTAATATTTAGCCATTTAGTATCGATTGATTACGATCATAGGGTTTAAACTTCTCCACTTACTCTTTATATTTTGAACACTAAACTCTCAAGAGAGTTCATCTCCATAAAGATGAATAACCTATGATAGCATCACTAACTCACGAAAGGAAGTACAAAATGTTAGAGACACTTTTAAGTTAGTGCTCACAAGTACAAACACCATAAGTAAGATATTCTCTACTACTTTTACGAGAGTAACAAAAAGTAAGAGAATAACTTAAATCTTAAAGTTGTACTTAACTTCAAAGGTCTATGCTCTAAGCTTATCATCTATTTTTCTACTAGCATCCTAATCGAGAAAAACTATACTGATTTGTTTGTCATCACTCGAAAGAAAGTGAAAGTATCTAAGTTTATTGTTCTCACTTTCATAAAGAAATGATAAAAATTGACGGATTGTTAAAGTTTGTGGCTGTAAAAGCTCTAATATGTAGAGTTTACGACACTAGGTTATAAAGGAAACTCTATGCTCTTGTTGATAGAAACCTCCTTTAAGTGAAATGGGTGATAGAAAATCATATCTAGATAGAAGAAGTATTCACCAATAGGCAAGCTCACCCTCATTTTTAAAAATCAAAAAAGAGAAAAACAAAGAGAGAGGGATCTTCATAAAAAATGTTCAAGTCTAATGAAAAACCCTAAAGATCGATTCATATTTATTGATTTTTCTCAAACTCTAGTCCACCCTCTTAAACACTATCTCGAATTAGAGTTTACATATCTATGTAAGAGGAAAAATATATAAATCACCCGTATCCTATGAAAGACCCTCATCAATTCTATAGCCAAAAGAAGTATTCTCTCTTTCATAAAGAGAATAAATATGATACGAGAGAGTTGCTTCATCTTGAAAAAAGAAATAAAAATGTTGATTCCCAAAGACTACCTCAAGTAGTTTCAATAAAGAAGGTTGGTCTCCGACCAAAGTGGAGAAGGATCGAGTAATCACCAATATAACCTTCTAAAGATCATTGTTATCCTTAAAGGACTTTCAATAAAGGGAACTTTAGTAGAGAAATGAAGACATATAAAAGGCAAGGTTTCACCACTTCACAAACCCCAATCTCTCAAGCACGAGCCCATCATATTCATTCCTAGTGATATAGAGGGAGTATCCTTCCCTCATGATGATGCTCTCTTCATCATCACGATCCTCTCCAACCACAAGGTGCATCGAGTTTTATGGATGATAGTTTCGTGAATGTCTTATTGATGCATGTCGAGCATTCAAATTAAATTACCTTACTTAAAAATATAGATAACAATAAGTAAGGATCAAATTCACAAGGACTCGTATATTAAGTTTAAAATATTTGATTGACCTAACATAGAACACCTATGAACGATGTCGATATAAATGAATTTTCTATTTATTTTCCTTTTTAGCCTAGATAAAAAATAATGAGCGAAATTTGATCAACTAAAATGCAAGATAAAGATCAAATTAAAATACACATTGAAGATTAAAACCATATAACAAATCTTTGGTTAAAATAATACTTACACCATCTTTGTAAATTTGTTCATTGACATAAAAGATAATCAATTTTAATTAAATAATCAAGGAAAAAAGTTGAGTTCAAACCTAAAATTCTTATTCTTTTCTTAAAATTATTTTATTAAAAAAGTTTACTAAAAGAACTTTGACTTCTAAATTAAATCAAAACTAAACTCCCAATTCAATTTAGAAATGACATTAACAACTAGAAAGACAACCGACATAAAACACATACCAATGTGATTTACTCAATTTAATCTGATTTTTTAGCTAAAGAACTAACATTACTTATCCATTAATATTAATTCCTATTACTACTTATATAGAATCAACAATTGATATCAATCCAATTCTAACTTAGCAGTTGATTAAATAAATAAACCAATTAGTAGTACTCTTAATCAAATCATTCATTAATCATTCAACATATAAAATAGAAATAATCAAATATTCAATTGCAAAATAATAGAGAAGAATAAGTCTCACAAGTTTACAACGATGGTTTCATTCATGACTAATCGAAAAAAAGAAGAAGATAACCGACCAAACATGACTTCTTCGAGAACAAAAGAATAATAATAATAATAAAATAAAGAATGTGTTATTTACGAGCACCACGTCTATCCCCTCACTCATAAGAAAAATCTAGTATTTATACCTAAAAACCCTTAAAGAAATGTAGAAAGGAAGATGAAAAGCTAAGGATTAATTCCTCCAATTAAGGAACTTATAATAGTAACGATCATACAATATATTCTCGTGACTCTTGCAAACGTATCTTCCTTTTTTTAGCTATAATAAATGTGTTTTTTCTTAAAAAAAAAAAAAGATTTTGCCAGCTTCCCGAGTATTAAGTCAAAGGATTACATAAAATAGCCTAACATCTTTCAAAAACCAACAAGGATTAGATTCCGGGTTCGATGCTCGCAACTTCAATGCCAATTTTAGATGAGATAGAGGCCAAATTAGGTCTTAGGTTCTTCATAAGAATTGTATCTCTTGATGTTTATTTCATTTGGGCTTTTGACTTACCTAATTAGGATGTTAAAAATTTATACTTCCTCTTTAATGCTCCAATGTTCAAACAAAATCTTACTCCAATCGAGATTCGGTTTCAATTTCCAACTCTTACTTTGAACTAATGTTTGGAGACTCAAACAAACTTGGATTTCAGCCTATAATACCATTCTAAAAAGCTCAAGAAATCCTATACAAAAACTTTAAAGAATACTTTCATGATTTGGAACTCTATGATAGTTAAAACCTATAAGATATCTAGAAGGTAAAATACTAAAAAAGTTGGAATTTTCCTATACTTAAATAAAAATATTGAAAACTTCTATAGTCTTGCCTAAAACACAAACATAATCTAAAAGGCATAATTAGGCATGGAATATAACTAAAAACTATAGATTAAAGAGAATAAAATATAGAATCATACACTTATCAAATTTTTCCACGTTTACCTTTTGCTCGTCCTCGAATGAAATAAGCTCTACACTACTCGACTAGCCTTAAAAGAAAACAAACTAATTTCCCCATTGAACAAAAAGAACTCACACACCATAATCAATTGCTCAAACCAAAGAATCAAATATAAGAACACTCATAAAAAAAAAAAACCATATTTAACAACTCAATAAAAAAAACTAGAGAATTTCATCCAAGATATAGTTAACAAACATGATAGACACTTATATATCACTCATTCATTAAATTGTTTAAAAAGGATAGAAATAAATCATGAAAAATTACTACCATAGGCTTGTTTGCTTATCCAATCTCCATCACTAATATGACATGTCACATATAAATCAAACGGTCTTATCAAAGTTGTAATAAGGCTAAGGTAAAGATAGGAATAAAGAAAATAATGAGGTTTAAAACCAAATAAATGAATAGAGTATTTAGAACTCAAGTTAGGTTAATAAATAATAAGGACCAAGAACATACTTTAAAACTCATTACTTGTTTAAAAGTAAAAACTAGTATTTATGCGACTTTATTCTTTCTTTTTTTCTTTTCTTAGCATATTTTTTTAACTTTAACTTTTGACTAATGCAAGCAACACCATACAAGAATAATCTTTTCCATCACATTCTATTTTTCAAAATGTAATCATAACAATACAAACTTAGCAACCCCTACAATCACTCATCACACTCTCTTATCAAAACTTAATAATTCATTTTAAATGCTCCACTAGCCCTAAGGTAGCCAAAACATAAAAAAAAAAGTCAATGGTTCCAGGCTTATATGAAGTTTTTAATCAAGAAAAGAGTTTAAAGGCTCAAAGTGGGTTCACTAAAGTTAAATGATAAGGTAGGTCATTTAAGCTAAGTGGTTCAATATCTTTTGAGTGTTTAAACCTTGAATCTCAACTCGTACCATAAGTAAAGATATTAATATCAATAAAAGAACCAATCCAACAAGAATGCAACTTACCAAGAAATAATTGAAGCCTTGAATTATAAAGGAGCTTTTTTGTCCGACAGACAAATTGCCTTTTAGAGATTCTTTTATCATTGAAGGCCTTCGTCTTTTCCTTATAAATCCGGGAGTTCTCATAAGCTTTATTATGAATCTTATCTAATTCATAAAATTACAACTTTCATTACTTCTTTGTCTTGTCTGTCTCTATGTTACACTACTTAATTTTCACTTGAAGATGACACAAATTATCATAAACTAGTCGATATGGAGATATCCTAATAGGTATCTTATAAGCCTATCATGCATCATCAAGTTTTGTACTCTAGTCTTTTCTATTTGAATTAATTATCTTCTCTAAAAATGACATCACTTCTCTATTGGATACCTCGACATGTCCACTCGGTTTACGGATGACGAGTTGAAATATTATTGGTCACAACATACCTATTAAACAATGCTTTCATAGTGTAGTTGCAAAAATATAAGATTTGACAAAATTTGTCACCATTTTGGGATAATCAATTCGGAATGCTTTTGCTTCTACTTACTTTGAAACATAATCAATAGCAAGCAAACTATAAACATTGCTAAAATAATTAAAAAAAAGGACCCATTAAAATAATATCCCAAATATAAAAAATTTCATAGATAAGTATGAAGGTTTATGGAATTTGATCTCTATAGGTAATATTACTTGAATACTAAAAACTAGCGTATGACTTATAAAATACATATTCATCATGAAAGAAAATGGCTCAAAGAAGCCATATTCAAGCACCTTTTCTTGATGTCCTTTTAGGAATAAAATGTTGATCATATGTATATGTATGACAAAAGATAAGAGTAGATTCAAATTTATTTTTGGGTATGCACCTTTTTATCACTTGGTCTAAACATTGCATCTAAAGGTAAGGGTCATCCTATATATAGTATTGAACATCACTCTTAATCTTTTTTATGCTCTATCAGCTCTAGTGGAAAGATTTTGGTAGCCAAATAATTGACTGAATTTGCATACAAAGGCACTATATTGATAACCTTAAGTAGTTATTCATATGAAAAAAACATGTAATATAGTGCACCACCCTTCTCGACCACTCAACTAAGATGGTTTACAACTAAATTCTTAGTTTTTTTTTTCTTATTAGTTATCTCTAGATCAAATTCTTGTAAAATGAGGATTCGCCTAATCAATGTTATCTTAGATTCTTTTTATGCCAAAAGCCTAAGAGTTGGATGATCCGAATAAAAAAAAAACTTTAATTCCTAATAAATAAGATCTTAAATTTTTCTAAAGAAAAAACTATAGACAATAACTCTTTCTTTATAATGGAGTAGTTACACCGTGCTTTGTTCAATGTTCTTGAGGCATGCTAGACGAGCATGATCAACTTTCCCCATATGTTAGCCTAAAATAGCCCCAACTCGCATAATTGCTAGCATCACACATGATCTCACATCAAAGCTTCCAATTTAAAGGTTGAATTATTAAAGCTATTATCAAAAGTTTCTTAAGCTTGTCAAAAGTTCTTTGCACACATCACTAAAATCAAACACCACCTCTTTTTACAAGAGCTTGCATAAAGGCAATGAAAGCTTTGAGAAATCCTTAATAAAATGTTGATAGAAACCAGCATGTCAAGAAAGAAACACATTTTCTATATATTTATGGGGTAAGTTAAGGATTAAATAAGATCTATCTTTGCTTTTCCAACTTCTATACCCCTAGAAGATATTACATGACTTAAAACTATACCATATTTTATCATGAAATGACATTTTTCAAAATTCAACACAAGGTTAGTTTATATGCTTCTCTTAAGAATAAGTGTAAGGTTATCCAAATATGCATCAAAAGAGTATCAATAAACAATAAAATCATCAATAAAAACTTATATAATTTTCTTTATATATTCAGAAAAAATACTAACCATACACATTTAGAATGTATCGGGGATGTTATAAAGACCAAATGGCATATGTTGGTAAGCAAAGGTACTAAATGGGTATGTAAATTTTGTCTTCTCATAATCTTTCAAGGCAATCATAATCTAATTATAACCTTAATAACCATCAAGAAAACAATGGTGTGAATGACCCACTAACCTCTCTAACATTTGATCAATAAATAGGAAATGGTATTTATGAGCTTTCATTTCCTATAATCAATACAAACACACCACTCATTTTATATCATAGTAGTAATTAACTCATTATTTTGACTCTTAATAACAATAATGCCGGTATTTTTAAGTACTATCTGAATCGGACTTATCCAATTACTATCGAAATGGGATAGATGATTCCAACTCAAAGAGCTTTAAAATTTCCTTCTTTATGACTTTCATCATAAGAGAGTTGAGTCTACATTGTGCTTCTCTAATTGGCTTAACACTCTTCTCGGGAAGTATGGGAATGTATGTACATGGACGAGCTTATTCCCTTGATATTAGCTACCATCCACCTAATGGTTATCTTATGATCTCTCAAAACTCAAATGAGTTTATCCTTCTACAACTCAATCAAGTTCCTTGCTAGTATCACAAGCAAGGTCTCCTTTTCTCTAAAGTAGACATGCTTTGAGATGGTCTAGTAATAGTTTTAGTTCAATAATAGGTGTATGCGTAACTAAAGGTAACAACTTTGTATGAGATATAGGTAACTCAATATAAGCAGCATCATACTTTTTTGGAATTAAAGGTAATGCCATTAACATCTTCTCTAATTCAACGTTTAACACCAATTCCAACCGAGAATTCGTGCTACTCCAATATTCACAAATGGCCACCATCAACTCATCTTCACTATTTAATTGAAAAACTTACTATACTATATAAACAATCACATCAATAGTAAAAATAGAGTTTATATCACTAGGATGCCTTATAGCCTTAAATATATTAAAGTAAATTATCTCGTCATCAAATTCCATAGACAATGTATCATCATGAACATTTATTTTTGTCTTAGTAGTTTTTAGAAATGGTCTACCTAATAAAAGAGATATAGAATTAGGAGATGAGTCATCCTCTATAATCAATATATAAAAATCAATAGAAAACACCAATTCATTAACTTGAACTAACACATCTTTAATCACACTTTCGGGATATATATTTGATTTATCAACTATTAAACAGATCACACTAGTTTCTTTTAAAGGTTTTAGATTAAAAAAAATGTGTTGAATAAATAATGACATTAATTGACGCTCCTAAATATAACATAGCTCTATTGAAACTAGTGTTACCTATTTTTCACAAAATAGTCTTTACACTTATAGGGAAATTTTTACTGAATAATAGCAAAGACATTTTCTCCCATACTTATTCTTTAATCTCCCTTCAATTTCCTTTTGGATATGCATAAGTCTTTAAGAAATTTAGCATACCGAGGAACTTGTTTAATTGTATCAATAAAAGGTATGCTTATCTTTAGCTTTTGAAAGATCTCCAAAATCTCTCTCTCTTTCTTTTCCTTTTTAAATTAAGCAAACCTTCTACAAAAAGAAGGTTAAAAAGGAATAAAAGAAATAAAAAGTTTAGAGTTTACACCTAGATGATGAAGTAGATTTTGAAGGTCCGTTTGTCACTCTTGTTTTTCCAACTATCTCCACTCGAAAGTGTCTTACATGGTACTCGTACTTTTTTACCACTTCTTAAGACTATGGCACTAACATTTTTCTTTGAATTTACTATTGGTTATGAAGTTAGCTTTTTCAAGCCTTGAGCTTCTAATTTACTCATCAAAGTGCGAACTAACTCATTTGAATCTCTAAGTTTTTTATATTTACCCTTGTTTCTTGTTTAAATTGCAAAGAATCAATAGCAACTATTTTAACAATGTATTCCAAAGACATACCTAAATTTAAAGTTGCTTGTTGTTTAGGTTGGTAAGACCATGGCCCTTTATGGTACCCATACCGATGATTTGGGCCATCTTGATTACCATAGCCGATATTCATGTGATTTCTCCATCCTAGGTTATAAATATTTAAGTGCAAATTATTTTTACATTGAGTTTATCTCATGAATCCACCCACAACATTTGCTTGCTCCACAAATTCTTCTTGAAGAGTCGAGCACATATTAGTTGGATGTCTTACGTTGTAATAAATTTCATAAGTTTTAGCCTATTATACCTTATCCATAGTCAATTGAAGAACTAGTGAAGATAATTATGTAATTTTCAATTCAAGAGAAAAAGTGTTTACCTCATTAACCTTGTTTGGTGGAGGATTATTTTTTAAATCGAATTATTGAGAATTAGTAGCCATATTTACAATCAAATTTTAAGTCAGCTTCTAGAGTTTCATATTGAGTAATTGGTTCCTAATTTGGTGGTAAGGACAACTAAAGCGAGCTTCTTGAGTCGCTTTCGGTATTTGTAAAGTGTTTCTCCATTATACTACCTAATATTACATATCTCTTTTTGAATATTAACTACCTTTGAAGATGGAAATCGTTTTATCTCGTTTCATATGGTAATGAATTCGAATGGCAAGTGATATAACCAATTTTTTGCTTTGCTTTCTAATGAGAAGAAAACCCCTCAACTTGATTTGCTCCTCAAAAATCCTATTGCAGCATGCCACATGAAAATCTTTCAAATGCTTGTATCGTCACTTGTAAGACCACAAAAAGTAAGAAGGAGATGGATTAGATCATATTCAATTTTAAAAGCAACATCGAGATTATGATACACTCGTGTAGAGCGGTTGTTAGTTCATATTAGGAGCTAACAACACATGAGAGTGATATTGTTGTTGTTTTCCATCTCTTCAAGTTCTAAATCACTAGGAATGCTAGAATCTAAATCAATGGCTATGTTGATGTCCGGTGAAGAAGTTTCGGCTATCTCGTCTAGCTTTTCTTCTTAGCTAGTGGTCTTTTTTTATTTTTTGATCAAATGATAATTTCTCTAAATGAATAGATCGAGTCATTCATTTAAGATATATGGAGGAACACATCTACACCATTAGAGAACACTTCACGTGAGGAACCTAGTCGGTTACGGGTTAGAGAATCAAACCAACTTCCACCAACCAAAAAGACAAAGAGTACATCTAATAAATGAAGATATATTTTCAAGACTATTTTCATCTAACGCTCATCAATAATGGTGCCATCATACTCTTCGATAGTGACATATCAACATCAAGAACGCTTATCCCTTCAACTACTATCGGAGATTATTGGTGGCAAAAGAATGACCATTCTACTCATTCCATGTAACTTGACAAATGTCTTAACTATATAAACAATCATGAGACTTAAGGTTAAGGGTTATGATCTCTCTTGTTTGCTATTGCTGTTCACCTTCTTCTTCATGCCTACATCATATCCTTCCCTAGCTAATATCCCCTTTCTTACACTAATTTTATCTTCCGAAGGTCCTTTACCCAATCGGAAAGACTTGTTTTACAAGTATTCCATTCAGTTCGACCACTACCCATCAACAAGTATCACCACCCTATCGACAACCGTTAAAAAGCAGCATCATCTTTAAAGGTTAAACAACCTCATCCTACTCTCGTTGAGCCATAAAAAGTTCTTGACCACTATGATATGAAAAATTGAAGTTTTGCCTAGAAAAGCTAGAAAATAGTAAGTTGTTGTGTCAGATACTTCACACGTAAGTAGCTTTTATCCCTTCACACGTATGTAGCTTTTATCCATTGTCTTTGTGCACATAACTAAGGTAAAATATGAAAGGCTCTTCCTTGCTCGCTCCTATCGCCAAGAGGTAAGAATAGCTCTCCCATAAAGCCATTTTCTAGTTACCTTTGAATGGAATTGATGAAGAACAATAATAACTCATTTAAATACAAACAGGTTGGAAGGTAAGGTAGCCTTAATTACAGGTGGTGCTAGTGGGATTGGTGAACGCAGTGCTAGGGTATTTGTTCGACATGGCGCCAAGGTTGTAATTGCAGACATCTAAGATGATCTTGGCCATTCTGTATGTGAAGAAATTGGCTCCAATGAATCCCTTTCCTATGTCCATTATGACGTTACCAGAGAATTTGATGTTGAAAATGCAGTTAATACTGCCGTTTCAAGATATGGCAACCTTGACATATTGTTCAGCAATGCAGAAATTCTTGGAAAGGTGGATCCGAGTGCATCAGCTATTGATTATGATAATTTTAAGAGGGTCTTCGATACAAATGTCTATGGAGCATTCGTAGGAGCTAAGCATGCTTCAAGAGTAATGATCCTGAGAAGCAAGACAACATTATCTACACTTCAAGTATTGTTTCAGTAATTGTTGGCAATGTGCCTCATGCCTACACAGCATCAAAGCCCGCCATCGTAGGACTGACCAACAACTTGTGTGCTGAGTTAGGGCAGCATGGGATTAGAGTCAACTGCATTTCTCCTGCAGGCGTACCCACCCCTCTAATGAGGAATGTATATGGAGGAATTGATAGGAGTGGGGCATTGAAAATAGTTTTTGCAACTACAAACCTAAAGGGGATCAGGCTTGAGGAGGAAGATGTAGCAGAGGCGGCATTGTACTTGGCAAGCGATGACTCTAAATACGTGAGTGGGTTAAACATGGTGGTTGATGGAGGTATCAGCACGACCAATTCAAATTTTGCTGATGGCTTGAAGGACATGGTTTAGTAAGGCTATTTAAGATCCAAATCCAAATTTACATTAAGACATTTGCATGAGAATAATATCATCTGCCTGTAGAGCATTATTGTTCCAGGTTGCATCTGTTCTTTTATGAGAGAGGTTGTGAGTCAGAACACAAAAATGCTTTTTTTAGCTTTTCGAAGTGCAGGGTATTGTTTATGTAATCCTCCAGTTGGAAAAATAAAGGTCAATAACGTCTAAGTTTTGTTTCTTTTTATGCTCTCTGTGATTCGGAACTGAATGAATAATTCTGCTATGAATCAAGGTAATGAGTAATAAAACCAGTTGCATCCAATAGGAAAATATGAAATAAAATGCTAAAGCTAAGTTTGCAGGGCAAGGGGCTGCAAACTGTAACAGCGTTCTGTAATCACACATTTATGATACCAAAATAAGCAACTACAAACTCAGAGGCCATAAACAGGCTAGATGACTCGAGCATAAACTGACTAAATGACTCAAATGTTTGCCAACACACGTGTTCAAAGCTCAAACCAAATGAATACAACAGCTTGTCAAATGGTATCATATCATCAAATCCAAATTCCATTTGTAACCAGGGCTAACGTCAAGAGATTTGTTAACAGTGAAATGAGAAGTCACAAAGCACCAAAGTCTCTTGAAAACTGCATTGGACTCGAGGAAAATATTGACATTAAAATTAATCTTTATAGTGAAACAAAAGGGAACCTTTCCAGCACCAGCAGCTAAAACATCGAAAATAGTTTGGAGTTAGTAAAACAAAATCACGATTTTCATCACTGACAATAGTATTTATCATCTTTAAACAAACCCACCACATGGCCATTAAAACGTAGTTCTAAAAAACTAACTTATAATCTTCACTTAGTGACCAAAACTAACCGTAGCCAATGACAAACTCATAATAAGCCAAATAGTTGAGCTGAAGATGCCCAGAATCTTGCCAAAAAAATATTCCTCACCTTATGCGAAAAAGCAGACACTCTCATGTGGAGGTTTGGAACTCTGCATGGATACAAGCAGTATAAATCAATAGAAAAAATTATCATTTGCTCCGTCATGATACAGATTTCACCAGGAACAAACATTTTATATAATCAAATAATCACCTACTCTAAGTCTTTACTTGCTGAAGATGCCCAGAATCTTGTCGAAAAAATATTCCTCACCTTATATGAAAAAACCGACACTCTCATGTGGAGGCTTTTCCTTGCTTGCTCCTACTGCCAAGAGGTGCGTTAAAATCTCTCTTGCCAAGCCATGTCCTCATGAACTTGAAAAATAATGATTTTTCTTTTGAATTTGTAAAAGAATGACATTAACTTTTCCTTTTGAACACATTCAGGTCAGAATTAAGGTAAGGCTGCCTCATTTACAGGTAGCACCAGTGGGATTGGGGAATGCAGTACATGGTGCCAAGGTCATCATTGACATCCAAGATAAACATGCACATTCTTATGTGACGAAAGTGGCTGCAATGCAGCTGTTTCCTTTGTCCATTGCGATGTAACCAAAGAATCTGACGGAGAAAATACAGTTAATACTGCCGTTTCAAACTATGGTAAGCTTGACATAATGCTCAACAATGCTGGCATTCTAGGAAATGTGGATCCAAGAGCATCAGCTATTGATTACGAGGATTTCAAGAGGGTTTTCGATATAAATGTTTATGGAGCACTCTTAGGCGCTAAACATGCTTCTAGAGTAATGATTGACCAAGAGAGGCAGCATAATCTATACCTCAAGTGTTGTTTCAGTAATTGCTAGTGACGTGCCACATGCCTACGCAGCATCCAAGTGGGACTGACCAAAACTTGTGTGCTGATTTAGGACAATATAGAATTAGAGTAACTGCATTTCTCCTTTTGGCGTACCCACCCCTTTAATGAGGAAAAAATTTAGAGGAATCGATAGGGACACAGCAATAGAAATTGTTTCTGCAAGAGCAGACTTAAAAGAGGTCATGCTAGAGGTGGATGCAGCAGAGGCAGCATTGTGCTTGGGAAGGGTCTTAGGACGACCAATCAAAATCTCAGAAAGAACATTAAGAAATTGGTATCATATTTAAGTGTGATCATCATCATTTATTTATTATTTTAAAGACAAAAGATATATTATCAACCAAAAAACAAAGATAAAGGTATTATCAATTAAGCTTGTCGTCTTCTCATTTCATGTGGATTTTAAGTTTGTTATTGAGATCCAAACTGGCCACGATTTCCACAAAAATAAAGTTAAACGAGGACATGCTAGAGGGAATATATGGTAAACGTTGTGTTGGGATGACTCCAAACACCAAATATGTGATTGCCAAAGTACTAACACAAACACCACAACACGTCATTGTAAAACACCAAATATGCATAGCTTCAATGTTTCATTCCAACCTACAACCAATGACAATCCAAACCTAAGAATGGGGAACTCGAATGAAGACTTTTCTAATCTAATATTCGATTGCCCAACACATGAAGCAGAGATCATACATCCTATGCTAACAATTCTTTGATTTTACAATCCAACACCGAATTCTTTACACAATCAAAAACCAATCCTAGCCATCAAAGTCAAGTCCTTAGATTCGACACTAGTTGTGTGATTTATTGTTTTCATGATGTTAAGTGTTTTTACTTTGATAAGAATTCCATGTTTTCGTACAGACATAGAATGCAGAGCTGGAATGCGTGGAAAAAATCAAGTCAATACTCCAACAGTTCTAAAAATCAAATCATAAGTTTCTCAACTTAAACAACAATTTCTCTTCTCTACTCAAACTAGGCATACTAATCAATTAATTCATCGAACTAAAAAAAAAACCTACAATGTAAAACCAATTCTACAAAACATCCACATGTTAAATGGAAGCATAGCTAGTCATTGGGCCAAAAAATTAAAAAAATTCTAAAAAATGCATAAAACTAATCATACCGAATTAAAGAAAGAATCCAAATGACTCCAAATAAAAAGCATTAAAGGAAACGATTAATCAGAGAACCAAAAACCTTCCAACAATCTTAAAAACACTACAAAACCAAAATACCCATAATTAAACCAAACAAAAGACCTCCTAATTACATAATAATTATTAACCTCTCCTTACAAACCCACCAGGACCACCTCTTCCAAACCCGAACTGTGTAACGGATACAGCAACCGGGTCAACCTGAACAAGCCCAGGAAGATCAGTCATACCAAGAGAAGCAAACATGTCCATGGTCTCCTTATCAACCTCAATCTGATCACTCTTGATAGCAGACACATGAGGTAAAAAGTCCATGCGGCGCTCACGCTCTTCCTCTTGAAGCTTTAGAGAAATCCCTCGAACCGGACCCTTTTGAATCCGCTTCATTAAGTGGGTGGAGAACCCAGCAATCTTGTTGCGAAGACGCTTTGATGGGATGATTGCTACCTCTTCAAGAACTTTCTTGTTGGTGTGAAAATCAAGGGTCATGCGTGAATAGTAGTGTTCTATCACTTGGCGTGAAGATTTTTCACCGTCTTTGTACGGACCCGACCCATTTTGGTGCTCTTGCTGGTATGCGAAGGGGTGGTCTCGTCTCCTTCTGCGTGTGTGGCAAGTGAGTTGTTAGGGTTAGGGTTTTGTTGGTATTTATGATTGGCTCTAGGAAAATGCTTGAAATGGGCCTGTTCGAGTATTTCGATTTTGGTTAATTGGGCCTCTTCTCTTCATGACTAGTTATAAAATTCCAAACTTTTGGGCTTTTCTCAACTTGGTGCAAGAATATTCTTTTTCCTCTGGACTTCCGGTCCAACTATTCCCCCTGATTTAGAGATTAAAAACTGGTTTTGGCTTTTTTTTTTTACCACTTTTTGTCTAATTCTGAAGAGAGTTTTTATAAAACTCCTTTCCTGATGATTTGTCCATTTTTGTTTATCTAACATGTTAAGAAAGATTTCTCCAATTTTTTTTATTAATAATTTAATACACACCTTGGTTACTATACCATATAAATTTATGATTAGACACGTCCAATATCCTTTTGATTTGCTCTGCTCGAATAATTCAGTAGCATTTTTCATTGATTTGCCAAATGAAACTCCTTTTGCATGGACGAATTTAACAGGTGTTGTCGGCCAATAGGAGTGGATGATGATGATGGATTCCAAAAAGCAAATTCACTTGGTGCAATAACCTAGGTCTGCTGAATAGAATAAAGTGTTAGTGAATGAAAAGTTCAAAGCCGAACTTCTGACCCTAACGGTTCATCACCTTCCTAGAAATCAATCCGATCTTCTCCTCTGCTTCTGAAATTCACCAGTCCAAAGGTGGGTCAAACTGTGTTCAGATTTCAGAAGATGTGGCTGAGCCATCAAGATTTGGAGTCATTCCTAGCCAAAGAATGGGATACTCCCTTCTCGGGCAGTCCAATGACCATCGTCCACCGAAAACTTAGGCATCTAAAACATTGGCTGACAGAGTGGAATTGGAATGTTTTGGGGACATTAACAGAAGGCTTGAAGCTGCTCAGGATGGAATCCTTTGTCTAGAAGAGGAACTATTACAGCAATAGGATGATTGGGTGGTGAATCAGTTGAGAGACGATAGAAGATAAATAAACTCCCTCTTGGAATGGAAGGCTGAAATTCTATAAATTCAAGCTCTGATTAATTAGATCAGAGATGGGAATCGAATATAGCGTTCTTTCATGTTGTATTAAGGATAATGTTAAGAGAGCTCAATTCAGACTTCGGCAGCCAGATGGGCCTTTGATAAAAGATCCGAACATGATGCGGCTGTGGAATTTTTTAAGGATTTGTTTTTTGGCCTTCATGAGTCTTTGTTTGAAGGAGTGGATGCGAAAAATTTCCGTGGACCAGAATAGTCTTCTGACAAGAATTTCGGATGAGGCTGAAATTTGGGATGACATGGAAAGTTTAAATCCCGATAGTAGTGCTCCAAGGTGGGATGTCTTTACGAGTCTTTTTTATAAAGGTGGATGGGAAGTAATTGAAGATGATATAATTCGGGCAGTGAGAGATTTTTTCTTAGGAGCTCACGTTTCAAGAGGAATGTCTACTACTACTCTTATTCTCATCCTTAATGTCCCGAACACTACAGCTTTATCTGATCTTTGACCAATCAGCCTTTCTACCTTTGGGTGTAAGATTATTTCTAAGATCCTTACTAATAGGCTAGCAGTGGAGCTGCTCGAAATTATCTCTCTTAGTTAGTCAGGTTTTGTAAAGGGTAGGGATATCACAAAGAACATAGCAATTGCTTAGGAAATGGTTGAAAAGGCCTATGATAAGATTGAGTGGTCGTTTCTTCTAAGAATGATGAGGGAATTAGGTTCAATAACCAATGGCGTGACTTGGTTTATAGATGTATGAGCAATGTTTTGGAACTCAGTTAGAATTCAGGGCCAAAGTTACAATTTCTTTAAATCCAGCCGTGGTGTTAAACAAGAGGATACCCTATCTCTGCTTCTCTTCAGTGGATCGGAAAAACTACTGAAAAAAAATTAGGTGAAATGTAATACAGATTTTTCATTCAGTGATTTGGTATTGTAAGAAACAGTTCTCCAACTACAATCTCTATTTGAAGCATATTTTACTTTTGAATTGCCAATCTGTAATATTCTATTGGCAATTGGGAAGCTGAATGATTTGACCTCGAAAAGTACAAAAAAAAAAAAAAAAATCCCATCATAATACAACGAATTACGACAATACGACGAGATTTGAAATCTTTCACTCATTATAAAATTCATAGTAGGACAGCTGATGATTATCAACTAGCATCAGCCTCAGAAATAAGACTTTCCATTTTCGTTCGAAATGTAGGATTGTTTGCACTATAACCTCCATCAACAACCAGGTTGATCCCACTCACATACTTGGACTCATCGCTTCCTAGATACAGTGCTGCTTCTGCAATGTCCTCTGGTTCCAATAACACTCCTTTCAAGTTAGCTGATGAAGAAATAATTTCCTCCACTTTCCTCTTCTCCATCATCCCTAGAGGTTTCCTTACCATTGGGGTTGCTGTTGCGAATGGAGATATGCAATTAACTCTAATCCCATATTGCCCCAACTCCACACATAAGTTCTTAGCCAGCCCCATTAAAGCGTGCTTTGATGCTATGTACGCTGGATGTGCAGGACCACAACAAATAACGGAAACTATACTTGAAGTGAAAAGAATGCATCCTTTCTTGGCTGGCATCATTACTCTTGCTGCATGTTTGGCACCCAAGAAAGCACCAAAGACATTAACATTCATGACTCTCTTGAAATCATCATTCTCAGCAGTTAAGATTCTTGGGCTATTATTGCTGCAGATGCTTGGTATGTTAATGCCAGCGTTGTTGAACATGATATCAAGCTTTCCATACTTGGAGACAGCTAAATCTACAGCATTTTGAACATCAGCATCGGACGTTACATTACAATGGATGTAAGAGATTGCTTCCTCTGAGCCTAGTTCTTCGCAGAGGGAGTGACCAAGTTCATCTTGAATATCTGCAATAAGGACCTTGGCACCATGTTTGACGTACAATCTTGCAGTGGTCTCACCTATTCCACTTGCTCCGCCGGTAATCAAAGCCACCTTTCCTTCTAGCCTGCAAAATCACAAAGAAAATCATCAAATACACACAATTTGAGGAGATTGGTTAAGTCTGAGTGCCGGAATCAGTAATTTATATACCTCTTTGTTATTGGGGTTGACATAGTTATAATCTGTAAAAAAAAAATGGAGAAGCTTGTATTAGAGATTTTTTTCTTCAACGCTGATTATGATATAATTATTTTTACTCGAGTAGTACCAAATGGTATTCGTTCCCTCTTTCACTAAGTTTTCTTTCTAATTTTCAAATTGAATAGAGGAAGCATGGATTAGATGAAGTAAAAGGACGAGAAGGAGAAAGGAAGAAAGAAAAAACAGTGGCAATATTACAGGGCACTCTTTTGTTGACAGTATTGTCCGGTCACAAGTATTTATCAAAAAGGGTGGAAGGTGATTGTGATATAGAACCGAAAGTCAGTAATTCAGTGAAAAAATAATTTATGGTAGGTGCAGTAAACAAGCTGGTGTCCTTTTTGGTATCGAAAACACTGTTATTGCAAAAAAAAAAAAAAATTATTACGAGATTTAATCCGTGATATAAAAATGAGGTGAATAATACAGATTGTTCATTCAGTGATTCGTATTGTAAGAATTCTAGGATGATAATTTCACGTGATGTATTATATATCCAACAATATCATTTAATTCGATTGAGTCGGGTTTTTATCTAATTTGATTAAGATCAAAGAAGACTGAATGTAATATGATCCGATTTCATTTTCATTTTTTTCCGGAGAATCAATTGTAGGTCTCTTTCTCATCTTTCCACATAAGCAATGAATGCATGATTCGGCAGTGATCTGAATTATATATTTTTTGATTAAACCGATTTTTTTTTTAAAAAAAAGAAAACTGAACTAAACCCAAAATTTAAATTTTTTTAAAAAAATTAAAATTATTTCGATTCAACTTTTTTAATTTTTTTTTAAAATCATATCAAAATTAATATTTCAATACAATTCCATTAATTATTCAGTTTTTGAACACTTCTACTATCAATATTATAAGATAACTTATGGACAGCGCTTATAAGATAACTTGCGGTAGGTGCTGTAATCAAGCTGGTGTCCTTTAGTGGATCGGAAAAACTATTGAAGAAAAAATAGGTGAAAAATAATGCAGGCTGTTGATTCAGTGATCTGTATCGTAAGAAACAGTTCTCCAACTACAATCTCTATTTGAAGCATATTTTACTTTTGAATTGCCAATCTGTAATATTCTATTGGTGATTGGGAAGCTAATTGATTTGACCTCGAAAAGTACAAGAAAAATAAAAATAAAAATTCCCATCCCAATCCAACGAATTACGACAATACGACGAGATTTGAAATCTTTCCCTCATTATAAAATTCATAGTAAGACAGCTCATGATTATAAACTAGCATCAGCCTCAGAAATAAGACTTTCCATTTTCATCGGAAATGTAGGATTGTTTGCACTATAAGTCTATAACCTCCATCAACTACCAGGTTGATCCCACTCGAATACTTGGACTCATCCCATCTTCTCATCTATGTGCTGTAATCAAGCTGGTGTCCTTTTTTGGGTCGAAAGCACTTTTACAGACAAATTTATTATGAGACTTAATCCGTGATATAAAAATGAGGTGAATAATACAGATTGTTCATTCTGTGCTTCGTATTGTAAGAATTCAAGGATGATAATTTCACGTGATTTATTATATATCCAACAATATCATTTAATTCGATTTATACCTGACTGAATGTAATGTGATCCTATTTCATTTGGGTCAAATGCATTGGTGAGTAAAAAATTCATCCATATCATCACTCTATTTATACCTGATCGATATTTTTATTATTATTTTTTAATTTTCTATTAATATATATAATTATAACAAACTTTATAAACAAAATCTTATTATTTAATCTTTACTTTAATGAAATTCTACTATACAAATACAATTTTTTTTATTAGAATATATAGATATATTTAATGACATGATTTTAAATTTTTAAAACATACCTAGTATTACTATTTCAATTTCGACTTTAAAAAAGTGTATTAAACATATAAGAATTTTTATATTCATTTTTAGATGTGATTTTGTGAGATGTTACAAAAAAACTTATAAAGAGAATTTTTAAAAAATAAAAAGGACTCGTTATTTGACCTGATCAGTATGAATCGGTGCAGGTAATGGCTATAGATATACTGGATCTACATGAAAAATGACTCTCTAATGGATTAGGATCCATACTTTGTCAAAAAGTAAGGAACTTCTCCAACTACAATCTCTATCTAAGCATTTTACTTTTGAATTGCCAATTTGCAATATCTATATATAATAATAAAACAAAACAGAAGCAATTTTTTACTTGTAAATTGAAAATGTAGCACTACAATAAAGTCAAAAAATAGACTTTCCATTGCTAAATAATCAAAATCCATCACTATTTGCCATTAACGACAATATCAACTCAATAGCTAAAACAATCATCTTATCTCTATAGCAACGGAATTTTTTTTTTCAACATTGATCTACGACAATCTATCCGTGCTAACGTGTAAAATTTCTATCACCGAATCGAAATAAACAATCGTCTTCCAGATTTAGTATTTGTTGTAAAACTGTCACTATTTTCCTTATTTTTGTTGCTAACTAGCGATAGAATTGCTATTGTTAAATCTGACTCGCTAAAATTTCTCATAAATCCATCGTTATTACTTAATTTTTACCTTGTTATTTTCTCAATAAGTCATCTCTAAAATACTCGAGAATAATTTATTGTCAAATATAGCGATAGATATAAGTTTCTCATTGAAAATCCGTTACTAATCCATCGATGTTCTATAACCGAGGTCCACACCTCGACAACAATCATAATTTATTCATTGATCTGTCGCTATTTAATGAGAGACTATAATCCGTTATTGATTTTTGTCGCTATTTTTAGATTTTCTTGCAGTGTAGGGTCTGCAATTCAGTTGGCATACTTGCCTATATATGTAAATTAATACACATCCACATGGAAAATAAAATATCTTCCATATTTACAAATCTACCAGCGTATTTAGACAATAATAAATAACAAACATCTTTCATAAGTGTTGAATAACTTAGCAAGCATCCTTCAAATGTATCAATTTTAATTTCATCTGTTAAACCACATAGTACTTTGAATACATATGATTGAAATACCCAAAAAAAAAACATTTTTGCTTCAAGACATCAGAAACAAAAATTCACTTATAGATATTATCAATAATTATTAATGAACAGATTTTTTTTAATGAAAATTAATGAATTGAATTTCAGGGGCCAAAATAGACAGTATAAAAATCACCGAAATAAATAACAAAAATTTTACACTTTCCAAATACAGTTCAAAAAAAAAAAAAAAAAAAGACCTGTAACCATGCCAAAAGGAAAAAAAGCAACTACTCAGCGAAGAAAACCAAAATAAACTATTAAAATAAAGCTAAAAGAGCCAAACTTTTTCTTAAATTTAATTAATTTAAAAATCAATCTTTAACTTTCAAGTTTAGATAATTTTATTTTTTAAAAATTTAGTTTATTCTATAATTTTAATTATGACTCTTCTTTTTTTAAAATTCAATTCTTTATTCTAGAAAACTTATTATTTGCACAGTTGCAAATGCCTTGGACGACCTGCACATGGAAGAGCTACTTGCACAGCCGCAAATGCCTCGGACTACCTCCAAATCTCTTTGACAAATTATCAGATGATCTCCTACTTGAAATCTTCGAACAAGACAGCCTACAAGATTTTAAAAATATGCAAAAAAAAAAAAAAAAAGGAGAGAGAGAGAGAGTTAAAATGTTAAACCCAACTAATATGATATATCATGATATTATTTCTTTGCTAACAGAAAACTTATTATATATATTTGCTTAGCTGCAAATGCCTCGGACTACCTGCACATGGGAGAGCTACTGGCTACTTCCATTGGTAATTGGAAAACCAAATGATTTGACCTCGAAAAACACAAATAAACAATAAGAAAAAATTAATTTTAAATTTCCCATCACAATACAATGATTTTTGTTTTGGACAAACACACTGCCATTAACAAAACAGATAGAAAGAAGTGGGGTTAACTATTCCCCCTTTGTTCATTGAGACCTAAATTAACTATGGACGCTACAATTAATTTTTTTCAGCCGTCCATTGTTGGGTTTTTCTAATCCTGACCGCCCTTCTTCCTTTTATTTATTTGTGTTGCTGTTCCTTTTAGTTACCTCTCTATCATTAAATCTTTCTTTTCTGTTTTTGGTTTTTGGATTTGTTTTATTAGATAAAGACAGTCTAATCTCTGTAACTAATGATTGATTGCTCTGTTTTCAATTTTATCTTTAAAAATTTGCACATATCAAAATCTAGAGTGTCTTTCTCTCTTTCACATACATAATCTTTTTCTCTTTCCTGTGAATCAAATCATTCCATGTTAGTGAGGGGTTCCGGCCACTAGGAGGAGGCTGTTGGGAGAAAACTTTTAGGGCATGGCTGTCAGTGTGGTCGTCTGGCAGATGGTAGTGGAGGGTGGTGGCAATAGGCATGGGACCGTTGACAGTGGGTTTCAGCTTATTTATGAAATGTATATCACCACATACATCACCATAATTGATATCTTGGCGCTTTTTTTATTATTTTTTTCGAATGGTATTTCATTGATAAAGGGTATCAGGCCAAGTAGTACACCACAAAGATGAAAGGACTGTACCATCAAACAAAAAATAGTAAAGAAAGACACAAAGGACTAGCCAGATCCTTGAACCAAGACCAAATCCAGGTGCATTCAAATACAAGTTCAGCCCAACCCTTACAAGTGAGACTAGCTCAAAGAAAAATCCCAAAACACACAATCAGATTAGCGTCTGAAATTAATCAGGAACTTTCTCCAAATTAAACATTAGAAAGCAAACTTTTCATTGCCATTCCAAGTGAGGGATTGGTGAGACTATAGCCTCCATCAATCACCAAGTTGACCCCACTCACATACTTGGAGTCATCGCTAGCTAGATATAAGGCTGCTTGTGCAACATCTTCTGGTTCCAATACTGCATGTTTTAAGTTGGCTGCTGATGCAACAAATTCCTCTGCAGCCTCCTTTGACATTCTCAAAGCATTGGTAAGCATTGGGGTCGCAACTGCAGTGGGTGAGATAGTATTAACTCTTATACCATGCTGGCCCAAGTCTACACTCAAGTTCTTCGCCAACCCTACAATAGCATTCTTAGATGCTGTGTATGCGTGTGCCAATTCACCGTACAATACCGAAGCCACACTTGCAGTGAAGAGAATGCACCCTTTCTTAGCTGGAATCATTACCCTCGCAGCATGTTTGGCACCCAAGAATCCACCGTAGACATTGACATTAAGGACTCTCATAAAGTCTTCATTATCAGAATTCAAGATGCTTGATTTTGTTTTGCCTGAAATTCCGGCATTGTTGAACATGATGTCTAGCTTCCCATACCTGGAAACAACTGTATCCACCGCATTTTGGACATCAGAATCGACTGTTACATTGCAATGGACATAAGAGATGATTTCCTCGGAGCCATATTCTTGGCAGAGGACATGGCCGAGATCGTCTTGGACATCTGCAATAAGGACCTTGGCACCATGTTGAATAAATAGCCTTGTTGCGCACTCGCCTATGCCACTAGCCCCACCTGTTATCAATGCCACCTTGCCTTCAAGCCTGGAATTTATAATGTAACACCAACTATTAGAAAAAATAGATCTCTTTCAAGCTTTTGAGTGTACTAACTAATTATGCTAGGACTTGTTTGCAGACGCAAATTGTTTGAGATTTAAAAATGGTCAGAAATTCTTTTATTTTTTAATTGGTTGGTAACCAGATAAAGCTATAATGAATGAATAAATAAATGGATCAACTGAATATTGAGCTTACGATTTATTTTACCTTCTGGTGATGGGAGACTCTGAAGAACTGGAACTCATCTTGTCAAAAAAAAAAAATTGAAAGAAATGATGGATTAAAACAAAGCTAGAGTTGCGTTACTCTTGTTTCCGAGTAGTTTGATACAGAAAAGAAAGAATGGAAAAAAAATCTCGTTCAGAAAGGTTTAGAGGACATGGACATATTTATAGGGAGTTCTTTTTCCCGTTCTTCTAAACTACAGCGATTCACCTTTGGCGGCTCATGGTCAAATGTGCCGATGATATGCTTATTAATTTAAAAATGGTTGTCGGTGCTTATTTTAGTGGGTTCATTGTATTTGTTCAACTTTAATGACAGAACTTTTTAGGGGATAATGTAGCGAGGAAATATAAACCAACAAATTTTAATGGTTTTGATTTTTTTACAACGATGATGAAATTTCTAACTTAAGATGGGCCCAAACTAATTAGGCAAACGTTGTGATACTAGCTAATTGTTTTGCGGGTTATTTTATGTCTATTCTAACTAATAGAATTTTATTAAAAAAAAATAATAATAATAAATAAATGGTTAGATAATGTTTTGCAAAGTACCACAATTTTCAGACTTGAATTATTATGAGTTAACTTTGTTACTTTTCAAACTTAACAATGTACAAAGTTTTAAATAAAAAGTATATATATGTGTATTAATAAGAAATGATGTTTACAAACCAAGACTTTTTCTGAAAATATATATATAGGAATACAATTCTTAAAAATCACATATACAAGTTGTGGACACAAAATAGAATTAAAAAGCCAAATTATAAGTATACAAATCTATTAGTCCATTTTAATTATTATCTACAAACTATTACTTATTACCTAATAAGTTTCCAGTGTGCTGAAACTTAAAATAATGTTTTGAGAGCTTCTTGTTATTTGTAAGGGTTTTTGAGTTTGATTTTTTGTTGTGTTTTTTTCACTATACCTTATATTTATAGGTTTTTTTGCTCCTCCATGATCTTTTATAATGCTTCACAATCTCCTACATTTTGTCATATTTTCTTGTCATGCTCCACATTCCTCGATAATTGTTATAATCAAGTCCCCCCCCCCCCCCCCCCTTTTTTTTTTAACTGGTCATTTTCTTTTTATTCTTCATGTTTATCTTCTTATAGTTGTTTTGTTTAATCAAAGAGTCCATGATTAGTAAGTCTTTTAGTCTAAGTAAATCACCCACTAAATTAACTAACAGGCCACTTATGTAAAACCAAATTACTAGAGTTTTGAACTTATAATTAGTCTAAATTTTGGACATAACACTTGTCCCCTTTTTTTAATGCGTGAAAGGTTTTCTCACATGAGGAATGAAATAATTTTTGCATATAATGATTAACTTTTAATTTTTAAGGTGTGATTTTTTTCTAATTTATCCATTGTAAACCCATCTTTACCCTCTACATACTTACTCGTTGCAAACCTATGTAAATGAATTAATGAAGAGATGTCTCATTACTATGTATTTTATTTTATTTTTTTATCATAAACTTTTCTTCTTTTCTAAAATTCCCCTGTTTTTTTTTTTTACGTTTTGTGAAGGGTTATGATACGATAGCTAGACCTCCAACAGAATTGCTCAAGAAAGATTGATTTGCATGGAATCCTGCTACTGACAAAGCTTTTTTGGAGTTAAAGGAAGTAATGGTTAATACTCTAGTATTGACATCACCCCACTGGAATCAGGATTTTGTGATTGAGATAGATGCATCAGGAGGGGGAATTGGAGTAGTGTTAATGCAACAAAGCCATCCAATTGCTTATATTAGCAAATTATTATCTCCCAAACATCAAGCATTATCCATACATGAGAAGGAGCTACTGGCCATTTTATTTGCTATCAAGAAATGGCATCAGTCTATGGGATACAAACATTTCATCATCAAGACAGATTAACAAAGTTTAAAGCATGTGTTAGCGCAATAGTTACACACATCTAGTCAGTTTACTTGGTTAGCCAAATTAATGGGCTACGATTATGACATTATGTATAAAAAAGGGAGGGAAAATGTGGCTGCTAATGCCCTTTCCAGGATACAATTGGCTAACATTGCTGTTTTTTCTATTTCAACCGAGGTGATGAATAGAACTCATGATTCTTAGAGTTCAAACTCAAGGCTTTCCGATATTGTGACACAATTACAAAGCACTGGAGGAACACATCCTAAATATATATGGCAAGATCAACAGCTACGAAGAAAAGACAGATTGCTGGTAGGCAATGACAATGAACTACACAAGGAATTTATTTCATATTTCCATGATTCAACTATGGGAGGTCATTCTGGAATACATGGCACTATAAAAAGGGTAGCAGCCTTATTTTATTGGAAGGGCCTACGTAAGGAGGTGCGCGAATATGTTCGTAACTGTAAAGTTTGTCAAACATGCAAGTATGAAAATGTGGCCAGCCCAGGCCTACTACTACCTCTACCTTTGCCTCATGCCATATTCACTGACATTACCATGGATTTCATTGAGGGTTTGCCAACTTCTCAAGGTAAGTCGATGATTTTTGTAGTAGTGGATAGACTTACTAAATATGGTCATTTTATGTCTTTAGCTCATCCTTATTAAGCTAAGACAGTGGCAGAGGTGTTTATGGCCAATGTATATAAACTGTATGGTTTACCACATACTATAGTTTTGGATAGAGATGTTGTATTCCTCAGTAAGCTCTGGAGAGAGTTATTTATTTATCAAGGGCTTTCGTTACATTTTTCTACAGCATATCATCCATAAACTGATGGACAGTCAGAAGTGTTTAATAGATGCTTACAAACATGTTTATGATGCATGATTGCTGATATTCCAAAAGCTTGGCATAAGTGGTTATGCTTAGCTGAGTTTTGGTATAATACTTTATTCCATACTTCGATTCACCAAACTCCTTTAGAAGCCCTCTATGGTTACCTTTCTTCTATCCATCTACCATATTTTCCTAATAACTGTAAGGAAGCAGACGTTGATGAAGTTTTAAGAGACAAAGAACATGTCATTGCAGTGCTTAAGTATCATTTGACAAAGGCTCAACAAAGAATGAAAAAGCAAGCTGATAAAAATTGTACTAATAGGGAATTTAACATTGGTGATTGGGTTTATTTGAAGTTGCAACCTTACAGACAGCAATCTGTAATCTCCAGAGGAATCATAAGCTTTCCACTTGTTTCTTTGGACCTTTCAAGGTGATTAACAAAGTGGTGAGTGTTGCTTATACTCTACAATTACCTCCTCATTCACAAATACATCCTATTTTCCATGTCTCATAACTCAAATCTGTTAGAGGTATGATACAGGTACAGCCTGACTTGCCATTGTCATTGACTGTACCTCCGTTTCCAATGGCTATCTTGGACAGAAAGATGGTTAAAAGGGATAATCAAGCTGCTACCTAGTTACTGGTTCAATGGTCTAATGGCACAACTATTGAAGCTACTTGAGAGTTTGCATTTGATCTGGAGCATCGATTTCCTCAGTTTAACCTTAGAGGCAGGGGTTCTTAAGAAGGAGGGTATTGATGCAGTCTGGTTGATGAAAATGATGAGCTGAAGATGAATGAGTTGGAAGATGGAGCTGAGCTGGAAGAGAATCACTTAGTAATGGCTGACAAGGATGATAGCTAAGCAAGGAAGTAGCCGTTTGACGTTACTAGCCGTTACTACCCATTAGTAACTGTCGAGGCTAATTGATTGGTTGTTAGAGTTAGTTAGTTGTTAGTTAGGAAGTTAGTGAATAAGAAGAATTCTGAGAATGATGGGAGAATGAGTTAAGCAAGAATTGATTCTCTCTCCTCTCTGTTTTCTCTCTTCTTTCTCTGTAATCTCTGTTTTCTGTAAAAGTGTTTATGTATTTTGACAGATACCGTGCATTGATTTCATTCAAACATCTTATTAAACTTCTTGTTTTCAATTGATTTTAATAATGATCAAGTTTCCTTGCGTGTTCTTGCAAGTCTTCATTAGTTTTCATTGATTTGAAGTGTGAGTTGTATCAAACACAATGGAGACCCAGATCCTGTTTCAATTGGATCCATCATCAATAATGCCAAAGAGGTAGATCTATTTATCAACATTTATAGAGTGAGCATGAGAATATTGTATCAATTGTCTTTCTCATGTTTTTTTTTTTTTTTTTTGCTCTTAATTTCTTTCTTCCCTAGATTCACTACCACTGTGGTGTCACCAGCTACTGAGAAGGAGATCTAACTACAATTCACGGGTAACATCAATAATGACCCTGACAACAGCTTGGCTAGTTAGGTCCCAAGTGGCAATCCTTGTGACTGCAAATGGTGTGTTTTGCAATCCTCTTGGTTTTGTAGAGCGAATTGTTTAGTAGAACACAAACTTATTTGGGGTTTTGTCACTAGAAGAAATCAATTCTGGGCTTTGTGCTGTCCCTTTGGAAGGTGGTTAATGAACATTATTTCTACAGCGGTTGTCAGGGATGTGGAAGAGAGGAAATAGAGAAGGGATGCAATGGAGAGGGAAGAATTCAAGGTGGGATTGCAACTGTTCCTAGGTTCGGTTGGTGGCCAATAAAGGCTTGCAGACCCTGTCCTGGATTTTTAGCATCTGGTGGCACGATTTTATGCTCGTTTTTTGATAAGTTGGCTAGTATGATTGAAAGTTACTATATGTACAGTCCAGCCTATTTTCATTTAGAGCTATAATGAAGATACAGACCAGCAGATAATTGTGTCCATGTAAGGTTATGTTGGCATCTAAAGTTGCAATTGTTGAATGATCTGTTGCTTGTAAAAGAGAACTGCTCCAATTTTTCATATGCTTCCCCCATTTCTTAGTGTGTTTGGCAATTTAATTTATGAGAGAGTGATAATTAATTGTTTGGTGGTAAAAGCTTTTTTTGCATCTATTTCAAGCATGCAAAAAGATGTAATCCATTCGGCATTAAGTCTCATTTCTCTCCAAATCTCTGCTACCTCTGCACAAAATGAAAACAGAGAGATGGCAACCTGAAAAGTTTTTCTTCACTACACTTTTCTCATTTAAATATCCAATGCAGGAACATCTTACAAAATTTTCTCTATTTCATTTCTCTAATCACAGCAGTCGAAAATTGGCAAATTTAACATTTTTCAATATCTCCTCCAACAGCCTTTCAGGTCTCATCATTCCTTCACGATTGGGTTCAACAAATTCAAATGTATAATTAGATTTTGATGCTGGGCTACTCGAAATAGAGGTGAGAGAGAGAGGAATCGGAATGATTTATTTCTTACCCGTGACCAAAAAAAAAAAAAATGTGTCATACTATGTAAATATTTTTATGCAAATAATTAGTTTTGATTGAAAAATAATCAGAGAGATGACATAAGAAAAATTAAAGAGTAGAAGAAAGTAACGAAATAAAAAAAACGGCACAGAAATCCCATTAATCATCAAAACATCCATCACCTTGTACGTTAGCTGTTAATGGGAAAGTGTTTGGGTTATCCTACGCAAAAAAAACTTATACGGGCTTTGATGCAATGAATTAAAAGGACGGAGCCCAATAAGTTATTCAATGGGTTTTTCATATTCACCTCCTTCTTAATGGCTTTACTTAACTCCATTGGTTATTTCTACAACACTGTCCTTTCCAACCAGCAAAACCCAACGTCTACACACAGCCTAGTAAGCCTTATCCAGAAGAAATAAACCAAAGCACTTGCAGCAACAAACTCGCGAGAAACACGAAAAATAAAAACTCTCAACAAGACCCAAACAAACATGAAAGAAAATGTGAAGAAACAGTCCCATTACGTAGCAAAATCAATTAATGAGTAGTTAGTAAAAGAATAAAAAAATTTTAGGATCGATAAAGGCAAGAATAAAAGATTCTTGGGTGCAGTGAATGTTTTGAATAGAAAGAATAAGCCACCATAGTATGATTTCAAAAATCCTTACTAAAATAGTATGATTTTGTTGCGAAATTTACTCTGATATTACACATTTTTCAGTAACATTATTTGGTATTTTGAAACTTAATCTTTGCTTTCTTTTTCCCCCTTATAAATTTATTTCATGAGGATTTAGCTATTACTCAGCTGAATTCAAATAATTTGATTATGAACCATGTTAAAGAGCATGGTTTCTTTTAATTCAACGCACTAGGCTGGTGTAGCAGTGTGTTTATAAGATTGTTTGAAGAAAGACTTAGTTCACTTGATATACGAACCGATCAAGAAATACTCTTACATTTGAATTAAAAAAAAAAACAATTATTTCAACAAGTTTTTCTGTAAAACTAGTTCGTATTTTGGTATTTTGTTATGCAATTTTTTTTTAATCTTTTGCAACCAAATTGCACAATAAAATTAAAAAAAAAATTATTAGGGTCTATTTGTTTAATATTTTATTCACATTAAAAGTATTTTGAAACTAATTTATACGTCAATAAAAAACTAATTTAAGATATTACACATCTAAACAAAACTTTAAGAAATAAACTCAATTTGAAAATATTATTGACTTTTCTATCAAATTGCATACTAAAACTTGAACTTCTATTAGAGATTGAATTTGAGAAGCACAAATGGAAGCTTTACTGAATGAACTTAAAATGTTAGCCAATATTGGATTAAATTAGAAATTAGTCTCTTTAATTTTGAAAAATGAATTAATTAGTTTCTTTTATTTTAAAAATTAATTATTTAATCATTATATTTTTAAATTTTCTTATAACTTAATGTTTTTCATTTTTTTATAAATAAAAAAAGTAAACATATAAAAAATTGATAAAAAAAGATGACATTTTTATATAAAATAATATTAAATTAAACATTGTACTAGTTAAAAAATTAAAAAATTAATTTTTAAAATAAAAAATAATTAATTCGTTTCTTGAAAATAAAGATATTAATTTATAATTTATTCGTTCATATTGGATATTCGTTAATGTAGAAATAATTGCTGCTTGATTTTAAAAAAAAAAAAAAAAAACAGAGAGAGAGAGAGAGAATTCCTGCTGGAAAAAAAATTTGTAGGAAGGAGGAGAAGGGAGACATTGGAGAGAAATGAGCAGGTACGCACCTTACTTTCTTGGAAATATAAGAGCAACCGGTTTCAATGGTAACTAGTTTGTTGTTATTTTATTTTAATGGCTGAGATTGAATATATCGATCCATCGAAAGGTCCTTATTAACTTTAGGAAGACTGGCAAAGCCAACCCAAAGGCACTCAAGAGGGCACCTCCTTGCCTTCCCAAACGGGCCACAAGCGTGGGTGCATAGCATTCACCCATGACAAATTATAAATTATTAACAAAAACGAGAAAATGAAAACTACGTATTATTTATTGTCTCACGAGTCAATATTTACCTTAGTTTTGGTAATTTTAGACGTAGCATTTTTGTGATTTCTCAACTATTCTTCAGCATTCATAGGTAAATTTTATATTATATTATATTATATTTTAATCCTGATGTTTTAAAAGATATTTTTGTTTTTTATGTTTTTAAAAGATATTTTTACCCCTCATTTCTTATTTTATTCTATTTTGGTACCTTGTTTTTTTTTAATATTTTGGTCCCTCATGTCTTTAATTAAGAGATAGTTTAACTTTTCATGTTTTAAAATTTTATAATTAACTTATATATATCAAATTATATTATTTTTATTATTTAAAATTGATTTCTTCAATTTGCCGTTTCTTATGAAAATTCTCATCAAATTAATTTTTTTATTTTGTACGTAATTTTATTTTTAATCAATAAGCAATTAAATAATAAAAATTGTGTGGTTTTTTTTATTTTAAATATAATTAAATTTTATCGAATAATTTTTTTTAGTTATTTTTATTACACTCTATAAATTTCAATGTATTCCTTACAACTTAAGTTCTTTTAAATATTTTTTTATACCGTATGCTCTAACTCATTGAGTATGATCACAATATATATATCATTGATTTTATTAAAAATTAATTATGCATCTACACACATAATACCAATTATTTGCTATTAATTTATTTAATACTCTAAAATTATTTTTTCAAATAAAATGATTATAATAATATTTTAGAAGAACCACCTAATAATTTAAATATATATACTTTTACTAATATTATTGATTTTTTTATAAATAAATATATATAAATCAAATATACATGTTTTCAAATGATTAAAAAAGATTTCTTAGTTAATTCTTATATAAGTTTTTATATTAATTGTTGCTTTATTTTTTTTGATGTAATCTTATTATATATATATATATATATATATTAAGACTCTTTTAAAATCCTATATTAAATTTTCTATTTACATTATTATAAATTTTTATTTAAGAATAAATACTTAATGAATAAAGAATCATGTTTTTAACAATAAAATTCATGAAAAATGAATAAAATATAAAATTTTGATTAAAAATTATAAAATTAGATTAAACTTTATTTTATATCTTTAATTTAGTATATGTTAGTTGACCAATAGTATAATACAAGCTATTAATCTAAAATAAACATGTTTAGCTCAACCTGTTAGGTAGTTCAAAAACTGACTAGTTCTTTCTACACCATCATCCATTAGTGGTGATTGATCGATATTCAATTCGCTTAGTTTAAAACTAAAAATATGACTTCTATTGTATTATATTAAAAAAAAAAAGGACTAGTTTAATAACCATCGGTTTCATATTACCACATTTAATCAAAAAAAAAATTTAATAACTATTTTTTTTTTTTAACTATGAGCAATTATTAGAGGGACCATAGAACTTTAATTCAAGAAACCGCCAACGGTGACCGACTTTTAAACATAAATGAGATCGAGAGCGACCTTGTAAGATTTTTCGGACCTGAACTTTTAATGCTTCTCACATGAATATCGACCGAAATCTAATGATCCTACTTTGCATTGGATTATCTGTCCAAAAGGGGCGTTTAAAATTCTTTAGATACTTCGACGGATTGAACTGAAACCTAGCTTGCTAAACAGTAGACACTTTTGAATGAATATGTGATAAATTACAAGGATATAAAAATTTGTTTATGATACGAATATCACAAATTACAACTATACATATGTATGTCTGATCAAATTACCACTAGAACGGCAATTATCTTGTCTTCAAATGCTTGAGAAAGTTAGTCGGGTATAATCAATTTGCAATTAATCATTATATAATCGTTCAGTTTTCATTAAAAAACTTTTTTCCCCATAGTTCTCTCATAATATTTATTCATGATCCATGGTTGTCAAATTTCCAATCAAATGAAAACTATAAATTGTTAATCTATATAGCTATTAAAATCAAAATTTCACATAATATATCACATAAGGTATTTTCAAGATTTAAATATATATATATTCAATTGACTTAAAAATTGGTTTGATAATACATATAAATAGACGATTAAATTCAGTGTTAGTTATGTCAAAATGGATATAGACGAAAAAATAACATGCAGTGTAAATGGATTTCTGATATTATGTAGGGCGCCGGTAATTACTAAAATTTTATTTTATTTATGCAAAAAGTTTCTCCTCGTAAAAAATTGCTAGATTCCACAGTGGAAAAGGTGGTACGGTACGTACATTAACATAACAGAAATCGGCATACCTTCGGATGAGAGAATTTGCCAGGTTAACTTTTGAACAACTTCAAAATTGATTTCTATATTCTTATAATAAACTCTCACAACATATTAATATTTTATTTTTTATTTTATTCAAATATTTTTATTTCATATTGAAAATATGGTTAATCATATTCAGAGCATAAATAATAAAATTTAACTCTTCTCAATTAATATAATTTTAACGTTTAAATTTTGTATATTGGCAGAAAATTTGTCTGAAAATTAACTTGCTAAACCAACACCTTGTTGGTTTAGTATTTTGTCTAAAATTAATGAAAGTCAATTGAAAATTTATATGCAATGTAATGTGTTATACAGAAGGGAGATGATGTCCTGACGTCGGACTCTTCATCTTGAGCAACTCTTGAATCAGGACAAAAGATTCTTCAATACCATATTGAAGGACTGATTAGTGGTGCTGTAACCCCCATCAACCATGAGATTTAGTCCACTCACATACTTGGACTCATCGCTACATAAATACAAGGCAGCCTCCGCCACATCTTTGGGTGATGGCACCACTGTTTTGAGATTGGCAGATTCACAAACTACATGCTCTACAAAACTTCTGTCTGCTCCCATTGCATTTCTTAGCAGTGGAGTAGCAAGAGCACTAGGAGAAATGCAGTTAACCCTTATTCCATAAAGCCCTAGTTCCACGCACAAATTTTTCATTAGCCCCACCACCGCATGCTTCGACATTGTATAAGCATGAGGCGACTCACCACAAGCCACTGAAGCCACGCTAGATGTGAAAAGAATAACACCTTTTTTCGCTGGAATCATGACCCTAGCAGCATTCTTCGCACCCAAGAAACCACCATACACATTGACTTCAAAAACCCTTTTAAAATTTTCATTGTCGGTACCTAATATTGTTGGATCTATATTGCCAGTAATGCCAGCATTGTTGTACATAATGTCTAGCTTCCCATACTTGGACATGGCAACATCGACAACATTTTTGACATCGGCATCACTAGTGACATCACAATGTACATAGGAAACATTGTCTTCTGAGCCAAGTTCTTTACAGAGGGATTGGCCAACTTGATCTTGGACATCAGCTATCAAGACCCTAGCTCCATGCTCAACAAATAGTCTACAGGTGCTCTCACCAATCCCGCTAGCACCTCCAGTGATTATTGCCACTTTACCTGCTAACCTGCAACAGAATTTAAGTAGCATTGATTTATCATTCCGGTGAAGGAATTAAAGCACAAGAATTAATAGCGAGAGCAATCAGCTTACCTTTTTGCAGTAGAAACTAGTGAACTAGAACAGTTCATATTTTGACTGAAATGGAAAGGGCCGGGGGCGTTTAACCTGTGAAGATTTCAGTAAGTGCAGTCACCTTTCTAAGATGTAATATATATAGAGGAGAAAAAAGCCAACTGGCATATGACTATATTTACATGTGTGTATATGACCATATTTACATATATGTGTATGAGCAATTAATTTTTAATTTTTTTTCTCCTTTTGTTTAATTGGTTTTGTGTTGTGTTAGTGGAAAAAAAAAACCCTGCTCCCAAATTTGGAACACGGAGGTCTTTTCATCCCAACTGCTACCAAATGTGGGATAGATCCCACAAAGTAAATGCCCTGGATATCATTAGACAACATGCCATGTGTGCCAGTTGAAAATGTTCAAATTGTCATTGTACAGAAGTACAAGATTGAATAAATTGTTTTTTTTTTCCACAGAAAAAATGGTTTATTAATCAACAAACTAAAATCGACTGCATAATCTCATCTGGTGTACTGTAGTATTAGTATGAACTAGCTAAATCTGTAAAGCTGGTTTAATTCACAATTAACCCCTATGAATTCTACCACATTTCAGTTGATGGACGGACAGAACACTAAAAACTATATATATAGGACAAACAATCAAATAGTTTGTCACAAATTTAATATCAATCCACTTAACTTGAAGTGTTGAATATGGTCCCATACTGATCGTTTAAGACATGATGATCAGTGATATAGAATTACTTCACGGCCATGAATCAATGCATGGCATGGAAGAATATTAATTGTGATTAACATTGACATGTTATGTGTAAATTAATTTAAAAAATATATATTATACATGGGAAAATGAGAAGGAAATATTTTCTTTGAAATTAGTGGGGATATGTACTTCAACTTCCTGAAATTGAGATTACTATATTTTTCTCTCCTTTCATTTTTTATTTTTAAGTTAACATAAATGTGCACTTACCCTCTGTATGTAAATTTATTGCATAGCTGAGGTGGATGGGGCCAGACATGCAACCGTTACCCGTGTTTCCAGATTGAGTAATTGAGGATCATAAATACTGCGTGAAAATGCATTGAATCAAGCTAGAAGCTGGGAGAACGTCAAGCGTGTCACGGCTGGGAAAAATAACTCCAACACAAAAAATTCTAGCAAGGTACGAAAGTTTTTATGATACAAGAAATTGATCGCTACGTCAAAAAATGCTTTTCCCTCCTTTTATATAATATGAAATTTATATAAAAATTATTTATAAATCCCATTTTAGGTAAAATTTATATAAGAGAGTTTACTCATAAGAGAGTTTACTCGATATGATATATGTAGTTGCCCATGTGATTCAGCATATATAAAATACCATATTAGACCCATCACATGTAATTGCCCCTATGTGCAATGGATTGTGTATGTACGGTATAACGTGTTGGGTTGGGTTTGTCCTCGTTAGGCCCAAATCCCACTTAAAAAAAACCAAAAAAAAAAAAAAAAATTAAACGAGAAAAAGAAGGGGGAGTCGGTCACACGGCAACCTCAAGAAAAGAAGAAAAGAGGACTTTGGCCGAGAGAGAGAAAAAGGTGTACTCTTCACGTTTGACCCTTTGATCGGATGGTAATTTTAAAATCGTTTGAGTTAAAATGTTGATCTATTATTTTTGACGATGTTCTCTTCAATTTTGAACGGTATTGGTCATCGAGAAACTTCTACTTTTAAGTTTTCCTAAAACCTCATTTTGTGACTCAGTTTGTTACGTGATCACAGAAGGGAGTGTGTGCAAATTGAGTCTGACTGCCTGCGTGTTATTCAGGCCATTAATTCTCCTGTTTTAGATTCTTCTTCTTTTGGTCTATTAATTTCTGATTGTAAAGCTATTTTAGCTTCCTTAGTGAATGTGAAAGTAGCTCATGTTAAAAGATTTGAGAATGTTGCAGCTCATCAGTTAGCTAGAGCAGCAAGTTCTTTGTCAGGTTTTCATGTGTGGGGATTTACTCCTCCTCAGTGTATTCTTGCCACTTTGGCAACTAATTTACTATAATACAGCATGCGTCTTTCAAAAAAAAAAAAAAAAACCTTATTTTGTGAGATTTAGTTTTTTTCTTAATTGTTATGGTTGTAATTCATCTTTGTGATCATGTATTTGATGATTTGATATGTATCATTTAGTTTAGCATAGAAAAGAATTATATATCTCATTATTTGATATAGTAAAAGAGTTTGACTGAATTATGGTTTTGTGGTTTTTCCCACATCAAAATTTTCATGTAAAAATTTATGTTTTGTTTGTGATTGTATTTTTTTATTTATTTTGTATTGATTATTATTGATTGGTTGATCCTAATTTTAATTGCATAAAGAGAGAAAAGAATTGGGACTTGTGGTTTGTAATTTTGATTCGGACAAGTGTGTTTTTCCAACGAAGGATATTAGAGTTTTAGGTTATGTGGCTTAGTCTTGTGCGGTTAAAACGAAGAGGGAAGATTCAAATATGATAAACATCATTTTCTTCAATTATCTTCTATAAAAGACATTGATGAAGAATTAACTTTACTACGGTGATTTGACTTTGCCATTTGAATGTGAAGGAAAGAAGTTTGTCGATAAAGAAGAGGCTAAATGGATGTCAAACAACGAAACGCTACAATCGGCACCAAAAAATAGATATTCTCTATATCCATCAACTATATTTTTCAAAAACATGACTGATATAAATTTTAAAAATTATTGGAAAAAACTTTTGCTAAAAAGAGTGCACAAAATAAGACTCTTGTGGCTAGAGACATTGTAAACTTGAGTTACAAAGATGGTAAAGATGTTTCAATGCACTTAAATAACTTCCAAGGGTTCCTAAATTTGTTGACATTGATGAACCTTGAGTTAGTCGACAATATACAAACACTAATCCTATTAAGTTAATTATTGGATAGTTGGGAGACTTTGGTGGTGCCACTTAGCAACTTTACTTCGAGTGGAAAGCTCACTTTGAAGACGAGTGAAAGACAATATTCTTAATCAAGAGAAAAAAAATGATCAAGCATTTTAGACTCTCATATACTTGTTATCGAAAATAAAGAGAGATTTTAAAGTAGATTTTCTCGTTGCAAGCGGGATAAAAAATTTAATGATAGAAGAGGCGGATCGAAGTCTAAAGGCAAAACGATCAAGAAAGAGAATAAATTATTATTATTGTGACAAACCATACATATTGAAAGGGTTTGTAGAAAGCATAAAAGAGATTAGAGGGATAACTTTGAAGAAAAAAATCAAGAGAATAGTACAATTGTAGGCATGTTTACAATAGTGATGTTGCCATTTTTTGTGAAGATGGTTGTGTAAATTTTTTTCTTAAGATACCACCTAGATTGTTGATTCAGCTACTTCTTACCATGTTACATCCTGATGTGATTTCTTTATATCCTACGGTAATGGAGACTTCAATCAAGTTAGGATAGGAAATCAAAGGAAGGTTAGTATTATGAACATTAGAGATATTTGGTTAGAAACCGAGTATCAAATGCAAGTTATTGCTTAAGGATACTTAGACATGTACCTAATATGCACCTATATTTGATGAAGAAGCCTATCATAATTTCTTAAAAACAAAAAATGAAAGTTCTCCAAATGTTCTTTGATTGTTGTTAGAGGTAAAAAGATTGGTCCGTACATGTCACAAGCTAAAGTGATTAAAGAAAAGGTGAATGCAATAAAAATTACCTCCATTACTCTATGACATAAGCAACTTGAACACTTGAGTGAGAAAGACCTTAGTATCATTTCCAAGAAGAACCTCCTTCATTTCCAAAATATGAACTTGAACACTTATGCTCATTATTTAACCGAGTAAATAACACAAAGTGACATTTCATAGATCATCTCTACATAGAAGATCGCATGTGCTTAATAAGGCTTATACCGATAATTGACAAGTCTCTTGAAAATGATTTATATTTTGTTAGTTTTACTAATGAATATTCCAAGAAAATTTAGGCTATTTGTTTGAAATTCAAAATTAGGCATTTGAGAGCTTTAGAGATTTCCATTTCAAAGTTGAAATGGAAACTGCAAAAACTCGAATTGTGTCTAAACGAGATAGTAGAGGTGAATATATATGTCTATTTAAGAAGTATTGTAGGGAATATGGCATTAAGCTTGAGAAGTCAATTTCGAATACTCCACAACAGAATGGAGTGGCGAGAGAAAATGAACGGAATAATTATTAAATAAATCAAGTACATGCTTTCTCATGCAAAACTACCTAAGTCTTTTTGGAGAGAGGCAATGACCAATGTAGTTTCTTTGATCAATCTTTATCCATCATCTCCTCCCGACTTTGATGTTCTAAAGAAAGTATGAAAGGAGAAAGATGCTTATTATGTACACTTAAGAGTGTTTAGTTATAAAGCATTTATACATATTCTTAAAGATAAAAGATTTAAAATTGACAAGAAGACAAAGTAGTGTGTTTTCCTAGGTTATAGACATAATGAGTTTGGTTATAAGTTATAGGATCCAAAAGAGAAGAAAACTATCAAAAGCAAAGACATTTTCTTCTTTGAAGATCACACTATTGAAGATTTTGAACAAAAAAAAAAAAAATAGTCCTTTAGTTGTATTTCTTTTAGTTTAGATCCAAGACCTACTCCACGATTACCTTTAACGCCTTCTAATCATGGGGGAGATTTTAAAAATTATGATGATGGTAGTTTGCCCTTTGAGCCATTAGTTGATGATCAATGATGATGATAATTTTATTGTTGTTTCTAAATAAGTTATTCAAGAAACACTAGATGAGACATAGTTAAGAAGGTCATTAGACATCACCAAGCTTTTACCAAATATCCTTCTTATGAGTTTGTATTGATTACTAATAAAAAGAGCCAAAATGCTTTGATAAAGTTATGTCACATGAGAATAAAAATGATTGGTTGAAAGCCATGCTAGATGAGATGAAATCTTCACTTGAGAACTACACATTCGAGTTAGTAAAGCTTTTAAAGGAAAAGAGAACACCCAATAATAAATGGATGTTTAGACTAAAAATTAAAGAAAAAGGCTCACAACCAAGGTACAAGGTAGGATTAGTTGTGAAAGGCTTCGATTAGAAAAAAATATTGATTTTAAAGAAATCTTTTCATATGTGGTCAAAATGTCTTCAATTCAAGTTGTGATTGGTTTAGTCGTTAATTTAAATCTTGAAGTTAATAGTAGAACCCCTTTTGATCATTGTGTATTTATGAAGAAATTTGTTGATGGTGATTTCATTATTCTCTTGTTACATGTAGATGATATACTAATTGTTAGCCATGATGTTAGAAAGATTTAGATTTTGAAAGAAGTTTTGAACAAGTCTTTAATAATAAAAAACTTAGGACTAGTAAAATGGATTCTTGACTTGAAGATTACTTGTGACAAGAAGATAGGAAAATTTTAGCTATCTTAAGAGAGATATGTATAAAGGTACTTGAAAAATTCAATATGGCCAAGTCCAAACCTATTTGTTACGTATTTGCAAGCCACTTTAAGCTAATTTTTAAATCATGTCTTTCAAGTGATGAAGAAAGAAATGAAGTGAATAAGGCTTCTTATACATTCCTAGTTGGTAGCTTGATGTATGTCATGATTTACATAAGGTTGCATATAGCTCATGCAATTGGTATGGTGAGTCGGTTCCTTTCTAATTTTGGTAAAGAACATTGATCAATAGTGAAATAAATACTTGGATATCTCAAAGGTACTTCTAGTTACAGCTTGTGCTTTGTTATTGGTAAATCTGTGTTAAATGGATACATAAATTCAAATATGATTGATGATGTTGATTCTCAAAAGTCCATATCATGATATTTGATTATTTTTGTAAGAGAAACGAGTTTTATGATAGTCGAGGTTGTAAAAATATGTTGATCTATCCACTAAAGAGTTTGAATAAATTGCTCTTACTAAAAGGGGCAATGAATTACTATAAATGATTTTTTTTTTACATGAACTTGGACTAAAACAAGAGAACTTTGTTTTGCATTATGATAATCGAATGCAATCCATCTCGATAACCTTACTTTTCATTCTCATTTGAAACACAATAAAATCGGATACTAATAGATTAAAATGCTATGAAGATGAAGACATATATTATTGAGAAGATCCATACCAATCGAATGAGTCGGATATGATAACTAAATTTTTACTAAGAGAAACTTTTTGAGTTTTATAAAAGATAGGTAGGCTTGGTGGAGCACCTAAAAATGAGTTAGGAAGAGAAGAATTGTTGGGTTGGATAGCTTCTCATTAGGGCCCAAATCCCATATAAAAAAATATTAAAATTGAAACAAGAAAAAAAATAGAGAATCGATCACGTGAGTGATCTTATAAAACTCATTTTGACTTTTAATTGTAGGGCAACACATTAAAAAAAAATAAAAGGAAAGGGTGCAATAGAAATTAGAAAAAAGGTACAAGGCAATTGCAAGAAAAGAAAAAAAGACTTTGGTTGAGAGAGAGAAAGAACAAGAGTGGACCTTGGTCCCAAAATGACTAAGAGAACCATAGCACTAGATGGTCCTTGAGCACCAAAAAGACCCCTAGCTCTACAAGGTCCTTAAGAAATAAATAGACCAATAATAGCTTCCTTACTTGGATGCCTCGGAGTTAAATTGCCTTTAATAGATAGAGAAAAATCCTTCACATCCGATTGTAAAATAGCCACTAAAGCGGGAATAATCATTCTTAATATAGAAGAAGGCCCCAAAACCTTATTCTAATGAAGCACCACTCTAAGAATAGGAGAATGAGTTTTTTTTTTCTTATTATTATTCAAACATGCTTGGGTTTGTCAAGCTTTGTTCTCCTCACAATAGTAGGCCTTGAAAGAGGAAGTAGAGGCCTAACACCATGGGGGTTCCCTTTTAGGACTCCTCCTCGCTAGATTACGCTTACTTCATTCCAAGCTTGCACGAGACAGATTTTCTCTTAGAGATTTGGCCGGTAGTAAAAAAAAAAAAAACATAAATAAAAAATAGAATTTAAAGGCAAAGGAAAAAAAAAAAAAGCTTAAATTTAACACATATATTCGGGGCGTATGGGCTCAAATGCCAACTCAAAGCATACCACCTCTCGCTTCTTACTTGATTCCAAAAGGCTAAATTAGTACTTGATTATATATGGATAACATTTTTTGTTAGCTCTAAGACTCCTTTAAAGAATGATACATCCTTATATCTACCAACCTTATTTTATGATCACGAGTTCTTTCTACCAACGGCAAACCATTTTTCCTTTTAGTCTTTAAAGAGGTTTGCAATCCCTACAAAATCCCATCTAATGGACTTTTCTTTTCTAACTAAGAGGATATACACACGAAACCTCCTAGCTCCTTCTCTAATGCCCGATTAAGAAAAAGAGTGCAAGAAAAGTCTCAAGGATAGAATGAACCCAAACCATGGATCAAAATTATCAAAGGTAGTAAGAATAGCCACCCATTTAAATGAAGTTGGCAAAAAAACCTTCGCTACAAACCCAAATAAAGGAAACCTATAGTTGCGATTAATCGTGTACATGTACAAAAATGATCTCAATGTTTCCTTTCATACCTCTAGAAATTGGGCCCTCATCTTGTCATTTGGATTAAAGATAATCGCAAGATAATTCCATTCCAAATAACAAAAAAAATAAAAAGCTTTTTCTTAAAAAGTCGACGGACCTTCCTTACAAGAACAGATGCATATCCTTGAGCACTATTAGAGAGATGAGTTACATCTACATTGGGATTTACTCTTTTGCCACTAAAAGTAGCTACAAACACACCTCTCATCTTTTCCAAATCTATCATTTTTCAATCAAACACAAAGAAAAAAAAAGATGTGTCTATCAAAAGTTTAAATGAACTCACAAAAAAGGAAATCACTCCACAATATGTCAAGTTCGCAAAAAAAATTTCGCAATCAAAATAAAAAAATTGTAAAAAAAAATATCTTTTTTTTCAAAGAATTTGATGTATTTACTAATTCACTAGTAATCTTCACCAATTTTATGAAAACTCGTAATAGTAAAAACAAAATCAATGTAAAATGAGAAGATAAAAACACTACTATCGATTTATGGACAAAAAAGCACGAAATTTTTGCATTTAACACTCAAAAGTTCAACTTCAGGAGATGGCTCAGTATGACGGAGAGAAATCACATGCTATCATTAGTTTCATAAAGTAGGTAAGGTGGATGTCATTTAATAGACGAGATTGAGAATTGGTATTGCTTTGGAATCAGACTTGTTGGGACAGGGCGGGAAAGGAACCGTTGAGCGGCGACTGAGGGAGCGTTAGCATGACGTAGGAGAGGAGAGAGGAAATAAAGAAGTTTATGCCTTTTAGGTGCCGTTGATTGGCGAGGCTTAATGTGGTAAAAACCGTGGTTTACTGTTTTACACTATAGAAAGCAAGGATATTACACGTAAGGAGAATAGTTGTTAGGGTTGATATTTCCAAAATATTATTTTGTTTGGATATGCTGTTTGTGGTGGGTGATGGCTTTGTAATCTACGATTGAATAATCTAAAACCGAATTAAATCTCTAAAAGCACTGATGAAATGTCATAAACAAAAAAGGCGTAAGATTCAAATTACAATCAGAAAGGATTTCCAGTTTCAGAAAATTACAACAATTTTCAATAATAAATAGAAGCATCCGTAAATTTGTAGCAAATTAACTACGACTCTTCAGGATACTGGAACATGCGGAATGATGGGTTCTGAATGGTAAAACCACCATCTATGAACAAATTGTGCCCGCTGACATATCTAGCTTCATCACTGGCCAGATAAAGTGCTGCATTGGCAACATCTTCTGCCTTAAGGGTCACACCCTTCAGTGTACCAAAAAGGTTCATCAAATTTTCAAGTTGTTCATCGTCAAGACCAATAACTTGTTTCGCTAAAGGCGTTGCAAGCGCATAAGGTGATAAACAGTTCACTCTAATGCCAAATTGCCCAAGCTCAGCAGCAGCATTTTTGGTGAGTCCTAGAACAGCATGCTTGGAGCAACAATATGCATGAGAGGCTGCAGCGCCAACTTTTGAGCTAACACTAGCAGTTGAAATGATGGCACCATTGCGTGCCGGGATCATGACACGGGCTGCATGTTTGATGCCAAGAAACACTCCTGTCACATTAGTCTGAAGAACACGTTCAAAATCAGCCTTTTCATTGTCAATTATGCGTGCCTTGGTCTCATCAGCAATACCAGCGTTGTTGAACATAACGTCCAGCTTGCCAAAAGTTGTCACAGCTTTGTTCACTGCATTTTCTATTTGGGCCTCATCAGTAACATCACAATGGACATAGGTGGAATTTGATGGGCCTAGGGCTTTAGTAAGTGCATGGCCCAATTCATCTTGGACGTCAGCAACGACCACTTTGGCACCATGATGGGCAAACACTTTAGCAGTGCATTCACCGATGCCGCTGGCCCCTCCAGTTATCAAGGCTACTTTTCCTTCTAGCCTACACGTCAGGGTAATTTATTTAAATTTCAAATAAAGAAAGACAATTATGAAAACAAAATATAAGGCTAGCTGATTAATTAAAAACTTGTTTGACACGAAAAAAAAATATATACAGGCAAAAGAGAACAGTATACTTTAATGCTAGGAGATGTACATATAGCTCACGAGTATAGAGACCAGTATACAATGGCCGGGAGGAAACTGAAGTAAGATATATAGCTCATGAGTTTAGAAACCAAATCAATAGAGAAAAGCTTTTTAAAAAAAAAGTTTGAAAAGATAAAAGCACAATAGTTTTTTTAAACAATAATTTTAGAATCGAGTATCCGATTGACACAAATTATATTAATTCAAAAAGTTAATTTAAAAGTTTACAACATGACAGAACAGAGAATGTCTTTCATAGTTATTTTCGAGATCAAAATACACTTTGAATATTTATTTTCATGTGCTTTTATGATTTGGGCCAGTAGAATCAGCTCAAATTATTCTAATTGAGAAATTGAGACTTTTTGTTTTGTTTCTTTTTCTAATTTTTGTATTTGTAGAATTAATTTATAGATTTTTTTTTTTTTGTTATTTATCTTTTAGTTAATTGAGACAGACTGTTCATACTATTTGTACGCATTTAGACTTCTGAGTTTCATAAAAAAAATTTCTAAAGATTTTTTAATATTAAATAGCCCCATATCTTTTCGCTAAACACTGCGTCAGGTAATTAATGCATTTTTATTTCGACCTATATGAAAAGATAAAAAGTGAAAGGACTAAAGGAGAAAGTTTAAAATAATTAAGGTAATTAATCCAAAAAATGAATGGAATGCTAAGAACACAAGTTACGATGCTAGAACGTCTGACCAAACACCTCGCACGTTACTTTGGGTTCTATGCACGGATATATATATATATATATTTGAGTGATAATTAATCAGCGCAAAAAAAAAAAAAAAAAAAATGAACGCTGCAAGTTCAAGAATACAGAAATTATGCCTAAGGTTGCACGACTTTGATTAAATCTTTGGTAAAAAATTCTAGCAATTACAAAAGTGACTTTACTGTATGTGAAGCATAAAGAAAGAGAGGATGATGATGCAGAGGACAGGTCTGTTCACGTTTTTGTTAGGCTGTATTACGTACCTTCTAGGAACTGCGGAGATAAATGCCGTTGTTGCCATTGTTTTACCAGAACGCCGCTTCCAAGAGAGAGAGAGATTGAGAGAGAGAGAGAGAGCCGATCGAGTGCTCTTAATCAACACAGTAAGAGTTGGGGGCATTGAAAGAATGGATCAAGTTTCTTTATACTAAATAAGTCATGCTAATTAATCAATGCCACTAAATAAAAATATTTTTTGGTACATTTGATTTTCCTCTTTTCCGTCGCAGCCTAATAATTTTGGGATTTGGATACCAAATATTTATGGTTTTGGATTAGGGGATAGAAATAAAATGATATAAATTGAAGTTATTACTATTTTTATTAAGATCTATAATATGAAAGCATTTAATTCAGTTTTTTATAAAAGATTCAAGGAACATAGCAGAAAAAAAGTAAGAAGATCTCATCTAGATTTTCTCATATCCAAAATCTATTATTAGTTTGTCATTTTTAACACACGTTAAATCACATTCATTTAATTTAAGTTTAATGACTTAAATTTTAAAAGCATGACAAAGTGGAACACAAAGGAATGAGAAATTATTGGAGTGTAATGACTTAGATTTAAAAACCATGACCAAAAAAAAAAAAACAAAAAAAAAAAAAGAAGAAATTTTATATTACTCAAAAAATAATTAATAATATTTATTTAATAAAAAAGAGATAGATGCAAAAAACAAAAAAAAAAATCATATTTATACTCACAAAAACTAATTATAATATTTTAAAATATTTTTTATAAGTATAATTTTTTTTTGGTTGTCTTTGTATTTATTTCTTTTCTTAAAATAGATTGATAAAATAAGAGTAATGCTACATGATATTGGTGGTGTAAAAAAAAATCATCATAATTTTATAAGGAAAATATCTTTTTGAAAAAATACAAAAAATGATACTTTATTTTAATGAGTATTATGTTATTTAATATTTTTATTTTTTAAATTTATTCTTAAACTCTTTTTATTTTTAAAAATAATATTTATTGTCATGGTGTCACCAAACATTTTTCGATAAATAACCATTATTAATTTTAAAATTTCTCGAAATGAATAGCAATTAACATACAATTATACACATCTTAGCTGTCTGACAACAAAAGTTGACCGTACAAAGTGAAAAGCTGATAATTCTAATCTAAATCAAGCACGGCATTCCATAGATGGCACAGCCAAATCATTATGTGATTTGATGGACGATTTAAATCTGGTGGCTTTCCCAATGAGTTAAATGCAGAAGTCAGAAGAGTTTTCTTGGCAGAGTAATGGAGTTGGCGTAACGATTTTAATTCATTTTTTAATGGCTATGATATAATATTTTAATTCGAAAATGCTTTTCTTTCTTTTGACCGAAATATTGATGAATAGCAATAATAGAAGAAACAAAATTGATCCGTTCAAAGTTCCACCACCAATCCAACAATCTTCGAAGGGATCAAAACAGGCTAGCTAAGAGTTTAATAATTAATTAATTGGGTTATATATATATATATATGTTCTCAGATGCAAGCAAGAGGTTTTCAAATGCTAGCTCACTAAACATTAAATCAAGGTCATTTAGACGAAATCTTATTAGATAAAAAGTCTTCCAACCAATAAAAACGAAAGCCACATTAATATGAAGTTGTAACATCTCTCAATTGCGAAGAAATAAACCAACCTAGATATTATGTTTATTAAAAAAAAAAACCCTATTATGCATAGAAAATCAAGACTCTGGATATTGAAACATGTGGAATGAGGGGTTTTGAATGGTAAAGCCTCCATCTATAAATAAATTATGCCCGCTAATATACCTAGCCTCATCACTGGCTAGAAAAAGTGCTGCATTGCCAACATCTTCTGTCTTGAGGGTCACGCCCTTTAGATTAGCAAGTGAACTCATCGTAGTTTCTAACACCTCGTCGTCATAAACCCCAACAAATTTTCTTGCTAAGGGAGTTGCAAGACCATAAGGCGATAAGCAGTTCACCCTGATGCCGAATTGTCCAAGCTCAGAAGCAGCATTTCTCGTCAGTCCTAACACAGCATGTTTCGAGCAACAATAAGCATGCGAAGCTGCAGCACCAACTAATGAGCTTACACTAGCAGTTGAAATTATGGTGCCACTACGAGCCGGGATCATGACACGGGCTGCATGCTTCATGCCGAGGAAAACTCCGGTGACATTGATTTTAAGAACACGTTCAAAATCAGCCATTTCGTTGTCGATTATGCGTGCCTTGTTCTCATCAGCAATGCCAGCATTGTTGAACATTATATCCAGCTTGCCATAGGTTGCAACAGCTTTGTCGACAGCATTTTTTATTTGGGCCTCATCGGTGACATCGCAGCGCACATAAGAGGAGTTTGATGGGCCTAGGGCTTCAACAACTGAGTGGCCTAATTCGTCTTGGATATCAGCAACAACAACTTTAGCTCCATGGTGGGAGAAGAGTTTAGCAGTGAATTCACCAATACCACTAGCACCCCCGGTGATTAAGGCTACCTTTCCCTGTAGCCTGCAAGAGATTTGAAGCATAATTGTTGCTGGTTAGACATAATACATTCATGGTGTGCTTGTTACCTTAGAAGTAATGTTCAAATTTGATGGAACAAATTGAGGAATTGAATGCAAACGAAAACATATTTGGTGAGAATGTGAAACAATTGTTTGATTGATTGGCGTCTACTAATTCCAGATAAAGTTTTGGCAGCAGCCATTTAATTAGAATGAACAGATTGAGGAAGTGATCTATTATTATTATTATTGGGAAACTCTTGGGTTTTGGACTAAAAATAATTGAGAAAGTGACTGTCATTCGATTGGTGCTTTGTTCGCCATTCATTTAATTAAGACCTGCAAGGTTTCATACTATTTGCAATTTAATTGCCTTTTCTGAAATTTATTGTCCTTGCACCCATTAATTTTTTTTATTTAACCAAGCATGGCTCCTTTTTTTTTTTTTATTTAAGTTGAAAATTTGGAATATAGTTCTCAGAATTTTTTTTAGTTTCTGAAAAATTCATTTTCTAAATTACAAAGTAACTAGTAAACATGTTTTTATGTCTCTCCTTATGAAAAAAAAAAATAGAAAACATGAAATGTTTTTACAAGTACATACAGACATGACAAACACGAAGTTCCTACGATGTCCACTTCTAGGCCAAGATTGATTAGTTGACACTTCATACAGATAAATCATCATGTTGGTAATTAACATGGAAGTCAAAAATTCGGAAGGAAAAGGCTTGGCCGAATCCATTATTTGTACCATGCATGTTTTTTCCACCAATTCATCTAAAAAAACTTTTTGTTATCAATTTGATTAATTAAAAACTTGTATTTTTAATTTTAATCAATTGAATATAATTCATTTAATTTGAAAAATATACTCAATATGAAGGGTGGAATGATTTATAATATTTATCAAGAAAAAAAAATTGACAACAAATCATCATTTAATAAATAAAAAAACTCAATTAGTTAAGATAAATTCAATTTTATAAAATTCTATTTAATTAATTGGCATAAAAACACACATACTCCATTGGTCGAATTGATAACAAATGAATTTTTTAATGAATTTGTGAAAACACACAGTATAAATAATAGATTTAAGCAAAAGGTTTTCAACAAAAAGACAGGACATGAAAGGGTAAATTTGATTTATAGCTCTAGCTATCGGGGAAAAAAATCAATACAGGAGAAGCAATTCTTTGTATAGTACTGTATAAAAAAGAGGCATTCCTTTAGAGTTAAGAATTACAACAGAATTATGTTTCCTTTTATACTGTTCTAAGAAAAACTTAACAATTATTAATTATGTTTCAAACTTTCGTTTATGACATTGATTAATAAGCTAAAACTTCAAATGAAAGATAACTTTCAAAATTTCCGATTAGAAAATGAATTTCAATCACTAGCATCTTACCTTTTGGCTGCGGCAGAGATAAACGGAGAGGCTGACATTGCAATTCACAGGTGCAGCTGGGCGAAAGGAGCTTGAGAGAGAGAGAGAGAGAGAGAGAGAGAGGATTATATCTGTATCTAATAGAAAATGCATGCAATGATAGCATAGGACATGAACAAGATATAGGCTTGATTTATTGTATAGATTAATGGTTTAGAAAGATGTGACCATTGCTAATTGTGAATAGGAATCATTAATGACTAAAACTTGAGATTCGAAGGGCACTAACTGACAAAACCCTTTTATAATTAAATAGAACAAACGATTAATTCAGTTGCTATCTCATGAAAAGTGTTTAAAATTATTAATAAAGATATAAGGCTTTATAAATTTGTCCGATGCGAAGTTTAGAGTCATTGCATCCATATCGCTCTAATATTCTTACCGCTAGTTTTAAAGCGCAAGATTGCCCTTCTCCGTAATACATAATACTTGTGGTTTATTTTGAAATAATTAGGTTTCGTTATCAAACTACATGTGCAATATATGCAGTTTCAAGTCAAAAATTTATTCTAAATAAAAAGAATTATCATTGCAATCTATTATGTCTTTTTAAGTTTATATTTTATTTATTAGTGAATAATACAAAGAAACATATCAATAATTCTCTTTAAAGAAAGATAAAGTAGCTAGTATGGCCAAAGAATTTTGGAACAAATTAAATGTTATGATAATTAAACAAGGAACAAAATGGTGAAATTTAATTATATTACAATCAAAAAGAAACCTTTTTCATTTTATGTATAACAAACAAAAAAATTAATGCAAATATTTAATTTGATCTTTTGGGAAAAGTATATATTGAAGATACTTTTATTACCGATTATTTGTTAGTTAGTTAATCTCGAAATCTATTAGTAATTAAGTCACATTTTGCTTCTTGTTTCTACGAGTTGGTAGTTAGTTATTGTTGTTATTATTGTTTAGTTTAGCCGGCACTTTGTAAACTTCTTCTCACTTAGCCGGCATGCCACCTATATATAAAGTCGTTGGCTTTCCACCGAGAACTACAATGAAATAAAAAGTCTGTTAAACATAATTTTTTCGTTATGGTATCAAAGCGCTTTTTTCTCTCTCTATCTTTAATCGACAATTTTCATTCTTCTTAACATTTTCTCAAGAAACAAACACTACTTCCTTTTTTGATTTTTGTGAGAAATCGGTAGATTAGATTTCTATAATGGCAGTAAAATCAATTCACGGCTTCCATATTAAGAACTAAAGATTAACCCTCTAATCCACACTTTTTATACGGTAATGAAAATCCTTCACTCGGTTCTTGTTTCACCTGTACTCACGGATTTCAATTATCACTCATGGTCAAAATCTATGAAAATGGCGCTGTCGTCAAAGAACAAGTATAAGTTCATTGACGGTTCTATATTAGTGCTCGCAAATATAGATCCTTCGCATGCTTGGTTGGGAAAGATGTAACACAATAGTACTTTCGTGGATAATCAACTCAATTTCTCACTCGATTGCACACACCATCCGTCGGTTAGATACAACAATCGAAGTATGGAATGACTTCGAGGAGAGATTCTCACATGGAGATTCTTTTAGGATTGCTGATTTATAGGATGAAATATCTTCTTTTCATCAAGGGATTGACTCGTGATGCAATATTACACTCAACTCAAGATTCTTTCGGAAGAATTGGTGAATTTGAGACCGAGTGCCTACATGTTCTTGCAATCCTCATTGCACTTGTGAGGCACTCAAAATTGTGAAAACTTATTAGATGAATGACTATGCGATTAGGTTTTTAAAGGGATTAAACGAGAATTATGCCATTGTTAAATCTCAAATTATGCTACTCGGAGCCATTACTTGAGATCAATAAAGTCTTCCCTCTTGTACTTCAACAAGAAAGGCAAATGTGTTTAAGATCCTCTTCCTCAAAAAACGTAACTTGAAATATCCTTTACTCGTTTTTCTAAGAAAATGGGTGCCTAATTCTCATTCACGAAAAAAGTTTCAAGGTTTTCAATCTAGTTTTTCCAATAAACTAGTATGTTCTCATTATGGTCTTCAAGGTCACATGATTGATACATGCTACAAGAAACATAGATTTCCTTCGGTTATAGGTCAAAATTCGAGCTTTTGGCATACGCTCTCATTCTAGTCCCTATGATCATGTTCACAAAAATGATTCCATAAATCGGGTATAAACTCGCCCGTTTCTCTATTGAAACTCATATGTCTAGGCCCCGTGTTGATATTTCCGGTATAGATACAACTTAGAATGTATCTAGTCCTAACATTCATGCCATGACAATGCCTTCTTCCCTATCCTTTACATCAAATCGAGTACAACAAACTATTAGCATTGATTTAGCCTACTTTTGATGTCCAAGTAAATTCCTTTGAGACTAAACTTTCCTCTACTCGTGAAATGATAGGTAAACTCATCTCTTCCTATTGTTCAAATTCTACAACCATGACATCCAGCTAGATATTAGATACTAGAGCCACGGATCATATTGTGTGTTCCTTAGGATTGTTTAGTCAATATCAACCAATTTCTCACATGACTCGTTAAGTTACTAACTAGTCAATAGGTCTTAATTACTCATGTTGGTATTGTCAAATTTTCATCTTCCTTGATTTTACTCAATGTTCTATATGCACCTTCATTTTCTTATAAAAATTGACTTCGACTCATATTGTTCTTTGCTTTTCCGATCCGATTTGTGTGTCATACAGGACCCGAAAAACTTGAGGATGATTGGTATAGTTGAACAATTCCAAGGACTCTATATCTCCTTCCTTCTAGAGTTCCTTCTCGCTCACAAACCAGCTTGCAATGCCCTTCATTCTTCTAAGTCTTTTACACTCGTTTTGGCACAATAAGTTAGGCCATGCTTCGAATCAAGAATAAGAATTCTTCGGTATTTAGATTCAGCTATTGTATTTGAAAATATGTCTCCCTGTGAGTCATGTCATCTAATAAAACAAAAATGATTTATTTTTCCTACTAGTAAGTCTCGTTTCCTCTTCTTGTTTTGAGCTTATTCATATAGACGCGAGGGTCCCTTTCCCGTATCCACTATATATGGTCATCAATATTTCCTTACAATAGTTGATGATTTTCAGTAGATGTATATGGATTTTCTTAACGAAATCAAAATCGAAGCTCGACCTCTTTTGCAGTAGTTTTATACCTTTGTTCATACTTAATTTTCCATCAAAATCAAATGTATTCGCACCGATAATGGACATAAATTCAATGTGCCTCGCCTTTTATCACATGCATGGTATTATTCATCAAACCTCTTGCATTTCAATTCCATAACGAATAGTGTTGTTGAAAGAAAACATCAACACATCTTAGTAGTAGCAAGAGTCATTAAGATTTTAAGCTCATCTTCCACTACCTTTTTGGGGAGATTGTGTCTTGCATGTTGTCTATTTGATCAATAGATTTCCTTCCCTTGTTCTTGATAACAAAACACTTTTCGAGCTTTTATATAAAACTCCACCTATATATTCTCATCTAAAGGTGTTTGGATGCTTATGCTTTGCCTCTACTCTTGGTCACTTAAGATCGAAATTTGCTCCGAGAGTTGCCAAATGTATCTTCCTTGGTTACCCTTATGGAACTAAAGGTTACAAGCTCTACAACCTCATCACTCTTCAGTTCCTTGGTTCTAGGGATGTCATGTTCTATGAGGATACTTTTGCCATGACCTCTAATATTCTTTCTTCTTCCCCTAACATTGTTTTACCCAATGCATACCCTTCGATTTTATAATTGAGTCACTACCCCCCGTCACTTCTTCTCCTTCTATTGTCTCATCCCCTTCTATGTTTTCCAATTCTTCCTTTCCCGATATTTTTATCCCACCAATTCAAAAATCTTCATGAATGAAGCATACTCCTACTTATCTTGAAGCATATGATCATTATACTATCTATGTATATCCGACTCATACTAATCACCTTCAATAGCAGCTTCTATCACACAATCAAGTACTACCTCTTGTACTCTTACACATGTTTTATCGTATTCGAATCTTAGTCCCTCTCATCAAACCTTTTCTCGTTAATGTTAGCCAATTTGTAGAACCTAAAACTTATTCCGAGGTTGTTAAGCATAAATATTGACGAGTTATGATACAAATTGAATTGTAAGCTCTTCGAGATAATAACACATGAGAATTGACAGATTTGCCTATAGGAAAGAAATCCATTGGTTGTAAGTGGGTTTATAAGATCAAATACAAATCCGATGGCACAATTGAAAGATTTAAAGATCGTTTGGTTGTTAAGGGTTACACACAACAAGTCGGTCTTGATTATTTAGACACTTTTAGTCCAGATTACCAAAATGGCAACCATCGAACACTTTTGGTAGTTGGTGCTATCAAACATTGGCATTTGGAACAGTTTGATATCAATAATGCCTTCTTGCATGAAGATGTTATCGAAGAAGTTTACATGTGCATTCCTCTTAGCTTCACAGACTCCTAGTTCTAATAAGGTTTGTAAACTTCTTAAATCTTTCTATGGCTTGAAACAAGCCGATCAATAGTGGTTTACAAAGCTTTCTATGATATTGCTTGCTCAAGGTTTCTTATAAGCGTCTATCGATCATTCATTTTTTGTTAAGCACTCGATTCTCAATTTATTATTGTCCTTGTATATGTGGATGACATGATATTAGCCGGTAGAAAAATGGATCGGATCACTCAAATCAAATCCTTCCTCCATGACCAATTTAAAATCAAGGATTTAATCTCCTCAAGTTTTTTTGGGTCTTAAGGTTACTAGATCTTCTAAGGGCATCAACTTGTGTCAGCAAAAATATACCTTTGAATTGTTACAAGATTTAGGCTTCATTACTTCAAAGCCTCGCTTCTACTCCAATGATCCTAGCTCATAAATTATGCAAGGATGATGGTCCTCTCATAGTTGATCATATTGAATATCGTAGTCTTATTGGTAAGCTACTTTACTTAACCACAACAAGACCCGATATTACTTTCGTTGTCCAAGTAACTCTCCCAATTTCTTGATTTCCCTACCGAGAATCACATGAAGGTTGTTCACAAGGTTATTTATTTCATCAAGGCTACTCAAGGTCAAGGTTTATTCTTCCCTTTCACCAGTTCTCTCCAACTTCAAGGTTTTTCCAACTCGATTGGGCAAATTATCCAAACATTAGAAAATTCATCACGGGGTATTGTATGTTTTTGGGCTCTTTCCTTGTTTCATAGATATCAAAGAAACAAGCCACTATCTCTAAATCCAGCTCCGAGGTCGAATATCGAGCCCTTGCTCAAGCCTCTTATGAGCTGCAATGGCTACTTTACCTTTTACATGATCTTGCTATTTCTCTTTCTCCCCTTCCTTATTATTTTGTCACAACCAATCAGCTCTTCACATTGTCGCCAATCCGGTGTTTCATGAACGCAAAAAACATTTAGAGCTTGATTGTCATCTTGTGTACGAGAAAGTTCATGCGAGCATCATCAAACTTTTGCTCGTGTCCTCCACTCACCGGTTAGCGGGAAGACTACTTCACCAATCATTTGCCTATCTCACCCTTCCGCAACTCCGTATCTAAGTTGGGCATCCACAATGTGTATGCTCCACCTTGAAGGAGGTATTACCGACTATTTATTAGTTAGTTAATCTCAAAAATTTGCTAGTAGTTAAGTCACGTTTTGCTTCTTATTTCTATAGATGGCGGTTAGTTATTAATGTTATTATTGTTTAGTCTAGTCGGCACTTTGTAAACTTCCTTTGCCTAGCCGGCATGCCACCGAGCATATAAAGCCTTTGGCTTTCCACCGAGACATGCAATGAAATAAAAACTCGTTAAACATAATTTTTTCATTAACTTTAATCATCTAAATAAAAAAAAATAGTGAGGTTTATATATATATATATATATATTGAACTATGTAATGCCCTCGTACCCACTAAAATAGAAATATAATAAAAGTTTAATATTAAAACCGTGTGAAAATAAATAAATAATTTTGAGAATGAGAAATAATTGCTAGAAACTTAAAAGAATAGTTAGAAGGGTCAAAATAGCTTTCCATACTTAAAGAATATTTTAGTGATTTTTCGGTACATGAATAGTAGTTATTGCATGAGAAAATTAATTAAAGCATGTTGTTTGTGTATGAAAATATTTTTTTTGTTTATAATGATTGTTAGAAGGGTGTTAGATTATTTTATATGATTTTATAAATTTTTCTACATATCGTGAATATTTCATTGAATTTTCTAAATATAGGAATAATGTTTTTAGAGGTAAAGAATTTAATTAGGCACCTTAAGAGTATGAGAAATTTTTTTTAAGAGCATAGAATAATCATATAAGATGTGTGAGAGTGCCTATAAAATTTAAATTAATTTTAGTAAGTATAGAAATATTTTTTATAGGAAATAGTGTAATTTTCACACTAAATAAATAAATTGAAGGCTCAAATTAGGGAAAAAAATTATTAAAAATTAAATCAAACTCCCTTAATGAATTTTTGAATTTATTATAGAAATAAAATTGATTTTTGAAAAGTATAGAATGGAATTTTAAAAGTAGGACTAAATTGCATAAGATTAGGGACTCGATTGCATAAAATTAAAAGTATAATAATCAAAATTAAATTATTTAAGAATTTTAAGGGTTACAAATTAGTCCTAAACTCTAAAAAGGATGGATTACAAGTGAGTTTTTGCATAAAAGAGGGACTTAGGAAAGAATGGGTTATGGAAAAGTCTAGAAACTTAGAGGACCAAAATTTATCATTTTCCTCCCAAATGTGGCCTACCTAGAGAATTAATATAGTCCGACTTCCAGTAAAAATTATGGCAAAAAATAATCAAGCTGAAAGGGTTAGATAAAAAGGTGAATAAATGGCTAAAAATTAGGACAAATGCAAATGAATGATTAGAAATTGAATTAAGGGCTAAGATTTTTCCACATGAAGGATAGAGATGAGGTCAATGATTCCAAAAAATTCATATAAACAGGGGTGCTGGAAAAATAAAAAAGAGAGGAAAAATTGAAAAACACAAAGGAAACTCTTACAAATTTTCACTTAAAAATCACCCAAAACATTTTTAATAAATTCTACCCACCTCTAATCGAGTGGAAGAAGCTTTAATTTTAAGTGGGGAGCTGAAAATCTCAAGGGAAAAATTCAAAGATCAAATTCAAAAATTTAGAGGAAAAGAGGAAGAGAAATCCTTCATCAATCTACCTTTTTAGAGTCTAATCGGAGCTCAAACAAGTAAGTTAATCTCACATAAACCACAAGCATGCTTAATTTTAAGTCAATTTCATATTTAATTGCTTGATTTTGATTTAATTGCTCAATTAAGAAAAATTAGGGTTAGGGTTGATGAACCAAATTTGAGAGCTTTTAATTCTTTTATTTAATTGATGTTTTGGCACTTGATTCCGACTTATTTAAGCATTAATTAATATTTAGAAATAAAAAATTACACTTTAATTGAAGAAAAATCCACTAATTGTTAGAAATTATATTTAGCCTAAACTAAGCAAATTAGGGGTTGAGTTCAAAGCAATTTGATTATGGTTTGATGGGTCATTCACACTTTAATAAGCATGTTTTGATGAGTACAAATGGAAAATTTACTAAAAATTGAAGAAAATGGGTTTTATGGGCTTGGGCTCAATTTCGACCCATTAAGGCCAAATACGGGTTAGGACCAGATTTCGGATCCCAAATTTCAATTAAATTAATTACTATAGTTTTTAAATATCTAGGCTACTTCGTGTTAAAATAGTGAGACAAAATGAGGAGAAAATGTTAGGATTTTAAAGAGGTCAAGTTTAGGCCTAAATGGGAATTTTAGAGAATTAGGTTTAAACCAAGTTTTAAACCTTAAATTTGATGATTCAGACTCAAAACATAGTAAAAGGATGGTTTAGAATGAAAAGGGCTCATAAAAATTTAAAGCAAAATTAGGTTAGGAAAAAATTAGGCCTTAGGCCCATTAAGGCCCAAACCAAAATCGAACCTCCTAAATAAATGAAATAATACCTAGTTAGGTTGAAACATGAAGTGATGCCTAATTTGGTAAAGATCAAATATGAAAAAAATAATTAAGAACCTAAGGAAAAGAATTTATGAAAGTAAAGTGAAAGGTAAGTTTAATGAACAAACAAATGTAACAAAAATGTTAATCTTCATTTATGTTATGGTTATGTTCTTTTAATCGCTATATGAATGCATTATGTTATGAATAATGGTCATGCTTGAACGTGATTGATGATGAGAATTGGGTTATGATGATTGGTGTGCCAATGATGGTTGTGTTGGTTTATATTGGATTAACGTTATCTATGCTCGTTATGCTCGTCCAATTTTATATCGATTCTTATGACTTGGTTATTTAACCATTCTAAGTAAACATTCATGAATTCATATAGCTTGCTAGTTCATTGCAAATTGCATATGCATGCTTAGCTTATGAATAATGTTTTAAGTCATGGAAATATATTTTATGTCATGGTTACCCAATAACAATCGGAATGGTTTTAAAGAAAAAGATTTTCATGACTTTGAGGTTTTGAGGAAAGAACTTCATGGGTTTTCCATACGGTGATGATAATGGTTCAAGGCCGGGTAAGTGCGGACGTGCACTTTTAGAGGCTCGGTAGGGCGCATCCGTGGATGTGTCGGGTTCGCTAGACATATGTGATAGAAACCCCGAAGTGCCTAAATGGGACATGTCCAAAGATAGAAAAAGGATTTTCGGACTATTTATGAAATGTTTTATGACATAAGGAAAAAGAATTCATTATACATATTAGTGTTTTATGCATACATACATATGTACGTATACTACATACATACATTAACTTATTGGGTTGTAGCTCATACAGTTCCTTGTGGTATAGATAAATAAGATACTACGGCTCACTTCTTTGTAAAGTCGACTACCGAGGGAGGCATCGGATGCATGTAGCTTGGATGAGGGTTTGGCTTCCGAGTATACCCATTACACGAGTAGTTGACAAAGAATCAATCATTTATGTAAATAGTTACGGTGTGTAATCGAATCGGTAATAATAAATAATAATATCATAGTAGTAGTATAATTATTTTAAATTATCCACTGCATATTGACATGATTAGAAGTTTAGCAAACATGTAAAATAAAATAAATTAAAATAAAATAGCATGATAAACAAAAGTGACATAAATGCGAAAAATTTATAGCGAAGTTAAAGTAAGAAATAGGACTCGAACGTAATTAAAAGATTTTTACCACATAAATATTCTTACATACGTTACAATAAGATCATAGTGCATTGCTAGTTTACATTCATTGCACTTCAAATACGGCTAACGACGAGTAATATTCTCAACTTATTAGGTCCTAGGTTGAGGATGTTACAAACTATATATGCACACATGTATTTATTTCGAAAATAAAAATATCTTCAAATCGACTTGCATGTCAATCAAAATTGAATTTTTTTCTCATGCGATATTAAAAGGACAACATCTATATAGGCTCGGTATATTTAGAATAATTGAATAAATTCTATTAGATGTTAATTATAAGATTTAAAATCCAAACTAAAAAAAAATTCAATAAAGAGAATAAATGTTTTTAAATACTAAGTCAATCCCTTAAAGTTAAATTGCACTATTTATAAAGTTAGAATGACACCAACCTTATCTATTTGTTCACTAAGCCAACATTTATATTTGCATGATCGTGCTTTTTTAATCAAAATAAATTAGTTTGGAAGAACTCAAATAATTTTCATAAGTAACAATATTTATGATGTATGTATGTTAACATTTGTGATAAATTAATTAAAACAACTACTCTCTTCCTTGCTTAAAAAAAAGTTATTAAACTTTTTACATAGATTAAAATTAAAAATTATGTTAACTATACATATTTTATTGTATTTACTACATTATCTTTTAAAATTAAATATAGTTGAAAAAAATGTGTAAATTCAATTTTAAAAAAAAGAGATGAATAATAAAATTTAATATTTGGTTTTTCTTTTTTGTATAAAAAACATATATTTTGAAACATTGAAATACAAGAAAATAAATTCTTTTTTGTGAGGTGGATGGAATAACAAATAACTCATAAGCCGTACAATTAACACAAAATCTTCCGACATTCATGGTAAGCAATTTAGGCACTCAATCGCATATTGTAAAAAAAAAATCACACATACCGAATGCCATGGTCGTGACTATGAGTATAAATAATACTAATTAAAAACAACTTTTTTTCTCCTTTTGCACTTTTATAATGTTTGGTCACAAGATATATAAAGCTAGACGACAAAATTGGCAAGTGATCGTTGGGTGGGAAGTGACCCAGTTACAATACCGAAAATCAAGAAGATCAATTTTCAAAAAAAAAAAATCAGTCAAAAAATAGTTTTCTTCATCGATTCAATTTTATTCTCCATTTTTTTCATTTTCCATTTTTTTTAATGGTATCCACTTTCCCTTTTCACGTAGAATTGAACAACAAAGTCGGTTTTCAAAAATGAAGGTTTTTTTTTTTTTTGCATATATAAAAAGTAAGAATTACCTCTAAAATATAAGTAACTAATAGATAGAAAATAAAAAGGCTTCGATTTTTGCTCTTTCAATTTTAGCTTTTGTTTGATTTTGTTATTGGACAAATGCTTCACATCACCAACTATTATTTTTTATTTTTTAGGCTTTTTTATTTTTGTAATTTCAATTTTGGCTTTTACTTGGTGACCAAACTCGTAAATATTTTAAAGGATAATGTAGTTTTTTTCACAACTTATACAACTATGGTGCTTGTTGGTTGGTAGTGATTATGATGGATGGAATACTTGCAAAATAAGTCTTCTAATTGAATGAAAGACCCTTCGACAATCAAGACATTGTAAGGAAAGGAATGTTAACCTAAGAAAGATGTAATGCAAGTATAAAAAGATGATAAATAGTGGTAATAAAAAAGAGATTTTGAATCTTTAGCGCTAAATCTCAATGACAGCTTTATATAACCAAGAGATATATGAAGTTGCTTGGAGAGGGAGGTAGAATTGTTCATTTCTTTATTATCAATAATCTCTAGTTTTAGTTAGAGGATGAGGATAAGTAGTTTTGGTGTTGCTAGGTAATTGTTGAGAAAATATAATAGCGTCATAATTATCGTCGATTAGATAAAATGACCTTAGAAATGTGTCTTTATTTAATGAGTATACTTTTTATCTCATTAGTAGGTAAAAATATTTATAAATGCATTTTGAGTTCATACTCGATGGCCATACTTATATCATAGAGTCAAGGCCGGGTATCTCATGTTGATGGCCATATTTATCTTATAGAGTAAGTGGCCTTCCAATAATGATATTATAAGTCAAATCCATCTTGATAACCATATGTCCGGCATAATGTTCTATTTTGAGAGCATATACCCTTAAAGGCCCCTTCCATTGATACCCATCTTTCTTTATCCTCATCAAAGGAGTTCTAATAGAGAAAATTCTAAAGGCATCGATCTTTATCGAGTTAAGGACATCTAATCTACATATGATATTCATGGCACTACCACCATTTATAAGAACTTGAAGTATTGGATAATATGGGAGAATGGTGGTGGTAAAAAAGGAATCATCACGAGGAAAAACTATTCCTTATATATCTTTGAGAGTGAACATAATGGGCTTACACTAGGATTTTAGAGCTCATGAAGTGGCGAGGAGTTGTATGATGTACATCTTTATTTTTCTATTAGATTCTCCTCGAGATCCCATTTAGAATTATGTTGATCTTAGAAAGTGAGTCATAATGCTTGCTTGGTTCCCTTTTACTTTGATCCAAACTAAAGCTTTTCTTTACAAACTACTTAAGGTAACTCCTAGTGAGTGATCGACTGCTTCGATTTCATTTTTAGCATGAAGCAATCTTTCGTATCATGTCCATTATCATTATGAAAAAGATAACATTTCTTTGGATTACGGTATTAAGGAGTACTTTTCATTGGAAGAAGATATGAGAAATAATTTTTCCCTTGTATTGCCACATATATCTCTATACGGGTAGCATTCAAATGAGTAATTTAGAGTTGAGAAAAGACCGGATGACTTCGGATGGATGTTTTAGGGTTTTTTTCAAGCTCTTGTGGATTTAGAGAGTCTTGTCTTTCTTAATCCTCTCTTTCTTTATCTTTTAGAAATGATGGCGAGCGTGTTTAGCAACGGTAGCCTTCTCCACCCATATGTGGCTTTTTATAGCCCATTTAACCTAGAGGAGATTTCTATCTAAAAGGGTATAGAGCTCCTTCCATTAACTAACATCACAAAGCCTATTTATAAAGGCTTTCGCGGCTACAAGCTCCAATATGTCATCTACATTCATGTGCTTTTGTTTTCTTTTTGGGTGAAGTGAACAAGTTAATGGAGATTTTCTTAGTTGGGTTGTTGGTAGAGAACCAAAATATAAGCTTAAAACACAGGTTCTCAAAGCTAAGTATGAACTTAAGGTCTAAATTATTATATCACTTTTAGGTTACCATTTTAAAGGTAATGAAAAAGATCTTGCATATGGCATTTGTGCTCTAGATTACTAGTTCGAGGGCACCTCTAACACTATATATATGTTTTTAAAGGTCGGTTAAACCATCATAAATGTCTAAGTTCATCTTTATAGCGATAGACTCTTTTGAGAGTTTGGTGTAGAACATGTAGGGGGCAAGTGGAGAGATATGGACCCTATGATCACGGTGATCTAATTTGGGCTACCAAATTACTACTAATCCTATTCTCATCTTAGGGCATTTAGGCTTGGGATTGACAAAGGTCGTCTAAAAGTATGAGCCGTTATGGTAATATTTTTCTTGGTGATCTCTTTGATTCTGAAGATACTTTAACCCTTCTCAATTTTTTCTCTCCCTTATTCGAGCCTTGGATGGCTTTCTATCTTTTACAATGGTAATAGAAAATCTTATATAAGTTAGAAGAGTAGTGGCAATCTTTTCTCTCACCCTCCACTTTATTGCACATCTCTACTCCTTCTTGAAAGGTACATTTTAAGGAGATGGTGGTAGAGGATCTTCCTCGCATGGTATAACCAATTAGGGCATTAGTTGACCTCTTGGTGCTAGTTATAGAGTAAGAGGGGCTTGAAGCTATTTATGTTCAACTAAGAGGGCATTTGTCAACTTTAGAACTTGTTGTCGTAGCTAGAGAATGTCCATTAATTCGAACCTAGAGTTTGTGAGGTCTATAACAACCCCATAACCCGGTAGTAGGCCTAGTGTTTCTTGGTTTTCAGCCATAAATAGAGTTTATAGATGGAGATAAATGAATTGAATGCTAGCTTTTATCTTAGTTTTTCCGTAGACGGTGTTGATGATAAACTTATAAATACTTCATTAGATTATGTGATGTTTTCACAACTCGGTACAAATGTGGTGATCATGATGGATGAAATACTTGTAAAATAAGTCTCCTTGGTTAGGCATATGAATAGTGTGAGGAGAGAAATGTTAGCCTAAAAAGGTTTTGAGGAAGATAAATAGTTATACTAAGAGAAAAGATTCTGAATCCTTAACCCTTGGTCTCATGACTATTTTTATAACCATGAGACTCGAGAAGTTCCATGAAGAGAAAAGTAAAATTATCTATTTATTTACTATAAAAAATTCTCTAAATATAATTAGAGGATACATATCTCTAATATTGATAGGTCATTATTGAACAAACATAATAACATCATAGTTGTTATCGATTGAATAAAAATGACCTTAGAAATGTGTTTTCATCTAATAAATATATTATTTATTATTTTGGTGGGTGGAGGATAGGTGTATACCTATGAGCCAACGGCCGGATGCGTTCCAACCCTTGTGGAGGAGTTGTTCCACGGTGGTGCTCCTAGTTGCATGTTCGGGTGAGTTTTGTGCATTCGGTTTTTATCAGAGCGGAGGAATAGGTTGAGTGTCGACCATAGTTTTTTAACATGTCACTCCGTCTATGATGATTGAGACTTGAAAAATACAAAGAGTATTCTAGATATATCACTTGGCTTTGTTTTTCCTTATAACTATGTTGTATCAACCACCTACTTGCCGGCTTTTTGCTTTCTATCGTGCCTCGATTTTCATCAATAATTTATAGGGTCATTTAAATGTTTAGTAGTATTTTTTTATATATATAAACTAACCAATTTTTATTAACTTTATTAAAAAAAATGAAACTTCTCATTCAACTCGTAAAGTTAAGATATACATTTGATATTATATTTACAGATAAAACAAATAATTTTATGTAGTCGGCATGTGGTTTTAGGTCAACGAAGAATGCAATCACTTGTTTGTTAAAAGTTTGAATCAAAAGCATCTATCATTGACGGGACAAGTTTTATTTATAATGAGTAATCAGCACAAACAATTTTATGGAAATTAATAAATAAAGTTGGGGCCGGTAGCCATAAGAGTTTAGAATCACAATTGTACTTGAGAATCTTTCGTTACTATATATATGATCTCTTAGTTTTTAAGTTGACAAAAGGACGAAACCGTACATTTGGATCTTTTGGAATGGTGGTTTTGGAAATAAGAGACATGCATATGAAGACACACTAATACCGTTCATAAAAATATATTAATCCTCCGTCTATCAGTGTGTTTTTCTATCGTAATATGTTAATTCTGAGGCGTTAACACTTTTGCTGTTCTTTTCCCATCAACCAAACAGAAGGAAAAAAACAAGGGAAGAATCCATCTTAGACAAGATTGACTTAATCATACACGAGACAAAAGTGGATTTAGAGAAATCGTTCTCTCGAAAAACGTGATCATTTAAAAAAACAAACATTTGAGCATTTTGCGTTTCACTGATATTTTATAATTAATCTCTAGAAATATATTTATTTATTTATTCATTACCTAACATTTGTGGATATTTAGTTTAAATTAATTTTACAAATTTATCGATCTAACCAACATTGGGTGAATATCAACCAATTACTGAATATATTGTTAATAATATAAGAAAATGACCAAATACATTTTCATGTTGTATGATATAAAATGTTGAGTTTAACTAACTAATAAAGTTACATATTTTTATAATTTATTTAAAGAATAAAATATGAATCAAATAAATAATTAAAAAATAAAATCTCAAATACGAATCCATTAAAGAGAGACTGTTTCTAAACAAATAAAACCATAGCAAAAAAGAAACTTATTTTAATACAATCTTCAATCCCACCCATAAAAATAATTTCGTTCAGTTATGTATCTATTTTTATTCATTGTGGGCAATGAATAGTAAATCACTATTCATTTGCTTCAAATCATTACTTTACTAGTTATGTGTAGCATTTTTTTTTTTAATAGTGACATTTTCTTTTTTCTTTTTTTATAGTTTTTTTGACATTTATTTTAAATTTTGCACTTTATTCCATTTTGGTTACAGTTTTTTTATTTTTTTAAAGATATTTTGGATCACTCATGTTTTTAAAGATATTTTAACACTTAATATTTTTATCTTATTCCATTTTGATCCTTTATTTTTTAAAAAAATATATTTTTGATCTCTCATATTTTTAAAAGGTGTTTTTGGTCACACACACACATATACATTTATATATATTATTTTTATTTTTTCAAATTAATCTCTTTAATTTTCATTTCTTATAGAAATTCTCATCAAATTAATTTTTATTTTTTTATTTATTAATAAATATGATTTATTTTTCTCTATGCATAAATTTTCAAATATATTTTTGAATAAATAAATAATTAATTGATAAACCATTTTTTTTTTGGCTTATTCTTGATATAATAAAAAAAATTAAGAATAATTTTTTAGTAGTTTTTATTGCACTCTATTAACTTCAATATATTCCTTACAATTTAAGTTTTTTTAATATTTTTTTTATTTATACTACATATTCTAGGTTACTAAGTATGATCATAATGTATAAAAAAATATTAAGATTATTAATTTCATTATAAATTAACTATGCATCTACACACATAACACCAACCATTTGCTATTAATTATGTTTAATATTTTAAAATTAATTTATTATAAATAAAATAATTAAAATAATATTTTAGAAGAACCATCTAATAATCCAAAATACATCTTTTTATACTAATATTATTGATTGTTTTGTAAGAAATATATATAAATCAATTGTACATATTTTCAAAAAGTTAAAAAAAAAAAAAAGATTTGTTAGTTTTTTTTTTATATTGATTATTGTTTTATTTTTTTTGATGTCATCTTATGAAAAAAAACATTAATTTATTTTTTAAAAATTTTATATTTATATTATTACATCTTTTATTTAAAAATTAATGCATGACAAAAAACGAATCATGTTTTTTAATAACAAAATCTCTAAAAAAACATAAAAATACAAAATTTGATTTAAAAAATATAAAAATTAAATAAAATTTTATTTTTTATTTTTTATTGAATATACTTTAATAAATCGATAATATAAATTATTAAATTGAAATAAAAATGTTTAATTCAGCTTCTGTATAAAGCGGAAATCAGCTAGTAGCTTAGTAAATCTAAAAGAAGAATCTAAAATAATAGATTCTATTCAAATCAAACATGTTACATCATCATTAGATTCAATTAACCTATTTTTATCAAATTGGTTCTCCCCGTCTTCGTTCAGGTTTGATTGTGGGTTCATCACTTGCTTTGAACCCACCCCTATAAAATATACTTTGATCAATTTGTTGGACGTTTTCTTGGTCCTGTCAAAGTACAATGTTGGACACAAAATATTGGCTCAATAAAAAGTGCATCGGCAAGTTGTAGCCCATCAAGTTTTCCATGAAGTCCAACAATGCATAGTTCCAAACCACAATGTAGGACCCACCCAGTTCCGTCAACTCTAATGCTGCGTACCTAGTCATGGAAAATTCTAATGCTGCAGAAGATAGAAACGAAGAGATAGACCAGGGCATAAAATTCAGATTTCCTGAAGAAAGCTCTCTTCTTCCTCTTCTCCTCTCTCTAATGGGATGGCTTTGTTTGTTAATGATAATATCAACATGTCAGACAACATGGGCTTTAGACACTCGTTTTGAATCGGACCTGAGTTATCTGACTCGGGAGCTGCTGGAGTCAGCAAGAGAACCAGAGTTCTTTGATTGGTTGAAACAAATTAGAAGGAGAATCCATGAGTACCCAGAGCTGGCTTTTGAAGAATACAACACGAGTCAACTCATAAGATCGCAACTTGACTCTCTTCGGGTTGAGTATAAGTGGCCTTTTGCAAAGACTGGCGTGGTGGGTTCGATTGGGTCAGGGATGCAGCCGTGGTTCGGTCTTAGAGCAGACATGGATGCTCTCCCGATTCAGGTTTGTATTGTTTGACTCTTCAGTTGCTCTCTTTAAAAAAATGAAAAAAAGCAAATTGGTTCGATAGTATGTTATGTAGCATCGGTTAATTGCGACAGGTATTTAATTTTAATTTTTTCTATTCATATACCAGAATTATTATTTTTTATTTTTAATCAATTCGGCTTATTTTGCTTATTAAATTCCGCACACGCGTAATAGACACATAATGTGCCTAAACAACTCTATATATTGAAACCACAAAAAACAGGAAATGTTATTAGGGAAAAAGGATTTAAAAGAAACAAAGTTGTATGTTTTGCATGATAAAAAAATTGTTGTAAGGTTAACAATTTGTAGTGTGGGAATGACATTTCCCCACAAAAGTTGTCTTTACTTTGTCCCTTGAATGTTAAGGCAGCTGATATTTGATAGGCCATTAACTGACATTAATTATTGGTTTTGAGGCCTTTTAAAGTCTTAAGAGACAGTGTTAAGTAATCTATTTGCCTGCTCATTTGTAAGGAAATGGTAGAGTGGGAGCATAAGAGCAAGAACAATGGTAAAATGCATGCATGTGGCCATGATGCTCATGTAACAATGCTACTTGGAGCAGCTAAGTTGCTTGAACGCAAGAAGGATGAACTGAAGGTATATGCACAATCACACAAACATTTAGAATTCCCATCTGCACATTATTATACTGAATTTTTATGTCTCTAAAATCTTTTCTCCAGGGAACTGTTAAGCTTGTTTTCCAACCGGGAGAAGAAAGTTATGGTGGTGCTTACCATATGCTAAGAGAAGGAGCTCTTGATATGTTTCAAGGAATTTTTGGACTACATGTTGCACCAGAAATTCCTGTTGGCACAGTTGATTCAAGACCTGGTCCAATGCTTGCTGGTTCAGGTAGGTTTTTGGCTACAATCAAAGGGAGAGGTGGGCATGCTGCTTTTCCCCAGGATACAAGAGATCCCGTTCTTGCTGCATCTTTGGCCATTCTTGCCCTGCAACAGATAATTTCTCGAGAAACAAACCCTCTTGAACCCAGAGTAACTTTTTTTTTATTTTTTCCCTTTCTGAGATAATACGAAATATGTGATTCATGTGCAATTGGTTTGTGGGAACACAAACAATATAGTTCTTGATGCTGTGATATGAGCTACTGAAACTTTTTGTTTCATTAATCTCAGTGAAGTATAGTTATACATAATTTCAAATGTTTTCCATTTCCATCGCTGTATAGGTGGTCTCAATCGGTTTTGTAGAGGCTGGCCAAGCTGGGAATGTAATCCCAGAGACAGTGAGATTTGGAGGCACTATTCGGAGCATGACTACAGAAGGTCTATTATACCTTCTTCAAAGGGTAAAAGAGGTAACCATGTTTCAATGATTAAATGCAGAAATAATCTAATTAACAAAAACATTAAGTATCTGTACATGCACCCACATGTAGTACTGTAGACAATATTCAAAAGTTTTTAGACAATGTCAAAGATTGATACTAACCAGCTAACTTGAGGTTTTAAAATTAAACATGATGTAATGTATCATTTACCAGACAAATCAAAAAGGCATGTTAAAAATGTTGATGACTCGATCCTCAAAATCTGAAACTTAACTTTGAGTCGATGAATTCCAATTCGAAAGTCATGGAACAATTCATCTCATCTGATTCTTGATGAAATCTAGCTTTTTGTTTAATTTGAGATGAACATTAATGATAACATTGCATCTCACTAACAGATTGTACAGATGCAAGCAGCTGTTCACCAGTGCACTGCTTCTTTAGATTTCATGGAAGAAAAAATGAGGCCTTATCCAGCCACAGTAAATGATGAAGCCATGTACAAACATGCCAAACAAGTAGGGGAAGCTTTGCTCGGAGAATCTAATGTGCAACTTGCCCCAATGAGTATGGGAGCTGAGGATTTCAGCTTTTATTCACAGAAGATGAAAGCTGCGTTGTTCTTTGTTGGAACAAAGAATGAAACAGTGAAATCAGTGAAGAGATTGCATTCCCCATACTTTGTGATGGATGAGGACGCCCTTCCCATTGGAGCAGCTTTCCATGCTGCCGTTGCCATTTCTTATCTGGATGGGCATGCCATCGACGACACACAGTAGGAACCTGCTTGTGCTCGCTCGCTCCTTCTATTATGAAAAAGCATCGTAAATAAACAAAAAAAAACATCAATTTAGCACCATTCTGTCGTTATGGAAAGTATGTAAATTCTGATATCTCGAATGCATTCGGTACTGTGCAAGTTTTCAAGTAAAGGCAATTTTCAAATTTCAGTTGTAATGAAAATTTCATAAACTAGTAGACAACTTAAAATTTCATGGAATCCCTCAAATTACAATTTTATCCCTTAAGAAGGCACAAAAATTAAGATAAATTCATCATTCACAAATGAAAGTACAAAGAAAGTTTGGCTCTGATGACTTTCTCCCCTTTAAAGCATAAAATAAAAACTGTTATGAAATAATGAATATTTATCATCATGTTCATTCACTTTTCATATTTCTATTACTCACGATTCTTAATATGATTCAATTCATCATTCAATATGAGAAATTGAAAGGGTGATGCAATTGATTATTCATAGTCCTTTTTAATTCTCTCTTCAATTTTAAAGCCTATAAATAGGCTTTATTATTTATTAGTTGGCGTACAAGTTTCTTAGAGAGAGTAAGAGAAACTTTGAAGTTCTTATCACTTATATTCACATTATAGTGATTTCATTTTCTTGTCATCTTTTTCTTTAATTCTCTTATTATTTCTATTTATTTTATAACACGTTATCGGCACGAAGCTCTAACCAATCGAGACAATAGACCATGAGGTACGTATCTACCAAAAGATTTAATCAATTGTTTCAACAATTGGATTTCTTCTACACAAGTGCTCTACTAAAAGATCTAAATTATTTAGATCATTAAGAGGTATGCGTCTAATTTATTCATGTACTTTAAATATATTGATACATGAAATATATATTTAAAAAACTTAAATGATCTACTAATGATCTAATATATGTTATTTGAAAAGCTTTAATTTTATTATTATATTTGTTCTTATTTTCTAATATTATTATTATATATTGTATTATAGAATTTTTATCATATCAAACCTCATAAACTTGATTTTGTGGCTCTTGATATTTCCAATAAGAATTATTAATTATGAGTGCTTGATTATGAAAAAATATTCTCTACTTTTTATGTCTTGAATATGCTCCTCCAAGTAGTAATATCGAGAAGATGAATTTAAAAAATATTCTGAATCGATTTCATAGTTGCTCATGACTAAATAAAATGACAAGCTATTGATGAAAAAGAATAGATCTCATCCAATTGGATTTACTCCATTCCCCGAAATGAATGTCACAACTTATAATAATTTTGAGCATGGACAAAGATGTGATCATAGCCATGGACGTAATCGAAACAATTATCATTATAATTGTAATGACTATAATATTATATCTCACCATCGAAGTGGATAACTATGAAAAAAAAAGAATAAAAATAGATAAAGTCGGTATTCTAAAAAATAAATATAATAGATGTGGAATGAATGAATATTGATCGTGTACCCGCCACACACCAAAGCACCTCATTGAGCCTTCTCAAGCCTTATTGAAAAATAAAGAGAAAAATATGAAAGCCACTTTTATATATCAAAATAATAGTAATTGAAATTAATTACTTGTTAGTTTTTTTATTTATAAGTAAAATATTTTATATTTTTTATAATTTATATCGTATAGTGATGGTTATAAATTTATTTTACTATTTATTTATTTGTTTATGTTTATGAGGAATATATATATTTATTTATTTGATTATTTATTTTATGTTAAATTATATATGATAATATCAATCTAATAGAAAGCTATAGAAGAGCGACTATATTATTATCTAAAGAGATAGATTTTAAAGGCTCTAAAAGAGCGATTATATCATGACTTAAAGAGATAAATTTTTGAAGCTCTAGAAGAGTGAATAAATTATTACTTGAAGAGAAAATGTTTAAAGGCTCTAGAAGAGTCGATATATTATTACTTGAAGTGACTAATTTAAAGGCTCCAGAAGAGCAAATATGTTATTATCTCAAATGATAAATTTATTATGAATGATGTACTATTCTCTTCAAAGTCTCATAGAAATTTGTTGAGTTTCAAAGATATTCATCCGAATTGATATCATATCAAGATAGCAAATGTGAATACTTATATGTTATAATCATTATATTAGATAGAAAATATCTATCAAAAAATTTATCCGTTTTCTCTTCTAGTCTTTATTACAAATATTGAAATGATTGAAACAAATATTGTAGTAAACCGAAGTTTACTAATTCAAATAATTTTACTACGTGACATGACTAGTTGTGTTATCTTGGGTCTTTCATGATGCGAAAAAATTATTAAAAAATTTATATGAATATCTATTGAAGAGCTAGAAGATTCTTCAATTTAATGAACTTTCATGTTCCGCATGTTGTCAAGGCAAATTGATGATTAAGCCATCATCAAGTAAAATTGAGATTGAATCTTCGGTATTTTAAAATGTATTCAAGGTGATATATGTGGATCAATTCATCCACCATGTGGACCATTTAAATATTTTATAATTTTGATAAATGCATCCATAAGATGGTCACATATATGCTTATTATCTACTCGAAACCCGATGTTTTTTAGATTGCTAGAAAATAATTTGATCACGAGCATAATTTCCAGATTATACCATTAAAATAATTCGTCTTGATAATGCTCGGTGAATTTACATCTCAAGCTTTTAATGATTATTGCATGTCTATTGAAATAAGAGTTGAACAATCTGTTGCTCATATTCATACTCAAAATGGTCTAGTAGAATCATTTATCAAAAGCCTTCAATTGATAGCTAGACCATTACTTATGAAAATAAAACTTCCCGTTTATGTTTGGGGATATGTAATTTTACATGCAGCAATACTTATTCGCATCGTGCCTATAAGTTATCGAAATTATCTCCCTTTCAATTGGTTTCGGTCATGAGCCTAATATTTCTCATTTGAGGATTTTTGGATGTGCGGTATATATCCTAATTACTCTTCCACAATGAACTAAAATGGGTCCTCATAAGAGATTGGGAATATATATTGGATATGAATCCCCTTCTATAATTAAATATTTTGAACCATTAACGGGAGATGTTTTTACGGCTTGTTTTATCGACTATCATTTTAATGAAATAATTTTTCCAACATTAGGAGGAGAAATTAAACAGAATAAGCGATTAGAAATGTTGGAAAAAGAAATTACATGGAATACTTCATCTTTATATCATCTTGATCCCCGTACAAAACAATGTGAACTTAAAGTTCAGCAGGATAATTCATTTAAAAGTCTTACAAACCAACCGCCGGATGCATTCTCTCGATCCAAAGAGAGTAACTAAATCACATGTTTCTACCGAGAATGCTCCTATTAAAATTGATATCCCAAGTAGGACAACCTATTAATGTTATAACAAATGAATTTAAAGCACGCCCGAAGCGTGGAAGATCGATCGATTTTAAAGATAAAAATCCATAAAAAAAAGTACAAGATGAAAATATAAAGGATGTAAATATTCACAAAAAGGTCCAAGATATTTCGATAATAGGCTTCTAGAAGAAATCCAAATGCTTGATCAAAATCAAAAGATTTTGATAAATTATGTTAATATAGGGAGAAAATAGGACCAAAGAGAAATATTTATTGATAAAATTTTTATATGTAAAGTTACAATTGATATTTTGAAGGAAAATAAGGATCATGAGCCTAAATTATTGAAGAATGTTGATTAAAGATGATTGGCCTAAATGAAAAGAGCAATCCATGCGGAATTATGTTCTCCTACAAAAGAGTAGTTTTTTGAACCCATAGTTAAAACACAAGAAGATGTTAAGCCAGTAGGATACAAATGATTATTTGTGCGAAAACGAAATGAAAAGGATGAAATTGTGAGATATAAAGCAAAACTTGTAGCACAAAGTTTTCACAAAGACTCGACATTGACTATGAAGAGATATATTTTCCTATAATTGATGCAATTACATTTCGTTATCTTATTAGCTTGATATCATGTGAAAAACTTCATATGCATTTAATGGATGTAATCACAGACCTATTTATATGGGCCACTTGATAATGATATCTATATGAAAGTCCTAGAAGGACTTAAAATGTCTTAAGCATGTAAAATACATTTTTGAGAGATATATTCGATTAAATTATAAATATCTCTATATGGATTGAAACAATCTAGACACATGTGGTATAATCGTCTTAGTGATTATTTATTAAAAGAAGGTTATAAAAATAACCCAATTTATCCATGTGTCTTTATAAAGAGATTCGAAAAGGGGTTTGTGATAATTGATGTATATGTTAACGATTTAAATATAACTGGAACTCCCGAAAAGATTTTAAGCGCCATAAATTATTTAAAAGGAGAATTTGATATGAAAGATCTTGGAAAAAAAATTTTTATCTCGGCTCGCAGTTCGAACACTTAAAAGATGAAATTTTTATTCATCAGTCAACATATATAGAAAAAGTATTACAAAGATTCTACATGGATAAGGCTTATCCATTGACTAGCCCAATGGTAGTTCGTCCACTTGATGTTCAAAAGGACCATTTTCGACCTCGAGAAAATAACGAAAAACTTTTTGGTCCCGAAGTATCATACCTTAGTGCAATTAGTGCATTAATGTATCTTGCTAATAATACTCAACCCGATATAGCATTTTCTATAAATTTATTAGCAAGATATAGTTCGTTCCAACACGGAGACATTAGAATGAAATTAAACATATATTATGTTATCTCCGAGGAATAATTGATATGGGCTTATATTACTCTAACAAATCAAAGATCGGATTAATTGGTTATACGGATGTAGGTTATTTATATGATCCACACAAAGCTCGATCTCAAACTCGGTTATGTATTTACATATGGAGATACAGACTATATCATGACGTTCTATGAAGCAAACTATAGCTGCCACATCTTTAAATCATGTAGAAATATCAATTCACGAGGCAAGTCGAGAATGTGTTTGGCTAAGATCAACGATCCATCGTATCCGAGAGACATGCAGTTTATTTACCAACAAAAGAAGTTTCAACAATATCATATGAGGATAATGTTACTTGCATAATTCCATTGAATGAAGAATACATCAAAGTGACAATCTAGCAGATTTATTCGTTAAAGCATTACCTACCACAACTTTTGAGAAGATGATTCATAAGATTGGAATGCGTCGTCTTAGAGATCTTAATAATGCCTTTAACAAGGGGAGACCAAAATGGAGATTAATGTGTGCAAGGAATATTGTACTCTTTTTATTTCACTAAAATTTTTTTCCCATTAAGTTTTTTTGTAGTAAGGTTTTAACAAGGCATGTTCCTTGTACAATGGACATTCAAGGAGGAGTGTTATGAAATAATGAATGTCCATCACCATGTTCATCCACTTTTCATATCCCCCACTACTCATGATTCTTAATATGATTCAATTCATCATTCAATATGAGAAATTAAAAAGGTGATGCAATTGATTATTCATAGTCCCTTCTAATTCTCTCTTTAATTTTGAAGCCTATAAATAGGCTTGATTGCTCATTAGTTGGCGTATAAATTTCATAGAGAGAATAAGAGAAACTTTGAATTTCTTATCACTTATATTAACATTATAGTGATTTCATTTTCTTGTCATCTTTTTCTTCAATTATCCTATTATTTTTATTTATTTTATAACAAAAACATAATAATAATAAATCTATATATAGAGAGACAAGGGAGCCCATAGTGCGGGCCCCACTATGTGAGTTAAGCACCTACCAACCACATAAGATAACGAGTGAACAATGTAAGTAATTAAGAAGAAGATTATACGTGTTAGTTAATTAACTAGAATCTTAATGAGAAAGCTACGTGGACAAAATGGTAATTTCACCCTTAATAGTTTTATAAACCGAATGCAGCCACATGGCTGAATTCAAAATAAATATTAGATAATTAAAATAACATGATTCATTAAAAATTATACAAGCAGACTGGCTACATGGTCGTGTACTTGGCTAATTTCTTTAATGCAACAAAATTCGAGTCCTGATAGCTCTAATCGTTTTAATAATTATATAATAAAAGGGTTATATTTATTGCGTAGTCCAATGGATTCATTAGACTCCAAAAACCTTCCATCAAACCACAAAACGAACAATTTGAGTCTTTGACGGCATTTCCAATGAGGTTAATCACCTGGTTTTTTTTGCTCTCAGTCTTTCTATACCAACGGTCATTGGCTTTGGAAAGTGCTCATGAACTAAGTCTTCAGTTTCTGACTCGGGAGCTGTTAGCATCGGCAAGAGAACCAGATTTCTTTGAATGGGTTAGAGGAATCAGGAGAAGAATTCATGAGTATCCAGAGATAGGATTTGAAGAGTACAGAACCAGTGAGATAATAAGGTCTGAGCTTGACTTGCTTGGAATTGACTACAAATGGCCTGTTGCCAAGACTGGTGTGGTAGCTACCATTGGTTCTGGTCAAAAGCCAGTTTTTGGTCTCAGAGCTGACATGGATGCCCTTCCTATTCAGGTCCTCACTCTCTCCCTCTTTTTTTCTCATAGATCTATGGTCCCATCATCCTCAACGCACACAAAACGCACCTAAATATATGGAACAAGTCCCTCCACAATTAACTGCCTATGGTCTATGCTGCAATTTACACTAAGGATATTCTTTCTTCTTCTTCTTTTTCCCACTATTTTGAGCTGTTAGTAAATTTTCATTCCTAGAAATCGAGATCATCTAGCAATAACTATCACCCTTAAAACACACAAAGGACATACAAAAAAAATGGAGCAAGTCTGGACTGTGCTGTGAGATAATAACTTCAGCAACTTATACCAAGTAAATCTTTTTTTTTTTTCCCCAACTGTTTTGAGCTGTTAATAAATTCGCATACCTTGAAATTGACATCTTCGGTCCAAAGGAAGAAGTAGAGTGGGAGCACAAGAGCAAGATTGATGGGAAGATGCATGCCTGCGGTCATGATTCCCATGTAGCAATGCTGCTTGGAGCAGCCAAGTTACTTCAAGCCAAAAGAGACACACTGCAGGTAGAATCCCACTAATCATTAGAGAGAACAATTAATGGAGATTCCAACTTCGATTGTCTTTTTTCTTTTGATTCTAAATTATATTTGCTCAATGAAGGGAACCGTGAAGCTTGTTTTCCAGCCAGGAGAAGAAGGCTATGCCGGTGCGTACCATATGTTACAAGATGGTTGTCTTGATGACGTTGACGCTATCTTAAGCATACATGTTATTCCATCAGTACCAACTGGTGCCATTGCTTCAAGACCCGGTCCATTGCTTGCTGGTGCGGGGCTTTTTGAAGCTAAAATCCAAGGAAAAGGTGCCCACGCTTCATCCCCACATTTGGCTAGGGACCCAATTCTTGTGGCTTCATCCACAGTCGTCGCCCTCCAACAGATTGTATCTCGAGAGACGGATCCTCTTGAAGCTGCGGTATTTCCTTTCCACTTCCTAGAATTCATTCTTGAACTGGTCATTGTAAATCCTCAAGGCACAACTGCCAGCGAATCGCATTTACATCTAATGGGGCTGTATGGTTTGATGCAACATGTTCAAACACAATCTGCCTGATATAAGGGCTGTATAGTTTCAATCTGTAAATGTAAAAAGGTTCACAACTTGCCCAAATTCAATAGGGGCAATAGCCCTTGAAGCAACATCTAGTCTGGCAAATACATGCATTGAATTACAAAGAACTCCGCATTCCAACAGCATCTGAGTATTAACGAAATTAATTCATTCATTTTAAATCATATAGGTGGTGACAGTCGGGTACATTGAGGGAGGAAAAGCTGGAAACGTTATTCCAGAATCCGTGAAATTTGGTGGAACCTTTAGGAGTTTGAGCAACGAAGGTGTCTCCTACCTACACAAAAGAATTAAAGAGGTAAAAGCATGCACTTATTCAGTGATCCATTGAAAGACAGAAATGCAGAAGGGAAATAAATGAATACATGTCCATTTTGTAGATAATAGAGACCCTCGCAACAGCGCATCAATGCAATGCTACAGTGAACTTTATGGAGGAGAGACATCTGCCGTATCCCGTGATGATTAATGATGAAGCACTGTATAAGCATGCAAAGAAGGTTGGAGAGGCCTTAGTTGGAGAACCCAATGTTCAGCTATTCCCAGTAACCATGGGAGGGGAGGATTTCAGCTTCTTCTCCCAAAGGATGCCTGCTGCAATATTTGTGATTGGGACAATGAACGAGACTCTGAAATCGCATCATCGACTTCACTCGTCTTACTTCTCTATTGATGAGGAGGCTCTTCCAATAGGCACAGCTCTGAATGCTGCTGTTGCAATCTCATACTTGGATACACATGTTGTGAAGACTTGCGAGGAACCTCCTTCGGCTTTCCCTTTCTGAAAAGCAAGAATAGCATGGAAGTTTCGCAAAATAAAATCAGCAGCAGTACAGTTGACATTATGCAGAAACGAACATGTTGCTGCAGTGTTTTAGTAATTGCAAAATGAATGTACTGTATCAATTCTATATCTACATTTTTTTTTTTTTTGGAACTACTTCTGTACTATAGATGATATGCAACTAAATTTTCAAGAATCTTGATAAATCAAGGGGTATATTCAACTCACAGGTTAGTTCCCGTAATTGAGAAGGGGATGAAACGAAAGGGGGATACAACGAACCGCTAGCTATGTCAAAGAACCTATCAATACTTCAAAAAAAAAAAAAAAAAAAACAAACATAAACCATGGATAGAGTAAATAATAAGTTAATCCCTCTATTTCAAGTAACAAATTAATTAATCTCCTTTGTTTCATTCTTTAATCAGTATTAACTATAATTAATTTAATTTTTTTTTCATAAAATCTCTCATTTTTTCATCAATCTTTCCACATTTTTCATATTTATTTTGTTTTTCTATTTCTTAAAAAAATAAAATAAATTAAAAAAATTAAATTATAAGTAAATTTCAAAATATGAAAATTAAATAATCAGCTTTTAAAATAAAAAGGACTAATTAATTTTTTTCTTCAAATGAGAGGGACTAAACCATGGATACTACGCAAAAAGGTGATTGACATTTGACAGTTCAATCTTAAATTTTTCGCGCTTGTAATGTTGGATATAGGGTAAAGAAAACACCCAGCTAAGACAACTTTTTTTTAATAAATTATAAATTAGTTCTTTTAGTCTCAAGAAATAAATTAACAGTACATTTTGTTTTGAAAATTAATTATTTTTTAAATTTTTTTGTAACTTTTTTTTTGCTGCTTTTCCATTTATTTTATTTTTTATTTTAAGAAAAAAATATAAAAAGATTTATAAGAAAAATGACGTTTTATGAAATAAAATAATATTAAATTAAATTTGATTTATACTAGTTAAGGACTAAATAATTAGTTTTTAAAAAAATATATTAATTAATTTGTTTCTTGAAAATAAAAAGGACTAATTTATAATTTACTTCTTTTTTGTCTTTTTCTTTTTAATAGTGATTTTTTATTTTTTTAGATAACCTTTTATTAACGCCACTTATAACTCTTACTAAATAAACCCACCTATTCTGATCCCAAAATTTAACTGAAAACAATTTTACTGTCTAACTTTTTCGAAATTGTTTTATCATGAACTTGCTTTCAACTGGGCCTATATGCGTAAGCCTATACCCAATGTAGGAGGGAGCAGTGAATCAGATGAGTTGTGGCTTTCCAAGTTAGCATCCATAATAAAATAAAAAGAAAGTTTAGTTCCACTGACATTGTCCCAGATAAAGAAAAAGGAATTGATGAAACTCCCACTACATCACTAAAAATTCTATACGCACCAATAAGCTTCCATCTAAACAATATAATTAAGAAGATTATTGTTGTTAATTCACTCAAAAATCTTAATGAGTAAAATGCATAGACAAGATGGTCATTTGCTCTCAAATCGTTTTATAAAATCCTCATGCCCGATTACAAAAGGAACTCCAAAACCTCCGGAAGACTCCAAAACCATCCACCAAATATTTTTCTTGCGTTTCCAATGGAGTTAATCGCCTGGTTCTTCCTCTCATTCTTTACATGCCAACAATCTTCGGCTTTGGAAACTGGTCATGAACTGGGCCTTCAGTTTCTGACTCGTGAGCTGTTAGCAGCAGCGAGAGAACCAGACTTCTTTGAATGGCTGAGAGGAATCAGAAGAAGAATTCACGAATATCCAGAGCTAGGATTTGAAGAGTACAGAACAAGTGAGATCATCAGATCTGAGCTTGATTCGCTTGGAATTGACTACAAATGGCCTGTTGCCAAGACTGGCGTCGTAGCTACCATCGGTTCCGGTCAAAAGCCAGTTTTTGGTCTCAGAGCTGACATGGATGCCCTGCCTCTACAGGTCCTCTCTCTCACCCTTTTTTATCTCAAACGTTATACGGTCCCATCACCCTTAACGCGCGCGCACAGACGCAAAATATGGAACAAGTCCCGCTCTATGATGGGCCACCATTGACTAGTGATGGTCTTTACTTCTGAGTTAATAAGTACAGCAACTTGTACCAAGTACATCTGTCGTCCTTTCTTTTCTTTTTTTAACTATCTTTAGCTATTAATAAATTTGCATACCTTGACATTGACATCAACGATCCAAAGGAAGAAGTAGATTGGGAGCACAAGAGCAAGATTGATGGCAAGATGCATGCCTGTGGTCATGATTCTCATGTAGCAATGCTACTTGGAGCAGCTAAGTTACTCCAAGCCAAAAAAGACACACTGAAGGTAGATTCAAACTAATTATAGGAGAAGGACAAAAAAAAAAAAAACGAAGACAGCAACTTCAAAATTTGAGCATCTTTCCGTTGTTACTAAATTATGTTTGCTTAATGAAGGGAACCGTGAAGCTTGTTTTCCAGCCAGGAGAAGAAGGCCATGCCGGTGCGTACCATATGTTACAAGATGGTTGTCTTGATGACGTTGACGCCATCTTAAGCATACATATTATTCCATCAGTACCAACCGGTGCCATTGCTTCAAGACCCGGTCCAGTGCTAGCTGGTGTGGGACTTTTTGAAGCTACAATCCGAGGAAAAGGTGCTCACGCTTCATCCCCACATTTGGCTAGGGACCCAATTCTTGTGGCATCATCTGCAGTCGTTGCTCTCCAGCAGATAGTATCTCGAGAGACTGATCCTCTTGAAGCTGCGGTAATTCTCTTTCACTTCCCTTGAAATCATTATTGAATTGGAGATCGTACCACAATCCAGTTAACTCATAAAAACAGTTCACGACATGATCTGTGATATAGTCTACAGTCGCAAGATATTTAATGTCTAAAAGGCGCAACCAGCCAACCAGTGAATTGCACTTACTTCTAATCTGGCAGTATAGATTGACACATCGAGTTCAAACACAATGTGGACCTCTGCCTGCAATATGGATACTTCGATGGTCAAGCCAAATCCATATAGGTTCTTTCAACCTGCGATTAGTTTTAAAGATTCGGTGGAAACCGATCTAAAAAAGGTTCACATGTTGTGCCAGTTCACAGATGGGAACAGCCCTTAAAGCAACATCCTGTCTGGCAATACATGCTTCGAATAACAATGAACCAGCCTTCCAAATTCCAACAGCAATTGAATATCAGAAAAATTCATTCATTCATTTTGAATCATATAGGTGGTGACAGTGGGGTACATAGAGGGAGGCAAAGCTGGAAATGTAATTCCGGAATCTGTGAAATTTGGTGGAACCTTCAGGAGTTTGAGCAGCGAAGGTGTCTCTTACATACAAAAGAGAATCAAAGAGGTAAAAGCATGCACTCAATCTGTGATCCTTTGGTTGTTGCCGATCGCTTAAAGAAAGATGCACAAGTAAAATAACCATGTCCGTTTTATAGATTATAGAGACCCATGCAGCAGTGCATCGATGCAATGCTACATTGTACTTTATGGAGGACAGACACCTGCCACATCCTGCGATGATTAACGATGAACAACTGTACAAGCACGCAAAGAAGGTTGGAGAGGCCTTACTTGGAGAACCGAATGTGCAGCTATTCCCAGTAACAATGGGAGCAGAGGATTTCAGCTTCTTCTCCCAAAGGATGCCTGCTGCAATATTTGTGATCGGGACAATGAATGAGACTCTGAAATCACATCAGCCACTTCACTCACCTTACTTCTTTATTGACGAGGAGGCTCTTCCAATAGGCACAGCTCTTGATGCTGCTGTTGCAATCTCATACTTGGATACACATGTTGTGAAGACTTGCGAGGAACCTCCCTCGGCTTATGCTTTTTGAAATGCAAGAATAACATGCAGGTTTCAAAAAACAAAATATCAAATGTGCAGTTGACGTGATGAAAAATGAATGTTTTGTTGCAGTGTTTAACTGATTGCAAGATGAATGTACCGTAGCACTTCTTTGCTAGAGATGATGTGCAACTACACTTCCAAGAATATTAATAATAGATATGTTTAGTAAACTTCCAAGATCTTAACAAATCAAGTTGTGCATCCAAATCCCCAAATTAGCAGCAATATCTGAGATGGATCCTGCCCTATAGGAAAAATAAAAGGAAATGGAAAAAATGAAGATTTATCAAGAAATTAGAGATGCTACAGAAATTGAGATTGTCCAAGTTAGTTTCATGCCTGACTTTAGACTTCACATTCCCAACATTATGCTCGCTTCTAAGTTTGCAACATAGGATAAAGAAAGCACCTGAGGAAAGCTTGTTGAGAAGCTGATTGAGATCTCACAAGTTTTATGTTGTTAGTGAACCGCAGATGGTAGCAGCAAGAAGTTACCAAACATAAGCCATCAACTTCATTCAATCAATAGACATGGAACATGGTTGCTTCGCTAATATCTTTTACAAGCAACATTTTTCCATTGCTCTGACACCAATTAAGCTGCTGAAGTTTTCAGGTCAATGCAGGCTGAAACAGTGATGGAGAAACGAATCAGTTCCTTTCACCATTAGACCTAAACGGAACATAACTTTTAATGCTGTTTGAGAAAATCAAACTTGCTCCTCCAAGCTACTGAATACTGTGTATACATGATGCTTAGTGCTGAGACAGCAGCGAAGTAACCTGTAATCTGATTCTAGAGATTTTTCCTTGCACTTATTGAAAATCTCAAATCCTGCTAAGGCTTCACTACATCTAGAAACCGTGGTAGCAACACGTGCACACAAGATTAATCTGCCTTTCCCACTTCCTTATGAATATATGGAGCTTGAGATAACTTGTTTTTTGAATACTTTTTATTTAAATGTCGTCTCAAATCACAGTCATTGAACAGATCAACATTCTCAAGTCAAAACTTATTATGAAAGCCTTAAACAAGCTTCATTCAAAGTTGTGAAGAAAGGGATGAGCAATGGGTATAGACCGTTTCTGGGAATAATATGCACCTTGACATGATTTTTAAGATCAAATAAACTTATTCCATTGAAAACATGGATTACAACAATACATAGGAATGGTGATTAAGTTAAAATTACAGTAACAATTTCTTGAGGAAGCCAAATCATTTGCTCCTTCATCGGTTAGAACAGTCAATTGAATGGGTAAGTCTTAAATATGTACAGGACTCAAGCTTCATATTTTCTGAGACATGATATCAAAGAACAAACTCACCAAGAATAACTGAAAGGGGATCCATCAAAAATCTGAATGTCCATGAAATACTCATGTCTCCACACGATAGCTTAATGTTCAAATGTTTGCTATCAAAACGCAATTTTTTTCATGTTCAATTACCTCATGCAGCAACCAGGGATAGGGGCAGAAGGTCCAAAGATCCTGGAGTAATGGATTGGAATCCCTGTTTATGTTCCGCAACCAACCGCCTTCCAGCAAACCAATCTTAGATTCTTCTTTTATACCTCATCTAATTCTAGACAGAAAACCGGGATCATTGAGGGCGATGCCAAGAATTCTAGGCCTCTGTAAATATACAACTGCAACCAGGTACTTTTCTAATCCCTCTCTCCTTCATTTTCTCCCTAACAAAAGAAACATCCAACCATTGATTTGCTGCAGCATAGATGTCGGATAAGAGCACATAACTACCAGCATTTTGAGGTTCAAGTGCAAACAGCCGATTAGCAACCACCTCTCCCAACTCAACATCACCATGCAATTTACAAGCCCCAAGTAGTGCAACCCAAGCACAAGCGTGAGGCTCCAAAGGAATTGAGTTTAGAAGATCGTAAGCTGCTTTTAGTTCTCCTGCTCGGCTAAGTAGATCAACCATACAGGCATAATGGTCAGGGGAGGGAACTAGAGAGTACTTGTTTTTCATGGCATCAAAAAAGTACCAACCCTCCTCAATTAGCCCTCCTTGGCTACAGGCGGTCAAAATTACCGTAAATGCCACTGCATCTGGAATTAAACCCTCATCCAACATCCTGCTAAATAACTCAACAGCCTCAGCTCCTCGTCCATGAATAGATAAACCTTGTACCAAAGAACAACATGAAATTAGGTCTCGCCTAGGCATATCTTCAAACAGTGTTTTTGCTTTTTCCAGGTTCCCACACTTTGCATGCATGTCAATAAGAGCTGCAAGAACATGAGCCTGAAGAATATCAATTGAAGTCTGGCTCAAGTAACTATCAATGCATTTAGCCATATCTAAACTACCCAGTTGAGAACAAGCAGACATCATGCTCACCATTATAAATTCATCAGGCTTAACATTCACTGACACCAATTCAAGAAATATCTTTAGAGCCTCATTAGGCTGCTCATTCTGAGAATACCCAGAAATCAATGCTGACCACGCAACAATATCTTTCTCTGGAGCTTCCTCAAACAATGCCCTTGCAGACACCATATCCCCAGCTTTCGCATACCCATCAATCATAACTGTAAACGAAACAACATTTCTCTCAACCATTTCATCAAACACCTTCCTCGCTCCCTTTAGATCCCCTGCTTTCGTCAGTCCACTAATCATTGCATTCCACGACGGTAAATTCCTCTCCGGCATTCTCTCAAACACCCTCTTAGCGTTTTCTAAATCCCCAAAATTTGCATATCCAATAATCATCGCTGTCCAAGAAACCACATTTCTCTCAGACATTTCATCAAACACCTTGCGTGCACTCAATATCTCCTTGCATTTACCATAAAAATCAATCAAACTAGACCCAACATAAACATCATCACTAACCCCACACCGTATTGCCGACCCATGAACAATTTGACCTTCTTTCAATCTCAATTCATTAGAACAGGCCTTAATAAGCTGCGGATAAGTATATTTATCAGGCAATGCATGGTCGCTTTGTTTCATTCGATTGAAGAGCGAAAATGTGCCATTGAATTGGGAGTTTTTAGAGAAGATTTTAAGGAGGATGTTATAGAGGAAAGTGGAGGGGTTAAGAAGGCGATTAAAGACAGAAGTGGAGTAGGAAACTGAAGTGGAGATGGATAGAAAGTGGGAGATTATAGAGTGGTCTTGTTCAAGACCTTTGTGGATTATGTGGACATGGAGTTGGTGAAGGTGGAGAATTGTTTTGCAGGATTTTATGAGAATGGGGATTGAAGGATTAGAGGAGGGATTTAAAGGCATGGACTTGTAAGAGAGAGGGATTTCTTGGCATGGCGGGAACACGAGAATTGAGAAACACAGGAAACAGAGAGAGGGGTGAGCCGGTGTGGTCCAGTGATGAACTGGGCCAAATGGTTGGGGTGATTTCGGCCTAGTCACAAGATGTTTGGATTTTTTTTTTTTTAAGAATAAATAAGTTCAGCTCCCTCTAAAAATAAATAAATAAATTTCCTTCCTTTTTATTCATGCTAGTATTATACGCATGCGCATGTGTATTTATAAAAGTTTTATAAAATGTTAAAAAAATATAATAAAAATAAAAATAAAGACTTTATGTAGATATTTTTCTTTTTAAATAAAATCATTTATGTATATTCCAAATACATAAGGTATAAATGTGAATAAATATTCTTTCAAGACTCCACTAAATTTTAATTAATTTTATTAGCATTATAGTTTTTACAAATCTTTTATTTTAAAGAGTTTTTTTTTTAACATATGTAAGGTAAATATTAAAGATATAAATACGAATAAAAATTTTAGTTTATCTTTTTACTAGTCTTTTTTAATATTAGTAGAGTTTGTCAAAAGGTATAAATGATTTTTGTAAATATGTCAAATTCTCAAAGTTACCATAAGACTTGAAAGTTTTTTAGCAGTTTTATACAATAGCCACGATTCTTCTCTATTGGATCTCGATTTGTAATCCAATATACAAATAAATTAGTTCCCTTAAGCTGGCGATATGTTGCAAAAATAATCAAGTCCCTATGAAAAAAAAACAACAAATATACAGTTAAATAATTAATTAAATTTAAATGTAGTTTTATTATTATTGGTTTTTAAGCATATGTGGTTTGTATAGAAAAAAAAAGGCATGAACATGAAATTTAAAGTTTAAATAGTCAAAATAAAGTGTTAATAAGTTACTAAAAAATTGGAAAAACTATGGCATCTCTCTTTCTCTATTTCTCCTCTGCATAAGCACCCTTTCAATAACATTTTTTTGGATTGTCGCTGATGATTATTTAATCATTGACGATAGCCTCTTAATCCTTCTCTTATTTTTTTCTTACTAATTCCAAATCTATTTTCTTGATTTGATGTTTTTAATAGTTAAAATGATTATAGATTTAAATTTATATTATCTAAAATCTCTGATTTTATTTAGTTTGTTGTCTTCAATATTTGAGATTTTTTGTTATTGTTTCGTGTCAATTGTAGTTTCGTTTGAAAATCTATGATCAATCGAAGTATGGAATTACAATTTTAAATAAATTTCAAATATCATAGTTGTCGAATCTATCAATATAATGAGGTTTTAATACCTTATCACATATTTATTATTTTCGATTATTCTATTGATAAATAATGATAAAAGATTTCTGAGACTGAGAACGCATGAAAAAAAATCACACTGTAAACAGCTCATTAAGGAAAAATTTAGAGAACTCATTTGGAAGTTATACACCATGAAACTTGACTCTGATGATCACAAAAAAAAATTCCCACATCACACCCATTTGCGGTTAAAGCTTAAGTTTGACCCACCCTTCCCGTGGTCTTCGACAACCAGAGATCTTTTGATCGCGAGACCCATGAATAATAGCATGAGACGGAGTCTTAGATGCTGAAAAACAAGAGAGAGAGTGGATTGAGCGACCCGAACCACAGCTGCAACACCGAGATCATTTCCATGGAAGAAAATTTATTAAATAGTTAAAAGTTATTATTATATTTATTAAAATTTAAATTTAAAACATGTTCATATGCAGCTTTCTTTATCTATTATGGTCCGACTCTAAAACTCAACTTTTAGTTCTGATCACATGGGCTAAGCCTAAGCCCAAGCCCATCATACTCAACTAAATTGCTAAATACCCCCTGGCCTCTGCAATGGCAATCATCATTTATCTCCACCAAGAAAGTTCAGTTCATTTCACTTCACAAACGAATCCTACTATAAACAAAACCCAGATAGATCATGATTTGGTCATACCCACCAACGCGGAGGCAACTAGCTGTCACGATTGGCTTGTTTCTCACCGGTGCTTCACTTTCAGTCTATGGAGCCTACATGTCCCTCGCCAACATTGCCCCTCAACAAGCCCGAGCCAAGGCTCGTAGCGATTATGTCAAAGACCGCCTTCGAAAGATGCTCGACGATTAGACCGCTTCCGAAAATGTTGAGGTGGCCTCCTTAATGGCGGCGCGTGATGCTTTTAGTGTGGGTATTTACGGTTTGTATTCACAGTTTTGTGCCACTTGGGTTGGGCTTTCAGATGTATTGGGATAGTCTCATTATTCTGTTTGTGTTGCGCTGGGCTCTCTCCTTTAGAATGGTAGTAGTATTATTGAATGGGCTATTGGATAAGAAATTTATTATGATTTATTCTTCATATATCATCACTTATCTGTGTTTTGAGATGAAGGCAAGTGAAGACTGCTTAACTGATGGCTAGCTTGGCTTTCATTCTGTAACAGAAGGTATGCATTCTGGATTAATTTATTAGGAATTTCGTGAATAGCTTACTTCTGAGGAACCAAATCTGCGCTCTTCAATACTAGCAGAGAGGGAATGAAATTATTGTATATACATACAATATATCTACAATATTACCATTCACAGATATATTCCAAACCTACTATCGAAAAGAAAAAACTTGCTATTTAAAAAAGTTGAAAAGAAATAGGGCGAAAGCAGCCATATGAAATCAGGAACGACATGTTAACCAACTTAAATTGAAGTACTAACTAAATCAAGTTAGTTGATTATATTAAAAAGAATTTTTTTTTTTTTAAAGAAAAAGAAGGATTATGATCTCCACATGATCCGTTTTTAATTTGATGAATGCATCACATTATTGACCAAGTCAATCTTTATTAAGAGATTTTTTTCGATTATTTATTTATAAATAAACTCGGTACAATGTTCGAATGAGTGCCTAAGATTGTGAATACCAAATTGTTTGCTTTAAAAGTCTACTATACCTTATGATTGAAAAAAAAAATTCCATTACTTTCTTTTTTCCCTCGAACATGTTAAGAAAGTAAATCAATAAAATATGACGATCAAGAGAATGTACTACGATCGCCTTTTTCTTCTTGCCATTGAGTCGTGCGTAACTTGGTAATGCTGTAACAAAGCAATTATATAGATATTAAATTGTTATGTGATAATTATGAATGAAACATCCAAAATGGAAGTTTGCATTTCATTTTTGGATGCAGGAGTGTGTGGTAACTTAGAATGAGATGAAAATGAAAATATTTTTTTTTTCAGAGTTTTTGTTACTACAGAAGGAGAGGGTTTGAGAGAAAATGAATGTCGAAACAAACAAATATATATATATATATATATATATATATATTGTCAAAAAACTATTCTCAGGTTTTAATTAATACTACATATATACCATTATAAATACTACTATCTTATTTGCCTCCCTTTAATAACACTTAATTAACCACCAAAACCGTAGTATTATCTCTCTTGCTCATCTCCCTCGCTTAAACAAGCAATTGCTTTCTCTTTCTATTTGTTTTTTCAAGCTTATTATACCAAAAAATCATAAATTTTTTACTTTTTAAATCATTTTAGTACGTTCTTTCAATATTGAATAGAAAATATATGAATTAAGATTCTAATAATCATTTTAGCGTATAAGAATTGTTTCGAATAAAATTTTATTTTTCGCCGATGTGACAGGACGAGATAAGATGACAATGAAGATTAAAAGCCACCTAGGATTCCACATGGTTTAACATGTGACATATTTCACAATCCCAATTGACTTAAAATCTCCATTCTTCCAATTTATTTTCAATTGAAATATATATATATATATAACAAGTAGCTTGTTTATAAAGAATAAAAAAATGTTCGTATAATTTTCTTTAAAAAAATTAGTTGTTTTTCTGAAAAAATTTATTATGACTATTGAAGGATATAATAATAAATATATAACATCATTCAAATTTATGTGCCAAACAAAGTAATTAGTATTCTAATGTTTTATTTCGATTTTTCAATGATAAAATACAAAATACAACAATTAAATTTGATTTGTCATTCCCATGCTGATTTTTCTATTTTTATTCTGAATTATTTATTTTTTATTATCAAACAACAACTAATTGGTATAATTCGTTTTTTAAAATAGCTAATTTCCCAATAAATTAATTGAACTTTACTTTTGGTGCCAAGTTAAAGATTTTTAAAAGATAAACGTTACAGGTGCGTTCTAAGATTTATCAACAAAAAATATTTGTAGGTCAATTTTAAGGCCGCCACGTTATAGTTCCATATGGAGCTTTCTTTTCCTGTTTTTGCTTCGGAATATTTCTGACGTTAGATAACTAGTCCTCAAGTGAGTTTCTTGGCCTTCGTGTTTCTTTGTTAGCAACAAGGGAAGGATGGTTTTCTGTCTCCGCACAAGCGCATGCGGGCTAGACACGACTCGTGAGATTGGTTTTGCAATTTGCATTCTACCCATAAGAAGATCACTCACTATACTATTAAAAAAAAAGATTGTACGGCTCTCTAGACGTTTCCTTTCTTCAGCTTTTTCACTTCGGCACTCGTGTTGTCATTCCTACCTCTGATTTTACCATTAGTTAATTCTACTTCACTAGCAAGTGGCAATGCAACGTAACCAAAAAAAAAAAAAATCCTCTTTAAAATCGATTATTCATTGCGTAGCCTGGACAGACTTCTTGTTAATATCTCAAAATAAATAAATAGATAAAACATACTAAGTTTTTTTTTCCTCCCTTCTCCCTGCTGCTTAATTGGAGTATTCGCTATACAGGACTAATAGTTGATGCATGTATGTTCGCATTTGTTAGTTTGTTTTTTCTTTAAAAAATCAAGGACTCATCCTTGATGTCTAAATCCAATCCATATGTACTTTTTTATGGCCCTTTGGTTGAACCAAAGCATAATCTTACTTAGTAAACAGGATTAGTGTGAATGAAAAAAACAATAATCATTCAAATAGATGATTTCAAATTTAAATTTTTATATATAAAAAACTTTAGAATATTTGCCTTAATTTTATGCGTTGGACAAAAAATTTACCCTAAAAGGATAAAAAAAACAAAAAAAAAGTATAATCTTACTTAATATTGACGTTGAAAATCTGTTATGAGTCAGTTATACATGAGTAGGATCCGGATTACTAGGGCAAATCGGCAGTCTCGTGGCTCTGGTTCATAATCCGTAAACCAAACACCATCTGTGCATGATAAGTTGTCATAAAATACTAACTGAAAAACCAATTCACCATCTTTCTGGGCTTCCCCTCGCTATGGTTGGCGCAAATGTTGTCTACTAAGATCATGTTTATAAAATCAATTGACTATCCGATTCCAATACCAACCACTTCTACCGTGATGAAAATCATAAACAGGAGTGATCTCATAATTAAAAGTTACAAAGACGCATCTTTCTCAAAAAAGAAATAATAATCATATGCAAGTACTTTTCTACGAAAAGTGATAACCATACAAGTAATTAATGTTCAGTCACCTTTTATAATATTTTTTTGCAGATGAATAAATTCAATTTATCATCTATAATTAAACCACTGTTGCATTTCAACGACATAAAACTAAAACGGAGGTTACAACTTCGATGTTTTAGCATCTGCAAAGCTTATAGGATTTAGGATTTCGCACGGGCACAATCATATGTTTTAACAATGTGTAGTATATGTTTTATTAATCAGCAAAGAGTCGATCTTAGTTGACGTTTTAGCTTTGGTACAATGTTGATGTTTAAGTATTCGCACAATACTGATACTAAAAGCATAGGCATTACCATGAAACAAATTTTCTAACAGACAGCATCTGTACGTGCGTCCTACATAGTTCATAACGCCAAGTACGACCAACTGCCTCACTCACTCGAGAGGCAATAGTCAAAACTACTTGTGAAGTAAAACTTGCCAGTCTTTAATGGAGGAAGAATCCACAAAAAATGCAGAGGCTAAGCAAGTAAAGAAGAGAGGACGTCGCCCTCTCATCGTAGAACAATCAGAGGCCAAAAAGGTCCATATCTGGATGCCAGCCATCTGTAGCCCTGCCATTTACCGCCTCAAAGATGAACTGGGTCTCAGCTCCTGCGGTGCAGCCATTCACTGGCTCGTCCACCATGCCCGACCCGATCTCTTTCCCGCTCCCGAACCACCCACTAAAACTAAATCGTCTAAGACTCCCCCCAATCGCAAAACGGACTCCGTTGATCATGACTCGGTTCCAAAACCCGCTTGCATGGCGAGCCCAGATGGTGATATACCTGTTTCTGTTTTACCGCCCACCGCAAGTGGAGGTCTGGCAGCGAGGCCTCCGGTGAGGGCCACGGTGGTTCAGGCGTCGACAGTGTTTTTTGACACCCCGGCAACATTGGGTACTTGGAGTTGTCTTTTTTTGAGTTCCACAAATTTGAGTCTTTTATGTTGGGTTATGCTTGCATTAACTGTTTTTTCTTTTTGTCTTTTTTTAATCTTTTCTATTTGTTACTCTTTTCTTTTTTTCTTGCTAAGCAGATAAAGCAGAGAGATTGATTGCTGGTGCGGCTGCATATGGGTCACAATTGGTTGTGTTTCCAGAAGCATTTGTTGGTGGTTATCCTAGGTGTGTGAAGTTTGATGCCACAAATTCAACTGAAACCGATGATGATTTGCGGAAGTACTATAACTCAGCTATTGATGTGCCTGGTGAGAGCCCCTTTTGATCACAACCGAGGCTTTTTACTCTCTGTAATTTCTGCCAATTAATCTGTGCCGTGGTCCTTCATCTGCCAGCTAAGTACGTTTTCTAGCAGAACAAGAACTTAGTTATAAGACACAACGGTTTTTTCTTGTTGCGCTCCAGAAATTCATATGGTTTAACATCAGTAGAAACGGCAATAAAAATTGGTGCATTGAATCTTTTGATTGTTGACCATTTCGTTGTATATTGCCGAATAGAGGCAGCTGCTTGAGCTGAAAACAAACTGACCTAACAAATAGTCATGTTTCTTCGTTTTGAACCCATAATTCTATTACATCATTTTGTATTGTAGCTCATTTTAGTTTGGACACGTGAATTTGCAGGTCTTGAAGTTGATAGACTTGCGAAAATTGCTGGTAAATATAAAGTCCATTTAGTAATGGGAGTGGTGGAGAGAGCTGGGTTTTATCTCTATAGTACGATGCTGTTCTTTGATTCCCAGGGACAGCATCTCGGACAGCAGCGCAAGCTAACACAAATGGCATCAGAGAGTGCAGTGTGGTATTATGGAGAAAAATCAACACTGCCAATATATGAGACCTCGATTGGAAAAATTGGTGGCCTTACCTCTTGGGACAATAAATTGCCACTTCTGAGAACTGAGTTATATGATAAAGGTACTCCTCTTCTCCTTGTTACTTTAAAAGTTCTCCTGTTATTTAGCATTTGAATTCCCTTTTCTTTCAGTGTTACAAACTTGTTAAAGCACATTCTATAATCTGCAATTTCATCATCCTTTAATGCTTTTTCCCTGCCAAAATGTTCTCCAGCAAATTGGAGCTCTTCAATCTTTCATTAACTCTGTTTTGCGCCATAAATATAGGTGTGGAAATATATTGTGCACCTACAGCTGATGCAGGGGAAATATGGAAAGCATCCATGACACACATTGCCCTGGAAGGAGGTTGCTTTGTTCTCTCTGCAAATCAATTTTGCAGGAGGAGAGATTATCCATTGCCACCTGGAGATTCAAATGGTGATGCATCCTTAGATGCTATCACATGTTCTGGAGGTAGTGTTATCATTTCACCATCAGGGACTGTCTTGGCCGGTCCAAATTACCAAGGAGAATGTCTCATCTCAGCTGATCTAGGTATTGATTAATTTCTCTTAATATTTATCTGCTAATCACATCATTTCGTTTAGTATTTATTTACATGATTGTTTAAATGGTCCCAAAATGTTAACTTTAACACCTCTAATCCAGTAACAGGTCTTAGAACTGATTTTATTTTTTAACTGATTGGCCAAAATATCGTCTCCTCTTTCTCGCCATGCTTTATGAAACTCTCTAATCATTATTTTCAATCCACCATGGCAGACCTTGGAGATATCATTCTAGCAAAGACTCAATATGGCGTAATTGAGAGTAGTGTGGATCAGAACCATGTCAATTTGACGGCAAATGGATCTGATCCTCTTTTGTTCGCAACAGAAATGAAAACTAAGCTCCTGAAGAGCTCTTAGAGTAAGTTAGCTGTGTAGAACATGTTAATTGTAGAATAACCTTTCCTAGTTGTACAAATGGGAATGACTAGAATTTTCCAGTTTCGATGGGTACAAAGTGCAGTGCAAGACTTATCCGCCGACCTAAATAACTAGGTTCAGATAAACTGAAGGTGTTGTGTAATAACCTTTCTGGGCAATTTTGATGTGGAGTAGGTCTTGGGCTAAAGTAGATTGTAATTAGGCCAAATATATTTGGCCCTATGTAATATAAAGTTGTTGCAATTAGTTCGAATGCTTTTGATGTTGTTATAAAATCAAGATTATCAATGAATTCTTTCTTGAGGAATGGTAGTCAAAGCATTTTAAATTCAGACACCTTCCCTGTGTCAACATATGAGAACCACCTATTGTGCTTCCATCACATTCATGGCTAAGATGGGATTCGAGAGTTGTGACATGCACAAATGGGATTGACTCTTCTTATTCTTGCTCCAGGCCAAATTTTGTTGACTGTCACAGCAATGCTGAACCTTGAAAAATGCGCAATGGAAAATTACCAAACGGTTGAATCTGGAAAGAGTTGATTCCTGACGAATGAATGCCATGGAAAATTAACACGAGAGGCTAATGTAGTTTCAGATAAGGTCAAGACGGGTAAAGATATTCATAAAAATAATAATTTTAAAAAAGACAAGTAAAGATGCTGCTGAGGAGGAAAAGACTAAACAAAGGTTGCATATCAGAAATTATACTTGATGCTTCTAGCATGTTGAGGTAAGTTATGCCAGAAGTTTTTGTACACGAGTCACTTGGCCGAATGACAGCAGCCATTTTCATTTTTTTTCCCCCTATAAGAACTCTATTGGCACAAACATTCTTCAAATTGACTGAAGTTAATGCTGCAACTTCAGTAATTCTAGAATGGCAAGTCGGGGATTACTTCTCACTGCCTAATTCTTCTTGCATTAGGCACCTAACCAGCCTTGCCTAAAAACTACTCTGCATCGCTCACCATTTGGATTTTCTCAAATTCACACCTTCGGCTTTGGCCTCTGACAGCCTTGACTTGGAAACATTCCCTGGTATCACAGGAGGTCTCTCCTGAGCTAGATTGATAGGGTCTCGTGAGGACCGCAGCTGCCCAACTTGTCGCACAGAACTAGCATACCCTCTTGGAGAATCTAACCTAGAACCAGACAATAAGTAGTCCCTAAGACCCTTCATTGATTGATGTCCATGCATTTCATCTCCATAACCTCTTCCTTGCCCTTGCCTCTCCAGATCAGAAAACCTCCCCCAATCTATCCCGTCTCCTGGAAACAGTACTCTCTCATTTTGGGTTCCCCATTCCACTCCATCTGATATGCTTCTTTGCAGAGAAGTGCTTCTCCGGGGTAATTTGCTGGAGGTAGACTTCCTCCCTTTGATGTCTTCTTCATCCATTGCTGCCTTTCTCAAATCACGGGGAGTTCCAGAAGGATAAGCCCACTTGTAGCTTTTGTTGTTGTTATCCATATTCAATTCTATGGAATGAAGATCGCTTTCAGCAGAGCCTTCCTCACATAACATTACATCGTCTACTTCTCCATCGTCCTCATTTACTTCACTCTGATGGGAAACAAAACGATTTTTACTTAAGTAAGCAGCTATCTCTTCATCATTCATATGACTAGAAGAACTGCGCCCTTTTTCTTTAGTTCTTTTGGTTCGTAGAAAAGCTTCAAGCTGACTCCGAAGTTTATCAACAGCTGCATTTTTCTCCTCAAGCTGATATTTAGCTTCTGAAAGTTTCATGTGGACTCTCTCCTCGCGCATCACATCAGCTAACTGCATCATCTCCCTTTCCTTCTCAACCTCTTCGCAAAGTTTTACAGATTCCCTCTTCAATTCTTCAACTTCAGCTTTATCGTCACCAATATCTCTGGCTAGTTCATCACATACTTGCTCCATTACAACTCTTGCTCTCTTCTCACACTCAAGTTCTTTCACTGCCTTCAACAGAGATGCCTTTGTCTCAGCCAGTTCCTTCCCCAGCTTCTTGTTCAAGCTTTCAAACCGTCTTCTTAACTTCTTCTCTACGTCAAGTTCTCCTGCAATGGACTCAATGGCAGCCTCAACCACCTTCTGCTCCTTGTTTTTCCATGCTGCCTTTTCTTCCGCAAAGCACTTCATTAGATAGTTTATCTCATTCTGGTCTGAGCGCTGTTCTTGAATAAGGTGATTGACCTGCAAACGAGCCCTCTCAAGCTCAGCATGTAAGGCAGAGATGAGAGACATGCTTGATGAAGGCCTATCTTCATTACCCCATACACGGTTGATAATCTTAAGTAGTTCCTTTGATGTAGTCAAAGCATTACTAACATCCTTCAGACGAGGTTTAACTCCGACAGTAGATCCACTAGGAGTTTGGGCACGAGATCTAGTCTCAATCTGCATCATAAGAGAAATGATAAATGCAATTTCCTTACCGTTGTGTTTTAATATAAGTAGCTTTTAAAACTGGACAATGCATGGGAAGATTAACGATAAATTGATAGCCTCGAGTTTTGTTTAGTAATTCACATCAAATTTAGAAAGTAAAAGATATATAACTCATTATCATATTCATAAAAAATGGCATGGATAAACTACGTGTTCAACATGGAAACTTAAAAAACACGAAGATTCCAATTCGAACTATTGGTGTCAAATTCCTGACCCAAAAAAGAAGCAGTAGGAGTGTAAGCTCTTGCTCTCCAGGACATATTATAGCATCTCTATAGGACATTATTGATTGGGCATACCTCCATTAAACTGGCATTGCTAACAGAATCAAATGCTCCAATACTCTGGTCCATAAGCCTAAGCCTCTGAGAAATCGATGACGTTCTTCTATGGCGATTGCCAGTTCCAGATCGATCAATCCTCTACAGAAAGATGATTTCAAACAACATCACAACAGTTAAGCAAACTAACAAGGCAAAATTAAATTGGATTCAGAGGCAGCAACTTTAGGACCTTCACATTCCAATAGCAATTCCAGTCGTTTGCTCTACATTTAGATGGCATTGAATTACATTTGAAATTATAAAAGCCACAATTCAAAAAGTTATGCAAGATTTCAATTTGAAAAAGTCAAGAATGGAAAAACAAATCATATACTGCAAAACACCATCAGCATTCTAAAACCCATATGACCATCCACAACCAGTGTAAACAATTAACTTTTTCAAAATAAAGAAGTTTAACCATTGTTATGTTAAGAAAATGTACAATCAGCCGGACCAAACATTAAGCTTTACATTAATTAGAGAGACCCACAATACCGAACCTAATATAATCACCACTCACCTTAAAAAAACCAAACTAACACATGGCTTAATATTCCAAAGTTAAAACTTTTTCAAATTCTCCCAATTCCCTTACCTAACAATCAAAATCCACTTAAAAAAAAAAAAACTCAACTTATCCAATTTTCATTTTCCCCTTGTTTCACATCATTCTGCTACATCAAAAGTCAAATCCAACACATGATAAGAAACCAAGATTAAAACTTTACACTAACATCCTATCAAACATGAAAAAATTAGACAAGAACAACATAAAATCAAACAAAACCCACCTCAGAAACAGGACTATGAGAAGGATCAGACAAATGAGGAGGCAAAGAACCTGAATGCACCGACCTCCTCTCTCTACCTCTACCCTCTTTCCTCAACCTCCTCTCCTCCACCATTTCCTCCTTCATTTTTGGCGATGGCATCTCGTTCATCTCCCAAAGAGTAGCCGCCAGCTTCCTCGCTGAAACTGGCGCCTGCTGCTGCTTTCCCTTTCCATTTAGTGACTTTGGTGAGGACTCCATGGCCCTCAGTGTAGATGATGGGGTCCTCTTCCCCATCAGCTTCCATGTGGGCACTGGTGTACTGGATCCACCCCTCTTGCCCACCAAAATTGCTCTCTTGAATCTGTAGTTTTGAATTATTGATGAGGATGATGATGCTGAAGAAGAACACCCTCTTTTCCTTATCTTACCAGGTAGCAATTCCTCCATTGTGGCACTTCCTTTTTGCCTTGGCATTATAAGATTCTCTCCCTTATAGATCTCACTCACCTAATTGCAATAAACAGGAACAAGAATGTTTGAAGGGTCAATAAAAATTAAGAGCTATACCCTTCATTTGGTGATTTGTAGCTAAAAAAGTTCAAATTTTTGAGCTTGGGTTTTTTACAAGAGAGCTAAAAAGGTAGAATAAGCAATGACTTGCTGTTTGGGTTCATGGGTCTTAGGATTTGGGTAATAATAATGAGAAATATTTGAAATTGAGTGAATTGAAAGTTTTCGAAAGGGTGAAAAAAAAAAAGATGATGATTGACTATAATGAGGTTTTGAGAGAGATTTGAATTGGGAAATGGGAAAGAATGGGAGAACATGAGAGAGAGATTTGAGGAGGAAAAAGAGAACCCTAAAGGGAGGTTTGAGAGAGCTTTCTTTTTTGTTTTGATGACTTGCACTGTCACTGCTACTTGCTTGTGTGCTTTTGGGATTTCGATCAATACAGACTCTGTACTCAGTGCCTTGTAGTTCTGTAAAGAGAGAGAGAAGGATAAATTATAAATTAGCCCTTGTATTGTTAAGCAATTAATAATTTAATCTCACTAGGACAAAATACTTCGTATTCAGTCCTTTTTTTTTTTTTTTGGCATATATGTGGCAATTGACGACTAAAGTTGGATAGCTACATTTGGATCTTTTACCAATCATATTTGTATATTCTCTATTTTATCTAAAATTAATTAACTTAGTTAGTTTTTTATTATATATTAATTTATGATTTTTTTTTTTGACATGGATTCAAACTACATAAAAAATAGATTAGATTGAAGATAGATCTCACTCAACATAAGATCTTGGGTTGCGAGAATAGACACGGATATTCTAATAGAATTAATGTACATATCTTGATTTTAGGATGCATTAGAAAGATTGGTTTAGTGAGTTCGGAGTAGATTTCATTAAAAAAAAAGACTCAATTATTATTTCATTTAGCCTTCATTAGCAAGTTAAAGCACTTTATCTCGAAGAAACACAACTTTCTTCAATTTAAATCTAACCATCTAAATATAGATGACGTGACTTGATTCTAACGATCAAGAATCATATTCAATTTACTATAAATATCAATCTCACGTTATTATGAGAGGATTTCAACTTTTTAAACTCTAATAAAAAAAAAAACATTTAAGCTCTCTCTCGTCACACACTCTTATGCACGTATACACATAAGATATCATCTAAAACTATCTATTTAGATTTTGATAAACCAACTTGTCGACCACTTGACTTGCGTCTTACTTGTACTTGTCTACTCCTCTTCTCACGCCTCGCACTATTTGTATCCATTCCACTTGATTGGTTGAGTGTTACTTCATAAGTCACAACACTAGCTCTATATATCCTAATCGATCTACCGATGAATTATTTAATCGATTCTTAAAAACTTCTCCTCTACACACACATACATACATATTTTGTGACTCTATTAGAGAGTTAGTAATTGTGAAAGGACAATGGCTCTTCTTATGACCACCAAAAAGAATATTAATCTTGCTACTAATCAAGTATTTGAAATAATAACGATGTCATCCCAACCTTAATAATAATGTTTACAATGCTAGCTTACTTAATACCGAGAATGGCAACAATCTTTCATGAAGTTGGTAGTGATAGCTTGCCGACACTATCGAAAGACGGTATGCCTAAACCTATTTCTTAAACCCCTACTACGGTTGTTATACATTCAAGCCTCCAAGCTATGATTGAAGTCTTAAAACTTTTTGAGATACTCGAACTTATACAATAGTAAAAACGAGTAACAAGTTTTTAAAGTCCTCTAAGATAACAATATTGTACTTGCTTAATCCTTCGAGAACATCACCCAATTACTTTCCGCGAATGAAATCTCTTAGATCGATATCTCTCAAACATTGATGCCATTAATTATTAATATAAAGGATGATCTAATGTCATATATTCAACCGGATGATACGGAAGACATCCTCTTACCAAACACCTATAGTGTGGTTTTTTACGACCACCAACTCGCTTTATTATATTGATGTTTCTAGTAATCAACACTAATATCTTACTAAAGAATACTTAAAAAAGTTATTTGAATAAAATTTGGAAAAATCTCATAATTTTTGTGCAAACTATAGGTGTTTATGGCACTAGATGATGATTTAAAGATGAAGGAATTCTCAAATCCTTAATTGAGAAAGCATGCACATGGTATGTGAATATGACCCTTAGTTTTATTCAAAAATGGGAAAAGATATACAAATTATTTATTCAAAAAGGTGAAATATACTTTTGCTCTTATTGTAATAACCCCATCCCAAAAATATACACTCGTTCATGCATACACGCATACTTAGAAATTACACGCATATAATTATACTCGCATATGACATGTTAGTGGGGTATTGGATAATAAGTATTTGAAATAATAGGAAGAAATAGGGGCTCAATTGTAAGTATTTGGAATAATAGGAAGAATGAGGGACTTAATTGAATATAATCTAAGTTTGGGGACTAGAATAAAAACAAGCTTAAACTTAAGGGACCAAAACGAAATTTGCCAAAATATCTTCACAACCTTATCAAGATTACTTACCTGATCATTATCTCTTCTTATCCCATCTGGTTTCCCGTTTTGAGAGAGAGAAAGAGAGAAAAACCCCATTTCTTTGTCAAATTCGGATGATCAAGCTGGAAATCTAGGTAAGTTCATCCCCAACTCTGTTTTGCACTCTTGATTTCGAGACTTTAGGGTCATATCTGGAACAAGTTGTAAGAATAAAAATTGTTTTTTTGTGTCTTATCTAGCTCTCTGTGAAAGGGTTTTGTATTTAGTGATTTATATTTCGGGTTATGATGGTTTGAACACATGTTGTTCGGGTGATCTGATGCTAGCAGATTAGTGTGTAAACTTTAAAAATATGGTATTCTTTGGGTGTTGAGTATTTAGATCTGATTTTTGGATATGTTTTATATTGATATGTCTAGTTCTTTTTAAAAAAAATAATTAGGTCTTGATCATGTCCCAATCTAGATTTATTGTTGTTTGTTTGGGGACTGCTCGGTAACAAGGGTGCTTGGAAGCTAGTTAGAGTTTAAAAATCTAGAATAAATCATGTATATGGAATATTAGGCTGATTTTTGGATATGTTAGACCCCTTTGAGTCTAGGTTCATGTAAAACTGGAATTTTGTCATTTTACCCTGTATTTTAGGATTTATAGTACAAAGAGTGTGAACTGTCAAGAGGTCAAGTACCCATAAACAACTGGCAGCAACTCTAATTTTTAGAAAATCATCATGAGTTGTGTATTTCGTACCTAGACTTGAGTTTTGGATATGTTAGAGCCCTATGAGTCTAGTTTCATGTGAAACTAGAATTGCATCATTTGAATCTGTATTTTGAGACTTATGGTAGAAAGAGTGAAAAGGGGTCAAGTACCCATAAAGGAATAAGTTAACCCTAAAGTCATATTTTGTACCTTAAGCATATTTAGAAGTTTGATAATGATAAAATGACTTATAAAAGTATATGTGTATGTGTTTATAGACGCCGAGGAGAGTGAGGTGCGAGACGCGACGCATTGATAAACGACGAAGACGTCATTTTTGTGAGTTGAATAATAATCGTTGTGCTTAGTGATGTGTTATTGCTTATTGAGTGCTAATATTATATTTCTATGATGTGAATGATGTGTCGTTTGCTAGTTGATGCAAACGTTGTGTTTATTGATGTTATGTGTATTGATATTGATATCATGATGTGAATGATGTGCCGTTTGCTAGTTGACGCAAACGTTATGTTTATTGATGTTATAATGGATATGTACCATGATGTAAGCCATGGATGTTGTATATGCTATATGTGAAACATTCATGATATATACAAGCTAAGAGGTTAAGGTTATGGCTGGCTTGTCCAAGTTTCGTAAATACAAGTTTACAAGTTTACAAGGACCCAATGGGTCAATTACAAGTTATAAAAGCTGGCCAGTGATACATGTGTACAAGTTTACAAGTTACAAGTACCGAGGCGGAACTTGACATGTCCAAGTCATAGCAGACAAGAAAAAGAAAAGCATGTAATCTTAGAGTTATATGAACTCCATGTATTGTTTATATGTGATGATACTTGGATGATGTGATTGCATGTTATGGTTTCAATGAATTATTGTTCTCTCATTGAGTAGCATCTCATTAAAATGCAATTACTTTTTAGGTACGAAGTTAAGAAGCTTAGAGCTTGTTTTGCTTGCTCATTTCACGATATGAGTAACGAGTCGGTTGGCGATCTCTCTCTCCTCTCTCTCATTATGCCGAGCATATGCATCCTAGGAGAGTTTTGAATTATATATGTAACTATGTAAATATGAACTCCTGGAGGTGTTTTGAGACGTGTTTATGAGCAAAGAAAAAGTGGTTTTGATTGAATATCCAAGGGTTATAAGTGGAAGGAATGTTGTTGATTAGTTGAATAATAAAAAAAAAATCTAATCTTTCTAATATGAGGTTTTAATGATCCTAAGTGATATTTTGTGATTAATTGAGTTTTCTAGAACTAAAATGGTTAAGTTATACGACGTTTTTTGTAAGGAATTAGGTTAAGGACGCTACAATTTTGGTATCGGAAGCGGGGATATGATTCATATGGGCATAGGGCATACATGCATGCATGATATCATATAAATGCACATGACATGACATAATTTCATATATATAGGATGGAAGAAGTAAGTGATCATGGTTCTAACCATGAGGCACTGAGAGAGAGGAGCGGCCGATCGACATGCCGTAGAGGTTTCATATACCTCTCGGGTACATATGGAACCACCCGCGGCCGGGTTGGACAACGGATACCTTATGCACATGCATTACATCAACATGGTTTTGAAAATAGACCGAGAGAACGAAGATATGACAAACTACGAAAATATGGAGCGAGTTGATTTCATGGGGTCTACGGATCCGATTGAAGTCGAGAAGCTGGTTAAAAAGAACGAGAGAGGATTTTAAATATGATGCAATGCACTCCGGATGAAAGATTTGATTATGTTGTGTCTCTTCTCCAGGAAATGCTTATGAGCTGGTGGGAGACAATCCCAAATGCTATAGTGCGGCCTCCTGTCCTTCGATGGGTAAATTTTCTTCGGGAATTTCGAGATAATTACATGCCAGAGATTTATCAAGATGAGAAAAGAAAAGAATTTCTGAATTTAAAGCAAAATAATATGTACGTGATGGATTATGAGGTGCGGTTTAACCGAGTTGTCCGGTATGCATCGTTCATGATAGCTACTTGAACGATATAAATGCCGAAAGTTTGAAGAAGGGTTGTCATATGCCATCGAAGCAAGATCTCATCCGGAGATCTAGATAGCTATGTCCGATTGAGAGACTGCGACTATCCGAGCTGAAATGCTTGAACAAAGAAGCGACGGCAGAAAGTGCGAGGTTTTTGGGTAAGAGAAAAGAACCAAGTCTCCCTACTCCATTAAAATTCGCTCTAGGAAAGTTTAAGGGTGGTTATTCGGGAAGTAAGCAAACACGGAGTGGTACCCGGACTACCGGAGGCCGAGGCCGAAGACGTGACTCTATGGATGCGAGACCGTATGTACGCATTGCGATAGGCGACATGAGGGGGAATGTCGAAGATTGAGCTGGTGGATGTTTCCACTTGTGGGTCTCTAGATCACATGATTAGAGATTGCTCGAAGAGAAGCGGAGTGAGCGGTACCGCATCCGAGTCCACTTGTTCGGGGGCCGAGGTCGAGTAATGTGAATGTCCGGTATGGAAGAGGTAGAGGTCGAGGTAGGCCGGGAAATGTCACGATGACACGAGGTGGAGCTAGAGCGAGGCTCGAAGTAGCCGATCTCAAGCTCGAAGCACGGGTTTATGCAATTCCTCGACAAGAAGCGGTGGTTGCACCGAAGTGGTGACGAGTAAATTACTTGTCTCTAATATTGAAGCTTGTGTTTTAATTGATTCCGGAGCCACACATTCATTCATGACACCTGCATTTGCATCCCGAATCCATAAATGTGTTGAACCCCTTGAATATGATCTACATGTTAGTACGCCCTTAGGAGAATTACTTGAGGTTAATAGGGTATGTCGGGATTGTGTGGCACGGATAGGAGATACTGAATTAGATGCTTGATTTATTACTCATGTTCTTTCATGATTTTGATGTCATTTTGGGGATGGATTGGTTGACGAAGCATCATGCTATAGTGAAGCTTGTTTTACTAAAGAAGTTGAATTTGATTTGCCAAATCAAGCAAGACTAATTTTCCGAGGAGATCGAAAAATTTTACCTACTTTGTTTAGTATCTACAATTAAAGCATGTAAGATGATTCGAAAGGGGTGCGAAGCATATTTAGCTCATGTGATTGATGCTAAACGGACGGGGGTTAAGTTAGAAGACATACACATTGTGAATGAATTTTCGGATGTGTTTCAGACAGAATTACCGGGATTGCCATCGGATAGAGATGTGGAGTTTACCATTGAGTTATTGCACGGCATGGCTCCTATCTACTATGACGCCGTACAAGATGGCTCCTGCGAGTTAAAAGAGTTAAAGACTCGGTTGCGAGAATTCTTGGATAAAGGGTATATCAGATCGAGTACATCACCATGGGGAGCTCCGGTATTGTTTGTGAAAAAGAAAGACGGCACACTCGAGATTGTGTATTGATTATCGACGAGTTGAATCGAGTGACCATTAAGAACAAATACCCTCTCCCGAGAGTCGTGACTTGTTTGATCGGTTGCGAGGTGCTCGAGTGTTCGGTAAGATTGATTTGAGATCCGGGTATCATCGAGTTGAAAATAGCAAGTAAGGATGTACGAAGGCTGCATTCGGACTCGCTATGGGCATTATGAATTTCTTGTAATGCCTTTTGGCTTGACGAATGCACCGACGGCATTTATGACCTTGATGAATAAGGTGTTCCAACCCTATCTAGATAAGTTTGTTATAGTGTTTATTGATGATATTTTGGTGTATTCCCGTAATGAGGAGGAGCATGCTTGAGCAATCTGAGAATTGTATTGCGGATATTGAGAGAAAAACGAGTTGTATGCCAAATTCAATAAATGTGAATTTTGGCTTAATCAAGTTGTATTTCTTGGTCATATAGTATCAGGTGAAGGTATAAAGGTGGATCCGAAGAAGATTGAAGCGATCTTGAATTGGGAACCGCCCGAGAATGTGGCAAAAATACGCGAGTTTCTTAGGTTTAGTCGGTTATTATCGACGATTTGTAGAGAATTTCTCTAGTATTCTTGCACCATTGACTAAATTACTTCGGAAGCGAGGTTGAATATAAGTGGATCGAAGCATGCCAACGGAGTTTTGATGAATTAAAAGCCAAGTTAACATCGACTCCGGTGTTAGTAAGTCCAAGTGGTACCGGTGGTTTTGTCATTTACGGCGATGCTTCCTACCGAGGTTTGGGTTGTGTCCTAATGCAACATGGCCAAGTTATTGCTTATGCCTCCGGACGATTAAGGCCGTATGAAGTTTCATATCCGATACATGATCTAGAGCGCGGCGAGTGGTTTTTGCTTTGAAAATATGGCGACATTACTTGTATGGAGATACTTTTTAGATTTTTACGGATCATAAGAGTTTGAAGTATCTGTCGAGTCAAAAACAAGCTGAATATGAGACAAAGACGCTGGCTAGAGTTATTGAAAGATTATGATTGTACTATTGAGTACCATCCGGGAAAAGCAAATGTAGTCGCCGATGCCTTGAGTCGAAAAGCAAGTGGAAGAATTGATAATTTGATTGCTTTAAGAGAAATGAATGTGGAGTTACGAATGCCACCGAGTGAAATCTTACTTGCTACTTTTAAAGTAAGACTCGTGCTACATGAGAGAATTCGAGAAGCACGAAAACGAGATGATTACATTGTTGAGCTTAGAAAGAAGATGGATCAAGGAAGGGGCGAGGAATTTGTGATTCATGCTGATGGAGCTTTAATGTGCGGGAATCGGATATATGTTCCGGATGTCGATGATTTAAGAAGAGAGATCTTAGATGAAGCCCATAATGCTCCTTATGCCATGCATCCAGGAAGTACTTAAGATGTATCAAACAATGAAGGTTCATTTTTTATGGCCGAATATGAAAAAGCGAGGTAGTTGAATTTGTTTCAAGATGTATGACATGTCAACAAATAAAGATAGAGCATCGAGCTCCGGTAGGAAAATTACATCCTTTTTCGATTCGGAGTGGAAATGGGAAAGGATCACTATGGATTTTGTTACGGGATTGCCTCGAACTCAAAAGAAAAATGATGCTTATCCGGGTTATTGTTGACGGATTGACAAAGTCGGCTCACTTTTTACCGATCGGATGGGGGTGTACTGCGGATCAATTGGCCAAGAAGTATGTAGATGAAATTGTGAGACTTCATGGTGTGCCCTTATCTATCGTGTCGGACGGAGATCCAAGATTTACTTCAGATTTTGGGGTAGTTTACGGCAAGCCATGGGGACTAAACTACATTTTAGTATCGCTTTTCATCCTCAAGCTGATGGACGGTCAGAGAGAACCATCCGGACGCTTGAAGATATGCTTAGAGCTTATGTGCTCGAGTTTAAGGGATCTTGGGATGATTATGTGAATTTGATTGAATTTCCTTATAATAATCATTTCCACGACGGTATAGGCATGGTACCGTATGAAGCTTTATATGGAAGAAAGTGTCGATGTCACGTATATTGGGATGAAGAAGGAACAAGAATACTTGAGGGACCGAATTGATACAAGAACTGTTGATAAAGTAAATGTGATTCGGAGCAAGTTAAAGATTACACAAGATCGACAAAAGAGTTATATGGACCAACATAGACGAGATATGGAATACAATGTAGGGGATAAGGTTTTCCTTAGAGTTTCACCTTGGAAAGGGGTGTTACGGTTTGGTAAGAAAGGTAAATTGAGTCCTCGTTATATTGGACCATATGAAATAGTGGAACGATTGGTCCACTTGCATATAGATTGGCTTTGCCCCAAGAGTTAGCGCTGGCTACATGATGTCTTCCATGTAAGTATGTTAAGAAGATACCGATCTGATCCCTCACATGTGGTTCAAGCCGGTGAAATAGAGGTATCCGACAACTTGAGTTATATGGAGGAACCGAGTACAAATTCTTGACCGAAAGTTAAGACAGGTTAAGGAAAAGAGAAATGCCTATGGTGAAGGTTTTATGGAGAAACCATGCTAAGGAAGAGGCAACTTGGGAGACTGAAGAATATATGCGCAATCATTATCCTCATTTGTTTCCCGATACAGGTAAAGGAATTTCGAGGACGAAATTATTTTAAAGAGGGGAGAATTGTAATAACCCCATCCCAAAAATATACACTTGTTCATGCATACACGCATACTTAGAAATTACACGCATATAATTATACTGCATATGACATGTTAGTGGGGTATTGGATAATAAGTATTTGAAATAATAGGAAGAAATAGGGGCTCAATTGTAAGTATTTGGAATAATAGGAAGAATGATGGACTTGATTGAATATAATCTAAGTTTGGGGACTAGAATAAAAACAAGCTAAAACTTGAGGGACCAAAACGAAATTTGCCAAAATATCTTCACAACCTTATCAAGATTACTTACCTGATCATTATCTCTTCTTATCCCATCTGGTTTCCCGTTTTGAGAGAGAGAAAGAGAAAAAAACCCCATTTCTTTGTCAAATTCGGATGATCAAGCTGGAAATCTAGGTAAGTTCATCCCCAGCTCTATTTTGTACTCTTGATTTCGAGACTTTAGGGTCAGATCTGGAATAAGTTGTAAGAATAAAAATTGTTATTTTGTGTCTTATCTAGCTCTCTGTGAAAGGGTTTTGTATTTAGTGATTTATATTTCGGGTTATGATGGTTTGAACACATGTTGTTCTGGGTGATCTGATGCTGGCAGATTAGTGTGTAAACTTTAAAAATATGGTATTCTTTGGGTGTTGAGTATTTAGATCTGATTTTTGGATATGTTTTATATTGATATGTCTAGTTCTTTTTAAAAAAATAATTAGGTCTTGATCATGTCCCAATCTAGATTTATTGTTATTTGTTTGGGGACTTGCTCGGTAACAAGGGTGCTGGAAGCTAGTTAGAGTTTAAAAATCTAGAATAAATCATGTATATGGAATATTGGGCTGAGTTTTGGATATGTTAGACCCCTTTGAGTCTAGTTTCATGTAAAACTGGAATTTTGTCATTTTACCCTGTATTTTAGGATTTATAGTACAAAGAGTGTGAACTGTCAAGAGGTCAAGTACCCATAAACAACTGGCAGCAACTCTGATTTTTAGAAAATCATCATGAGTTGTGTATTTCGTACCTAGACTTGATTTTTGGATATGTTAGAGCCCTATGAGTCTAGTTTCATGTGAAACTAGAATTGCATCATTTGAATCTGTATTTTGAGACTTATGGTAGAAAGAGTGAAAAGGGGTCAAGTACCCATAAAGGAATAAGTTAACCCTAAAGTCATATTTTGTACCTTAAGCATATTTAGAAGTTTGATAATGATAAAATGACTTATAAAAGTATATGTGTATGTGTTTATAGACGCCGAGGAGCGTGAGGTGCGAGACGCGACGCATTGATAAACGACGAAGACGTCATTTTTGTGAGTTGAATAATAATCGTTGTGCCGTGATGTGTTATTGCTATTGAGTGCTAATATTATATTTCTATGATGTGAATGATGTGTCATTTGCTAGTTGATGCAAACGTTGTGTTTATTGATGTTATGTGTATTGATATTGATATCATGATGTGAATGATGTGCCGTTTGCTAGTTGACGCAAACGTTATGTTTATTGATGTTATAATGGATATGTACCATGATGTAAGCCATGGATGTTGTATATGCTATATGTGAAACATTCATGATATATGCAAGCTAAGAGGTTAAGGTTATGACTGGCTTGTCCAAGTTTCGTAAATACAAGTTTACAAGTTTACAAGGACCCAATGGGTCAATTACAAGTTATAAAAGCTGGCCAGCAATACATGTGTACAAGTTTACAAGTTACAAGTACCCGAGGCGGAACTTGACATGTCCAAGTCATAACCGACAAGAAAAAGGAAAGCATGTAATCTTAGAGTTATATGAACTCCATGTATTGTTTATATGTGATGATACTTGGATGATGTGATTGCATGTTATGGTTTCAATGAATTATTGTTCTCTCATTGAGTAGCATCTCATTAAAATACAATTACTTTTTAGGCACAAGAAGTTAAGAAGCTTAGAGCTTGTTTTCTTGCTCATTTCACGATATGAGTAACGAGTCGGTTGGCGATCTCCCTCTCCTCTCTCTCATTATGCCGAGCATATGCATCCTAGGAGAGTTTTGAATTGTATATGTAACTATGTAAATATGAACTCCCGAAGGTGTTTTGAGACGTGTTTATGAGCAAATAAAAAGTGGTTTTGATTGAATATCCAAGGGTTATAAGTGGAAGGAATGTTGTTGATTAGTTGAATAATAAAAAAAAAAATCTAATCTTTCTAATATGAGGTTTTAATGATCCTAAGTGATATTTTGTGATTAATTAAGTTTTCTAGAACTAAAATGGTTAAGTTATACGAAGTTTTTTGTAAGGAATTAGGTTAAGGACGCTACACTTATACGATCTAATATTATCTATTTTAACCATTTTACCCGTGTATGGTACAAAAAAGCTTGTACTACTTAAAGTTAGGACAAGTCGGTCCTTTTATCCAACGTCCGATCAATCATACGATGACACATGGTTCATACGGATGGATAGAAGGGCTTATTTATCCTAATTTTGAGTGATATAGAGTTTTCTTTGTGCCATCTTGGATAGATTGGTTAATAAACAATATTGAATAGTATAAAGGTATATGGTGATTTTCATGCGAAGTTTTTTCTACCTATTAGAAGGTGACAATGTTCAAGATGGTTCTTGAAAAGGGTTGTTAAAGTATACTAAATGGTTCTTAGACCATATCATAGATGTCCAAGATGGTTTTGATGAGAATGAAGTTGTTAAGCTATGTATCCAATTTATAAACAAAGAGTATAAGATACATCTTGAGAATTTGAGCTTGACCATTATTCTATCTTAGTAAAAAGTGTTTGCCAAACTAATAATTTCATTATCATCTCAAAAATAAATAATTTCACCACTACTTATTAGTGGTACTAAAAAAGGTCCTTTAGGGAACACCATGCAGCTAGATGAGTGTTGAATAAAAAAGTGAAGGGGGCTGATTTTGAGCTAATAATTTGGAAAGTTAATCTACCACCCTATGCACTATAGACAAGGACTAGAGTACGTTACATTATTGGGTGGTTAACCGGCCTATCAAATTCTCACGAGTAAGAAGGCTACCCTCTCAAAACAACAAAGCAAAACTCAAGTACTCTCGATACCATAGGTACTTAAGACACCCAACAAAAGGATGTCAAAAATTGAAGTTTTTGTTTTATGATAAACTTAACAAGGGAGAGATTGTTCTTGATAATAAAGATGGTATCCAAGAAAATCCTCTACCGTAACATCGAATTATCATAGTGATCGGGTAAATGCTATCTCTTATAACCTATTAAGCTAGGAGAATAAAAGTAAAACATGTAGGACTATCAAATTACTCCTAGTCACACCACACCATATGTAAAAAAAGTAGATGATATCGACTACTCCATTCCACAATCATTATTGAAAACTCTAAATTTTCATAACTTTATTAATCTATTGGGGTTTAATGATAAAGCTAAGCAAACAACTATAGTGACCATTGTGTAGATCTCTAAAAAGTAGTATGACGAGTGTTTTATAGCCAACTATCTAGTTAGAAAGCTAGAAATAAATCATGAAAATGGTGTGCTATTCATTGATGGTGATTATTATGCCAAAAAAACTACCCATAACCATCCATTTTATGCGAGAGAGTAAAGTGAATAATAACCTTATTCACAAGACTTTTATTGACAATAGTTCATATTTGAATCTCATGTCTCTCATCTTCTTAAGGGGATTAGGCATTAATAAGAAGTATGTGATTTGGACACTAATTATTATTAAAAGTTAATGCTACCTTTTGCACTCGAGGCCATATTATAATAGACTTTTTTATAGATGTTATAAGACACCTCCGATTCATTTTTCATATCATTGATGATCCTACATCTTATCACTTATTAATATCAAGGTCTTTTCTCTATAAGTGTTATTTTATTCCTTTATCCAAGCATTAGTATATGAAGAGGTATTAAAAAGGGATGTAGATTTTTATTTAATGATCAATAACCAAATTAAAAGTGGATACTGAAGTTCAATCAAAGCTGCTCTCGGACTAGTATCTCTTATTACTTTATATTATCTACAAGCATCTCAAATACACAAAACCCCTTTTTACACATAAGAACACCCAAAGCAATTGATCGATCTATTTTCTAATGGGTTGGATCCTTACCGTCCCGATTACATAACCGTGATTAAAATCTCAATAAATACATATATAAATTACTAATTTGTTAGCGGTACGATACTCCATCAACCTTTGTGATAGGTGAAGCTACTATAGAGGTAGAAACATCCGAAGGTTAAAGATGAAGATGGGCTTTAGGGTTCGGCTAGATGAAAAAGATGATCGAAGGAGTCTTAATTTTCAACCATAACTAGAGTCTTTTTATTTAGGGGAGAGGATGTTTGGTAGTTGGTGAGGATGATAGGAGGTTTTATTGAGTCTTCAATGAGATGAGGGAAAAGAGACAGGACGTGGAAAGAAGATGGTGAGAAGGTGGTTGGTTGATGTTGAGTTGCTATGAAGGAAAGGTCTTTTATAGTTCTTGGTTTGGTGTTGTGGCTAGGTTGTGGGTTGTGTATGACTAATGTGAGGTTGGAGATAGAGGATTTGTGGGTAATGGCTTCGGGTAGTCCAAGAGAAAACATAGACAATCTATTGGCTAGGTTTTTTTGCCATAAAAAAATGAGGGATGGTGAAGAATTGTCGTAGTTTATTTTTAGGAAAGGAGAGTAAAAGGTGGTGGCTAGTTTTTTTTTTCTTGCAAAAAAGATGAATAGTGGCTAGGGTTTTTATTTTGTAGAGAATACTTTTTTAGGGTTTTTTAATCGGACGAGTGGAATTATGGAGGCCCTTTGTGGGTACCCTAAAAATGAAGGGAATGAGTCATTTTTATATGTGGTTTTTAAGGTTAAATGGATGAGTCATCCCTTTAATCATTTTTTTTTGTATTTTATATTTTATACATATTTTGTATTCTTTTATTCTTTTTTCGTTTTTTTTTATAGTAAATTCCAAAAAAAATAAAATGAGATAAAATAAAAAAATAAAAATAAATAAAACAAAAAAATATTGGGGAAATTTTAGGTTATGACAGGTGAGGTGAGAGAAGAAAATGAAAGATTAAAGATGATGCTTAGAGCAAATTTAGAAAGACTATCAATCTCTTCAATTCTTCTTCTTTGACATCCTTTAACATGAAACTAGTTTTAAGTAATCTATAAATTCAACCCCATCCCATGATGAAACCGAAGAACCTCATGAACTCATGCCATTTTCCTTGGAAGAAATCTCTATCAACTCCAAAAAAAGTAGGAAAAATGAAGAGTTGAAGGCTAACTTGACTATTAGGTTGGACTCCAAACTTCTAATGTCCTCAAAGACCGTGTCAAATCCAAGCCTTATAGTGAGTGTTAGGGAACCAAAGAAAGAAGAAGCTACAAATACATGACCATCAAGCAAGATTCCAAAAAAATGGAGATCATGATAAGGTTACACAATAAGGCTATGTGAAAAGAGCTAGGTTTAATGAGAGGACAAGATGTGATACACCCACAGTAAGTATTTGATCAATTGATCTAAACTTTTCTTAATTTGTGTTAATTGAATTTATTTTCAATGAGATTGAGAGAAATTGAATGCTATTTAATTTTTAAAATTTTCTAATGTGAACACTATAGATGAATGATGGATGCTAAATGAGGAAATATGGACATAAAATTGCAAAAGGAAATCCATGCCATAATCATATTATCATTGCACGGTTACACCATCATGTCCAATAAAAAAATAGGTAAAAAGTTTTTTATTTACATAAGTCATATGTATTTATACGAGAAGCTTCCTAAGTTCATTAGTCTTTAATTGTATTATATCTATGTATAATTGGATTAATTCTTTATCTCGTGTTTAGATATGCTTTGCATGAACTCCAATTGATAGAGGAAGAAGAAGAAAAATTCAAGTCAAAGATCACGAAGCATACAAGCGAGAAGGAAATTATTATTACTTTATAGCAAAGATGATCCATCGATCCGAGTTGACACAAGAAAAATCATAAGCTTTTGCATCTCTACTTCCTTGAACCATCCCGTAAAAGACACCAAATGTGGTGTGTTTAGAATGTAAAAATGCAACGTCTATATTAATTCTAACAAGCAAAAATAATTTATTACAATTTTTCTTTTTAACTCGGTAAAAGAAATCACCATTCAACACTCGTCTTATGCTCATTGACATGATATATTATACTTCTTTACATAAATTGAACTCTTTGCGTGTCCTTTTTTTTAAAACAATTTTACATGTTTTTTTATTGGACGGTAAGAATATTTTTGGACCAAAAAAATTATTATATCACTACTAGTGAAAATATTCTTACATCTCAATTTTTAACAAGTGTTGTACTTATTTTCTCGTTACTCGGTATTTGTTAACAAGTGTTGTAAATCAAACAAAGTTTGACTAGAGAAGAATCCAATAAACCACAAGGCAAGGTAGAGCAAAAGTTATTAAATGCTTTGAATTTAGTGATGGATTAGTGATAAAAAATCACCTACGAATATTTTTGTGGCTAATTTCGTCATATTAGCAATGAAAATATGTCCTTATAATGACAACAAGTCTATCACTAAATTCATCGTATCGGCGATAGACGTACTTCATATAGCAACAACGTATATGTCACTAATTTAGTGATGGATGCTAACTTTAGTTGCTAAAATTATTAACAACAAGCATTTCATTAATGGATTGGTTCATTCATCATGTGACGCCCCGGCTCCCTTGCCTATTACCTAACAAGCGTGACCGGAGCGAAACACCGTTGGGACTAAGTCCCCTACTTCCTCCATCATACACAACGAAACTAAACCATGAAAAACGTATGATATAATTTACAACATTATTACGGATAGTTCTATAATTTATAAAATATTCAAAACGCCTAAAAATTTACAAACTAGGCTCATACCCCTTTTTAATAACACAAAAGATATTTCTATTTTTATGAGTGACACATGAGCCTCTTTTAGCGAGAACCGATAGCATCCTCGATTAGCTTAACTTTTTCTTTGCCCGAACAACACACAAATACAATAACGAGAATGAGCCAAAGCTCGGTAAGTAGGGTGATGCACGTGATATGCAATGCTATTGTGTTTTTCACATTTTCATCCATTTTAATCCGGGTACCCGGTATATGCAAGTTCGTGCGCTCAATCTCTCGGTGATTGTGTTATCACCTACTCGCTCTATTACTTTCTCTCAATGATCTCAATATCATATACTCGCTCGCAATAGAATTATCCCTCGTTGTAGCACATGGTTAGCAGAATTATCCATCGCTTAACGGTGTTAGTAAATAGAGCTCGCACTATAGATTCCTTGCTATTACCTATTTCACTCAATTCGGTTACCAAACCGTGTCAATTCAAGACTCAATAATTTTTCTCAATTTATTTCCACCCCCAATGCACATGATGCACGTAATGACATGTTTAATCACATTCAACCAAACTCGGGTACCAGCCCTTCTTTCTCAAGCCATACTCACGATCCAACCAACACTCGGGATTCATCCGACGCTCACATACCAATCATGGTATTCATAGCGGGAACACAACCTTCGCTTGTTAATATTATTCATTAGTTTCCTTAATAATTAAAAGAAGGTCCAATTCTTTTTTTATTCCTCTCCGAAAGAATAAATTTTCTTTAAAATTTTCAAATCCTTTTTATTTCCATCTAAGTTCACTTATTTTAGTCTAAGCTCATTTCGTTAGTCTAAGCCCATCTACTTTAAAACCAAGCCTTTTGATTTTAGTCCAAGTCCATAGCCAATTTTATTTTATTTAAGTCCAAGCTCATTAACATTAATCCAAGCCCAAGCCCATTTATTTTAATCTAAGTCCACTTTATTTTTAAATCCAAGCCCATCTCATTTTAACTCAAGTCCATTTAATGGAATCCAAACCCCTTTTTATTTTGGTCCAAGCCCATTTGTTTTAGGTTAAAAATTTTTCAGCACTGGTACACCTAAATAACCTATACCAAATCAGTCATAACTCCTTAAATATATATCTAAAAATCACGAAATGTTACGAAAAGATAGTAGACACACAGATAAATAACTTTCATTCTTTAAGTTTCTTCCAAAAATCATTGTAAAATCCTTAAATAAATCACACAAGGTTTGGAACTAAATAAATTGTTTCTAGTAGGTGGTCCATTCAAACGATCCGTACCAAATCAGTCATAAATCCTTACATACAGATCTAAAATCACACAATTTTATATACATCTAGTAGACACATAGATGAATAACTTTTCTTCTTTGATATCTGCCCAAAAACCACTCTATGATCCCGAAATAAATCACACAACTTTCGAAATGAAATATTTTTCCAAGTAGGTGGTTCATTCGAACAATCCATACCAAGTCAGTCATAACTCCATATATATATTTCTGAAAGTCACGAAATTTTAAAGAGATATAGTAGACACATAGATCAACAACTTTCATGCTTTACAGTTTTCTTAAAAATCACTCTAAGATCCCGAAATAAATCACACCAATTTTGAGTTTTTCCACCCCTAAAATCCAAAAATCTTCTCTTAAAGCACATTTCTCATCACACATGCATAACCATTCATCATTAAACATCAAGTGTTTAAAGTCATCAAAAAATACCATAATCACATTTTACATGAATTAAACAACTCATAGAATAAACATGGAAAGCATAAACAAAGCAAAAAAAAAAAAAAATGAAACCTACTTACCTTGGATTAAACTTTCCTAAAATCTCTTTGCCTTTCTTTTAGTTTCCCTTTCTTTTTTCTTTCTTTTCCCCTTATTCTTCTTCTCGTTTTTCTCCCTTTCTCCCTTCTCTTTCACTTTTTCTTTCTTTCTTTTGGGTAAGTAACGGGATGCATCAAAAAATAAGGGCATCCTTATTCATTTCCTTGCTTAAATATCTCATGTTTCCTCTCCCAATTAATGAACAAGCCAAGTGTCAATAGCTTGGGGTAAGATGAAATGTAAATGAGGCTTAAATTGTGATTAATTTGAGGGTAATTTATTTAATTATTTTTTCAAAAATTTCCACCCAAAATGTTTTCAATTATCACTTTATAAGGGATTTACTAATTAATTCATCCAAAATTATTCTCGCCTAAATATTTACGTACACCAGTTACTCTCAACAAATACTTACATACCACATATTCCAATATATATTTTGACCTGGTTATAGATTTTCATGTACGTAATCGATACACTATATATATATGTACGAATATAAATATGTCGATACATACACTTATACGGTTATGGATTTTATGAGGTTACACATCATGCCATCATTAAATGAAAATAATGATGGAATATATAGATTTAGCAAAAAAAAATCTATCGCTAAAGGTTTACTTTTTTGTATTGATAGACCAAATGTTTGAAGTGGAAGAATAGATAAAAATAAAAGACAATGCTTGTCGAGTGGAAAAGTTTAAGGCTTGGAAGCATTGGAGTTGTACAAGGAGTGAGGCATCAAAAGGATAGTTGGGAAAGTCCTGTCTTTGTTAGGTTTTACAGTAAAAATGAATCATAGGTAGGACTTATATGTGGCTTGAAACAATGGATAAAATTACGGTAGGCAAAAAAGAGTAAGCGACGATACTATTAAGCTTTAAGATACTCGAAAAAGGAATAAGATTGAATCGTTGTATAGATACCATACTATTAAGTTTCAAAAAGACTATAGCCTTACGAGGATGCCCCTATGAGTCAATTAATGACTCCTTCTAACTATATCTATTTAGTTTGGCATGCACTTTCTAATCCTCTATGTACCTTTCTAACTCAAGTATTTAGGATTGTTCCATTCAGCAGAATGGTTGGCTTTTGGTATTGGTCGTGGCTTCGCTAATTATTCTAATTGACAAGGTTCTCAAGTTTGTTAGAAGATGTACAAGTGGGTTGCAACATTTTGGTTTATGTAGACCGTCAAAACATTAGGCAAGTGAGCACTAAATAAAAGATTTGATCGCTCTTTAATTGGATTGCTAATCTTGGTCTATTACCTTTAACCCTATACTTTCCAATATTTTAAGGGTTAGCATAGACCATGAAGACTACATCGATTTTTGATTAGGCAAAATGATATTAAATATTACTTAAATAAGTGATTGTTCTAAAATTTATTAGGGGCCTAAATCTTTCAATTTTTTTTTAATATTTTACCTTGTGGCTCGGCCAACGAGTGACCTACGAGTAATGTTGGCTAGCACTGCTAGCTATAATGGATGCTAGCCAACAAAAAAAAAAGAATTACACGCATACTTGTTTAGTTAATAAATTGTAACTTTTGATTAGATTGTTTGTTTGATGTGAAACTTACTAATCTAGAAGGTCAATTAAGAGATCCATAACTTGGTATTGACGGGACACTTCTTAAAGACCAAGATTAAAATCTACTCCAAAGACCCACTTTTGAAAAGGCTCTCGGTAAGCCTACAAGCTTTTACTATTCATTTTTTGTACATCGAAGGCTCACGACTAACCTATTGCACTCTTAATTATTTACTTTGTATACGATGAGAAACTCAAGACAAGTCTATTATAATTATTATCATGTTATAGTTTTTAACTTTATTTTTTTTATTTCATTATATACGATTGTACGAACACCTTTTACTAACATGATTGTCTATACAAAGGACTAAATGTATATGCTTGATTTTCTATAAAATTAATTAACTTAGCTATTTTTTTATTATGAGCCAATCTATATTATTTTTCTTGGTTTTGACATCGATCCAAACTATACAACAAATGAATTAGATTGAGGAAGAATCTTGCCCAAGACAAGGCCTTGGATGGCAAGAATAGACAGAGATATTTTGACGTGGTCAATGTCCGTATTTTGATTTTTGAAATATATTAGGGAGATTTACTTGGTGGGCTCAAAGTAGGATCCATTAAAGAAAAGTCTAATTGTTACTTTCTTTATTCTTTTTTAGCAAGTTAAAGCAAGTTTAGTCCATAAAAACTTGATTTTCTTCAATTCCATTTGATCGTTCAAACATAGATGATGTGGTACGATCCTAGCAATCACCAACCACTTTCGGTTCACTATAAATATCAATCTCAAATCATTGTGAGGAATTTCTAACTTTCTAATAACTAGCAAAAAAAATATTCTGAATTCGCTCTCTTAAAACTCTTTCACTCCTACACTAGATCACTTGTAGCTTTATCTCGTTTAGAGTTTGACCACCCACCTATCATCCACTCGACTTATGTCTTGTAAACACTACATGCTCCTCCTCCCTCATATCCCACTACTTACATCTATTCTACTTAGTTGATTGATCGTTGCTTCTATAAGTCATAAAATGAACTCTCTATATCCTAATCGATCTACCGACTAGTCATTTGATCGGCTCTTAAGAATTCTCGCACACAATATTCCTTTTTTTAAGGGTAGTAAATATCAATAAAAATATGATAGAGAAAAACATACACCTGGATTGTTGGAGTAATGGGACATAAAAGTGAGTCCTATTTTAAAATTATGATATAATACTTCATATGTATTCTTTGTATTTTTTTCTTAGTCATATTCTTTTGGTATTTAACATATTCTTTATTATTATTATTATAAAAACGTATTGCATCATTAAACCATGTTTAGAAAAATTAGATAAGAGCGAATAAGAGAAGAAATGGAAAAAGTGAGGGGTTGATATATTAAGATTTTGGTAATATAGAGACTAAGATATATTTTGGATAAATTTTAAGGTTTTTCAATTTCTCTCTTGAAATTTGGTTTGTATCAATTATTCCTTGAACTTTCATTAAAGTTTTAGTTCGTCATTTTCATCTATTAAACTAACACAATTCATTTTTATGTCTCGATTGACTTCCTACACTATTGAAAAAATCACAAATGAATATTTATGCTTTAATTATATAAGAATTCATCTCATCAAAATATAAAACTTTCAATTATGGTTTGGAAAATAATATATATAGTGTATTAGTATTATTAATTTTCTTATATTAAATATTACATCCTACAGAATTAACAAAAGGTTTTTGTTTTTTGAAAACAACAATATAAAAAGATGATACCAACTATGTTAATATTTTTAATCAAGAAACTATGTTAACTTGGTAATTATTGTATGATTTTATTAAAATATACAAGATTTATAGTTTAATTTTGTGTAATTTTATTAATATTTTTAACATAGTTTGAAAATTTATAAATTTTTAAAATAATTATATATAATCCTAATTGAAAAAAAAATGTTAATATGATTGAAGAATATGTCCTAAATTGAGGTTTTTTAAAAACCTTAGAATGTTAATTGAAAAACATAAAAAATATAAAATCATTAATTACATTAGTTTAATAGAAGGAATAAAAGATTGAAAATTTGATTAAAAAATTAAAAAATAATTGAAACAAACGAAATATCAAGATAGAAATTGAGAAAATTCTTAAACCTCTTGGGAAAGCATGTTAAATTTTCTATCATATTTTACGTGGGGTAATTATAATATAAGTATATCAACTTTCAATATTTTTTCAATTAAGTATATAAACTTTAATTTTTTTCGTTTAAGTACATCGATTTTTCAAAATTGTCAATCAAGTATCTCCATTAATTTTTCGGCTAATCGATGACATGTTTATTATCCTCGAAATACCAAATTATAATTTTGCCTTTTTTTTTCCTCAATATAGTAAAGGAACTTTAATTTTTTCAAATCGAGTACACTAAGTTTTTCAAAATTGTCAATCAAGTATTTTCGTCAATTTTTTCATTGATTGATGACTTGTTTGAATACCAAATTATATCTTTTTTCATTTTTTGTTGTGACAAAGTTTCTTCTCAAATTATTCTATCATTTTAAAAATTTAACAAAGAATTACAAAAATATATATTTTTAGTTATAAAATCTTAAACTAAACTTGGTAAGGCTTGTTGTTAAAAAAACAATTAGTTAGATTTTGGGTATGAAAATTGAATGAAACACAAACTTGAGATTTTTCATCAAGAAGATTCATTTGTGTTTTTCTTCAATTTTCACTTTTAAACGTAACTATTTTTTTTTTAATATCAACCTAAATAGTTTAGTTTGGAATATTAGAGATAAAAATAATTTTTTAATTATTTATCAAATTATAAAATAATAAAATGATTTGAGGAGAGTTTCTTTCAACAAAAAAGGATAAAATTATAATTTCATATTCAAATATATCATCAATTAACGAAGTGATGGAAATACTTGATTGACGAGTTTTGAAAAAATTGATATACTCAAATGAAAAAAATTAAAATTCATATACTTGATTGAAAAAAGGTAAAATTATAATTTGGTATTTTGAGGATACCAAACACGTTATCGATTGATAGAAAAATGACAAAAGTACTTCATTGATAATTTTAAAAAAATTGATGTACTCAAATAAAAAATAAATAAAATTCATATATTCAATTGAAAAAAAGTTAAAAGTTAGTATATTTATAATATAAATATCCTTATTTTACTTATTAAATACTATGTACTCGTAAGGTGAAACATTTTTGAGTTTGCCACTAGTTTTTATTAACACTACACTCGCGATTGGATATAATATATAAAATAATTTTAAAAAATAATTTTAATTTGATGGTACATATTATGTTATGCATCTATTAAAATATATCAAATCAATTTTTTTTTTAATTTTGTGTTTAGCTAATTATTCATTATGTTTTTCAGAATTTTTTTTGGCTAAAAAGAACATGATTTATTCTTCTATATCCGGATTCTTAACCGAAAAAACTATATATATATATTCATGAGGGATGAAATTACAAAATTACAATACAAACAAAGTTGTGGATCGAAATAAAATTTGTTGAAAAATGAGAGACTAAAAATAACATGAGCAAAACTCTAAGCATAAAATCCTTGGAAAAAAACTCAAAATTACTAAAACAAAATCATTCAATGTACAAGTAAAAAGAGAGTGAACTCGTGTTGTAAATAAAATAAATGCTTAAAAAATTCTTAAAATAAAGAAAATGCCATTATCTTAAAATTATAAAAATCCCATCAAGTGAATAGTGTTATGCGAGTGTGTGAATAGTGAAAACCCCATATCTTTCGGAGTTCTTTATAATATATATATATATATATATATATATCACGAGGGATGAAATTACAATACAAATAAAGTTATAGAATAAAATAAAATTTGTTAAAAATGAGGGACTTAAAAAATAACATGAGCAAAACTCTAAGCATAAAATCCTTGAAAAAAAGCCTCAAAATTACTTTAAAAAAAAAATACCATTCAATGCATAATAAAAAGAGGGTAAATAGTCTTGTAAGCAAAATAAATGCCTAAGAAAATACTTAAAATAACGAAAACTCCACTATCTTAAAATTACAAAAAAACCATCAAGTGAATAGTGATATATGAGTGTGTGAATGGTATAAGAATAATGAAAACTCCATCCCCTTTAGGTTATTTACTAGATTTTCTACCCACGACGAATACATAAATTTATTTTTAAAAAATTATTTTATTTTAATATCCCGTGTTATATTGCGCATCTATGAAAATACTTCAAATAAAAATTCAATCAATTTTATAATTTTTTAGTCAAAATTTTTATTTGACTGATTATTCTTTGTATTTTTCATAATTTTTTTTATCAAAAAAGTTATTTGATAGTATAAAGAAAGTCAAAACCAATTGATTCTTAGCTAAAAAGTTATTTTGTAATATTTTTTAAACAATTTTTTTGCCTTGAAATTTTTTATTAAAAAAAAATCAAAGAAAAAAAGGACCAAAATAATTAAAATAAAATAAAAAAGAGAGACCAAAACCAAACAAAAAATATTTGCATATTAAAAAAACAATGTTTAAAAAAAAGTTAGCAAAGTATAATGTTATGAAAATTTTTATAATAAATATCTAAAAAAATATTTAAAAATTATAAAAATATTATTATATAGTGAAAAAAATAATGTATCTGAGTATATATGAATAGTAAAATAACTCTGAATGAATAGTATTTTAAATAATAAACTATCGTTGTATCTTAGCTTTATTGATAAATGATAATAATTTGTCGTGATCTGTTTTCGGAATGGTCTAGTTTGGCAACCCAATAATGTAGCTTTGGGTGGGCCTTTTGGGCTGTGGCTGCTTGGAACGGGGTAGTAACGCGTTCTTCGCTCTTTAAGAATTGGAATTATTATAGTATTTTTATAAATAATTTATTTTGGAGTTCTGATTTGGGATAGGCTGAAGTTTTGGGCCCCTGTGATATGACATGGGACAAAATGCTAAATAAGAAAAAAAGGAATATGACAAAATGGAGAAAAAATGATTTTTCTCTCTTTTTCTTATCGCTGAAAAGAAAAAAAAAACCTTTTGATGCCATAACTTCAAGCGGTTGAATTTAGCCGTCTTATTCTTTTAGCTATCATTGAAGTTTCACATGCGCATGGGGTCAAAAGAGGTTAAGTCGTGCAGTTAAGTTGATATGGTTATTGTTGTTAGGTTAGAAGGTCCAAAGTCTATTCGTTCTAGCTGATCGGCTAGGCTGTTGATGTTGAAATTTTCATTAATAGCTTTTTTTTTTTTTTTGGAACACGAAAATTTCATTAATAGTCACATGATGTCAGGATAGTTCCTTGACAACCACTGCAATCAGACGGGAGACGGCCAAATGCACTAATGCTTTCACTTGCTTCTTTTAAAATCAGTTGTTCTTGTTTCTGTCACTCCACCAGAAATTGTAATGTAACGAATAATTAATGTTTGGAGGGATAATTGCATTATAAATATATTAATTTTTAATATTTTTCAATCAAATATCTGAATTTTAACTTCTTTTTGTTTGAGTACACTTTTTTTTTTTAAATATGTCAATAAAGTATTTCTATCAATTTTTTCGTTAACTAATAACGTGGTTGTTAACCTCATAATATAAAATTATAATTTTATCTTTCTTTTTTTAAGTGAATACATGAATTTTATTTTTATTTTTTTGTTTAACTACATCAATTTTTTAAAAAAAATTGTCAACAAAGTGTTTTCATCAATTTCTTTATTAATTGATGTCACGTTCAAACATAAAATTATAAGTTTACCTTCTTTTGTTGTAAAGAACTTTCTTCTTAAACTATTCTACCATTCTAAAATTTGACAAAGAATTAAAAAAGGTTATTTTTAGGCCAAAAATTCCAAAATAAACTCAATTAGGCTTATTGCTAAAAAAAAAAAAAGTTAGGTTTTGAGCATGAAAGTTGAAGGACACACAAACGTCAAATTTTTTATCAAGAAAAATTATGTGTTTTTCTTCGGTTTTCACTCATAAGCTTAACCAAGTTTTTTTTTTTTTTTTACTTACTAGCAACCTAAGTGAGTTTAGTTTGAAATTTTGTAGCTAAAAATAATTTTTTTGAAAAATAAATAAATTGTTTTAAAATATTTTTAAATAATATATTTTTTAATTTTTTTTTCAAGAATCCACATCATAAGAAATAGAGGCAGTGAGTAGAGAGAGAACGAGATGCTGAAGGAAAAAGATCAAGGGTGGGGCAAATTTGTTTTTCCTAATAAATTTTTAATTATAAGTTTTATTTATTACTAAAAATATTTTTGATTTTTGATTTTTTTTTAATAACATCACTATTCTTTGAGATCTACAATATCACGTGTTGATTAGTAATTGATGATAGTTAATGGTAACATTCCATATCAAATGAGTAGTTAATAGAGTTATAACATAGAGTTTAAATCAACAAATCTTTTAAAAAATAGAGGTTCTAAATCAAACTAAAAAATAATAGAGATTCCTAATAAAAAAAATTCAAATAGTACAAAATATAAATGGAGGGTATACTCATTTCGTTTATGTTGTAGAGGGCTAGATTTTTTAATGTGCAAATTGGTTTCAAGCTCTAATTATTATCTTTTTAAATGAGTTTCAATGGCTCAATGACAATTTAGGTGAACAAATAAATTTTCTTTCAGTTTTTTAAATCACTTCATCCGGAACTCGGTTAAGAAAAAGTCTATTAAACAACTTGCAAACTATATTAGAAAAATGGATATATAAATGGACTTCAATAAGAAATTCACATAGGTTAGAATTGGGTTTAATAGCAAAAACTACCTCCAAATTACTAAGAATTGACAATTTCGGACCTATATTTTCAATTTGGGTTAATTGGATCCTAAACTATTGTTTTTTTTTAACAAGCGATCCTTACTTGTTATTTTCAATGGTCAAAGGTTGACAGATCAACCGCAACTTTTTGAATGTTAACATTTTGCTTTTTTTAGTTAACTTAGTCAAAATATGATTTACGTAAAATTGCATGGTGACTATTAGTTATATTTCAAAATTAATAACACTCATTAAAAAAAAATACAAATAATCAAATAGAAAAAATAAAAGTACAAAAACTTTCCAATCAAATATTTCTATTAAATTCATGCTGACATAATAATTGAATTAGTTATATTAGAAATAAAATAACTATTTAAATTTAGTATTAACTAGATTGTACTTAATATAAATTTTAATTTTTTTTTCTAATCAAGTATTTACGTTAAATTCATGCCGACCTAACCATTAAATTGATTAAATTAGAAATAAAATAAAATAATTAAATCTAGTATTAACTAGATTGTCGTTAATTTCAATTTTTAATTTTTTTTCTAATCAAGTATTTATGTTAAATTTATGTTGACAAAACTATTAAATTGACACATCGGTATGTTGACTCGTCAACTATATGAGCATGAATATTTTATTTTATTTTTAATCAAAGATTTGTACTTTTTTTAAAATAAATATGTACTTTTATTTTTATTTTTTTTATTATCAGTACTTTTAATTTTTTTTATGAGTGATGTTAAATTTTAAATACAACGAATAGCCACCACACAATGACTCCCTTGGCCAAAACTCTTAGAACTAGTCGTAGGTTTTTTCTTATCTTTTGCATTCCAGAAATTTTGAGTGGTGACTCTACTTTTTAGAACCTTATTTATTCTGATCGTTTAGATATCATCATGTGACAGTTATAAACAAAATCACGTAAATATTTTGTGGAAACGACATCATTGTGGGCTTTAATTTCTTAACTATAGTAAAACACCATTTGTTTTAGTATATGCATATCACAATATCTCTTAAAATTTATTAAATCTTAAAAAATCTATTTAAAAAAATATATGGAAAATGTGTTTTATTGCAAACTAAGAAATATATATGATGCATTAAAAAGAAGAAAAAATAGTAAATATTTATTCAAATCAATAAATGTATTATAGAATTCATGATATAAATAAACATGACCACATAAATCATTTAAATTTGTATTGGCAAATCCTATCATTTCGATCATCAATTTATTTAGTATATGGCTATATTATTGTACAAGAAAGGATTATATTAAATGATTTTAAAGTTTTATAATAAAAGATAAAAAATATTATAAAAATCATCAATATGCAGGGACTATATTGAGTACGTTTAAATTTTATGTACATCAATGAGAGGACATAAAAATGCTTAACGTGTTGGTGGGAAAACATGTATAGGAAGGAATTTTCATAACTTAGAAGTATAAGGAACAAAATGAATATAATTATTTAAATACTTAAATGGTTTATTATAACGAAGTCGTTTTGAGGCTTGATGTTCCATTGTATCTAAGTGCTTCTTAGCTACCATAAAGTACCATTTTAATGTATGTTATGGCACAGTCATTCGTTCTCATTGACAAAAACACTAAAAGATTTTGAGTTTTTACCGTTCATGCTAATATTCACCCATGCAATGCACTATTCATCATACTCATATGCCCCATTTATCTGCACTTGCAATGGTATTTGTGTGATTTTTTAGTTATTTTCAGACATTTATATACAAGTTTTACTTAATATTATAATTTGGTCTCCCATATTTTCAAAAGATTTATTTTCATCTCTAACTTCATTTATATCATGTTTTGATCTCTGGATGTAGAGAGAGAGAGAGACATGAACATAGAGAAAGCATAATTAGACTCTATTTAAATAAAACTTTTATATTAATATTATTGATTATTTTGTTAATGAATATTGTTAATAAATTGAATGCATATACTTTCTGAAAATAATCTTCTCACCGACATTAAATATAAAAAAAAATCTTCATTTGTTAATTTCTATAAAGGTTTTTATATCAATTGTTGCTTCAGTTTTTGAAGCAACGTTATGAAAAAAAATATTAAGGTATTTTTTAAAAAATTGGATTAAATTTTCTATTTAGATCATTGTAAGTTTTTATTTAAGAATCAATACATATGAGAGAACAAATCATATTTTTGTAACTAGAAAATTTATGAAAAACATAGAAGAATAAATCAAATACAAATTTTGATTTAAAAATTATAAAATTAGATGGTTCTTTTTTTTTTTTTTTACCATCAATTCGATATATTTTAGTAGACAATTGACATAACGCACACTATCAAAATCAAATGACTTTGTAAATTTATTTTACTCGTTCGCTTGACCCACAATATAGTGAGGGCAATCAATGAGTTCCCTAATAGATTAAAAGCCAATAATAAATTAGTTCAAAATTGATTTCTTCAAATTTAGAGTTTATAATTTAGATCCTAAAATTGTTACTAGTAATCGCTTAATGCAGTCAATTCATTGTTCTAGAGATAAAAGTAAATTTTCAATTTTTTTGGATATGTAAAGATGATATTTGTTAACAAGTTATTAAAATAGATAAAAGGTATCCTATCCTCATGATACATCAATTAAATTAAAATTAAAAAAAAAACATTAAAATTTTTGGACTATTTTGTTCACTACACTATTCACACACTCATAATATATTATTCATTTATTGTTCACTTAGACTCATGTACACTATGCAATGATATTTTTGTGATTTTTAGGTTATATTGAGGCATTTATATCCAGATTTTTTATTGATATTGCACTTGGTCTTTGATGTTTATAAAATTTTTATTTTGGTCTTTAAGTTTATTTATATTGCAATTTGATCCCTAAGTGTAAAGAGAGGAGAGAAAAACCATGATCACTTCCAATTTTGGCCTCTTCGTTACCAATTTTGCATTTATATTATTGATCTTGATAAGAAGAATGTGTTTATGATTGTTTTAATTCATAAGATAATTCAACAAGGTAGATTGAGACCTAAAAAAATTAAATTTTTGATATATATATGCATTGAAATGCTTTTTTTTCTTTTGTTTTTTATCAATTTTTTTAATTATTGAATTGGGTGAAAAAATTGTAGAAAATTAATCATTATTTGTTTTAGTTTTTCACACATGTTGATGATGATGAAATATATGTAACATGTTTTCAAAATTTAAAATGAACATATACATCGAGATATGTTACTTTTATTGTTTAAAATTGATTTTTTTGATTTTTCATTTATTATGTAAATTATAATAAAATTAATTATTAATTTTTTTTTATGTATATGTTAACAAGTTATTAAGATAGATAAAAGCTATCGTATCCTCTTGATTTATCAATTAAAGTACAATAAAAAAAAACATTAAAAGATTTGGACTATTTACTATTCACTACATTATTTACATACTCATAAAACATTATTCATGTATTGTTCACTTAGACTCATGTAAACTATACGGTGATATTTTTGTGATTTTTAGGTTATATTGAGACATTTATATCCAGATTTTTTTGATATTGCACTTAGTCTCTAATGTTTTTTAAGATTTTATTTTGATCTTTAAGTTTATTTATATCGCAATTTGCTCCCTAAATGTAAAGAGATGAGGAAAAAAAACCATGATCGCTTCTAATTTTGGCCTTTTTTTTGGTCAATCTTACATTTATATGGCTTATCTTGATGACAATAATGTGTTTATGATTGTTTTAAGTCATAAAATAATTGAAATAGATAGATCAGAACCTAAAAAATTAAATTTTTGATATATATACATATGCATTGAAATGCCTTTTTTTTTTTTTTTTACCATTTTCTAATTATTGAATTGGGTGCAAAAATTATAGAAAATTAATCATTTTTTTTCACACATTTCATGATGATGAAATATAGATAACATGTTTTCAAAATTTAAATGAACATATTCATCGAGTTATATTACTCTTGTCGTTTTAAATTGATTTTTTTATTTTTCATTTATTATGGAAATTATGATAAAATTAATTATTAATTTTTATATAATTTTTTTTTGTTAATAAATATGATTTATTTTTCTCTATGTATATATTTTTTAATAAGATTTTAGAATAGAATTATTTTATCTTTTTTAATGAACATATATATCAAATTATAATACTCTTATTATTTAAAATTGATTATTTTTTATTTGCATTTCATATAGAAATTTTCATGAAATTAATTATATATTTTTTATATGATTTTATTTTTTTGATAAATATGATTTATTTTTCTCTATGTATGGATTTTTGAATAAATTTTAAAATATTATTGTTTAATATTTTTTATATATGATATAATCCATATGATAGATTTTTATGATTTTTAAATGACAATGTTAAAAAGTTAAAAGTATACTTTATATAATTTGCCTTGAATCTTCTAAAAATCAATTGAAAAATTGAATTCACGTTTTTTATTTTCTTCTTCTTTATATAATTAAAATTTATCAAAATTAATTTTGTAGTTTTTTTTATTTCAATCTATTAACTTTAATAAATTCCTTGCAATTTATTTATTTTTTAAGTATTTTTTTATTATGCTGCACAATCTGAATCTACGTATTACTCGTGTTATTTAAAATTGATTTTTATTTTATAAATTATGATAAAAGTAATTATTAATTTTTTATATAATTTTTATTTATCAATAAATATGATTTATTTTTCTCTATTTATAGATTTTTAAATAAGATTTTAGAATATAATTATTTTATCTTTTTTAATATATATATATATATATATATATATATATATATATATATATATATATATATATATATATATATATATATATATCAAATTATATTACTCTTATTGTTTAAAATTGATTTTTTTTATTTGCATTTCTAATAGAAATTCTTATGAAATTAATTTTATACTTTTTTATATAATTTTATTTGTTAATAAATATGATTTATTTTTCTCTATGTATGGATTTTTGAATAAAATTTTAAAATATCATTATTTAATATGTTTTATATATGATATAATTCATATGATAGATTTCTATATTTTTAAATGAGAGTGTTAAAAAGTTAAAAATATATTTTGTATAATTTGTCTCAAACCTTCTAAAAAATCTACTAAAAAATTGAATTCAAGTGTTTTATTTTCTTCTTCTTTATATAATTAAAATTTATCGAAATCAATTTTATAGTTTTTTTATTTCAGTCTATTAACTTTAATATATTACTTGCAATTTATTTATTTTTTAAACACTTTTTTGTTATGCTCGAACACATCATTTATGTATAATCTGAATCTACTTAGAATGGTCAATGATGTGTGTGTGTGTATAAACTATGATAATTGGCTTTTATTAGAAATTAGTTATGCATATATACATACAACACCAACCATTTGTTATTAATTTTTTTTTACATTCTAAAATCAATTTATTTGAAATAAAATAATTAAAATAATATTTTAGAAGAATCATCCAATAATTCAAATACAACTTTTCATACTAATATTATTGATTATTTTATGAATAAATATATATACATCAAATGTACATATATATTTTTTTAAATAATCTGCTCATTAGAATTAAATAAGAATGAAAAAAAATTCATTTGTTAATTCTTGTACAAGTTTTTATATTATATTTTGCTTATTTTTTCAATGCAATTTTATGAAAAAAAAATTAAGATATTTTTTTAAAATTTTGGATTAAATATTCTATTTTGATTATTGCATCAATACATAAAAAAATAACAAATCATGTTTTTTTAACTACAAAATTTATGAAAATAGAATATTTAATCCAAAATTTTTCTTCATTATTCAAGCGAAGTGGAGATACCGATCTTGGGTTTCTACGTTTATTATACCGGTGTCCAAAACTACGTGGATAATCATTAGAGACCGAACACTTGGACGGTTCAATCTGCAACCCCATTGCTTTGCTTTAGGAGGTGAATGAAGTTTCTTATTATAATTTATTTGATTCAACGAGTGATCCCGTTTGCTATGATTGGAGGAAAACAAAAACTTTTGTTATTTCGCTCCTTTGTAGCACGTTTTTCCTTCAACATATATGGCATAATCATTTAAAAATTCTAAGAATTCTTAATATATATTATATCAATTTATTTTTTTAAATCATGTTTTAAAATTTTATTCCAAAATCCATATATAGAAAAATACAAATTATATTTATCAATAAATAAAATTTTATAAAAAATTAATTGGATGAAAATTTTCATAAAAGATGAAAAATTGAAACAATTAATTTTAAATAATAAGGGTGTTATAATCTAAAAAATATATGTTAATTTTAATATAAAAAAATATTATATATATTTTATCTTTGTAAGGTTGTGTGAACGTTCGATCTTTCATAATTTTTGCTTAAAATTTTTAAATAAAAATAAAAGAATAATAAATCCAGGTGCGAGCTAAGGTAACTCATCATGCGGCAAAAAATGTGTCATCTATTTGTAATTTTTGGCAAACTCGATTTTGCCGGAAAATCATTAAAAGTTATATTTTCGAGTTTTCGACCTCTCCAAACCTAAATTCAATGTCATTTTTGTCCAAAAACACCTAAAAATTATGGAAATAACTTCGACAAACTCATTTAGAATCTCAAAATCTATTTTAATACACACAAAACACATAAAAATTCAAATCAAATTAGAAAAAAAACTCAAAATATTTTTGAATACGAATCTATCTTTTCCAACCATCTCATGACTTACGACCACCATAAACAGATTCTCCTCATCAAGACAAATACATTGGTGGTGAGTTCAATAGTCAAGGTGGTTGGAATTGACCTTGTCATCCCTCTCTCTCTCTCCTTCATTCTCTCTTCTCATTTCTCTCTCCTCCTAGCATTCGGGAACCGAGACTCCAATAAAAATGAAGTTCAAGATTGAAACAAAAGTTTTTGAGAAAAATGAGAGACCAAAAGTGCAATTTTTTTTGACAAAGGTGTTTATAAACAATAAAATGTACGGTGGAATTGAGTGGACGTGAACAATACTAATAAATATGCATATACAAGAAAAGAAATAGTAATTGCTATAATGTTTATGTGTTTGAAATAGTAATTGCTATAGTGTTTATGGTTTTGTTTTAGTTTATTGTACTAGTTAATTGCCCGTGCTACGTTGCGGGTCTCGTGAGAACAAAATCATTTAAAAATTATTATTTAATTAATTTTTTAATGTTTTCATAATTTTTCTACTTAAAAAAAAATTCTTATTTATGGATTGATTTTTAAATAAAAACTTGCAATAATTTAAACTAAAATATTAATAATGAATTCAAAAAAATCAATAATGTTAGCACAATAAACTGTATTTGAATAATTGGTTGATTCCTTAAAAAAAATAATTATTTTATTTCAAATAAATTGGTTCTATAATGTTAAAAAATATTCATAGTAAATAATTTGTATTATATATGAAAATGTATAATTAATTTTTAATAAAAACGATGATTCTAGAATATCATGTCGGATAACTATTTCGATTTAAAAACTCATGTTGTTGGATGAGGTTTTAAAACATAATTTACATAATTTTTTAACAATTGTTTATATATATGTATGTGTGTGTTTGTGCGCGCGTGTGATAAGAAAAGTAAAAAATTGATTAACTTTATTTTTTTGTTAAAAATATCTTCAAACTAATTTACATTTCAGTATAAAAATAAAATTCTTCATTTTAAAAGGAGGAGAAATCATGAAAGATAGAAGTCTACATTCCAATTTGTTTAGTCTAAGATCATTTGAACAAATAAGGAAAAAAGAAAAAACAGTACTTGGAAAAGAAATGGAGATATTTGGATTTGTAGGTGCCAACCATGTGGGGGACCAGGCTGCTCCCTTGGGCCTGGAGGATCAAGCCCCACGCTTGGCCTGGGGGCCAGGCCTGCATGCCTAGGCCGAGAGGACCAGGCCCAAGTAGGCTGGTGCAAATAAAAAAAATATATTATTTTGAATTCCAGCGACCTTTGCAATTTTCGACGACTTCGATTTTGCCAAAAATGTTGTCAAAAAGTCGAGTTTCCTAATTTCAGCCTCCTTAAACCAAAATTAGCCTCATTTTTTTAAAAAATATCTCAAAATCACATAAATAACATAAAAAAAATCATTTAGAGTATCAAAATCTATTTTAATTCATTAAAAATATACAAAAAATCAAATCAAAATAAAAAAATTTAAAATATTTTAAGATCTCAATCTACCTCCTCCGTTCCACCACCATAAACGGATTCTACTTATTGAAGCGAACAAAATGATAATAAGTTCAACCATCAGAGTGGTTGGAACTAGCCTCACCATTCCTCTCTCTCTCCTCCTCTCTTCTCTCTTTGTCATTTCTCTTTCCTTCAAATATGCAGGACCAAAATGAAAGCAAAATAAAATCACGGACTAGAAAAAAAGTTACAACATGAGAGATAAAAATAGAAAAAATTGTTAAATTTGCATATCAATGACAAAAGACACAAGAAAATTAACGATAAAACCATACCTAAATATTAAACAAATTGCCACTCAATAAATAATGAATTAAGACATATAAACAATTTAACAACAGTAAAATTCTCATACCTTTTAGTTTTTTTTATAACAATAATGATCGAACCTAATTAATGTGACATAAGGACCATATCTCGATATCTTCATCATGTGTTGATCTTATTGAAATAAAATAGCTAATTCTATTACTCAAAATCTGAAAAGCATTGTCCGTTACTATATAAAGCATCTTTTTTTTTTTTTTTTAATCACCACTGTAAACGATAAAAAGCATCTTGGGAAAGCTCAAATGAGGAAAAACTTAGTAGTTGCCACTCTTGAGATATCATCTCTTTAAAAACTCATTATCAAGTCCCTACCAAGCATTTGGTTTAAGATTATTTTGATTCGACTAAAATTAAGATTCTATTCTCATTATTTATTAATAATTAGTCATAATTATTCTGTTAGTGATATATACTAGTTTTAAGATGATTTTAAGTGATAGTTTAGTGGTCAACTAAAGACCAGGTATGCTCTAACATTGGTTTAATCTTAAAAATAAAAGATTAAGTTTGGATTGATACGAAAATTTAGCAAAAAATACCCCATTATATATCTCAAGTTATTTTCCCTTTTTTGTATTTCACAAATGAAGCAATGATTAATTATATTGTACCCTCAGTGTAATTTATATTCCAGACAATCACCTTCAAGTGAGGCATTAATTGTTGTGGTAGTGTATTTTTAAAATTATTTGAATAATAATTCAATTTTAATTGATGTGTAAGTTAATTTGACAATATTCTTGTTGAATTAAAAAACATATTGAAACACACTTTAATTTATTTTTGACTTTTTGAGTCAAATTTTTCATGCACAAAAAAAAAATAAAAATAAATAACATATTGAAATATATAAAGAAAATAAATAATTTGCATTACATTGTTTTTAACTCGGGAAGCTAGTTCGGAGAGTGAGCTTCAAATTGACTATTTTCCATCAATTTATAAAGCGCCGGCATACGGAACATCAAGTCCTAAACTTTTGTGGTGCTGATGCATGATAAATTACTTAACTAGTGAACCTTCTCAATTTTAAAAATAATAAAAAAATTCCTTACATTTATAATCAAACAAACACCCAGTATCTTTCATAATCAATATAAAATCATTGCTTATAGTCATAGACAATATTGGTGAATACACATGGAGGAAACAAAAAGTTACGAACAAACCAAAAATCCTCGTCTGACCATCTCTACGAAGGAAACAAAAGAAGACGAAGAAACCAAAGATCCCCCGTCTGACCATCTCTCCAATCAAAAGTAACGTCAATCTTGGATAAAAGACAGACAAGTAGAGTACAGCTGCTGCCAACAGTTGATAAGTTCCTTCTCTCTCTTTTTTCACTTTCCTCTATTCATCCTTTCTAACAAACAGTGAAGTTCTGGTCTTTGCGTTCGAGAATTCCAATCTACAAAAACAAACTAAAGTTTGATGCAGTTGCAATCGCATATTGTGAATGCGAAAAAAAAGGTAATATTCGATGCCCGTTGGTTTTGTTTGGTGGAAAAAGAAAATATTCCAATTGGCCATTATTGGTTTACTGTACATATGCCTGCATAGAAGAATATACTCATGAAAAGACTTCTCCTTGGACTCCAGTTTCCATTCCACCAAATTCATCCAGCTTCAAGAAAGCTCCTTTACAGGGAGAGGTCGGGAACAATTCCGATCAACAAATTTTCGATTTAATAAAACTTGATCTAAAAAAAGGTTTTATTTTCCTCTGTTCATCAATATACTATACCAAACCTGGATCTTTTAATCATCATTATTTAATAATTAATTCATGCCCTTCCTTCATAAAAACACACTTGAGACTAAGAAAGTTCCGGTGGTTTTTTTTTCTTGGTTGTTGAAAATTAATGAGAAGGATGCAGCCCATCAAATCTCAATCATCATTTTTTTTTAATAAATTATAAATTAATACCTCTAATTTTTTAAAATGAATTAAATAATCTCTTTAGTTTCAATTCAATATATTTTATTTTTTTAATAAATAAAAAAAGTAAAAAATATTAATGAGAAAATAAAACATTTTTAAAAATAAATAATATTAAATTAATTACAACAAATACTGATTAAAAAATTAATTAATTATTTTTATAAAAAAATATTTAATTTATTTTACAAAAGTAAAAAGAATAATTTATAATCTACTCTCATTTTTTGAGTCCCACTCCCCCTCTAAAAATAGTCAATAGCACAACAAGAAAGCTGTCTAACAATTTGGCCAACAAAGCAACAACCAACAGGATATTGCCTATTGGGTTTATACAACCAACCTCCAGCTCCATGTTTTGTTCTATACAAGTTGTGGATTTTTGAAGACTCCTCTCTGCCTCTTTCATTTATCAAAGTTCAAACCCAAGCTCAATTTCTACTCACTCTGCTAAGGTAGGAGAAACAAACCACCAGGATAATGGCTATTGGGTTTATATCTCTATTGTTTTCTCTCTTTTCTTTACTGTTCTTCGGTATCTCGTTTGCCAAGCCTATACCAAGATTCCCTTCTTCAATCATTCAACCAGAGAAGCTCTCTGTTTCCGCCCCAAATGAGCTCTATAAAGAGAGGTTCTTCACTCAAGTACTGGATCACTTTACTTTCAGACCCCAGAGCTACAAAACATTTCAACAAAGATATTTGATCAATGACAAATATTGGGGTGGGGCGGAGAAGAATGCTCCCATCTTCTTGTACACAGGAAACGAAGGAGACATCGAATGGTTTGCACAAAACACTGGATTTGTGTTTGACACCGCACCCCAATTCAAAGCCCTTCTTGTTTTCATTGAGGTAATTTAAGTAATTTCAAAAGCAGAATTCATATCATGGCATATTTAGAAGTTTTTTAATTAGTTTGGTTGTTGGGGAGTGGATGTAAGAGTGTGAGAAAGGATGAAATCAACCAGTCAAAAAGAATTGCTTAGTTGTTCTCCTTGTTTCTTGGCTACCAAACAAGACAAAGTGGGAAATTTTTTTTATATGACCTTTGCACTGTTTTCATTGATTAAATAAGTTATGGTGAATTGCAGCATAGGTTCTATGGGAAATCCATTCCTTATGGGGGCAATAAAGATGTTGCTTATAGCAATTCAAGTACACTTGGCTACCTGACCTCAACTCAGGCATTAGCCGATTATGCTACTGTTATCATTGACCTAAAGAAGAACTTGTCAGCCACTGACTCTCCTGTGGTGGTTTTTGGAGGTTCCTATGGAGGAAGTATGGCATTTTATCTTTAATTAACACCTTTTCTTTTTATCCTTTTCAGTTAGCTCTATAGTTATTGTCACCATCAGCATCCCATGGCCCATATGTATGATTGAAATGTTGATTTTTGTGATGGAGGAATTTTGTAGGAATTAAAAAAGAAAACTCTTTTATTTATTTATGAATTTATTTTTTGGGTTTTTGCAGTGCTGGCAGCATGGTTCAGATTGAAATATCCTCATGTCGCCATTGGAGCTTTGGCATCTTCTTCACCAATCCTCTACTTCGAGAACATAACATCACCATACAGCTTCAACGATATCATCACTCAAGACTTCAGGGTCCCTTCTCTCCCTCTCTCTCCCTCTCTTTCTATCTCAATTAAATTTTAAATTCCCTTCTTGTCGTTCCTGCTGAAAGGCAATTGGACATCATGATGAGATTTAAGTTACGGTCATCATAATCAGCCAAAAAGTTAAAAAGTCTTCTGCGGTTCAATCTTAAGAAACCTTTAAATATATAACAGTAGCTAGACGATATATTAATTAATATTGTGATCATAATTGAAGATTATTAAAAAGGTAGAGTTTCTAGATCCAGAGTAATGATTATTTTAGTGGAAATTAATTCAGGGTGAGAGTGAGAATTGTTACAAAGTGATCAAAAGATCATGGCAAGAAATTGAAGACACTGCAAGCCAACCTGGAGGCCTCGAAATACTGAGAAAGTCATTTAAAATATGCAAGTAAGGAACATAAACTTAATCAACAACCTAGCTTTTATTGTAACCTATCAAAAAGTTTAATTTATTTAATAAAATAAAAATTGTTGGTGACTTCTTTGTCACTGCAGGAACTACATTAGTGCGAGTTCTCTCCAAGGCTGGCTTGAAACTGCTTGGGTCTACACAGCCATGACAGATTATCCCACTCCTTCAAATTTTTTAAGTCCGATGCCTGCTTTTCCCGTTAAAGAGGTACTAATCATTACTGCTATTCATTAAGAGTTTAATGCTTGCTAATTATTTGATCTAGTTTAGTTTTTAAAAGCTATTACTTCCTATGTCTCAATAAATAAATAAATCATCCACTTTTATATATATATATCCCAAAATACTTGTATTCTCAAAATTTTAAATGATGCACTTTTTAAAAATATATCCAACTAAAGTTCATTATGTAAAAAATTATTCAACTATAATTTTTTAAAAATATATATTTTTGAAAAATGTAAATAAAATATATTGATATGACCTAACAATTAATAATTTTTTTGATATTTTATTAAAAAGTAAAAAAAAATCATTTTTTTTAAACAAAGAGTAATTATTGAAACTACTTTAAAAGCAATTTACTTTATAGCCAAAGTAGATTAATTGATATGAATTTGACTTCAAGAGAATTTTATTTTTTTCCTGAATGCTGAAGAATGTGATTTTAAATTCAAATTTAAGAAAATTTAATTTTAATTAGTGTGTAAACTGATTTGAAAATATTTTTATCATTAAATTATAAATAGAGTAAATATATCGATTTTTTTTTTATATAATCAATACTCAAAACCTTTCATTTTTTCTTAGATTTTTAATTACATTTCACATGTTTCTAAAAGCATTTGACATATTTAATTTGTTATTTTCGATCAATTTTTCCGGCTAAATATAAAGAATTTCATCGAAATGCCTTTGATTGAAATACAAAAATAAAATAAAATAAAATTCTAAAAACTTCGAAAATAAAACATGTAGATCATGTGACTTTAAATGTTTTTATTTTTTTTATATTTTGATAAACAGTTTTTTCGGTGAAAAATATTTTCATAGTAAAAAAAATTGATTGAAAAGATATATTGAATATTTTAAAATTTTTTAAAGACAAATGAGATGTAATTAAAAATTTAAAAATAAATGAGAGATTTTACATATTATGTAAGAATAAATAAATATATTTATCCTTATAAATACATTCGTATGGTATAAAAACAAACAAATATATCTACCCTTATAAATACATATATCTGACTCCAATATAAATATACATACGTGTATACACATACATTTGACTCCAATGTTTTATTAGTTATTAACTTGACGTGCGGGTAAAATATGCAAATCTTATGGTGGCCACGTGTCCTAGATTCCAGTGTTCATAATAATATAAAAAATCAACATGACTATGCTCCACCTACTAACACGGGATAAATAGTTTACTTCACTGTTCTTTTTGTAGATATTGCAATTATTATTATTTTGTGTTCTTCTTATTACAGGGGTACAATGGTACTTATGTAACTATACAATGACTAACAACTTTTGACCTTTGCAGATGTGTAAGGCGATTGACGATCCAAAGACGAGAAATAATACGTTTGCCAAGTTGTACGGTGCGGCTAGTGTTTACTATAACTATAGTGGAATGGCTACGTGTTTCGATCTCGACGATGATTCTGATCCTCACGGCCTTGGCGGATGGTCGTGGCAGGTACATATTGCAAAACGTCATTTCCTTTCTCTTAACTTTTTTTTCTTAATCTCATCCTTCTATTTTATTTTTTTCTTTTTAATCTTGTTATTGAATTGTTTTTTTCCTTATTCTTATCATCATATTCTATTTTTTTTCATTTTAATCTTGTTATCAAATTTAAATAAATAAATTTTGAAAAAAAAACAAAAAAAAGTGAAGATATATTCAGTTATTCTCTTGAAAAAATTTAAAACTAAAAAAAGTTAATAATTTAAATGATGGATTAATATAGAAAAATATATCTCTATGATAAGTAAATTTTTAATATAAAATAAAATATTTTAGTATTTTTTTATTTTGAAAAGAGTTTTATTTAAAATTTTAAACTTTTGATATAAATTTTTGTTAGTGTTGGATCCAACACTAACAAATTTTTAAATTTAACTAAAATTTGTAACAAAATTTATATTTTCACTTTTGAGTCAAATTAATAAAATCAAAATAAGTAAATTATAATAATTTTTTGAGGTTATAAAATTATAAATATCATTTAAAAATTTAATCGAAACTCTTTACGCATTTAAAAAAAATACTATAAATATTTTATTTTATACTTAAAATTTATTTATTATCATAAAGATAAATTTCAATCTATAAAGAATATTTTAAATAAAGAATATTTTTAGCTTCATTTTTTTTATAAAATGTTTTTAGAGAAAATGATTGAATATATCTTCATTTTTTCTAGTTTTATTTTTTAATTTTTCAAAATATATTTATTTAAATTCGGTGAAAAACAAAATTGAGATGAAAAAATAAAATAGAAAGACGATAGTAAGATATAAAAAAAATCTATTGCGCTAGTTTAAAATTAACGAAGAGATGAGATTAAGATGAAAACCAAACATAAAAGATATGAAATTAAAGTAAAAAAAAAAATAGAAGAACACGATAACAAAAAAAATAAAATAAAATAGAGTGACCTCTGCAATCATTAACCTATCTATTCATGAATCATTCTCAATCCACCGTCCCTAAATATTTTGAATAAAAAAATCCATAATTTCATAAAAGTTATAATATAGTTCTTTTTAAAATTTCGAAACTCAATAGAATTCTTCTTTGCAATAAAATAAAATAAATAAATAATGACATGAAATTTTGCAAATGGTAGGCTTGCATTAGCTAATTTGAAGAGCGGTGGAGTGAGAACTTTTTGAAAACAATAAGATTAACATTGAGAAATTTTAAACTCTGGGAACTGAATTATTGTTGATGTAATGAGTGCTAAAAGGAATAGTCTACCCTTTCTCAAGGTTGTTGAATTATGGAAAGAGATGGCATGGAAACGAAAACTACTTTCCGTGAGTTGGAAATATTTGATTTGATAGGAGTAACAAAGAGGGTGAAATAGTAGTATCCAAGAAATGCATGTCCCCTCACATGCTAAAGTTTGTGCTTACCATGATTTGTCATTATCATTATCTCTTTGGAGCCTGTAACGTAAGAATTGGATTTCCTCAAGATTTCACTAATCATCTTCGCATGACCCACCCTATTCTGTTCATATGGATCATATCAAACAAAGGTAATTAATTTAATGCCCTTCGGTGAACTCAACCATTCACCCCTTTCGACGGGGGATTTTTTAGTAATCAAGGATCAAAAACTAGTTTTATTTTTAGATCAATGGTTACTGCCTTCTTTCTTCTTCTTTTTTATTTTTTATTTATAATTATTTTACTCTTTCCATTTTAAGTTTATTTTTTTACCTTTAATTTCTATCCTAATCTCATCAATTCATAAATTTTTAGACGAACGGTATTAATTTATTTTTTTATATTTTAATCTCATCTTTCTATTCTATTTAATCTCATCATTTCATAAATTTTTAAACTAAAGGTTTTAGCTTATTTTTTTATGTTTTAATCTCATATTTCTATTCTATTTTTCCATGTTTTTTTTTATCAAATTTAAATAAATTAATTAAAAAACTGAAAACTTGAAAAAAAATATCCACTCATTCTCTCTAAAAATAAAAAAATAAAAACTAAAAAAAGGATATTTTTTTAAATACGAAGAGAGTTTTAGTTAAAATTTTAAAATTTTGAGATATTATAAAATTATAAAAATATGGTAGATTCTTTTGATGTATTATAAAATTATAAATATCATTAAAAAAATTTAAAACTAGAACTAAAACTTACATCACTTTTTTTTAAAAAATAATATAAATATTTTATTTTATACTCAAAATTTTGCTTAGTAACATATAGATAAATTTAAGCCCATAAAAGATATTTTATATACAAAAAATATTTTTTGCTTCACTTTTTTTGAGTTTTGTTTATTTTTAATTTTTAGAGAGAATATATATATATATATATATATAAAAGACCAAAAAGTAAAATAGAGGGATAAGATTATGATTGAAAAAAAAGTTCAAAAGCTAATGGAAGGACGAGCAAAATAAAAACCAAACATAAAGGGATGAGCTTAAAACAAAAAATAGTGAAATGAGTCTATGAAGTAACTATTATACATATTAATAATCACTGTATACTTCACTCGTTTTTTTTTAAGAATTATAAAATTAATAAATTTTCTTAATGGAACAGTTTGGCATGGTTTTCTAGAAGTAGCGTGAAGCTTTCCACATCTTGGCGTCTCTTTGACTTAAAGTAAAAAGTTCTAGTAATTAATCAGGGCAAGAGTTACACTAGTCAGTATTACATTAGCTTTATTTCCTGGGCCCTTATTTTCTGGACCAACAAAGAAGAAATCATGTAACTGGGCTCAAGCCCACGACTGAAATTGTCATACGGGCAAGGGTGTCAAATGAATAACAGAAAAAAGAAGCATAACAAATAAAATGAAAGTGGCAAACAGATTTTAATTTCTAAAGAAAAATTAAACAAGTCTTTTTTTTTCCTTTCACTTTGAGCCTACAACTCTGGGCTAATTGCCCTTCTTGTCTCGAAATCGATTTGCAGGCATGTACGGAGATGATAATGCCAACATCTGGTAACAATAAGGAGAGCATGTTTCCAGCTTCTACGTGGAGCTACAATGAAAGAGCTTCTTCCTGTAAAGCGGGTTTTGGTGTTGAGCCTAGACCCACTTGGATTACTGCTGAGTTTGGTGGCCATGTGAGTACACCATTTTCTATAGCGTCGAGGGCAGTCATCCTATATGGATGCTATTCATAATAATATTGCATGGTAGACCAACTAATGAAATCCTAATAAATAACAGTAACAACAACAACAATAATCAAATGATCTTGCTGTTTGCTCAAAGGTTTAAACATCGATGACATACATATACGACTGTTTTTTTGAACAGGATATTAAAAGGGTCTTGAAAAGATTTGGTAGCAATATCATCTTCTTTAATGGCTTGAGAGACCCTTGGAGTGGTGGGGGGTATGATCTCTTTCTTATATTTTAATCTCTATGTGGGTATGCTTTAAATGAATATATCCTTCAAAACTAAAGCACGTGCTTGCTTATTGGTTATGACAGCGTGCTAGAGAATGTATCCAAGAGCATAGTGGCTATCAAAGCAAAAGAAGGTCAGTAGATCAGATCTTTGAAATCTAGAGTTTAATATAACTTAGTATTAAGATAATCAATTCCTTGGCAAAAGCATATCCACATATTGAAATCTACAAGTTCCATGCCTCATTTGCTCTCCTTTTTTTTTTTTTTTTTATGGCATTCATCATTCATGCCCCATAGTTTTCCTTTTAACTTTTTTTTTCCCCTACCATCGCCAATGATTGGGGTACTAACATTCTTCGTTAACATCTGATCATTTCAACCACAAATTATATTGTCACAGGGGCTCACCATGTGGACCTCAGATTCGAAACTAACGAAGATCCAAAATGGCTTCGAGATGTGCGAAAAAGAGAGGTCAACATTATTGCAAATTGGCTTTCTGAATACTACCACGATTTGGCCCTGACATACTAACTCCAACTCCAAGATTTTATACTTGAGAAATTTTCGGGTTCGTGTTTGAAAAAGACTTTTCAACAAATTAAGCTATTCGATCATGCGAAGCAGACAGTCAACAATTTGAAAATTTGATCGTTTCATTCCGGTTAAAATTTTAAAACGGATGGGATGAGATTTAAGAATAAATCGGAAAAACTATCTAAATTATGTAACTTAAATATTAAAAAAAAAACGTATTGCAAAAGTTCACTTGAGATTTAACAGCAATTTGTTTTTTTAAATAAATGTTGGAACTTAATACTTATTTAGTGAAAAAAAAAACGACTATTGAAATTGCATTTAGGAAGAGGGGCACTAGGGAGATGGATTTTCTAGAAAAATTAGATTGTTGAATGTGCCGTAATCTTTTAAAGGTTGGAAATCTTATATTTATACATGTAATATATAATTGTTATAAATCTATCATTGCTACTATTATGCAATAATTAATCCTAAGATCGTGTTAATTTATATAAACATAATTTCAATCGAATTTATGATTTTGATTTGATTGAGTTTTGATTTACTCCTATTTGATTGATGTTGATTTACTCTAATTTAATTAAGCTTGATTATTCCATAATTCTGATTTAATTGATCTTGATTTATTGTATTATCTACCTTTAAACGATTGGTGGGTATCACCAAGACTTTGGTCCAATGTAGTGAGAAAAGTGATTGTGTTAGTTCTTTATTAAAAATATATGCTAGCTGAGATTGTAGTAAAAAGAAATTGATAGATATAAAACCATTCATAACCAGAACACATACAAAATAATAATCTATCTCAATATGCTTCTTCTGTGCATACATGACTGGATTGACAACCGTATAAGCTACATTGAGATTATCACGGTGCACAATCATAGGAGATATTAATTATTGGAATAAAAAGGTCATGAATTTTGTAGGAAAGTCATAATATTTTTGAAATTGTGATAGCTAAAGCTTTATACTGCCTCTAAGCTAAATTGTAGTTTGTTTCATTAAACCCTATGATAAAATATTTGATCCAATAAAGTACATAAACTTGTTGTTGAGTGACGTATATCCACGCATCCGACCCTATCAACATAAACAGAAGTAAGAACCAAAGATAATAAGCCTGGACAAGAGAAGATACCAACCTCAAGATTCTTTTTGATATACCGTAATATGTGTTTGGCACACTTGATTAATATAATAACTTAAGTCTAGGCGTATTAGAGTTAAATATTGAAGGAAGCCAATAATTTAACGATATTATATAGGATTTAATATTGGAGTATCATTATGAGAAGATAGTTTTGAACCTAAATTTACAAGTGTATTGCATAGCTTGTAACTAAGCATGCCATTGTGTTGAAGTAGATTAAGATAATATTTGGTTTGAGTGGGTAAGAGACATTTGGAGTCACACTTATCTTCAACGTCGAGAAAGAAGTTTATGTCATCTAAATCTATCATGAAAATTTTCTTTTAAAGTTAGATAACAAAAGATTTCAAAAGAGATGTAAGAATAATATTATCAACATTTAATAGCATAAAAACGGTGCCGGTAGAAGAGTGAAGAACAAATATAGAGTTATTGGTTTAGCTACGATGAAACCGTTGTTGAAGTAAAAAATTGCCAAAGCATTGAAACCAAGCACATGGAGCTTGATGAAGACAATATAGAGCTCGATGGAGACGATATATATGATTAGGATAATAGGTATTGATGAATTCCGGTGGTTGTTGCATGTAAACTTCCTCGTTTAGAAGGCCATGGAGGAAAGTATTTTTGACATAAAGTCATTGAATAGGTTAATTATTTGATACAACAATAGTAAAAATTGTTTGTATGATTGCAAATTTCATAATTAGATTAAAAGTGTCATGAAAGTTTATACCAAGTTGTTGGTAGAAACATTTAGCAACTAATGGGCAACGTTTAATAGAACCATCACTACACTCGTTGTGTGTGATATATCCATTGTAGTAAAAAACATTCATGGATTGTCAATGAGGAACCAAGGTCTATGTGTTGTTAAGAAGAAATGTTTAGAACACATCCTTCATAACCGCCATCCATTTAGGATCTTTAGATGCAACTTTAAATAAAGTTGGTTTTATCGATACATTTGTTGACATAGTTTTGTTAAAACATGAGATATGAGATGCTTAGTAGAGAAAAATAAATTGAGTTTTCTTATGCTATATCGTGTTTTTATACCCATAGGATGTCGAGTTACTAGTTGTTGTGTAGTTGAAAATGCCTTTATTCTAAATAGCAAGTGTGTTAGAAGTCTCGTTCATTGCATAGAAAGAGAAGCCATTGTAACTTCATAATTAGTAATATTTGAGTGAGTACTTGAAAATGAAAAGAGTGATGTTAGAAGTATCAATGAAACTTTAGCTGAAGTATTGTAACATAAAGGAGATTTCAAAAAATCAACAATATAAAAGAATCTTAATTAAAGATGACATGACGAGAAACATATATTCAGCCAGTTTTAGGATTTAAACAATGATAGCTTTTATGTTGATTGCTATATTTGAGAAAGAAACATGATAGTAATTTTAGGCTTAGCTTGTCCATCCTATAAGGGCAAAGAAAACAAAAATACCGACATCTAAAAACTCTCAAGAATGAGTAATTTGATGGGGATTCAAAAAAACCTTGATGAGGAGTTTGTTGTTGAAGGTTTGGAGGTGTTAGTCTATGAATCAAGCACAAAATAGTGAGAAATGCTTCCAATCAATGCTTATTTAGCATTCTTGCTTCAAAAATAATAAAGTCAATCATATTTTTATAATGTGTCGATGTTTATGCTTAGCCATCTCATTTTATTCAATTGTCTAAGGATAAGATTTTAGGACCGATATCACTTTTAAGAGTATTTAAATTGCAAAGGGAAAATTTTTAGTCATTGTCTTGAAAGCAATAAAGCAGACTTAGTGCATCACATTTAAGTTGAGGAGAATAAATCTATGTGAATTTATTGAAGTCATCAATAAAATTATGTAATATTGAAAGCACCAATACAAGTTATAGGAGTAGGACCCTAAATATCGCAATGACTAATATGTAGTGGTAAAGTTGATTGACAACTAATAGCTCTAAGAAGATAGCTTGTGACTCTTTGTTGTGCGACAAGATTCACAAATTTTATTCATAGCTAAGAAATTTGATAATTCTATATTAAATTATAAATTAGTCCCTCTAGTTTTAAAAACTAATATTTTTAGTCCCTTTTTTATTTTTCAATTTCTTTTATTTTTTTAAGAAATAGAAAAAGAATAAGAAATAAGTAAAAACATAGAAAGATTGATTAAAAAAGAAGACATTTAATAAAATAAAAAATATTAAATTAGTGGTGGTGAATACTAGTTAAAAGGATTAAATAATTAGTATTTGAAATCGGATGGGCTAATTAATTCGTTTCTCGAAACGAAAAGGACTAATTTATAATATGCTTATAATTCTAAGAGATTATAATATTTGATTGAATGAAGTATAAGAGATGAAGAATGTGTCAATCTGCCATGTCATGTTTTTGAAGAAGCATGAGCTCTACAAAAATACAACTTGATGTCTTATTTGAGAATTATGAAGATTTTATGATGTTGGTAATGAATATAGATCACCCTTTAGTGATTTTGCTATTAATATTGTTTTAATATGAAGATCATTAACATACATAACCCAAAAAAAAAATTTCACAAAACAAAGATTATTTCCTGTTAGCTTAGAAATGGATAGTAAATTATGAATGAAGAGTGGCACAAGTAATAATTACATGAGATGTGATGATTGACTCGATGCGGATATGAAAGTAGAATGAATATGAGAGATCGAGATAGACCTACCATCATTAGCATAAACCTTGTCTACACCATCATAATTATTAAAATTGAGATATCATCATTGGATTTGGGGTCATATGAGATGATACACTCGAATTTGGAGTCCATTGTCCATCTATGAAATTTTGTACCCGTAAAGTAATAAATTGAGACCGATTGTGTTGAGGGTTAATCCGAATGTCCGAAAAAGCTTGTTGAAGATGGTTAATATACTATTTCGACTAGTAGCATAACGATAACTATATTACTAGCAAAATGGCCATATTGGCATTGAACTTCACGTTGAGATTGATAGAAATAAAGGGAATATGATGTATTAGAAATAGTATTAGAACTAGAACCAAAACTTGATTTTTGAGATGTAAAATTTTGATTTGTGGAAAATGGTAACTGATTTGGTTTTTGTCATTGGATTAAACAATATTGAAATCTCAAACGCATTCTCGACCTTTGCTTCTTAAAGGATTATGGTGTTTGATTAGAAGATTGTCTATAAAAAGCCATGTGAGCATGTGTATCAAAAGCTATTTTGGTCTTTCCATAACCTCGAGAAAGTCATTGTTCATGTGCAAAAAGGTTGGCTCTAAGTTTAATGAATTTTATAGATAGATGTTTGTTTTCAATAGTGGTGATATATGATCCATATTCGGGATCTAACTATTCAAAACATATTGAACAAGATCAAAATCACTCACATATAGAATAAGATCAAAATCACTCAACGCAAGAGAGTCAAAGAGAGTCTTGTTTTTTTGTATATATTGAGTGATAATATTTGTATCTTTTCAATTTCATAAAGTTTTTAGTGAATGTGTGATTTTTTAGATACTTGTTGTTGTTGGAAAAGTTCTTCTATGTTTTCCTATACTTACTCTGTAGTTTTGAAACCCAAAATTTGACCAAAATGAGACTCAATCTATGTACTATTGGTGCATACTTTGACAAAATAGTCCAATTTTTGCCACTTGTTGTACTCTCAGTTTAGTTGTTCATATTGTGATAAAGATGATTGAATCATGATAGGAGGAGCTAATATTAAATTGTCAACGTAACCAATCCAATGTTAGGAATTTATGGGGGTATATCAAGTCACCGATAACATGAAAAGTTAGATTGTTAAATGTGTATTCTTTAGTATTTCAAGGACTGAAAATCTTAGATTTATACATATAAAATATAATTATTACAAATTTATCATTGCTACTATAATACTACAATTAATTCTAAGATATGTTCTTAACTTGTATGAACAAAATCTCAATCAAATTTATGATTTTGATTTGATTGAGTTTAATTTGCTACATGATTCTGATTTGTTTTATTCTATTACTTGGCAAAATAATAAATCACTTAGTAGAATAAATAAATAAATGAATGCACCTATCATTGCAAAATTTGTCTTTCGGGGAGGAACACCTGGATTTTGGAAAAAGTGACGAGTGCTTGTGAAGGCAAATATGCTACCAGACTTTGAACATAGCCATATTATAGTCCTGCAAGTTTAAGGTAATGGATAGATTCCCAAATGGCGTCTTGGAAAGGATTGGTCTTACTCTGCCTAACAAAGAGGGGCCTCGCCTAGCTAGTTAAGGGAAACTTTTGAAGCAATATTGAAATGATAGCATATTGTTGCTATATTAGGAGGAGGGATGTTTCAATGTTTGATTGATAATGGATACACAAGCCCAATTGTGACATGAAGGTCCTTTTCATATAACTTGGTAAACTTCTTCATAGTTAGGCCTTGAATAAGACAGGTCAGTCCACCATTCAAAATTTGGAAATGGAGATTTGGTCACTCGAGGTCACTTTGATGGTGCAAGTTGCGGACAGATGCAGTTGACCTGAGAAACACCTAGAAATCCCAACCATAACATCTACTATACCCCATGTCCTAATCCTTTCTGTTTTTGCACCCTCTCCTCCTAATTCGTTAATTCGTCTCCCAACATATTATTAATTACGGCTACTCTCTTAGTTCACATGAGATTAATTATATCTAGATATTTAGAATGTACGTACATTAGGCTAGCTACTGCTATAAAAAATGGGATACCCCGAATGATCAATTGTTGTGCACTTCCGGCACGCTAAAGAAGCATAATAATATAAGTGGCATTACTTTCTTAACCATTTGTTAATTTAGAAAATAGAATCAAATTCTGAATTTTGTGTTAAAAAAAAAAAAAAAAAAACCCTCCTCTAAAAAGGGGGACATGCGGCTACTACAATAATCAACAATTTTTTTTTTTTTTTGGCATGAAAATTCATATATATATGCATCTCGCAAGAAAATCACAAGTTCGGAATAGAGAAAGTGTAATTTGCACTTATTTTCGGTTTACTGTCAGATTTTATACCACACAACAAAAACAATTCTCTTTTCATAACTATACTTAGATATTTACAAGTAATTGAGTATTTTTAGATTAAGTTTTACATCGATTGAAACAAAATTTATAATTTTTTAAAATTAAGTCAATATCAAATCACATTGAATTTTAATTAATTCTAAAGATTAAATGTTTTGAGTTTATCAACAATAATTTTTAGTTGATTTTAAAGGTCAAATTATTTAAATACACCAACAACTCATATTTAGTGTCGAAAAATAAATAAATTCGAAGATAAGAATTGAACCTTTAACCAAATGAGTTAAAAATATTTTTTTTAAAACATCCCACATTAATTTAATACATACAAAGAAATAAATGATTTTAAGTACTGATTTTAAAGTTTAAAATAAAATAAAATAAAATAAATGAGGCAATCTCCTTCATTACTAATCACATTAACTGATATCCTCATTTATAACATCAAGAAAAATCACCAGCTGGCAGCTAATGTCCACAAATTTGAACTGTTTTTTCATGCCGAATAATTAATGGCAGCTACCATATATTTGTTGCTTATTACCTACTAAGAGCAGTGATCCGCGACCTGGCATGGCATTCTCTTCTCGCACAGAAGAAAATGTCTCATTTAACACAAGAACGACTTGTAGTACGCTTGAGAATGCTGACCAATTTAAAGCTTTGGAAGTTTATTTATTTTTAACTTTCACAATCAAAGCTTCTTTCAGAATTAATCTATTAGAATTTAAGCTAATAATTTCTTATTATAAAAAATCATTATCACTGTGGATTGCAAACTCTTTTGGTAAAGCTTTGGAAGTTAGAACTACATCACATGCCTTTCTGCCTTGTCATAATTCTAGTGAAGGGGGCGAGCCAAATGTTTCTTTTGCAAAACCAAACAACAACCTGTCCATTTTCACAGTTGCAATTGGGAGTCATGGGCTCAAGGGACCATGCTAATAAGCCTCTTACTGAACGGAACCCTAGCTACTAGGTCCCACATCTAGCACCACCACCACTACCCCACAACATATATACCACGTGTCGATAAACCAGTTGCATCATCTTCTGTTCATTGCGTCCCTTTTCTTGCACTTCGTACACAGAAGATAAGGTAAGCGTGCCATACATGATACAGTACAAGCAGACTAGCAGTAAGACTCGTTGTAAAGGAACAGCCTGCAACGAAAAGCGAAAAAAAAAAAAAACAAAAAGAAGAGAAACTTGGGTTGTTTTCGGGTCACCGATCTAGTGGGTCCACTTTCCAAAAGACAATATGGATCCGGTGGGTCCTTCGGCTGATAGAGCCCACGCAACGCATGCCTTGTTGATGGATGGAAAGTTGATTTCATGACCCATTTACAGCCAGGCCGAACAGCCAGAAAGAGAGGAGACGTGGCCTCTTCTATGTAGTTTTGGATTTACTACTATTTTTTTCAAGTGATTTTTCCAACGTCATTAAATCCAAGCTTGTGGTTGTGAATTAGATGGGAAATTGTTGTTTTATCTCTTTTGAATTTATTAATTGATTATTTTATCTTTGTTGCCTTGACAGGTAGCCAGTTTATTCTATATATATATAGCTAGTTTGCATTTAGAGTGACAAACATGGAGCCGGATATTTGCTAGTTTAAATGCTATGTATACAGCATGACATGTAGGGTGGAGACAGAGATGAGAGAGTTGGCTTTTGGTTCCTAAAACATTAAATCATCTGTCTTGTGTTGCTTATTTAAAATACCTTGGGTGAATCAATCTGTCGATCCGGTAGTCATTTGATAATATCACTCAGACGTGTAGTAGTAATACTCCTGCCAAAAATATGAATTGAGAGCACCGTTTTGGTGTAAGTTTTACCACACGTCAATTGATCATTTTGACCTCTCAGATTAATGTTATGTGTCGTCTAATAAAAACCATACTAAATAATTATTTTATCATGTCTTATTATTAGATCCGCCGCTTCCTATTGTAGAACGAAAAAAATTTCAACCTTTCTGGAAGGATAACATGTAACCTTCCTACTTTTTTTCCCCCACCAATTTTGACAGTTTTGTAGAATATTTCGTATCAAGAAAATTAAGGGTATATCCTTGAAGTAAAAGACCATAAAGGAAGTTGATATTTTAGGGAAAGCAAGCATGAGCTTCTGAAATAAAAATGTCAACACGCAGTTACGCAGCGGCCAATCCAAGCCCCACATGTCACTGCTCCAATTATATGCGTCATATCAAAGAAAAACCAAAAACTGTAGAAATTAATATAATTACCCAAATACATACATAGTCCTATGAAGAAAAATGTTCCTTTAACTAAACTACGACGTTACATCACCTCATCTGCATTAATGTTTTGATGTGAGAGGAGAAAGACATACCCAAAATATATTTACCTCATTACCCTCTCCATGCGAATTTCACTTTCCTATAATTAAGAGGTCATGTGCCCAGCAAAAGTCTTTTCATCACAAGCACCCATGTTTTCTACCCCTTCAGTAGCTGAATTATGCAGAAGAGCTAGGTTTCCAGTTTACATCGTCCCTCTAAAATTGAGTCCTCCATTGTCGATGAATACAGTGGGATGAGTTTGATCTCTGATTTTATGCAATGATAACTCCATATGATCTATACATTAATCAAGTTAATTAATTAACTAGCGTAGACTTATAGGCCAAGTATATGATTTAATTATTGTGATTAACATTTAAAAAAATTTATTTTTAAATATCCAAAACCATAAATTAAAGAATGTGTCTTTTAACTATGTTGTTATGCTAACGATGAAATTATTTTCAAAATATATAAAAACTGATATGTAAACATCTTTATTATTTAACTTCTAAAAATAATTGTTTTAAGAGTTAAAATCTCCAGAAACGGACCATGGGAATTAACAAGAGTAATGTCCAACCCATATGCACAAAAGTTGCTGCAAATTGATCAGAACCACCAAAAATTGGTCTAATATAAAGGCTTTCCATGATTTTATATACGTGTGAACTGTATCTAATTAATGTATGGTACTCCATGTGCGTAATCCTCATATTATAAGGCATAAGGTCCCCACTTCAAAGTTTTTACAATATTCTATGCAAATTAAGTTCGAGTACCTTCAACAAATTTTATTTATTTTTTGTTTTAGTTTGTACCCCAATTTAAATTATTTTTTTCTCTAGACAATCTAAAAAGTACGCTTTTTGTATTGGTCTAATGGTTGTAAAGTTTGATTTTTTTTTAAAAAAAGTCGTTAATTATGAAGTCAACCTCTTAAAATTTCAAAAATACAACAAACTTTTTTATTTTTAAATCCAATATTAGTGATTGCACCTACCCCAATTTCAACCCTACCTTTCCACATTCATGATGTCTGTTGCTGGTTATCCCATTCTTGGGTTTAATCAAGATATAACTCCCATTTTACTCTTTGCATCGAAGGGCCAGTTTTCTCCTTATATTTTATTTTTTTTAATCAATTTCCTTTATAGTTGAAAATATAGTTTATTAAATAATGTATTGAAAAGATTTGATGGTTCTATCGTTACAAATTAGAAATAACTTTATACTAAAAATAATTAATGCTAATCATACATAATTCACATAATTAAAATAAAAGCTGGACTTTATGTAATTGCGTTGAAATTTCAAGAACTTGCGTTTGTGATGGCTAAATTGATAGATTCGTGTCTTGTTGTTATTGCATATGCATGGTTCACAAATACCTCCTTTAGAAAGTCTTGAATTACTGAAGAGAGACGAGAGAGAGAGAAAACTTATCAAACCAGAATATGTTTTCTAGGATAAAATCTTTGATCGGAAATATTCCTTTCCAGTTCCAAGAAGAAACACAAAGCATCAACTTTTTTACAAGCAACTGCAATACCTAGTAAATTCATCACTCAATTCAAATCCCGAAGTGGTCTCCTTCCCCGTAGCATATATAAATTATTCTATTAAAAATAGTACCAATAATTAGTACTCTGTGTCTATATATATATATATATCATGAACACAAATCAATATAGTTTAGCAAATGTGAATCCTATAGTTTTAAAAGAGATTTGAGTTAATAATTCTATTTCATTTAATTGTTATGTAATAAGAAAGGAATTTTTCATCGTATAGTCCAAAACCCGACATGCCTCCCGCAAAAGAAAAAATTAGCTTCATAAAATCATTTTGTGTGTTTGATTTACATACACGATTAGCGTGTGCTTTTGTAATTGGAAAATTCTATAAGATTATAGGAGTAATTAGTTAATTAAGTGCTTTATACCTTCTCTCTCTCTCTCTATATATATATGAATTTAGGGAAGAATATGATAGATGCCAAGAATCAGAACCTTAAACTATATTTTATTATTTTATTTTCTTTCCTATGAATATTAAATGTTGCGATTAGTCATATATATACATATAGGATACGTATCAAACTTTAGATATTACGGGACATTGTTCTTGGCCTTTTTGGCACATGAGTATTGAAGTACATGAACTCGATATATTTAGAAATGTGTAGCATCTATTTTAATTAGTCAGCATAATTAATTCCATGCAAAATATCGATACATTAATTACTTTGATTAATTTTTCACATAGTTTAATTAATGTCATTTCAAATAATTTAGAAATAAATTTTTTTCATATCTATACAATATAGGAGAGATCAAGAAAAGGAGGCTATTCCCTGGTGGCGTATGTATAATTATAGACCTCAACAATCACTAAACATTGACGATCAAATCATAATTTGTCACAAAATTGATTTTAGTGCATCCTTATCTTTATCTTTGTTAATTCATAAACATTTCACCTAACCTAACATCGTGTTTGATAATTGGAAAAAAAAAAAAATTGAATGCATGAATATTTATTGCAAAAAGAGATTGGTGGACTTTAGTGATCAGAAAGGTCTCACGGATGGTCTTACACACCAGGTGGGTTTTGCTTGGGAATTGAGGAACTCCCAGATATAGAAATTTTTAATTTTGTCTATTTTATTGCAATCAGTAACCACTTTCCTTAAATATCTCAAGAGGTCTGTCTTATTCTCAGTCTGCTTTGACATCAACTATGAAGATTTCACAATACAGAAACCCTCCACGGATTACATGGCAGATTCGTCACCCCAGCCAAAACTCCTGTGCTTTCTTCATGGTCAAGGATTCGTAGCTCAACTTGGCCCAAACAACATCTGTTTAGGGCAATCCAATAATATTCTATTATGCATTATTGAATGAACGAGTATATATGTATAGTTTAATAGTTGTTAATCCAGTAATGTTTTAAAAAGTTCAGCTTATTTGATTATTATAAAAGAAAAGAAAATCATCTTTTATTGTGCTATTTAATGTTAATTAACTTCCGATGAATCAAAAAATTATAAAAAGTTAATAGTGCTAAATATTAATTTTTTTTTTTAGATTCTCAAAATATTCTAGATTTAAAGGTATAAACTAATTATTGTTATTCGATTAGACGCACAAAACGAACACAGACTATCCAAAAATTTTTTTATATATATAAAGACTCAAAATTAAAATCATTTATTTAAGCGATTATAACTCTTACTATTCAATGTGAATTCTGTTGAGTTAAGTACTAATTTATTATCATCATTACATTAACCTCGCTAGGTAGGTAGGTAACAATTAATCAATACTTCTGTTTTATAGTGATTTGGACCGTTCAATTAAGGACCGGGATTGTTCAGTTATCCCATGATTGAGACGAATGGCATGGGGCAAATGAAGAACATATGATGAGCTAGCTACTTGATAAGTGGCACTCAGTAAATGTATAGACAATCAGTAAGATGACAGAAGCATCTTGTTGGTATTAGATAGTCTATAACACAACCCAACAACCTCTATTATGTGTCCCCAACATGTACTTAAATTAACAACCAGTCTAAGCCTTTTGTAGGGCAGAAATGGGTGGCTGAATCTATCTGGAAATTGAGGTGGGTTTTGTCTGAAACTCATATAAAAGACACTTCTAACTTAAGATAAATATACTACAACTAGCTAGAAAATAAATAAATGTGAGGAAAGAAGCACCCAGAGTGAGAGATAGACGACCCAAGTGAGCTATAATTTATTTGTTTGTCATTAATGCCTGATGAGAAGAAAGAGATAGATGTGAGCGTGAGGAGAGGATTCAAACACGACTGACCAAAAAAGGTCTCCAATTGGACAAATCTTATCTCATCCCTCTGCTTATTGGCAAGGGAAGAGGATCTGTGGATTTTTTTCCACGCTCTCCCAATCGTTTCTCTTCTTTAAACTAGGAATGGCCAAACATCAATAATGCTGTCATGCACGTGACAAAAATACTATTCTCTTCTCTTACACATTTCACATTGGAGACCCAACAAAACAAATTCATCAAATAAATAAATACTGGAGCAGTATATGTATACATTTAGGACCACCACTCCTTATTACCCACTTGTGTTTTCTCTTCATAAAAGTTAAATTACCAAACCATCACCTTCCATATAGATAGATGTCTATCGCAATATTATTCACTTATATAAATAATATTCTAACCTAAGTAATATCAATTGACCTTGTACTTCAGAGCCAAAAAAACAACAGGTACTTTATCTCTTGCCATGCAATTACCATTAGAGAGGTGTATATATATATATATATATATGTGGTAACTTAGGTACCTTACCTAGTCATGTAACAAGATCCAAAAATTGAAACTAGATACCAAAACTATGGCTAGCTAGATATTCTTGTTGCAGAAGTTACTGGAAGGGTAACTATCCCATGTGCCCAGTCAATGAAGATGTGCAGAAACGAAAGTGGTGGACAGGCCGTTGGATGAGAGAGCACAGACTATATGCATACGTAAGATTGGTCCCACCTTGATTTGTTTGCCAATATAGTAACATGGGCTGTTCCTAATGACACACAAAAATAAATTACTCACCCTGTAGATTGCTAGAAATTATAATCTCTTCGTTCCTCTTCTCAATAGTTCTTATCAAGGTGGGATGCGTCTTCTTCTGCCTGATTTTGTAATTCTTTAATTATATCTAGCAACAATATCTTTTACAGAAACAAAGCCTTCAATTCCGAAGACTTGAAATCCAACAAAAGCAATTATAGAGATAGGAGGGGGAAAAAAAAGTTGTTAAACGAAGAGACATGTCTAGCTAGACTAGTATATCAAATTACGCTGAAAATAATGATTGATTTTTCTTTTTCTCATCACGCAAAACCTTAAAGTAGCAGCAGTAGTATCGTACTTCTAACAATGCCTACCCCTCTCCCTCTCCTTCTCTCTTTCACCCCCACCACACACCCCAGCCCCCCTCCCCTCCTTCGCTCTCTCTCTCTCATTGTCATATCGCTGCTGGCTACATCAAATAGTTCGCACATCAATCCCAAAATCATCACGCCTCTCCTTTCCTCAGTTGTACTAGTCCTCTCTCTCTCTCTCTCTACATCCCAAAACACTAAAATTTGTACCCTTTCTCTCTCTATCTAATGTCTATAAACCATTTCTCCACTGACCTTCAAGAAACACTCAGCTGGTGGGCACAACAACATCAACAACAGCAACCCATCATCATGGAACCAAACCCAAACACTTCTTCCTCTAGACCAAACAAACCCCCAAATATTTCAAACCCCAATTCTTCTTGGCCTCCCCATCTCTACCATCACTATCACCACCACTACAACTGGCCCAACCATTGCAATCCTCACCAACCCTCCTCCATGTTCCCTCCTCAAAACCCAACCCTCAATTTCAATCTCAACGAAGAAGAGGATGAAGAACAAGACCATGAACAGTTGCAGCAGCAGCAAGATGAAGCACAACAAGGACATGAACAAGAAGTTCACCAACAAGGAGAAGCACTAGTACTAGATAAAGAAGCAATGTTTGAGAAACCCTTGACACCAAGTGATGTAGGAAAGCTAAACCGTCTTGTAATACCAAAACAGCATGCAGAGAAGTACTTTCCACTTAGCAGTGACTCAGTGGACAAAGGGTTGTTACTGAGTTTTGAAGACGAGTCAGGCAAGTATTGGAAGTTTAGGTACTCATATTGGAATAGTAGTCAAAGCTATGTATTGACTAAAGGGTGGAGTAGATATGTGAAAGAGAAACAACTTGATGCAGGTGATGTCGTTTTGTTTGAACGACACCGTATGGACGGGGACAGATTGTTCATAGGGTGGAGAAGGAGAGGGGAGAGTAGCAGTGCTAGTAGTAATAGTACTGGGGTGATGGTGCAGGGTAGTGGTGGTGGGGTGTGGAGTAGAGGATTATATTCTTCTTCATCATCTTCTGGGCCTCATCATCTTTCTAGTAGTAATATGCAACATGGCCTTGGGGCTAATGCGTCTGCTGCTAATGTGCCATACCAACCTGACTTTCTTCATGCTGGTATATTTTTAATTTTCTTTTTTTCTTTTTTCCTTCTTTTATCATTTTATGAAGTTGTAAGCATGGTACTGAAATGTGTGGTTTTCTCGGAAGTTCTTGTATTTTCTTATCATCATCTTGCACTTTCTTTATTGTTGTTATATATATATAGTAAGAGCGTTAAATTGCGTGACAAACACCTTCCAATTAGTTTGGAGAAATGTGGATGGATTCAGGTCATATTAAGTGTTTGTCTTCAGTATTTTAGTGCTGATTTCTCTGGTGTCGACTGTCACCATTTAAAAATCTATTAGCATTGAGTTAAAGAGAACAAAAGGAAATGGTTATTTTGTTTTTTTAGGAGACAAAAAACAAAGTAAATTTATTGTTAAAAATTTTATAATATTTAAGGAGTAATTATTTTAAATTATTTTATAAAGAGAGATAGATATATAGAAGTGAGAGAAATAAAAAAATTTAAAAAAACTGAATTAAGTTGAATATATATACATATATCTTTTTGTAAAAGAGAGTTTATGGAGTCACTATGTTATACTTGTTGAGTGTTATAAAATTTCTTGATTTATTCTACCTCCTGCAACTCATTTTGATATTTGTGTATTACTGTTTTCTCTTAAGTTAGCCAGCACTAGAGGTATTTTACTACTCATGGCATTGCTTCTGGGAAACAATTAAGCATTTCAGACCTCCAATAAAAGCAACCAAAAAAGAAAGGAGGAGAATTTGTTTACGTATTGGCATTGGTACCAAAAAATAAGCATTATTGATTCACCTAGCACCATCCTTTTTTTCCCCCTTTCTTTTCCTCTGTCTGTGTGAAAATGAATTAATGTTACTGTTTATTGCTGAACCAAATTGCTATATGGTTTTGCATCCTTAATTGTTGCAGGGTCTGTTGCACAGAACCAGGCAGCACAGCTAGGGAACTCGAAGAGGCTGAGGCTATTTGGGGTGAACTTGGAGTGCCAGCTTGATGAGTCTGATGAGCCATCAACACCTGAAGGTTCATCTTTGTCTAGCCTGCAGGGTCCGGGACACCGACAATTCTACCCTCCATCTGCTTCTTCTTCAGACACTACTCATGGTCAAATGGTAAGCCATATGACCCTATAATTTGCTTGAAATGGAAGTTAAGATGTGACTGATCTTACTTTCTTTTTTTTACTAGTTAATTTTGATTTTGGTGTTTCCTTATCATGAGACAGATTATTATATAATAAAAACGGATGCATGATTAGCGATGCCAAGTAGATTGTCCCTGGCACATGTCCAAATTGCATTAGACTAGTTTGAATCATGATTGGTAGCTCAGGAGAATTTGTTTACGTAAGGGGCGCCATTAGAGGGCGCACCCAAAAAAACCAAAGAAAGGAAAAAATAGTTAAAATATTTTTTACATTATTAGAATCTACAAATTAAATAAGACGTGAAGACGTGAAGTCGTGATTGACATGTTCAGTTTAATCATTCAAATATAATTTATTTTGAACATTAATTCAACGATTGCTGCCCACAGATGAAAGAAAAAAATGGACAATCTTGTGAATAGCGATTGCCCACAAAATTTGTCAGTTTGAATCGATCGATGAATGTGATTAATGGGGGCCCTAAACATACAACATGAAGTGCCTTTTGTTTGTGCTTTTTCTAGGTAGAGTTGAATCAAGACACGAAAAACCATGCCGACCAAGCCGAACTAACTAAAATAATGACACAGTTTGCTTTGGAATTGGCCTCTTCTCTTGCTTGTAAAGTTGAAAAATGTGAAATCCATTATTTTCCTTCAACCCCACACCAAGAAAAAGTTAGATCACTTTTCAAAATTCCCTTTCCATTTGGAACCACTAATAATTTCAGTTATCTTATCCCATGCGTTATTAAACCAAAAACCATTCTTGCTAGCATTATTAGTTAATTACACACTAAGAAAGCATTAATCAAATATAAATGATACAGACATTATTTTGCTAGAAAATTAATAAACACCAATGAGAATATTAATGTACACTTTAGGGTGTAACAATTATGAATAAAGCTCTTTCTTAAAGATAAAATAAAATTATGAATAAAGCTTCAAATAACGGAATGTCAACTAGGTATGTTATAAAAGTTAGGCATATGAGATGCACTAGAAGATAAGAGAAATCACTTCGTTGATGCGTTATTAGTATATAAAATTGGAAGTAATGATGATTTTACAATTTTGCAAACAATTTGTGTGATTGTAACAGGATATCACTTTCTCCCGAGATGTTAACCAGATGAGAAATCGCCGAGGATAAGACCTGTGGATGTGACATCCCTGGATTTGACTTAATTGAAAACCCCCACTTCGAAGTTGGAATTGGAAGGTCAAAAAAAAAAAAAAAAAAAAATTACTATGAAAAAGTATATATTTATATATTATTTTGTTTTTTCTTTACTGAAAAGAAAAGAAGAAATATCCCTCAATTTCAGGTGCTCATTAAAAGCCAGGTGGTGAGAGAGAGAGAGAGAGAGAGAGGGAAGCAAATTGGAGGATGTGAGGATCTGGAGCGGAGAGGGAAAAATATACTCTTGACATAGACTACCAGTCTACTACTACAGATAGGAGGGAGGGATGGGAGGTAGGGCCCAAAATGGACAAAAGGGCCATTGCTGACATCAGAAATGCCAAATGGGGAAAAAAAATATTTTGTGGGGTGATTTTTAAATTGAGAAATCTGGGAGGGGTAAGGAATCTATTTGGCCACTGTTGAGATTCTGCCTGAAGATTTTTCGTAGCTGCTCATAATCATAATAATGGAAGAGGGTATGGTGGTGGCTGCTGGTGGGTGGCTGAGTGGGTGGATTTTGAATAGATGGATGACAGCCCAGGAGTACCAGCCCACTCTTCTCTCTCTCTTCTCTTCTCTGTTTTATTTTATTTTAGTTTTTTTAATCTATCTAAGCTGTTTTTGATGCTCAACTGTGGTTGACATAGGGAGAAGCTAAGAAAGACAGAAAGAGCATGCTCTCTCTTCCTTTTCTTTATTCCTTTCTTTTATATTTAAAATCTGAAAATTGCAATTTATTGCAAATCACGGAAAATGCTAGTAAAATTTCTGAAATATTGGTCTTTGTTGTGATTTGAAAATGTTGTTGAAGAACCGAGAGTGAGTTGACAAGAACCAATGTATGAGTAACAAATTATGGATTGCGTATCTGTAAAGGTGTCATCTTTGAAGGTAGCAAAAATATGTTCAATTGAAGAAAAGTAGCAGAAGAGTACAAGGTTAAAAAAAAGTAGTCAAACCCAAACAGTTTCTAAGCACATGCACTGATGCAAGATAGATTTCAATGGGAATTTAATTATAAGAATTCCCTTTGTCCAATGATTGGATTAGGCAAGCATAGGCAACTATCTATCTTTTGCTCTCCCAGTTCTACAGTCAAGTTTCCTTGAGACACTCAATTCAAAGCTGAGCATCAACTTAATTAAGATTTTCTCAAGGATTTAATCACATAGCGAAGCTATCAGATCTCTATATCTTGTTTTATAGAGGGTTCAGATTAAAATGAGAATTCTAATTTCTTGTGGAAGTAAAACTTGTTCAGTGAAGTTCAGAAGGGAGAAGGGCCACCCTTGCCTTCGTATACAAATCACAAGCTGAACTTTCTCTGAGGCTAAACTTCCTTTAAAAGTTACTGTAACCCTTCCCATCACTATTTATCTATTGGTTTGATCTTTCTCCCCGCGGATATCTAGAGGATAAACCAAACCATATCAAAAACTCCTCCCTTGGATACTCAATGGGTGCCACGCTGCCACCTTCCTCATCTCACCTAAAGTTCATCAGAGACATATAACTTCTTCACCCATCACTGGTTATGATTATTGTTGGTGTCAATGCACTGAGCAAAATTTAACCCCCGACTTCATAAGATGTGACGAGATATGTGTATGTTTACTTCCTCATCTCACCTAAAGTCATTTCAGAAGCTATGTCGATGCACTTTTAAAACTATAGTCCTGTGCATGTTTACTTCCAAATTAATTCCCCACCCCTTTTTTTCCAACTAAAAACTAGAAAGATGTGATCAAATACCCTCCCATTTCTTTTCACCCTTTTGCTTACAACCCCTAAATCATTGGTGTTCGTAGGACAAACGTGTTGACAAAACCACATGCTAGGTGTATTCGGTACATTCAAGGTGGCCCTTATGTGTATTATACACATGGGAAGCAGAGACAGCAAAACAGGAGCAAATATAAAGTAACTAGGTTCCAAAGGGATGCATAAAAAGTTGACACGGAGAAGATTTAACCAAGATCAACTAGTTTGGGAATGAGACCAATTTGAGTTGTACTTCCAATGACATAAGGTGTATAATTTAGATCCCAAGCATGCTTAAGACTGCAGGTTCCTACAATCTAAATTTTAGTTTCTAAAACGACTCACTGCAGAAAGGAGCTCCAGACACTATGCCACAATGGATGGGGGTCCGTTCAAGGAAGTCACTCGATAGGCCCAGCCAGCATGATTATAGAAGCAATCCTAAGGCAAGTGATTGGCTTCATGTAACCAAATCATGCAATCAAACTAACAGGAGATCATGCATTGCGGTGGTTGACTTTATCTCACCTTTGAACTTTCTCGTTTTGTCCACAGCACCCATTCTCCACGACTTAAATTCTTTATGCTTTATACCCTTTTCCCCTTGGAAAAGACATCTCGTGCTAGGACAACCTGATGGCAAATGATTAAAGATTTATTTCCTATGTCCATTCAAATACCCTAATCAGTAACCAAGCCAATTAGAACCAAGCAAAATTTGAGACATTGACAGTATTAAGGCTCAAACATGTACTAGATTACTGTGTCTGCGGCTAATCCAGATGTGACCAAAGGCTTTTACCTATTTAGGTACCAAAACAAACTCCAGACGATGGATCACTCTGTGCAGAGAATGACCACAGGCTTAATTATGTGATGACATGCTCAACACAACTTGCAAGTGAACTAAGAAAGGACAATATAATTCGCCAATAAATTGAGCAGGAAAAGATATGCAGAGATACGTGCATTACCTGAGTGAATGAACAATAACGGTGTCATGTGATTATCATGGCCCATTAAGATTCAAACGAGAGAGATACCATTGACCTCCGCTAGCGATGGTGTCCAGTGTTTAGTGCTCAGCAAGTGGGATGGCCCCCAAATTAGTGTTGTTATCATTGGTATACAGACAGTGGCCAATCAAGGGAATGAAGGGACTGGTCCTGGGTGATGGGTTTGTCATGTAAGAATAATTCCATCATGCATGACTCAGTACAGTTCGAATATAGAAACATCATGTGAGTATTTCTTCATTCCACTACATTTTTCCTTATCAAGCTTTTGCTTTCGGAGTCCTTGGATCAACCTCAAGCTCACCTCCTTTGAAAGGAACACCCTAAGCAACTGGAGTAACCTGAGAATAAAAACAAGTAATGGTTCTGTTGATTTAGTACTGACACCACCAAAGGCACCGTAAAAAAGCACAGAAAATGTAAAGAGAACCTTAAATTTGGTGAGAACTATATGTCTTCACACAAAAACTCTACAAAGTCCGCAAAACAGATCTTAACAACTAATCACCGAAAAAACACTTAAATACAACTTAATTTTGAAAAAATGGTTAGCTGCAAGACAAGAAACATATCAATTCATATATTTCTTAAAGCAGGAAGATTCCAGTTATTGGATGGACTAATTATCATATTATCATCCTGAGAAGACTTAAAGCGGAGACCATTTGCTTGAAAAGACTTGGAAGAAAAACCCAGTCATCAAACAGGGGGCTGGAGAAGAAAAACTGCCGACATAATAGACCCTTTATAATAGAAACTCTGCCCTATTATACTAGAACTATCTCAACATAACTTCCCATTTCAGTAATAGTGGGGCTACTGGCCATTAGCTAGAGCCAACTTCCTATCCTGGAGCCAAAAGTGTATTTAGTTCCACATTAAGCAAATCTTGCTTTATCCTCCTTTTCTCATCTTCTCCCTATATACTGCACTAAGTTGATTCACACTTGTGCCATGCGAGCCAAATATTCTGCCATCATCAAATTTTCCAAAAGCTAAAAATGATACCATGTCATAACTGGTCCAGTCTGAGATGATTTGACTTGAAAGTCTGCCGAAAGAAACAAATATCATCCTATCCTATGACAAGGAAGGATCCTAAATATACCAGATAATTAAAAGCATATTGACAAGAGGCACCACAAAAGTTTAATCATTATATGGTGGTGCATATCGTTCGAATGCATGTTCTCAATTATAGCCCACATTCGACAACCAAGAAGTAAGAATTGCCACCTCTTCTTTTACATTCAAAACTCGATGCTTCTGCCCTCGCATGATCCTCAGCCTGTTAGCAGAGAAAGCGGAAGAAAAGTAGGAGGCAAAAAAAGAGTATTGAAGAGAATAAATAAAATGGTAGATGGTACAAAAGTATAACTTACGTTATTTCCCTTTCAATAGGGCTGAGAGGAGCACTGCGCTCAGTTTACATAAAGTGTGTACTTCCAGAATCTTGTTGCCTGTATCCCTTTCATCGAGAAATTACCTTTTTTAGGTCAAAATGTTGAGAGTTAGACCTCAAAAAAGACTAAGCCTCGCATAAACTTGATTTATTAGCCAACCCAGCATCAACTAGCCGATATATTTCTTGCTAGAAATATCCTCAATTTCATTTCAAGCGAGTAGAACAAAAAATTCGACCAGGTTGGTTGCTGAGGTCAACTACCCATATATAATCCCTTGTATAGGTAGACAGACCCAGGATAGAATAAGCCTGTTAATATGCCCAATGTCCCAGAATGGAAAAGGAGCGAGAAAGAACAAAAAGAATCACAACGTTCCACGCCACATGCTGTATTTGTAAACCGTTGTCTTTCTGGTCATCCAAAAAATCAGACGCCAGAAATGATTCAGAAAGTTAGGAGCGTCAAGAATGCTAAAACCATACAATGTGATAAGCCAAATCAACAAAGTAAAAAACTTCAGCAGTCAGAATTGTCAATGGAATATGTCTCCATATGGTACAAGCACAAAAGATAGAGCATATTCATAGTTATATTGTACAATAGAACCCTCGAACGGGATTAGAGCATGATATAAACTTTTCTTCCATTCTTTCCACTAGGATAGTAACTTTTCAAAAGTGAAGTTGTAGAAAAGCTCTATGGGTTGCATCCATGGTTGATGTTCAGGAGAAAAACTTCCATCGCTCCACTAGAATATTGGCTCATGTAGATTTCTTGGGAGCTTTGCCCTCTGTTTGAGTTTTAGATTCTTCCTTCTTCTCCATGACCTGCTGGACACCTTCCTGATACCCTTGTATAAAACTTTTGAGAGCATCTCTATATGCAGAAGCTCTTGTCATGTACACCCGTTGTAAAGCAGGTCTTAATGTCTCCATACCTCCCCTTGCAGCCACCGCTGATAATTTCATTGACATTAAAAATAAAAAATAAAAAAAAATCCGAATTTAATGCAACAAATCAGAGGTTCAGAAAAAGAATGAAGACAGTTGAGGGATAAGAGAGACCTCAGGTCATCTTGTTTAAGAAAACAATCATACCTACAAGGAAATGACCATAAGGAATAGAAATGTGAAAAACACAATACAAACACAGGGAGGATTTAGTCTTTTGATTGTTGTTTCTAGGAAGACTGACTGGGTGTTACATATGGTATCAGTTTGTTACAATGGTGTGCACAAAGCTAGAAACATCAGAGATCAACGTCACAGAAAAAGCCCAAGTAAGATTTTTATGGAAGATGATTCAAATATCAAAGGTCCCAGACCGAAAAGCCACCAAGCAACAGAGATGCACATGATTATAGCTTCCTTCTTTCTCCAAGGGCGCTGGTTTCATCTATATATCTCAGACCCACCCCAACTAAATACACTGCAAGTTCATCATCAACAATATCTCATTGGATTCAATGTCAGCACAACTCACAAATTGAACTCACCCACATAATTCTAAAGGCAGTAAGACGCACCAAGTAGATATTTCCAATGGAATTAATTCTAAAAGCATCAAATGCCAGTTTCCAAATTACCAACAAAAACTCCAAATTTTAACAATTTCAATATAACACTACTTCAAACACTAAATATGCATAAACCAGCCGTATACTATACGATACTATGTGATTCCAACCAAACCCATTTGCAAAACAAAATACGAATACTTGTTAACTAATAAATTCCCCAAATCGGAAGAGATAGAGAGAGAGAGGAGGGGGGGGGATTAACAGACCAAGATCTTGAAAAACAGAGGGCTCTTCTTGTTGAGCAGAAGAAGTGCTCTTAGCTCCATCACTGGCTTCTTTATCATCATTATCTTTTGCATAATCATGAGGCCTAAGATCAGGACCAATATCTCTCACCCAGCTAGCCGCATAAAGCCTCGTTGCCCTCTTCAATATCTATTTTTATTTAATTTTTACTTTAATTATATAGAATAGAATTCAACAAATTGAAAAAAAAAAGAAAAAAAAAGAACATTCCAAAGAAAAGAACTTACAAAAAGATGGTCGCGCCAAGTCAATTTAGGACGGTTTTGGATATGAGGAGGATCAGGCAAGGAAGAAGGGAATGCTATTTCTTTCAAATCGTAACGAACGTAATCGTACGCTTTTCTACAAACTACTCTCACCTTCATTCTTTTTTTTCTTTTCAGTCCTTCTGTTGAGAAGGGAAGACTGAACTGCAGGAACCGCCGGAACTGCCACTTATCAATCAGGGAAACACAAAACGGTGCGTTCCGATATGATGCTGTTTTGAGCAGGACGAGTGAAGTTTTAAGGAAAAAAAAAAAAAAAACGACGACGCTTTGCTTAAGCAGGGTTGGGTTGGGGTGGGTCCAGCGCTTAATACTGGATTATTTCCATAATCATGATGATTACATGAGTAATAACAGAATCTATTATCATGATTGAAAATAAAATAAAAATAGATTTTAAAAAAAATATATATATATATAAAAAAGACGAAGTTTAAACATGCAAGGAACGTAGTTGCAACGACAACGAAACACACATTAGAGGAAACATGAAATTTTAAAAATACCATAAAAGTAGGAAACCTTGCCTTTCTTTATGATCACGGATAATCTCATGATCTAATCATCTACACTATATATTCCTAAAAAAGATAAATGCAAATCCACTAACACATGAACCCTAATTCTCCTATATATTTTAATTACCAATTAACATATCCTGTCTTTCTCTCATGGATCATCATCACCAGCCCACCAAAAACCAAAAACACCAACTTCTTTATTTTCCTCTCATAATCAAGAGAGAACTTGTCTATGCAATCTCTTTTCTCGTTGTCTTAACTTCTTCGTTCTTCGTCTTTGATCTTTTTTGCCCTTTTGATCCACGATCAGTCTTTCGTTTTGGTTTCTTGTCACAAATCTTATCCAACAATAAAAAATTATCAAACGTTGCATGTGATTATTCCCATGGAAGATGGGTTCGGGATGAAAGTTACAAGAATCAATCATACACAGAAAACTGCCCCTTTCTTGATCCGGGCTTTCGATGTGTTCAAAATGGAAGAAAAGATATAGAATATCTGAATTGGCGATGGCAGCCACAAGGCTGTGGTATAGCAAGGTATGGAAACTTATCATGAAAGCTTAAAATGCCTTGTCATGCATGCACAAATGCTTCTTTTAATGGTTCTTTGTCAGCTCTAGCGTGTTGCCAAATCCATTTAAATTCTTCACGAAACTGTACCAATATATATTGGATTGCTAGCTAAAATTTGTTCGAAACTGTACGTAATTAATCATCAGCAACATTACAGTGACAATTCAAATGAAATCATCCAGATAATAAGTCGGCAGAATGAATATATTATCTTGAGTTAGGTTTTCAAATTTGAATTTTCTCGTGAGATTTGGATGAACTATATTGTGAAGACTTGGACAGGTGTACTCGTTTACTGTTTTAGGAGACAGAAGCTTTATACCCTTTTCATTACACGTGCAGTGCATGAGACCCTCTCTATCAGCATCACTCCATTATGTCCCTGCAACTGTTATTTAGGATTTTTGACCATATATACATCGTACTTGTTCCGATTGAGAGCCACCACCGACACAACAGATTACGGAGAACATCTAGATACGTACGTTGTAAATATTGGGAATCTGTAACCGAATCATTTTCTCGCACCCTTAGCACTTCATCGGCTATTTAGTTCAAGTAGGTCCGCCCACCCCAAAAAAACAATCCAGCCTTAATCCATTGTCCACGAAGAAACTAGTGCAGGGCTACACAATTTGTAGCTTCTGCATCAGATTATCCTCATTTGTGTTCCTTTGGTTTCTTCTCAGATTTAACGCAAGTGAACTTCTCGAAAGAAGTAGAAACGGAAGGATTGTCTTTGCTGGGGACTCTGTTGGCAGAAACCAGTGGGAGTCTTTCCTGTGCATGCTTGCTCAAGGAGTTTCAAACAAGTCTTCTATATATGAAGAGAACGGGAACCCTATAACTAAACACAAGGGATTTCTCTCCATGCGCTTCAGTGAATACAATCTCACAGTTGAATACTACAGGGCACCTTTCCTGGTATTCATCGGTCGCCCACCTCAGAATTCACCAGCTGGCATCAAAATGACCCTTAAGGTCGACCACTTACACTGGTTCTCCAGAAAGTGGGAAGGCGCTGATGTTCTGGTGTTCAACACGGGCCATTGGTGGAATGAAGATAAAACTGTCAAGATGTATGAGACGTTTCTCCCTTATTTTGCAGTTCTATATTTATTGCTGACAACAAAGTTAAGCTGCGTAAAAGAAAATGACTATTTGGTACATGCAGGGGTTACTATTTTGAGGACGGAGGTAAAGTGAATATATCGTTGAACGTTATGGAAGCATTTCAAAAATCTCTACAGACATGGAAGTCATGGAGTGAAAATTTAAACCCTGAAAGAACTTATGTTTTCTTCCGTGGCTACTCCCCAGCACATTACAGGTAATATTCTAGGCACGCTTCCAGCAAGGAAGTGTGGAACCGGATTAACATACAATCCAGATTACACATTGGGGTAATATGTCAGTCCAATCTTTTTAATATGAAAAATTGCAGGAATGGTACATGGGATGCCGGGGGTCGATGTGATGTGGATAGAAAACCAGAGACAAAATACACAATGCTGGAACCTGAGCCAGTGCATAACCAAATCATTTCTACTGTAATCAAAGAGATGGATTATGGAGACAGGAAGGTTCAGTTCTTAAACATTACGCATTTGTCGCAGTTCAGGTATGATGGTCACCCTTCTCACCATCGTGAGCCAGGCACGCCTGTTGGCGCTCCACAGGACTGCAGTCATTGGTGCCTACCTGGAATACCAGACATATGGAATGAAATTTTATATGCTAATTTACTGTCAATGGGATTCAGAACTAAGTGATATGAAATAACATAACTTCCTAGTTACCTCAGCTTGAAGGTTTTGTCTCTGTTGGGGCTGTACACAATATGCGCTGCTTCTGATCAGGATAGTACCTCTCCATTTCCTTTCGCATCCAGCTCAATGCTTTCCATTTCCGTCACTTTCTCAAGCTGCCTCAAGAGATCCAACCTTTCTGGTCCATATGTGGATGGTATATGCCAAAGAACATATTATAAGTCCCTGGTAATTGAAGATTTAACATCTAAAGGATAAAGTTACAAAAAAGGAAGTTATTGGCTCAGAACCAACGCACCAAAGCTGGCACATATTTCTGGATAGCAGCCAACAATGCTGCATGCCCCACAGCAGTAACCTACGATGCACAAATTATCCTTTCTACATTAGGTCACAGTGGAAAAAACAGCACAAACAGATGTAAACTGCAAACATGCAATATCTCACATATTTGGATTGAAGTTCTTGCGAATATGCACTTCATTTTGCCATCTGCTGTAAGAATCAGTTCTGAGGACCACACATCCTAGTTCTAAATAATGCCTGTAATATCATTTACGGAATCAGCTAAGATTGTTACTGATTTTGCCATTATACACGGGATAACCCCAATTCACACAAATAATGGCCGTTATATAACTGTTCAAAAAAAAAAAAAAAGGAGGTACTTTTGATTCTTTACTTTAGAATGCATTCAAGACATCGGTTGCCATAACCGTTGTTTTATTACCGCGATAAACTGCGACCCACAAATGCGGTTGAGACCATTTTTACAACCACATCGGCAATTTAAAACTATGCCAAATATCATCAACACCCATAATTCTGCACTCAAACAATTTCAAAACACCGGCACCCAATTTCAAGACTGACTTGAGTGTTACATACGGTATCAGTTTGTTATAATGGTGTGCACAAAGCTAGAAACATCAGAAATCAACGTCACAGAAAAAGCCCGAGTAAGATTTTTATGGCAGAGGATTCAAATATCAAAGGTCCCAGACCGAAAAGCCATCGAGCAACAGTTCATCATCAACAAATGTCATTGGATTCAATGTCCACACAACTCACAAATTCAACTCACCCACATAATTCTGAAGGCAGCAAGACGCACCAAGTAGATATTTGCAATGGAATTAATTCTAAAAGCGTTCAATGCTAATTTCCAAATTACCAACAAAAACCTCTAAATTTTAACAATTTCAATGCAACACTACTTCAAACACTAGGTATGCATAAACCAGCAGTATACTATACCATATTATACTATATGATTCCAACCAAACCCATTTGCAAAAGAAAGTACGAATACTTCTTAACTATTAAATTCCCCAAATTGGAAGAGATAGAGAAAGAGGGGGAAGAACAGACCAAGATCTTGAAAAACAGAGGGCTCTTTTTGTTGAGCAGAACAGTGCTCTTAGCTCCATCACTGGCTTCGTTATCATCATTATCTTTTGCAGAATCAAGAGGCCTAAGATCAGGACCAATATCTCTCACCACTAGCCGCATAAAGCCTCGTTGTCTTCTTCAATATCTATTTTTATTTATTTTTTACTTGTATTACATGGAATAGAATTCAACAAATTGAAAAAAAAAAAAACAGAACATTCCAAAGAAAAGAACTTACAAAAAGATGTTCGCGCCAAGTCAATTTAGGACGCTTTTGGATTTGAGGAAGATCAGGTAAGGAAGAAGGGAATGGTACTTCTTTCAAATCGTAAATACACACTACTCTCACCTTCATTCTTTTTTCTTTTCAGTCCTTCTGGTGACCCGAACAGCCGGAACTGCCACTTATCAATCAACGAAACGAAAAACGGTACGTTCCGGCGTGACGTTGTCTTGCATGGTTAATTATAAATTAGTTCCTCTTAGTTGAAAAAACTTTTTAAAAACTAATTATTTAATTTTTATATTTTGAAATCTATTAATAATTTAGTTAATTTTTTATTTTAAGAAATAGAAAAAATTGATGAGAAAATAAGAAATTTTATAGAATAAAAATAATATTAAATTAAGTATGATCAATACTAATTAAAGAATTAAATAATAATTTAAAAAAAATTAATTAATTTATTTTTTGAAACCTAGAGGGACTAATTTATAATTTTTGTTTTGCAGGAGGATGAATGAAGTTTTAGAGGGGAAAAAACGATGTCGCTTTGCTTAAGCTGGGTTGGGTCGGGGTGGGCCCAGCAGCTTAATGCTGGTTTATTTTGTTTCCGTAATCATGATGATTATGCGAGTAATAACAGAATCTATTATTATGATTGAAAAATAAAATAAAAATAGATATATATTAAAGAGAGACTAGGCTTAAACATGCAATGAACGTAGTTGCAGATACAGCGAAAGACGTGATAGGAAACATGAAATTTAAGAAATACCACAAAAGTGGGAATCCTTGCCATCTACACTGTATATTCCTAAAAAAGATAAAAGCAAATCCGCTATCACATCATTCCTAATTCTCGCATTTTAATGACCAATTAACATATCCTTTCTTTCTCTCATGGATCATAATCACCAGCCCACCAAAAACACCAACTTCTTTATTTTTCTCTCATAATCAAGAGAGAACTTGTCTATGCAATCTCTTTTCTTATTGTCTCAGCGTTTTCATTCTTTGTCTTTGATCTTTTTTGCCCTTTTGATATATATCCACAATCAGTCTTTCGTTTTGGTTTCTTGTCGCAAATCTTACTGAAGAATGAAAAATTATCAAACGTAGCCTGTGATTATTCTCATGGAAGATGAGTTCGGGATGAAAGTTACAAGAATCAATCATATATCAAACTGGCCATTTCTTGATCCTGGCTTTCGATGTGTTCAAAATGGAAGTTAAAATCGCATCTGAATTGGCGATGGCAGCCACAAGGCTGCTGCATACCAAGGTATGGAAACTTATCATGAAAGCTTAAGATGCCTTGTCATGCATGCACAGATGCTTCTTTTAATGGCTCTTTGTCCGTTCTAGTGTGTTGCCAATTGTCCATTTGAATTCTTCACGAGACTGTACCGGCATATACTGGATTGCTAGCTAAAATTTGTTGGAAACTGTACGTAATTAATCATCAGCAATATTACAATGATATTTCAAATGAAATAACTAAAAATTTTGTAGTGTAGTGATAGTTTTCTCTTGCAAATATATATAAAATCATCTAGATAATAAGTTGGCAGAATGAATACATTATCTCGGGTTAGGTTTTCAAATTTGAATTTTCTCGAGGAGTTTCGATGAACTGGGAACATCTAGATACGTACGTGGTAAATATTTGACAATCTGTAACCGAATCATTTTTTCGCATCCTTCGCATTTCATCATCTATTTAGTTCAAGGAGGTCCGCCCTCCCCGAAATAACAATCCAGCCTTAATCCATTGTCCACGAAGAAACTCGTACAGGGCTTACACAATCTGCAGCTTATACATTAGATTTTTCTCCTTTGTGTTCCTTTGGTTTCTTTTCAGATTTAACGCAAGCGAACTTCTAGAAAGAAGTAGAAATGGAAGGATTGTGTTTGCTGGGGACTCTGTTGGCAGAAACCAGTGGGAGTCTTTCCTTTGCATGCTTGCTCAGGGAGTTTCAAACTGGTCTATATATGAATAGAACGGGAACCCCATAACTAAACACATGGGATTTCTCTCCATGCGCTTCGGTGAATACAATCTCACAGTTGAATACTACAGGGCACCTTTCCTGGTATTCACTGGTCGCCCACCTCAGAATTCACCAGCTGGCATCAAAATGACCCATGAGGTCGACCACTTACACTGGTGCTGATGTCCTAGTGTTCAACAAGTGGCATCGCCGGAATTAAGACAAAACTGTCAAGATGCATGAGCTGTTTCTCCCTTATTTTGCAGTTTCTATATTTATTTCTCACAACAACGTTAAGCTGCGTGAAAGAAAATGACTACTTGGTATATGCAGGGGTTACCATTTTGGGGACGGAGGTAAAGTGAATATGTCGTAGAACGTGATGGAAGCATTTCAAAAATCTCTACAAACATGGAAGCCATGGAGTGAGAATTTAAACCCTGAAAGAAATTATGTTTTTTTTTCCGTGGCGGCTACTCCCCAGAACATTACAGGTAATAATCTTGGCGCAATTCCAGCTAGGAAGTGTAGACCCGGATTAACATACAATCCAGATTACACGTTGGGGTAATATGTCAGTCCAATCTTTTTAATATGAAAAAATTGCAGGAATGGTACGTGGGATGACGGGGGTCAATGTGCTGTGGCTAGACAACAAGAGACAACATACACAATGCTGGAACCTGAGCCAGGGCATAACCAAATCATTTCTACTGTAATCAAAGAGATGGATTATGGAGACAGGAAGGTTCAGTTCTTAAACATTACGCATTTTTCGCAGTTCAGGTATGATGGTCACCCTTCTCACCATCTTGAGCCAGGCACGCCTGTTGGTGCTCCACAGGACTGCAGTCATTGGTGCCTACCAGGAATACCGGACATATGGAATGAAATTTTATATGCTAATTTACTGTCAATGGGATTCAGAACCAAGTGATATAAGATAACATAACTTCCTAGTTACCTCATCTTGAACGTTTTGTCTCTGTTGGGGCTGTACATAATATGCGCTGCTTCTGATCAGGATAGTACCTCTCCATTTTCTTTTGCATCCAGTTCAATGCTTTCCATTTCCTTCACTTTCTCAAGCTGCCTCAAGAGATCCAACCTTTCTGGTCCATATGTGGATGGTATCTGCCAAAGAACATATTATTATTCCCTGGTAATTGCAGATTTGACATCTAAAGGACAAAAAAAAAAAAAGGAAGTTATTGGCTCAAAACCAACGCACCAAAGCTGGCACATATCTCTGGATAGCAGCCAACATTGCTGCATGTCCCACAGCAGTAACCTACGATGCACAAATACCCTTTCTACGTTATGTCACAGTGGAAAAAACAGCACAAACAGATGTAAACTGCAAACATGCAATATCTCACATATTTGGATTGAAGTTCTTGGGAATATGCAATTCATTTTGCCAGCTGTAATAAGAAACTCAGTTCTGAGGACCACATATCCTAGTTTCAAATAATGGCCATAATGTTATTGAACGGAATCAGCCAAGACCGTTACCAATTTTTGCCGTTATACACGTCATAACCCCAATTCACACAAATAATGGCCGTTATATAGTTGTTCAAGAAAAAAAAAGATACTTTTGATTTTTTATTTTAGAATAAATTTATTAACAGTTGTTAATGCATTCACGATATCGGTTGCCATGATCGTTATTTTACTACAGCGATAAACCAGGACCCGCAAAGGCAATCGAGACCATTTTTACAACCAAGTCCGCAATTTAAAACTATGCCACATATCATTAACCCCCATAATTCTGCACTCAAAACAATTTCAAAATAATCTTTAATGTGGCGAAGGTGAACTTAGTAGCAATAAAAAATAACCACAGAATCAACCCAGATCCAAAGGCAAGTCGGATTGTAAACTTGAAATGAAACTGGCCAACTTGTACCTTAATGGTGCACTTGCAACTAACCAACCTATTGTAATTATGCTTGGAAATTTGAGGCATCCATCCCTTTTTCTTTTTTTTTTTAAACTTGTATGAGAAGTAACAGTGTTTGACACACTACTATATCAATATATACCAGAAAGAAGCTTGGTCAGGCTCTAGACCGGCTAAATATACGAAAGTTGACAACTCGATTTCTCAAACAGTGTGGCAATAGAAAGGGTGATCCACAAGCTATGCCACAGAAATAATGCAACTGCAATGAAGACAAATACAAATCTATATATCCATAAATAACACCAGGGATGAATGTTTCTAAGACCAGATTATCCTAAAGCTTTATTTCATTTACCAGTACCAAATTGCACCATAATTGAAGGAGAAGTGACAAACCAAGCTAACTGGATGAATGAATGAGAAGTCATGACACTAAAGAGTTGTATAAATTTGAAGATTGACGAGACGATGATGATGAGACAGCTAAAATGAGAAACAGTTGATGAGGATAATTTAATGATGAGACTTACAGGAAGAAGCATAAGAACGCCGATAGGAACCACTGACGCCAAATCCGTCAGAGTTCTCCGGAGAGCGCTTTTTTCTTTCTCTGTTAACTCATCTCCAATCAAGACCCTTTTAAGCAAACCCATTGCAGCAGCAACATCAATAGCTAGAAGCTGAGTTCCTTGCAAGACATCCTGTGCATATTTAACCATATATATTACGCATGAGAAGTAAGAAGTCACGGAGCGAGTTTTAAATTAAAAACCTAAATGCCATACATCAGATAGCAGTCACAGAATAGATATTAAAGATTTAACTAGGAGAGTGTTTCAAATCCTAAGGTTCTATTTTTCTTCCCAACAATTCAAAGAAATGAACATTACTTTGCATCTATTTCACAATGCCTAGTAGCATTCCTGCACAAAAACCAATACAGGTACAAATAGATGTTTAGTGTTCCAGCAGAAACAAGGCGTTTGTCTCAGTTAATATATTTTGGCCTTGGAATGACTTGTACTTTACTCATCTAGCTTTAAATAAACCAATTAAATGGCACTGTCATCAAGCCAACCAAATTATTTTGATCACAAAACGCAAAGGTGCAAAGAATGGTAAATTCAATTGATAAGAAAAACAGAACACCAACATAGCACAGCACGTTAGGTAGTCATATCCACTCAATGATGTGATGCCACATGCTTGAGCTTGAAAAAAGTAAAAAACTATAATAATTACTAAAGAAGTGCTAGTCATACCGTGCTTGTTTCCTTCAGCTTAACAAGTGATTTTTCAATGATATTGTCATTCGTTTCAACCTGGATCAATTGAGAACTTGCAGCCTCGTCATGGTAATTAGCACGATCATCTGTAACCTTAATATCCTGAACATAAACAAATAAGCAATTATTAGCACCGCATAGGAATAAAGTCAAGGATACATAGTAGGCAGCAGTCACTATAAATAAACCTGGTTGAATTATATAAAGTCACAAAAGGCAAAAATTTTGTAGAAATCCTAGATTGTAAGGAATGTTCTAATTTCTTAGAAATCATAGACTGCAAGGAATTTTCCATGTTAAAAACAATAATAATAAAAAAGGTCTCAATGGGGTTCATTGCTTGGAGCAATAATATAAATTATGGACTTGCAACCATAAAGGTGCAAATTAAGCCAAGCAACCAGCTACTTCACAAAAGTCCTTACCCATTTCAGTGGGATATTACCAGTTCATGATGTTTCAAAATTTATTTCCCACATTTCATATCAGATTTTTCCATGTTTTTACAATTGTTCAAGCATATGCACTGAAATTTATTGCACGGAGGACAAAACCATTATACCATTCAAATGTTATATAGGAGCTGTTAAAAAGCATGAGACATACCTCTTCATTTTCATATTGATCAGTACTTCTCTGAACCCGTTTTTCTAGTTCCATCAGTTCATTCCTTAGAAGTTCAAAACGACGAATTTCATTGGATTCTGACTCTCCAATACCTATACTTGTAGTAGTTTTCCCAATACTTGTGTCTCCCTGCATTTACCAAACCAACTTAATATAACTTCCATTTTAATAAAAATGAATTAGCAGCAAATGGAAAAAATGTACTTCAGAACACAATATTAGCAAGAAAATAGGAGCTAACCAAGCACCACAGCAGATTCTATCAAATGGGTAAGTAATGTTATAACAATCTTAATTTAGACTGTCTTGTCAGACATCACTTATTCAAGAATGTTAAATATTAAAAAGTCCTAATGAATAGGTTTAATGCTGTTGCTACTCTCTCCTTTAGTATACTTTTGCTCAACAAAATCAAAATCGAGAGTTCCAGCATGTACAATGTAGAATACCAAAGTATACTACACGATGTTCTCATGAAAGAGTTGCAATTGAAGTTTTGCAAGTTGTATAAATTAATAATTTCTTTATTTCTGACAGGAGGTAGATATGCAGAAGTGCATCAAAATTTATCTACTAAGGGAAACAAATTAAGTTCAGTCTAAAAGAAAGTTTCCCTTTTTATTGCTCTGGGTTTAGTAGCTACTGCATTGATAATAGAGATTTGCTAGTAGAACACATTTGAACCATCTCCATTTGACTAGTAAAAGATGGCCTTTGATTATTGGCATTACAAGCAATAAGTGGTTCAAAATAGGATAATTAACCATCTAAATCTAACCAGTAGACTATGTTGCCATTCATTTTTACAGATCATTCATTATGTACAATCAATTGTTTGCTGACAATCAAACCAGTCCAACTGTACTTATTTGTAAAGTCAATTTATTTAAATCCAAGAAAAATTCCAACTATTATCTTTGGTATGAACCAAAATTTCTGCCCTTAACTTGACAATTCAAATTGGGAAATATGATGCTTACAGAAACCATACTGTAAATATCTATATTCGAAGGACCACACACTAACATACCTAGCAAAAAACACCCTCTAGGACAAAAATGTCTGCCAGTACCTAAATATTTCCCTTTTCTTAAGAGTGAGGCACTTCAACAAGAATAACCTAAAGTCAAAGAACATAATGGAAATCAGAAGAATAAAAACAGCTCAAGGTCGTCTTTTTATCAAATGGCTAATAAGGAGTATTTTTATTTTTACTTTCGCAAAAGAAAGCTATGTTGTTGACTTTAGTTTTTCTTCTAAGGATCTACCTTTAAGCTAGTTAAATCAAGAAGCTTTCATGTAGAAAAATTCCTTAAACTAGCTTAATAGGTTTGAGAGTGGAATTTTCAAAGTGTTTGCATTAAAAAAGACTTCATCCACAAACAGTTAAATATTGTCGACATATTGTGAAGGAAGGGCATACAGATGCATCTACAACTGCTGCATCAGGGCCAGGCTTCTTGGTTGGAGAGAGCACAAAGAAGTTCCACAGTCCTTGCATTTTACTGGCAACGCGAAAAGAAAAGAAAGGAATTGCTATTAAGCAAGAAAAAAAATAAGAAAATAGCATTAAAAAAAATAAAAAATAAAAAAATAAAAAACCCTTAAACATGTTGGGAAGAGCTTAAATCTACAGCAGAAGTTCCACACCTTTTAGCATTCTTCCTCCCTTTCGCTTTCAAGTATTGTTGCTGCTCACTGATAGAAGATTGTAGACTACTTTCATCCTCTCCCTGATGATCCAATCAGAAATTAAGTGTCAGCAAGGTATACAAATTTTAATAAAAATGAGAACTGTCTGATAAACACAGAGGTGTAAAGCTGCCTTAAAAAATTAAAAAAAAAAAAAGATTATAATGGAATTACAGTGCACTTTTTTGGAGTATAGAATGCAGCATAATCATTTGCAAGTACAGGCCAGCAGTGAATCAAATGGAATGCAATCAGTGGTCATTAATAAGCTATAGGGTGTATTAACAATTGTTAGAATACCTGCTGAAGCGAAGCTGCTTTTGCTCTGAAAGATGCCTCCAGAAATTCAGCTTCTTTCTTCAGTTTCCTTATTTTCTCAAGATCAGAACAAGCAGCTTTTAAATGCTCTTTCCCAGAATTAGAGCTTGATACATGCCAATCTTGAAGTAATTCTTCCAGTCTCACAAGAGCTCCTTCAACACTCTCCAAAGCCTAACACCAAATAAAAAGCACAATTATTCAATTGGCATATAGAACAGAAACAACAACAGGGACAACTGGTCTAAACAGAAGCCCGTGTACAGAGGTTAAGTATCAATTATAGGAGCAAGCTGCAACCAACAAGTAAACAAAACAACCAAGTATGTCTTGCACTTTAAGCATTAAGCCAGGGATTAGGCTGTTTTTGCAGCCTCGCCAATGTTATTGCATTGATTAGACCAAATTACCCTTCTCTAATTTGTCCTCCTTTCAGCCACAGCCTCTCCCTCTCTCCTCAGACCCACACCACAGAAAAAGATATCCTAGTGACAAATATGTTCATATGGCAAGTTGTGCTTTCCAAGTTCCAAAATAATCTGAGAATAATAGGCCACATTGAAATAAACTAAAGGAAAAAAGAAAAACCTTGTTGAATGAATCTGTCCCTTTATCAGTGGTCAAATTAATTTCAGGTCCTGATATCTCAGCAGAATAATTGATATTGCTTTCTGTCATTTTCCTGCATCACACTTTTTAGGTGTAAATGGTAATCCGCAACTATGAATCATTTTTTAAAAAAGTGTTGAGTGAACGTGACTTGAAAGTCGTAGAAACCATCCCCTTACAAACAAAAAGAAATGAACTGAAATGAGTCTATGAGAAAAAATGCAGCTCAAGTCAAAATGTCAATAAACTGCTTGGCTACTGCCAATAGAAATGCATCTAAAACTGAAATGCCAGATAAATCTCAATGGAGGATCAGTTTTGGTTTCTATAGATTTCAATCCATTACTAGTATTTTTAAGTTTTTTAATCATGTTGCAGTGCATTTATTTTTTATCACAGAATACACATCTTATTCATAAATTTTGGACCAGTTTTATGTCTTTATAAGTATGATTCATGTGCATGTCAGAGAAATGACAGTTTTGCTTCCATTAGCTTACCGAGATATTCCCAGTTCTTCCATGCACTCCATTAATTTGTCGTGCCTAAACAATGAAAGTGGAAAATGTTGTTAAATCAAAGAATAACTCTTTGTTTTGCAATAAATAGAGCATCATAAGTTCAATTACCCCCTGGAAAGGAACCTCGCTGCCTTAACATTTGAAGGATTCTCTAGCCATTTACTGTATTTAATAAAACTCTGCATCCAATGGGAGCACAGGTCTAATACTTGGGGGATAGCTTCAGCATTTGGAGGACCCTTTTGCTTATTTTTGTGTCCATGAGACAGTTTTGTGGTGCCAATGTTGCCCGGATAAAAAGGAAGCCAATCCAGCTCCTCGCAGACTACCTAAGGAATTGGAAAATCATGTTATTGATTACGAGACAGAATGTTTAACACTAAAGTTACTAAATATGAATGCTGACTGACCTCTACATACAACTGATAGGAGCTTATTGATGAAAGCTGAGGATAGTACAAAACACTACCCCCAATAAGGTACCTGCAACAAAGCCCCATAAAATGATAGACGGCCAAGCTAAAGAAATCTAAACCAAACTTTGTCAAGAATTGTTAAAAGAATGGATACAAAAGAGCTACCTGATGAAACCTTCAATAGGATCATCTAGAACATCAAATCCATTTGCAGATAGAAAGGATTGTGTACTTCTTCCTAAGGCAATAAAGAATCCAAATATAGCTAAATCCTTCTCCAAAACCTGCATTTGACAACAGCTCTACCTAATTAAAAAGACGTTTATTCATTTCATTGTTAATTTAATAAATATATGTACATGTTTCGATCATTCATATGCATGCATGCCAAAGTGCTGTGACCAATGCCTGCTCAGACAAGTATACTGCCTCCTTTGTGAAGTGGAAGGGGAAACCTCAAATATGTTCAAGGCCAAGCAACAAAAAGTTGGAAGCAGTTTCTGTGGGGAGACAAAACCATTTGTGTAGCCCCATAATCATAATAGAGAACAAAAAACTTTTCATTAGATATTCTTCAGGGCTCAACAATTCATCAACTGCGTTTATTTTTTATGCTTGAATTGTTTTTTAAACTTGTGCAAGTGATAACATGCCTTTGAAAAATTAGAAAACAATTTCTTTTCGTTTGTAAATTGCTTCTAGGTACACTTATTTCTTGGAAAACCTAGCAAAAATAAAGCAATTTACAGAATTAAACTGATAGAGAGAGAAAAGTTAATTGCAGTGTACTGTGTATGTCACATACTATACATTTATTCTTCAGTGCTGTAAAAGAGCCCCTCATTTCACTGTTATCCTTCTTCCCCCTTTTCTTCCATATGTCATAAACCAAAACAACAACAAATGCCAATAACTATTTTGGCTTATCCATCAATTCTTCTCCCACAATATAGGATATGTTTCTGAATGGGGGCGTGAGACTGATGGTTCACACTTTACACTTGACCATGGTCTAAATTAGTAGGGACCACTTGGAAGGATGAAAAGCCCCAGTTATACTCTAAATTTGCACATAAGCCCTCGGCACTAACCTCAATACTTTCAGATGTTGTTAGTCTTGACCATATTCTCTCCCTATCTATAGCACGCTGGAGCTGCTTCTGTACAAGATTAACCCAGAAAATCACCTCTTCTGAACCACGATCATTTTTTACTCTGCATGTTGCAGCTCGAGGACCAAAATGGACAAGAAATTCTCTGCGTAGACCAATATGCTTTATAGAATGATAAGCTTGGCGTATAGGAATGAAATCAACCAGCATATCCATCAATCTACCAGTTATATCTGAAATCATGGAAAAGAATTGTGGGCAAGAAACTTTTGTGGGGCCAAGTTTCGTGATTGCAGCATTACAAGTCAGTGCCAGTAAAAGAAGTGAAATATCACTTCCATTTCCTGAACTCAAGGACAAGCCTTTTCCAAACCTGGAAGTAAATCTAAACAATGTTATTCTCGCATGGATATTAAATTCTTATTATTACTGGAAACATCAGCATGCAGTAACAGGGAGATAACGTACACAGCAGTGGCAGCAGTAAAGCGTGGGTCTTCTTCAAGATAATTAAGAAAACATGTCACCACTAACGGAACTTGCTTAGACCAAAACCATTCATACGCTTCAGGTTGTTTGGCAGATAGTTTACCCCTGATAAAGCTCTCTAGGGGAGCAGATTGCCGTAATAAACTGCATCGAATAAAAGGTTAAAACAGATACAAAAGTCTAGGTATGTTGAAACCAATGCAGATAAGTCAGCACATAAATTACACAGTCAAGGTTGGCTAGAAGATGGTAATAAAACAGAAATGGCAATTATAGAATCGAAGGTCTCCAATGCAATATGAAAAAGACAGAAGAAGCTATAGCATACAGGAGAAAACTTCAAAATCCAAAAGTTTGATTGCATGGTTAGCAATAGCATCTATCAGAAAACAATGGGCAGGTTTTTACCAATCTGTTTATAAAATCTTATCAAATCTAGGTGTAAAAGTAAGCCATAAATGACAAAGTATCCTGCTCCACGTAATTTAGAAATACCAAAAATGGCCAATGATACAAATAGGAAAGAGGTTTTGGATTCTTATTGCATGAACAAAAGACGTGCAAAGTGTTAAATGTTGATGAAAGACATGCAAAAAAGTTTTTAACTGCTGCACATATTTTTCGCACACATCAAAACAGGGAAGTAAAAATTTAAACAAAATAGAGGACAGAAATTAGGCAAGATTCTGGAAGCTATAACAGGAATGAGCCAAACAAGAAATGGCAATCTGAAAAAATATGATTCATTACCTCCTTTGAACAAAAATATTTACATCTCTGTCTCTACAATCACCTCGGGATGAAATCTCATGTGCTGCTTGTAGTAAGGAATAAACAGAAGCCTGAGAAATCCAACAAACATCAGAAGTGCTAAATAATGTTCTAGACTAAAATAGTGCAGAACTCAACAGCCAAAAGACTACACGTAAGACTCCTGCAGCTAATACATAGCTGATACACATACCTAAATTATCAGAACAACAATCAGAAAAACAATGCGATAAATGGGTCTGCTAAAAAGTATACCAAAGAAGAAAAGGACAACAATAACTGCATGTAGGAAGCCTTATGGAAGAAAATTAGGAAAAATTTATGAGAACTTAGAACCAAAGTTACTATGAGGGTAAAATAAGTATGATATATTGTTTGTTGTATAGAAACTAAATATAAATGTTAAAAAATGTGAAGAATTAAAAAATAACAACTTTGGACATCTGAAAGGAAGTTAGTCAGTTGAACAGATGATTCACATCAGATCACTGATCAATTATATGCAGAGAAGTTAGTCCAGACATTTATTTGAGCCAATTAGAAAGAACAGAAACAAATTCATAAGAAATAAGAAAAAGTTCTAACAAAATGTCTGCACAAAAGATCACAGTAAACAAACACAGAAGCCAATATAGAAAAAGTAGACCCCAATCAACAATGGACCGCAAAGGCATTTCAGAACTGCATCATCCCTGGGCCTCAAAATGGACTCCAAAGACCTTACCAGGAACTCAGTTCGCCAAAATGAACAATCCAATGAAGAGAACATATCACTCATGTATATATTATTTAATGCTGCCAAAATGGCAATGAGGAGGGGCACCACAACAATTGCATTGGTTTATGTTAAAGCTGAACAGTGATGAGTGCCCCCAGCCTTTACATGAAAGTTATAAGAAATCAGGTGGTGGTGGACATAGTTGTAATAGAGGTTGCAGTGGCCGAGGCCTCAGCAGCAGCAATGCTTTTATGGTTTTGATGATAGACGCAGAGAACTCTTGCAGCAGAACAATAAGCATGTCAATAAGGGAGACAATGCCAGCATAAAAAACATTATGAATGGTGCAAATGCAATTTGTGGATGTGGAAGAAATATTGATAATGATGTCATGTTTGAAGAGCTAAGAGTGATCCAGTGAAAGTGCCACAATAGTAATGGCCTCGATGAACAATAATAAGGTATCATAATTGTTCTTTTTGTTTGACTGATGCACCCAAATCAACCAAAAATGAAAAATTGAAATCCAACTGGAATGTTCTCAAGAACAAAGCCAGGTAGCACCATAGAATTAGCATTAGGTTTTATGTTCTATAACATTGATTGGCCAACTCCTCTACATCATAATATAATAAACCAGACATGCATATTTAAATAGCAGAAGAACAGGAAAATAAAAAGGTGGATAGATGATGCATGTTATCCAATAACCTTCGAGGGGATGAGAATCTACCTGATAGCACAGTGTTTTCACCCATGCATTCCTATCTACACCGAGCCAGGCCGTCGAAAGCCAGGAAAACTTTGATAGTGAACCCTGTTCTTTAATTGCCACCTCAAAAACCCTTGCTGCATCATGTATAGACTGAACAAGTTTATCACCAGAATCTTCACCTTTTAGCGACTGATTGAGTTTAACTCTCATTTCCTCCACATCACTGCTGGTACTTGCAGAAGGACTACCGTTGACAGTTACACCATCATCAGCAGATGCTAGGGGAAAAAGGTGCCCCATTCTTCTTGTCTTACGACATGTCAGATTAAGTTTCTTATACCCAACCAATTGGTATTTAAGACTCTGATTTCCATTCCTTCGCAAGGCAAGCTTCATAAGGCATCTTTTCCTTGAATTACCCCAATTGCTCAGTAGACAATCAAACTGAGCTACTCTTTTGCAGGAAATACTGGAAACAATTGAATTTTGTGAGAGGCATGGATTTGAAGAGCTGCAGCTGCAAAAGAAACCTCAACAATAAGCTGTCACCACATTAACGTTGAAACAAAAGCACAACAGACATTAGTTCCTACAAGTTCCCCAATTCCTAGTTCTTTTTCATACACCAAGAAGAAAATCATGATATCCAAGCATTTATATTTTTCATGAACAAACCAGTTAGCGAGCCAACAGCAAACACAATTAAAACTTTTCAACAGAAGACGAACCGTAATAGCGGCTCAAAACCTTAATCGAACCAATTAAGCAGTTTACTTCACATTTACAGTCGTTCAAAACGGAAAAACATGAAACATTAATGAAGTTATTAAAAACAGCGTAATTCACGGAATTCAATCACAAACTGGACCTGAAATTCTATTTTGGATATTAATTTTCTTTTATTTTTTCTCAGTTTATCAGCATCCAAACAAGCAGAGATTCCAAAAACCCTAGCTACTCTTTAATTGCACGGTCAAAACTGATAGTACTAAAAAGAAAACTTGCAATGAAACAAACGAAAAAAAAATCATAATAGAATTCAGAATTGAGCACCTTGAATTTAAGAAGCTACGATGCTGCAATTTAACTTCCATGTAAATGCAGAAGTGAGAAAGTCAGCAGGAAAATATCTGCGTTTGGCTCCCAGGAAGATTTGAGTGAAAGTTGAGAAGGTGAGGAGGAGAAAGAACGGTCCGTTTTGCAATTGGGTGTAGAGGAAGGAAAGGGAAAAGAAGGTTTTGGTGACGTGGCAGTGAGGTTTTTTAAAAAAAATTGGAGACGTGGAGAAACGTACGTTCACAAAAATTAAATGATGGCTTTGTCTTCCTGCAATCTAGAAGAATGTAGCCATCTCATGTATGATAAGGCGTTTGAATGGCAAGAGCATTCGACGTGAATAGATCACCGGTAGTGATCTATCTTTTGCCACGTGGTGGTAATAACATATCCGTGAAAATACTTCTATATTTTTTTGCCCCCTTTACCATGGATGTAAAGTATATAAAGCAACTAACCCTCGAAAATCATAAGGACTTGTATCCGTTAATACTTTAAAACTTGCTTTTGACAAAGGTAGAAAGGCATGGAGTAGATATTTTCGATGAGTAAAAACTAGGAAAAAGTCATTTATTTATTGAACCAAACCGAAACTAATTAGTCAAATACTTTCGTTGTCGCTCGATTTGATTTAATTAGATTATATTTAGAATTTTTTTTCTGAATCTTTGTGTTTTAATTAAAAAATAAAAACTCTTGTTTCTTAATTAGTTACTCTTATTAAACATTCCGCATCTTGTTTTAAAAGTATACTGAAATCTCAGTACAATCAAAGTTCAACATTCAAAAAATTAAAATCAAGCATTAGAGAAAATTAACGATGGTGCTGGTATTTATAAGCAAGGGTTGCAACAATTTAGATTTCTCATAAAGTGTCAATTTAAAAAAAAAAAAAAAAAAAAGAGAGAGAGAGAGAATGTTAATGTGAGATATGCGTATGAAAATTCATATAATGTGATGATTCTAAAAACATAACATAATCGATTTAAATACTTGTGCTCCTATTATTTGTTGTTTTTTTTTTTTCCTTTGTTACTCTACATTTTTCATAGTTTGTTAAGGAACTTGTACGTGATTTCATGCGCAGGAGAACGATTTACACATGCATGCTCTTTGTGAACTTATCTTAATTAAATTCGAACCAGTGGAGATGTTCTCGCCGATAAACTATTGGATAAATAGGTGAAAAGATTCCCATTGTAAAATTTAGAAAACTTAGATGTTATAATTCCACTTGAGCCTAGAATTTATATGTCAATCCTATAAACACGACTATGTACACTAATACTGAGTAATTTTATATTATTTATGAGGCGATTAGTGTAAGTTATTCATAAAAAAGATAATCATATAGTAGAGAAATAAAATTAAAAAAAAAACCTAAATGGAAATCTTCTTATATTTTTTATTAAGATTTGTGTCATTTGATTTCTTCTTCTTTAAACTCATTATTCACAACCGCGCGTGTTCATTATTTATTGTTTTCATTATTTCTTATGCCCCACTGTTACATATAATTTTTAAATATCTTCAACACCCTCCAACCACTGTCTATACCGTCAACTATGGTTATTAAAATTCTTTGGATTGCAGTTGAATTGGGTGTTAAAATTAGAATGCCATATGATTTAGTTGGGATTTGACGTTAGATGAAGCAATCCGGTTGTTGCAAGGAACTGGATTGCTTGTTTTCAGTTAGGCCTAATAGAAGATGTCTTAGATGCCACCGTTAATTTGTTTTTGCTTTCTTGGACACAAGCTAGTGAAGTTGCAGAGAAATTGATTTTAATTTAGCTATATTGGCGAAACAAGAATGGAGCTAGACTCATTCAGAATACTCCTTCACTTATCTTCCAGTAAAATTTTCAGAGGGAAATACTTTTCCTATGGATATTTTCTGGATGCCGAACAGGATTCTAACCCTTCGTGTGGTTGGCGGAGCATCTTAATGTGAAGGAAGGTTCTTGCTCAAGGTCTTAGATGGAGAGTGGGCATTGGTAAGACTATAAATTGCAGATTTGATCCGAGGCTTCCATCAGAAAAGAAAAATGATCACTTCACTCTTTCTCGCCACTCTCAATTCCTTGTCGGTGGCCAAGCGCGCCTCCTCGATCCACTCCTGGCTCATCTCTCTCTCGCTCTCTATTGAGCGATTGAATTGATATGAGATGAGTGAATGTTTTGTTTCCATTATAGTCGTCATTATTCATGCATGCTCTCTGTTATTTCTATGCACTCTTGAAACTCTAGTTTCAATTATGGATGACAAGAAGTTGATCCGCGCGAGTTTTTCTTATATACACATATCCAACTCGACGCACCTATAATCATCAAACATACCATAATCAAATGATATTTTTGAAATAAAAACAATTAAAAGCACAATAATACCAGACAATCACTTAGATTATGATGCAACTTTATATATATTTATATGTATACACACACTCTACTTATTTTAAAAGTTGAACTAAACCATTAGTAGTTTAAAAATGTTACATAATAATTTACTAATATTTAAATTGAAAAATTACTAAACCCTATGATTCCAACAATTTATGATTCCATATTTCTCCATTTTGTTTTTCAAGTCAACTTGCAATTTAAGCTATGAATATTTATTCTCCTTGATAATGATCAAAGAAAACATTAAAATAGAGATGGAATTTTCCATCGCTATTAATTTTTAACGATGGATTTATGACAATATTTTTCATTAGCTATAATGATCGTCGCAGCTTTTTAAACGATAGAAATTGATGCATGTCGCGAATGTGAAGTATTTTTGTCGTTAAATCGAAATAAATAGTCATCTTTTAGGTCTTGAATTTATCGTAAAATCATTGTTATTCTCCATATTGCCGTTGTTGTTTAGCCATGAAATTTCCATCGCTAAATTTCCTCACAAATCGATCGCCATATCCATCACTATTTAGTGACTTGTTTCTATGTCCGTCGTAAAGAGATTTTATTTTGGTCTCTAATTCGTCATCAAATGAAGGAATTTTTTTATATAAATTAATAGCCATTTAATTTTAATGATAGTAGGAAACAAATAAAAATAACACCTTATTATAACACAAATATTATTTAATAAAATTAAAATAATATAAATTGAAATCAAATAAAAATACAAATACATTCGGGTGTATAAAAATATTAAAAATCTAAAAAAGCTAGTCCTTATTATCACCATTTTCTCCATCATCTTCTAGCCACTGGGTATTGAGAGGAACGGCTGAACCTAGGTTGTTGGGGGGTCAACATGAGAGACATGAGTCTACTACGGCTCCCGTATCGCCACTCGCACCATCTTTATCCGACTATATAGATTGTCGAATTTATCCTCCTATTCCCGAAACCATCGAGTATAATCAACATCCATCCCCTTGATCCTATATTAGTAGTGGACGGTAACCTCTTGAATATTACCACAAGGGTACCACGAAGTGATAAAGGAGGAGTTAGCGCCAAAATGGAAGCAATATTGGGATGCTTATATTTTATCATATATTGTTTGCTTCTTCTCCACTTTTACAACATCGAAATATATTTTAGTAATGTCAACATTTGAAAGTGATGAATTACCCTCCTGCTCGCTTCTTAGAAATTGCTTTACAATAAATGCACGCATTCCTACATAATTAAAATAAATATAATATTAAACATAAATTTATTTTTATATTATATTAACATATGTATATTTATAAAAATAAAAAACTTACCATTATTATCCGGGACCACCTCTTAATGAATGACTCATCTCTCCACTTGTGAGTGTTTAAGAACATCTCATAAGGATTTGAATTATGATCCAATTTATTATACTAAAAAAATAAACAAAATAATGTGAGACGCAATAAATGTAAATATTAATTTATAACACAATGGATAATAGGATTTACGCCACATTTAGCATGCTCATTCAAAGAGATGGACTCCCTGTATGCTTGGATGGGCTAGCATCGACACCGTTTGTCTCCGACATACGATTTTGAGATGCCTATTGAGATCGAGTCTAAACTCATAAAAGACACTAGTCTACTACGGCTCTATAATGCCACTTGCACCATCTTTATCTAAATATATAGATTGTGGAATTTATCCTCTTGTTCTTGGAATCACCGAGTATAATCAACCTTTATCCCCGTGATCCTATATTAGTACTGGACGGTAACCTCCTAAATATTACAACCGGGGTATTGCGATATGACGGAGGATGAGTCGACATCGGATGAGAGTAATACTAGGACGTTTGTATTCCAATGTCGTACACTCTCTACTTTTTCTCTTCTGTTACAATATTGAAATATATCTTAGTCATGTCGACATTTGAAAATGATGAATCACCCTCCTCGTTGCTCCTTAGCAATCGCTTCTTACAATGAATGCATACGCTCTTACGTAATTGAAATAATTATAATATTAAATTATAAATTTATTTTTTATATGATATTAATATATGTACATTTACAAAAATAAAAAACTTACCATTGTTATCTAGGACCTCCTCTCAATAGTCATCTCTTTGTTTGTAAGTGTTTAGGAACATCTTATAAGGATTTAGATTACGATCCAATTTATTATGCTAAAAAAATAGATAAAATAATATGATAACAAAAAAATGTAAATATTAATTTATAACACAATGGATAATAGGATTTATTAAACATTCAACTTATTTAATAAAAAAAAGATAGACCCCATGTATGCTCGGATGAGCCAGGCACAGACAACACCTATCATTGGCATGCGGTTTCGAGATAATTGCTTGAGATTAGGCCTAAAACTCGGGTGTGCCCCAATTCCTCCTCTATGCATCCAACACTTGTTCCGTAACATACATGGGTTTGTTGGTCTCTTGCCTAAGCTTGTTAAGGATGTCAAAGTACCGTCTTCATGTTAGACTCTCCTATGCTTTCTTAATCGGTCCTTCCATGCCCGAATCAATAAAAAATACTTCTAGATGAAGAAAAAAATGAATATTAATACATTTTATGTTAAATTAAGACATTAAATGTAATATAAATAAATAATCAATATGTTATTCTAAATTCATTAAAGTAGAAATTTTTTATCTTCATAAAGATAGACTTTCATGTGGAATGAGCTATGTCCAGTCGCTCTTTTAAAATTACAATGATTCAACTTGAACACTTACTTGATAGAATCAAATTATCGAACAAAACAAATAAATAATAAACAAGTCAATTAATGATTCAAATAATATATATATAAAATATATAAAACTAATTATCAAATATAAAGCATATTACTTATCAATTATTAACGAGCCAAATGATTCATCCAGATATCGGATCCATAAGAGCTTCTTAGAGCATAAGAAACTACCAAAAGGACCTTCATAGTTGGGGACACCACCAACAAGGGCACTACGAATGGGGATGCGGATGTGTCGACCATGTTACCATAATCACTTCCACGATCATGTATAGCGCCACTATCAAATCCACGATCTCAAACACCGACATTATCGGTGGCACGACCACAAAAACTACTACTATCAACGTCATAACCACATACATTGCCACCATACGCAATTGCCCGAATAGGACACTAAGGTGGAACGACACAATCCATAAGTCATATCTCTAGAATAACACATGAAACGAGTTTAACAAATACAAAAAATTAAAATAATTTGACTAAAAATATATTTTAAATTGTTTTCATAAAAAAAAATTCATTGAAATTAAATACACAACGCATAAACTATAGTAAATATATACAACATATGCAAATATTTTTAATTAACTATGATAACACAAACATCAACCAATAATCAATTTGTGCATACTAGAATAGGCACTTGCCTCGGACAATTAATTGAAATTAAATGTCAAATTTGTCCTCCCATCTCCATCATAACAACATCAAACCAATCTTATACTCCCTCTATTTTCGAGGGTCTCCTACCCTGGGGTTCAATACACAATGGTATATCTCAACACACTTCAACAATTATCAATAAAATAATTAAATTAACTTTTATTCAAATCTAATTAAAATTTAAATAACAAATAATTAATAAATTACAATATAAATAAAATTAAACATCAATCAATTACAAAAATAGCTATAATTTAAATTAACCAAAGAAAATTAATTTTAATTCAAATCTATTCAAATTTTAAATAACAAATTGAAGTATAAATCAAATTAAAATGAAAAAATTAATAAAAATTAACCTAATTAATTTAAACCTGCATCGAATTAACTTAATTAAATCTAATTCAAACCTAATTAAATTTTAAATAAAAATAATTAAAAATTTGTAATATAAATAAAATTAAAAATGAACAAATTAACCAAAATTAACCTAATTAATTTAAACCTAAATCAACTTAACTTGATTAAATATAATTCAAACCTAATTAAATTTTAAATAAAAATTAATTAATAAATTTAAATCTAAATAAAATTAAAAAAATCAACCAATTAATAAAAATTAACCTAATTAATTTAAAATTATTTTAAATTAACCTAAGTAAATTAACCCTAATTCAAGCCTATTTAAATTTTAAATAACAATTAATTAACAAATTAACCTAACAATTAACAAACTAATTAACCAATTAACAATTAAATATAAAAAATTAAAAATTAAATCAATTAATCAAAATTAACCTAATTAATTTAAACCTAAATCAAATTATCTTAATTAAATCTAATTCAAACCTAATTAAATTTTAAATAACAATCAATTAATAAATTAACCTAATAATTAACAAAAAAAAAACAAATTAGCAAACTAATCAACCAATTAACAATTAAATTCAACCAATGAATCAAAATTAACCCAACAATTATAAAAAATAACAAATTAAGAACCTAATTAACCAATTAACAATTAAATTCAACCAATTAATCAAAATCAACCTAACAATTATAAAAAATAATAAATTAACAAACTAATCAACCAATTAAACTTAACGAATTAATCAAAATTAACCTAACAATTATCAAGAATAACAAATTAACAAACTAATCAATCAATTAACAATTACACTCAACAAATTAATCAAAATTAACCTAACAATTATAAAAAATAACAAATTAAAAAACTAATCAATTAATTAATAATTAAATTTAATAAATTAATCAAAATTAACCTAACAATTATAAAAAAAAAAAACAAATTTTTAGGAAAAAGAGAGAGAGAAAGAGAGAGAGAGAGAGAGAGAGAGAGAGAGAGAACTTATATTCAAAAACATAGGAGAAGATGGAAGAGAAGGAGAGGAATGAGGAAATTCAAGGCTTTTTGGGGAGAAAAGAGTTTGGAGTGGGTAGGGATTGCCGAGGAGTGAAAGAGTGGGATTTTGTGGTGGTTTTCGGTGGGAATTGCGAGCGACAGACGAAAAGAAAAAGAGGGAAAGGAAGAAGAAAATGGAAAAAGAAGAAAGAGGATATGAATTTAGGGATTTAGAATTAACAATAGATATAAATGTTTGTCATTGATTTTGAATTGATGAGTCCCCTTTTTTTCAATATTAGCAATGAAATTTTACCGCATATAATCAATGTCCATTCTTAACAATGCTACAAGTTGAAACATTTAATGATATCATTTAAGTATATAAATATTTGTCTCATATCTTTCGATTAATTATTAATGCACCGCATATCATATAAACTTCTATATAATTCTATCGATGAATATAAACAACAAGAATTAATAGAAAATTTTTTTTATTAATAAAATAAAGAATACAATATTACAATAAGTCAAACTATTTAATCAAGGTTGGATCTTGGACACCTATACCAACACATCATTGTTCTAAAAAAAGGAAAATATCATGTCCATCATATCGAAATTAGTGAACATTAATAGCAAAATGCACATCGGTTTTTGAAAATTAATGAACAAGAATTTTGATTTGATTTGTAAGATTAGTAATTAGCATATCATGGTACTAGTCTTGCATAATAAGAATGATGATTTCAACAACTAAAAATTTATTATCAATGTCTCCATGAAAGTTAAACGAAACAAAATAAAAAAATAGACCACAATATTTAATAGGTTCATCCAAAGGTGCCTCAAAGATAAAACTCAAGCCAAGAAATATCAATGTTAAAAACCTCTTATCACCTTACAAACCAAAATCTATGATAACCTTTTGTGGCTAATTTAGTTTCATATTCGGTACCATCGATTTACCAAGCTCATTATCTAGATTTCACAAATAAAATAAATAATCATCTCATTTTGAAAATCTAAATTCAAATCAAACATCATCAATATCAAAAGTCCAATTCGAATCCAATTTTAAACCCGAACTCCAACACAAACTCCAACCCTATTTCTTCAACGAGAAGAGTAGAAGGCAAAATAACAAGATCATGGCCCTATTGAGATGTCGTCTAGTTGTTGATGGCGCAACAAAAATTTTTCTCCTTGCCTTTGATTTTGTATTTGATTAGTATGACGTGTTCGATTTCTTTGCTCCTAATGTTGATGACAACAATGAGGAGGAATTAGAGTTAAAGATAACATTGATTGGAGAAACATTACAAGAAAAACTATTTTTAACAAGGGTGGGGGCGATTTGGTTCTTTCCTGAAATAAAAAAAAATTATATGAGTTTATTGTTAAAATTATTTTTAATTTTTTTAATTCGACAAAAATACCGTTAATTGGGACCCATAATGCCATGTTTCATTTAGTGAATGGTTGATGTTAACATAAGTGTGCTTGCATCAAATGAATAGTTGACGGTATTATAACGGAGGGTCTTATTCAACAAATTTTAAAAATAGAAGGTTTCAATTAAGCTAAAAATAAGTAGAGGGTCTCAATAAAAAAATCAAAGTGTATAAGGACCAAATATGGGGTAAACCCAATTAAATCCATTACATATAATTAACTATTTAAAATACATAAATCATTTCCATTTTCTTTTCAAACACCATCTATTCGGTGTTGATTCTTCCTCGTCTTCATTTCATTTTGACAAGTGGATTGCTTGGCTTTCTACCCCTCCTTCTTGGTTCAAGCTCTTATTGATTTTCTTGTCAACCAATTTAATTTCACAAATCCCAATAGTGTACTTTAAATTGGGATTTCATACAAACTCTCCTCCAATACACAACATCAAAATTGAATTTGGTATTTCACTTGTGAATTTAACAATACATAGACAACAAAGTATACCATACCACTGCTTTATATCACCTAAGCTTTTGCATTTGATGAGTTTGAAGTAGAAGAAGAACGAGAAGCCATGAAATCTCACAATCATAGACAAATTTGAGGAAGATTACAAAAATTGAAAATGACCTAAATCATTCTTTATACCCCAAATTCAATCCAATCGAAAAAAACCCAACAAACTCTAACATTGTCTCTCTCCTCTTCTCGTTATTTCATATATTTAGGGATTCGATTTTTTTAAGTTAAGACTAACCAACCCTCTCTCTCTCTCTCTTTATATTTTGCAAATGTTAGATTAAAGGGATAAGGCAAATGACGAGTCATTTGCCATATCCCCTTAATCTAACCCCAATTAATTCTAAATTCATATTTTAAATGGTTTTTTTTTAAAAATTAAACGGTAACAATAACGAGTCAAGCTAGTTGATCATTACATAGAATAATAATTAGAAAATTTTGATAAATTTTGCCCAAAAGCCAATACTTTGAGGTTCAAATTATACAATTTCATACTAAGAATCCGAAATTATCACATCGCAACAAAATGGGAGCAAAAATTATCATTAAACCAAAATTTATTTATGTATAATTAAACTACACACTATTTGAAAATTATGTTGTTAATGTTTTTTTTTTAATTATAAATACATCCTTAATAGTATTCACATTGAATCAAAATGTTCTAAAAACTCCTTAGAGATTTTTTTTCTATGCTCCAAATATAAAAAAGAAAAAGATTAAAATAAATTATTTTTTGAAAAAAATTATACTCCAGCCATACTCTAAAAAAATATTAAAAAAAGAAAAATTCACATTATATTGTTTAAATAAAAAATTGAATTTTATTGTTAATAAGATAGACTTTTAATTATATTTTTTTACTACATTTTACTTTTTATTGTTGACGAAAATAAGTTCAAAATAAAAAATAATCGGAGGAGTTATCAATAAAAGTCAAAAGCAAATATTACTAAGAGTATTGAGATTTAGCAAACTTTTAATTTAACTTTTAAACGAGCAATAATTACAATATTTTCTTTACTAAGTTAGTGATAGTAATTAATCCCTTTTAAATGCTTATTATCGAATGCATTTTGAACACTTGCTAGTCTAAAGGTAAGAGAAAAAATTTTAAATACTTAAATAGTAATCATAAATACTTATTTTATAAGTTTATTTTGAAAAAAGAAAAAAAAATTACATTCGAATCCGTATTTAATAATAAAAATATATTCACTTAATCTCAATTTTTTTTATATAATTTTCTCCTTCCGATTTAATTTTTTTTCCACCTCGTAAATGGAAATTATAGGTACTCACTCTTGAGCACCATAAAATATCTCCAAAGCTACACTTGTTAGCTTGACCCAAAGTTACAATAACTGGCACGACTGTAAGAGCCTGCCACCCGGGTAGTAACATGACTCATAATCTCCGAAAGCAACACTTGACTTTCGAGTCCTGATATTGGCAAAACGACGCTTATGGAATAATTAAAGGGAAGCCGGTATTGATTTGTTCCCTTTTTGGTCTTTCCAGGATGCAAAGAAGTTGCAAAGGATCTGATAAAGAGTTCATAGGTTCCAAAAGAGGAGGATAATTTGTGTTGTACATAAAAATTTTTTCTTAAGGGGAGAGACAGAGCTCTATGAAACTAGCAAAAGTTACAAAGTGTAGGAATCATGACTCGACAAATATCTTTAACGAGAAACTTAATACAACCTATAAGTACAATCTAAAAATAAGAAATTCTTAGATGTTGTTTGGTAATTAAAAACATAGTGATAGAAATGAGAATAAAAGTTTTATTTTCATATTATAACCGTTTGGTTATAAAAAAATATAGGAATGAGAATAAAAATTACACACAACTTCATTCTCATCTAAAATGTAGGAATAAAAATAAGAAATGAGAATGATTTTTTTAAAATAATAATATAATTTGTTTATTTATTATTATCTATTAACTACTTCTACCACTACCACCACCACAACTACTAGAACCATCGCCGCTATCACTATCACAACCACCACCGCCATAAGCACCTTTATTATTTTTCCAACCATTATAGTTTGATAAAATTATTTTTTAATCGTTATTTACGTTTGTATAAAAAAATCGGATATTAAAAAATTTAAATTGCATTCCGATTCTTCATTAGTATTCCAAACACGGTATGAGAATACAAATGTCATTCGATTTTTGCATTCTCATTCTAAACATTTCATTCATGATAATCAAACGACACCTTAAAGAAATGAAGTAGAGATAAGATGCGAGTCAATTTGGAATAAAATTGGCTTCTTTGAAAATATAAAAAATATGAACCTGTCATGACCATTAAAGAAACTCGCCAATGATATTGTAAATCAGCTGGTTATAATCTTCATTACAAACTTTGTGTGATGATAATAATTGAATAGCTAGTTTCGAATCGGTTTTGATTAATACCTAATGAAAACTTGCATTCTAAGCCATTTCCAAACCAATAAAAATGTCTTAAAGATTTATTTAAATAAATATCTATTATTTTTTTTATATAAGCTAATTTATACTATTTGGACAAACGAAAGGACTCTATAGTTCATGACATAATTTTTTTTTGTTCTATTTATATTATTTAATTTTTTTAAAAATAATTTAAATCCGACAACCAAAATTTCAGTTTTAAAAATTTTAAAAATCTATTAGTAATTTGGCTTGGATTTAGTTGTTTTATGGGTTTGATTAACTAAAAACCGAATCAAAATGTCAAAATTGAACCAAAAAATGAATAATCACCCTTGGTCTTGGCTTACCAAACACAAAAGTGCTTTATATTTCGAAGGAATTTTCCATATAAATTTCAACCATCTCTGTATCAAATGTTCTCTAAAAGTTTTTCTCGAATTTATGTAAGTGGCATGCAAGCGTATGAAATAAACAAATTAAAATTAATTAATTTTCACATGCTTGAAAATATGCACAAATTCTTTCATCCCACCTACTTAGACATTGTTTTCTCTCTCTCTTTTTTTTTTTAAAAAAAATATAATTTTTAATTCAAATGTAACCTTTGAAATTCTAAACGTAATAAGAAAACAAAAGATTTACATTGCAATAATTGGAATAAATACACACAAGTACAATTTTTTAGAATTTTTCTTTTTTTTGAAAAGATCTTACTATCATTCATATTTCAAGAGTAAATTATAAGTCAGTCGTTCTCATTTCGAAAACAAATTAACTAATCCCTCTTATTTCAAAAATCAATCATTTAGTCTCCATGCTTTGAAATTTATTTGTAATTAGTTCCTTTTGCTCCTTTTTAATTTATATTGATTTTTTATTTTAAGAAATTAAAAAAAAGATAAAAATATGAAAAATATAAAAAGATTGATGAGAAATAAAAGATTTTATAGAATAAAAATAATATTAAAGTAAGTATAGTAAATACTTATTATTTAGTAATGATTGATGAGATTGATGAGAAATAAAAGATTTTATCTTGCAATGCCCATCTTAAATTTTATCCGGTGCTGCTAAATTTAACTATTTAGTAATGATTGGAATTATCTCTAAAAAAACCATTTATTATGAACCGAATTCAGTTATATCCTTGCTAGAGTTCATATATTTCCGTATCCTTGCAAGTAACTCGCTCCAGTTCCGCGTTCGAGATTTAACTAATGACTAAGGATGAGTGCATGAGTTCCGTACGTTTCTCCGCCAATTTGAAATACAGCAAAAGCCAAAACCAGGCCTTGCTATGCAAGTTGCAAATCGGTTTCATTCATTATGTGGTCCTTTTACTCCTCGAATTATTTTAATTAAAATAATATATATATATATATATTTTTTATTGATTCTTATTTTTTATTTTTATATTATAATATCATTAGTTATGAGCTACCATAATATATGTAGTCTTAAAAACATGACAAATGAGAAAGATTATATATATAAAAAAAAATTGAGATTTCAATCAAAACAATTCAATATGAGTCAAAATAATTTTTTTTCTTTTTTAATTTTCTTGTAATTTTTTTTTCTTAAACCTCATAATAAATGCATGAAATATTCCTCTTTATACGTTTGTTTTTGTCTATTTCTCATCTCAAATCAATCTTCCTCACTTAGCCTTCTATGAAACCATCATTGCACACTCAACAAGCACCAGGGATGGTACCATCACCGCCCCCATCCCGTCCTAGAAAATGTCGTCTCATCCTCACCTCGCATCATGCTCAGGGTGATATTTTGTGTACCATCCTCGTCCTAAACAGGATGAGGCAAGATCACGTCAAATTATCATTTCTAAAGATAAAGGGACAGGATGGTGATCCGTTCTAGAAAATGTCACCCCATTCTTGCCACGTGCCCTATTCGGAGTGATATTTCGTGTATCATCCCTACCCCAAGCAGGATGAGGCAAGATGAGATCCCGTTGGGACGAGTCAAATTGTCATCTCTAACCGGCACAATTATTATTTTTATTATTAATGTGAGAAAACGATATATGATATAGATGAAACCTGTCTTATGGATGCTTACCACTATATAACATTTACTTTGCAGCCTTTAAGTTATAATGACAGATCATGTGAGGTTTTTCAAAGTTATTAGATATCAATTTTAATCGAAAAAATTAATCAAAAATTCATCGAATGAGATATATTAAGAAAAATTGAAAAGTAAAGAGATTGAATGAATAAAAATGATCACATTAAGAAAATGTGAAGAATAAAAAGATATTTCTTACTGTTAATCCCGTTAAAAAATGGTTTGATGTACGTGTCAACTGCATTTAACATGTATCTATCTATCTTTGCTCTGCAACTCTGAAACTCGTACTAATTGAGATCAATACCTCAACAACTAGCTCTCAACTCTCAAAACTATGAACTAAAGTCATGTGAGCTACAATTCTTGTTGTCCTATACCCTTTTTTTTTTTTTTTCCTGTTCACCTATGTTAAAATCAAAATTAAAAGTACATCCGCAAGTATGATTAGTTGGAGATACATAAGTCAAATCTGAAAAGATTGGCAAAATTCAAAATAAAGGTCTCAAGGTGAATAAAATTATCAATTAGACCATCTCTTGGAGAGGGATTCTAAAGTCAGATTCGACCTTAGAACTCAGAATATAAGATCTCAAGATGAAACAATATTCTTCGTTATCAATTGGACTATCTCCTGCCCTCCGAACACCATTTTCCAGTCTAGTTTTTGTAGTATTTTAGAACAATTAGCAGTAATGTTACTTGATCAATAAAATTGTCAGCTGATAGTACTTAAATGGCAGGTATTAACGGGAAGCCAAATTCATGGTGATCCATAAAGAATTGGTCTTACATATCTTCCTTTATGAATTAATAATGTCAAGAAGAGCCAATGATTACTCACGGGTCCATTGGACAGATTGCTTTTTCTCTTCATCTGATCCGTTTCTCTCCAGCCTACGCAGACCACAAGAATAAAGTTCACAATATGATTCTTGACGTAAAAACATGATTTTTCATCAAAAATAAAAAAGATATGATCCCATTAGTAATCGTCTTTTTAAGCAACAAGTGTCTATGATATTCCACGCGTAGAGACAAGGGTGCATACTGATAGGGACACCAGATGATAATCATATACGAAGTAATAAATGACGAAGCAGCTAGAAAAATGCTGCCAATAAAAATCCAATTTACAAGGCAATTTGATAGTAGCCGGCACCAAACTGCTGGACACTGACTAATATGATCAGACCCAGTGACAATGATGTGGTCGTGTATATGCTTTGTTTACGTTTTAAAAAATCCAATTTACTAAATATAACTTATTGATGTAATTAAAAAGTTTTGTTTTAAGAATCAATTTAATACTGATCTAATGTAAAAAAAAATAATAGAGTTAATCTCAATTCATAGATGGACCACAAATAGATATATATATAGAAAATTAAATTAAAAATATTTCACCTTCTATGAATAAATAAATAAAAATTGCTGATTTTCCACAAAGGGCGTACGTCATGGATCAGCTCTAGATAATGATGTTTATAAATTAGTAATTTAATGCCGACAAAAGGATAAATGTTGATATTCTGACAATTTATATACATTATGTGAGTGTCACGATAAACCATTAAACAAATCATGGCACTTTATATTAATGTGTAGTAAGGAATTAAACTATATACCATGAGCAAAGGACGAACATGAAGTTGGCTGTAAGTCAAAAACCAATTTAATAATCATAATAACCCCTTTCAGCTAGATGGGATCTTGTAGGATCTTCTTGGGACCTTCCACGCCATGCATCTGAAAGCTATGCAAGAATACAGTAATGTGACAATTTACATATCATGCAGCTACTTGTTCGTACTATTTGAACCGCAATTTCTTTCTAGTTTCTCTTGTTCGTACTATTTGAACCGCAATTTCTTTGGTTGTTTTTTTATTTTTATGAATATTTGAAGCCATATACAATTTCAACCACTCTGTTGAGATTTAATAACTTAATCTCTCTATTTTGTGAAACTAATTAGCTTTCTAGTTATACTCTTGTTTCAAAAACTATTTTTATAATCCGTTGTTAATTTGATTCTTTTTTTAGTTTTATATTTATATATATTTTGAAAATAAAAATTAGAGAGTACAAGAACTATTTGATTAGAAAAAAAAAAACTGTGAATTAAGAATAGTGGTCAGCAGACTACTTAATTATTTATTGTTAGTACAAGAACTATTTGGTAAGCTTGATAGACTATAGAGACTAAATTATAGGAATAATTAACTCTCTATTTTATTAATTATTTATATTCCACACATTATTAAGTTACTCAAGAGCAGCAACAAGCAGTTTTCAAAGAAAATAAAAAAAACGAAATAGTAATCTTTATATTGTTTCTTTATCAAAAGAATAATAATACTAATATAGTATCAGCAGCATGTTTTGAAGGGAAACGGAGGCCACAAACAAAGGCCGCGACCGGATCTGTGACTGGGTTCAAACAACTCATAAGGAATGCCATTTCCGTTAATAAATATAATACTAAGGGCCTTTAACAAGCCACGAAGTCCACATCTCCTAAAGAAGTGCTATATAAAGCGAACACGTCCAAGGACTCGTACGCTCGTTATTCTCCTGGCTCCTAAACAAAATCATTTCCTAGTTACAGAGAACTTCAAAAAAACCCAATACATGTCTTTCTCCACACATCCACCACCACCACCATGTTCCTCCACCAACGCAGCAACCACCTTGGAACGCTCAACGATCACCACCTCAATTTCCGCCATCCACCCAGACATCCTCCAAGCCCACATCCTAACCCGACTGGACGGACCCACCTTGGTCTCCACCGCATGCACTTCCACGGAACTAAATTCACTAGCATCCAAACAAGACTTATGGACCGACATATGCCACTCCACTTGGCCGTCTACTAACACGCTACGTGTACGCCAAATCATTTCCCGCTTCCCGAACGGCCCTTACTCTTTCTTCTCTGAATCCTTCCCCCTCACCACTGGCTCCAGAATAAATACCCCTCGAAATCACGACCATCCATCAGATTTGATCTCAGCCGTTGATATTTATTACAAAAATAAGCTCATTTTCTCGAAAGTTGTTGAAACAGAGACCTCAAGCGCGTGGTTTTTGTGCTCTCCCTTCAGAATTGACATGCTTGACCCGAAGGAGACATGTCCGACTCCCATACCGAATTCAGAAACCGAGGAAACATGTAACGATCTGGCTGGTGATTTGAGTTTGAGCTGGATTTTGATTGACCCGACCTGGTTACGAGCAGTGAACCTATCGAGTCACAAACCGGTGTCGGTACAGAGGCATTGGCTGAGCAGCGAAGTGCACGCGCGGTTTGCGACAGTGCTGGCGGCAGGAGAGAAAGGATCAGCATCGGAGTTCGTGCAGTGTGGAATTGTTGTCACGTGCGGAAGCGGAGGCGACAGAGGGGAGATGCACGTGAGGGGAGCGAGTTTGCAAGTGGAGGATATGGATGGCGTTTTCTTGGATGGGAAGGGTAGTTTGGAGATTTTGAAGAGCGGGTTCGAGGGTAAAAAAGGAATTAACGGGAGGAGGGAAATGGAGGGAGGGAAAAGGTACGAGATGTTTTTGGAAATGAAGAGGGATAGGAAGGAAAGGAAATTGAAAAATGAAAGGACTTTGGACATGTTGTGTGTTACTTTTGGGGTCATGGTTTTCGTCTCTCTTGGCTTATTTCTTTTGTTGAGATGAACTTCAATCTTAATTAATTTTTTATTTTTTTAAGTTAGATGACCAAGAGAGTGGAGACAACAAGAAAGAAAAAAAGAAAAAAGAAAAATCTAAAAAATAAAATACAATGATAGTTATAAGGTGTAAAAAAGGGTGAGAATTATCAATAATTATTAATGAAGTAAAATGTTTATTTTGTCACACTCATTGGTGGGGGCAAGCCATTAATTAGACGGCAAAGTTGATGTTGTTCTCATTTATTGCTGCAATTCTATAATATGGTATGAAAATAGGTTCTCATTAATGCATATGAGAAGCAAATTTTTTTTTTAGTTTTCTTTTTAACTCACACTCAAAACTCATAAAAAAAAATAAGTCTTAAGTCTTTTAATATTTAAATTCGTGATTTTTTATTAGAATGAGACCATAACATTACACCATTTAACTCTTTTATTGTCACACTTATTGGTGGAGGCAAGCCATCAATTAGACGGCCGAGTTGATATTGTTCTCATTCATTGCTGCAATTTTATAATATGGTCTGAAACTAAGTTCTTATTAATGCATAGATATGCATGGTGGAGAAGCAATTTTGTTAGTTTTTTTTTTTAAAAAAAAAAAAACTCATGCACTCAAGGCTCTAGTAAAATCAATCTGTCATGATTTAAATATGTGACTTTTTATTACAAAAGATTAATAACATTGAATTACAACCTCTTGACATTTTATTAGTAGCCAGAACCAAGAAAATGACTGAAAGAAACATAAGCAGTTTACAAGTATGAGAAGGATGGTAGTCTGATGGAACACAAAGAATGCCATCTGCCAATACCTACTGGTTGTTGATTCACGGGGAAATGCTTTCTTTTGTCATCCCTGAAAGGAGCTCAAAAGTTGGGAATACAAGTTATGGTACTAATTAAAACCGTATAATCTTGTTGTCTCTCGACGGCACCTCCGCACCTGAGTGTTCCTTTTTTGTTTTTTTCAACCGTGACTTCCATTGGTAAAAAGATGCTTCAAATGCTCGTATTTTAATTTCATATATATATAAGAAGGGGTTATTCTACGGTGCCGAATTACAAATATTAAGATTGGTCGTGACTATATGAATGATTGGTTATCCCGTTACGGTAACCGTTCATACCAAGTTCCATGTCTAGTTCAGTTTTATTTTTTTCCTCTGATCGTCAAATATTTCAACTTCCTTTTATCTTTTTCGTTTATAGATTCTTTATTGATTTATCTTGAAAAAATTCTCAAAATTTCATCAAAACCACATTTCTCGAAGTCAATCTAAAATTTCTCACCCCTACATGAAAATTCTGAAACTGAATTAAGAAATCTTTTAGATCATGTGAAACTATTTCTTCTTATTCCATTCCCACTATACCTCTTTAGGATAAAGCTATTTTGAGTCTCTATTGTTTTTTTTTTTTTAACAATTGAGTGTTTTATTTTTAATTTTGTTCAAATAGGGGTTCGATTTTTTTTATTTCAAGCACTAAAGTATCTAAGTGGATATTTGTTAGTCAACTATTGATGTATCATTTAAATGATGACATGAACATCAAGACCTAAGATAACATTCAGGATTGACGTCATTAATAAAATGTCAAATTATTAAGTAAATGATATGAAAAATTTCCTTCAAAACTTAACTCAAAGTTAGAAAATTATTATTATTTAAGCAAAAGAAGTTTAATAATAATTTTTTCTTCTAATTTTAAATTAGGTTTTGGATGGAATTTTTCTCCTATTTACGTTTTAACATGACATCTCATTAACAAAGTCAACTCCAAAATATTATTTAGGTGTCAACAAGGTTTTTTGTCCGTGCTACGTTGCGAGTAGGATAAAATATATAAAATTATTTAGAAAAAATATTTTAGATTAATAGTTTGTTTTATAGTGTGAATGTATGAAAATATATGAAATCAAAGGTGAAAAAAATATTTTAAAATTTTTAATGTAATTTGAAATTAAATGGATGAGAATTGTTTTTTAAAAAATGACAAATTAAAGTAGAAAAATTTAAATAATAAAAATAATCAACAAAAAATTTTCATTTAAAAAATAAAAAGAAAATATTGTACAAATTATAATGATATATTTAAAAAAAAATAAAACAATGACATACTAATTTTTTTCAAAATTCATATATTAAAAAAATAAAATTATTAACAAATAAAACTAAATAAAAAAAATTATTTTTATGTGAATTTTAATAAGAAATAAATAATTAAAAAATTCAATTTAAACAATAAAAGTAATATATTTATATATATAACTTTACCAAAAGCTAAAAATAACGATTTATTTTTTATATTTTATATTTTTTTTGTTTGGTAGACCTTTTTTCTTAATTATTATTTTTCTTCTTTTATATATATATATATATATATATATATATGAGAGAGAGAGAGAGAGAGAGAGAGAGAGAGAGAGGTGCCTGGTTGGCTTATGCAACTAGGTTGCACATGAAAAAAAAAATGTGAAGGAGGCCGGGCGTGGTCGGCCTATGCGAGCGAGGCCGCGTGCCGAGCTTGCTCGTTGAAAAAAAAAAAACAAACCCGCAACTTCCGACGAACCCAAGGTCGTCAAAAAATCGAGGGTCAACTTTTAGACCCTTAGAAATTGAATTTCGACATGGTTTTTTTCCCTAAACACCTCTAAATGATCGAAATAAAGCCAATAAACACATTTAAAACCTTAAAAATTATTTTAATACACAAAAATAAAGAAAAATACAAAATCAAATCGAATTTTTTTTCCCATTTTGGCTCCGATTTATCTCATCTAATTGTTTAATGGCTTGAAACTACCATAGACAAACTCATCTCTCAAAGATAAACAAATCTAATAGACTTTCGCCGGTTAGAGTGGCTTAAATGAGCTTAGTTGGCGATCTCTCTCTCTTTTCGTCTCTCTCTTCCTCTAAGCCTTCTCTCTTCACCTAGGGACCAAAATGGATGAGCAAATGAACATGTGGATCGAAAAATGCTTTCAAAAAAATAAAGGACCAAAGTGTAAAAAAAAACCATGAATAGTGAAAGTAACGAGTGAATTATGAGAGGGTGAATAGTGAATTATAAGAACATGTACGAGTGTTTCAAATAGTAACGCTACGATAAATGAGCATTTTTCTTTAGTTTATTAGTAATGTCCATGTCATCATTTAATCGACATATATATTAGCATGTAACTAATATGCATCTACTTAGACACTTTATTATATAAATAAAAAACTTAGGCATCTATTTGAACAAAGTTAAAATCAAGCACTTAATTATAAAATTTAGATAAGTTCGAGCACTTAAAATTTCCTTATCCTAAACCACTTAATGAAACCAGGACAACATTAGAAATATCTTACACTTTCAAGTATCAACTTTTTTTTTAGAGGGTCATGAGTCCCGAGGACAAGTGTCAATCCTACTCCCGAGGCCAAATGATATTTGTCAATAAAAACACCCCAAACATGCTATGCCCGGAACGAGATGCTTAATCTCCTAAAGGATTGGTCGGTACCATAACAAAACACCAACTTTCCTTTGATCCATTATAATCATTCAAAAAAAAAAAAAAAATTAACTCTACCAACTATAATGACACACACACACACACACACACACACACACACACACACACACATAATGAAAACATCTTTTCGAGATTGCTCTTGTTCACTCAATATAAACCACGAAAATATTAACACCATAAAAGAACAAGCCATATCAAGTATATAGTTCTCACAAATTGGCATAAAAAATAGTCAACAACAAAAGAAAAAATTATTTCACCCCCTTCACCATGAAACTTTATAAAAATCTCGCTTATATAAGAATTCAAACCACCAAGGATTCTAAGTTTCTATTTATGAAATCTAAAAATATTTTATACTATTTATGATCTCTACTACTCACATAAAGAAAAATAAATAAATAAATAAATAAATAAAAGGCATGATTAGGCCATTTCATTCTCTCCAATCACTCACTTTACCATCGAAGGATCCATCATCCCACTAGGAGATATCTATTTTAAGTATATATGTCGTTGGGAACATCAAGGAGCAATTAATCTCCATCATCCATCATCGGCCATCAAAAGCCACATACTCCCTTTAATTACTATTCAAGTTTTTAAGAATCATCAATTGGTGTTGTTTGTGAAACATTATTCAAAAAGCTAGTATAAATTTTCTATGATCGATCAACAAGAAACTTCAAATCACACGACCTTTTCGGATTTTACAAGTCTCAATACCTAATCTATAGGCATCATCTAGCTCTCTCTCTCTCTATATATATATATATAGTATAGGTCCAACTTGTTTAGATGGTTTGAATGTTGTGTCATTGCATATTTATTAATAAAAAAATCTTTCTATTAATTCATATTATTTAAACTTGATTGAATTATATAGAAATCTATATGATATTCATTACTTTAGTGATTGATTAATAGATATGAGACAAACACTAATCACTATAAGAAAATAAACGAGTTAGCGATATAATTTAGCAAAGGATTGTATTTTATCACTAATTAGCTACTAAATAGAGATCGAATGGTGACAAAATTGAAAATACAACAATTTACAATGGACTTTATGATGAATTTATGATGGAAAATTAGTGACGAAAAAAATTCCATCGCTGAAGCATACGACAAAAGTTTGCACTAATTTCAATGATGAAATTACGATAGATTAGCGATGGAATTCTTGAATTTCTAAAAAATTTAAAAACTTGGGTGCTCGTTTAAAATTCAAATTAACGACGGACACTTAACGATAGATTAACGATGAAATTTAACAACGGATTAGCAATGGAATATCGTCCATCACTAATCCTAATTCCCTAAAACTCGACCACTTTTCTTTTCTCTTAAAATTTTCACCTTTCTATCTCCTCCTTGTATCCTCCTCTCCTATCGTTGCCCCAAGCAGCCTCAAACCAGACTCTTCACCGGACCTACAAATAAATCCCTCACCATCATCAATGGGGAACCAATTTCAAAAGATAAAAAACAACAATATAAACACAACAAAGGATGGGAATTAGTGAAAAAAATTGGAAAGAAAAAAAAATCAAAGAAAAACAAGTAATTGAAAAAAAAATGGCAAAAAAAAAAATAAAAAAATAGAAGAGGAGAAATTTGCCTATTTTTGATACAACAATCAACCATCATACTCAACCTATTCTACTAGGTAACCTCCTTAATCTCTCTTTAATTTTGATTTATTGTCAATTTAGGTTTTATTTCGAATTTGGGGATTTTTTTGAAACGTAATTGGAATTGATTTAGGAAAAAAGAAATTAAGTCCAATTAAAGTCAATAGGAGTTTCAATTTGGGATTTAAACCCCAAATTGAAGCTGAATTAACCTCAATTAAAACCTAAGGTTCTTGAATTTTTTTTTCAAAAAAATTAAATTGTGATTTTCAAGAAATTGGATCCTAAGGGGTTTGAATTGACTTGATTTCAAGAGAAATCAAGCCAATTAAGGCCAATTGAAAGAAAATTTTGAAGAATTGAAAATTTATAGTTCGGCCAAATCGGAAAAGAATTTTGAAAAATTGATTTGGAGGTTTTTGATTTTAGAGGAAAGAAGAAGTTTGGGAGGGAGAAGGAAGAGAGGATGAAAGAATGAACCCGAAACCTCCGGTTTGTTCCTCCATGAGCAGCATTCAAAAAAAAAAAAAAGAGGAAAAGAGAGAGAATTTGGGAAGAGGAGAAGGAAGAGAAGAAGAAAAAAGAAGAAAGAAGAAAGAGAAGAAGAAAAAGGTCATTGAAGAACCATTATCGGTTCGTTCATAGAGGGGTAGTTTCAAAGAAGAAGAAGAAGAGGGAGAGAGATAGAAAAAAGAAGAACAAAAATTGGTGTTTGATCTAAAATTGAGAGAGAGAGAGAGAGAGAGAGAGAAGGAGGTGTTTATGGGCTCGATCCATTTAAAAAGCTTGGGTTGGGAGCCCAACCTATAAGTGGCCGGACTAGACTAATCTCGACCAGATCCGACTCGAAAAATATAAAAAATATAAAAAAATTTCAAGAATTAGTCTAGCCTCGAACAAAAAAAAAAAAAAAAAGAGTTATATTGGATTGGTTTCACTCCAATCCAACCTAAAAATAAAAAAATTGATTGCTAATAAATAAAAAAATGTCTTAGTTTAAAATTTAAATTTATTTTATGCATGTTTGTTATTTCTTATTTAACTTAGATTTTAAATTATTTTAATTAATGTAATTTTAATCTTGAATTTATTTTATGCATGTTTGTTATTAATTTAGATTTTAGTATTTGAATTTTCTTTAATTTATTTAATCAATTTAACTTTAATTTATTTTTTTAGTAACTAGATCAGTAATTAATAGGTTGGATTATGACACGTGGTTTGAGTTGACCCCTCACAATCGGTATAGGATTATGTTTTAATAGTCGTAGATGTGCATCCTTGTCCGATGATAGCCCGCAAGGATCTCCTACTTTAGGAGCCGTACATGGGTACCACTACTCAAGTAGACTAGGATGTTCTTTTTTTTTTTTTTCTTTCCATGAAAACAACACATCCATAACAGCTTTGGCCATAGAGGATCCCACGCAGCGAGAGGTTCCCACATCGACTATAAAGGGTACCACATTCATCGATGAATATGCCACTTTAGAGAGCTCTCAAAGCTACTCCGAATCGGCGGCATGTTTATATCGCTTATGGACGACATGTAATTTTTTAAAGATGATGTAATTATTTTTTTTATTTTAATATATCATTTCAATAATTATTGAGTATTTTGTTTCTTTTTTTATGATGTTCGACAATTTCATTCCACCTAATAGAGATTATTCCACAAGGATAACCATGACTTGCAAAGAGTAGTTGGACGTCGGTGGGTTGGCATGAAAGTCCGTCTTGGAGTTCATTAAACAATTATACTTTAGTGAGTTTAAGGTAATGTATTACTTATTTTTTTTTATTATGTTTAAAATATTAATTTAACATTAAATGAAGTAGTTAATATTAATTTTTTATTAATGCGTAAACATTTTTACCGAGATCCGACCATTGAGATGCATGCTAGAGATGCTTAGGAGGCTATAGCAAGGAAGCGCCGCTCCGACTTCATTTACAATCATGGTTCACTATTCAAACGACCTAATTTTATTAGGCAGGAGGTCTCGGACTCGTGACATCAAAATTTTACCAAACCCGGATGCAAGGCTCGTTCGGAGTATGCATCATGGAATAAGATGTCGGAGATTGATGACTCGGTATGGGATTTTCTAGGCATTAAGAGGGTCTATCTCTTCGAAGAAGCACGCCCACTATTTGATAAATCATATTTTATATTATTTTTAGTTTTTTCTTAATCCTCAATCTTCGATAGAACAACTAACTTACCGAGATCTTCCCTTAAATACAATAACTTACTGCGCGACTTTCTAAGATGATTGACAACTTTCTTACTTAAATTTCATCGTGAATTTTGCTAGGCATGAATCTAGCCATCTAGTGACCAAATTCACCGTGTCCTAAACCGCAACTAGGGTCTGCGACTTTCGTCGATTCTTGATTCAGGTTGCTATGGATATTTTGATTACCATTAGAGACATCCTCTTCGTAGGTGCTTGTTTATTAGATTCCTTGAAAGGACCAAAAAAAAAAAATAAATAATAATAATAAATAAACTATTGTGTCATATGCGACCACATATATAGCAAACCTGAAGAAGACCTTCATAGGTTTTTTTTTGTACGATATCTTCAATTTGAACTAGATGTTTATATGGTTTAAGCAGATCTGTATCGACACCTAATTGTACAAATTTACCTCTTTGAAATGTTTGTGTATTAAGATCAATAGGAACTGTCTTACCAATTATATCTCTCATGGTTCGCAGAATACGAGGGTGACATCAACAGATTGGAAGATCTGGAAAGCAAACCTTAACCACAACCCTTGTAATTTGCCTCTCTCATTGCTTGAAACTTTAGTTTCCATGGTTGAACTGTTAAACAATGACCCATTATGGCCCATAGTCCATTAGTCAATGTATGAACATAATCTTTCATGTTTGCAAATTGAACAAGAAAGAAATCATTAGCAAGATCAATGACTTTAAATTGTTTAGTTGCACTCCAGATTATATTTAAATGGACACACAAAGTTTTGTGTCTCACAGTTCTGTCAAGAACCTTCACAGCAACAGATAATTTCCGTAGTTTTTCGATGTATTTTTGAAGATTTTAGACTAGTCCTGTATCTTTTTCCACAACAATTATATCTCTCTCTTCAACTTTGATATCTTTTACTCGCATCTATTCATACTCTGTAGGCGCAGGATCATCAACAATGTTATTCTTATCTCATAGTTTTAACTTTTTTTTGGTGACTCGGTCATCATCACCAATATTGAAAGAGGGTTATTTTCACCAATGGGCTGAGAAGATCGGGAGCTTTTGTTTTTCGTTAATTAACAATGCAAATAAACAGAAACGAAAGAAAAAGGGAAATTGGAACAATAATGTAAAATTTGGAGGCTATTGAAACAAACCAAAAGTCGTATGTGAAATTAAGGCAACAAAAATGCAGAGGTAAATTGAAATTTACCCAAAAGTTGGTCCTCCCTCTCTACTCTTGAGCTCCATGTCTTCGATAATTTCACCACTCGGCCGCCACCAGAATCACCATGCTTTCACATTCTCAAACACTCCATCCCCAAAACTTCCACCAACGAAACCCTTAATTTCTTAGATTAGAGTCTGTTGATGGCTGTAGCAGTTAGAAGAATTGCTGGAGAAAAAAGCTGGTTTTGTCAAGTCCACAGTTTTTTCTCGACGAGTACGGAGAAAACTACCTCCTCTCTTTCTGCTATTCAAGAAGAATTCAAAAGCCTTTGCTCCACGGGACGCATAAAAGAAGCCTTTAAGACATACAATTCAGAAATATGGACAGACCAACATCTCTTCTCTTATCTCATCCAATCATTCATACCCAGAAAGTCCCTTTTTATAGCGAAACAGCTCCATTCTTTAGTTATCACTTCTGGATATGACTTCAAAGACAAATTTGTGAGAAATCACCTACTAAACATGTATTCCAAAATGGGGAAATTACAAGAAGCTATAGCATTGTTTAATGCAATGCCCATGAGAAACATTATGTCTCACAATATTTTGATTAATGGGTGGGTACAACATGGTGACTTGGATAATGCTCTTAATTTGTTTGATGAAATGCCTGAGAGAAATGTTGCTACATGGAATGCGATGGTTTCTGGATTGGTTCAGTTTGAATTTAATGAACATGGGTTGTTTTTGTTTCGAGAAATGCATGAGTTGGGGTTTTTGCCTGATGAGTTCACTTTAGGTAGTGTACTTAGAGGTTGTGCAGGTTTGAAAGCTTTATATGCAGGAAGGCAGGTTCATGCTTATGTGTTGAAATATGGGTATGAATTCAATTTGGTTGTTGGGAACTCTTTGGCTCATATGTATATGAAAAGTGGTAGCTTGAGAGAAGGAGAGAAAGTTATAAAAGTCATGCCGATGTGCAATGTGGTTGCTTGGAATACACTTATAGCAGGTCATGCTCAAAATGGGCACTCTGAGGGAGTTTTGGATTTGTATAATATGATGAAAATGTCTGATCTCAGGCCTGATTGGATTACATTGGTGAGTGTAATTAGTTCTTGTGCTGAATTGGCAACTCTTTTTCAGGGTCAGCAGATTCATGCTGAAGCGATCAAAGTTGGAGCTTATTCTGTTGTTGCAGTGGTTAGTTCATTGATTAGTATGTATTCGAGGTGTGGGTGTTTGGAAGATTCTATGGAAGCTTTGTTGGACTGTGAACATCCGGATGTTGTTCTGTGGAGCTCAATGATTACTGCGTATGGATTTCATGGGCGGGTAGAGGAAGCTGTTAAGTTATTTGAGCGGATGGAGCAAGAAGGTGTGGAGGGAAATGATGTTACTTTCTTAAGCTTGCTTTATGCTTGTAGTCATTGCGGATTGAAGGAAAAAGGGATGGAATTTTTCGAGTTGATGGTAGAGAAATATGGATTGAAGCCTAGACTGGAACATTACACTTGCGTGGTTGACCTACTTGGTAGGTCAGGATGTTTGGATGAAGCAGAGGCTATGATAAGATCAATGCCTCTAAAAGCAGATGTTGTGATCTGGAAAACTTTGTTATCTGCGTGTAAAATCCACAAGAATGCAGACATGGCAACAAGGATTGCTGAGGAAATTCTTAGGATTAATCCTCAGGATTCAGCAACTTATGTGCTGCTTTCGAACATTCATGCTACTGCTGAGAGGTGGAAGGATGTCTCCAAGCTAAGGAAAACAATGAGAGATAGGAACATGAAGAAGGAACCGGGGGTAAGCTGGTTGGAAGTGAAGAATCAAGTTCACCAGTTCTCTATGGGTGACAAATCTCACCCAAAGTCAGAGGAGATTGATTTGTATTTGAAAGAACTAATAGAGGAGATGAAGTTGCATGGTTATGTGCCCGATACTGCCACCGTTTTTCATGATATGAACGGTGAAGAGAAAGAAAGTAGCCTGGTCAACCACAGTGAGAAGTTGGCTATTGCTTTTGGTCTAATGAACATTCCACTAGGTTCTCCAATAAGGGTAATGAAGAACTTGCGTGTCTGCAGCGACTGCCATGTTGCTATCAAGCTTATATCTCACATAAAAGATAGAGAAATTATAGTTAGAGATACTAGTAGATTTCACCATTTCAAAAATGGAAAATGTTCTTGTGGGGATTACTGGTAATAGACACAAAATCACCCTTGTCACATGTGGTGGGGCATTTGTAGATTTGGGGAAAACCATTTTAGAAAAGGTAATGTCATTTTAATAGAATTTGTTTGCCAAAGTTTTGTCAGTTTGATATGTTGGGACTCTCTTTTTTTCCCAGGCGACAGGATCCTTCTATTGTTTTGCTAACATGCGGGCTGGTGGCATTGCTAATCCAGTGGTGATGTCATTACTGGTAAAATCTGCGAGAACTAAACCCATTATGCTTAGATAAATATGTATCTCATGCTAGTGTGGCACCTTTTATTTCTTGGGTTGATGTTATTCTGAGTTATTCTAGTTCTCATTTGTTTGACTATGTACCCTCAAGTTTTTGTACGGAGTTGCATATAGCCTCATTCGTTCCTGAATTTGTTGGATGATATCCTGTTTTACCAAGCTTATCAGCTTTGGTTGAGGACCAACTTCTTCAGGTTGTTCTATGGTTCATTGCAATTCCTTTGGTTTCCATTTGGTGATGCTGGTATACTTGTTGAGAAAATGAACTTGGCAATAGAAAATGAGAAATTTTATAATACTCAAAGAATAACTAGTGACATATACAGTAGTTATTCCATAGATCTACTTGGAGGAAAGAGATAGACATATAAAATTAAATTTGGACCCATCAAAAGTAATAAAAAGATTTTCACGTTCGCATAATTTTTTTTTAAATTTTCTCTCTTGTTTCTCTCTGGATTCACTAAAAGTGATAAAAAGATTTTCACGTTATTACATTTTTGTTTTTTAATTTTCTTTCTCTTGTTGCTCTCTCTCTCTGTTTTTTTTTTGGGTCTATATCTCTCTTCCAATTAGATTTATGGAGTAACTACTGTATATACTACTAGTTACTCCTTGAGTATTATAAAGCCATGTTAAAAAAGTTCTTACAGAAGCAATGTTTAAGGTATACATCGATAGCTAACTGGATCTGAGTATATCGTAGAAGATTGATTTGACTGACTACTTGATTTTTTCCGTGCTGCTTTATTCTATTTTTCAGAAAGCTCTATCGACTACATACTGGTAATTGCAACGAGTTAAGGGAGCTAGATTTTTGCTCATGGCACTTCTCCTGGTGCACAGATTCTGCAAAACAAGTCACCATCTAATTGTATAACTTCCATTTTGGTTGACGATGGCTTGATGGGTATGGCTGGATGTCGAGCACGAAACCATGGAGACAGCGGTGTTAGTGCATAATGTGCATCAAAGAAACGTAAAGGAGTTTATTGCATGCTATTCTTTTACCTCTCTTTCTGTCAACCTAGGCTTTTCTTCTACCCCTTATGTATTCTCTCTTTCTTCTTCATATGTTTTCCACTGCTTTGAATACTGTGAAAATGTCATTAGATTTGAATTGAATTTCGGTCTGGAAATCCCTAGATCCTTCTATTTGAAGACTGACTTTTTTGCCTCCGACATCAGGTCCTAAAGTTCATCAAATGTGGCTGTTGTTGGTGACAGAAGAAAAAAAAAAAAAACTTACGTTACTAACTCTTTCAGCGGGGAGAATAGGGAGGAAGGAACAGGAAGGGAATGAAAGTAGAGGGAACATAATGAGATAATATAATTTATCCCCCGTTATTTGGATGTGTGAAAATTAGAGGAAAGAGGAATTAATGTAGAATTTCAATAATAGGTATCAGAAAAAAAACCAAAAAAATAAGAAAAATTGTAAATTCATTCAATGGTGTGGCCGGATTTGCTTCCCGTTCTCTCCTCTTTTGGGGAGGGTTTTGCTGTTGGATGGTCCTGGAAGGAAAATTTTCCTCCATTGTTGATTGTTCCTTCCATTTTCTTTTTCCCAAGGAGAAATCAGGTCCCGTGCCCACTTTATCCCCATCTCAATTACTCCTTTACATTTCTTCCCTTCCAAACATTGCGAGTACACCATCCTCAGCACTGAGTTTTTTCTGATTTCACATTCTCTACTGGATTCCTATTATAGTAGCGATGAATGTATTATTCTGATGGCAGTTTATTGTCGGAATTTTTTTGCATCACGATCATTTCTCCCCTTTTCTTTTTCTGAATGTGATTCAGGAGCACTTTCTCATGTTTCTCCTTTTTTTTTTTTTCGCTCTTTTTTTTTAATGCCATTGAGGAGTACTTTCTGATGTTTTTTGAACAGCGTACTAATCAAACTTGCCTTGCAGGAGGTATGGACAGCCCAGGGAGAGTTGCAGGGTCAAGGGCCCTAAGCATGTAATTAATTGTTTAGCTATACATGACAATTACTATGATAAATGGAATGGAGGTTTTGTCAAGTTATTGTTCCCTATTCTTCAATTCCTGACAACCGAAGGCAGCTGAGCATAAAGAGGGCTTCAAAATAAATTTGTTTTGTGCTTGAATGCACATGACATGATGAAATAGTAGATTATTTCTTCAGGAATACATGGGGGAGGGATTGAAATTGAATGGAAGATGGATCTTAATTCAGTAAATGTGATTTGTCCAAAATAATTTTTTTTTCATTTTTTTTCAATCCATGGAGAAACTCTAATTGAAATAATACGGAGATGAGCTTGCTATTGTCTCATTCATCACACCTTTTGCATTAGAATATGGACACATAAAGATAATGTAATTTGGTTCAATACTTGGCTATATATAACAAAAAGTAACTTGTACGCATAATATAGATCCATACTCAAATCATTATTGTTCTTACAGCCAACAATCAACATCTTGTAGCTCACAAGAACTTCTCTTTGTAGCCGAACAATTCTACTCTCTTCTCTAGAATGAACAACCAATCCACAGGTTTTCGTGTGTAGGTATTTGATTCAGGCATGGTACGTTGTCATGCATTTGGAATTACCATATAAATTTCATCACTTGCACAAAGGAGAGAACGAAACGCCAAGATTTAACATGCAAGTATCTGACTCTTCCTGCAAATGACTCAGAAAATTATATCCTCATAGTTCAACCTTGGGGTGTTGGTTCGGGAGGTCCTCTAGCAATTGGCATCCCACCACCAAAGTTACTTTTGGGTTTCGCATAATCCACAAAGATGACTCGTCCATTCAGTGTCTGCTATAAATTCAGTTGTTATTCCTGAAATTTTGAGTTAAATACACTCAAATCAAAATGCAGAGAGAAATCCGAATTTACCTTGTCGTTCATCTCATCCCGTGCTTTCTGAGCTTCATCTTCAGATGCAAAAGTTACAAAACCAAAGCCTTTTGATTTGCCTAAGAATCGGTCCATCACAATTTTAGCTGGCACAGGAAAAAGAAAGTAAACTAGCACTGATTGGTCGACTGATCAAATAATCTGAGATAAGAGATTTTATTGCACGAACTAATTTCAAATCACCTTCAACAACTTGACCATATTGAGAAAATGCTTCAGATAATCCATTCTCTGTGGTGTGAATTGACAATCCTGCAACATAGCAAATCGAAAAGAAGAAAAAAGAAAAGTTCAGCGTATAGTTTTATAGCCATACTAAAAATCCATTGCCAACTAAGTTGCATAAATATATTCATAGTTCATCAGTAAAATGACAGTTTTTGGCATGTTAAACTTGAGAAGAAATAATATTATAAATTAACAACCACCATCTATATATCCCTTGCCACAAATAAGTTCCAATTAAGAAGTGCCAGGATCTCATCCAGAAGTAAGAAGTAAGAAGGAAGATCGGTCAGCATTTGTTTGGAATAGAAACACACGTTGCACTAAAATTAATATCAACCCAAAACTGCGTCATTCTTGGGCTGTCTCTCATTTAGTTTACCACAGAAGAAATGAATAAACCTCCAGAACCTAAGCAAACCAACCCATCTGAGATTGGTTTGGTTGACTTTGTTCAACGGTTACACCCAAACAACTCGCATCCTAGACATCCTAGTTTACACTAAACTTTTGACACAACCTAATTTCCCACCATCCAAAACATCCTAGAAAATACACAAGTTTCCGCAAAGCTAGTCCACTATATTTACCTGCTTAGACAATGGGAAGAACTTAATTATCGAAGTCACGAAACTTCTTTAGTACTACATATAATATAATATTATCTACTATGTTGTCATAGCAGCTCATAAGAAGTGATATTTTTTATAAGAAAAACAGTACGTTTCCCTACCATCAATTCTGCTACCTTATAGTTGAAAGGCTGCTTACTTGCAAGCCCCGCCATACAACAAACATGAATCTGATTGCGTTACAACTTCAATAAAGATGATCTGGTTAATTGATATAGTGTTGCTGGGCTGAAACTAAGCAATTATGAGTCAAGATTGGACCAACTGATAGACAAGCAAATTGTAATATTTGTGAGGCGGAGATAGATGATAACCCAACACCAAGTTTCAATAAAAAGTCGAAGGCAGAAATAAACATATAAAATAATCCATCAAGTAAACGTAACCATGAACTCACTCCTAAGTCAAGTAGTGCTTTGGTTCAGACATTTTTACAAACAGTTGTCGAGATTAATCAGCAATCAAGAAAACTTTGGGACAACTCTACTAATATTATTTGATGTTTTGTAATGTAGATGGAAACGCTAAATATCAAGTTTACAAGTGTAATAGTCGAGAAGGAGAGTAGGGTAGAGCACCTCCAACAAAAAGTTTAGTGGTTATGCCTCGCTGCCAAATGAAAAAGGCAGCTGGAGGAGCCACAAGTTTATTACTGATACTTGAAAGCATAAAGCTCTTTCCTCCTGCGATTTTTTTAAGTGCTGCAGCCATTTACCAACTCCCTGATTGTGTTTGTTTGTGATGTATTGGAGAGGACGACTCCAAGTTGAGTATGTGTCTCAGCTTTGCGATTAGGGTTTTCTTATTTATGCCCTTTTGGGTTGGGAGGACTTGCGAGTTACGAGTACGTTTTTGACGGGAGTTAATTACATTTTAGGTGTTCAACTAGTCATTTTCTTTGTGTATATATACACACACACCTACACTCAAAACTTTCGGCAGAGTAATCTGTTACAATTTAAACTCGTAATTTCTTAAGCTCTTGATATATATATTCGTTAATTTTTATTATGAGTAATTTAATTTATAATTTTTTTTTCTATTTGATTAGTTCTTTAACTCTTTGCAAATATCTGTTAACCATGTAGGTGGTATATTCATGATAATGGCAACAAAAAAACTAAAATGAAAAAAAAAGTAAATTAACTTGAAAAATAATAAAAATGAAAAAAAAAAAGAAAGAAAGAGATACGGAAGTGAAAGAAAATAGCGACCAAGGCTGCGAGGTTCGGATTTGATGGTGGTTGGTCCAAAAAAGGTTAGTTTTGGCGCCAAAAAAAAAAATGGAAGGAGAGTTTCAAATTTGAGGCGTTGGTCTCTGGTTTAGGGGTTTTTGTTGTCTAGACCGTGGATGGCAAGAAAAAGAAAAGAAAAGTTAGGAGGATTACTGACCGATCGGATTTGGACGTTTACTAGAGTAGATCAGCAGCTTTAAATGCTGTGGTGGTCAGTTTTAGAATTGCAGTTGTTGATTTTAATGTTGTGGCGGACGGAGAAGGAATGTTGACTTTTGTTTGGGTGGCTATGGTGGAGATTGGCAACAAAGGAGTTGTTGCTGCCGTCGAAAAAAAGAAAAGGGAAGATCGGCATCGTTTGGGTTGTGGTGGTCGGTTCTAGCATTGTCGGAGAGGGCTAGTATAATGGAGCTGTTATGCATAGTTCTGGCATCTATATCATTAGTTAGCAAGAAAAACTTGATTAACAATTAAAAAAAAAACAGTACACAAAAAAAAATTATATATTTGATTGAGAAAAAATTAAAAATGAACATAATTATGGTATTAACTACCCCCGTTTAACACTAAGGCAGTCGTTGTCTGCACTTTTTAATGCCCCTCAATTTGGGGAAAATTATTCATTTCGCGCTTTCTATATTCACTGGACCATAAAAATAAAGATTCCATTTCCATTCACGGCGATGAAATCACAACTTCAAATAATTAGAAAATTAAAGGAGCGCTAGCTAACAACGTGGAAAAGAGAGATCGTAGAAGTGAAAAACTTCATTTCTCGCATAATGTCCTTACTGGCTTATTGCTACACATCAAGACATAACCAGTACGGTCCTACCACAGAACCTAAAGAAACTGACACCACAAGCTCATTGCTTAACCAATGAGGCTTCTTCTATTCCTACTGTTACAACATTACATTGAACGAGAGAACACATTCCTTTGAACCAACCAAAAGTGACATTCTTCTGACCAAGAGCTATACCCCCATTCTTTCCAAGGACCAAGAGCTGTACAGAGAACTCATGTTTCGACCATTCTGTATTTGCAACATCTGTCAAAGGGAAGGTCACTGTTTCTCTTCGATTCCTCATGGATGGTGCACCTTCAGCAGTGCTTGATGAAACATATCAATGAATTGATCATCCTAGCATAAGAAAAATCAGCGAATCAATAATTTTGTTGCAGATGCTCACTCCTCTCTTTTCTTCTCATTTTTTCTCAAAAGGAAAAGAGAAGCCAATAATTTAAAAACAAAACAAAAGGTTTTTACCCTGTACATATATTCAAAAATACATTACCCTGCATTAAGCAAGCAAGCAAAGGACATAAAGGGGAGATGAAGGATAAGAAAGGGATCAAGTACCTGAACAAGCATTAGAAATGCATCACGGACTTTGTCCCTGCTAATAACAGGAGTGGCAGTAGAACTAGGAGTAAGAGATGGTGGTGGTGTGGGAGGTGGGAAAGGTTGAAGCATTGGGGTGCCATATGGTCGTTGCAGATTCAGGGGAGGTTGAAGTGCAGGAGCACTAGGCAGTGGCGAGGATATAGGTGGTGCAGTCACTGCAGATGAGGAAGAAGGGGGTGCAAAAAAAGATGAGGGCTTCACAAGATTAGTGACATGAATGCCACTAATGATTGGATCAGGAGTGCCATGGATAGCTTTTGAGGTGGGTAAAGACGAAAGAGGGAGAGATGGTATTTGCGGAACTGGTGGAGAAGGCATAACAACAGCAGGTGTATGCAAGGATAATGGAATGGTGGGAGAAGGCTGATATTGCTGTCTTGAACTTGCTACACTGGAAGCAGTACTTCCAACATTCATGGCTGTCTGCAAGTACAGTATCAAAACTTCAGGCCAGTCACATGTTAAAAATAATTTAAGGGTATGGTAGAGAGAATTTAAAAAAAAATAATCAGACAAGAAAAGCACAATAAGCAAGCAAGCGCGTTTGATGGTTTAATTACACAAGATAGAAAAATTTTGAAAATATTTTTGCTCCAGTATACTAAAGCAAAATCATAAATTTCCATTTTTCCATGCCTTAGTCAGCTATCTCAATTTTTAATACTAGTTTGAGTAATGTAGGGTGGTCCAAATTCTCACAACTCCTTTGTAACTATCTTTCTTTTCTGGATAAGGCTGTCTGGGAACCCACAGATCAATATTAAATTCAAGCAACAGCACCGCAACTGCAAGAGGCTGGTGAAGTGCCTTGTATCATTATTTGGCACCATATCCAATCACATGGCCCGTGGCACCAATGATGAGATATCATAATTTAACATGCTTATTATTTGATGCACGGAAAAAACCTTAATCATTTAATAAAATTTTCTGAGACTACCAAAACAAGACCTTACATCTAGAAGTATCACAGATGCAGCAGTCATTCATAGCAAAGCGACATGTTTTGAGGAAAAACAGAAAGATCTTTATGTTATAATCTAGAAACATGAAGATTGATGCTAAATATAAAAATTATTACTATTACAATGACAACAATAGAAACTCAATCAACAAAATAGGATCACAAATTAGGCATTTGACAATAATGCAAGTATACACTCGGGCATGAAATTGATAATTTTCAGTAGGAAAACATACAATTTTGAAATGAGCCAACCATGTAAAGTATCAAACTGATAAGTGTAATCCTAAATGACACAAAAGGCAGAATTTACAAATATCTTCATTGGCAAACAAATTGAGTATAGAATCTAAATAGCAGCTCTCTGCATACTGCATGCTTGAAAATTGACACTTAAGAATAAGCGATGGAACTTACACTAAAGAAGCTCTCAAATGAAGAATCTTCGGCGCTATCGTTAGCAGCAGAGGCAGTTGATGATGGTTCCAAGGGACCTTCAAACACTGACATACTTGGGACTGCTTCAAGCTCCTCAAACTCACTAAGTGATTTTCAGTTTTTGCAAACAATAAGCTAGACGCAGTACTAAAAAGCACAATTTTCTCAATCAAAAAAAGTAAAAATCAAATTGATGATGCAACATCAGCAATCACAATTACGTGGTTATATTGAGATTTTAAAAGTCCAGAGGGACAACATGCAAATGCAAAATATACTTAGAAGGCATGTAAACTTGAGTACAAAACAAACTGAAACCATATGAGGGAAGTGATCATGGAGATGCACTGCCATTTATGTTCACAGAAGAAGAATTTCTGTAGAAAACTTGAAGTATGAAGTTGAAAGTAAATGATATTTTCATTTCCTAATTATACCAACATACAATGTTTCTTAATTATTAAAAATAGCTTAACAATCCATGTTGGTTTTTTTTTTTTTTTCATTTCATAATTAACTGTGTTAAGATTCCCGTAGACAATTCCAACCAATCCAAGCTTGATTCTTAGTTGAGTTGAATTAAAGACGTTAATATTCACATAGAAATATGTTCTAACAGCAATTAGTAGATTGTGCATGTAATTGAAAACCATTTGAACAACCTTAAAGATATCCAATGACTAATTCCAGATGACTCAAATATAAGAGAACAAAATACCTTTTGCCTGAAGCCACTTTTGGCTTTGCAGGAACCTTCGAGTAAGCATTAAGTATCCTGTAAAAAGTAATCAAAATCTAATTATTAAATAGACCCACCTACTAATAATGTGAACAACACCTAATCATTCACTCAAAGCCTAAGCTCTAAAGCTTGTTAAGGAATCTATATTGTATAAAGCTTAAGTTAACTTCATACAAAATCTACCTAAATAGGTTGTCAAGTAAAATTAAATTGTGTGTACCTAGTAAAGAGGTTGGCAACATCCTCGCATTCACGCCGATTGTAAAACCAAATACCATTAACTTCTTGGGATGCATTCCGATATAACAAATACGGAGCTTGAACTTCATACTCAAAATCCCCTAACAAATTCTCCACTAAGTTTTCTGCCCACATAAATGGGAAAAAAAAATTCAAAAACCCGCTCGTCAAAAAAAAACCAACCGACAAACAAACAAATAAAAAATCCAAACCTGTGTTTCTCCTGTTCATTACAATAAACTGAAACCGCGGCTGAGTATTCCTATATAATAATAAAAAAACTATTAATAAGATAATCACAAAACTTGTAAGAAAAAATAATTAGTTCTTTGCCAAAAAAAAAAAAAAACAGATAAGAAGAGTACCTCTTGACTACAAAGAGAGATCCTTCAACATCCTTGCGACTCTGAAATCAGAAATAATTAAATTAAAAAATCTAGAATGATAAAAATGCGAATAGAAAAAAAATCATATATCAGATTCGAATAAAATTGAAATTGGTAATAAGTAAGTGCGTACCCATTGATTGGTTTCAATATTGAAAGCGTAAAAAGTGACATGCGCGGCTGTGATCAGAATCTCTTCGATGAAAGGATCCATTCGCTGGAGTACAGTGAGATTGAGCATCTTAGTGCTCTGTTGATCCAGATTTGGCATCAATTTCCCTGTCTGTGACATTTCCTTGAACCCTAATTGAACCGATCAGATTTTACTTTCGATTTTCCCGGCAAAAAGCTGTTCTAGTTTTCTACTAGCGGAAGAGAGAGAAAAGAAGACGACGCGTGACTTTTGACAGTGAAGCGATGATGCACTCCACTCTGCTGTTAACTGCGTTTATGTAACTAAATACTAATCTCTTGAGAGAGGCAGTTCTACTTCTTCCCCTTTTTCAGGTTGAATTACAAAACTAACCTTCCGGAATTTGGTTGTTTGCTTCATGCCTGGCTGGGTTGCTGTGAAATATATGGAATGCTAGGGACGGTTATGTAAAAGAGGCTATGCGAGTATCAACAGAGCTACTAATAAGTTAAGGGTTAAAAAAAAAAAAGCAAATAAAAATTCTACTTCTAAGTTAAGGTCATAAAAAATATGTTTCTTTTTCCATTTTCAATTTTACAGACAAGGTGAATTATTATTATTATTATTATTATTATAAAGGTGAATTGTACATATTTCTGCATATTTTTTAAAAATATTTCTAAAATAGATTTATCTCACATTTAATTTCTGTATTATTCAATTTTTTTATTGACTTTTTATTATTTTTTGTTATTTAATTGAAACTTTTTATTTTTTAAAAATTTATTAATTCATAAGTTTTATTATAATTACGTCGATTGCTCATTTCACATTGCACTTTAATATTAACAACAATCAAGATGGGCATATTGCATATTAGGTTCTAATTAATAGTATCTTCCTTCCAAAATTATTAAAAAAAATATGTAATAAACTAATATTTAGTATTAAAAATAATTAAAAAGACAATATTGCCCCTAATTCCCTCAAATCTCATTAACCTTCAATCGTTTGCAGCTGCAATTGCTATTTCTTGAATTGAGAACTCACTTTCTCTAATCACTTCTTTTGGCTTGATATTATCAATCATGGCTAACAGTGATGTGAAGCTTAAAGAGGCATGGCCAAGCTCTTTTATGATGAGGCCAAGAATTGCCCTCAATATTAAATCTGTGGAGTATAAGTTTCTTGAGGAAAACCAGGATCCAAAAGCCAGCTTCTTCTTGAATCAGACCATGTTTGTAAGAAAATCTCAGTTTTGATTCATGATGGCAAGCCCATTTGTGAATCTCTTGTCACGGTGTACGTTGATGAGGATTGGTCTTCTTGCCCTTTCATCCTCCCCTCTGATCCTTATGATCGTGCCATTGCTCGCTTTTGGGCTGCCTATCTCGATGAGAAGTGGTTTCCTTCGATGAGAAGCATTGCAGCAACTAAAAAGGGCAGGCACGAAAGGCGTTGATACAGCAAGCAGGAGAAGGGCTGATGCTGCTAGAGGATCCATTTTTCAAGTATAGCAAATTAAGGGAAGGTTTTCTTTAGAGGATATCGAATTGGGTACCTGGACATTGCATTTTTTTTTCCCTAGAAAGAGAACTTTTTAATCTATTTTTTAAAAAAATAAAATAATTTAAATCTTATTTATTAAAAGATGAATGTTTTTACCATGTAAGCATTTATGTTATTTTTTAATTAATTATTACCATATAAATTTAAATAATTATTTTAAAAAAATTAAAAACTTAAAAGAAAAGAGAATTTATGCTCCCTCTTTTTTTTATGTTTGCCCTAATCTTAAAATAAATTTACAAAAGCATCGAATTTACATTAAAGTATTTGCTAACGAGATAAAAATTGAACCGAAGAGGCCTCAAATTTAAATAATTTTGAGATAATGGAGAAAATTAAAAACAAAGGATAAGATTTTGAAAAAAAAAACAAACCAATATTTATAATAATAGACCTCACTTTTTTCTATTTCCTTGCTTTTTATATTATGAAGAAGAACTAAATGGAACTAGAAATTTGTTAAATTAATGTATGTCCACTAGACTCCAACAATTATTTTCCATTACTAAAAGTGATACTTTTTGTCATGGCCTAAACGTTCAATCTATATGGTTGACGAGGGAGGCATGCACACTAGTGTTGACTTAAGAGATTATTAAGAAATTCAAGGGCATTGCATTTGTTATTAACCAATGAATCATAATTTTCATTTTTTTTAGGTAAACAATGATATTTTAATGTCATTATCAATGAAAACATCAAGTTTTATTGAATTATTTAATTAACATCATGAGCTCGTAAATGAAGGAAACAATCAGCCGTTTATTTCTAAACAAAAAGATATCCTATGGTTTAAGTGGATGGTTGATGGCTCGGCGTTGGAAAACAGGACCTACAGCCTCCAGGTATTGGAATTTGGAAGGTACTTAGAGATTGTCCAGCAAAAACATATGCATCTTTTCCTGCTCCATTGGGACAGCTGATTCTGGTTCCATGAAAAAATATTAGGATTCTTTTGATCTTCAAGAGCATGAAAATACAATGGCAACATGGTGTGATCTACACGAAGAGCTACTCACATTCATCTTCAAGCAACCATGCATGCATGGACTCTTTTGATCTTCTTACTTGTCCCTTCTCTTGACTTCAAAGTTGTTCTTTCCTAACAAAAGATACAAAGCAACCATGCATGAGTTGTTCTTTCCTCACGGTGCGTGATAGATTTTGTTAGGATGGCTGAAAGTAGCAACAGCTAAAAGAAGGAAACCAACGCGAAGGTTGACTTCTATCACTTTCCAAGCAAATAAAAATGCTACTAATATAGTTTTGTAAACAAATGATGAAAACCATTCAGTCCTAAGATTTAAAACCCACACGGGAATCTTTAAAATTGGCACACCTTTTTAAAGAAAAGTCTGTTGCTTTCTCTCTGCTGCCTTGATATTTTTTTTAATGAAAGCTGCCTTGAAACTTACCATAGCCAACAAGGAAAATAAAATCTCATCTGGTTTGCTTCCTCTATACCATTGAGTCTGATTCATCCCTTGTAATCCAAGCCATCCGGGGCACCTGTTAGTTTTGGAACATTGCTGATGTATTTACAAGATCAAGTCATTGCTCATACGTTACCCACGTCTAAATGCCAGTCTGATATCGAGCAACCAAGTTGGGGATTGGGTAGCGAGAGCAAGTTGTCTTTGTGCCCTTGTGATTGGGTACACAACCCTGTAGTTGAGTTGTATGCAAAACTTCTGTATGATTTCCATTATCAATGATATAATGTGTTTGCTAGTAGGTAGTCCTCAATGGTAAATGAATTGATATCTTCTTCCTTTCATAGGCTGAGATAGTAACGAGTTGAACAGTTTTACAACAAAAAGAAAATTTAGTGGTGTACTGGTTGCTTGCTAGTCGCTTGGTCGTGTGAAGCATTATCATTATGAGGGCATGGTGTTTGGCACTATGCGCTTGTAAGTGATATTTCATGACATGATACCCTTATTGAGCAACATTTCTTCTCATAGCATCCCTCTCTATCCGGTATCTAAAAGGCCAAAGCATACTTCTCTCGTATCTTGGTTATTTTTCTCTCGAATATCTTGATTTAACCTATCCAATTGCCACTAAGCGGGTATTCGGATATTAGAGTATCCGAGACTAACTTATAATTTGATCCTTAATAGTAGCTTTGACTTCTTCTAGATCTTTCTTTTGGACCTTAAGCTCTTCTATCTCATCCTTAAGCTCTCCATTCTCAAAATCTAGTTCAACTAACTCCTCAATCATTACGGTCATAAATTAAGTTAGACCTTCATATTCTAAACCCGATGTCTAATGCTCGGTCCTCAATTGTCCTAAAGCATTCTTAGTTTGTTAGAGTCGAACTCCTAGCTCCTCTTTCTCCTTCTCTAAAGTACTCATTGTTTGGTAGCTTTCAAATTCTCTTCTAACTTCTTCTTCTTCATTTTCAACCCTCTTAGCTTGGAAATCATGTCTTCATGATAGATTTCATATTCACTTCTTGGGCGATATCTTTCATGGACTCACTCATCAACCTTGATGGATCCTCAAAAGTTAGGACTTGGTACCCATTTTTTTTAGTTTGCTTGCCATTTTAGGTAACCAAGAGAGGTTTTCCCATCAACTCTTCTTATAGTAGAGACAACTCTCCTATATGGCCAAGCTTTCTTGACTTGCTCTAAGAGTTTCTTTAAAGTTCTAAATCTTTATAAAATTATGCTAGTTCAATAGTCCTTGAGATAAATTACTAGAATTTCAATTGTGTTAGAAACATATTCGAGCAATAGCTAATACGAGCATCGAACCGTAATCAAAGGTACCTAGGAAAAAGTACCACGGTAATCGAATAAGAGTGAAAGAATGCATAGTATGCTCTTAAGTAAAATTCAAACTACTCTAAAGCGAGAAACGTTCTAGTTTAAGTAATCTTGCCAAGCTCATTGAGAGGATGGCTAGCAAAATTCTCTAGTTTTGAATACAAGTGCTATAGTGCTCTAAAGATTCTAGTTGCTTTTTAGTTATCGTAAGATTTACGAGTCCAAACAAATAACAATTAGACGCGAGCATCTCGGGTATCCGTCACCATATTTCCTATAAAAGTTCAGCAAATATAGTGTTTCAACTAAAATCGACATTATAAGATTAACTTTAAATGACACCATATTTTTTAATACATTAAGCGCCTCGAAGTCAATCATGTTTTTAACTAACGAAAGTAGTACCGACCCATAAATTCCTAATACCAAAATCCTCAATCTAATAATATTGTCAAAGTCATTTAGATGCCTTTTAAATTCTAACCGAAATAGGCTCCAAAACCACCTTTGACTCGACCTTTTTAGTTACTTTCTTAGTCACAATCATAGAATCGAGTCTAACTATCCATGCAAAATTAAAAGGTGCATGCTCTAGCGAGACTATAAAAGTATATGGTGTACGATTTAAGACATGTCAATAGAGTCTCGTAGTCCTCAAGTGTTGGGGAAAGGTATGCACTCCAAATACGAAGCAACAATACTCGGGATCTCAATATCCTATCATAATTTAGAAGCGAGAAAATTTGAGTTTTCACCTTAAGCGAGTCGAACAATGTCACCATACAATTTTTGAAAGTCAAACTAATCTTGAAAGGTAAACATCTTTTAGTAGTCAAGTAGTGGGCTCACACTAGCCAACTTGTCGGCAAGTCCCATTTGATCCGATAATCTAAATACGGAGTCCTAAAGGTAGGCGGTCTTCATTCTCAAACTAGATTTGCTTTGACTCGGCCCTAAAATCCTCAATAGTATACTCTACTCTCTCTATCATATTTTTTTTATGAGAACCTACTAAAACAAAGGTTAGTATGAGCAACATGACAAAATTAGTTCATGTCTTAATGGATCAATCCTAGTAGATATCATCTAACTTTTCTAAACAAGACTTAATCGAAACTTGTCTAATACTGTAACCCCGTAAAAACCCTTAATCCCTAACGCGACGTGTATTAGAATAATTCTATATATATGTATATTAAGAGTAAGTATAATTCTCATTTCATCATGAGAAATTAATGCTTGAAATATGTGATTTATGTTAAATTAAATTTATTGTGCTTGAGATTAATGGTTTAATTATTAAAGAAATCAAATATGCAAAATCGGTGTTTTAAGGACTATATTATGCTCGAGTTTTGTGTGAATTATTTGAGGACTTTAGAGTAATTTTTGGGTCAACCTTAAAGAATGAAAGTTTTTCATCTATGTGTTTAATAGGCCTGTATAAAATTTTATAATATTTAGACCTATACATTAAGATTTATACTAATTATAGTGAGGGTTGTTTCGAAATGCATTCTCGCTAGAATTTTGGGAGAAGAATGCTGCAGAATCTTGTGAGATTTATTTGATACTGTTAGATTGATTTTTGAGAAAAACGTAAACAGTAAAAGTTGTTTTTCTATGTGTGTGCTAGCTCTCTATAAAATTTCATAAATTTTTGATACATATAGAAAGAGTTATGCACATTTTAGTATAGATGGGTTAGAAGAAAACAACTGCTGGAATTTTGGAGGGAAAAGAAATTCTGAATTTTTAAAAATGAAAATTTTCGAATTTTTATGAAAGAAAGTAGTTTTAGTTACTTGAATTAAGTTAATTAATGATTTTAATTAGTCTAAATTTTATATAGACACCTAAGTAAATGCAATAAATGAATTTAATGCCAACTCACCCATTATGGATTCCAAAGCGACCGACTTTCCTCATAACTCACCCATAACCTTTACACTTTATCCCATTAATTTTTAACACTTGTAGCTGAATGAAATTAAGTGTATATATATATATATATATATATATATATATATATATATATCAAGTGTTAAAATAGGAGAAAAATTTTAGTAACCCGTAAGTACTAGAAAATGAGAGAGAAAAGGCAAGAAAGAAAAGAGAGGAAGAAAAACGTGAGGAGAGAAAGGAAAGGAAAGAAAAAGAGCTAAGAAAACTATAATCAACCCTAAAAGAGGTAAGTAGGTTTCATTTTTTTTGGCTGATTAATGTCTTAAATTATTTTTAAGTTATTTTATTAGTGTTTATTTAATGGGTTGTAATAATTTTCAATGGTTATATGCTTGATGCTTGGGATAAATCTATGTATGGATGCTTTGTTATGATGATTTATGATGTTATGATTTTTTGAAAAATGTCCAAGTATGTGGTGATGGGTTGGATTGAACTTGGACTAAATTTAAGTGAACTAAAACATGTTTAAAGTTAGCTTGGAATGAACTAATAAATTAGTGTTGATAAGGAGTAAATTCTGTCTGAATTTTAGGGTGCATGTTCAAGGATTTTAGATCGATTTCTAGGTGAAACTTAAAGCATAAAAGTTGTTCTTCTATGTTTCAAATAACTTCCTTTAAAATTTCTTGGTCATTGGATTTGTGTATAAAGAGTTATACCCAATTTAGTATGGATAGCTCTAGATAAACTACTATTAGGCAGATTGGTCCCTAAGTTTCAAAAATTTGTAATTAATTGTGTACTTGGTATTTAGACCTAATTTTTGGATATGTTATAAATAAATATGTCTAGTATCTAAAATAAAATGATTAAGATTTAATTATGTTCTGAAATTAGAAAATTATTTACTCGATTAGGAGTTGCCCGGTAATAAATCCTAAAACCAAAAAAATTAGACTTTGACAAAATTAATAGGTTTGGAATAAACTAAATGAGCTTGGACTAAACAAAATGGAATTAAATAGAGTTAATGTACATAGGATAAAGTTAATGGGCTCGGATTAAAGTAAATGGACTTGGACTTTCTTTTAAATATTAATGAAACTAATGAACAATATTAATGAGCGGAGATTATGTTCCCGTTGTGGGTTTCATGATTGGTATGTGAGCAATGGATAAATTCCGAGTGTGGGTTGGACCATGAGTATGGCATGAGAATGAAGGGTTGGTATCTAAATTTGGTTGAATGTGATTAAATATGTCATCACGTGCATCATGTGCATAGTGGGTGGTTTAAGACAAGTCAATTGATTGAGAAATGATTTATACATCTAGGTTTGATAACCTAACCGTAATAAATGGGTATTAGTAGTCTAGTACTCTAGGATGTGTGCACGCACTATTAGACGATGGATTTTCGCTAATAGTAGTTACAACGAGGGATAATTCCGTTGTAACGGAAGATGATCCAAGGATCATCCGGATGAAATCAAGTTGTGTGCTTGCACTTTGTTAGACGATGGATTCTCGCTAACGGTAGTTACAACGAGGGATAATTTCGTTGTAGCAGAAGGTGATCCGCGGATCACCCGGATGATAAATAGAGTAGGCTGGTTAATACCCGGGGTACCGAGATTAAAACTTATGAGTATGGTGGGAAGTCAAAACAAGATTGCATATCACGTGCATCACCACAGCTTGCGAGCTTCGGCTCACCTCGTTGTTATTTTTTTTATGTCTTAACGGAAAAGGACAAGTTGGTACGGATGCGGTCGGCTTCTCCTAATTGGCTCATGTGAGGCACCATATATTAGTTTTTATTTTGTACGTAAATTTAAGGTATGGAGTTCGTGAAAAATTGAATATCGCCTCTAATGTTTTATTAATGTATTTAATTATGATATGTAAATTTTATCTTAAGGAGTTATATACGTAATGTCTTGTTAAAGTTCTAAGAATATCATAAGAAAACTACTTAGAGTTTAGGGTATGTCGGCGTAACGTACTTCGTCCGGTACCTACTTGGGTAGTAGAAATATGACTGGGGCGGGGACACTACAAATACTAAAGGCTTTTCAAGTCCCTAGATTGTCTAGATAATCGGTGGAGTAATTTAGCATCTAACCTTATGCAATAAGAGATATGGGAAAGTCATTTCATAATTTCTCATGTTTATGGTGAGTTCTAATCCAAACGGGAGTCCGGATGAACATTAATAGAATTTCGTCATCTAGATGAACATTAATAGAATTTCGTCATACTTGCCATTCAAATCTTCTTATTTAATCCTAAAGGATTTTGGCTCGAGTCCGGACCTTTTGTAGGCTTTTTTCATGGATGTGTGTGTATCAATGCAAAACGGATACATCCGACTCAATTCACAATATGAAAAAATTTAAATACATGAACTAGATTGCATAAAGTAAATGACTTGAAATTAAATAAATAATAAATAAAGGCTTGGAAAATAAAGAACTTAAATATAAATGGCAAATATAGTTAAATAAATAAACTTAAAATAGACTAAACCTGTGGCCTAACTTTGAATTCTCTAGCGAGTCATAATGTTATCGCTACTCGACATTATGGGATTTTCAAAAATTTTGACTAAGGAAAAAGAATTAAAAAGGTTTTGGAGTCGTTGCTTGGTATTGAAGGGAACTAGAAAACCTAAGAAAGATAATGGATTTGGAGATTTAGGTAAGGAGTTGGTTGTATCTTTAAAAAGATAAAGATAGCCCAAAAACACCTTTTTCAATGAAAAGTATCGGGTTTAGTCTAATTGTAAAAGTATTTTCTAAAGGTTATGTTTACCAAATTATTTCCTAAATCCATTTCCAAAATTTTTTATAATCTAGATCAAATTAATTTTTTTATTTTTTTATGGTAAAATTGTATTAAATTGATGGTAAGCCTCAAAATTGAGAGTCTTGTCAATTTAGTATCAAAGCCAATTATGTCCGACACGGCTGGTATGTCGAGAAACAACCAATGGGTCAAGATTAACATCGGTTTTTATTTAAATAAGAGACTTGTTAATCCAATTTTAAATTTCCTAAATATCCTAAAAGGATGTATTCCTTTTTTTATAAATCGTGCTTGGTATGATATCGTCATCAATCCTTATAACCTAGGTGACTCGACAATCTCACAACTAGCTCGATATTCTTCATTCAACGAGTTAACATAAAATAAATAACCATGCACACAAGAGCATTAGACGATAGTAGATGAAGCATTAAACGATAATGTTGAGCTGAGTTGAGTTGACATAATGTTGTATATAAAGAATAAGAACTGTAGAGAGGATTATTCTCAAATCTTTTGTAAACTCTTCTCTCTCTATTTTCTCCTTTTTGGATTTTCTCTCTGTATTGTCAATTCTTATAAAACTATTTTCAATAAAGGTAAATCAAATTTCTTAGAATTACTATTGATCTTTTAGTTCATTTGATTCTTTCTTAATTCCCGGGATACGAGATCGGTAACACCATATGAAATGTTAACTCGTGTATATAAGCGAGTTTGATTTAGACAACTTTTTGTTGCCGTTATTTTTCTAAGAAGTTCTTTATGAAATGTTTATGAAATCTTGTGTTTCCATTTCATGTTTAGTGTTTTGGAACTTTTTAGGTATAACATAAATCATATTTTATGACTTTACTTAATACCTAAAATTGATTTTTTAATATAATAGTAAAGTTTTGATGATAAAAAATAGGCCTCTATTTTTTACAAGTTTAGAACCTAAAATGCTATAAATTGAGAGTATTTTTTACAAGTTTCAAGATCAAAATGTTTTCATTTGAGGAGAGAACTCACTTCATGGAAAAACAATTTCAACTCAAAATTTTAAGTTGTACTTTTGACAATATGGCTTATTAATCTGCCATTTTAATTTATGGAGATGTCAAATGAAGTTGTCTCAATCGTAACATAGTGTGACACCAAACAAAGTATTTTTTCATTTCAATTTGTCCCAATACAATGAGAGAAGTTCATACAATTTCATAAATAAAAATAAAAATAGTTCAATATCAATCGATCACCATCATGATCATACATGCCAGAGTAAAATCAAGAACACAGGATTAGTTCTTGATGTCAATGCTTTCGGAGAGCTAAAGCAGAAATCACAATTAAGAACATGAGCATGACAGCTGCTATGAAAGAGGCCACCACAGCCCCACTGACGCTTTGGCAAAAATCACCAAATTGTTGGCAGATACCAAGCCAATTTGCACTTGCGTTGCCATTGTGAGCCAAGTATACTATGGCAGTAGCAGCAGCCGCGGCGGCCGTGTTTAGAGTTAGGGCGACCTGCAAGCACAAAACATTAGTATTTTTCACATCAAAATTTGAAAGAGAAAGAAATAATAATAATAATAATAATAGCATTAAGGTTAAAGAAATTACAGTGTCCAAAATAATGAGGAGGAGCCTTGGTCCAATAGCTTGTGGACGAATAATGGCTACAATGGAGAATGGAAGGGAAAGGACGAGATAGCCTGAAACTATTGCCATTGCAATCACAAAGAACCTGCAGGTAATTAATAATTCCTTAGTTAGTGCAGAAGATGGTTTCTATGATCTGAATTCAATGCTTTAATAATGTGTAACTATAGCTTTTGGCAAAAGCTGCAATGTGGTATCTAACAATGGTAAGCAGATATTAATCTCGCTGTGGACTAAAGATAAATAAAAGATTGTCGTACTGAAAAGTGGGAAGATCATCATAGCCGGCCTCAAATTGGAAGAACTGGGTGAAGAAGGGAAGGGTCTGACCACTAGTTCCCATTGTGGCAGTGGCAGCTAGAGCGGCTGTTATAGCACCTAGCCTCAAAACGAAGTCGAATATAGCAAGCCCTTTCTTGTATCCTCCCTTTCCATGGGCGGAAGCTCCGATTAGAGGTGCTGTTACTTTAGCAACAGCACTTTTTTCAGCAGGAATATCAACTCTAGTTGACATTTTAGCTTAAAGGACAGAGAGAAGGAAGATCTCAAGCTTGTGATGAGAATGGCTTGAATTGGAAAAACTTCAAAAGCTTGTGATGGAATAGACTGAATTGTGGAACCTTATATATGGAGAACTAGAGGAGTTGGTTAAGTAGAGTCTGTACCAAGGATTGTAAATCTTAAACAGTATTTTATTTACAGGAGTAAGGGAGTTAGTTGCTAACCATTTCCATTTTATTTAAAGCTTGCTTTTTGCTCACTTTTGATTATATATATATATATATAAAAAAACAAATCAACCAGAAAGCGGTGAGAAGTAGAGGAACATAAATTAGTTGGTCTTCAGCTCAAGGCAGCAAGTTGACCAAATAATATCAACTACTCAATTATTACTTATTATGGACTTTCTGAATATAATTTTCTTAGTAAACGTCTGAGTTGTGTTATGTACCTTTTGACTATATGATACAGAGATGAGCAAAGATTATCAGACCTAGAGCAACATAAGACGCAAGTCACAACTGCTTGTTTTTACACAAAAATTGTTTCAAAAACATGGGAAGCACTTGGCTGTGTACCTGTCGAATGAATGGAACAATTTTTCACTTCTTACCACCATAAGATCCAAGAAAGAAAAACAGAAAAATGAATTGCTGGGGAGATGGCATAAAGTTAATTATCCAAGAGGTTTTTTTTCACCCGTTTACCTATAAATAATAATAAAAAAAAACAATCATTAAACTTATCAAATTAACTTCTCATTGATGTATTCTTTCATCGGGATCCAATTTTCAGTAACGGGTGTGACAATCTGAGCTCTGTGTATGTGGCACAGTGGCTCTAGATTTTACTTTGGTGAATGGTGAAATTTCAGTGTAAAAATAGTTTTAACAAGAATTTGAAAGTAGGTTAAGGTTTTAATTCCGAGGGAGGAATATAACTGGGATTATAGTTATCTCACCTTTGTAAATTATAGTTATCTCACCTTTGTAACAAATGCTCAATAACTCCCTCCTTTGTTTTAAGTAAGACAATTATATTTCAATAATTTAATTAAAACAACTACATTTAAGACTTGTTGAGGAAATGGAGGGGAGCTGCATATGCTGAGTATGGTTATTTATTTAGCGTTTCGTTTATGTAAATGGACGAGTCGGTTCTATTAAGTTAAATAGTTGAGATTAAGTTCCATCCAAAAGACTTAAGCTTTATGGTGGGTGGCCCCTTCTCAACTTTATATATTATTTGTTATTGGTTTAACTATTCAATATGGGATATGTTTAACACTCTCCCTCGCTTATAACCCATCTTTTGGGATCTATCAAATGGCTTGGGTTCCGGGATCTTTCTTGGGCCGTTGAGCCTCTTTGAGGCCAAATGTTGGGCATTTCACTTGAGAGGGTGTGTTAGATGTAGACACGTGCAAGTTTCATGGCCCAATTGTTGGGCCTTTCACTAAGGAGGTGTGTTAGAGACTAGTATAAATTATATTCTAGAGCCTCACCTATAAGCTTAAGCTTTTAGGTGAGATGGTCCTTTAATATGGTATCGGAGCTTGGTTGATCTTGAGGTCATGAGTTCAAGTCTCACCATCTCCAATTTCTCAAGTATTAAGCACAAGGCAATGTAAACTTGTGCAAGTTTCATACCCCAATTGTTGAGCCTTTCACTTGAGGGGTGTGTTAGAGATTAGTATAAATTATATTCTAGGGCCTCATCTTTTCGGTGAGATGGTCCTTTAATAGATTCTGATCCAAATTCTTGAATAGATATTAAAGTCATCTCCTTTTGCGTTCTTTGATCTGGTGGCTTCAAGGGTTATGTAACTTGTAAAATTAGTAATTTTATAATAAGCAATAATGCTCAATCTGTTGAGCAGAATGTGTGCATCGGAAAATAATGTCTCAATTTCAAAGAAACAAGAAAAACAAACTTGTACAGAAGCTATTCTGGTGATCAAACCAAATTGCAGTGATGGAATAGACACGACGATGAATAAAATGTTTGCTAGAACAATCTGTCTGAGATAGGAGCTGTAACATCTGATGGTTTAAGCCAATCCTCAACACAAGTGACGCAACCCAAATGCATATATAAAAAACACTTTCAATTTTCATTCCAATTTTCTCTTACAGCACTGTAAATCACACGATTATTCTCACCATTTTAAAATAAGAACATCCAGAATAACAATGATAACAACAACATAAACACCAAACAAGTCCAGTGGTAGAACAGAACAGGTTCTGCTCTTTTTTCTTTCAGTGCCTTCGCAGAGCGAAACCTGACAGCACAACCAAGAACACGAAGAGGACAGCAGTGATTAATGATGCCACCACAGCTCCACTGACTTTCTGGCAGAAATCACCATACTGTTGACAGATAGCAAGCCAATTTGTGTTTGAGTTGCCATTGTGAGCCAAGTAGACTATGGCAGCAGCTGCAGCACCAGCAGCAGTGTTTAGAGTAAGCGCCACCTGCAAAAAGAGGGCAGAGATTTCTTGTTAGAATCAGTTGAGAATTTGGGATTTCACTGCGAGATGTTAATTTTACAACATTTAGAGAGCTTACAGTGTCCAAAATAAGCAACAGGAGCCTTGGTCCAACCGCATGTGGGCGGACAATGGCTACAATAGAGAATGGAAGTGAAAGGACAAGGTAGCCAGCAACTAATGCCATTGCAATGATGAAAAACCTGCAAGAATATATAGATGCCTTAGAATTTCTGTAGAAATCTCCATGCCTTCTAAACTGGTTGCAATGTTGATTTCATGCTAGGATATTGTTAACTAGTATTATGCCAAAAGGGGGCGGTGTTGTGTTTAAGAACTCTGTGAAAATTATCTAACAGGTGAAAGCACAAACTGAAAAGTCGGAAGATCGTCATAGCTAGCTTGGAACTGGAAGAATTGAGTGAAGAATGGAAGAGTTTCATCACTAGTTCCCATGGTAGCAGCAGCAGCTAGAGCAGTCACTATAGCAGCTAGCCTTAGAACGAAGTCAAATATGGCAATCCCCTTCCCGTATCCTCCCTTTTCATCCCTGGAAACAGCAATGAGAGGTGCTTTTCCTTTAGCAACAGAGCTTGACTCTGGCATATCAACTGGAGTTGACTCATTCTTCATTTTTAGCTATTTAGAGAGTGGAAAACTGATCAAAGTTGTGATATGAGAGACTGAGAGCTGTTGTGATGGAATTTGCTGAATGGAATGAACCCTTTTATAGAGAACTGAACAAGAGTTGGGCAGAAAAATTTTATACCTGAGGCTAAGAGGAGTTGTTGCTTATTATATTCCATTGGATCAGGTTATATTTATGAGAAAGCAAGTAGAAAGGTGATGCATGAGCATGGACATCAAGATTAGTTAGTCCTACTTCAAAACAACGGAACTCAAACCAAATAATACTAACAACTCTATTATCACTTATCTGATTAAAATTGCTATATACACTGGATGGATAGGAATTAGGATCTCTAAATCATTTGTGTTTGTCAAAGAATCATCGGACTTTCTCATTATGCATGGAGACGAGGTTATTAATGTCAAACTACAGCTTTTTCTTTTCTTTTTGTCAATTTTATAACATCATGTAATATTCAGATTAAAAGATGAGAAGAAGTGGGAGTCTACCAAAAGTCTCTGGCATAAATTTTAATTAAATACTTAATTTTTCCATAACAAATAAGTTAATTCTTTAAATCACTCGACCAAACCTTATGAGCAGCAACTTTTTCAATTGCAAGGACAGACTTTGCCACCCCCATCAGATGATTATTCTTTTTTCTATACCAAATTTTGCCAAATATATATGGGATAAAAATTAACGTTGTGGGGGAAAGGCAAATTATGAGCCACTTTGGCAGTAGATTAGGTAATCATCCTATTTATTTGCTACCAATGCGACAATTATGAGCCATGTGGATTCCATCCATGGTTTTGCGATATGGATCTAAATTATTCCCATTCTGATTGATAAAAATTTGTCCAATTGCTTAATGTTTTTTTCTTTCCGTGCAATGTAAATATAATATTTTCAAATCACTATTGTCTATAATAATTTTGTTAATTAATTTTATTATTTAATAATTCATTCTATTTTTATTTTTTTTAGTTTTGATATGGTTCTAACTCTGTATATTAAATGGATTGGATTGGATTGACGATGGATCCTTTTTCAGGACACAACTTTGGACCATAATAGATAGACACATATATTACGTCGGATACCATATTTTGAAATACATTAAAAAATTAGCTTGGTTGTAGGCTCCAAGCAAAGTCTGGTAAATGACTATCTAATTATTTTTTTAATTTTTAGTAGCAAGTTGAAACATTAACTCAAAAGAACTAGTTTTCTTCAACTTAAATCTTTAATCGTTCATGTATGTATAATATGGGACTATCATGGCATTTAAGAGTAATCCTCAAAACCTATGGACCATTGAACTCTCTTATATCTTCTATTCACATATTATTTAAAACTTCTTGCATCAATTTTATTTAATTGACTGATCGTTATTTTTATAAATTACAATATTAATTCTCTATACTTTGACTTGCATTTGACTTGTCCTAAACTTTGAGCATTATTTGACTTGTTCTAAAGAACCACTCACACAGTTGTACTCCATAATCACACTGCACAAACGAGACACCATATCCAAGTTTGCAACTGGGCTTCCCATACCATATGATAAATATAGTTAGTGGACAACTATAATTGATTATGTAGTAAAAACAAGCCCACTACCAAGCCTCCACAGTCCACACAGTTCAATACCAAAAATCTTTCTATTCTTCTTGTTCATTCCTGATTAGAATGTGGTACAATTGATTTGTGTCTGGTTGTATTACATGCAGCACTTCTGTGCTAGTGCTGCAATTGTATTGTAATTTGTAAAGCTGTTCAGAAAACTAAAGCCTATCAGACGAAGAGGGTATGGTAAAATCAACTGAAAGAATCAGTTTTACAATGAGCACAGTTTAGCAATTCTCTGTGAATGTAGCCTGTTTTATCTAAAAATGCAGTTGAAACATTGAGCAAGCACGGACTATGTAGGCAATTTATCCCATCAAACACGTGTAATCCATCCACGCTTGGCAACTGCCTCCATCACCCGACTCGCAGCGTCTGCAGAGTCATTCAGTGGAGGATAGCTCCAGGTCTCAGATATCTGTAAAACCATAAATTGGTAAAATTAATGTCAGCTTCGTTTAACACTAGTGTGGTGTGATTATGGTTGTTTGTGCAGCAGCCCTGGTGGATCTCTCCACTAGCAAAAATGATAAACCACCTTATGATCCAACACTTTGCATTCATTATCATTTGTGCATATATGCAATTTAGTTCTGTGAGCAAAAATGTAAGGAAGCATGGATGACAAGTGAACAAAATTCAAAGCAAAAACACCGTTTTTTTAGGAGTAACATGTTTGCATTTTTTTCACCAAATAAAGCAGCAGCAGAGAACATGGTCATTACGAGACAGCTGGCTACTTACATCTTCTTTGCCAGTGAATGGTCTAACCACTCCCCTTGCATGTAAACTCTTCTGGAAGTCTGCAAACTTCCACATACACCGTTCAGCTCCTATGACATAGACAGGTTTCCTGTGGCATAAATAAAATTTATTGGAACACGCAAACTACATAAAACAGTACAATTAGAAAGCCAAGAGATTCATCCAACAAACATACCCAGTGCTGCAAGCCTCACTCAACATGCTTACTGAATCAGCCGTGATAACAAAAGCATCAGCCCAAGCTAGATGCCCCATATGTGGATTTGGACCTAAGTAGTTATCATTGGATGATGAATAATTATTGCCTACAATAAAAACTGCACCAACTGGGAGAAGACTGAAGATATCCTCTCAGGTTATGGCCACTGCTTACCTCTACCATCCCAAATGTAAACCTTAGGGTTCGTACTAAATTCTTTTAATAGAACCTTCGACACCTGCCAATACGTGCCCAGAAATAGCAACTCAGCAACACTAATCAAAAGAATCAGCAAAAGAAATTGCTTAAAGCATTTTAAACCTTTTCAGGGGTTCTTCTAGAAAAAGATATTCTAAGGCTACCACAACTCCAAAGAACATTTCGCAACATTTCTGTCAATTGCTTTGCAAGATCTTCACCATACTGACAGTTTCCTGTTAATGAAACAAGAAAGTGAGATAAAGAAATTTTATATAATCAGGTTAAAACTAGAATTAGACAGTACATGGTGAAGAAAAAACAGTTCACTCAAACAAATAAGTGACTCTTTCAGGCATTAAATATCAGCATATAAAATTCCAGATATCAAAATGTTAGTTTTAAGTGCCACATAATGTTCATGTGCTCGCAAAACTCTCTTTCTACAGAACCAAACTCCCCTTTCTGACTGCAGGATAAGTATATTGCCCTTCTGTCCATACAAGCCCCACCTAAAATCTAACTACTGTGAGTTACATCAGATGTAATGATACAAAGTAGGTTACTCCCCTGGGTTTGCATGTGTAATAGCGAGCTGGGAGTGGAGCTGAACAAAGAATCATCCCTAGCTCCACTTGATCCAATTATTTTAATGTACTTAATAGACTGAAGAAACATTTAATCAGTGGTTTACAGCAAGTATAAATAGTAAAACAGCAGGATTCACATAGAAAGTAGAAAAAATAAATAGTCTCATCACAAAATCCTTCTTCTAGCATGCTCAAAACAATGTTGTTTTGAGTCAGAAGGGCGACAAAAGACTGCAGTTTTGACCACAACAATGTCATTTTGCGGGACATTGTTGCAACTGAACAATGTTTTCCTCCCTTTTTATATGTTTTTATTGGTTCCACAAAATAAAGAACAACTGAATTCCACACCAGACATAAAAAGAAATTTCGAAATAACACTTCTTTATCTAACAAGAGGTGGTCAGGAATGCCAAATCAAGAATATTCTCAAAATAATGCATCTACAGATACTTCTCAAGGTACAAAGAAGTATTCCACATATAAGGAAGAAAATCAATCTCTTGATCAATGTCATGTACATCCTGGATATATTAACATACATTAAAGAAAATTTAGCAGGAGAAACTTGACAAAAAATGAAGTCTAAAAGAAATTTCCAAAAATGAGAGCGTGCCAATAATATACACATGCACGGCATTTTACTTGTAGGCCCTCCAATGTTGACAACAAGCAAGGGCTTCGGAAGTGGTGCCAATTCTTCATGCCAGAAAGAAGCAGCAATCCTCAGTGCAGCCGAATCAGCCTGGTGAAGAGCTCCGACAGTGAGAACCTGAGGGATCCAAAATTCCAAATCCATAAGTTTCATACAGCAGGTTTAACAAATTAAGTACAAAGATAAATAAAAAAATCGAAAAGCCATCTGATTTAATTTTCATGTCCCGAACCCATTTTTGCAACCAGAACACATACCACATTGCTGTCTGGAGGCTCACGTGGAGTTATCCAACTGCGAAGAAACCAGGGTATTTGCTCCTGAGCTTCAGGAGTCAATGGATAATAATCATGACGAGGGGTAATCACCAAATCGAACCTATTCAGATTCAATCTTGGATGTTGTATCTGTAAAATTGTATTCAACAAAAAACTCATTTAACAAAACATCATAGCAAACAAATAGCAAAGAGAATCCTTATTGTAGTTTAACCAAATAGAAGAAGAGTAAAGTGGAAAAAGGAGAAACTAGACAGGAGATATTAACATCGTGATGAATGCAACATCCATGAAATCAATTCCTCTAAAACCAAACAGCCTGCACTTTATTTCAACTTCACCACATGCAAATAAAAAGACCCGTGATGAATAAACTAAGTTCAACCTGAACCACAAAAACATTCTCTGGAGCTAACTGTCTTATAGAGCTAGCAACAGAAATAGTGTCCCTGCCGGACGCAACCACCAATAATGGACCATCCCTGAATAAAAAGAAAACAACAAGTAATCATTAAATGATGAACTACCCTTTCTATAACCTATAATCACTAAAACACCAAAGTCGCTTAGCAATTAATTATAAACATATTACTTAAATGATCATGAACAAACAGAATCCATTCCTTTCATGGATTTGCTTAAAAATTATGAAAATGACTGGATTTTAAGTGCATTCCGACTTACAATAAAAAATAAATGAAGAATGCCAAGAATTTTATATACATACCTATCAAATGTATCACGGGCCATTTTGGCTATCTGATTTGCATCAGCTTCAAATACATCTAACAACCCTGCATTATTCCCACAATTTTCACCCAAAACAGGCATCACTTTCTTTGCTTGAATGAACCTCGAATCACCATAGATTTTCCCTATAACATTGTCCACTTTATTGTGCACAGAAACTGGCAGCCAATGCAACCACTCATTAATTGCCCCTCTTGGCCTTATAACCCGCTGCACAAATTGTAACTTTCAAATGAATTGCTAGAATGAATGGTATAAGACAGGATAAAAAGAGTGACTGATTGGAATTTTACGTATAAAGAATAGCGAGAGGAGAGGCCAAGAGCGCGAAGAAGGCCGATGCATTGATTCTCTGCGCCTGCGAATCCATTTCCGATTACAACTGCCCGTTTTATGACGCTGTGGAACCCAGTTTCGAACATTTCAGGCTTACCTGAAAACCCACTTGAGCTTAGTGGGTTTGATGGTAGCCTGATTATTGCTCTCCTCGTCAACAAATTCCACCACCTTCTTCTTGCTTCTTTGCTGCCAATTTCGAAAAAGGCAACAATCACGATTTGTTGGAAATTTTAGTTAATTAAGTATACTTTAGTCCCTTGAGTTCAGAAATTGTTGACTGGGATCCTATATTATTTTGTTTGTTGCAATGGAGTTTTGCTACTTTTTTTTTTTTTTTTTGTGAGTTATCTGCATTATCATTCGAAGTTTGAGTTTTAAAAAAAGACCGTGACAAAAATAATTTACGATGAATAAATCATTTTGGATGTGGATGTTTGCTTAAGACTGGATTGACCATTGATCTACCTACTGTTGACATGATTTATAAAAAAGTAACTTTCATTTTAAGGTATATCAAGAGTTATTTTAAAAAATAATGAGATAAATATATGTATTTTTATTAAGATTGTATTCGATAAAACAATTTTATCATATATGTATTTGTTATTATGTTAAAAATTAATTTTATGATATAGACGCTTGTGACCTCTCCCTTTATACCACGTGGTAAAGATTCCTATAGTATTATGGTTTACGTAATTATTATAAAACTATTTAACTAGAAATTGATTACTATGATAAAAGCTATCTCCACTGTAATATAGGCTGTATATACAAAAATAATACAGAACGCACAAATAATTTATTCTAAAGCATTAGAGTGAAAAATTTTCTTACCACAAGTTTTTAATAATATAGTCATGATATGTCATTATGTGCCATTATCTACACTATAAAAAGAAAAAAAAATTGATAAAAATAACTTAAATGAGTAGCATGTTTGAAAAACAAAACAAAGCTAAAAATCTTTAAAAAGAAAAGAAAAGTTGTAGTAGTAAGTATCAACCAGAAAATTCAATTTTGAATTTTTTTTTTTTTAGCAATTGATTTAAAGTTATTTTTAATTAGACATCCTTATAACTTTTTTTTCTACTAAATGTTTTTTTTTCTAAGAAAAATAGAGAATATATTTGGTTGCATCATTATGTTTATTTTTTTCTGTGACAATTTTAAAAGTTAAAATATGTAATTTTGAAAACAACAAAAAGTGATTTTTGTTTTTGTTTTATTTTTTTTTAATTTGTAACTCTTGATTTTGTATTAGTTTTCTTGTTCTATTTTCGTTTGTCTTAATGTCTTCTTTTTCACTTTCAAAAGGTCTTCGTTGGGTCTTTATTTGACCAAAAGCCAAGTAGTCCTTCCACCATCCAATAACTTTTTGCATCTGCTGACACATTTTTATTTATAATTTTTGAGATAATTGCATTATAAATATATCAATTTTTATCAAATAAATCACAACACTTCAAAAACCACATTTATTATTAGCATTGACATTATCAGAACATAAAAAACTAAGATCTAGCCAGTGGCAAGGGATATTGGCTATGGTCTGGTTTTAGTGAGTTCTCCACTGCGAACTCTGTCCCGGCATCCTAACCGGCAATGAATCCTTCAATTCTTGCATTCTCTGTCTACTTGTGTTTCTCTATGATTTCTTTGTCTCCTAATTAATATTGCCATGACAATGCTTGTTGGCAGCGACGTTGTGTGTTTGTTATTGGTGATTGATGTGGTTGTGGGTTTATTTTTAATGGTAGTAGTGATTTTTTTTTATTGGTGCATTTGATGATTTTTAAGAAAAAGAGAGAAAGATATACCTGATTTTGGTTGTGAAATTTTAAAGAGAGAGAATTTGTATAAGATTTTTTCTTTTGTTTTTAATTACAATTTTTTTTTATATATATATAGATTTATGTTTTGTTTTTTTTGAATGTTAATGTATGAATAAAGTTCATAATGATCTTGAAAACAAAAGAGGTATATTAAGGCAAATAAAAATAAAAAGGAAAAATAATGCATAATTTAGAGTATTATCAAGGTTATATTACTATATCTTCATTATTACTATGATCATACCCTCGGTATTACATCTACTACTATCATCGCAATCATTCTCGTTATTATAACACTATCACAAGCCAACATCATAATCACTATAACTACTATTTTTGTTTTAGTTCTTTACTATCATATTTTATTTTAACATTATTATCATTATCATTAACTCTAGCGCAATATTGTTATCATTATTTTCACAATCTTCATAAACATATTAAGATTATTTTTACAGCTATAATATTATTACAATCACTCATATCATATTTTCATCACCCGTGACAACCATTATTTTTGATAAATAAAATTATAATAAAAAATTTTGATTTTGTAATCACTTCCAACGTCATGTTAATTATCACCTCATTGTATACATGTTACCATGTAAATATAGTAATTAAATGACATATTATTATCATTTTTTATATTTTTTATTAATACGATATTACTATATTATTAAATTAAATATGTATAAAAAGAACTTCGTTATGCATCTGCGTTGAAAAAAATTAACAATTTTCGCAAAACAATAAAAAATAAACATAAATCTTTTATTTTTGAGAAATGGGAAACGATACTAAACGGGCCGAAAAACCAATCGAAGGATATGAAAAGAAAAAATTGAGAGGCCATCCTTCCTTGGGCCGAAAATCCCTAATTCTCTTTAACTAGCATGTAAAAGACTAAAACAAATCTTAGTGCTGGGCCTTTCATAGCTTAGCCCATTAATTAATTTATATGGCACGAACCGAACCCGCAGCAGAACCATCATGCCCCGTTTAAAAGCTGAACAACGGAGTAGTAAGGACTTAAAAACGCCTGTCTCTGTCTGTCTGCATTTGAGAATTTTCAATTTTGTGATGGCAAGTGCAGAAGCTGGAGCTCCAGAGGTCACTCTAGAGACCTCAATGGGTTCTTTCAGCATTGAGGTACTTCTCTTTTTCTTTTTTATTTTCTTATTATCTGTGTTGTTTTATTTATTTATTATTATTATTATTTTATTTTATTTTTGTGGGGATTGACAGTTATACTACAAGCACGCACCAAGAACTTGCAGGAACTTTCTTGAACTATCTCGTCGAGGTTATTACGACAACGTTAAATTTCACCGGATTATTAAGGTATTATAAAAATAAAAACCGACCCATGTTTTATTTATTTGTGTTGGGATTAAGAGGCCTTTGTGTCTTCAATGGTTTTTTTTTTTTTTTTTGTCGTTAATGATAATTTTTGGTGGGTTTTTGGAGTAGGATTTTATAGTGCAAGGAGGGGATCCAACTGGAACTGGAAGAGGTGGAAAATCTATTTATGGGTAAGTTTGGTTTACTTTTCTGCTACTTGATTGGTCTAGGTTTTTTTTTTTTTTTTTTTTATGGATTATGATGTTGTGAATTTTAGTGACAAGTTCGAGGATGAGATAAACCCCGAGTTAAAGCATACTGGAGCTGGGATTTTGTCTATGGCCAATGCTGGTCCAAATACGAACGGAAGCCAATTTTTCATTACTTTGTCACCGACGCCATCCCTAGATGGTAATTAATTGTCTTGCTTGTTTAATGTTTTTCTTTGTTTGATTGTATGTGTGTGTGGGTGTGTGATTTTTTTGAAAATTGTTGACTCATGAGGAATTTGTTAGATTTGCTTGTGATCATATGATGTGTGTAGTTTTGAAAATTGGATGCCAGTTCCAGCAGTCAGGAGGCTGGATTTTAGTGAAAATCAACACCATTTCTCTTTCTTAACATGGTCAAAATTCCAGGATGTTGATCAGGAAATGCAAATAATATTTGGGGTTCAGAGCAAGTGACCTAATTTGGACATATCTTTGATCCTTGATTGGTTTTAAACTTGGCACTAGGTCTACAATGCAGAGGGCTAACAGTTTCTAAGCTTGTGTCATACAGAATAGATCCCAGAAACTAAATAATGGTCTTCTAGAATTTCTCATTGTCTTGAAAGTGTTCTGAAGCTCGTATTATTGTCACTAAGAAGGCTGAATGAACTTCTTCCAAACATCAAGCTAGCTATAAATGGGCCCTTTGAGATATCATGTCATGTTTGGCAACATTAATTTATTTTTCTCTTGTTGACTGGGTTGCCCGAAATCAATTGTTGATTTACAATTTTCATATGGAAGCTATCATATTGGTATCTTTTCCGTTGTTCATTTCCTATATATTCAGTTCCATAGTTCCTACAGTTGTGTTAATGCCTCATCTGCTGTATTGCCCAGGAAAACACACCATTTTTGGAAGAGTATGTAGGGGAATGGAAATAATCAAGAGGCTCGGTAGTGTCCAAACAGACAATAATGATCGGTAAAATTTCTTTGATGTTATCATTGTTCTTTTTACTATTTTCCTCATAACTCACCCTTCCTTTGTTGGGGACAGTAGGTGGTCTGCCCACTTTAGAATTCCACTTGATTTTTGACAAGCCATGCATGATACTCTTTTCTAATGCAGGCCTATCCATGATGTGAAGATATTGCGGACATCAGTCAAAGACTAATGCTCATAGCAGTTCAGAGGAGATTTGCTCCCAGTATGGGAAGCCTGCAGCAATTGGTACGTTGGAGTATCTTTGTATCTCTCAAAAACATGATGCAATATAGCACTTGCATTTGTTAAATTAGCAGAAGAGGAACAATGATGAAAGAACCTATCATTCCAAGATATGATGAGATGTAGTTCTTGGAGTACCTTTTATTCTCTTTTCGTTTACTTTTCCCCTATAATACTGTCTGCTGCCGTTTTTCTGCAAATTTTATGATAGTCTCCCATTGTAACTTGTTTGCTTTTCATCTGTTTAAACGGAATACTTATGTTTCACTTCCGTTCTATGATGTACCATTCTATAAGATTTAGCTTAAGCCCCCTTTGGTTGATTCACACGTGGTATAATTTTTGCTCACCTTTTCTTGCTCAGAGATGTTAATTTTGTGGGGGGTATACTGAGAGACTAGTGTAATGAAGCCATGTCCCTTTATATTTGATTTATGGATTGATTTACTAGCATTCATCACTATTCACTATGGCTTGGCGGACTGGAAAGGAAGGTAATAGTAGCACGAACAGCAATGCTTGGTAGAAAGTAGAAACCATTCATAAGTTAATCGACAGCTAGTCATTACATGAGAGAGAGTAAGCAAATTTTGTGTGTTTTCATTTACCACCTTTTGGGTAGTAGCATATGCTCTTCATAGCCGTACCCAAGCAACGGCTAGGAGTTCATTAGCCAAGAAGCAGCAAGCAATGATGACAATGCATTACTGATACGGTGTTAATGTTGATACAAGAATTTTCTGGGCGAGACATTCTCCATGGTTGAAGTTATCCTCCGATTCCATGCATTGTGAGGACTGCAGAGTCGCAACAGCTAAATATTGAAGAATGAAGAATCCAACGGCACTGTTGAGGCACAAATCCAGCATCAAAGAAATCATAGGATGTTGGCCTGTCAACCCGTTTAGTTTGAAAAACCTAAAAAGAATTCCTATACTTTTATGAGCCTGGCTGCAATGCTGTGACTGCTCTGTTATATCCATAAAGCTTCAAAATCAATTTTTTCATACCCAAATAGGTTACTGGTGTTGTGTGAAAGTTATATGTTTTGGTGATTATAGCATGAAAAGGAATTTTGGAATATTTTATAGGTATGGAGAGGAGGGGGAGGAGTGGGGGTGGTTAAAAGAAAATTTCGAGGAGTTGTTGGCAATCATCTATAGTTAAAAACCGTCTTTTTCTCCCGTGTCTTCATAATAATTAATTAATGGTTGTTTTTTTTTTTTTTTAAATTTTATCTAAAGGGCATTAAAACCCTGCTGAATGATGAAGTATGATCGGACGAGATCATCCACTTCAACCGTACCACCTAAATAATCCACATCATAATTAAAATTGAAATCGAGGATTCTTGCCTTCATGATCGAAGTCTGATATTCATGTTGCATGTCAAAGGTAAACTCTCAAGTTGCGTCAGCTGGTGAGCTATGAGACTAATGAATAAAAAGCCTGGTTGCATCTACGTTTCCCCTTTTAACCATTTTCATGTCTAAAATGGTTAAAAGATGTGGTAGAATACCAGGAGGACAAGGTAGTGGAATATGAGTAGCAGTAACACCATAAGCTGCTTTAAGTTGAGAATTATAAAAAGTAGGGTTATTGGAATATGAATAGCAGTAACAGTATGAGCCGCTTTAAGTTAGAAAACATGAAAATTAGGTTTATACTTAAGAACCCATGTACATGAAGCTCCAAAGTATGCGCAGCTTCTCCAACCCATGTCAATAATTTTAACAGGACCATAAAATTATGAAAAAAGCTTCTGATAACGAAGAACAATCGTCCCTTGAAGATAAGTTTGTATCTTTAAACAAACTCAATCTCTAATTTGAAAATTCTTGTCAAAATGATGTTTATTAACTTGATGTTTCATCCTGTGCTGAGCTTGCTATTAATGAAATGTAAACAGATTCAAAAACTCTTTCTTCTTTTACAGTAACTGATTAGCAGCTTCAACTCTCGAGTCTCCTGGCAAGTATGATAAATGCAATGAAGAATGATAGTGGAACGGTTAGTACTGTTATACCAAAACTCAGTCAAAGAAAACCTTTCTTTCCAAAATTGCTAAAAAAACTAAATCTCTATCTAAAACAATATTATTTGATAATCCTTTAAGCTTCATAACAAAATACATAAATGCTTGTTCTATAGAATTAGTAGAATAAGAACGTGCGAATGTAATAAAATAAACGTGATTAAACGATCTACCACCATTCTTTCCTGTTAAAACAGGTAAACTTTGAGCGACTGCAAGCTTATCATTTCATCTTAACTGCTTAGTATGCCACCCAAACTTTGAGCGAGTATAGGGATTGACTTTCAACTATGCAATAATATATGCTAAAATAAGATATCGATTGTGACAATTCATAATTTTTGGAAACACTAATGACATAAACTTTTTAAGATTATTCTACACATCTTTACTCTACTTGAGAGATTCATCAAGCCAACCATATGGTCACTGTAAACCATTGCCTTAAATCTTATATTTAGAACATCCGCATATCCCTTCCAATCAAACCTAACATGTACAAAGACTTAATTGATGAAGCTCTGAAGTTTCCCCTTCCAAGTGAATTGAGGCTAAATTAACTCTAAATTATCTTGATGTTTTATCAATATCAAAGTTTCTTGAACCCTCCTTAAGATTCACATTTGTACCATCATAATTCTAATCATTAAATCCTATATTAACATTCTGATCCTGAGCATAAAATTCATTAAAATGATTATCATTAATTTCTTTATTTTTATGAACACACAAACTCCTCAATAATTCTTTAATTCCTACTATTCCCAAAACTAAAAAACCATATCATCTTGTTTTTTTAGTGTGAGCAAAGATTACCTTGATAAGGCTTTCAATGGACTCTTCCATCTTCTTTAAATAGCCATTCCTTTCCACTATTATTGCTCAATCTTAGCTTCAACGGGTGCTAAAATTTACTCTGCTAGCTATCAATTGTTATCAATCTCATATTCTAAAAATTGAGAAAGAATCAAATGAGCTAAAAAATCAATGGTAAAATCTTAGAAAATAGATCTAAACTTTGTTGAAAATAGTTTCAGAGAACATAAAGAAGAGTTTGCAAAAAAGTCCAGAATGTTCCTTTCTTCTATTCTTCTTCTCTGCATACGAAATTTTGCCAATTTAGCACAACTAACTAACTACTAATTGTTTTCTTAACTGATTATAATTGTTTTTTTTTTTTGTTTTTCCTATTAGTGACTACATTTTACATGCTTTCTTTCATGCGTGACTTTTTCTTGCTTTTTTTAATCCGCACGTGTTTCTTAATCTTTGTCTTTTAATACTTCACTTATTGTCGTTTAATGCTTCAGTGCCAATCGTACCTTGTTTTGCAATAATCTTGTATAAGAGCAACAGATTTGAACTGTACATGTACATAATTTGTTTGGCCAAAAACTAGTTATACGGGGTAACAACTTCAAATGGACCGCAAAGGGTTTGGCGTCATGGGTTCATTGGAATGCTAAGAAGAGGCCCTGACAACTACATAATCATCTTTTGTGTTTTGATAACTTTGTATTTAGTTGAAGTATATTAAATATAATAGAATCAATGAAGACGGAAACACGGTTTCAAATTATTTAGCAAAGGAAAGTATCCATAAAAAGGAAGAATTTATGGGCTGGTTCTAGTTGCTTTTTTTTTCTTTTTCTTTTTTGTTATTTGCTCTATAGTAAACTTATTCAATTTATTAAGCCACACTTTTATCTTCTTCTTCTTCTTTTTTCCTTATTTTTAATGTCTCCATTCTCATTTTTTATGAAAAAAGGAAAGAAAACAGAGAAAATGTTAGTTTTGTCATTTTAATTACAATTATTTTTCCTCTCTCGTGATAACAAGTATCGTGTTTTTATAGACTTATTCACGGTCAAAATTAATAAAAGAGTGATATTTGTAAAAAATAAAAATAAAAATAAAATCTAAATCAGAATAAAAATATTCTAAGAACTAATTTCTTGTTGATCGAAATTTCATGATATTTTTAACCGGTTAACCTTGTTTATCATAACAATACATTAAGCAAAAGCTTTTTATCTATTTTACTTGTTATAATAAATTAAAACTAGGAAATCCTCTATATGTGTGATCCTAGTTGCGTAATCCTAGCACACTGATACAGGAAAAACATGATTTGACAAAAATCCAAACTATACAATATAATCAACATTAAGTTGATGGACAACTAGAAGTTTGTCATTTTCCACTTTTATATTTAGCCAAATTAAAAGTGCAGTTTTATTGTTATTGTCATTCTTTTGGTCTTAGTAATGACTTTAATTTACATGGATGAATGAAAACTCTTTCAAAGATCAATCTCACAACACCACAACAACAGGCAATACTAAAAAAAGTTTAGTAATAAATGTACTCAATTTGAATGGGATAGGTTGTCGGTTGAACCAACCAACATATTTATGATACGTAGTTCAAGATAATGGTAATGATTGCCAAATGATTATAGAGTTTGATGAAAGATATACTTACGTTGTGCACCTACATAACAAGTCTTTCTATTGTGAGCATTTGTAGAACCCATGTGAAGTTTTTTTAGGATGTCTTTCCCTTGGCTTCTTTCTAGAAATATGACCATGTGTTTTTCCTATAGTGTTTTCTCGTCTATTTCTTTAGGGGTATAGCTATAATTTCCATAATCTCTCATCTTTAGAGGGATTTGGTTGCTAAATCTATTTTTTTGTCTCTCTAAGGATACAATCGTGGTATTTTTCCTTGATATTCTATCCCATTGCTCATTGTATCCTTGATTGTAGAGATCGTGGTATTTTCCCTTGATATTCTAGCCCATTGCTCATTGTATACTTGATTGTAGAGCCTAAACGTATTTTATACAAATGATCATTTTGATTGCAAAAAAAAAAAAAAACTTTTACATCAAAATTGTTAACTATATACATCTATTGAAGCTCTCACTATAAGGGCCATGACGAAGAAGATATTTGAATTTGGATTTAGGAGAGCTATTATTTGACTCTTTTATGGAGCCATTTATGACTCTTTTAGTATGGTCTCATTCGTTGATTATCCCAATCGGTGGTGATTCTTTTTAGAGTGAGGAACTTTTGAGGTAAGTACCTATGCGAGTTATAGCTCCTATCTCATGCAACACTCGCTTAATAAATTTTATAGGATTATATTAAAGATATATATCTACAATTTTAGTTTAGAATAATTCACCCAAAAATCACTCTAAGACCCATGAACAAATAGTATAAAATTCCAATAAAGATTCATCACACTTGAATCAACAACTTTAAGCAAGAACAAAAATTCTAACCCAAAGATTCAACACAAATAATTTTTCTCTCTCTAATGTTCTTGGTGAAAGATTTTGGTGTGATGGTGTGTGGAGGTTCTTGGTTGGTCTTAGGAGAAAAAGAGAAGAACTTAGAATGAAATAAATACAAAAATAAAAGGTTAGATCTGATCTTTAACCACCCTACCTCTTTAAAGAGGTTATTTTTGTCTTATTGAATCAATTGGGTCCACCTCTTTGGTTCAAGGTTGTTCTAACAATTGTTTTTTTATTTTTGTTACATCAAAATAATCTTTTATCTTCCTTTAACTAATTAAAAGACTCTAAAAGAATTTAGACCATTCCCCTATAGTACCACTCTCAATATCCCACTTTTCGCTTAAAACCACAAAACATAAAAATGCATGTCTTCACCTTTGCTCCTTCAATTAATGCTCAACACAATTATAAACATATATAAATACATATTAGACATCAAAACTTCTCAAACATAAGCTCAATCAATGGACACATTATACACAAAAGCACGCTTCAATCAAAAACATATTGGCATGCATTAAGAAAGGTTTAAGATGAATATAGGCTTGGTTATCACAAGAGTGGCCAATCACCAATATTTTTTGTCGACGAGAATGTAACCACCCAACCTAGGACCTAAAGTAGGTTAAGAGTATTGCTACCAATATCTCACATTCAAATTGTAATGAATGCATGATATGAAGTCTCATGACCTTTATTGTTTTTTTTTTTAAATTAATATTTACAACGAGACATTTCTTAATTTAAAAGTTTAAGTCCATCCTTTTATTCATCACACACTAATTATAAATTTATTTTATTAATCTTTTAAAGATAGTTCACTAATAATCTTTATTTAAAAAACTCATGAAAACATAATTTAAAATCTTCTAATAAAATATTTTTATTCAAATCATACTTGTATAAAATAAAAACTAATGTAGTCTTCAAAAAACATATTAAGTTGTAAACAATATTTCGAAATATACATATGAAAATATATTATGCGGGACATATTGATGTCAACATATTAATTATCTCAAAACTATTTAAATTTTAAACCCATTTCTTTATTAATTTACGAACCAACTTAACATGCATATTATTATTACATAAATAATAATTCCATTAACCTTTAAATTTCTAAAATTTATTTTATAACTTAATAAATTAGGAAGCCTATCAATTGGGATCCATTTAAATTTTTTTGTTAAAACTCCATTTAAGCTTATTGGAAGCACAATTGGGTTTTACAAGTGATTAAAAACCATCATTTAATCATTAAATTAATTAATTAATTAATTAAATTCCATTTAATTCGTCTAACCATTAAATCATTTCATATATTCCTTGCTTGATACCATTTAACTAATCTTACACACACACACACACACACACCAATTCATCATATTAATTCAAGCCACAAAAGTCATTTACTTAATATTTACATACTTATTTATTTATTAGGTCTAAGAACCTTTAACTATATATATCCATAAAATTAAGCCTAGAATACCTAAACATGTCCACATGAATAAAGAAAGATAGATTTAGGTCTTCTATGCTAAACTTGTACTTAAAATACACTTTTGTGCGACTTGGACATCTTTTCGCAATAGTTTTGTAATAATTGGTACCCTCTAAAACTAAAATTAAATATTTAAAAACATATGAGAGATATTTTGAAGACATAAAATAGTTTACAAAGGCTTGAAAGAATATTCGAGTAGGTAAAATAGTCCTTTTTACCTTTAATGAATATTTTATTGATTTTATAGTTCATGAATAGTAATTTTTATGTGAAATAATTATTTTTAGGATATTGTATATGCATAAAAAAAAAATTTGGCTTAGAATTTTTGTTAGAGGGGTGTTGAATTATTTTATGTGATTGGGTGAATTTTCTAATATGTTATGAATATTTTATTTGAATTTTTATGTGTAGGAATAATGCTTTAGATGTAGAATAATTAAGTTAGGCACTTAAAAAAGTATGAAGAATTTTTTTAAAGGACATAGAAAAATCATTTAGGATGATGTTATTAAGGTAAGATTCATGATGCATTCTATGGTGTTAAAAAGATTCATGATGCATGCATCTCATGAAGCAATATTGGTCATTCATTTTTCATAAATACATATGCATGCTCAAATTTAAGGAAAAGCATTTTAAAATTATAAAAATGTATTTTTATGTCATGGTTTTTCAATTGCAATTGGAAAGATTTATGGATTAAAATTTTCATAACTATGAGGATTTTTTTAGGAGAACTTCAAGGGTTTTTCATAACTTTCATGGTCCCTGCATTTCCTTTCGAAGAGTTTCTTCATATTGGGGAAAATGTTAATAGCCTCGATAGAAGGAAATGACATTTCTCATCGGGGAATTGGTAATGGCCTAGCACGAGAGGGAATTGGTAATTGTCCCCCTAAAGAAACACTCGGGGAACTGGTAATGTGCATTTCCCAAAGCTCGATAGGGTGGGTGCCGTAGACGAGTCCGGTTTGCCGGACATACTATGGAAACCTTGAAGTACCTATGATGGAACATGTCCAAAGACGAGAAAATGATTTTCAAACTAATTATGAAAAGTATTTATGACACGAAAAATGGTTTTCACACGAGCATGCAAATGATTTATACGTGCATTTTCATTACATGCATAGCATGCATTAGTTAACTTATCGAGTCGTCGCTCACCTAATACTTATGGTGTAGCTAATACGGGTAAAGATGATAATAATCACTTTTGAGTTAGGTTGACTACCGAGTGAATCATCCAATGCGTGTATGTTGGCTATGGTTGGAAGATCGATCTAATGCACACCCCGACGATCCTAGAATTTGGTATCTTAGTTTATTTTTAGTTATGTTTGTGTTTTTCCATATGATAGTTAAAGCAATAAAAGAATAGATGGTTGACTAGCGAGAAATGAACGTAGATAGTTAATAAACCATTTTGAAGTAGTTGGTACTAAACTAACTTTTGTATGTAAATAGTAGTTTGAATATAAACAAAAATATCGGTAGTAAAATAGTAGTCTAGATATAACTAGTGTAGTTTCTTTAAATCATTATTTTTATGTTAGCATCACCGAATAATAAGACGATATAATGAAATAGACAATAATTAAAATAAATGGTAATTAACAAAAAGTAATTATCAAGTAATTATCAATTAATGGATTATAATTAAATAAATTTACATAATTTAATAGAAAAAGAATCGAAAAACCAAAAGTCATGGATTTAATTATTTTAGTTTAAAAAATTTAAATAAAATACAAAAAATTTATAGTACATTTTAAACCAAAATGTAAGACCTAATTGTCATATATTAGACTTCCGTAGCGTAATTTATACCTAGGAGTATTATGAATAAGTCATAGTGTCTTATTAGTTTGTATTCATTGTACTTCAAATGTAGGTTAACGATAATAATATTCTCAACCTATTAGGTCCTAGGTTGGGGGTGTTATAAATCTTTACTTCAAAACTTGTCATCTTTTAATTTCTTATTTTCTTAGTCCATAGAATTAATTTTAAATGATGAGCTAATGCTCAATAAGTGAAGTTCATGCATGCATGTCATGTAATGATTGATGCATGATGCAATTAAATATATTTTTATGATTTTGAAATATATTTTATGTGATCGAATGCGTCCTACTAAATATATTTATATATATCCGAGTTATCCATGAAAACCATGTTTATGAAGATCATGAAAAGCACTAAACATGTCCCTTGTGAAATCTATAATTTTCCCCGAATCTTATAACGCCCACAAAGAGTTGATCATTCTTTTTGTATGCCATGATTGAGCTTGTGATTGTGATTAAGACATGCCTAGCTTTTTTTTTTTTTTTTTTTGAAAATCATGTCCCTTTTTCTTTTCCTTTCTTTAAAACATGAGAGAAAACATTTTCATGCTCATGTCATCATTATAAATGTAATAGTATGCATTTTCTTATCCTTTTCCATAAATATTTAAACAATGATATAAACATGTTCATGAACATGACATGTACATTATCATTCATCTTTAATCCTGAACTAGTGCAAATTAATTGAGTTTAACATGCACTATAATTAACATAATAAATTTGGCACTTGGCCAAATATAAAGTCATCAACTAGCTCAACTAATTGAATCAATTAAGCCTAGTAATTAATTAACTCATTGAAGCATAAAAATTACGTTAGGCCAAAATTATCTCCATCACAAACCAATTGATAAATGTCCTTTACCTAAGTTAACTTTGACATTAGATTAAATTACATATCTTTTAAGCATTAAATACACAAACATATTTGTAATAACCCGAATTAAAAAAAAAATGGGTCGGGCATAAAAAGAGGGGATAGTTGCCACCCCTCCACCTTTTTCTTCTTTTTTCTCCTCTCCCATGTAATTTGTCTCCAAAAATTTCCTCTCATTTCTCTCTATAATTTCTAAGCTAAAATCTTGTTAAATTTTATTAGAAAAACCCTAAATTAGCTGATTCAAGTAGAGTTTAGCTAGCTTGGAGCTTGAAAAGCTTGAAGAACCAGAAAGAACTTGGGAGTAAAAGGGCATGAAGTAAAAGGTAAGATTTTTAATCCGTTGATCTTTGAATTATGAAGTTTATGTGTAATGAATGATGATATTGAGATGTAATTGCATTGGATTGTAATTTGCTTAAGGAATTGATTAGATTAAGGTTAGGGTTTTGAGACCTATTTGGAGAAAAGTGATCCTAAGTAAATATAAGGACTTAAGTGATGTTTAATTGTCTTAAGTAAGTGATGAACAAAGTTAATTTGAAGTGAAATTAAGTGAATTTGAGAAATTAAGAGGTTTAAGATGATGAATAGTAAAAAATTCAAATTTAGGTTTTAATTGGAAAAAATTTAAGGAAAATAAGGAATTAAGTCATAAAAATATGATTAAAGTTAAATGGAATGCGTATTGGGTGAATTAAAATGGAATTAATCATTTAATCGAATTATGGGTTAATTGATTGAGGGTTAATTGTTTAAGGAATGGGTTGAAGATTAGTAAATGAATATGATTAAGTTATTGTTTAGAACTAATTGAAGGATTATAGAATTTAGCTAGGTTTTTGATTTGAGTATTTCCAATTAATTTCATTTTTATTTGATAATCTTGTTTTTAAATTCTAGAATAATTCATTATTGGGATTATTCTTTGGTGTATGGTATTGATGGATAATCCATCATTTGTGATACTAGATTCTTTAGAGCAAATGACTCTATTCTAACTGTCTTGATTCCATTCGGTTCTTCAAATCGTATCGTGAGTGGATGTTATATAGTGTACTATATTTAAATTCCTTTGAATTGTATCTATCGTGGATCATTGGATTACGAATGATTTAGAAGCGATCCATTAGAATTTAGATGAGAACCGACTCCCTAAATATTTGAAAGGTTTTTCATATCAAAATGATTTGATATGAATCAAAAAGGGTTTTAATAGGTGTTTTCAAACTTGAGCAAATGGGTTATAAATGTTATTTTGATTATCCGTATATTTTTCCGAAATTGCATGCATGGCATTTGAAATGCTAAATTGAAAAATGTATAAGTATATTTGGTTTTAAAAAATATTTTCGAGGCCTTGTGGAACCCAACTACCAAGGGGTAGCTTTTGAGCTCAATGTTACGAGGCTCTAACTAGCAGAAGAGGTGGAGTGCTAGCACTTGTGTTGACTAACATACGAAACCTAGTCACGGAGCCTATGATCTTTGGGTGTTCGTACCCAACGATACGTTATTTTCTCACGGATGTATAAAACCCTATATATGTGTTTTTGTATAAATACGATATATGTATATATAAATGTTTTGATGATTTAATATGAAATGGTTTTGAACCATTTGATTTGTAATATGAGATGCATTTTGGATATGCATGTGTTTGAGAAACTAGGATAACATGTTAAGATGAATTTGAAATTATCGTCTTTAGTATGTTTTCCTCCATTAGTATATTCTATAATATCTACTCAATGAGTTGTTGATTGCTCACCCCTCATTATTTTAGTTTTGCTGAATATAGAGGGATTACCTAGTGCTTCTTTTTAGGTCGCATTTTGTGAAGTCGACAATTTAGTCGACGACTTATTTCCTTGTAAAATTTCTTAGAACCCATGTTTGTTTTAAATTATAATCCGATATGCTTTACGGTTATAGTTGTGAACATTGTGATAGAGATTAATTATGAATATTGATTTGAAGAAATGCAAGGATAATGTTGTGTTAAGAAATGATCATAGATGGCATGGTATTGTCAATTATATTGTCGTTATAGAATGATTATTAATTTGGGATAATACAAACTAAAAGGATATTTGATGAAAAGATATTTGAGGTTTTTAGACTACTACCGAGGCTTACTTGGATCGAGATGGGCCTCACAATTCCCTCGATCCTCGTACCGATCATGACCTACTTTCGGGGGTTGTGATAATATCCCAGTTAACCTTAAACCCCACATAACTTAAAATAAGTCAAATAACACACTTATTAACCAATAAATACCTATATATACATATACACATACATAAATACATATATGTACACACACACACACACAAATATCCATTAACCTTAATTATCATACAACTTGAAATACATAACCAACCTTTCAAGCAATTGAATAATCCATAACTATTACCATAAATGAAGCATATCCTTTGGATAACCATAATAATAATAATCATCATCATCATCAAAGAATCATTAACTTCAATAACCACAAGTTGACATGCCAAGTATTTTATTAGGTAGAATACATGATTCTAATATTAATCACTCGATTACCAAATCATTTCAAGTTTATTGAAACCTCAAAACACATAATCATACTAAAGTATAAAATTAAGCTATACTTCACAAAACCCAACTTAGCTAAATGCTTCTCTAAGAGAAAAACCACTTATAATCAATCTTTAATTAACATATAATCATACTAATTTCACATAAATTATCATATATTATCTCACATTTAACCCATTTACACTTAAAAATCAAATCACCTAATCTAATTCTAAATGAGTTTTGGCCGAATATGGCCTTCAACAACTCAATCACCAATTTTCCAATCAAACCTCAATTTCAATCAACCTATTCATCACTCAATTTAAGACATCAACATTCATAATTCAATTCCGTTAGTATAGGTGTCCAAGATTCATTCATGTTTGGGTGGGTTTGAGTTATTGTATCATTGTATGATTTATAATAAAAAAGTCTTTCTATTAATTCTTGTCATTTACATTTATTGATTGAATAAGATTAGATAGAAGTTCATATGATATGCATTTACATTAGTGATTGATCGAAAGATGTAAGATAAACACTAACACACATAAATGATAGCATTAAATGTTCCAAATTGTAGTATTGTCAAGAATTGACATTGACTATATGCGGTTAGACTTGTGAGTGCTATGCTCATGCTATATGATAGCAGTAGGGGATCTCACACTTATTGACATGATGATGCCAAAGCAAGCACTTGGGTGATTTATGTTAGATAATATATTACTAGACTTGACTCGTCTTAAGAACCCATTTGGTTTAGTCTATAGGAATCTCATACAAGATGGGTACAAGTGGTCCTTAGACTTGAAGTCATCACGGTTATCTCATTAGATGATTTATGAACTTTGACACTTGTTTTGATGGGCCCAGTAAAAAGTTGCACATGGATGATTCGTTGGGTGCACTAGGAATCTAATGGAGGTAGGTGTATGACTAAGATAAGACATATCATTCCTTGTATGTTAAAGGAGTTCTCACATTGCACTTCGATGAATGTCTACTTAAAAAATCTATGGCTATAGTAGGAGTACATCAATAATGCATAGTTAGTTTACTCTAAGAGCTAAGACATTTGAGAATCGAAGAAAAATTATGTGATCATAATCGAACAAGACTTATAACCAAGTTTGAGATCACACTCGTAATAAGTTGACATGATGACTGAATTGTATGGTAATCATGCTCGTGAAAGGTAATAATGGATTAATTAATCATCCTAGAGAATTCAATAGTCATGATGTCTTGCTAGATGCCTATCTTCTTTTATGTATCAAGAGATAAAAGATGAGTTTTTTCTTCTTAATACATTATCAACATATCTAGGAGTTTATTGAGTCACATGCATAAATTTAAGTATTTACATGATTAAAAAGAAGCAAAGACATTAGAAAATTTTTCAATTTTAAAAGTTTTCTATTTTGAAAAAGGTTTCCGAAATGAAAAGTTTCCTAAAATAAGTTTTCTAAAATGGAAAGTTTCTATTTTAGAAATCGGTTTCCTAATTTAGATGTTGGTTTCAAATTTGAAAGTAAATAACCTAAAATGGAAATGAGTTTTCTAATTTAGGTTAAATGACATTTTAAAAAATTGTTTCCTAACGTGGACTACCTAATATTATCTAAGATTATTTATTTAGATAGTCCAAATAATTTAATTGGGTCGAATGATTTTGGCCTAATAGGTTTAGTTAAAAGCTCGATAATATTTTGATGGGAGGATAAAAATCAACCTTATTAGATAAGGATAAGTATTTTAAAGATAAAGATAAAAAGGCCATATGTAAAATAACTCCTAATCCTAGGAGAATTAGGAAGCAACAACATATAGTCCTTAATGGACTCATTGTCGCCCCTCCTCGCCCTTAGAGGACAAGGAAGTCTTTCTTATAAATATATAGGGGAGAGAGGTATGACATAAGTAAGAAAATTAGAGGGAAGAAATTCGACAAAGAGAGAAAATCTCTTTAGGATACATGACAAAAAGCAAAATAAAAGGAGAAAATAGTTTTTTCCTAAAAACCCTAATACACGCCACTTTCCCTCTTTCTTTAAGGTTCACACAAACTTTCCCGAATAGATTTCTATAAAAAATACTACACAAATTAGAAAAGATAGAGCTAGCACTTTATAAATTTTGAGTGCTTTTTTATGAGTGCTTGGATTGCATGGATCAACAATAGAGGTCGGACACTTGGATGACTTTTCGCTAAAGAATTTAGACTCGGGCTACAAGAGGTAATTCTCTATTCATTGCTTTAATTCATGTACATATAGTTAGTTGATTCAATGGCATGATCTTGGGCCCTTTAGATGGAGGAAAATTTTTTGTTTATTCCACACCTCCATAGGATGTATGATCCTTCAAATTCTACATTTGGGTCATCAATTAAACTTAATATTTACCCAATCAAGTAGGCATTTAACCAATCAATTAACTTGATCTTGATCATACTCGAAGAATTTTCAAGCTTTCTCTCTCTTTCTCTTGGGTATTTGGGTCAATCCATCAAAATTTTCTTTTTTTCATTCAGCCATTTCTTTCTTTTTCTTCTTCTCCATCATTAAGACTCTTCTTCTTTTTTCTTGTTAACTCATGGCTTCTTCTCTCTTTCTTTCTTTCTTTTTCACAATTTCTCTATTCTCTTTCTTCTTTCTCTCTTACGAGTTCTCTCTCTTTTTTTCTTTCCCCAAGCCGAGTTTGATATTCCTTCTAATACTTAACCGACTTAACTTTCTTAAATCTTTCTCTGAAGTCTCTTTCACTTTCTTTTCTTCTTTTTATTTTGGTAATTGCTACCCCTTTTAGTAAGAAAATATCTACCCATCACTAGAATTTTCTTTTCCCCTTTTCTCTCCTTTTGCCGACTTATAAGTAGTTACTAACAAATTCTAATTGTCACATGCTAAATAACACTCCTAACTTAGGTATTATATTTAAATTATTTTATTGTATTTAAATCAAAGTGTCTTTAAATAATTTAATTAACCTTTCTCCTTTTATTTCCTTCAATGCTATCAATAAATCTTAATAAATATCATAACCCTTAATTATTAAATATTTATAGGCTTTAGACATTTTATAAAAAATTCACATTAATTCAATTAAGTACTCGAATTATTCACATTTATAACTTTTAATGATTAGACTTTTTAAATTAATCATTTAATAGCCCATTTACATTGCCTAATATTTATTCTTGCACAATGCTTAATTTTCATGCAAAAATAAATATTAATTTCATAAATTAATTTTATACATTAAATAAATATTCATACATTAAAATAAATTCATTCACTCATATATAAATATCTAATAAGGTAAAAAAAATTAAGGATACTACAAGGAAAATGAGGGAAATGGTGGCGGCGATGCTTAAGGATGGAGGATGAGAGAAAAAAATAAAGTAAGAAGAAGAGTCCGCAACTTTTAGGGATTTTTCTTAGCGATAGATGTAATTTGGTCGCTAAGAATAAGTGTCCGTCGTTGTTCAATTTTTGAAATTGCATAATTTTTCATCAATCGGTGATATAATTTTTTCATTAATAGTAAGTGTTTGTCATCTGTTTGAATTTTGAAATTGAGCCAATTTTCTCAACGATCGACGACAAATTTGTTTTCGTCACTAGTTTTTTTTTTCGATTAGATCATCTCCTCTAAAATTAGCGATGGATAAAATATTTGTCGTTAATATCCATTGCAACTTAGTTGGTATTTTGTTGTCGACTTAATCATAAAAATTTTATCGCTTAATTTAATGATGGATGTATTATGTCACCGATGTTCTATCGTTAAATAGACGACAACCTATTGTTATTAGTCCAAAACATATAGAGATTGATAACAACCATTACTTATTCACTAATCCATTGTTGTTTGCCGACTAATTACTTTCCATCATTGATTTTTGTTACAATTTGGCTTCCTTTTTTTTGTTGGTAGTGCGAGTATTTGGAGGCGAGTGGGCATACAAGTGTTTGAAGTAACAAGCCAAGCATGTTGATTTGTGCCCGAGTTGTTAAGAATGCCTCTGTGAGATTCTAAATATGTTGTTGTAGTTGAAGCACATCCACGAGTTAGGTGTTGTGACTAATGCAATTACGAGGGGTAACATATTTAGGGACTTTGTTTGTTTCGTCATGCATGAACCTATAGACAATGTGAAGAGTAAAATTGGAGATATGATAAATCGGCTAGTTTTTGTGCTTAAATTTCTACGGATGACGCTAGTCGATGAGTTGTCGGTTGACTCAACTATCAAATTTAAGATACGTAGTTTAAAATGATGATTGTCATGTGATTATAAAGCATGATGAAAGATCCTTTTGCACTATGTACTTGTAAAACAATCTCTTTGCAATGAGTAGATGACGATTGTCAAGTGATTATAAAGCATGATGAAAGATCCTTTTGCACTATGTGCTTTGTAAAACAATCTCTTTGCAATGAGTGTTGGTAGAATCTATATGAAGTTCTTATAGGATGTCTTCCTCTTGCCCCTTCCCTTTGCAAGAAGAGTTGATGTCTTTTGAAAATTCTAGGCTCGTTAAATGAGTTAATTCCTTTTGGTGTGGTATGTGTCTTGATTGAGCTCGAAATTTTTTATTCAACGACTCATAGATCATTCATTTCTATTGAATTGTACTGAAAAAAAAAAACTCTCCATCAAGATTATTTTCATAAATCTGGTCTCAAAGAAATTTAATATTAGTATGCACAAAAACCGGTACAAAAAAAAAAAAAAACCAATATTAGAGGAAAAAAAAAGGAAAAAAAGAAAAAAGAAAAAAGAAAAAGGCAATGCACTCTATACCATACCGACAACAAGCCCCAAGCGGCCCAAACTGAGTTGCCTTATAAAACCGTAACGGTACAAAATGCAATTATTGAAGAAAAAGAGGGCAGAGAAAAAGAAAACCCTTAAAACATAATGCAAGGCAACACAACAGCAAAGGCAACAAGAGCAGAAGCAGTAAAAACTAAAAAAGAAGTAGTCCTGTTTGTAATAAACGAACGGAAACACCACACCAAGCAGGTGGCTCCTCCTCCTTCTCTCTGCTTTTGGGATACATCGAACTCTTTCTCTTCCTCGGAGACCAGAATTAAAAGAGAGAGAGCCGTCTCTCAGTTTCCTATCTTTTTTTATTTATTTGTAACTTTCTAATAACAGCCCACAAAAAATAATACTAAACTCTGTGTAAAAATTTGTGCCTTTAGACTCACTCTTACTTAGACCAACCTTAACCTACACCCCCGCTCTCTGCTTATCATACGCCAGTCCTCATATAAGTCTATTGCATGACTTTGCTTTATTGGGTTTTTGTTTTCTTGAATGTGAGTATCAAAAGCCCTAATTTTTTACTTTTTTAATCTTGTCTTCTTGAGTTTCTTGTTTCTTTTTTCTTTCTGTGTCTCCAATTGCGTAAAAATCCCTAATTTTTGTTTTCTACTTCTATCTGGGTTTTTATGAGGTTTAGTGATTCTTCTGTGATTTTTTTTTATTAGGGTTTTTATTAAATGATCAGCTGGGGTTCAAGATTGTAGCTTTGCTTTATAAAGCAGTTTCTTGAATCATTTCTGACATAGTTAGGGTTTCAAATTATAGTTTTCAATGCAGTTATAATGATGCAAAAAACAGCTCTCTCTCTCTCTCTCTCTCTCTCTCTGTCTCTGTCTCTAATTTGTTACGCTTCTCATTCTATGTAGGCAAAGTGAAGTGGGCATTTCAGTAATGTGAAGTTGAACTTCAGTGCAATTCATGTCTCAATAAGCCCGCAACTCTATGTATTTGATCAATATTGGCTTTACTGTTACATTCCGGTTATACTTCTTTTAAAGTTCAGAACTTTAGGTAACGGCTTGCATTTGTGGTTTGGTTTTGATTGGTGCGGTGGTTGTGAATGTAAAATTTATTTACTTTTGTAGATACTCATATAGGAAAGAGAGATTTTCAATATATCCAGATGGCGTGGACAGAGAATGATGCTGGTAATTTGAGAGAGAAGGAACCGATTGAAGATAATGGTTTCTTGAAAGGATCACAGCCTTCACCGTGCCCTAGTGGCTCTCCTGTTGGTTCATCTCCAGCACAGAAGGGGTTTGAGGGAAAGGATGCTCTCTCTTATGCCAACATTCTTCGATCCAGAAATAAATTTGCTGATGCTCTTGCTCTCTATGAGAGTGTCCTGGAGAATGATAATGGAAATGTTGAGGCTTACATTGGTAAAGGAATATGCCTGCAGATGCAGAACATGGGAAAGCTTGCTTTTGATAGTTTTGCTGAAGCTATTAAGCTGGACCCAGAGAATGTGTGTGCCCTGACACATTGTGGTATATTGTACAAGGATGAGGGTCGCCTATTAGAGGCCGCTGAGGTAAGCTTAGGACAATTAATTCATGTTCATACACAAAAAACAATATCAGGAAATGAATTTGTGGTAATTAGAGGCCAGTTTGCACAGTAAACTTGTACTGTAATTTTATTTAAAGCTTGGATTTAATTTCTATACCATGCAAATTGTAAAATATAGCGGGTGCAGATCCTGCTTTGTTTTGGTGTTTAGCAATGCTTTACTAGTTTTCTTAGGCATAAAGGCTGGTTTAATTGTGCCTGTGGATCTTAATAATGGTGAAATTATTTCGTTAGTTGTCGCCATCTGCATATTAGATGCAACTAAAAATTGGATTGATGATTGCTGATACTAATAACTAGTTCCTATGCTCTTGGCATGATAAATTGGAATTGGGGGAATTTTAGTCAATATACTCATTGCTCAGCGTCCATTCATGTGCATGGACTCAGATGGATGCCTCTTCCTGCTTTTTGTTGAAAATAAAGGTAAAAGTAAATACTGTTCAATTAAAAAGAGAATTTAACTTATTGTTTTTACTATTCCAGTCTGTGATAGTAGCTTTTAGTACTTTTTTTGAGCTTCCTTATTTGCTCATATGGAAATGTTCTGGGTAGCTATGAAATTCTTGTCTATCAAAGTCAGCCTGAGAGCTGCTATGTATAAGGGTGTATTTACCACCTTTTGCCATAATATTTTATGAAAGCATTCTACTAGGTATTGGAACTATATCTTTGCTAATTATATGTGTGTTTATATATGAGTTGGTCATGCTTTGGGTAGTTTGGCTTTGTTACTATATATGATAAATTTGATTTATAAGAGTTTAGTGATTTTTTTCTTGTGTAGTCGTATCACAAGGCTCTGAAAGCTGATCCTTTATACAAGCCAGCTTCGGAGTGCCTAGCCATTGTTTTAACAGATCTTGGAACCAGCTTAAAGCTCTCGGGTAATACACAAGAGGGAATTCAGAAGTATTATGAAGCTCTTAAAGTAGATCCACACTATGCTGTAATATCACGTTTTCTCATTCCCACTCCCAAAATTCTGTGCTTCTATTTTTATTTTCAACTCTTCATAAATAAATAGTCATACTTCTTATGTGCAGCCTGCATATTATAACCTTGGTGTTGTGTATTCTGAAATGATGCAATATGACACTGCCCTTAGTTGCTATGAGAAGGCTGCAATGGAGAGGCCCATGTATGCTGAAGCGTATTGCAACATGGGTGTCATCTACAAAAACAGAGGTGACCTAGAATCAGCCATTGCCTGTTATGAGAGGTATGCCTGCCACTTATTTAACTTTGCAATTGGGCCCTTTATGTAACGTGTATATAGCTTCAGTGTTGCTCTGCCTCTGCTGATACTTGTTGCATAATTATATTTTTGTCTCAGGTGTTTAGCTGTGTCACCAAACTTCGAGATTGCAAAGAATAATATGGCAATAGCATTGACTGATTTAGGAACAAAAGTGGGTTTTTTCCACCCTTCATGTTTAATCTTATAATAGCTGTGAATCCACATTTGCAGAGTCTTTCCTTAGATTCTGTTTGTTTTACTTACTGTTGAATTGTGTTATTGAGGTGCTCAAGTAGCTTGTCTTTTCATGAAAACGTTTTGTAGAGTACCTTTTTTCTTGTACATGCTTGATTTTGGATTTAGTCATTTGTGTATTCAGGTTAAACTTGAGGGAGATATAAATCAAGGTGTGGCATATTACAAGAAGGCTTTATATTATAATTGGCACTATGCTGACGCTATGTATAATCTTGGTGTTGCTTATGGTGAGATGCTGAAGTTTGAGATGGTAAGTGGTCTTCTAAGAATTTTACCCTGTTCTTGACTACATATCCATCTGTACGTGTGCCAATTTATAGCAGCATGCAAACAAAGTTATATGTGTAGTTACACACAAGTTTTTACATAGTTTTATTTACTTTTTATTGCAGTAATTTTATCATTCATTGATTGAGTAAATCTCTTCTATTTGAGCAGGCAATTGTGTTCTATGAACTCGCTTTCCACTTCAATCCTCATTGTGCAGAGGCATGCAACAATTTAGGCGTAATATACAAAGACCGAGACAACCTTGATAAAGCTGTAGAGTGTTATCAGGCAAATTCTGATACCAGTACAAGTTTAAGTTTTCATTTTTCTGTGGTTGAAATAATATTCGTCATTGTTGTTGTTTTGCAGTTAGCTTTATCAATCAAACCAAACTTTTCGCAGTCATTGAACAACCTTGGTGTTGTCTACACTGTCCAGGTCTGAGATGAAATCATGCTTGATACACGTTTTTTTATATGATTATATATCCGGCATGTTGCTGACCAGATCCTTCCTGTTTCCAGGGTAAAATGGATGCTGCTGCGAGTATGATTGAGAAAGCTATCATGGCAAATCCCACATATGCTGAAGCATACAATAACTTAGGTCTCTATCTCTCTCTCTCTCACCACCACCCCAGGAAAAATGGGTTATACACTGCAAACTCTGACAAGTTTGCTTTTTAGATTTTTATTGATTCTAATCTTACATTTCACTTGTGTTTGTGACAATTTTCCTTTGTAAATTTTATTCCTGTTCTATATGGAAACAAACCCGTACCCAAGCTAGTGCCAATTTTGCTTCTGCTAAATGTCATTTATTTGTCCTATACATGTAGGAGTTCTTTACAGAGATGCTGGCAATATATCTATGGCTATCAGTGCTTACGAGCAATGCCTGGAGATAGATCTTGATTCTCGCAATGCAGGCCAGGTTCTGTTACTCTTTTGGTTACTCAAGTAAATGCTAAATGCTTGCTAAGTTCTGTCAGTTGTCGCAAACTGCTCCATTTAGCATTCTAATTATTCCAACAATTTTTATTCCCATGTTTGCACTTGAACATAACTTTTTTTTAAAAGCTGGCCCAATGACATGAATAAACAAGTGATTTTAAATATGGAAGGCTTTACTATAACATTGGATGGAAAAAAAGAATTGGACATTCTTTCTTAGAGGCAAAATGGGTGTGTGTGTGCGTGTGTGTGGGGTGGTTGGGGTGGGATGTCTGTGTGTTGATTTACAATGGGGTGTCTGTGTGTTGATTTATGGTTTATTCTTACATACAGATGCTTTGCATTTGTCTAGTGGCCTAACAGTTGAAGTTATGTCACATGTGCTCCTTTCCCTTTTTTCCCTCAATTTTTTTTTTTTTTCAAATTTAGGAATGGTAATTGGCTTCATAATGGGGGCCTGGGAGAGAGAGAGAGAGAGAGAGAGAGAGAGAGAGGGGGGGGGGGTGGGGGTTTGGTGGTCATGATTGTGAAAGACAGTTGTTCTTGGTTTTATTCTTTCACACATATTTTACGTTCTTCAAGTGGCCTAACAGTAGAATTTATGCCACACCTGCTACCTCGCCTTTTTTTTTTCTTTGAAAAAACTAGATGCAAATTATTTTAAACATGTTCAGATACCAAGATCAAACAGCTCATATATTCATTGTATGCCAAGCAAGCATTGTTGTCTGTTTGATGGGTGTCAGATCCTCTTTGTTGTATCATTGTTGTCTCTTATCTGTATTTATGAACTTTCTATGGCAGAATCGATTGCTTGCAATGAACTACATAAATGAGGGACATGATGATAAGCTTTTTGAGGCTCACAGGTAGGGTTCCAACTCCTATAGACTGGCCATTTTATTTTCATTGCAATTCTTGTAAGAATGTTCTAACGAGATCATTGCCTTTGTCTCCCAATGAAGCCATTTAATGTGGTGCTTGGTAAATATTTCATACGAGGGCATTTTATTTTCATTCAATTCTTTTAAGAATCTTCTAATGAGGTCGTTGCCTCCTTCTCCCATTGAAGCCATTTAATATGGTACTTCCTCTTGGAAAATATTTCATAAACTGATGATGAGGGTGGAAGAGTGCTAGCAAACACCATCATGATCTACAATGATTTGTTGTTAAAAAAAAAATTACACGAGTTGAAACGTTGAGGAAGAACTTTTTCAGCATTCAGTCTGAGAATGTTCTTTGTTGTAACTGTTTTCTACCCTCTGTTCATTGTAGATTTTGGGATTGAATGATATATCCTCATCATTAAGCTACTACAATTGTATTTCCATCAAAGACTGAACTTTTTTCTTTCTGGGTTTTCAAAATGAATTTTCTTCAACTGAAAGTTGTCATTTTCTTCATATTCTATGGCTCATGCTATTATTGTTTGCTTCTACATTCTGTTCATTGTAGATTTTGGGATTGAATGATGTATACTCATCATTAAGCTACGACAATTGTATTTCCATCAATTTTTTTACATCAAAAGACTGAACTTTATTCTTTCTGGGTTTTCAAAATGAATTTTCTTCAACCGAAAGTTGTCATTTTCTTCATACTTTATGGCACATGCTATTATTGTTTGCTCATTGCTGCTTATATGTATTTTGAATATGATAATCTCATGTTATGGTGTAAGTTCTTGACATTACTTAAGTGTCCCGATTTGATTAAACTTTGTAGCAATTAAAAGTTTCTAGATTGAGCTTGGTGAGCCTTATCTGAAGTGAATCACCTACATGCAGGGACTGGGGTAGGCGCTTTATGAGGTTGTATCCTCTTCACACTTCTTGGGACAACCCAAAAGTTCCAGAGAGACCTCTTGTGATTGGATATGTATCTCCAGATTATTTTACTCATTCTGTATCTTATTTCATCGAGGCCCCTCTTGTCTATCATGACTATGCAAATTACAAGGTGGTTGTCTATTCAGCGGTTGTGAAGGTATGCATACCATGGTTTGTTTCTGTTACTTGTGTGTTGATTTTGGAGTACACGCATATCTGTAATTTTATGGATGTTTTTTTTTTTTGTAAATATGTCTAATCAATGTTTTCATATGAAATTCACTTACATGTTTGCCTACGATCAGACCACTTGGTTTATTTTTTTAATAAAAAGATTCTGGTTTTTAATGCGATGGATGCTTAATCTGTAGGTATGAGTCTTGTTTAAAAGGTTAGAAGGAAATGGATTACATGGGTTTCCAATGGTAGATTATTTGAGACTTCCATAAAGTGTCAAATGTTGCTGTCTCCCTTCTGCCATTTATTACTTATCTCTGGTTCTTGACTTTGTTGCTCACCAATGAAGCATTCAATTATTTAGTGGTTTATTCTAGATTTCACATTTAAGAACATGCTTATGCCATACGTGCTCCATTGCCAGTGCTGGTTGTTAACTTTGATTCTAGGGTTCAGTTTCTTGGTCATCAACTGTCACTTTTGCTGCTGTTGTTACTGCAATTGTTTGCACGTCCTATATGTACCAGTGCTGCTTGGCAGTATTGCCAACCATTAGGCACTATTTTCACTTGCAATTTGCGACTGGGTAAGTCCACAATCTATGGCATCCACACAACAAACAACTCTTTCCAGCTCTGTGATGCTAATCACTGCCCTGATTCTATGCTAGTCTATATCACTCAATTAGAGCATTCTGTAGTATGCTTACAAATACTGCAAGACATTCATGAGCTACGTTGATGATAATCTGGATTTACTATTTTTACGCTTGCAGCCTGATGCCAAAACAAATAGGTTTAGGGAGAAAGTCTTAAAAAGGGTGGGATGTGGAGGGATATATACGGGATTGACGAGAAGAAGGTTGCAAGCATGGTTAGAGAAGATAAAGTTGACATTTTAGTAGAACTCACTGGACATACAGCTAACAATAAGTTGGGAATGATGGCATGCCGACCAGCTCCTGTTCAGGTATGCCTTCGGTTTTAGTTTCTTTGTTTTTCTTTGTTTTTTTTTTTTTTTTTCTGGAAAAAGTTTATTTATTTTTTTGTTTAGGAGCTATTCTCTTAATGTTATCTTGTGAATATCCATTCATAGTAAATCTTGTTTAAGAAGTTGTGTACGCTCAAACTTCATAGTTAATAATGAGTATATCTTTCCCGTATAGGTTGTTTTGGATTTGTTAATGTCTGTAATTATTGTGCTTTCAGCTTTTGTCTATTGATCATATTTTTGTGTAAATATATGGCCACTTCTATGGAAAACACATTGACTCGTTGAGTCCATATTCACTGTCCATGTATTAGCACTTTGCAGAGCTTGAAACGGCCAATGATTTATACACTTCATACCTCTTTGTTGCAGATATTCTTCAATGATATATATATATATATAGCTTAGTTTCCTGAACCTTCCATGATGGGAACATTCATTTTCCTGATATCTGATGATAAGTGAAGTGCTTTTTTTTTTTTTTGAGAAACTTGTTAGATTTGTGCTTATAGGTAGCATGTGCATAGATAATTTCTTGACGTCAGATATTGGACCTCTTAAATTTATGCCTCTGTGAGAATCACATTGTGCTGATTAGCTTTGGTTCTTAAACAATTTGAATGAACATCTTCTAGGATCAAGATTTTTGTTATTGCTGCCTGCATTAGAAAGAGCCCAACTTTGTTGGAGACTGCTGACTTGCATACTTTATTTGGGCTACAAAGTTGGTCTGGACTGGACACTTTTTGTTGGCTACGTGTTTGGAGTGTACTTGGGAATTGTCCAGTCCCATCTCAAAAAATTCCCCAATCCTTATTTATTTTCACTAAGCCCAAAAATGCCTACATCTCAAAAAAAAAAATAAAAAAAAATAAAAAAAAATTCCAGTTTTATGTATGGAAAAAGATTAAGCTTTTTTCCCTCAATTTACCCTTATTTATTTTACTAAACTCAAAAATGGCCATCCCTCATCACTCTCATCTTCCACTGACCTGTCCTATCACTGTGCTTGTTGCTGGAAAGATCCCTGGCCATCAAGGTTCATTTTTCTGCGAACAAAATGATCCTCATAACAACCTAAGTATCAATAAAACCTCAAAAATCAATTCAATTCATTGTTTAAATACCGAAGATTTGGTTTTTTTTGGGGGGGTTGATCTGGTTCTCTGAGGATCATAACCTCCCTTTGGATTCCTTTATCACCATTTTTACCTCAGAAACTTGCACAAATACAACCACAAGAACCCCAGCATCATTCAAGCTTCAAAACCAATTCAAACCATATTTAAACAACAAAAAAAATCCAATTAACCTTTGAGATGAACTTGTTTTGGCCCAAACTTCCACTTTGCAGCCGGAAGATTGGTGATGGTGATGGTCATTGTGACTTGAGGTTGCATTCAAATCTCTGTCAGTGATGGCATAGAAAGTACTTTGTGGTTTTCCAGTATTTCTCATGTTGTATGTTTTCAGCTTTGCTGGTGATGTACTGTTTTGCTGGGTGGTTTCTTACTACCTGTTTGTTATTTTTTTTCTTTTCTTCGTTAAGGGTCTTGATAGTCCTTTTGACCAATTAAGCAAATAATTATTACTTGCGACATAAATATAAATAATTGTTGAAATTTTAAAAATGTACACGCTACTAGTTTATGATATGATTTCAATATTTGCTTGGTTAATTCAATTGCACATGAATTGAAATGAAATTAGTTTGCTTCTCTTCCATGGAAGCACAACAAATTAGAAGCAAAATAGAAGAAGGGTGTCATTGTCACTATCGCATAGTGTCCTGTCCAGTCCAGTATCTTCCATGCATAAAAGAGGGCAATTGTCCAGTCCAATCCTGTGTGCACTGACTGAATGATGGACTCAGCCACTTGTTGAGTCCTCTCCTGTCCTGTGTATCCAACACAGCCTTGGGGAACAAGCTCTCTCATCAATCTCAACCAGTGGTGAATTGAAGAGTGAAATGAAATCCAGATAATGCAGATCCTAATATTTCCCCCGTGCTTCTTTCCCAATCTTGGTCATACAATCTGTTAAGTCAAGATCCTTCTTTGTATTGGTTCATGGTTAGCATGTCTTTGGGATATGATGGAGGGTCAGAGGATTCTATAAACCGCGAATAACTGGCTAGAAAAAATATTACTGGATAATAAAAATGTTATAAAAATCCCCGAAAAAGGACAAACTCAAGAAGCATTAAAAAATGTACATTAATGCAATGCAGACAATATTAGCACATGCTAATTTTTTTTTCCTGTCTCTGTATGACTCAGATCCTATTCCCATTTGATTAACTTGGATTTTTTTATTTTTATTTTTATTTTGAATGTACTAGTATTTTGTCTCTGACCTTATTTTTTGGCTTAACTTTATTTTAGGTGACTTGGATTGGCTACCCGAATACAACTGGCTTGCCTACCATTGATTACAGAATTACGGATTCATTCACTGACCCCCCTGATACCAAACAAAAGTAGGCCAACATGTTACTTTCTTGAAGTCATTGCTCTTAAATATAGATCAGTATGAAGATTTACTTTTTGTTATCTGTGCTTGATATGCTTATTCATTGACAGGCATGTTGAGGAGTTGGTTCGCCTACCAGAATGCTTCCTTTGTTATATACCTTCTCCAGAGGCCGGGCCTGTTTCTCCTACTCCTGCGCTTTCTAATGGCTTTATCACATTTGGTAGTTTTAATAATCTGGCAAAGGTATTGGTTAGTTTTGTAATTAGACAGGTCAACCATCTACGCTGGAAAAGTTTTCTGATTGCTTCTATGTTTTGTGTCTCTTTTTGGGGCCTTTCTATTATTTCTCCCCTCAGATAACACCTAAGGTATTGCAAGTTTGGGCTAGGATACTCTGTGCGGTTCCAAACTCCCGCCTTGTGGTGAAATGCAAGCCATTTTGTTGTGATAGTGTTAGACAGAGATTCCTTACAATGTTGGAGCAGCTGGGGTTGGAACCACTGAGAGTTGATCTTCTGCCTCTAATTCTTCTTAACCATGATCACATGCAAGCATATTCTCTAATGGACATTAGGTAAGATCTTCAAGTCTTAATATATACTTGTAACCACCTTTTGTTTCTTTCTGGAAGCCGTTCAAAGAAGCAACATATGCTCTATATATTTTCAGTTGATACCTACCTTCTATCACCCTTTTTTCTGGGATTTATTAACATTATTTAGATATACATACTTTTCCAGTGTGCTTCTGGCTTGTCATGTGAATCTTTAGGGTTCTGGCTTACTTTATGTACTTGATGTAGCTTGGATACTTTTCCATATGCTGGTACAACAACAACATGTGAATCTTTGTACATGGGAGTTCCATGCATTACTATGGCTGGTACTGTACATGCTCACAATGTTGGCGTGAGTCTTCTCAGCAAAGTCGGTGAGGACCTTTCATTTCTTCTTTTTGTTTCATGTGTATATCAAATTACTATTGGTTTTTATGCCTTGTTGCTTTTGATGCTAGCAAAGTGCCTGTTGAGTTGAGTTTGAGTTTACAAATAGCAGGTTTCAAGTAAGAAAGGCTGGCTTATGGGTCTTGGTAACCTTTTCAAAACCATGATTTTGTAAACTCAATAAACCTGAAACCATGGTTTTGAATGCTTTGTCAAAAATAGTTTTGAAAACTCAATCCCTAACGGAGCCAAAAACAAGATGTAAAAAAAAACACAGGTTGTTTCATATGATGCTGTTAAAGCATAAAGGACAAAACTCCCACCTTTACAGTGTCTGGATGAAACATAGCTTTTGGATTTATATGAAATTTCCTTCATATTATTCCAAATGATTTACTCTGTTGGAATGAGAATTCAATGTCACATAGCATTGTGGTGATTCTGATAGTGTCAAACTATGTATTCGCACTTCTTCCATGCAATGTTTTCTTTAAGTTTCCAATGTTCACCTTCAAATTTAGTATATACTGTTTTCTGATATTGAACTGTCATGATTGGGATTGAACCAGTGGATGGAATTTTTTATTAGCTTTTAGAATCTGAAGCATTGATTATCCAAAAGGAATTGATAATGTTTTTGTGCATATTTGTGCTTTATGAATTTTTTTCTTTTAGCCTTGTTAGCTTGGATTGAGGGTGTTCAGCTTCTTCATAAATTATTATGGACCTTGTGGCTGATTTAATGCAGGGTTAGGACATCTGGTTGCCAAAAATGAAGAGGAATATGTTCAATTGGCACTAAGACTGGCCTCAGACATTTCAGCTCTCTCAAACTTGAGGATGAGTCTCCGGGACCTTATGTCTAAATCTTCAGTCTGTGATGGACCAAATTTTACTCTTGGTTTAGAGACAACATACCGGAACATGTGGCACAGATACTGTAAGGGTGATGTGCCATCTTTAAGGCGTATAGAACTGCTACAACAGCAGGGATTTCCTGAGGATGTACCTATAAAAAATGCTGATTCAACGAGGATTGCATTTTCAAGAGATGACCCTCCTGAGTCCATCAAAGCCAATGGATTTAGTGCCGTCTCATCACCCCTAGTCGATCATTCTTATGGAGAAAATGGGAGTCTGATCAATAATACCATAAACTCAGGCAAGCTGAGCTGAAAATGAATTGACATTCTGGTGAGACAGATGTCGAGACTTCTTGGAGTGTGGTGCGGCATGATAGATAAAAACTCCAGCATGTATAATATCTGTATAAGTGTTATCTGCTGGGATTTGAAGCTAGTATTGACTGCAGTTGCGATCCCACGTTACTTTGCTTAGGATCAATTTTTTTGGAGAAAGAACTGGCAATAGTAGGCTGTTCTTTCTCTTTGGGCCAGAAAGAAGTATAGTCAATTGGGGAGAGGTGATTATTAGGTATCTGCATCACATTTTTTTCTTATTGAATCATAGAAATTAGTGGTGGCTTGTAAATTGTAAGTCTATTGTTTTCCTTTATTATTATTATTATTATTTTTTATGATTTTAAAATGGTCTGCGCAGATCACCATAGAAGAGGGAGTTATGGTTTATTTGTAGCCGTTGTGTATGATTGTCAGTCTGATCTCGAACAGTGAACATGATGAAATAGAGCAAAATATTAATCCTGTGATTTTACTGATCAAAATGCTCGTCAAGATTGGATGTTTTTTGACAGCTAGTTGTCTGAACCATTAATTTGTGAGTTCTTTTATTGTTTTATAATCTTCTTTTTGTTATTATTTTTTCTGTTGGAAATATTGCATCATTTGCTGTTTCATTTCTTGTCTACTTTTCTTGGATGCCGTGGAGCAGTTTTTTTTTCCTGCTTCCTTAAATGTTTTGGCAGCAGCTGTTTTCATTTTATCTCTCTTCTTTGCCTTTTAACTGTTGAAAGCAATATCCTTTTATCCTTCTTCCTCAAAAGCAGATTCTCCCTTCAACTTTTTTCTCTAGGTTTCAATTAAATTTGACATATGATTGAAATTCTCAGAACACAAATCCAAGTGTCAATGGAAGTGCAAAGATAAAGGCATTATTTCATACAAATAATGGATACAACTAACAGCATAAAAGTCGTTATACACGTGAAATGTTGTCTTTTTATCTTTTATCTTATAATGTCGTAAAATGATATATATTTTTTTCTACTTGATTTAAAGTTGTGTATTTGTTAATAGCCATATTTTTTTTCTTTCAATCTATGTATTTTTTTTTTTTTTTTATGTGGACAATATGAGAATATAATCATGGATAACTTTAAACGCATGAAACATATCTAGCTATCCATACAATAAAGACCCCACCTAATCTCGAACATCAATTTTCACTCGTTCTCCTGCAAATATCCCGTTAAATTGTTTCTCAAAAGCCTTGCTATTTCTGAAAAACATATTTTACATTAACTAGTTAAAATAAAAATAGTTAATATATAAAATTTAAAAAATAGCCACCTATCATAAGACTTAAGATCTAATTTCAACTATCTAACTCTATATGGTATTAGAGTCCTAAGGATGTCTAATGACTCAACAAAAATCCTAAAACCTAAGCCTACTTGACAAATATTAAAAGATGGACTGTAAGTGAGAAGAATGTAAAAAATATATCTTACATTGAATAGTTCAATCAAATATAATTAATGTATAAAATTGAAAAGGAGTCATCTATTATAAGATTTAAGTTTTTTAGAATGGAACCTAATCTCAATTGTTTATATGATATCGAGGCTCAAAGAAGCCTAACAATCTAACAAAGATCTTAGAGTTGAAACTACTTGACATATAAAATTGAAAAAGGGCCGTCCATTATAAAGTTTAAGTCTTTTGCATGGAACTCATACTCAACTATCTACCTCTATGGCTCTCTACCATATAACTCTCTTGTAGATACTATCCATCCCTTTATTTCAAAGTTCTAAAGACAGCTAATCATATCATCATCTAATATACATGTACACTATGAAGAAGTCTTTTCTAAAGTTTGTAAAAGGTTAGAGTTTGAGTACTAGGTTGCATTTTAAAGTATTTTTCTTTTAAATTTTTGATGTTTTTAAGTGGTTTATTTATTTATTTTTTATATGTATGAGAGAGGCGAAACTCTAAACAATAACTTGTGTGTTACATATTCATGGAGAGACTACACCACAAAAGTCCTCTAAAAGGAGGCTAATATACCTTAGTATGACATGCTCAAAATACAAAATTTCAATCTGAACAGAGTAAATATGTGAAGTAAGTAAGTCAGTCAGCTATACGATTGACTTCTTTATAAGTGTGATCGATGCGAACCTATTAAGGCTTCTAGAGAAGTTTGTGAATAGAGAAAACCAACTAACTATAATTCCTACGATGACTTTAGAATCCTAATTAAATGGATTGCTACCATGCAGTCAGTTTCTAAGAGAATGCACCAATATCCCAAATTCCATGCCATCACCAAACCAACCAACATGCGCCAAAGCTCTATACATACAATAAAATAGATCCCTATCTTGTATGAAAAGTCATGCAGCTAAATGCCTATTTCATCTTGAAGGATACTACTAGTCGTAGAAATACCAACTGAATCTTGTAAAGCTCCATCAGTGTTAAGTTTGACCTAAACTGAAAGTGGTCTAAACCAACCAATCAAAGTCTTAAATTTCAAAGGTTTTGGCTTTTTTAAGAGGGCAGTCATATCCATGCTAGTCATAATGTCACTAATAAAAGAATGAATAGCATCAGTTGGCCTATGAGGCACAACAAAATTATCATAAAAAATGCATTTACTTTTCCATGTCCATAAAAACCAGCAGTATACCATAAACCAAGTACTCCAAGAAAAGGATTTTGAAGATGAAGATTAAGTTTTTGCTAAATTATTCCATGCCCATTCTTTAAGATCCAACGTAAAGAAGAGTGTGATCATATTACCTACAATTTCATTCCAAATCATAACTGTAATAGGACAGTCTTATAGAACATGGATGATAGTTTCTAGACAATGCAGACAATGAGAACAAAACAACTTAGAAGCAAGGCCCTTCTGCATTCTTTGCATGTTGGTGAGAAGTTGGCTATGGACTGTTAGCCATAAAAAAGTGCAAATACATTAACATCTTCTCCACTACCAAATCAGGTTCCATATATATATCGAGATGTTTGAAGCCATTATTAGTAAAGGCCGAACATGGCATAACTACTTCCTGACTTACTACTGGAGGAAGTACCCTTATAATTTTCAAGCAGATCAAAGTGGGAAGAAAGTTGCTAAACTTATCCCACCACCACTGTCTAACACCCGTGACATAATCCTTAAGTCTGTCATGCATCACGCAAGTTGGAATAGACACAGTTGTATGATCTTTTAATGGCCCTAGATCAGGAACCTAAACATCAGTCCAGAAACCAATACTACTGCTGCTTACAAGAGACCAACTAAAATAGCTACATATATCCTCCCATACTCTAGAAAGGTCCTTTCATAGGTTTGAGTAGCCAACCCAAAAGATAAAGAGAGGCATTAGTTCTAGATTGACTTTGTATTTGCTACACATTATCTTCACCCAGAAGGAGGAATTGTTTGAAATAATTTCTCATCTAATTTTCTTGAGTAAAGCATTGTTTACTACAGAGAGCTTTTGCAAAGCAAAGGCACTTTGTTTATTTTACGGACAGACACTTTCGAAGAGGACTAGATGGATCTTACAGTGACTTTCTGAGCTGTCCTAAACAAAGTCCCTGCAGAGCTTTTCGATAGCATTGGTAGTTGTTGTGGACAACCTAATAATTTACATGCTATAAATTAGAATGTCTGCCAAAATAGACTGAGTTAGGGTAATCTTACCTACAAGTGATAGTTGTTTAGCCTTCCATCCTGATAATCTCTTACAAACTCTATCAACCATGTGTTCATATGTAGCCTCATTGATATGATTATGATGCAAAAAAAATCTTAAATACCACCCTAGATCATCCATTAAGCTAAAGCTGGATTGTTTATCGAGAAGTCTAGCCTTGCATTTAGGGACATTGTGACTGCAGAATCATCCAGTCTTGAAATATTTTACTTTCTTAACTGAAACTGAGCAAAATTTATCAATTGCTTCTAAGATAACATTCAACTGCTTATTTTTAATCTCTGCATAAAAAATCAGATCATCAATAAAAAATAAAACGTAATGTGTGGGCCATCTTTACTTAGGTAGACCAACATCCTTTTTTTTCCATGCACTGCACCTTAGATGAGATGACTCAGCCGTTCCATACAAAGTACAAAAAGTAGGGAGATAAAGTATCACCTTGTCTGATACCTTTAGATGGTCTGAACCCCTATCTAGTCAGTCCATTGAATGCAACTTCTAGTCAAACTAAGGATAGATATTTCATTATGATCGAACACAAAGGATGAGGTAACCCATCATCAAGCAATGTGTCCAGGATAAAATCCCATCGAAGCTTGTCATAGGTTTTTTCAAGGTCAATCTTTATTGCCATCCACCCTTTCTTTTCCTTTTGTCTTGTCCATGGAGTACATAATTTCTTATGCTATAATAATGTTGTTTGTTATTTTTCATCCTAATACGAAGCTTACTTGAGTGGATGCAATGACTGAATGAAGAATAGGCTTTAGTTTGTTGACAATAACTTTCATGAGAACTTTGTATAAGAAATTACATATGCCAATGGGAAGAAACTGGTTAAGCATCTCTGGGACATCTATTTTAAAAATCAGAACCAAAAGAGCTTTCGTTAGAGAAGGCTTCCAAATTTCATGCTTAAAGATTTGTTGGATGAACATGCATAGGGACTTTTCCACAGTGTGCCACTACATCTTATAAAAGGCTGCATGAATCTCATCCACACCTAAATCCTTATATTTTTGGATACCAAAAAAAGCTTTCTTAATTTCAGAATTTGAGACAGGCTCATGCAGAGCAGAAGTTACAAAAGATTAGATGAAATGCATGGGAAAAATCCATGAGTCAAGGGTTTCTTGACATCAACATATTCCTCTGTAAAAAGGCCCTAATAATACTTAAAGATAAGGGAACATATTTGATTGTTTTCACTGTACCAAATGCCATTCTCATCCTACAAACGACCTTCCTTTATCGACTTCTTCTTTACCATTGTCATAGCATGATAATACTTAATATTATGATCTCCATAAGCCAGCCACTCACACCTCATTTTTTTGAAACAATAGAGTTCTTCCCCTAGAAGAATAGTTTCGTACTCTTTCTTGAGTTGTTGTTCCAAGTGGACAAGGACAGAATTTGATTATTGGTTTGAAACCCATTCTATTCCCACAAAACGAGCAAGAATATGCCTCTTTATTATGAAAATATTTCAAAAAATCTCAATTTTCTACATTTTAACAGCATCAACAAAACCCTCCTTTGCTATAGTAAAAGGGTTCCAAGCCTTTTTTGACAAAATCTCCAAAATCTACACTCGTCAACCATGTGGTTTGGAATCTAAACTTTTTGTGATTTTAGGACAGCAATATATTTTTATCAAGCTACAAATGAAGTGGATTATGATCAGAGTTGATACGTGGGAGGTGGCACACCAATCAGTGTTGTAAACAATTCGATTAATACGTTCCTCTACAAGCCCTTACTACCATGTGTATAAAGTTCTTGTGAACCTTATATCCAACAGCGAGTCAGCCATGTGGTTTGTAAATGGTTTTAAGACATTGATATTAAAACTATTAAATTACTTAAAAAGTTATCAGATTTAATGTTTTTTTTTTTACGTCCAAACATATCTAAAAAAAACACTTAGTAAGGTCATCAAATGAGTATTATTTATTATTTTTTTCTACTTTTAATCATGTAAGCTTTTGATTGGATTAACTAAATCAATGAGTTTTTATCAAGTCAGACAAGTTGGACCAATCAAATTCTAGATAGTTTAACTTTAAACCCTGCCCGGATTAAACTCCAGTCAACCCATCAAGCTAATTCGGGTTTGACAGCCATACTAGAGCCAACTTAGTTATGCCTTTATTCTTTTTATTTTTCTTGGTATACTTTTATCTCAATATAATAACCATTGGTGTAATTTATGAAGGGGCAAATGCTCACTTTCTACATTGTCATTATTGTCTCTCTTCAACTGAATTTGTATGCTAAAAAATTATTACCTGTGATACTAAAAAACTTATGAATAGTAATAGTGTATTATTATATATTTTACTGCTGACGTACTTACAAAATATTATGGACTCATACTCAGTCTCATTATGTATTTTACTGTGCTACATTTGTGTATTTTCAAGCATTTTATATACAAGTTTATGTGAATGTTGCAATTGGATCCCTACCTATTTTAGACACTTTTGTTTCAATTTTGAGATTCATTTTTATCACGATTTGGTGCTTAGATGTAGCGAGGAAAGAGAAACTCATGACGAAACTCATTCCAGCCATTTTCTGTCTCAATCTTACATTAAATTTGTTTTTCTTGGAGAAAATAGTTTGTTTATGGTAGTTATAAGCTATAAAATGGTTGGAGGAGATAAATTGAGAACCAAAATATTTTGAGTTTTTTAGTTTAATTTAGCTTTTTGTATCTTTTTTAGTGCATTAAAATAAATTTTGAGGTTCTAAATGAGTTTATTGACCTTATTTATATGATTTTGAATAAAAATGATGTTGAAATTAGGTTGAAGAGGCCATAAACTAAAAATCTTGATTTTAAAACTACTTTTTCGTTAAACTTAGTTCAGCAAAATTTGCACATGAAAGAAAATTAACTTTGCATTTATACATAGAACACCAACCATTTATTATTTATTCATTTATTTTTGAATATCTTGAAATAAATTTCTCTTAAATAAAATAAATGAAATTATGTTTTGAAAGAACCATCCAATTCAAATACAGTTTTTTTCATGCCAATATTATTGGATAATTATGAAGGAAAAGTATATAAATCAAATATATATATATATAAAGAAAAAATCAATGTAAAAACTTACATAAAAATAGACAAATGAAAAAAAATATATACTTTTTTATTTTTATTTAATATTGATGAGAAGATATATATATATATATATATATATCTTCTCATCAATATTAAATAAAAATAAAAAAGTATATATTTTTTTTCATTTGTCTATTTTTATGTAAGTTTTTACATTGATTTTTTCTTTATTTTTTGTCACAATCTTTTTTCTTTATAAAAAATACTAAGACTTTTTTTTTATATTATTTTATACTATTAAAATATTTCTAGTTAATAATCCATGAATAAAAAAAATCACATTTTTTTAGTTAACAAATAATGAAAAACAGAAGGAAGAATTAGTTAAATACAAAATTTTGATTAAAAAATTAGATGATTTTTTCAACCTTTAATTTGATACATTTTAGTGGACCTACAATATTTCACGAATCATCAAACTAAAATAATTTTACATGTTCTATTTGACTCGCAATGTATCCCATGTAAAAAAATAGTTAAACACTAAATTCCAGGAGTATGTTTTTGGTTTTCAAACAAAACATGCCCTAATCATTTCTCCTCAAGTTTTTTTTCTCAAACCATTACACTTTTAAATCTTTATTTCTTAAATGGGGTACTTTTAAACTTAATTCTCAAACAAAAGCACTTTTTTTTCATATGAAATTTTTTCATCCGCATCATTTTTTTCTTAATTGTTCAAAAAATAATTTCATTAAATTAAATAGCTACATATTTATTTTAGGTATTTTATTAATTAAAAAACATAAAAATGATAAGAAATCTCTTCTTAAAAGGAAAAAAAAAAAGCTTTCATCTTTTTAGGTTTAGGGGTTGCTCTTGGCCAAATTGTGGCTGGCGGTTAGCCCTGAAATCTTTGTTTTTTTTCCATCTTCTTTGTTCTTCTAATTTTTTTAGATCTAGTTTCTTTTACCATTCCTCTTTTTTGTTTTTCTCTTTTTGTTGTTCCTTTTTTCCCCTTCTCCTTGTATTCACATTTATCTTAGAGAAGATTATTGATTTGAATGCGTTTGATTGAGCTCACATGCTATGATTTGAATGCATTAACATTCTTCTTTTTATCTTGGAGAAGATTATTGATTTGAATGCATTTGATTGAGCTCACATGTTATGGTTTCTTCGAACCTTACTTCTTTATAGCCAAAATAAATATGAGATCAATTGTCAAACTAATGGATTAGCTTACAAAATCGAGCACAAGTACAAAATAGTATTAGATTGTTAATGCATACAACATGACCTCATTCTACTTAAATTAAATAAGTTGGTTTGGTAGGGCAACAACCCAAAAAAAGGGGAAAGCAAGCGTGGAACCTTTAACTTTTTCCTTTCTCTTCAAAAAATTTTGAAAGGAAATATTGGTTCCATCTCCTATGTCTAAAAATTAAAAAATCAGGTCGTTTCTTAATGAACCAGAAAGGCTTCGACTAGTGTCTGTTTTGTCTATAGCCTTAGTCCTATAGAAAGCGAATCTCATTGCCTGGTTTAACAATTCAAGAAAAAACCATTTGAGATTTCATTGGAATCAAAGCAATGCAAAGTGTGAAATGATTAAAGAAATGCTATTTAGAAAAAAAAGACCTACATCAATGGAATTAAGGCTAGCAAACTTTATCTTCTCTAGCAGTCAAGGTTGATGACCAATATTATCTACTTCTCCATAGTTGTACGAGGTGCAGCTGGAATGTTTAAAGCTACTGTTGGATACAGATTTATGATAGAAATATTATTGAAGAGGATTTGTTAATTAATAGAAAGAATGATACTGCAATTCACAACAGAAACTATTAGGTGTAAGGATTTTGGACAAATAAGAAAATTTAGAAAATTCATTTTATATCATTATTTAGAGAAAAAAATAGAGAAAGATAAGCAAAGAATAAAAAGACTAAGAAAAAGAAGAAGAATAGACTAATACAAAGAGAAGGTAGTAAAAAAGAGGAGATTAATATGTGATGATAAAATATTTATTCAACAAAATGATTTTTTTTTTTTAAAAAAAGTTGATATGTCAATTTATATAAATGAGATGATTCTTATATGGCATATAATACCTTATTTTGATAAATAAATTTAAAACTATCCTATTATGGTAAATAAGATTTAAAATTGACTTACTATGAAAAAAAAACTCATTTCTCCCTCCCCTATAATTTTGATTTTGATTTTTTTTTGTCGGTATAATTAATAACGAAGTGTATAACAAGTTGCGTTTATGATTTCCCAATTTATTCCATCCTTATTCTATTACACATCCAATAACTGTATTGTTTTCAAAATATCTTTTTATATATATATATATATATTAGGAAGCACGTACGGTTCGGGCTTAATTAAGAGTTGGCTGTACCTAAGAAAAGGGAAAAATTAAAAAAAGGAAAAAGAAAAATGAAAATCATGGTTGGAGAAGAGAAATCTTCTTCTACTGTCACGGTTGTCTTAATTAATTAAGGAGTGTTTCATTCTTAAAACTTGTTTTTATTTTTTTTATTTTCCAAAGAATATTATTATATTTGGAAAATTTCTTCAACATATAAACATGTCGATACATATTTACCACATCTATATTCGGACTAAAGACCAAAATACATCTATAATTAAAATTAATTAAGTATATATGTTATCTCATCTAAGGAATTATTAAAAGATTTCAAACCTGAAACTTCCTACTGAATTGAACTTTTTCTTTGTGACATAATTAAACAACCCCTAAGATACTTATTAAAGGTTTATAAAAACTCGTTAAAACATGCAAGTGTTCTTAATTTGTATAACGTCCTTCCTGTGTACTTGAAAGCCTCTTACACCAAAAATGGAAAAAAAAAAGAAAAAAAGAAAAAAGAAAATGGAGTAGATGGTCAAAACGTGCAACCTTACTCAGAAGTAAAGTGAACCAACCGCGGATGCATTGTCCTCGTGAATATTTGACCATTAGCTTCACCTACCTACCCACATCTAATTTAAATCGTATTTGCTCCTATATATTAATTTCTTCTTTAAGTCTTAGCTTCCGCCGTTCCTAGCTAGCTTCTGTCCAAAAAATACCTACACCAAGTCCTCTCCGCCCACCTCCTCCATCTTCTTGTGCACACGCAGATTCTCGTTGCTCTTGAGTGCTGTAAGTTTCTCGCTATCTCTTAGTAGTAACTGGGACAGTGATAGAATGGAAAACATGCAACTTTGCCTGAATGCTATATTGCATTTTTGAATTACATGTGTGTTCTAGCTATATGTATATCACTTGTTTCAACTTTTTTTTTCTTCTTTTCTTTCATTTCGGGCAGGATAAGGTATATATCTGGAGTACGGTGTAACACTAATAATTAAGAGATTAAAAAAAATTCATGTCGTATACGTTTCGGAGGAAATGAGGTGAGAGAATAACAAAACAAAGAGGCAAAAAATAAGCATACTTGTAAGATGAAAAAGAAAGAACAAAGGCTGATTTGCAGATTTAATGAAAGGGAAATAATATTAAACAAGTTCTTCTTCATTCATGCTGATTTTCACATCAGTTTTTTAACAATTAATGTACTGTTTTGCATTTTAGGGTTTGGGAGTGTTGAACACATTTAGGTCTAGTTACTTTTTGCTAACTTCTCTAACGTTTATTACCTCAGAAACGAAATATTTCGAATATAGCCTTCTCTCATGACTGGCGAACTACTAGCTAGCCAAGAATAGTCCCTGTTTATTTTGAATATAGCCTTCTCATGCCATCTTGTATTTGATATTTGAGTAAATTTTCGGAAAAAATCCTCTATTTAGTTTACTTTGCATCTTAAAACTAAAACTTTTGGTGATTCTTTTAAATAAATTTAAAGTACCCAAAGTATGCTTGTTTGTGGTTTCTTCTGTTAAATAAGGGTTTGTAAATATATATACGTGCGTATATAAAATCCAATGGACATGTTTAATATGAAGCTACTAGACAAATTGTGATTCTTCCTTTTTTTAAGAGAAACAAAACAAAATTTTGTTTTCGTTTGTTTTGTGAGTCCTATATTAAGAAGTCGTCGTGTATGTGGAGAAAATTAAATTTTGCTATATGTGTTGATGTAGATGGGTGAATTAATGAAGTTTTTTCTTTTTGTTTCATTCGTTTGAAAGTATATTAAGAACTTATGGCTTTGCTTAAAACAATATTATTTTGAAAAAAATAAAACCACACAACTGATACACCGGCCTTGATATGCTTTTCCATATAACTAAACCCTGGACCACTGGGAGCAAAAGATCTGCCCAGCAAACTACCATGCATACCATTCATTCTGATCCCACTTTTGTTACCTGGTTCGTCCTTCTGTTCTTTCTATAAGACGCCGGGGTTGTAAATGACATATCTTTCCTTTGAAAAAAAAAAAAAATCTTGATATTCCATTTGTGATGGGAAAAAAAAAAAATGAAAACTAGGGAAAAGGAATGAATGGAAAGACTTGTCATCTGTCCTCTAAAATACAGTAAAAGAAGGTGGAAATTCCATTTGCTATCTAAAATACGGCCAAAAAAAAAAAAATGGAAAGCATGATTTTCATCACATATGTAGATGAATCAATTCTTTGATTAAAATGAATGGAAATCCTTTGTTACTTAAAAAAGGAGGGAAAAACTAAAAGCCATACTGTTAGTAACATATATAAAAAACTATTTTCAGAGTTTCATTTAATAACAACTTAAGTTTTTGAGTTAAGATAGTTTTTTGGCATAATTTTTTGAATCTTACTACTTTTATTTTCTCATTTAATTAAAATTATTAAATCAAGCATTCCTTATGGTATTGTTGGGTACGTGCGTACTATCAATGTAGTTCTTGCAAATTTTCTCCTGTAGTACGAGTGACTTACTTGTAGAGAACAAATTAAGATATGAAATTACTGTTATTTATATATTCTACTATATATCATGCAGAGAGATTGGACTGAAGGCTAGCTTTCTTATGTGCACTTCTCCATAATCGATCAAAGCAACCATGCAAAGCTCTTCAGTGAAAAGACCAGGCATTTACACTTACATAGCTCAATGGCCTATATATTCACTAGCCTGGTCGGTCCGACATGACAAAAAATCTCGTCTTGCCGTAGGAAGTTTTCTTGAAGACTATAGCAACAAGGTGGAAATTGTTCAATTCAACCGCGACACTTGTGATTTCACCACTGATAACCGCCTAATATTCGACCACCCTTATTCACCTACAAACCTCATGTTCTTCCCCTCCGAGGATGCTGCAAATCCTGACATCATCGCCACCTCCGGAGACTACTTGCGCATATGGCAAATTCACGACGACAGAATCGAGTTGAAGTCTCTCCTTAATGGCAATAAGAGTAGCGAATTCAGTTCTGCCATAACCTCATTTGATTGGGCTGATTTTGATGTTCATCGTGTGGCCACTTCAAGTGTCGATACCACTTGTGTGATCTGGGACATAGAGAAGGAAATGGTAGATGCTCAATTAGTTGCACATGATAAAGAAGTTTATGATATTTCTTGGGGTGGATTCAATATTTTCGCATCGGTGTCCGGTGATGGTTCGGTTAGAGTTTTTGATTTAAGGAACAAAGAGAGATCAACTATAATTTATGAAAATCCAATGCAAGAATGTCCTTTGTTAAGGTTAGAATGGAACAAAAGTGACCCTAGATTTATAGCCACGGTTGGCATGGACAGTAATAAGGTTGTAATTTTGGACATTCGCTTTCCTACAACTCCTTTAATGGAGCTAAGTAAGCATAAGGCAAGTGTGAATGCCATATCATGGGCTCCATCTCCCGGACGGCACATGTGCTCCGTAGGTGATGATTCAAGGGCTCTGATATGGGAAGTGGTTAGCAAGGCCGGAGTGCAACCAGGAAACAGTACAATTGGCCAAAGGGAACCTGAAATGTGGTATGGATCAATGGCGGAGATCAATAATGTGCGCTGGTCACCTGTGGAGTTGGATTGGATTGCTGTTGCTTTTTTGACCAAATTACAACTCTTGAAGGTTTAGAGCTTAGGGATCCTTTTATATTGTAGCATGAAACTGGTATGGATGGAATTTTCAATAAGTAAGAGTGTCTTACCAAACTTAGTCTTCAATTATAGGAATATGCTATTTATGATATTGTGCAGTTGATCCTTAAATTTAGTCATCTGTTATTTTAATTTTAGGAGATATTTTAGCATATTTATTGTATATATATTTTCTTCTATACATATGAAAATTCAGAACTTTGTTCTCATATTTTGCATATGTTGGCATGGTATAGCCTAAAAGAGTCCTGGAGCTTTTTTTTTTTTGCCAGCATTAATTCCACCATGTAATATTAATCATTTGGCAAACATGGCCGGTACACAAATTTGTCTAACAACATCTTATTATTCAACTATTTGAATTATTGACTTAGATATAACTGATTTTATGATTTTTGATTTATATTTATTCACTTTATACACCACTCTTTCTCACCCATCTTCCATTCATCTCCCTAATGGCATTCATGCTTCAATTGCACACATTGAAACTGTGACTTTATTTCCTGGACTTACACTTACTCATGTCTTATGTGTCTCGTCTTTTTATTTCAATTTTCTTTCGATTAGTAAACTCATAGATATTAGTAATTGGTCTATACATTTTTTTTTCCAAATTCCCATGTATTTCAGAACCAACGGACTAAGACGGTTATTGCAATGGGTAAAGAGCATAGTGGTCTTTATTATTTGGAGCAGCCTCCCTCATCCTTTACTTTCACCATAGCTCATGGATCTCACTTTAACCACTGGCATTGGCGTTTAGGCCTTTCATCTTTTTTATCATCTTCAAATTAACTTGAAAGCACCAGATAATAGTATTTCTCTATCAAATAAATGTACTTGCACTATTTGCTCTCTTGCAAAACATTCTTGGTTACCATTTTCTAATAGCATAATTTCATCTAAATTTTGTTTCGAATTAATTCATTTTGATGTTTGGGAACCAATCAGAAATTGTATTTATTCGATGCTTATTTTTTTACTGTGGTTGATGATTTCTCCTATAGTACATGGATTTTTTTTTATGCAAAATAAATCTAAAGTTCATAGTCTCTTATATATATATATATATATATATATATATATATATATGATTAAAACTCAATCTACTTCTCAAATTTAACAAATTCAATTTTGAAAATGGCACTAAATTTTTTAATAAATCAAATTTTGATTTTTTTAGTTCACTAGGTGTCATTCCACAATCTAGTTGTGTTGACACATCACAACAAATTAACATTGTGGAGTGTAAACATCAACACCTCTTTAATATTGCTTGAGTACTCTGTTTTCAAGTAAACTTATCATTAAATTTTAGAGGCGATATGTATTGGCTGTCGCCTATTTAATCAATCATTTACTTGTGCTAGTTCTTCGTGGCAAAACCTCATATGAAATTCTTTTTCAAAAACCACTAATTTTATCTCATTTAAAAGTTTTTAGATGTTTATATTTTGGCAATAATACATCAATTAAACACAAATTTGATAAACATGCTTTTCCTAGCATATTTATTGGATATCCATATGGCCATAAGGGATTTTAAAATTTTTGACATTCCGACAAAAAAATCTATGTTACTCGGGATGTTACATTTCATGAATAAAATTTTCCAAACACATTTCTTCCCTCTCCTACCAACACTTCATCAGTTCTACCGTTATCGTTCGTTAAGCATGAAGAGCCTCAAATACCTTTCACATAACCAACACTGCACCCACCGCCCACCAACCAAGAGAACGTAGAAACTCTTGATGCCCCACCACTCCCTACTTCATCTTCATCTCCTTGTATTAAAACTTCAATTCTTCACTCCACTCAATCACACAAACAACCATCATATCTTAAAGACTATCAATGATCTAATACCCGATCTCCTTCTTCTTTGCCCACTGGTTCAGATATATGCCATCCTTTTTGAAAAAATTAAATTAAAATTCTTTTAGTCTATCTCACTTATTTTTTCTTAAATCTTTATCTATAATCCATGAACCTGTCACTTTTTTCAAAGTTATGAAATTTAAAAAATGACATGATGCGATACAAGCTGCAATTATTACTCTCTCCAACAACAAAACTTAGTCACTAGTTCCATTACCACCTGAAAAGAAACCCATTGGTTGAAAATGGATTTATAAAATGAAAAGAAATTCTGATTGGACAATTAAACATCACAAAATGCATCTTGTCGCAAAAGGCTACACTCGAGTTGAAGGCATTCATAATCATGATACTTTTGCTTCCATAGCAAAGCTTGTTACAGTCTGAGTACTTGTTGTTACCACTGTCTATGGTTGACGTTTACATTAGTTGGATGTTTATAATGCCTTTCTCTATGGTGACCTTGATGAAGAAGTTTATATGTTTATTCCTTTTGAATATCATAAAAAAAAGGGAAGAATCTTGTTTGCCAACTACATAAATCCTTATATGGCCTAAAAAAAGCTTCACAATTTTCCAAATTCTCTATCATATTACTTACCTTTGATTTTGCACGATCTCAAGCTAATCATTCCTCATTTTTCTCCACGAGTAAGCAGGTTTAGTTTTCACCTTTGTTTATGTTGATGATATTTTCATTACAGGACCTCATGTAATTTTAATTCAATATAGTTAAAAACTTCTTCATCAATGGTTTCATATCAAAGATCTTAATCCTCTAAAATGCTTTCTTGGTATTAAAGTTACTCATTCGCAATAAGGTCTTTATTTCTGTCAACGTAAATACACCATTGACATTCTTCAAGATTTCAAAATGATTGGTTGTAAGCCTATGGATCTTCTTATGGAACAAGATCTGAAACTTTGTGATTCTATGGGTTACATACTTCTTGATCATTTTCCTTATTGACGTTTACTTGGACGTCTAATCTACCTCACAATTACTTGGCCTGACATTATGCATGCTATCAATATTCTTAGCTAATTTATACATCAACCATGACAACCCCATCTTGATGCAGCTTATCATTTACTATGTTATTTAAAAGCTATTCCAGTCTTTACTTTTCTTATCAGACATCTCTTAACCTATACATTTACTATTATTCTGATTGGCCAAGTTGTCCTATAACCAGCCATTCCACAACAGAATTTTGCATCTTTCTTCGTTATATCCCCATCTTTTGGAAAACAAAATACCAATCTATTATTTCTCATTTTTTTATTAAGCTAAATATCGTGTCATGATCGTCATCACATATGAGCTTACTTGATTACTTTTATTGTGAAATCTTTGTCTCTCTCCATCGACTCACACACCACTATATTGTGACAACCAAGCTGCACTCCATATAACCGCCGACCTTATTTTTCATAAGTGCACTAGATACATAAAAATTGATTGTCATGTTGTCCGTGGGAAACTCCAGAAGAAGTTAATTCGAGTACTCAAGATTTCAAATACACATCATAATATAGATTTATTCACCAAAACTATTGGCCATAATTCATTTTAGTTTTTAAAATCCAAGTTGGGAGTTTGTAATCTAGTCGCTCCACCTTGAGAATGAGTCTTACCATACTTAGTCCTCAATTTTAAGAATTTGATATTAATGGTATTATGCAGATTTTTCACTCTAAAATTTAATCACCAATCCTTAAATTTAGTCATCAATTATCTTATTTTTAGGAGATATTTTAGCATATTTCTTGTATATGTTTTTTTTTTTTTTTTTTTTTTTACGTAATGAAAATTCAGAATCCTATTCTTATATTTTGCATATGTTGACAGTGTGCTAGAAAATTTTGAGAATTGGTCCAGCAGATTCAAATCTCCTTGTCCCAAACTATCAAAATGAAAAAAAGAAAAGAAGAGAAAAAAGGGTAATATCTTAAAATGCCATTTAATTGTTAGAACATTATTTTTTGGTTTGCCATGGAGGCTGACAAATATATGAAATATATATGATATCTTTTCATATTTTAAAACGAAAATATAATTCAAATTATATTACCTTTATTTTTTAGAATTTATTCATTTAATTTTTTATTTCTTATAGAACTTCTCATCCAATTAATTTTTTTAAAATGAACATTTTTTATTTCTTATAGAGTGTTGTGCTATCGTCTGTGTTCTGCTGCTGAATGGAAGAAGGTGTTAGGCACTCCCACTTCTATAGGCTAGTCTCAGCTTCTATTAGTACCTAGGATTATATCCGGAAAAGAAAAAAAAAGCCAACTCAATAAACCTGCTTAACAGATAATATGTTATGAAACAAATATAATTAAATGAGCCAAAAAAAAAAAAATCCAGTACAAATGCATGGAAGCGCAACTACATAAAATAAATTAACACACAAATAAAGAGAGCTAAAAAAAGAAAAGAAAAGATGAACAGATAAAATAAAAAAAGGGAGAATTTATCACAAAGTTGAATTCCATGCACATGGGGCAAGATTGTATGCTAGTAATACTATCATCATGCAAAAGAGACAAACTGCCAAGTCGATTATACTAAAACAAATCTGCCCATGTACTCGGGTTTACCTCTCAATTAAAAGTTCTTCAATACGTATCAACTCAAACCTGTCCATGAATATGGTCTACACGGCACAAAGGTATGAGGTTATTAAAATGTCGTAAAATCAAATCTGGTCCTTCGAATATTACACGTACAAGACGCTAGATCCTGTCACATGCATATATATATATATATATATGCAAAATATTTAGGTGGCCAATAAGATAAAAAGAAAAAGAAAACATGCTAGTGGAGATATATACCTAATAATCATGATCTAGCAATATGTATACAAAAACCCTAATATCAATAACAGTATTTAAAACTTATTTCATTTATTATGGATAAAGCCCCAAAAAATAAGAATATTATTTCAGCCACCTGTAATAATTTCTTCTTCAGTTCATGTGAAAAGTAATTCTAAAACCCATTTTAATTTATATTAATTTGGATTATCCAACTATGAAAATCCTGGAAAAATATTGATTTTATTTCAAACGGTCATCTAACTCTCGTATAGACAAGTTTCCTTATTTATTTTCATTACAAACAATTTCAATAGCTTTTTGAAAGACGTGCTTAATTAGTTCAACTAGTAAAAACACCTTAAGTTGTGGTTCCAATATACTTATGTGTAGTAAGGTCGCTTATGATATATGCTGGTATTAAAGACGTAATATTTTTATTGGATGTATGAGGATCGTTCCCATCTCCGCAGGTTTTTTTTTAACAATAATACTATATAATAGTAACTTTGAAGTATGGATCTTTTAGATTGATAAGTGTATTACTTATATTGTTGACATCTGTACACCTGCTATGCATATTTTAATATCCATATTTTGTGTAAATTTTCTTGTTATCTTTTACCGTTGACTTTAGAATTTTAATTCAAATTCAAAACAGTTAATAATTTTAATTCAAGAAATTGCCTTTCTTTTTTGTAGCTGATGTGTATGTTTTCAATATATCTAATTAATATATATCAATAATAAAATCAAAGTGTATGGAATTAAGATATTTGATATATGTAAAAAAATATATATATATCGAGAGAGAAACTAAAAGAAAAGTTTTTTAAGAAAAACTTTGAATTAAAATTCATTGTAATATATTTATTGGTACTGTCCTTATCTAAACCAATTGAAAACTCTTGTTAATTATAAGCTTTAATTTAATATATATATATATATATATATTATTTAAATCTAATATCAGAAAAAAACAAAAGAGAGTAAAAAATGCCTTTGATATGATCAGATCAATTGTTATCAAGGTCCCTGAAATTGTTTTAAAAATTATGATAATATATCAGTTGAATTATCTATCATTTACGTCCTCATTATTTTTCAATTTGGTTATTTCTTAATAAATTTATTAAATCATATGTACATAATTTTTAGTATTTCTCTTAAAATTTGAGAAGAGTCAAATATTTAAATTGAATATGTATTAAAAGTGTAGAATAGATTACCTCTATGCATATTGTTAGTTTTTTTTTTTAAACAGTATGAACTTTAAAAAAAAAATATTTCAATTTGAAAAAATGCATTACAAATCTGTAGTTGGATTTAAAAAGGATGTTTGACTTCGATAGATGTAATATAAAATGAATTTATTTTAATAAATAGCTTTACATATAAGTTTAGAATTTAGCTCTTAACTAAGTAGGAAATTTAATTACTTCTTAAACAGATTGAGATTTTGATAAACTCGTATATAAACACAATGAGATCAGCATTTTTAATTTGTTGTTTCTCTGTTTTTAATGGTACGTTTGCATAGTATCACTTTAAATTTTCAATTACTTGTGTAAACATTCATATATCAGGGTTTTGTAGATTCATTACAAATTCACATTAGCATCGATCGATCATATTAATAAAACATTCTTTTCATTTATATGTATATCTCATATATTATGTACAATAATCAAGATAAGATAGTGGAGTTTAATAAAAACTGTGTATTTACAATATGATAATAGATTATTATTTATAATATATTTGATTTTCCTGCTAAATAAATTATATATCAACTTTTTATACTACATAAATTGATATACAGTACAAGTTGCAACGAGCTTTTCACTAGTTAGAAAGTAATACTCATGAAAACATAGTTTCATTTAATTTTTTCTAATTAAGTTGTGCATGCATGGAGCCACAAGAAATCAACTTTTAGTAATAAAACTAATGAATGAAAAAAAAAAAAAAAAAAAAACGTAGCTTGCTTTAGTACTCAATTCTATTTCCTACATTATTACAGTAAAAAGAGAACATCACAAATAGTGATGGAGAAATTTTATGATAACCTACGGATATATACTTACTTTATAGAATAAAAATAGATGTAAATTCATATTAAAACTCATTAAAAACGATTTAATTATATATATAAAAAATTATTTTCACTCTCTCTTGTATTTATTTCTCTCCTTATGGAGTGAATATTAATTATCATTATTGAAGTATAAATATCTCATATTGAAGAATACTGTAAATTTTTAAGGTAAAACAAACAACAATTTTTCATCTAATAAAAAATTTTAAAAATATAAATGGAAAAAAGAAAAAGAAAAATATAAATGAAAAGAAAACCTTGTAGTTTTTGTACTTTCTACCCTCTCTCTTGGCGGTAACTTCCTGACGATAAAACCGAACTTAACCCTCTATTCCTTCTAAAACGCGTCGTTTCTTTCATACACAACAGAAAAACTCCAACTTTACAAACCCGAGCTTCCTTGTTGTTTAACGAAATGGCAATGACAGTTGAAGGTACGGTTTAACAATTTTTCCGCTTCTTCGATCTCTTTAATTATCTATTATTTGTTACTTCTTCGGATGATAAATCAATCTGTTGTTGTTTTCACCGTAACTTTAAAAAATTAATTTTTTCTTGAAGGAAATTGCGTGTCGAATTATAATTTTTGTTTTCTTACTTCGGTTTGATTTCTAAGGTTTGGACTCGATAAGTATCGAATTTGAGATAAGATTTTGTGGGGTTCTTTCAAATTTGATCTTTAATGATAGATTGATTAGTTAATCTAGCCGATTGCATACTGGCGCTTAGATTGATAAGTTGCAGTAATTTTAGAATTGACAGCATAATTAAGGTTTATAGGAAAAAAGTTAGTGTATGTAAGTTGTCGAGCCGAGGCTATTTCGCGGATTTGGGGATTAACTTTCTAGTAAAGTTTAGTGCTTATTCATATATTGCTGTTTTTCTAATTGTTTTAATGCATGGAATTGTGTTTATCAGCTGTTATTAAATCATTTTAAAATAATTTTTGGGGCTAATTGTTTTTTCTTTTTTCTGCTTTGGGGCATTGCTGATTTGGGCTCAATCGAATGATTTTCGTTGTCTGCAGTGTAAGTTTGGAAGTTTAATCTGTAATCTCAGCTTGTCCTGGCTATGTAATGAGGTTACTTATTATTTGATTTTGTTGAATTTCAGGCTTGCTGGGCTTGCTTTTATGTTTTCGGCTAGTATTCTGCTACAGATATTGGTATGCTTCCAATCACATTGGTTGTGTTGTGGCATTCTTCCGTAATTGTTGCTTATAGTATGTATTTCATTTCACGAATTATATATCTAGCATGCAATGCGATTTTTAAATGCTTTCTCTAGGATTTGCATTTCTTACTCTCAACACTTATAAAAGAAAGATATTTAGGTGCATAAGCAAATCCTTAGCTTTTTCTACTCCCGATGCCTCCTTTTGGCCTTTTTCTTTTTTTCTTCTTTTGTCAAATTTTCTTGGGATAATGGGACAATGAAGAGATTGCATGCTTCTCTGCAAAATCTAGTCATTATCTTTAATGAGTCAGAACATCTTAGGCCATGTATTTTTCTGTGAAGAATAGACCAAGGTATGTACTCCTATTATAGATTAATCTGAAAATAAGATGATGATTGATTCTATTCTGACATTTAGAATGGCTAGAAATCAATTGATGAAACAAGGTAACTATCACCTGTTTTCTTAGTTAATTTCCAACCTTAACCATATAGAGTTTCCATGTTAACCACATTAAGATTAGAGAATCCAAGATTTGCCTGCCTCGTTCAGCTGTGACTGCATAGATCTCATGAAAATCATAGCTCTATTACCAAGAGGTTAAGGAGAAATTGAAATTTCTTATTGAAAAGCCACAGTAGGGCCAGTGAAACTGTATCTAATAATCAAGTCTCTAGCCCATATGAAAAGAGGGCTGGACAGAGGATTGCTATTTGTTGACATGGAATTGTGAGTGATCAAGAAGTTAACTATTATGAAGCAAGCCAGGATTTTCACGAAGTAATATTGGGCAAGGTGGCTTTCAGAGTATCTTGAAATGACAACCTTTTTATGGTGGAGAAGATCGTCATATTTGATTTAGGCTAAATATTATCTCAGTTTTACCTTTGTGAACAAGCTCAATTTCATGCTGTTACTAGCTTGAGGAGCTTGTATAGTCTTAGGTGCTTTCGATACGATTTAAGTACAAATGCAACAAAGTGGAGCTTGGTTTAATATTTGTCTTGGCTGGCTCATTTTTTCTTTGGTTATTTGGATTTAAGACAAAAATAAATCGTTAGATATCATTCACTAATAAGCTTCATTATTCAGTTCTTGGTTGTCTTTTAGGATAGGGGAAGGTAGAGATGAATAAACTGTCTTGATCTTGTACTTCTTTAGTTGCAACAGCAATTGGGTTGGAATAAATCCTAGATTATCTAAAGAAAAGTGTGATCATCAAATTAAACCCTCCAAACTGACCTTTGAAACCCTAGTTAATTTGCTGCTAGAGTGGAGGCTGTATTTTTTGAGAAAAATCCTTCAATTCTAGGGCTGTGGAGGTGGAGCTGTCACCTCTCTATGTTGGTTTAGATTGAAGGATTGCTATAATTCCATGCTTTTGGAATTGGAAATGATGTCTTGAAGATATTTGTCAATTAGAGGTTTTGTAGAATCACTTTCTTGAACATGAGGTGCATGTTTTTGTATATGGGTTGCACCGTCTTGGTGCTAAAGTTTTTGCTTATCAAGGAAAATTAAGGTAACATGTAAACCTTAAATAATTTATTATTATTTTTTTCTTAAAGAAAGAGCATGGTTTCATTTCTTGATATTCTATAGAGAATATGACCTTAGATATGACAGAATGGACGGAGAAGACGTGTGTAGTTGTCCTCGACCAATTTTTTGAGATAGCAACTACAACAGGACTTATTTGTTATAAAATTCCCTATCAGGGAACTGTTTCATTGTGTCTTATCATGTTGGATGGATACTTGTGGTAGCTTTTGTTATTCTATGAACAATAATGCTGGTGATGAGCACCAGGCTGGAGAAAGAATGCCAAATGGAAGCCTAAAAGCTTTTTCTATAAAATGGATCGCATGTATTATGTTTTTCTATTTATTGATTTTTTGCCAATGTTTTTGGGATGGCAGGCTTGTGCAATATACAATAATTGGTGGCCAATGTTATCAGGTTTGTTATATCTGACCTGTGAAGTAGATGAATGATGCATTGAGAGGTTGATTGGTCGAGAAGTTGATAATGTGAATTTACTGTTCCTACAGCTCTCATGTATGTGCTGGTGCCTATGCCTTGCTTATTCTTTGGGGGTGGGTCCACTCAGTTTCTGACCAGCAGGGATGGTGGGGGGTGAGTACTAAACAGAAGCCCTATATAACATTCTATTAGTTATTTTATAACTACAAAGATTGTTGGTCAGTGTTCATATCTTTATGTGGTTTCTTGCTCTCTCTGTTTTTTTCCCCCTTTTCTTTTCCCTTGCAGATAATTTGCCCTCCACTTTTGTTGCTAAAATATTTTAGGTCTCTTGGAATATTTGTTTTTGCAAAATTTCCCATTATAATCAGGACCAATCACTGATTCACGATTATATTTCGTGCATGAAAACATTCATTGCATGTAGTTGGTTAATAATTCCGAACAAAAGTTTTTATTGACTTCCAAACTTGCAAGTCGCTTTTACAGGAATGTGGTAGAAGAGTAGGAATTTTGCATTGAAGGAAGAAACATAAGAGAGTAAAGGGGGATGCTTGGGTGCGGGGGGAGATGGAGAATTGATGTTCTAAATTGAGAATCTTTCTTAACCTACCAAACAAATCAAACTTTTATCTTTGATAGATCAAAAAACTTCCTGACTTCCGGGCACTTCTATCATATGTATCTAGCTTTGCATACAATGCAAGGCTACTCCATTAAATATGCCTCCATTAATTATGCCGGAATGTCTTAATTAGCTAGTCACATTGACATTTTCCTTGCTCTTGTCATGGCTTCTCCTCTCACAACATTTTGTTGATTTACTTGAAAATCTTGCGTTGCAGTTGGATAGATGCTGCTAAATTCCTGACGGGGGCTTCGGCTGTTGGGAGCATAGCCATTCCTATTATCCTTAGGCATGCTCAAATGATTGAAACAGGGGCTATGTGGATTGAGTTCACATCCTTTGTCATCTTTGTCTGCACTGTCATGTGTTTTCACCGCGCTAGCCTAGAAGATGAGTGGTGACTGGTGCCAAACTGCTAAATTCTGATGTGACTTGCATGCTCATATTCAGTGGACAAGTTGTCATATGTCAATGATCTATGTGCACATACACGGGAAAAGAAATATACAATTTCCCATTTGTAAATCAGTTGTATTTATATCTTCCTAAGTATATTACTATGAGATATTTGTGTTCGGTTGACTTGACATTGTATCTCCCCATTAGGTTCTGTTTTAAATGGGATACTCTTATCTTTCTTATTTCTGAATTCAGTTCCGGTATGTTCATATTCCCAACAACTCCAGCAAAAGAGACAAAGATTAAAGCAGCACAACAGGAAGACCGTCTGAAAACACAAATTCTAGAACTAAAGAATAAATGCTACATATTTTTCGGACTTTTACAATCCATGTTTCTAGGATTGTCTGGTATCTTAAGGTATGCTTTGCAGTTCAAATTTATCTGTTACTCATACTATACACCAAACCGTTCCATTATAACAAGTGGTCGTTCTTAGATAAAAATCCCAGATAACTCTGTTGTGTCCTTCGGAGAACCAAGCCCAACTCGAACTATCTTCTCTTTTCAGTGTCTCATCAACCCAGGGAAATGTTGGCGAGTGATTGAAAGTAGCAGCCCTTTCATCCACACCGTTACCTTCGGACAGCTTAAACTGTTATTTTTTTTTTAATTATGATTATTTTCTTGGACTTTTCTTTTCTCATTGCAGTGATGAATTTAGCTTAATTGCTCCCGTGGAATTAAACCATGGCATCATAAATGCTCCGCTGGTGTTTTTGTGAGCTAGAAGACTGTCAATTCTCCAAGGTTGGAAAATAAAAAAAATTGTCGAGGTGAGCCGTGACTAAAATGGAGAAAGATCGAGTTGATTGGATGAGTGGAAAATTGGGTTTTCAACTGATAAGAAAAACATCGATTTCAATTTTTGTTTTTCGGTCAGAAAATAATAACGATGGCTTGTTGACAAAGAAGCAAAATTTCCACACTAACTCTTCATTTTTAAGTCATCCGTAACCACCACAACAATCATTTTTATTATTTTTAATATTATTATAATTAATGAAATTATTTTTATTTATATTAAAAATTTTAAATTTTATTTTAATTTTTTATTACTATTTTAAACGCAAAACACAAATATTATTTTGATTTCTGCATTTTTTTGTAACAAAACTATATTTTGGTTTCAAACCTCGATCCATTTTTTTTTCCGAGATAGCTCCCTCTACTCCACTATACGGAGAAAAAAAAGAATGAAGATAAAGAATATTTACACCAAACTAATTAATTATCTTTAGCATTGTTCATATTCAAACAAACATAATAGAATGTTTATCTGCTGTAAATTGAAGCATACAATTTGTCCATGTGGAAGAAATGGTCGATTCTCCTCAAGCAGAAATTGATTGGATAAAAAGATAAACAAAGAAACAACTCGCAAACAATCTCAATAACAAGCTGGTTGTTTATTTGAGAAAATGAATATCTAGATAGCCTAATTAGGAGCCAGTAATAATAGTTCATAGTGGCGAAAACACCTGTTTGCAAATCTGCCCAAATTAAGATGAAATATATTCTTAGATCCCTTGATGTTTTTAGTAATCTTTCAGAGTATTAAGCAATGATTTTATTTATTAACAATACATACATGCATGAACATATAAACTGCGAGTAAATTCTGTAACCAATTAATCATAGAGTGAAATAGCTAAATCCTCCTCGTAGCTAGCACATAAACGACGCTATATATATTTAGTAGGTCGTTAAACATTCAAGAGAATTCATCCACATGATTTTCTTCCTTTATTTTACCTTTTCGTTCTCACTGAAATACTGGTTAAATGTTCAGAAAATGTACGAGCATAAAATCTTCCTTATTCTTTCTCATGTTTAGTAGGTTTTTTTGGCATAGTATGCAGCTGAAATTAAAAGAGGTTGCAACATTAATTTCAGTCGTTAGAAACATAATTTGATATAACAAAAAAGCAACAACCCTATATAGTTCTGAAATTTGTTCCATAGATACATGGAAATTATGTGATTAATATAGATAAAAATTACATATTAAGGTGAACCATGCATGAAGTTGTTTTTTGTTTCCATAAATAATAGAAGACTCCTTCCTTTTCTTTAGCTATAAATGGAGATTAATTGGACTTTTTCCAATATTGTCCCTGCTCACTTCAGTTCCCAATCTAATTGCGCCCAATCCCAAATAGGTTCAGTATCAACATCCATGATTGCCACGTTGCTACTTTCTCCAGTTTGGAAGGGCTGACCATGGTCTTCTAAGGATGAACTATCATGCGAGCATGTTATCTGCACCGTTGAAGGGTTTTGATGGGATGTTGTGGCCTCATCAGCACCGTGGGCTGCTTGAGCTCTCATTTTCTCACCCGTCTCCACTCCTAATGGCCGTCTATCAAATGCTCGCACGAATTTGGACTTCTTGTACACCCGACACAAACTGAATTCTTGCTTTAGCTGCAAAATATAACCAAGACATAAAACATAAAAAGGTTGAATCTTTTCAAAATCAAAACATTATGATCTTAATAAATGCAGCACCCTACTTCATAGGAAATGGGACTTTAACGTTATAGGCCACTTCTCTGTGAAATTACAATCTTTTCGATGATATGAATAAGATATGATGATGGAGGTCAACATAATAACTACTTAATCCAAAAACTTAAACAGTGACATGAAATTTTAAGAATGATTTCATGCTCATAAGGAAAAAAGAAAAGAAAAGAATGGTTTTGGGTTATATTCATAAATAAAAAAGAAAAAAAATGGTTGGATTGGAACCACTTATAACTACTTGTATTAAAAATTTAAATTGTTAGATGAATTTTGAATAATTGTTTATATAAAATTTCAACATTAATAGCATATTAAAATAATTATTCCTAATTCACTTGGTTGAATAAATTATCTAAATTGATCACAATATACATTATAGTAGTAGTATATAGTTTGCACCATTGGATGGGCACCACTTGAAGAGGATGCTTCTTCATCTATAGCTTTATATTGATTCATTTTCCAGTCGGTTTTTCGTCCATTTGGAGCCCTTCCTTCGTAGAACACCATGGTTCTTTTCTCACCAATGCTACGATTACTATTGGAAGAGTAAATAAAACCAGGAGAGCCGGTAGCTTTCCAGTATCCTGTGGTTGTGAGTCGATTTGACCTTCCTCCATGGGCTTCGCTTTCTTGTCTTGGAATGAAGAAAAACCATTCGTCGGGGTGTCCATGGCACAAATAATCTCCTGAAAATTCTGAATAATCGAAGTAATTGAATGAGAAAGAGAACTTGATATATATGTAAATTTCTTTTCATGAGATTAATTTCATTCATATATTTTCTGTCGTCAATATCCTTCGTTAATGACAGTTATCAAAGGATGTATAAATTAAGCATAGAGAGAAAGAAATAGATTAGGAAAGAAAATGAAGGATTCTAATAACGTGAGAAATTAAGAACATTTAACTAATTAAGAGAAGGTTTTTACGTGGAAGCTCCCATGGATTGAACCTATATATATCAAGAACCGGTATAAGACGGTCCATAACCCGTAGCAGAACATCTCTGCTTGCTTCAAGCTTGTTACGCAGATAAAATGAGACCAGCTCTTCCTCCGTTGGGTAAAAACGAAAACCTGGTGGCACCGTATCCATCCTAGCTCTGAACTTTCTTTCTTTCTTTCTTTCTTGGTATAGCTATTAAGATTTCGGTATGGTTGGGACTAGAATCACTTGTAATGTTCATATAATGGTAATTTATAGAGAGAGAGAGAGAGAAAGGAGTGAAATGCACACGGGGTTGCTTGGAATCTTCCACGCATCTGTTTTCCGAAGGTAACTTTCCCTGTTGCCCAGCATGATCGTGTTACGGTCGGACCCATAATTTTTTTTCAAGTCGACATGTATTGGAAATGTCCCTTGGACTATAATATGCTCGAGAAATTACTAAGTTGTGCTGATGCTATTTCTGTTTAGATAAGAACTATCGTAAGTTACCATAGTTATTTATAGGATCCTATTGTTCAAATAAATAAATAATAAGTAATATATATATATATCAAATCAAAAATAGTATATATATATATATATGGAATACATTGATAGGCTCAATATAAATTTCAAATCTAAAAACATTTACTTGAGTTTACTTATTCAATTTCATATTTGTTTCCCTTAAGCACTCTCTATCACCGCTAACTCTCTCTTTTTTTCTTTTTTTTTTTTTTTTTTTTTTTTTTTTTGTGTTAAATGCTTTAAGCATCACAATCTTCAATAGACCTTTGCAATTTTAAGGGTCTGGCAGATATATTAAATTTACTATTTAAATATAAATTTCATTAGAAAAACTTAAATATTAAAATGAATATATAACCATTTGCTTTATAAGTTTTTATATCGTGTCAAAAAACACTTAATTCAAAATCGTAAATTATTGGATAATAATTTGTATACCAATAAATGTGTAGTCTAGCCAACTATTTGCATAAATAAAAGGGATAAAGTCTTAAGTTCGGGTTTTATCCTTATCAATTCAATTTTAATGAAAAAGGATCATGCATAAAAAATATATATATATATCGTAATAGAAAAAAAAAAGTGTGATTGCTTGAAATGATTGAAAATCAATTATAACGTAGAAAGACCTAAATTTGCATAAATTTCCTACTTAAATGAAGTAACTAAATTAGGGAGGCACAACGACCCTTGATTGTGTTGTTCAAAGCATAATGAATCTCTCATTGCACAGGAGAAGGGGGAAAAAAACTTGGAATTCAAACTAGTTTAGGGTTCCTAATTTTTTGCTGCTTGATCAGCAAGTGATGTCGTGATGATGTCAATATTATCCATTATTATTATATATTAATTAATAATGAAATTATCTATTATGCTTATTTAATTAATATAACTTGGACTCTTTAATGAAATTAATTTACACGTACAGATACGTCAGAAAGCATGTTTTTAAAATGAACATGCATGTTCTCATTCATCGTTAATTTTAATTGGGTCAAGGTCGAAAAAATTCCATTTGAGTACGATTACGATAGTCAATCTCGGTAATTAATTATTCATCAACCACTTGCAAAAGAAAACGTGCAGCATATTTTAGAATATTAGACTCTGAAGGGGAAAGGCTGTATGACTTTGATGAAATGTAACAATCTATGACTTTTATTTTGTCTTAGAATATTACAATTACAAAATAAACTAAAAAAAAAAACGTAAAATAACTGTTACATTTTCACTTTGGATTAACAGTTTATCTTTTTTTTTTTTTTTTTTTTTTTTTTTTTTTTTGCATGCTGTATGTAAGGCCTCTTTTTGTTTTTTTATCACTAAAATTTTCTTATATTTGATTTGTATACCTATAATCAATATTAAAAATTTATTAAATTTGATTTTTATCCCTATAATAAATATTTTTTTTTACCTTTTAGTAAAAAATTATGATTTTTTTATTCCTATTTTGTGATATGTTTTTATTTTAGTCATTAAAATTTTATCATGTTTAATTTTTATCCTTACTACACTAAAACTAAATAAAGTTTCACTATTTTAAGCTTTTTTTTCTTTTTTATTTTAGTGAAACTTTTCTTTCTGTTATAATTCCTACTATCATGTAGAATTTTATTTTTATTTTAGTCCCTATTTTGTAATTAATTTTTTTATTTTGATCATTTAAATTTTATTATATTTGATTATTATTCTTTCGCACTAAAATTAAATATAGTTTTACTATTCTAAGGTGTTTTTTTTTCTTTTTTGCTTTTAGTAAAAAATATTTTCTGTTTTGGTTATTATTTTATGATTTTTTTTTATTTTAATCATTAAAATTCTATCATGTTTTATTTTTATTCCTACCTTATGCATAATGAATTTTTTAGTCTATTGTTTTTTTTTTTTTTTGTGCTTTTAGTGAAATTTTATTTATTTATTTTGATCCTTCTTTTATAATATTTACTTTATTTTGATCATTTAATTTTTATCGTGTGTAATTTTATCTTTATTTTTTTTGTCAAATTCTTGATTTAAATAAGTTTTTTTGCCTTTTTGTTTTGAGTAGACTCTCTATCTCATTAAAAATTACCGATAAAGAATATATGGTCAAAATTAATCATCTAAAATTCATAAAACTACCATATCATTATTTTAGTTACTAGTTATTATACATATTTTTAATAAAAAACATGTTTATATAAACACAATCTGTAATTAGAAATTTTATATTATCAAACTTTGCGGACTTTTCATCTAGCTAACCCTATAACAAAGTATGAGATACATGTTTTGGTTCTTTTTTTTTTTTTCTTTGTAATCCCTTTATATAATTATTTTTAAATTTTGTATTTTATATAAATGAATACATACGAATGTTGCATAACTCACCTTTTACCCCATGGCAACGTGCGGGATATATACTAGTGAAACAAACTAAAACAAAGCACTCGATTACTATTCCAAACACTCGTTTACACACTTACATATCACTATTTCTTTCACTATTTATGACTTTTTTAACACTTTGGTCCTTAATTTTTTTATACTTTTTTTTTCAATTTCAAACTTTAATTGTATTGTGATTTGATCCCATTTTATTTTAGTATTTTTTAATTATTTTAATTATTTAAAATTTACTAATTTATCTTTTTTTTAATTCTCATACAATGAATTTAAAATTATATGGTCCTCAAATTTTCTATCAAATTTTTTTTTTAATTTCAAACTTTAATTGTATTGTGATTTTGTCTCATTTTATTTTAGTGTTTTTTATTGATTATTTTTAAACACCCGATTCATCGTTTCATGCACTTGTTCACATAGTCACATTTTACTATTCACACACTCACAAATCACTATTCCTTTCACTATTCATGGCTTTTTTTTTAATACTTTGGTTCTCAAATTTTTTTATACTTTTTTTTTCAATTTCAAACTTTAATTCTATAGTGATCTGATCCCACTTTATTTTTATATTTTTGTATTAATTATTTTTATTATTTAAAATTTAGTATTTTAATTTGTTATTTTTTTTTAAATTCTCATCCAATGAATTTAAAATTATACGGTCCTCGCATTTTCTATACAATTTTTTTTTTAATTTCAAATTTTAATTGTATTGTGATTTGGTCCTATTTTGTTTTAGTGTTTTTTGTTGATTATTTTTATTATTTAAAATCTACAACTTTAATTTGTCATTTTTTTCAAATTCTCATCTACTTAATTTAAAATTACATTTAATGACGAGTTTTGATTGATTATAATATTATTCATTCTTTTGTAAATAAATATATAAAAATTAAATTCATATTTTTTTTCAAAAATCGATATTCTCATCAACATTAAATAAAAAAATTATTTGTTCAATTCTATGTGAGCTTTTAATACAAATTTTTCAACACAATCTTATGAAATACTAATGCTTTATTAAAATATTTTATGTAATTTTCTTTCATTTGTCTTTTTTTTCATCCAATTAATTTAAAATTATATGGTCCTCAATTTTCTATATATTTTTTTCAATTTCAAACTTTAATTGTATTGTGATTTAGTCTCATTTTATTTTAATATTTTTTGTTAATTATTTTTATTATGTAAAATTTACTACTTTAATTTATCATTTCTTTTAAATTCTCATCCAATTAATTTAAAATTATATTTACTAACAATTTTAATTTATTTTGATATTATTCATTCTTTTGTAAATAAATATATAAAAATTAAACTTATATTTTTTTCAAAAATTGATATTCTCATCAACAAGAAATAAAAATAAAAACAATTGTTCAATTTTATATAAGCTTTTAATAATTGTTTTTTTTGTTTTTTGACACAATCTTGTGAAATACTAAAGTTTTTTTTAAAATTATTTAATTTTCTTTTTAGTTAATAATCCATAGATTAACAAGAATAAATCCTTTTTATAAATAAAAAATTATGAAAAATAAAAATAAGAAATAGTTAAATATAAAATTTTTTATTAAAAAATTATAAATATATTTTTATTTTTGATTTCATATATTTTTATAGATTTACATAATAAAACAGATTATTAAACTGAAATAATTTTTTAAAATAATTTTATATATTATATTTAATCCGTTATATAATGTAGACAAAAAAACCTAGTAGGGTCTAAAGAAAAGTGGCTTTATTGATTGTTATCTCTGAATCACATTTGCATTTACTCTGCTTCGGACATACTTCTCTGCCCAAGATCGCATTTACTCTTCTTCGGACATAATTATCTGCCCAAGATAAAAAAAGAAATCAATATCACTTTCCTTTTTTTTATTTTTCATTTTTTGTGCTCAATGCCAAAATCAACCCTGGGACTCCAAGCTGAGAGTACAGTACCAGGGGTCCACTTGATGCATTCTCCATCTTTATTTGATAGAGTAAATTATAAATTAGCGACATTAGTTTTGAAAAATGAATTAATTAAAATTTTATTTTAAAAATTAATTATTTAACTTCTCAATCATCATATTTAATTTAATATTAATTTATTTCAAAAACGTTACTTTTTTTAATCCTTTCATATTTTTACTTCTTTTTTTTTTTTTTTTGAAACAAAACATCAAGATAAATTGCAAAAAGATGAAAAGGAAGATTAAGTTCAAGAAAATTTAAAAATATAGGAATTAAATAGCTAGTTTACACTATAAGAGAAAAGGCTGCTTGTGAAATACTAAATTATAATTTAGTCTCTGTTTTTTTTTTTTTTTTTTTTTTGAAAGCATAAGTTAATATATTGACCAAAGCGATTTTTATTTTTTAAAAAATTTCTAAATTTTTTTAAAATGCACTTTTAATTTTGTATGTAATAGGTGAGGCGGGAAATTTTAATTATAAATAAAAAAATAAAAATAATCGTGATGAAAAAACAATGGAAGATCAAGTTACAATCAAATATAAAAATCTAGGGATCCAATATTATGTTTTTCAAGAAAAAATAGATTAACTAATTATTTCATTAAGAATACAGGGATAAAATTATAATTTACTCTTTATGAAAGGTAGCTATGACCCTTTTTTATTGATGGATTGCCGAGGTATTATTAGTTCACAATTTTTTTTTCTCAATCGATTTTAATTTATTTTGTTTTGATACAATGACCTTTTTATTGTGCCAATCAAGTATTTCTATTAAAAAAAAAAAAAATCTTCAATTTCCATTTTGTATTATGTGAAACTTGACTTTAACCAGCTAACTTCAAATTTTGGGTTTTTTAAAGAAAAGTTCAGTATATAATTACATTGTATTTAATAAATAAAAATATTGTTCAAATTAAATTGTATTCTTTTATTTGGTTAAAAAACTCATTTGAAAGGATTGTTTTCGTTGTTATCTCATGTTAAGAAAGCACGCCTATCATGCAACAACAAACTCAAAGTCATCAGATAATTAGTAACAACAGTAATGATAACTCAACAGACTAATAAAGCTAGAGTTTTTAGTTGTTAGGAAGTTTAGTTATTTTATCTTTGTATTATCCTAAATATTGTTAAAGTCTATGTATATCCGATTGTAACAATATACCTATGCAAAAAGAGTCTAAGAGCCTGAAGCAAATTGTGCAGTAAAATAATTCTCTTCTTTTAATAGGTATAATTTCTCATGATTTCTTTTTATTTTGCAATTATATAATATCTTTGGGTTAGTTTTTAAGTATTGAAATTATGTTTATCTCTTTCTTTCTATCAAAGACAAACTATCTACACCAAATTTAAAAGAATTGAATGTTTAACTAAGTGTGTGTGCATATATATAAACCATGAAGGAAGATAAGATAATATTGTTAAAATTTATCATTTTATCATAATAAATGGTTTTATTTTAAGCTACAAAATCATTCTCTTCTTAATCAAATAAACAAATTAATTTAATTTTTTTCTTAAATACAATTTTATTTTGCAGGGAACTTTTCTTAACAACAATGCCCCAAATTTGAAGTTGGATAAAATCAACTTCCATATCATTGCAAAACGGAAAGCGTAATGATTTTTTAACGAATTGATTGGTACAACAAAAAAAAGTCAGTGCACCTGAAAGGGACCAAAAAAAAAAAAAATGCATGTACATTAGTAAGTGAAAAGTTGGTATTGTTGCTGTTATCCCGAACTGCTGTGATGGAGATGCTGCCCTGTTTTTTTGGTAAGTGTCTGTTCACTGATTCTCCACTATGCCCTTCTTTTGTTGCAAGGTTTTCTTCATCAGTATTTCTCTCTTCGCTGACAAGTATATATAAATATTTATTTCCAAAAGCAGATTTAACACCAGCTGGAGGTACTCGACCCTGTCACAAGGCACACATGGTGTGAACCGATTAGGAACCTGTCAAGTTTTCGATGTCGCCATCTTTCTTTGGTAGTCAAGGTCCTGATTACCAATCTAATATACAGTGGGGTTACCTTGACTTTGTCTTAAATATGTGTAAAGAGTAGTATTTTTTAGCTTAGAGCTTGTTAATTTTATTTTTTATTTTTTTAAGAAAAAGAAGAAGAGGAAGAATATTTCTTGGAATGTTCAAATTCGTTCGGTAAACACGACAGAAATTTTCATGCCAGCGAACTAATGAGTAGTTACTTCGAATGTTTGTCAAAGTATGCGATTACCAGTCACAGAAACTCGGTAAAAATAAGGGGAGGCTTCATTTCTCTTCTCTTCTCTGCCCTATGGTCAAGCTGCAATGTAAAAAGGTGTATAAAACCAAAAGTTGCGAAGTTGAAAACATTTGCAGCAATATTTTATCAAACGGGGTCATCAATTAGATGCAGCCACACAGGATACTTCAATATTCTTCAAAAATTTTGTCAAATCTTAGACTAGAATTCCCCCTTCAATCGACTGACCAGCTGGACAACATTCAAATCTTGTAATTGGAACCAAAGTAAGAACAAAAAACCTACGCGGACACATTATGACAGTTTTTTTGTCCTAATTGTCATAACCTAAAAGTTTCTCGCATTTTTGTTGTTGTTTATTTGTTTTTTGTTTTAGTTTTATTTTATTTTATTTTTACTTTGTTTCGGAATTTACTAAAAAAAATTAAAAAAAGAATAAAAATACAAAAAATATATAGAATACAAAATGCAAAAAATTATTAATTACATCGGGGGTACAATTGAATCAAATAAAAATATAATTAAGGCAATTGGAGACACGATCAAATCAATCAAAAAATTCAGATCCCAAATTACAATTTATAGGGACTCAATTGAGAAAATTATAATTTATAAGGACCAAAATGGCACGCCAAAAGGACACGATTGCGGACAATCGAAAGGCTCGAGGACCAAACTAAAATTAGAGAGCGAAGGGCCTATTGTTCGCTCTAAGCCATAATCAATTCTAGGTTTCATTCTCTCGCTTTTCCCCTAGAGACAAAATTTCTAAAACTTGTCTCGTTCACCACTCGTGATTCTTGGTCGGCAATTATAACGACCAAGAATCACACTACCTATGCCTCTCGCTCCACTACACCACCCCCTTTGCACCACTACACCACACCTCTTGCACTACTCTAAATACACACACATTAACCCTATTTCACTTGTTCTATTCACAAAATGCCAAAAACCCAATACTTGATTTTTGGTGTTAATGTAGGTGCTTAAAATCTAACCTTATTTAGATGATTTGACTTATTATAATATTACATTCTTTATTTAATTAAAAAAGAAGTCTTTCTATTAATTTTTGTTGCGTATATTTTGGTAAAATCATATAGAAGTTCATATGATAAGCATTACATTAATAATTAATCAAAAAATGTGTGACAAACATTAATGCACTTAAATGATATCACTTAATATCTCAAGTTATAACATTGTCAAGAATGGACATTAACTATATATGATAAGACTTGTGAGTGCTATGCTCATGCTATAAGATAGTAGTAGAAGATCTCACACCTATTTGCATGGTAATACCAAAGCAAGCACTTAGATGATTAATGTTAGAGAACATATCACCTGGACATAACTAACCATGAGAACCCATTTGGTTTAGTCTATGACAATCTAATACGATATGAGTACAAGTGGTCCTTTGAGTTGAAGTCATCACGTTTATCTCATTCGATGGCCTCGGTAAAAAGTTGCATGTGGACAATTCATTAGGTATACTTGGAATCTAATAGAGATAGGTAGATGACTAAGATTAGACATGTCATTCCTTGTATGCTAAAAGAGTTATCACATTACACTTCAATAAATATCTACTTAAGGAATCTGTGGTTATAGTGGGAGTATGTCAATAGAGCATAGTTGGTTTACTATAGAGCCAAGACAAGTTCGAGATCACACTCGTGATAAATTAATATGAGGACTAAATTGTATGATAACCATGCTCGAGAAATATAATTGTAAATTAAATAATCCTCTTAGGGAATTGAGTAGTCATGATGCTTTATTAAATATCAATCTTAATTTATGTATCAAGAGATAAAAGAAATGTCTTTTATTCTTGATACATTGCTGACATATCTAGGAGCCTATCGAGTCACACATACGTTTAAGCATTCTCATAATAAAAGAGAAGCAAAGATTTTGAAAAAGGTTTTCAGTTTTGAAAGTTTCTTATTTTGAAAAAGGTTTTCGAAAATGGAAAGTTTCTTGTCTTGGAAAAAGTTTCATGTTTTGAAAAAATTTTTCTAAAATGAAAAGTTTCCTATTTTAAAAATTAATTTCCTAATTTGAAAGTTAGTTCCAAATTTGAAAGATAGTTACCTAAAAAAAAATTAGTTTCTTAATTTAAGTTTAAGGATAATTTAGAAAAATTATTTCCTAATATGCGCTTTCTAAAAATATTTGATCCAATTTATTTGCATGGTCCAAATTAATTGATAATTAATTGAGTCAAAAGAGTTTATGGTGATAGGCTTAATTTAAAAGTCCGTAAGATATTTTAGTGAGAGGATAAACTTGAGCCCTATTGGATAAGGCTTAGGGTTTACAAGGATAAGATCAAATAAGCTCACACATGTTGTAACTCCTTATCCTTAAAGGACAAGGATGTCGCCTCCTATATAAATAAAAGGGAGAGAGGTGACAAGGAAGGGGCTAAGTCATAAACATATACGGTATGAGAAAAAAAATAAAGAGAAGGCTTTTATCTTCCTAAAAAGCCTAAGTTACCGTATCCCTTCTTAAAAGCCTAAATTACCACAAAAACCCTAATTGATGTCTTTAGAAAGCAAATCAACTATGTAGAAGGATTGGATCTAGCACTCTATGATTTTTATAGCTTCTCTTGTGTGTGTTTAAGCTAAGTAGATTATCGATAGAGGATAAACACTTGGACGGTTGCTTCGTAAATGCTAAATCCGCACTATAAGAGGTAATCTTTCGCCAACACTTTTAATTCATGCATGTGTGATTATTTAATTCAACAGACTTGATCTTCGCAGTCTTTAGATGGAGAAAATTTTTTATTTTATTTTGCATATCCATAGGATGCATGATCTTTCAATTGGTATCGAGCCTTCGTTGACTCCTTAATTATATGCTTTATTAATTATGATTAACTACATGAATTATTAATTTTTAATATAAATCTAATATTTTTGATATTTTATAAATATTTGAAATTGATTTTGGGGTAAGAAAATAAGAAGTGCATGCGATGCCAATGTTGGACATTGGCGCTCATGCTCACTTATTGACCGGGTAGTCGCATGCCGGGTACATAATAGGACAAGCATTCCTTACTCACACCGAGCCTTCGCTTAGGCTAGTCACATGCTAGGTGCATGATAGGTCATGCATGACTTGCTAGGCACTCGGAAATGGCAGGCGTGCACCGGACACGCACCAAACATGTGGTAAGGGCGGTGTGTGCTAGGTGTGTGCCAAGTATATGGCTAGGCCGGGCATGCCTCACACACATCAAGCGTGTGTTAGGCATACACAAGTGCCAAGTGTCCCTCGGCTAAGCACGCGCGAACGCACCAAGCTAATTGGCCCTCGGGTAGTGCTAAGCATTCGCCAATGGCTAGGCCGAGCACGTATGAGCGCACTAGGCTAGTGTTAGGTATTGGTTAGCTAGGGTGTGGCGGCCCATAAGCCTTCTAGGCCCAAGTTGGGCCTAAGGCGCAAAAGTTTAAAAAATTAAAATTTAGGAAATTTTAATATTTTATAAAATAACTAAACATATCAATTTATAATTGTGATCAAAATAAAATGTGTTTTATTTTCTTGTATGTCGAGTATCAATGTGATTGAAGCATGGGTGAATTGTATGGATAAGTTGACTTGGTTTTTGAAAAAGTATGCTTGTAATTTTTTATTAAATAAGGCATACACATCCTATTGTTTTTTTTATTATTTTGATATATTTCTCTTTTCATCTTACTCCCCTCGAATGTAACTTAAGGTTTATTATTTAACAAATTATAAAAGTAAAAGATAGAACATTATAATAAATTCAAGGAGAAAAAGCCAAAAAAGAGTGGAAGCTAAGAAGAGAAGACAATCCTAAAGAATTTATAATAATTTTTCACCTAGGTATTTGACCTACTAAGTGTCATGGCTCGAGGGGACTAGTAGCAGAAATCTAGTACCATTCACTAGTTTTTGAGTCATGTATGCGATTAAATGACTATATACATGATCATACGATTGATAGTATGTATGATAAGATTAATATGATTAATATCTACTATAGATGCTAGGGTTAAATTGATGAGACCACACTATGTTAAATTCTTCAAATTAATATCAATTTAATTGCTTTTTAATGTTACGAGGAGAGAACTTTCTTAGTCGTTATTGGCTTATTGAGATAACTCAAGATCATTTCTTCCTTGAGGGAATCAAATCATAGGCCATACAATGTCCTTGAACATTTAGGTCCCAACTTAAGATGTATTTGAGATGACTCAAGACCCATCGAATTTGTAGACAAATATTGATATTCACATAAGATGTGAGATGATAAGGAGTTTTCATGCTAATGAGATTAGAAATTACATTAGATACAATTAGTAATGAGTTACTTACCTAATCCTTCATGTATAACTTATTAACATAACTCAAGGTTAATGCTTCTTAGAGGATATGATCCTAACCCATTAAGGAAAACAAATCAAAAAGTTTTCTTGAGTCCTATATTGAAGGTTATAAAACTTAAAAAAAATATAGATTTTACTTCTTAATTTATGCTTTTTTTTTATTTATGCAATTCAATTAACCAAATCATATGTATTTTTATCCTTTCGGATTATACAATATGACTGATAACACATCGATATTATCAATTATTGATAGAAGTAATACCTTCAATGGCATAAAGTTTCTCGATTGGGAAATGAATTTAAAGATAGTCCTCCAACATGAGAAAGATTATCTATATGACAAAGTCATCTCTCCTAGCTAAGCCTCCTCGGGATCATATTGAAGCTTATATAGCATAGGGTAAACATATGGATGATATGATCATCTCTTAAAGTATCATGTTAGCAGCTATGACATTGAAGTATAGGTGTTAACATAAAGGCACGAGTATCTTTGATACCATAACAAAGCTTAAGAGTTTATTCGATAAAAATACTAAGTATAAGCATTATAAGATAGGCAAGAAGCTGTTTAGAGCTAGGATAGATAAAGGATCCAATATTAAAAAGCATGTCACCGAGATGATAGGCTATATCGACAAGTCGGTTGAGCTTCAAGTTGGAATGGATATAAAATTATCCATTGACCTAGTATTATAATCATTGCCCAATAAATTTAGAAAGTTCATCAAAAACTTCAACATGATGCATATGGAACGGACTCTTAGAGAGTTATTGTTCATGTTGAGGGATGCTTAGCTTGAGATTAACAAGAAGAATAAGAGTTTTGTACTTCTTATTAATAAGGGAAAAGACATGGTGAAGGGCAAAAAAAAGCCCAAGCACTAAGAGAAAAAGAAGTCTTTTACTATGTCTATTAGAGGGATGAAAAAGGTTGAGACTCGGAATAGTCCAAATGATGCATTCCGTTTTCATTGCAACAAGAAAGGACATTGAAAGTGCAACTCGTGAGGAGTTCGTAGAAGAGGCAAAGAAGAAGGGTTTTACAACCACCTCAAGTATTTATGATATTAAAAATAATTTTTTTATTTTTAATCTCACCTCATTGGTTTATGATACTATATGTGGTGTTCACATTTTAGAAATGTGCAGGAGCCTAGAAAGAGAAAGAAGATAGCTTCAAGAGAGAATGACCTAGACGATAGTAATGGATCAAAAGTTGGACCATTAGTTGTAGGCACTTATGAGTTGGCATTACCATGTAGGATTGAGCTTAAAACTTAATAATTGTTATTACATTCCTAGTATAGACTATGAATATTATTTTTATTACTTATTTGGAACACGATATTTTTTTATTTTTATTTAAGAATAATGGTTGTTCTTTTTAAAGTTGAAGTATTATAAGGAAATATTTTGATTGATAATAGTTTACATGTTTTAAACATAATGAAACTCCCATATATAACATAAATGCTAAATGAATCAAATGATCTAAATAATATATATTTGTAGCATTATCAACTTGTCCATATATACAAAGATCGTATATCCAAACTAATCACAAATGGATACATTGAATCATTTGATGGTGTCTATGAATCTTGTTTACTTGAAAAAATGACGTGAATCCTCTTTTACTAGAAAAGGAGAAAGAGATACTAATTGGTTAGGCCTTATATATGAATATGTACTTAGGTCCATGTTCACCCATACAAGAGGAGGATATAACTATTTATAACCTTTATTGATGATAGATCATATTTTGGTTATGTATGAGACACAAGTTAAAGTATTGAAAAAGTTAAAAGAATTTAGATTTAAAGTTAAGAAATAAACTAGCAAAATTATCAAGGTATTTCAATTAAATAGAGGTGATGAATACTTAAGTAATGAGTTTTTAGATCACTCAAAAGAGAATGAGATTCTCTATCAATGGACACTACCCGGAGCACCATCATTGAATGGTATATTTAAAAAGAGGAATAAGATGATGTTAGACATGGTCCAATCCATGATGAGTCAAACTGATATCCCTATTTCATTTAGGATATGCACTCCGTCATCGTAACCTTTATTTTGAATAAGGTTCCAACAAAGTCTATTGATGAGATTTCATATGAGATATGGAAAGAAAATAAAATAAATTTGTCATTCCTTAAGATTTAGGGCTATAAAGCATATGTAAAACTTTTAGATAGAGACAAGCTAGAGTCCAAATCAATAAAGTGCAAGTTTATAAAATATCCAAAAGAGACACATGGATATTAATTTTGTTACCATTAGAATAAAGTGTTGTTTATGACTAAGCATGGATAGGAATTTATAGATGCTAGAAACGAGTGAGAGAAAATTTAAACTCAATGAGATTCGATTAGACTCATAAATTAACACTCAACTAGTGAAACCCTAAATAGAAAGGTTACAAAGCCTTCTAACTATCCCATAAACTAATACATAAGAATTTTATAGGTCTAAAATGAGTTTGTCAAGAGTCAAAAAAATACGATCTTCTTTTCTCAACACATGATGATGTGTATCCTAATAAAGATGACAAAGCTAATACCTATGAAGATGCAATGTTAGACATTGACTTCTAGATATGGTAAATTAATAAAGATGTGTAGATGAGACACACTAATAATTTTATCACCAAAGAACATACAAATAAGATTTATAATTTATAAAAGTATGCTTATAAAAATAAGCAATATCTTGGAATTTAAATCAATTTTTTGAAAAAATAATCAAGGGTTTGACTCGTTCTACAAAAACAAAGATGATCCTTATGTATATAAAGGGTTAGTGAAACCTTAGTAGCCTTTGTTGCTCTATATAAAGACAACAAACTACTTCTTGACTATAATATTATCATGTTATAATTTATAAATGATTGGGCATTTAAGAATTTTTCCATGTATAATATAAAAGAGCGACCTACATTATAGGAGTGGAGATCTATGGAGATAGATCGGTTAGAATGTGAGGGCTTTCCCAAGGCGAGTACATTGACATGATGTTAAAAGATTTAGTGTGAAAGAGACAAAGAAATGATTTCTTCCAATGTCATATAGCTTGATGGCCGAATACAAAAGAGCCATAGCACAAGCTAAGAAACCAAGGTCTTATCAATGGTTCGAGCATGTACTACAATGCCACCACTCGATTAAAGAGATTATCAATCATATTGATATAAGGATAAAAAAGGTTAACACCGATAATTACATAACCGACCCCTTAACTATGTCTTTATTATAATAGAAACATAAGACCCTTGTTTGATCATCATGCATAAGGTATATGGCTGGTTGCCTTTGGTACAAGTGTACAAGCTAAGAAACCAATGTCTCATCAATGGTCCAAGCATTTATCGCAATGCCACCACCTAAGTGGAGGGATTATCAATCATGGTGATATAAGGATAGAAAAGGTCCAAAATAATAATAACATAACCGACCCTTTGACTAAGCCTTTGTCATAGCAAAAACATAAGGCCCTTATTCAATCGTCGGACATAAGGGACATGGTGGGAGATTATTAGTGTAGATGTCCAACATCTAACCTTGTTTGGATGGTTTGATTTATTAGAATGTTGCATTCTTTATTTAATTAATAAAAGAAGTCTTTCTATTAATTCTTATCATTTATATTTTGATAGAATTAGATAGAAGTCTATATGATATGTATTGTATTAATGATTAATCGAAAGATGTGAGATAAATATTTATACACTTAAATGATATCATTAAATGTTCCAGGTCATCACATTGTTAAGAATAGACATTGACTATATGCGAGTAAAACTTGTGAGTGTTATACTCGTACTATAAGATAATAGCAGGAGATCTTACACCTATTAGCATGGTGATGCAAAAGCAAGCATTTAGATTATTAATGTTAGAGAATATATCACCGAACGTAACTCGCCAAGAGTACCTATTTGGTTTGGTCTATAGGAATCTCATATGAAATGAATATAACTAGTCCTTTGACTTGAAGTCATCACGGTTATCTCATTAGAAGATTTATGTCATTTGACATTCATTTCGATGGGCTTAGTAAAGAGTTTTATGTGGATGATTTACTGGGTGTATTAGGAATCTAATAAAAATAGGTGGAGGAATAAGATAGGACATGTCATTCTTTGTATGCTAAAGGAGTTATCATATTACACTTCAATAAATGTCCGTTAAAGAAATCTATGACCATAATAGGAGTATACTAATAGAACATAATTAGTTTACTCTAGAGCTAAGACAATTAGTAATTAAAGAAAACTTATGTGATCATAATCAAATATACTTTAAATCAAGTTCGAGATCACACTCGTGATAAATTAACATGAGAACTGAATTGTATAGTAACTATACTCATAAAAAGTAATTACGGATGAATTAACCCTCTTAGAGAATTGAATAGTCATGATATCTTATTGGAGGTTAATCTTGATTAATGTATGAAGTAAAGATTCACATAATAAAAACCTATTGATATCTTATTGGATAGTCAAGATAACTTTACAGATGAATTAACCCTTTTAGAGAATAAAGAGGTGTCTTTTATTCTTGATATATTGCCAACATATCTAAGAGCCTATTGAGTCACACGCATAAGTTTAAACATTCACATAATAAAAGAGAAGTAAAGATTTTGAAAAAGGTTTCTAGTTTTGAAAGTTTCCTATTTTGGAAAAGGTTTTCAAAAATGAAAAGTTTCTTGTTTTAGAAAAAATTTTCAAAAATGGAAAGTTTTCTATTTTAGAAATTAGTTTCCTAATTTGGAAGTCGGTTTCAAATTTAGAAGGCAATTACCTAAAAAGAAAATTAGTTTCCTAATTTAGGTTTAAAGGTAATTTAGGAGATTCCTAATGTTGGCTTTCTAAAAATATCCGACCCAATTTATTTGGATGGTCTAAATTAATTGATAGTTAATTAGGCCAAAAGAGTTTGAAGCGATAGGCTTAATTGAAAACCTTGCAAGATATTTTGATGGGAAGATAAACTTGAGTCTTATTGGATAAGACTCGGGGTTTACAAGAATAAGATCAAACAAGCTCATACATATTGCAACTCCTCATCCTTGAAGGATAAGGATGCCAAAATAAAAGAAAGAGGCTAAACCATACACACATATGGAAAAATAAAAGAAAAAAAGGAGAAAGCGTTTCTCTCCCCAAAAGCCTCAACTATGTTATCCCTTTTTAAACGTATGAGTTGCCATTTACTAATTTTTTAGAAAGCAAATCGACTATATATAAGGATTGACTAGCACTCTATAATTTTTATAGCTTCTCTTATACGTATTTAAGCTGCATGGATTATTGATAGAAGCTAGAAACTTAGATGATTGTTTTTTACAAAGGGTAAATTGTGCTATAAGAGGCAATCCTTCACCCACGTTTTTAATTCATGCATGTATGATTAGTTAATTCAACAGTTTGATCTTGAGAGCTTTTAGATGGAGTAAATTTTTTATTTTATTTCATACTCGCATAGGATGAATAATCCTTCATTTGGCCCTTGTACTAGGCAATTGGCACAATTGAAATGATCCAAGGGTAGAGAAATGGTTAATGTTTGCCTATAAATTAGGTGAAATGAAGAATTGTTCAAAGAGGGAGGAAAATAGAAATTAGGAAGAAGGATTTCAAGGAAAAATTGGGTAGAAAAAGGATTGAGGAGGAATTATGGAGGAAAGAGAGAAATTGGGCACAAGAATTTTAGAGAAAAATTTAAGGGGAAGGATTTGAGGGAAAGAAAAATTAGATAGAAGAATTTCAAAGGAAAATATGAGAATTTTAATAAATTGGATAGAAGGATTTTAAAGGAGAAGAATTCTAGGCAATTCTAGAAATTGGGAAGTAGTTTTGAAGGAGGAATTTGGTTTTTTCTCGTGTTTTCTTTTCTAGGTTCTTTCAAAGGTTTTCTAGGTTTCAAAATTTTTATGGGTTTAAGGGGATTTTATGGGTTTGGATGAATAACAATCAAAAGAAAACAAGCGAAGGCAACTTCCCCACTATCGTCATTTCACCCTCAACCAAGCGGACTAGGTAAACTTTCTACTTCCCTCTCATTGTTTGATTATATTCACCACCCTTTACCTCTGGTTTGTTCAAGAACCGATGATGGAAGTGACTTAGTCTCTATCATCATACAACATGCATGACCTCATTTTTTTTCATGTTTGAGAGTAATCGTCCGGAGAAAAAAGATTAAGAGGAGAGCGACGTTTGTTTGAAGTAAGGGAAGAGATCACTAGATCTCTGTTAAAACTCATAAGAGTAGACTTGGGTTTTAGAAAGAGGGATGAACAACCCACTAGTCTTGATGAGAAGAAAATGAGGGAATTGGTATCTCGTTTTCTAGGTGAGGCTTTGATTTTGGAAGAAGAATTGGTTTAGAGGGGGAATCATTTCGATCTTAGTAGAAATTCATGGTTTTAAAAGAGAAAAGAGATGAAGGCAAGGAAGAATATGAGATTGAATGAGGAGAAACAAGAGAGTCAAAAGGCAGCTTTGATCAAAAATTAAAAATGAAAAAAAAATAAATTGTTTTTATGGACTTAATCCAGTCCAAGAGAAGAAAAAGTGTGGGTCGGGCCAAGCCCAACCCACGAGGGACGAAGGCCAACCGAGCCCCGGCTCGAGCAAAAAAACAAATAGAGAGAAAAAGGATGACTTGCCTAGCAGAGCCAACCAATGGGCCTAGGGCCCATAGCCTAGTGGGCCTTGCCCAATAGGCCGAGGGTCCCGTGACCCTAAAAAAAAGCCCGATGCTATAGTTTCATTTTTTAGATAAATTGACTAACATTAACTAAATAAATTCTAGAAAATCTAAAAATATTAAATCTAAATTTGCTTATGCATTTTTATTTTCCAATTAATTTAGATTTAATATTTTTAGATTTTATAGAATTTATCTAGTTAATGTTAGTTTTATAATTTGTATCTATTATTAGGTTAGGTAATTAATAGGTGTACAAATTGTCGAATCTCCTAATCTCCTAATTTTTATATAATAGAAAAGAATGAACAAAAATAGAAAGAAAGAAATGTTAGAAAAATAAAAAGAATAATGCTAGAAAAAAGGAAAAAGTGAGAGAAATATTAGGTAAAAAATAAAAAATAAAATGAAAAATAGAAAAAAAAGACAAAAATAGAAAATGCTAAGAAATATTAACAAAGTCCCTTATCTAATAGGGATTTTTATTAAAAATCACTTCGGTAATTAGGTAATTTTCTAACATATCGATTATATTGAGACTTAAAATGGATCTTATATTTCAACCGATGTGTTTCTCGTTGAAGAGGTTCGACGATTGGTTCAATACGATCATTAACAAAAATAAAAAAATTTTATTTTGCTTAGCAAAGAAAAAAGAACTTGGAGTTCGAATTGAAAATAATTTGGCACAAATAAAACGTATTAGGAGATAAATTTTAGGACCAAGCTAAAAGTGGTATCTTTTTTAGGAAAAGATGCTTTTGGATTATCAATATCTTTTAAAAAACATAACCAACTTCTTATCTTAAAATCTCTAGACGAGTGTTATGTTTAGGTTCTTAATTCTTACAATACTAGATGATGACTTTCAAAATTAATAGCAACTCACATCTCCTGAATAAAATCATAAATGATTCAAAAACAAAACAAAATAATAAATTTTTAAATTTCCATTGAAGTCAGGTTGAGACGCTCATGTCAAACAAAAAGTACTTCTAAAAACTAAAAATTGGTAAGAAAATGTTATATGAGTGGTTTTATAGTTTTAAAAGTAATCCTGTTAAAATTATACTCTCTCTATCCCTAACAAATCATCTTAAAAATTCTATCTTTTTTTTTTTTACTCTTTCTGCACTAAATTTGTTTGGGGCAAAAGGAATAGTAATTATAAGTGTACTGCCTGGCGTGTAAATTATTTATGGCAAGAGAAACAAAATAATTGAAAAGTTCTAATATTAGAAGGGAGATGCACTAATTTTTTATTTTATTTTACGGTTGATGCTATATATTGGCACATCCATAATTCTATTACCTACTACAATATTTTGTAATAGAATATCAAAATTTCTTTCTTTCATGAGAATTACCAAGAAAAATATAACTCAACACCATCCTTGTCTTCTTTATGAATATTCAAATTGTCTGAAATTTATGTTCGTGTTTGACCATTCACTCTCTATGCAAGCCAGCCGCTATACTAGTACTAACCAATAAAAAAATTATTGATCATAGTCACTTCATATGCTAAAAGTGATTGGGGATCAGATTAAATTCACACACACTAATTAATTAATTAAAGATATGCATGAATGGAATTAAAAATGCGTGAAAACTTGTCATGTAGATTAAACTAAAGCAAACAGAAGGCAACGAAAACTCAATGGTCTTCAGGCGCCTTGCGTTGGTTAAAATCAGTGAGCAAAGCTTTTTATGAGTAGTAAATTGATTCATCCAGTAAAATTATAATGCGTGGCTCATGAAGATGGTAGAGATGGTTAAATGATTACTAAATAGTGTATCTAAAAAAATAAATATTTCTACTTGGACAAGGGATCCTCCAATAATCAAGTTAGTGGATGGTAGATGACGAATTCGTTTGAAAAAACTCTTTTAGGGAAACTATTTAACTATTTTAGAGTAATTTATAAAAAAGAAGAAATTATATAAGATATAGAACCTGTTTTGGAATAGCTTGTGAATAAGAGAATGTAAACTTTTTTTTTTATAGTCGTTTGGGCCTTTATACAGCCGATCGTGTGTGCAACTTGCAGTTGGCAAATATTGATGTTCTAATATTATTGTATTTGATCTAGTATAACCAGCATTCACCATTCAATGCATCATGCATTATTTTAATGGAAACACCATTATAAACATAAAGGTATGGTAAACAATTAAAATTCCGTTCTTTTATTTTATTAAACTACATTACACTTTAACATTCCTAAACTGTTTTCTTTAGGTTTCTAATTTCCATTCCATAATCAACTTTACCTAATTGTGTTCCATTTTATATTTTAACTTAATTAATTATTATTTAGTTAATTATATAGTTCCTTTCTTATTTAGGCCTTAATGGGCCTAAAGGTCCGTTTGTATTAAATTAACTAACATTTAAATCTTTGTGAATGCTTTCATTCTAACCTACTTATTTGCATTGATTCAAACTTGGATTAGCCAATTTAGGGTTTAATATTCACTTGAAACCTAGATCACTAAATTCTTCCACTTACGCCGAATTATCTTTTTAATTAAACCCTCATTATTTCTTCTCATTTCATCATAAAATTTTCAAACCAATTGACTCAAAGACACCTTAATCTTAGGGAATAATTTAGTTTTCATTTAAGCTACAAAATTTTACTTAAACCTTAATTGGGCCTTAATGGGCTATAATTGGGCCCAAGCCCATATAATCAATTTCCTTCAATTTTTATAAAATTTTTCATTCCTACACATAAAAACATGCTTGTTAAAGTGTGAACTAACCATCAAACCACAAAATAATTGCATGGAATTTACACCCTAAAATTCCCAAATTAGGCGTAATATAATCCTTCTAAATTAGTAAAATTTTCTTCAATTAATATGTATTTTTCTTCAATTAATGTGTAATATTTCATTTTATATCACTAATTAAAACCTAAATAATCCATAATGAAGTCATGAAACACCAATTGCATGAAAGAATTAAAAACCCCTAATTTAAGCATTTGGGCCGAATGGTAACATTGAAAGAACCCTAAGAATTTTTTAGTTTAAATCCCCAATTTCAAGCTTAATCAACCTATTTCAATCCCAATTTCATGATTTTAGATTCAAAATTCATTTTCCCCAAATTAGGTCAACAAGAACCCGAACCCTAATTTTTCTCTATTTATGCAATTAATCAAATCAAAGCAATTAAACACAAAATTGGCATGAAATCAAGCTTGTTTGTGGTGTAGATGAAGTTAAATTATTTAGATATGCTCCAATTAAACTCTGAAAAGTGAAAATTTTGAGAATTTCTCCTTCTCTCTTCCTTCCCCAAAATTTTGGCCTAACTTGAGAATTTTTCCCTTGGAAATTCTTGAGCTTCCAACTTCTTTTCCTTACTTTTCTAGATGATTTAAGGTATTTAGAAGTGGTTTTGGGTGATTTTAGGTGTAACTTCTTAAGAAAAATTGCAAGAGTTTACTTTAGTTTTTATTATTTTTGGTGCATTTTTCTTAATTCCATTCACCCCTGTTTCTAGGTATATTTTGGGTGGACTCTTGACCTCATCTCTACCCTTGAATTAATATTTTTTGGAGTGATCTTGGCCTTTAAATTGAATTTTAATCCTAGCCTTTCACATGGTAAATCTTAAACCTTTGATTTTTCTTTTATTTTAAACCTTCCATCTTGTATGCTTCTTAACCTCTTCTTTTTAACCAAGTTAAAGTGAATTAATTATGGTCTAATCAACCTGCAAATTTTTGGCTGGAAGGTGGTGGAAGAGTCCAATTTTGTTTTTTTAATTTTAATCCCTTATTTTGTTAATCTTTTCTCTAATTACTTCTTCCATCGTCCTTCAATTTGTCAATTGATCACTTCAAGTCCTCCTACTAAAGGTATCGTAACAACTTTTAAACTCTTTAGGTTCATAGCTAATTTAATTTAGAAGTTCAAACTTTTAATTTTATGCAATTAAGTCCCTAATTTCTACGCAACTAGGTCCTTAATTCTAAGATTTTATTCTATACCTTTCAAAAATTCAATTTCTTTTTGGAATAAATTCAAAATTTTATTAAGAAGATTTATGTTAAATTTTCATAATTTTTGGACTTCACTTAGGCCTTTAAATTAATTATTTAGTGTGAAAATTGCACTATTTCTTATGAAAAATACTCCTTATGCTTGATAAAATTAATTTAAATTTATTAGGTACTCCTACACATCCTATATGATTTTCTATGCTCTAAAAAAATTTCTTCATACCCTTAAGGTGCCTAATTAAATTCTTTACCTCTAAAAACACTATTCCAACACATTAAAATTCAAATAAAATATTCGTAGAACATAATAAAATTCACACAATCACATAAAATAATTTAAAACCCCTCTAAAAAATATTCTAAGCAAAAAAAGTATTCTTTATGCACATGCAACATGCTCAAAGTAATTATTTCAAGTAAAAGGTCCTATTAATGTATCAAAATAACTAAAATAGTTATTAGGCATAAAAGCCTACCTAGATCCTTCTAAATATTCTTTTAACGCTTTAAAGGTTATTTTGTACCTATAAAATATTTCTCACGCATTAAATATTAAATTTTTTTATTTCTAGTACACAAGCACTTCAAATTGAGTCGGATCAAAAGAGTGGGTCCAATTCCCACTAATAAGAAGGCCTAACATTCCTAGTAGGCTCACCTGGTCCATTGGGAAAAAGAAAGCCATCCATGAGGTCTTGGCAAGGGAATGTTAGAGGAAATGCCAAGAAAGCTAAGGCTCTTGCTCCACCACCAAGAAATGAAGTAAGGGGTAAGGCAAGTTGTCCGATATGTGGCCATTCACACACCAACAACTATTTAATTGACACTAATATGTGCTATTTCTATAGAGAGGTTGGGCATTTGGCAATGGATTGTCCAAAGAGGAAGGCAATGCCTAAATAAAAAATTCCTAGGTGATTTTACAACATGACTTAGGATTAGGCGAGATAAAGGAAAGGAAAACGTTATATGCAATAATGTCATAATCCATAATCTTACTATATATACATTGATAGATTTAGGTGTCACACATTCATTCATTGCATGGTCATTTCTAAGGAGATTGGGTGTGATGCTTGAACTATTAAAGGTAGTGTGTGAGGTGGCTCTTCTATCGGGAGAGTCGGTTGAGTTTCAACACATGGTAAGGAATTATGAGCTAAAAATTAAAAATGATGTTTTGCATATGGACTTAGTATCCTAAGGATTCGAGGCTTCGATATCATCTTAGGCATGGATTGCTTGTCCAAGAATTTCACATCAATTAGATGTGTAAGAAGAAAGGTAATCTTCCAAAGGCCGGGAGAGCAACCTTTTGAGTTGCTAGTCAAGACCAAGGTTACACTAGTAAACATTATCTCAATAATGATGGCCCGAAAGCTAATGCAAGGGGAATGTTCAGGGTACTTGATGAGTATGGTTGACATTGTTAAGGAGGGAGTCCGAAACTAAAAGGTATTAAGGTAGTGCGGAACTTCTCTAATATCTTTTCCGATAGTTTATTAAGGTTAACCCTAGGAGAAAATTTAATTTTGAGATTGAATTGGAACTAGGAACAACATCAACATCAAAGGCCCCATACAAGATGGCCCTAACAAAATTAAAAGAGTTGAAGGCTTAGTTACAAGAGCTATTAGACAAAGAGTGTATCCAAACTAGTTGTTCTCCATAAGGAGCATCGGTATTATTTGTAAAAAAGAAGGATGGGTCACTCGCTGTTATATATTGATTACCGAGATCTAAATCGAGTAACCGTTAAGAATAAGTATTTATTTTCCTATGTTGATGACTTGTTTAACTAGTTGAGGGGAAGTTTGGTGTTCTCCAATATTGATTCACAGATCAAGGTATCATCGGTTAAGGATCAAGGAAGTCGACATGAAGAAGACAACCTCTAGAACTTGATATGGTCATTATAAGTTCCTTGTAATGCCATTCGGGTTAACCAATACATCGACCATACTCATGGACTTGATAAACCGAGTATTCCATAAATATTTAGATAACTTCATCATAGTCTTCATTGATGATATCCATATATAATCTAAGACTCATGATGAGCATGTGGAACATTTAGTCGAAGCATTGCAAACCTTACAAGAGCACAAATTATATGTTAAGCTTAAGAAGTGTGCATTTTAGCTCGAGTAGGTAGCATTCCTCGGACATATTATTTCCAAGAAAGGGGTAACGGTTGATCCTAGTAAGGTTTAAGTAGTACAAAAATAGAAGTAGCCTAAGAATGTATCGGAGGTAAGGAGTTTCCGAGCATGGCAAGGTACTATAGGAAGTTCATGGAAGGATTTTTTAAGATAGCTACTCCATTGACTAAACCGATAAAGAAGAATGTTAAGTTTGAGTGAGGTGATGATTGTGAAAGGAGCTTTTAAGAGCTAAAGTTCAAATTGACTACAGCACCTATTTTAGCTCTACCCAAATATAATGAAGACTTCGTAGTCTATATCGATGCATCGAAATTAGACTCGGTTTAGTTTTAATGCAACATGGGAGAGTCATTGTCGATGCATCGAAATTAGACTCGGTTTAGTTTTAATGCAACATGGGAGAGTCATTGTCGATGCATCTAGATAATTAAAAGACTACGAGAAGAACTATCTCACTCATGACTTAGAGTTAATTGCTTAAATTTTTACCTTAAAGATTTAGAGGCACTACTTATATAGAGTCAAGTGTGACATCTACATTGAAGTGTTAAATATAAGGTAAATGAGGTTGGTTGAAGTGTTAAATGATCATGACATTGATTTCCATTACCATCCTAGTAAACCAAATCTCGTGGAAGATATTTTAAGTCGAAAGACATTGACAACTATGTAGGTCAAAATTGTTAAAGACATGAAAAGGTTACAGCTAAAGGTTATACCAAAAGGAGACCGTGATATGATGTTCGGTGATATGATGTTCGGTGCAATAATACTACAACCTAACATAAGACAGAGAATTAAAGATGGTCAGCTATGAGATCTAGATTTAATGAAAGTCTAAAAAGATATAGTCGAAGGAAAGGTTATAGAGTATGACACCGATAGCGAAGACATTTAGCGTTATTGAGAAAAGCTATGTGTTCCCACCAATAAGAAGCTTTGAGAGGCTATCTTGAGGGAAGCTCATGCTACACCCTATTCCATCCATCCAAGAGATATTAAAATGCATTAAGTCTTAAAAAGGAATTACTCGGTGGAAAGCGATGAAGCGAGACATTATTGATTTTATAGCAAGATGCCTAACATGTTAACAAGTCAAGATCGAACATCAAAAGCCATTAAGATTGTTGACAACTCTTGACATACCTAAATAGAAATGGAAACACATTACTATGAACTTTATACTTAAACTATCCCATTCTAAGAAGGAAGCCGACAACATATGGGTGATTGTTAACAAACCGACCATGTTAGCCTATTTTCTTATAGCGAAGTCCACCTATTTCATGCAAGTACTATACAAAGTTATACTTAAAAGAGATTGTAAGACTATATGATATTCCGATCTCAATTGTTTCGGATCATGATCCATGATTCACATCACAGCTCTAGAATAGTTTACATCAAGTGATGGGAACCAATCCGAATTTTAGCATAGCCTTTCACCCTCGAATTAATGGATAGACAGAAAGTGGTGAATCAAATTTGAGAGGACATGTTATGAGTCTATGTTTTGAGCTGGTTTGCTAATTGAGAGACATACTTATCACTTACAAAATTTTCCTATGATAATAGTTATTAAGGAAACATTGGTATGACATCATATGAAGCTTTATATGAAAGGAGGTGTCGATCAACTATACATTGGGATTATGTTGGTGAGAGGAAACTATTAGGACCGTAAATGGTTCAACAAACAAGAAAAGTTATTGAGTAGATCAAGATGAGGATGAAAACAACTTAAAGCAAGTAAAAGAGGTATGCCGATATCCGAAGGAAAGACTTAGAATTTCAAGTTAGTAATAAGGAGTCCTTACGAGGTAGCACTAATGAAAGGAGTAATGTGATTCAGGAGGAAAGAAAAATTGAGTCCAAGGTACATTAGGTCATTCAAAGTGTTAGAGAGAATTGAAGATCGTGCTTACAAATTAGCTTTATCTCTATCCCTCTCTTTAGTGCATAACGTATTTTACTTGTCAATGTTAAGAAGTACGTAGAAAGCTCGAGCCATATTCTAAGAGATGAGTCACTAGACCTCCAATCCGATCTTAACTATCAAGAAGGATTGGTTCAAATCTTAGATCGGGAGATGAAATAGCAAAGGAATAAGTAGATTCTTCTTGTGAAAGTTTTATGAAGAAACCATAACATAGAAGAAGCAACATGGAAAAGAGAAGAGGAGATGAAGCCATAACATAAAAAGAAGTAGCATGAAAAAAAAAAAAAAAAAGGAGATGAAAGCAAAATATTTTGTTTAGTTAGAGAATTCCGAGGATGGAATTTTTGTAAGGAGAGAAGGATGTAAAATCCATGACCTAAAACCCTCTTAGAAATATAAATGTATTGTATGGATATTTTGTAAACTAATAAAAATATGTATTTATTGAATAAGTGAGCGAAGTTTAAAATTCAATTAGGGATAAAAAAAAACACAAGTAAAATGAATGGAATCGGTTTATAGAATGAGGGGAGCTTGAATTAGATAATGTACCCTTAATTGATATGATTATGCATTGTCAAAGGGATGCAATTGCAAAACATAAGGGTATAATCGTAAAAATTAAGTGTCATGGTCTTTAATTGAAATAATTAAGAAACTTTTCTCTCTCTCCGTGGAGTAGCTCTATTTATAACAAGAGAAACGTAGAATGGTTGATAAAACTCCACATATTTTAAGCAGCTTAAGGCACCCAAGTTTCTCTTCTTTTTTTTTTCCTTATTTTAGGTTTCGAAAAGACACTTCATTTATGTTGCCTCTTAGGATTTTTCTTCTTCTCCCCTCATTCTTTTCTTCTTTTTCATTATAACTATCTGCTAGAAAATTCTATGATTGAAGGAAGCTTTAAATGCTAAATTATAATTATTTGCTATCCATAAATTGTTTTATTTCAAATTGGTATGGTACTCACCTTTTCTTCTCCCCGAATCTTACTAACTTTCTCCTTGATTTCGATAATGGTGGTACATGTGCTAAAATCTCTAGTTTGTAATTTTTTGCATGCTATTCTCACTCTTTCCATCTCCCTTTTTTTCCCTAGTAGGTTGAGTTAACTAGGAATGAACAAAATCCTTAGTAAATAATGATTTCCTGTCACACAATATTAGCTAAAGAAATGCGAGTGTAGATATCTTATACACCATGACTTGGCATTCATTTTTAATTTTGATTTTGAGTTGTAGTTATTATATACTACTTTTATCCACATCACTTTGTTGGTCCTGATGTTTGATTGCTTTATGTTGGCAAGATTTTAGGGTACCATAGTAAAACTCATGTAAACAATAAAATATGATCTTTCTTTTTTCTTTGTTTAAGAGATTTTCTTTGTAAATTAGGGTTTTGAGGTTTTTAGTTATCAGTTTATATTTTTTAGGGCTTTTGATAATTGAGTATTTGAGTTTTATTTAGGGACTTTTTGATTTTAGAATTCTATGTTTTTTATTGTTTCTTTGAATTAGATATTTCAATTTTATTGGATTTAGTTGGAATTTAAAAAATAGACGTATAGAATTGGAGGTCAGTTTCGTGTCAAATATATTTCAAACTTCTAATTTTATTCATTTGTTGCTGTGTAGGATTGTTTGGTTTTTAGCTGGATTTGGAAAAGTGAGAAATAATGGTTGAATGGAAGAAGCTTCAATCTCGATTAACTTCTCAATTTTGTAACGCTTCTGCTATTATTGAGAGATTAAAGGTGATTATTATTGTTATGCAACAATTAAATTCAATGACCACACATTACAAGGGTTATAAACAACATTGCCTATATTGCAGTTCAAGTGACCTTGGTGCACTGCAACAACTCTTGATTGATCAGCCTAATATCCGGAAAGATGAAGGTAGGTAGCATTTAATGAAGTATATACTCAACTTTTATTAGTTTAATGTAATTTAGTCCTCTCTCTCGATATATATATATATATATATATATATATAATTTTAACTACTATTTTTTTTTCAAAGCTAATTGTTTATAGTTCTAACTATATCCACCAAAAGAAGTATATATTTACGAGAAATCAATTAATAAAATATTAAGACAAATATTGTGGTAAACTGAAACATTGATAAGTGGCCAAAATGATATTATAAGTAGGATCTCAAAACTGTAAAATCATTATTTATATTCATTTAGGTTTAGTAACAGATCATTTAAACAGTTTTAGCTAATTAATCTGATGATTGGTTTTGCATTAAAAAACATGAAGTCCTGCTATCTAACCATTGTATTTAGTAAAGAACATCCTCTCAGTAGACTTGCTCATAGTGTTTCTACTTTTATTGATGCTCAACTCATACTCCATAATCATCTTAGAATTGGTAATAAAACTAAAATACTAGAAGCAGTAATGCAACCATCTCTATAAATCATTTCCTGCTAAAATATATAAAATTTGAGGAACTTAGAGTGACCGCCGCACAAATATATTTCAGGTTAAAAATTAAAACACGACGCAATGTCAACATGATTGAAAATCATATTGAACGCTGCCAAATAACCGATTAAAAATTCTTCGACGATTGGAAAAACTGCTGGTAAATCCTAGAAACAGTGGCATTTTGGACTGGCTCTGTATAACCACCGCTAGGGTGACTGTGACTCAAACGTATGACCATGAATCAAAAAATCATTATTCTTCCCAGCTGTCTATAGTGCCTCTAAGTAGCATGGACCACAAAGCCAAGTCAAATGACAAAAACCTAGGAAAATGACAAAGGAGACTTATTCCCTTTTTTCCTGTTATTATTCTTTTATGGTTCAGTGGAAATCTAATGGGTCTTTACGTATAGTCTTGCACCATAATAATGGTAGCATTCTTTCAATCCCACGCGATTCCTATCATTTAAATCCTGCCAAATTAAACACGATCCTTATAATTTAAATCTATTCAAATTAAAGTGTGAGTCGTTGATTTGATTTTTTTTTCTTCTTCTTCTTCTTCTTCTTGAGTTCGAATATTCAAATCAACATCTAAAAAGATTTATTTAATTTTTTTAAATACATAAAATAAATGTGAAAGATATATTTTTAAAATTATATAGAAAGAAAACCTATTTTTCAATTAATGTTCCCACTGATCTAAAAATACTCTTATTATAAAAAAAATTAAAGAAAATTGAAGAAAACCCTTCTGTTATGACCTTGTCAAAGCTAGCTATCCCACTAGAATTTGTATTAAATTCTTTTAACTGGACTATGGTCGATCTCTTGATTTGCACGTCCGCAATTATAATTAAACGGGCATTAGTCTATTTAATGGGAATTAGGTAGTCGTTTCTTCACCAATTCGTGAAATCCCATGATCTCATAGAGTTTTATTTTTCAATTTTCCTTCTAACAAGCAAATTCATTCAACTACAAAGATCATTAAACATCATTAAAACGTCAAAGATAATTGCATTACTATTCGCAAAGGAGAGAGGTAGTACACCATGGCAGGTGGCTATGCATGCGATCCAAGCCATGAAGTCCATATAGGACCATTTCATAGTTTGAACTTTTATTTTAAACTTCTTTAGCTAATATTTTAAATACATTTAAAAATAAATAGGATGTAACTGATGAAATTTTTTTAGTATTATATAAATATTTATCCAATGCGCAAATCAAGAAAAATCTTGTGGAAATTTTTGAAGCCTTATGTGTTAATCTGTACGTGTATGTAGGGTACGAAATCTATGTTGCTTGACTAACAGTCACTGTTATCAAAGAATACTCTCGAAATCAAGTCATCAACCAACATTAACTGGGCGGCTAGCCCTTAAATGCTCTGGATAACATTTCGAGACTATCTTTTTGACATTTTGTCACCATGGAATTACATCACAATTACCGACAACTTCCATGGCACGAGCGCGATTTTCGCTTGAAACTCTCTCTGTCATATCATCTCTGCAAGTGGTGTCTAGCTTTTCTTCTTCCTACAAAAACTTATGCTTCCATATGGTTCCTTGTTCAGGAAACTATCAATTTCCCAGCTCAACCACGAGCACAACCGCACAAAGATTCTAAATTTTGAGTGATCTGTACGACTCTCATAAAAAAAAAATTAATATTTTCCCTATTCGACGTTCGAAAATTTAGGATTTAACTATTGAATTTTTGAGATGTGAATTATTTATTAATTTTAAAAATCGTCATTTAGTATGAAAAATACTAAAAACCTAAAATGAATATTAATTACAAGATTTTAGGATGAGTTAGTTATATATTTGAAAAAATATCAATCACTCAAAAATAATATTTCGTAAAAAAATGTTTCAGTGCTTAGTTTAATCCAAAAATTTATCTCATAATATGTTTTATTTATATCAAATTATTTTAAATTTTGAACTCCAAATTTTGTTTTTCAGATCAAATTAATTTTTTATTTGTTATTTGTTACATCTTATTGAACCAATCGTCGGACCCTTTATCAAAAGACACGTCAGTTCAATATCTAATCCACTTTAAATCTCAATATAATCGGTAAATCGAAAAACAACTTAATTACTAAGGTTGTTTATTTGACTAACATCAATCTCTATTAGATATGAGACTTTGTTTATTTTTTCTAAAATTTTCTATCTTTTTATTCCCTTTTCTTTCCCCTAGGATTCTCTTCCTCTCTATTTTTTTTTTTTTGGCACCCCCTTCCTTTTGTGATTTTTCCTTGCCTATTATTTTTCTTTTATCTCAATTTTTTTACATTATTTTTATTGTTTGATGTTGCTTTTTTTCGTGAGGAATCGTCATTGTCCCTAAAAATTAAAAAACTTGACAATTCATTCATCGGTTAATTATCTATATTATTTCTTAACATAAAACCTAAATACTTAAACATTTCAATTAAATAAACAAATAAATAAATCAACAATTCAAAGAATTAAACTTAAACTAAGCATGAAAGTAAAAGCATATATAAAAAAAAAAATTTAGGCATGATTCACTAGGACAAAAGGCTAAAAATGGGGTGATTGGGCCATTTGGGTCCACCGGGCTTTGTGCCCATTGCACTAGGCCTAGATTGGCGGAAGCGATTCCCTCTTTTTCTTTTTCTTTTCTTTTTTCCTTTACGGCTTGGCTACTCCCGACTTAACTTATTTTATTTTCTCAACCTAGCCCATTTTTCCCTTTTCTTTTCTTAATGTCATTTTTGTATAGTCAAAACAAAGTATAATGGCTATTGGGTATTGTTTGTCATTTGGAGAGATTAGAACTAACCTACACCATTGTTTGATATATTCACTACATCATCAAAGTACATAGTTCATTTTCTATCATCAAACTCGACTACCTCAATTTCGGATATCATGATGTCCTCACCAAAAAAACCAAAAATTAATGGCTCATAGTCATCGATCGCGTTGTTTGCCAAGTAGTCCGTAATTGGCTCCTTTTCATCGATTTTCTAGTCATGTAGATGATGTCATATTCATCCAACAATACTTCCTATCTCACAATCCTACTTGATAGATAAAGTTTTTCAAAGATATACTTAAGTGGGTCTATTTTTAAGATCAGTCATGTTGTATAGTACAACATATACCGCCTAAATTATCGAGTACCCTACACCAAACCGTAACACATCTTTTTAAGTGTATTGAATTGAGACTTACAATCCGTGAATTTATTACTCGGATAGTAGATTGCTTGCTCTTTTCTTCCAGTTTCATCATATTTACCTAGAAAGCAACCCATAGCTAACTTAGTGACCGTTAGATATAAAATCAATTATTGATCGTGCATAGGTGGAACAAGAAAATAAGGGCTTTACAAATATCACTTGATCTTATCCAAAGCCGATCGGCACATATCATCCCAAGTTCCCGGATTTCTTTTCTTTAAAAGTCAAAATATAGGTTCGTAAATCACTTTAAGATATGAGATGAATTGAGCTATATGGTTCACCCGACATAGGAAACCTTTATTTTTTATTATTTAATGTTATTATTAGATTAAATCTAAATGGCATCTACTAGGTTGTTCAATAGTTAGGTATCAATCCAATTACATCTATTTGCTCAATGAATCTCTAAGAAAAGATTGGAGGATAACATACATGCTGTTATCTTACGACGAATACTCATAATAAGAATGAATTAATATTTGAATCGATGATCAAAGATTAAACCAAAAGTGAAAACCAACCTTTAACCGAGGATTTTATTATTATTGTTATCTCTCTATTTACTTTTGTTTACTTTACTACTCTCAACAAATCAAAGCCCCTTCTTTTTTCTTTTACTTCACTTTGAAACAATCGGAAGATAAAAAACATTGATTGAACCATTTCTCTATGAGATCGACCTTAACTTGTCCTAACTATAGTTTTAAGATTGGGCTCGGTGAGAAAAAGAAAATATATTAATTTATCAGCGGTACTACATGCCACTAAGTAGATGGCTAGAGAGTAGAAGTTTATGGCGATAAGGTTTGATCGATAGGGAGAGTGTTTTCTTTGAGAGAGTTTTAGCCTTTTCTTTTGAGAGGGGAGATGACTACCTCCTTCAAGTTTTGTGCGAAGAAGAGGAGGTCGGAGGTGGCTAGTGAACTCGTGACGGTTTGAGCGGCCGCTAGAGAATGGTTAGCGACGAACGAGTAGTTTGGTGGTTAGGAGGTGCGACAACAAGGGGTTTTTAGGTGAGGGAAATCACTATTAGAAGAAGAAGAAGAAGAAGAAGAAGAAGAAGAGATGAGGGGTTTTTATATTGGGACTTTTGAGGATTTTGGAAAAATTCATTTTGGCCCCCTATTTTTTTGACTTTTTCAATTTAGTTTGTGTTTCTTTATTTTTTTCTCCATTCACATCATCAATTAAAGTTCTTTAACCCTTTTTTTTATTATTATTCCTCTTAATGTTATATCAATTTGCTTTCAATTAAGGTTTTTGGATTTTTATTTCTTTTAATTAGAACTTCGAGTTGGATGTCCTTTGGAATTTATTTCTTTTTTTTTTCAATTGAGCCCAAATTATATCTTTTCCATTTATTCTCTTCTTTTTTTTTTCATTTTCACTCATTTTTAGGCTCGGTAATTTTCTTTAAAACTCACAAAAATCTCAAAACTCTTAAAAATCTTTTTAAAAAAGATTTAAAAAATGTAAAATTAGATAAATTAAGAAAAAAAAAAGTTTTTGTGTTTGAAAGCTTATTTTCAGTGTCTGCTTTGTTCAATGAAAAGTGTGAGAAAAATAAAGGGATGGGAGAGAAAACAAAATTTTGGATTTTTCCCTTAGAAATGCTTTATTTTATTGTAATAGCGAAAATATCGTAAAGCTACTTTTTGTTTATTTAAGATTTTCTAAATGTGCTAAGTGTGTATTTAATGAGATTTGTTAACTTTCTTTGATGAGATTTTGATTGATGGTAAGAGTACTTCGAACTAGTTTGCATGTCAATTAAGATTAAGTCTTTTTTCAAATGATTTTAAAGATGTACTCTTCACATTAACTTGGTATATCAAGAGAAATCTATTGAATTTTTTTATCTTGTATATTAAGAGAAATTTATTGAATTTTTTTAAATATTGATCTCAAAATTTGAACCTAATAAATCAGGAAAATTGCACTCAAGGACACCTAAATCATTTAATAATACTCACTATTATAAGAGAGTAATTCGAACTAGTTTGCATGTCAATTAAGATCAAGTCTTTCTTTCAAACGATTTTAAATATGTACTCTTCATATTAGCTTGGTATATTAAGAGAAATTTATTGACATTGATATCAAAATCTGAACCTAATAAATCAAGGAAGTAAGCAAAACTTTTTAACCACTAGATCCTCTTATAGAATTGACGAAAGATAGCATTAAAAAAGTTAAGTGTCAGTAAGAATAAAATTAAATTAAGGAACAAAGGATGGCATTGATAATAGTTTCATAGATGAGAGACAGTTTGGTGGGTAACTCGCATAAAACTTTATTCATGGAGAAAATAACAAAATTAATAAATCTTCCAGTAATCTTCAAAGTAAAATACAAAACTCAAAATCCTTAATGCCATGGGCTTGTGTCTTTCAAAGCTTGGAATCGATGTCTGGTGGTTCTTGGCTCGACGATCATCGGAAACGTCACTTTTTAGCAAAAAAGAAATCAAATTTAACAATTGAAATTTTTTGTTTGATTTGTGGTGCTTTATTCTATGTGAATCACACACCCTGCAAAATTGCTTTTTATGGCTGGAAAAAACGAACGTGAAAAATCACTTTCTGGTTCCATAAAGAGTTAATTCATGATTTGGTCTTGCATAAATGGACGGATTTTCGAAAGGTGCCTCGCTTTCTTTCGCGGCAGCGTTTACAGAATGCAAGTCATACGAGAACAGAGAAAAAGGAAGAACGAAGAAAGTCCTACACGTGGTTAAAAGCCATGAAGAAAATTGCACCCTTGCACACCAACTTCCGACATTTCAATCGAGTACGAATATTTTTATTTTGACATGTTTTTATTATGTCATTAGATGATGTAAGATGAAATTAAAAATTTAATATTAATTTGTTAAATATTGAATTTTAAGTATTGAATATATTAATTACAGGTTGTTTGATAAATAATATTATTGTAATATATTGATACTATATGATAATTTTAATCTTATAATTATAATATGATATTTTTTAAATAAATATGTTTTTATGTATAAATAAATAATGATGCCTCAGTGTATTGTTGTTGAGAGTGTTTCTCTTCGTGTAGACAGTAATTTTATTTCTTTTTTTGGAGAGAGAGACTAGCCCTCTTTTGTGTTTCCATAGCTTGCTCTTTTATGGTATTTATGTGTACTTGCTTGGAGTTTGAAGATAAGGGAAATTTGATGTTATATTCTTTTGGTGCAACGGCTCCTATCAGACGTGGTTGACAGGCATGACGATCTTCTTAGAAAAGTACCATTTTTCTGATGTAGGGCGTGTTCATGAAGTAATTGTCTGTCCTATGGTTCATTTTTCACGTGTTGTGAGACAAAAACAGAGCCTTCATCCTACGCGTTGTCGTGCTTGGAGACAGGTTTTCATTTTTCTATTTGGATGAGTGACACGTGGGGTATTTTTTTGGGGATATATCAGATGTACTAGAACTGAATTTTTCCAAATACCACAATGCATCTCAGCGACCATAAAATCACACGCACAAGCTTCAATTTGGTAATAATTATCAAATGAAAAATGATTTACAAACAGAATTTTTATTATAAAATGATGTGTTAAGCGATAAAATATAGATTCTCTAACTAATGAATGATTGGTTTTGTAGGATAAAAATTCATGTCACTATTTGTATAAAAAGCTTGCTTATATAGAGCATTACTCTTATCAAATTAATAAATAATTGAATTGGAATCACACTTTATACTAGAGAGAAGAGGAGAGATTTAAAAAATAAAGGACTGCCTATATGGCTATATTTTGTTGTGTAGTTGTAGATTTACGTAACAGGCCTAAAATAAAATTGAAAACTATCGTAATTTTGAGTTCAAATTCTTTTATTATTATTATTATTCTCTTCCTCTGTATTAATTACCATCAATTTAGAGAGAGACATGCATTTTAACAAGAGGAGGGAATGGAGGGTAAGAAAGTTCCCTTTCACTTTTATTAAGCTGCTAGCTATTCCAAATACATAATTCATCAGTTCTTCCTTTCTCTTAATTTATCTCCTTCCCAAACAACTCGTAAATCTTAATTAATTTACTTTAACAATCATTTCATAATAATTAACTTCATCGTTTCAGTTACAATATAATCTGAAAGGCTCCAGGTATTAGATACAATTTTATTATTATATATATTCCAGGTTTACGGACCCACAAATTCAAAGATGACTTCAGGTAATCAAAGTTTTTTCATAAACTGTTTGCTTGAGGGGTAAAAAAGTGAGTGAGAGGATAATAGAGAAGTGGACGTGGGAACCAAAAAGTTTTTTATCCATCTTAATTTTTCATCGTTGATACCAAATATAAATAAAAAATTGCAATTGTTCCTCAAGTAAATTAGGATTTAATTCCTTTTTTTAATGACTTTTCAAGTTAGTCGTTCGTTTAGTTTTGAAGTAATCAATCACTTGATTAGATTTGACTCTTTCATACTTTTGCTTGTTTGTTTTTTAATTTTTGACCTTGTAATTTTTACTTTTACCAATATCTATCTTAAAAATATTTTCTCATTCTTATAAAAAAATTAAAAAATTTAAAACAAATATAAAAATTTAAAACATAAAGATATAATATTTGACCTTTTAAAACTCAAGAGATTAACTAATTATTTTGCTAGGAAAAAAAAAGATCAAGTAATAGTTTACTCTTATTTCTTTGATCCCTTTTCTATCCGTTTTAGGACAGCATTGAAACTTGCTCTTTTAAAAGAATATATTGTCGGTCCTCTTTAATTATCGAGATGGGTGTATTGCATTTGGCAGAGCGATTTTCTTACCGGCATGGCACATAAATTCCAAGAAACTGTCACTTTCTCTCCTTCATCACCCTTTATGTGCTAGCTCATTAGAAAAAAAAATTATTATTATTATTATTATACTCCATGCTGGTTTTGTTAAGCTTACCATTTTTAATTTTATTCTTTTTAATGGATTTCATTTTAACTATTTGAATGAGAGGGAAAAACGATACCCATGTATAAAACAGATAATAATGGTTTGTAATTCTCAAAAAAATAGAAAAGAAAAGAAAAGAAAAGAAATATTTTCTATATATTGTGTTTGTTTATATGTTGTGGGGGGGGGGGGGGTGGGGTGGTTGTTGCGTGGCGCGGACTGATTCATCTAATAACTGTTATATTTCTAACATTACTCGATTAAAAAATACTTGAATATTTCACCCTTTTTAATTGTTCTACCACCCTTCTCAGCTCTTCTCGGGTTACATACTCCTTCAGTCCTAAAGAAAGAAATCACTCTTTGTTTTTTTATATAATTTAAAAATATTATTCATTATTATATCATATCAGTATTTTTATCTATATTTTTCTAAAATATCGTTTTTGTTAAAATGATTAGTTATCAAATTTAATCATACATTATATGAAATTAATTGTAATTTAAGAAGAAAATCTATCTAAAATTAAGGTGATAAATCAAATAAAGAATCATTAAGTTAATTAATAATCAAATTTAAAACAATCATAAAAAAATAACATACTAATAAAAATATTTTAGTTTCAAAATTTTGACATGCAATAAAGTCTATATAAGAAGGAATATTTATTATGTAACAAAAAATTTTCTTTTTGCAAATTTTATGTTAAAGGTATTTGAATCCATGAGAAAAAAAATTAGAAATATTGATGTTTTGTTAGTGAAAAACCTGCAAATAAAAGAAACAATTGATTTTCTTTATATATATAATTTAAATTTTTTACCATATAAATATTTGGAGACAAATATAAATAGAAAAATTACAATTTCTTTAGAAGAGAGAATAATAATTGTGATTATTGATTCTCTTGGGATGATGAAAATGCTCCATGGTTACAGTAGAAAAGCCGGGATAAGCTATTTTGTAGTTTATCATCTGACTTCATGAGCTTTAAGTTAAACAATGGAAATAATTTTTTTTATAATTATTAAAAAAAAATTGCTCCGAATGGGAATCTTTAATTTTTAATCCTAGTCCAAGTTAATACTCTTGGGATCAAATCTTGAGAATCACAAAAACATAAAAAAACAAATAAAAAAACAAATAAATAATAGTAACAATAATAATAAATAATCAGGAAGGACAACTTATTAGTGACTTTATTTTTTATATAAAAAAAACAAGTAAAATGCTTATGTTTATGTAATCGAATTATACAAAATAAAATAAAATTTACCGAAATCATAATAACTTAAAGTCATGAAAGAAAAACCCAATTTTCAATTGTCAACGTCATTCATCTCTTCCACCCACTTAAACCTATGTTGGACCAAATAACCAAGAAAGTTAAAACTTTTGTTGCGTTCCCATAGAAACAAGGATCAAATTTTGACATCAAAATCAAAGTCACACAAATACATAACCCCACACTGCTCAGAATCAGAAAGATTGGAAATTTTGTTCTTTATTATTAGAGAGAACGACGTTCTCGGTGTTCAACTTTTGTTTTTCTATTTTAATGTTCAACCATTAATTTTTAATGATTTATTATTTAATTTTTTTTTGCATTCACTTGAAACTCAATTTTATTGATCGTGTCAAGCGAGAACTATCACTTGACAATCAAAATATCACGTGACAATCAACTTTAAATATGTTAATAATTCATACTCTTAAATGACTCGTAGACACTTAAATAGAAGAACAAAAATCAAATATTAGGCATTGAAATAAAAATAAAAATGAGCACAAAAAATGTAATTTTTTCAAGAAATTTATTGTTTGAGATGACAAAATTAATCCAATAATTTTCACTTAGTTGCATTACTAACAAATATTTTTTATATCATACTCGTGACATTATCTACTTATCAAAGATAATTTTATAATACTTTGTATTAGTTAAAAATTACTTTTTAAAAATTATAAATTTTTTTAACTATACAAACAAATGTAACATTAAGTTATTTAGTCTAAATATATATAAAGTTCAATTAAGATTAAGTTTAGAAAAATAAAAGACATATAAAGTCCAATTATGATTGCTATTAATGAAACAAATAGTTGGCCAATGAAGAAATTTACAAAAAACAAAAATTGTTTCATCCATTTAGAGAGAATATCGACCAACATATCATTGGTGACATAAAATTTTTGTAGCTAATAACTTGTTGAACTTTTTATATTAGTCAATCAACATGAATAAATTTAGTGATCAAACTTTTTGGTTTGGACGTTGAATGTGTACTTTTTTTTATAGCGGTGACGATAATAATTGTTAGAAAACATATCCCACATAGAATAGTTAAAAAAAAAAAGATGAATAATATATAAAGTTGATAAATGACCACCCACCATAAGATTTAAATTTTTTGAATGAATCATAATCTCAACAATCTAACTCTATATGGTATCAAAACCCCAAAGAGGCCCAACGGCCTAATAAAGATCCTAGAGTCTAAATTACTTGACAAATCCAAAAAGATGGACTGCAAGTGATAAAAGTGTTAAAAAAATATCTCACATTGAATAGTTAAAGAAAAGATGAGTAATATATAAAGTTGAAAAATAACCATCCACCATAAGATTTAAGTCTTTTTGGTAGAACTCAATCTCAATTATATAACTCTATAATAATAGAGGTAATAAGTAAGGGTATGAATTAAATTAAGAAGTGAATGCATTGTTAATATTGCTTGTGCAATTAGCATAATAACAAGAAAATATGCATGTAATTACTAATGTTCTTGGGATTTAGAATTATATAACTTTCAATATTTAAAAAGAAGTTGTGAGAGATAACGTGTGTGTATATATATATATATAAAGATTATGAAAGCATAAAAGATATATGAAATCTATTTATAATAAAGAAAAGATAGAACATAGTAAAATAAGGAAGATACATTTGATGTGAGAAAACTTCATTTTAGTTGTCCAACCATTGATTTTTTTTTTCTATTTAGGTCTCCAACCTTTAATTATTATTATTATTTTTTTTCAATGCCTAACTTTTTTTATTTTATTTAAGTGTCTATAGTCACCTAAGAGTATGGATTGCCGATGTGTTTGGAGTTGATTATCACGTGGTATTTCTTATCGTCATGCGGTATTTTGACTCGTCATGTGATAACTATTGCTGAATACGTCAACAAAATTGAGTTTCAAATGAGTTCAAACACTAAAACAAATAAAAAAAATCAAAACTTAAGTAGTAAATTACTAAAAATTAATGGTTGGGCCAAAACAAAAAAAATAATCAAAAGTTGAGCACCAAAACATTCTTTTTTTCCTATTATTATTGTTATATATGTCATTTATTATTGGTGAATATAATATAAAATCATTTTTAGGATTTTGAAATAACTTAAACTTTTAAATTAGGAAAATATTGGTAATTTTGTACAATATTTTTAATGTGTATGCCATCTATTGTTTGTACATATAAATAAACTTAACCTATGAATATTATTTCATATAATAGCTTAATTAAACTTTAAACTTCTAGCTTGAATATTTCTTTGACATCTACGAGTATATTTTATGAGAAATAATTATTCAAGGCACAATCATATAACATTTGATCTTAGTAAAAAAAATATATTCACATATACAATTAAATTATCTAGCTAAAAGCTGTTTTACAGCTGATGAAACAATCCTCTTGTTCTTCGTTTCCTCATCCTTCACATAATCGAGAAACTAGTTTGGCTAAATCCATAGAAATCTTCTTTATCCTTATCTGGTAGTTAGTATAAAACTAAAATCTTTGCTTGTCTGACTCTGATCTCTCGAATTAAAATTCAGAAAACATAATCTAAACATTTTTAATTCTCAAACCTAGAATCTTACATTACCCGAAGACACAATTAAAGTATAACTTTATAAGACATGAAGAATTTTGAATTCAATAATTGAATTGGAATCTATCCAAGAAAACTTAAATTTTGATGAGCCACGTATTCTCAATCCTATATTTTACTTTATTTTATATTTTTAGTTTATGCGACATTCATTCTCCAACAAACAAACGAAAAGGAAAAAAAAAAACATTTTTCTTGCCCTCAAATCTAATAATCTTACTTTTCTTGAAGATTCAAATAAAGTACAACACATTAAAAAACAAACATGGAGAATTAGCTGGGTTTTTGTTCATGACATAGATTTTATAGTCTTATTATATCTAGATGAAGATTAGCAACTTTCACGCCTTTGTCATGGAACCGCAATTTACGCTGCAAATTAATCCTGTCCAGTACCGTAATACCAATCCAGGTCCACATCCCACATATCATTATCTGTAGACATTGGCGTGCTACTAATTTCCCCAGCATGAGAAGCGTTACCTAGGTCTCCTGAGCATGAACTGTCAGGTGAGCTTGTGTTCTCCACTCTTAGCTGGTTTTGATGAGATGCTATTAGCTCATTACCACCAGAGGCTGGTTGAGTTCTTGCCTCAACCACCTCAAGTCCCACCGGCCGTCTGTCGAATGCTCTCAAACATTTTGATTTCTTGTACACTCGGCACAAACTGAATTCATGCCTCAACTGCAAGTCACACAAAGAAATTGTATTGCAATAAATACAAGCCTTTTATTACTTAACTTGTCAATATTTCTATTACTGAGGTACTATAATCTTAATTTGCGTTATATAACTCAATTTGGAATTAGAAAATGGAAAAAGTATCAGTTTGCTTGTAGAAATATGACCAAAAGGGAAGAAGAAACCAGCTTGTTTCAAGCAAGGATTATCAGCACAACAATTTCATAGGGTTTTTCACATAAAATAAAGTTCACTATTGTTTAACTTGTGCAGCTATCTATATCCTATCAGATTGTAGTAAATGGTCATTTGTTTGTTTAATCAATAACGGGATTAGTGGGTAGCTTAATTTATGGCTTTCTTTGGCTGTATATAATCTAACATCAATTATCCAATTATGATCTCGCAAAAACTTAAACGAAATGAATACTTTTCTCCCTTAATTAGGAAATTAGTTTTTTTTTTTTTTTAGAAGAATTAGGAAATTAGTTACTCCATTAATTAATAACGTTAATTTTAAGCCAAAATGAAGGGTATCAAAAATTCTTATAATTAGCCCTAACAAACTACAGGTTGAAAATGAGTAAATTAACCTTAGACTCGTGTAGTATTTAAAGTAATTAATTCACCTTTGGACTTTCACTACATGAAGAGGATGCTTCTCCTTGATCTAGAGCTTTGTATTCATTCATTTTCCATTCAGTCTTTTTTCCATTTGGAGCCCTTCCACAGTAGAAGACCATAGTTCTTTTCAAGCCAATGCTGCGATTGTTGGAATAGACGAACCCAGGAGAGCCAGTTGCTTTCCAGTACCCAGTATTCGTTTGTCTCTTTGGCCTTCCTCCACGAGCTTCACTCTCTTGTCTTCGAATGAAGAAAAACCACTGTTCAGGGTCTTTAATATGGTGCAAGCCTCCTGAAAATTCTGTTCAAAACAAAGATACTTAGTGACTAGCAAGAAGCAAAAACAACAGGATTTCATGGGATTTGATGATTGATGACCTCTTGTATTCATCCTGGTAACACCTCCTTCTTCCAAAATACATTAATCCATCCCTTAAATTAGAAATTATGCTGGTTTGGTTTTTTATTTTCCTACTTAATTTCCAGGATTTTTTTTTTTTTTTTGAAATAGTTTAATTATCTTTCATATATAGCATTCAAATATGTCTTTGTTAACCTAAAATCCATGGTAGTGTAAAGATATTAGAATGAATTATGTAAATTTCTTGGGACAAAAAAAAAAAAAAAAACCCTTACCTTTGAGTCAAAAAAATGTGGAAGAGAAATGATATTGATAAACAATACGTTCATCTAGACAAGGAAAGTTTGACAAGAATGCCATGTTTTATAGCTTAATTCAGACTGTTAACATACTGTGGCCAAGTTATAGCGTTATCAGATATGCTATATGGCAGGTGAGTAGTAAAAATTTCCATCATAAAAATAATAATACAATAAAATAAACAAAATTAGAAACTTAGATTAAACCATATCCCACAGATCACCTTTTCCTTGCAAACTCAGTGCAGCAAAAAATAACTTACATTAAGAATAGAAAAACGAAAAGAAACAAGAAACAAGAATAGCTCAAACTAAAAGGAGAAATCTTTTACGTGGAAGATCCCATGGATTGTGCTCATATATATCAAGGACCGGTATAATCTGGTTAATGACCTGGTTAAGGTCCTCACTCCGGCCTTCTAGCTTGTGATGAAGATAAAATGAGATCAGCTCTCCTTCTGTAGGAAAGAAACGATAACCTGGTGGAAAATCCATTTTAATATCTCTTTTCAAAGACAAAAATAAAAGGTAAATATAGCAATAGCTTGGTCTAATATAAGTTTGTTTTGTTTCATATGCTGTGACCTGTGTTAATTTCACGTAAACAAGTATGCAATGGACAGTTATATATAATCTGATAGGTTATTGAGGACCAAGAAAGTTAGGCCGGAGAGCAAATTAAAGAGAAATGAAAACCGAGTGAATTTGGAAAGAGAGGCACCTGGGGAATGCCGAGAAATTTCCAATTTGTCTATATCCGTGCAAGGCCCACGATGGAATCGGTCAAATTTTTTTTTTCTCTTTATTTTGCAATTCCTTGCTTATATGTCTTTACAAATTTTGAAAATTGTTATTTTCATAAATTAATATAAAATTATTTTTGAGAGTCATACAACAATATCTGCCAATTTGATTCACAGCACAGATGCCCTAAAGCGTTCTTCTTTTGAGAGGAATGCTTTAATTTTCTTTATCAAATTAAACAATAATACATATGGACTTAACTATTATTAGTCAAACCAATACTATTTCACCGTTAATGTTTAAACACACAAGTTATTTTAAGAACATATTTTAATTAGAAGTACTCCGGCGGTATATCTGAAAAATTAAAAAACTATGTTTTAACCCTGTCATTTTACAGTAGGCAAAATGATACGTGGCATGTCTTTCTACAAAATATTGGTGGGAAAAATCCGGTTGATGAACATTACTTTCGGCCGATACTGATATTTTAAGATTGACAGCGACAGTCGCAAATAGTTTTGATTCGCATGTTGACTTCTGAAGCTGATCACTACAAGCCAAATATATACACAATGATGTCTCGATATCTTGGTTTCGAAGAAGCTACCTGTGTTGTTATGTTAACGCGCTTATGTTCCTTCTTTGAAGCTTGCCTTTGTGAAGCCAACTCAGCCTAACTCAATAGCTAGAGAACCCATAATCAACTCGAAATGATCCTCAAAAAATCATAAAAGTCCATAGAGATATGAATGTCACACTTTAAACATATAGAAGAGGAGCGATAAGTTTTTAAAACTCCACAAAAGGTTTTAACTCTTGATAAATTTGGATAAACGCCATAAAAATATTAATTCATACTAAATTTGATAGTTCTTAAAAGAATTGAAAAGAGAGAATAATCTCATAAAATATTTTAATTGATCAAAGGTTTTTTAATAATCTCATTTACATTATTTTGCCTTATAAAGGTTGTTGGAATCGAAATTGAAACAAGGCATTTAAGTTTGCCTAAAATCCAACAAAACAAATTAATTCAAGTCTCTTAAAATTTGCCAATTTGACTTGGATAGATGTAGCTAATACATCCGGACTAAGAATGGAAGAACCAACCATGAAGTTATCCTACTTAATTTTGGCAAAAAAGCTTGAAATTCTACAACCACTAGCTTGGGATTATGCGCCATAATTTTGCTATAAATTTGGTCCAAGAATTGAGTCAATATGTCACTTCTTGAATATTTAATTCTATTAAATTTCATCCAAAGTGCAGTTGCTCTAAGCGATAGAGCTACGAGCCAAATGATCTTTAACATATTCAACTTCAAATGACTCCAAGCACCCAACCACAACCCAACAACACCAACCTTTGCACCAAAAAGCAATATCATACTCTCAACCTAAAATGAAACAACTCATCTCTTTATTGATGATAACATTAAGGTTTGAGCGACCCATGTTCGTATCATTTCCACTTTCTTCAAAAAGATTCATCCTCGAATCTTACCTTACGAGTAACAGATGACCATATCAATTCTAGAAAAATTAAAGTTACCATCATTTAGGTGGCTAATAACCCAATTGACATTTTCAAATATTTTGTATCCAATGTCATCAAAGCTAAGCTTCAATGAACTAGACTTTCTACTACATGAATTGTCAACTCTAAAAAATCAATTGTAAGAACATCATCACTCTTGATCGACACTTTAATGGCAACGAACATCACACTCAATTATTCCTTCATTGGCGACTCTCATTAAGCCCCTCATCTTTGACTTAGGCTTTTTCTAATAATGCTCTCACTCACTTCGCCTTTTACCACTCAAATTCACACCTAGAGTTCTTTCTCAAACTAATCAAGAATTAAACAAATTTTTTTAAATGGCAAATAATGTGTTCAAATAACTTACAAGCCCTACTAGTGTAGTTTTCGATCGATTCAATCAACAAACCCAAACACTCAAAATGGATTTTTGGACCGAATTAAAAACCTCAAGCAAACTAAACCTAAGGACTTCCGAGACCGATTCTTTTAGATAGACTTGACAATTTTCCACAACTCGAATTGAATCACTTTATTTTAAATATCACAACTGGATTTTTTTGCTCTTTTTTTTTTAAGACAATTAAACTAGAATTAATGCACCTTTAGCTATTGATTTGAATAAGTTTGGATTAGAATACGATGGACTTAAGACCCACACTAAAAATCTAAAATTTATACCAAGATGCTACCGTCCAATGTTAATAAACGAATTATTTTCATTATTTTTTTTTAACATATACAATTACAATTGGACTAAAAGTTATATTAACTAAGAGTTCTTAAATCAATTATAAATGTCGGTAATGTGGATTTTGAGTACGGTAGCTAATATCACAAACGAAGAGTGGACAAGAAAATTTCGGAATATTGGACAAGACTTAGGCGGACTTATCAAAATCGGATTTGGACAAACTACTATGATAGAAATTTCAATTTCAAACTTTGGTCAATACACATAAAATTTGGTCTTAGACACACTACCAACTCCGAATGGATCAAAACAAAAATTGATAAACAACACAACAAGAATTGTCAAACAAATTTTTGGATTGAAACCGAGACGAAAAGACCATAAATTTTTTTATACAATTTTTGGACAAACACGTTTAGAATATACAAACTACAAAGGAATTAAAATTGATTAAAGACAAAGAACCTAATTGGAGTCATGCTCGATACCAAATGATGCAAACTTACCTAGCTCGATGGCTAAAGAACCCACAATCAAATCGAAACGATCTCTAAAAAGCCAAAAAAGTGCGAAGGATATGAATGCCACACTTTAGATAGGTAGAAGGAAAGTGATATGTCTCTGAACGTCACAAGAACTCTTGATAAATTTGGGTGAACGCCATAAGAATATGAATTTCGATAAGTTCGATAGTTCTTGAGAGAACTAAAAAAGAAAGAATAATCTCATAAAATATTTTAATTGATCAAAGGTTTTTTTAATAATCTAAATTACATTATTTTGCCTTATAAAAGCTACTGGAATCCAAACCAAAACAAGGCATTTAAGTTTGCCTAAAATCCAATAAAACACATTAATTCAAGTCTCTTAAAATTTGCTAATCCGACTTGGAAAGATGTAATTAATAAATCTAGACCAAGAATTGAAGAACCAGCCATAAAGTTAGCCTCTTTAATTTTAAAAAAAAAAAAAAAGCTTAAAATTATGCAACCATTAGCTTGGGATTATGCACCATAATTTTGCTATAAATTTGGTCGAAGAATTGAGTCAATGTGCCACTCTTTGAATACTTAATTCGATTAAATTTCATGCAAAGTGCAATTACTCCAAGTGATAGAGCTATAGCCCAAAATGATCTTTAACATACTCAATCTAAATGACTCCAAGCATAAAACCATGACTCAACAATACTAGTATCCATCTATAGCCCAACAACCAGCCTTTGCACCAAAAAACAATATCATGCTCTCGACCTAAAATGAAATAGCCTATCTCCTTATTGATGATAACATTGAGGTTTGAGCGACCCATGTTTGTATCACCTTGCTTTTGATGAATCAATGTTATTTTCTTATTTGGTTTTAGGTTGGTAAGAGATCTCCGTCAAGGCTCGATATCTTTGTCCTAAGTTAGATAGATTTGTATATATAACTAAATAACTAAAGGTTACGACTAGTTGGATTAATCCATTAATTGGCTTATTCAAATAGAACATGGACATATCTTTATTAGGTAGTGTCTTAAGAGATCATTATGGGAATTTTTTTATGAATTTTCTCCATTTCTATAGAGATCAAAGATTCAAATTAAGTGAAGTTATATTCTATTTAGAAAAAATTAGAAATTAGTATTGCTTTGCTTTTAGCTTTTCAAGTCATATAGATTGTAGATTTCAACTTAGATATTGTTATTGCTTAGACATATGAACCTTAATTTGATATATCCTAAAAGTTTTATAACATTTTTAATGTCATCTCTAATCTAATTTTATGTTTAAAATATGTCACTTTTATCCATATGTTTAGGAAAAGAAACTTTGTAGCCGATTCTTTGGCTAAGTTTAGTCTTCATAGATCTAATGAGTTCTTAACTTGGTTGCAATCTCATTTTGCTAGCTCCTTATCGACTTCATTAATACAATCATCAATTTCTATTTTCTTATAAAAAAACAAACAAACAAATAATAACAAACTAAGAAATTAAGCATGCCCTTTTGTCTTTTGTAAATAAGAATATTATCAGCATAAAGAAAGCTAACATACACATAATGAAATGAATTTGATTGAATATTTCGACTAAAGAAGTACAAGGGACTAAATTCTACAAGATTAATAGATGTAGATTTAAATAATTATTTATTGTTCATGCATAAATGAAATTCTTAATAGTTTATTTAAATTCAATGATGTAGATTTTATAAACATCATCTCTATGAGTTGAATTTGAATCCAATTAGGATGAGTCTATAAAAACTTGTGCAATAATGAGAGTGATAAGGCTTGTTATGGCTAAATATGAACAGAATAGATGGCTAAAGTGCATATAATCCTCTACATCATGTAACTAGTCCTCCTAATTGATTTAGGAGTCCTTTAATGATCAATTTAGTAGTTAGAGAGTAACGAGATAGCTTGATTAGGCTTTTACAAAATGTTATGTGTTTGTAAGTGATGAAAAAGATTACTAGTAGGTATTTTAGAGGTGTAGAGAAATGTGAAGTTGAAAATTATGATTCTTATATAGATGAAACTTTGACAATTTACGTGGTAAAAATGGTAGAATTATCCATTTGACTTGATGTTAATGGCTTTAGTCAACAACGGTGGTCCGTAAGTATGATGTGATTCACTTCGTGATGATATCACTCGCTATTATTATGAGTGATGATTTAACTAATGTTGTCTTAAACGAGAATCTCTATTAAATGTTTTATCCTCCTTACAAATGAGAGGTCGATGAGTTGGACTTTTCTTATTCGGGTTAAGTATCCTAGGTTGTGGAGGCTTCGATTATTATTTAGGTGTTGTTTGGTAATCGGGAATAGAGTGCTGGGAATAGAAATAAAAGTTTTATTTCCACATTAGTAATCGCTTGGCTAAAAAGAATAAAGTGGAAATGAGAATGAAAATTTACACACAACTTCATTTCCACATAAGATGTGAGAATAAAAATAAAAAATAGAAATGAAATTTTTTTAAAAAATAATAATATATTTTATTTATTTATTATCTATTAACTACTTTTATCACCACCATCACAACCACCACTACCACCATCACAATCACCACCACCATTATCATCACCACCACCATCACTACCACCACCACTATCGCAACCACAACTAGAACCACCACTGCTATAACCACCACCATCATTTTTATTATTTTTACAACCATTATAGTTTGATAAAATTATTTTTTTAATCATTATTTTTATTTGTATAAAAAAATCAGATATTAAAAAATTTAAATTGCATTCCGATTCTTCATTAGTATTTCAAACACGGTATGAAAATACAAATGCTATTTCGATTCCTTAATTTTCATTCCGATTCCTACATTTTCATTCCTACCACTCTATTCCCGAGTACCAAACAAGCACCTTAGAGGATGGTTAGTTCTTAAGGGGCCTTGTGTGTGATTAGCTTAGCAAAGTACGTGTTCTTTAAGGCTCTTAAGAGAAAAGAGGTAGGTGACACATGTCACTCGAGTCTATTAATAGGCCTTTGAGTCTTGGCAATCGTGCTTGACTTAAAATTAAAAACACTAGCCTTGACCCTTATAGAAATGTATTTTTCCATTGAAGGGATTATTAGTGATTTTTTCTTTTACCCTTAGTTTGTTCAAGTTAACTAATGATTATACCTTTTAATACCTAGTGCTTTAAGGTTAGTGCTATTTTTTTTATATAAAAAAAGGGTAATCTCCATATGTTAGGTGATTGTACTTGTCATGAGGAGTTACATCTCTTATATTTTCTAAAAAGTTAATAATTTTCATCATCAAATATCTATGTGCCCAACCTATCGGCTTAATTAGTCAAGCCATGTTAGTGTAAGGCCATTTCGTGGATCTAACATATCTTGATTGTAACGCCCCGCCCTGATCATATTTCTACCACCCAAGTAGAGTACTAGACGAAGCGCGTTACGCCGACATACCCTAAACTCTAGTAGTTCTCTTATGATATTCTTAAAAATTTAACGAGACATTACGTATATAACTCCTTAAGATAAAATTTACATCACATAATTAAATACATTAATAAAATATTACAAGCAATATTTAATTTCTCACGAACTCCATACCCTAAATTTACAGACAAAATAAAAACTAATATATGGTGCCTTACATGAGCCGGTTAGGAGGAGTCGGTCGCATCCGTACCAATTTGTCCTTTTTCCGTCACGACATAAAAATAACAACGGGGTGAGCCAAAGCTCGGTAAGTAGAGTGATGCACGTGATATGTAATGTTGTTTTGACTTTCTACCATACTCATAAATTTTAATCTCGGGTACCACAGGTATTAACCGAGTCTACTCTATTTATCATCGGGTGGTCCGCGAGATCACCTTCTGCTACAACAAAATTATCTCTTGTTGTAACTACTGTTAGCGAGAATCCATCGTCTAATAGTGCAAGCACACGACTTGATTTCATCCGGATGATCCCGGGATCATCTTCTACTACAACAAAATTATCCCTCGTTGTAATTACTATTAGCGAGAATCCATCGTTTAATAGTGCGGACACACGACCTAGAGTACTTGGACTACTAATACCCATTTATTCCAATTAGGTTATCAAACCTAGATGTATAAACCATTTCTCAATCAATTGACTTATCTTAAACCACCCATTATGCACATGATGCACGTGATGACATATTTAATCATATTCAATCAAATTCGGGTACCAATCCTTCATTCTTATGCCATACTCACGGTCCAACCCACACTTGGAATTTACCCATTGCTCACATACCAATCATGATACTCATAGTGGGAACACAACCTCCGCCCATTAATATTGTTCATTAGTTTCATTAATATTTAAAAGAAGGTCCAAGTCCATTTACTTTAATCCAAGCCCATTAACTTTATCCTAAGTTCATTGACTTTATTCAATTCCATTTTATTTAGGCCAAGCCCATTTAGTTTATTCCAAACCCATTAATTTTGTCCAAGTCTAATTCTTTGGTTTTAGGGTTTATTACTTGGGCAACTCATAATCGAGTAAATAATTTTTCAATTTCAGAAAATAATTAAATATTAATCATTTTATTTTTGATACTAGACATATTTATTTATAACATATCCAAAAATTAGGTATAAATACCAAGTACATAATTAATTGCAAATTTTGAAACTTAGAGAGCAATCTGCCTAGTAGTAGTTTGTCTAGAGTTATCTATACTAAATCAGGTATAACTCTTTTTACACGAACCTAATGACCAAGAAATTTTAAATGCAGTTATTTGAAACATAGATGAACAACTTTTATTTTTTAAGTTTCACCTAGAAATCGACCTAAAATCCTTGAACATGCACCCCAAAATTTGAACAGAATTTACTCCTTATCAACACTAATTTATTAGTTCATTCCAAGCCAACTTTAAACATGTTTTAGTTCACTTAAATTTAGTCCAAGTCCAATCCAATCTATCACCACATACTTGGACATTTTTCAAAACATCATAACATCATAAATCATCACAACAAGGCATCCATACATAGATTTATCCCAAACATCAAGCATATAACTATTAAAAATTATTACAACTCATGAAATAAACACTAACAAAATAACTTTAAAAAAAATATTTTAAGACATTAATAAGCCAAAAAAATGGAACCTACTTACCTCTTTTAGGTTTGATTAAAATTTCCTTATCTCTTTTTCTTTCCTTTCTTTTCTCTCCTCACGTTTTTTTCCTTTCTTGTCTTTCTTGCCTTTTCTCTCCCAATTTTTGGTACCTACGGGTTGCTAAAATTTTTCTCACTATTTTAACACTTGCTATATATATATATACTTACTTACCTTTAGCTACAAGTGTTAGAAATTAATGGGACAAGGTGTAAAAGTTATAGGTGAGTCATGAGAAAAGGTGGTCGCTTTTGGACCATAATGGGTGAGTTGGCCTTAAATTCATTTATTGCATTTGCTTAGGTATCTACATAAAATTTAGACTAATTAAAATCATTAATTAACTTAATTCAAGTAACTAAACCTACTTTCTTTCATAAAAAAAATTTGAAAATTTCCATTTTTAAAATTCAAAATTTTTTTTCTCTAAAATTCCAGCAATGTTACCTCCTAACCCATCTATACTAAAATGTTCATAACTCTTTCTATATATATCCAAAAATTATGAAATTTTATAGAGAGTTATTACACACATAGAAAAAAAAACTTTTATTCTTTAATTTTTTCTCAAAAATCAATCTAACATCATCAAATAAATCTCACAAGATTTGGGAAGATTCTTCTCCCGAAATTTCAACGGAATGCATTTCGAAACAACCCTCACCATAATTGATATAACCCTTAATGTATAGGTCTAAAAATTATAAAATTGTATACAGGCCTATTCAACACATATATGAACAACTTTCATTTTTTAAGGTTGACCCCAAAATTACCCTAAAGTCCTCAAATAATTCACACAAAACTCGGGCAAAATATAGTCCTTAAAACATCGATTTTGCATATTTGATTTCTTTAATAATTAAACCATTAATCTTAAGCACAATAACTTTAATTTAACATAAATCACATATTTCAAGCATTAATTTCTCATGATGAAATGAGAATTATACTTACTCTTAATACACGTATATATAGAATGATTCTAATACACGTCGCGTTACGGATAAGGGTTTTTACGGGGGTTACATTGATTGTAAAGAAGTATGCTTTTTTGCCTGCCTATACGTGTGTGTGTGTGTGTGTGTGTGTGTGTGTGTGTGTGTGTGTGTGTGTGTATCTTGTTATGAGGTTTCCTCTTTTGTTTTTGTGAGTTGAGTTTCATTGTAGAAGACCTTTGGCCATTTATTTAAATCCTTCAAGGTTTTTAAAAGAGTGCTTTATTGATATCCTTCTTCATTCTCGCTTCTTTCTATCTAGTTTAGAGACATTACCTTTGTGCAATTCGATCCCTTTTCCTTCCTTCTTATGGTTTGTTTGTTTGATTGTTTTAAGTTCCTTTTTATATTTTTATATTCTTTTCATAAACGAGTTTACCATCTTCACACATGGAAGGCTAAGAAAAAATAGATGTCTAAGGATGTGGGTTTTTTCTAAGAACATTGCACTATTCTTTAGAAAAAAGACAAAGAGATACGAGTATCTCTAGACAAAAATGGAAAAAAAATGTTAAAGGACATGGGGGTCCTTATTAAGGCTTTTACCAAGAGAGGAGTAGTCATGGCTTTAGAAACATAAATAGTCCAAAGTTGATGGTTGTGATCATGGAAAGTGATATTGCACAAAAGAGGGCAACGTACTTGGAGAGCTTAGGGGATCATCCTTGTGCATCCAATATGGATCAAACCTCTTTTCCTCTTAATCTCAATAAGCCTCTAATAGTTTAAAGGCTCATTCGAGTTGGCTCTTCTTTTTCCTTTTGTGAGAGGGTGCTTCCACTTACTTTTGGTTCACTCTCTTATCTAAGAGAGCAAGTTTTGGTATATAAGTTTAAAGAAACTCGATGGAAATCACCATTTTGGAGATAGAATCATGTTATACTTTTTTTTATGAATACCTTGTCATTGGGCTTATAAGCCTCTCTTTTGTAATTTTGGTTTGATTTTATTTTTCTTCTCGATGGAATTCCAATAATTTATTCCTTCATTTCTTTATTGTTGATGGGATTCAATATTTTTTATTCTCAAGATATATATATATATATATATACACAAACACACACACTTTAAGAGCTTTTTTCATCTATTACCTATCCATACGACTTAATACTCTCTATCTCTCTCTCTCTCTCATCTTTCTCTCTTTCCCTTCCTCTTCTTTCTCTTATTCTTCCTCTTTCTTCTTATTTATGTCTCCTTTCATCTCTCTTTATCCCTCTTTCTCTCCTTCACCTCTCCATTTCTATTCCTCTTTCCCTCCATCTCTCTATCTTTCTCTCTCTATCCCTCTCCATTTTCTTCTTCCTCTTTTTTCTCTTTTTGCCTCTCTTTGTCTCTCTCTCTTTTCCTTTCTTCCTTCATTTCTTTCTCTTACCCTCTCTCTCTCTTACATCATCCTTCTTTCTCCCTTTTCCTCCCTCCTTTCACTCTTTATTTCTCTCTCTCTTCCTTTCTCTCTCTTGCTCCCTCCCTTTATCTCATCACTCTCTCTCTCCCTCTCTATCCATTTCTTTCTCTCTATATCTCCCATCACATTCCTCTCTCTCTCTCTCTCTCTCTCTCTCTCTCTCTCTCTCTCTCTCTATATATATATATATATATATATATATATATATATTAGAGATTAATGCTCTAGTGAGGTTCTATTGGACAAGCCTTCATCTTTTTTCTTCTTTTTTTTTTTTGATAAAAAGTTTATTTAGGAGTAATGGTGACTTTTATTTTATGTTAGAACATCAAAATAATTTACATGCTTGTGTATTTACACTATATTCTACTATTTTTATGAGCAGTGCTCGAGCCCATAAGGGCACTAGTGTTTAATAAGCCAATGCTTTTCCTAAGTCTCTGCAAACAAGTAAGCAAATTATTTTGAGAGATATCATGTCTAACTTTTTAGAAACGAATTTTTTTTCGTTCATCCAAGAAAGGTTACAATTGTGAGTTTTTGATCATCTCGTTCTTTAGGCTATGAATTCTCTCGAGAGATTTGCTTTCTCATTTTTCCGATAGGGTTAGGCTATTCATCCCTCAAGATATATGGCCATAAACTTTTTCCATGGGATTTAGTCATCCGTCCCTCGAGGAATATGGCTGTGAATATTTCCCATAAAAATTTGGTCCCTGCATCTATTTGAGAGTATGGCCATAAATCTTTTAAAAAGGTTTGGACGTTCATTCATAAAAAGATATGGCCATAATCTTTTGGTGGAGTATGCATTGACAAAGACTTCGATCAACACTATATATATTTGATATTAAAAATCAAAATAACATCATGAATTATGTATACTTGTAAGGCCCTAACACTATAACTTAAAAAAAAATCTTATTTTCGATTTTGGAATTGTTTATTTTCTAATGAAGTCATTTCTCATCCTCATATGGCCTTTTTTATGTCCTTTGGTATGATCCTTCTTTTGGAAAGTTGGTTGCCCTTGATTATGGTGATCCTTCTAAAAATAAAAACTTTAAAGATAAGCATCGCATACTAGTTACGACACATATCTCATATAGTAAAGGTCTCTTAAAAATGGCATTGTATGCTAGATGCATTTTCCCAACCATAAACATTGGTAGTATGGTGATGTCTTTGGGGTGTGTGCCTAGCATGATGGGAATTTGTATAGTTTGCCCCCTTTTATGGCTATCGGTAATGTTCTTGTCCGATAGAGCTAGGATGCTTCCAAATTCATCAAATCAAAGGCCTTGAGGCTTAAAATATTTATCATACTCTTATTGTCTATCAAGATGCAATGCATTTTATAGTTAGAGATAATGGCAAAGATGACCAATGCATTATCATAGGGGTGGATCACACTATTTGAGTCTCCAAGTAATTAAATGATAGGCTAGTTCCATAACATTGTAGACAAAGAGGTGACGAGGACTATATTTTCCTTAGCTCCTTCTTTTTTGTAAGATCTAACTCTACTTGAATTTTCTTATGATATGTCATGTCAATGATCTTGGTTGTACTTGGTAGTAATTTTCTTGGTTGCAGAGATGAGATAAGTCTTTCACCGGGTGTTGGAAGGTTACATACCCTTTCTTTTAGATTGTTATGAACACTTATATTTGAGTTATGTTCAAAGGCATAGTCTAGAGTTCAAGAAAGATAAAACGAATATGGATAGGTTCTTTTGGGTTTTTCTTTAGACCGAAGTAGGTTGGTTGAGACTTTTCTCTTTTTTTGGCCTTTAAAATCAAGGACATATTTTCCTTATTGCTATGTCCTCCTCTACTTAGATCTAGCTTTCTACTAGTTTCTTTACTTGGCATAATTTTTTTGATGGAGGAAGGCATATATTTTCTTCTATAGGTTGTTGTCATTTACTTTTTAAATAAAGGCCTTCATTGCCACGACTTTATTAGGCCATCCACTTTTAGCATTTCTTTATGAAATTAGAAAAAAAATATTCTTAGATGTTTTTCCTTCTTGTTGTGTGATTAAAAAGAGATATATTTAGCTTCTTTCAATAGATATATTGGTTTAGAAATGGGTGATCGATTTAGATTGAGATCTTCAAAGCTTAAGATGGATTTTAGGTCTAGATTGTGGTAACATTTTCGAGTGGTATCTCAAAAAGTAGTGTGAAGCACCTTACAAATGGTGTTAGTCCCTTGTAATACCAATTTAAGAGTTCCCCTCATATTTTACATGTACTTTTTTGGGTCAATAGAGCTATCATATGTGTCCAAATTTATCTTTTTTATGATGAATTCTTTTCGAGCTTTGTGTTTAAAATATAAGAAGCAAGAGATGATGTTTGAAACCTATATCCATAGTGGTTAAAATGCGATAGAGTGGATATAATAGGTTTTCTTTCAATGCAATGTCATTTAAAATCCGAGTTTATAGAGGAAGAACTCATATGGTGTCTTTCCCGGCAATCTTTGCCAACACCGTGTACACTTTTAACATCATGATGGTTCCATGATTTTCCTTCTCCTTCTCTCCCCTTGTAGGAGTAGGACTTTTGGATTATTGGTCATTTTCTAGGATGACAAGAATGGATTCTTTGGGATTCAAGATAAGAGTGAGTCCCTATCCTCTACTTTTATGCCTTAACATTGTTTCTATTCTTCATCGGATAAGTGTAAATCACGTAGATTTATATGAAAAGAGGATAAAGCCTTTTTGTATATGGCACCGTGAATGGTAGTATTGGCAACTCTAAAGGTGAAAGACAAGTTGGTACTTGTGGTAATTTTCTATGTTTTTTACTTGTAAAAGAAATCCCTTGGTTGATTAAAGGACTACCCAATGATCAAATTAATGGTCGTCGAGTGGCCAAATAGCTTGATTAGGCTTGTACGTAACGTTATGTGTGCGTAAGTGAAGAAGATGATGAATAGTAGATGTTTTAGAGGTGTAGTAAAGTGTGAGAAGTTGGAAATCTAGAACTCTTTATGGTTAAGGTTCTTATATAGACGAGACTTTAGCAAGTTGCATAATGAAAAGGGTAGAATCATCTATTCCACTTAATGGTAATAGATGTAGTCGACAACCCGAGGTGGTCCGCATGAATGATATGATTCACTTTTTAATGATGTCACTAATATCATGATGAGTACTAATTTGACTAGAGCTATTTTGAAAGAGCATCTCTATTAGAGAGTGGTAAGCTTAAGTTTTCTTGTCTTGGTGAGTACCTTGGGTTGTAGCGGTTTTAGTGCTTTTCCCGGAAGATGGCTAGTTCATAAGGAAGCTTGTGTGTGATTAGCTAGGAGAAGTACATATTCTTCGAGACTCTTAGAAAAGAGAAGTGGATGATACATGTCACTCGAACCCATCAATTTGGTTATTTGTTAAAGTGTATCAACTATACATGTATTTGAAAATTGAATACAATTTATTTACTCGCATGCATTCTAAATGTGTATTCTCAATAAATTTTTTCTTTTTTTAAACAAAAACTCCCCTTAAAATATCAAAAGAATTAATTTTAAAGAACTAAAAAAAAATACTTATGATTTGAAAAAAAAATTAAAAGATAAAACTTAAAAAAACCAAAAAAAAATAAAAATGAAAAAACCCAAAAGATGTAAGATAAACTTGAAACCAAAAAAAATAAAAATAAAACAAATTTGAAAAAAAATCTATCCACGCCACAATAATACAAATTCAAAATACATTTCTATGAAAACAATATAATTAAGTTTTGTTCTAGTATGAATGTTTTATTTATTTGTTATGTTTCTCAATTTTTTTCTTTGTATGGACATTTCAAATTTATTTGGATTTCAAGTTTTTATATTTTCTACGGTTTTTCGAATTCTTGTATTTTTTATTATTTCAAAGTTCTTACCCTTTTTTTCTTTTTTATTATTATTATTTTGTATTTTGAAGTGAATATATAAGGATTCAATTTATTGACTTTGAAGTCTAGGTTATATTTGATATTTCCATGTGATTGTGATCATAATGTGTGTTTTTAGATCTATTTAAAGACTATTCGGCTAAGAATTTGTCTCGAACATGATCATCAAACTAGTTGTCAAGAGACAACATAACTAGACATGACTCGATCAATAAACGCATACAAACAAGCCGAACAAAGAAGATACTCTTCTCTCCATTTATGAGACAAAAAATGATATATATTTAATAAATACATGAATTCTTAAAATTTTTCTATCACATCATCGCCAAACATAATCGCATATGGATCGTTAGACAATGTTCATCAACTAAAAAAATTCTAAACCTTGAAATGCATGTCGGGAGCTATTGAACACAAGAAAATAGATCAATCTACCCTATACTCCATGTGAGTTGATCACACCCTCACCCATTTAAAGATTAACACACCAAGTATTTAGGTTTTGTATTTTAAGTTTTAAACTAGGTATACTATCAAATATCTATAACATTTATAAACTAATTTTCATAAAGCTCATTCGAGCGAAAGACCTCCTTTCATAAGCTAACTTAGTCATCGGAGAGTCCATCGAATCAACATACAATACAATAAACTTAGATTAGAAATTATCTTATCATTTATTTTAATTCGAGTATCATAATCTTATCTATATTAATTAGGAACTAGTTAAACCTAATATATAAGTCTAATGTATTATTTTTACATGAAAAATTTTATACAAGACATAATATAAACAAACGTGGCAAGATATGCATAGAGTCGCCACTAGCAAATTAACAAGTGGCATGTTATCATTTTGCATCAAGTAGGGATGACAATAGGAGGATACCCGGTCCATTAATTTAATTTTTTACCCTACTTATTATCCATTAAGAAATTACCATATAAATCTTTACCCGAGTCCATACTCGATCCATAGTAGTTTATCCGCTTATTTAATACTTGTTAAATTTAATTTGTCAATAATATTTATTTTAGTCCCTATAATTTTCAAAAAAAAAGTTTTTTTGATCCTTAAAATTTAACTTTTTTTTGCATTTTGGTCATTTATTTATAAGTTTTTTTGGTTCTCAAAGTTTTTGAAAAAAATATTTTGATCCTTAATTTTTAAATTTTATACAATTAGATCCCTACACATTAATAAAAAATCTAAATAAATTAGTGAGTATTAATAGGATAAAAAGTGGATACCCATGCTCCGAAACCTTATCCATTCCGAAATCTTACTAGTAGAAATGTAATTTTTTACTTTTATCCAATTCAATATCTATTGAATATTCTTAATGGGTATTTATTGAGTCGGGTAAAGTGAGTATCCTTTTTATATCTGGCTCATTGTTATCCTTGGCATTAAGCAATACTTGTATGTAAGATTTTTATTTATTTCGTTATATATCCTTACTAAAGTGCAATATTTATATATTGCGCTTCAAATGGTAATTTAAAATTTTTTCTATTGGTAGACAACCAATAAACTCTTTTTTTAATTAAAAAAAAAACAGAAAAATTCACATTCAAAATTAATGAATTGATTTCATTTTTTCACATGTTAAAAATGACAAATAATCATATAATGTTTTCTCATTCACGTCTGATTTAATTATTGAATTCAAAAGGAATAGCATTATTTGAAATAATAGCTAATATTCCTCTCCCAACATGAAATTAAGAATCAAATATTGCTCGCAATCTGTTGGTAGCAAACTCTTTCCAGTTAACAGTTCAGTGATGGTGATTACTTATTAGCACCACAGTTTTATTGCCATTGATCAGAGAAAACGAGAGACTTTGAAAAGTGTTCTTTAACATTACCAAATGCATAATGAATTAATGATCCTAGCATGAGGTCATCAAAAGGCATCCCAAACATGACTAAGGTTTTCTCCTCCTCGAAAATTTCCAGGAATGTCAGGAAAGAAACATTCCAATGACAAACCTGGCTCACTTATCCCGAAAAATGACAGGTTTGTTTTTACAAGTGATTATAATTTAAATACTCACATTTTTTGGTGGCTACTCTCTCTTGTTCTTTCTCCAACAAAATACCTTCTCATAAATCCTAGTATGGGCTTTCGTCCGTTATTTTTAATCCACAGCAATCTCTTGTTTTATTTAATTTTTTCTTTTTCTTTTTTTGGTTAGATTTTTTTCGTTCTTTTATTTATTACCTTTAAGTAAGGTCTGAGTTTTCTAGATATGATTTGTAGGCATGATTATCTTTTTAAATAAGAGTTTTATATATCAAAATTTAAAAGATTAGTTTTTTTAAATAAAGATTTTATCTTGTTCTGTAAAATGAATTAACATACATTAGCAGTGTTTGAATACTCAAATCTTCCATTAATGAAATTTGATAGTGCAATCTATTTCCTATTAATCTATGGTTACCAAGATTCATATGATTACATTATTTGAAAAAAAATCATATTATAAAAACTCTAATTTAAAAAGTCAGAATATCTATTTTTCATTCATGAAAAGAGTAAATGATATTTGAAAGATAATGATTCATTAAAGTTGTCAAGATTTTTATCATTTTTTTTAAATATTAAGAGAGTAATGTATTTTGCATCAATTCGATGTTATTGATCTTACTGTTTTTTCAAAAAAAAATCCTACTAATTGTATTTTAATGGGAGTGCAGACAAAAGTGCTAACTTTTGCATTTAATAATAAGTCTATGTACGAACTGAGGGGTTACTGTTTACTCGCGTAAACTTGAAGGAAGCTTGGGATATCAAAAGAGCCATGGGGATGTTGTTAGTAATTTACAAACAGTCATGTTCTTTGACTTCAAATATGAAACGAAAATGTTTTTCTAACCTTACTGCTAGATATATTTTTTACATTATAACAATGACTTTTGAGAAATAGATCTCATTCTTTGCAAAATAGATTATGATATACTCATATGATTGTGGTAATGACATATGCCTTTCTTCTTTCCTCAAAAACATGGGTTAAAAATTTGTTCCGAACAGGATAATTCTTACTAGTTTTCAAGGTAAATCACAACGAGACATGATTCAAACAATCAATGCAAACAAACTATCAAAATAAAGAAGATATTTTTCCTCCACTTGCTATACAAAAAATAAATATATTTAATAAAAATGAATATGTATAAAATGTCTCTATCACATTATCACCAAACGTAGCCGTACATACATCGTTAGACAACAACTATCGATCAAAAGAATCACAAACCTTCTAATGCATGTCAAGAGTTATTGAATAAAAGAGATGAGACAAATCTATCTTCTAATCCATATAAGTTGATCACATCCTCATATATATAAAGAGAGATAACCGCATTATAAGCGTACCAATTTTTTAGCTTTTTTTAACCAAGTACATGAACTTTAATTTATTTTGTTTGAGTATACTAAATTTTTTCAAAACTACCAATCGAGTATTTTTTGTTAATTGATTACACGTCGATTATCCTTAGAATACTTAATTATAATTTTACTTTCTTTCTTTTTTTTTTGTCAATAGACTACATGGACTTTAATTTTTTATGTTTGAGAATACCCATTTTTTAAAAACTATTAATTAAGTACTTTCGTTAATTTTTTCGTTGATTAATAATGTGTCTAAATATCAAATTACATTTTCTCCCCTTTTGTTGTAAATAACTCTTTCATCAAATTATTCTACTATTTTAAAATTTATCAAAAAATTTTAAAAAAAAATTATTTTTATAAAATTCCAAACTAAACTCCGTTAGACTTGTTGTTAAAAAAATAATCATTGTTAGGTTTTGGGCATGATAGTTGAAGAAAACACAAACATGAGATTTTTCATTAAGAAGATTCATTTGTGTTTTTCTTCAATTTTCACTTTTAAACCTAATCGTGCTATTTTTTTTTAATAGCAACGAGAACTAATTTTATTTTGGAATTTTATAGCTAAAAAATAATAATTTTTAATTCTTTATTAAATTTTAAAATGATAAAATAATTTAAAAAGATATTTCCTTTAAACAAAGAGAGAATAAAATTATAATTTTGCATTCGAGCACGTCATCGCTTAACAAAAAAAAATTATCTAAATACTTGATTGATAGTTTTAAAAAATATATATACTCAAACCGAAAAAATTAAAGTTTATGTCCTTGATTGAGAAAAAAAGGTAAAATTATAATGCGATGTTCTAATAGTAACGGATAAGTCATCTCGTTAACCAAAAATGATGGAAATACTCGATTAACAATTTTGAAAAAAAAAATGTATTCAAATAAAAAAAAATTAAAGTTCATGTACTTGATTAAAAAAAAAATTGAAAGTTAGTGTACTCATAATGTAATTATCTCTATGTGAAGGTTAACACATTAAGTGTTACAAATTTTGCTTTTTAAGCTCTAAAATAGATATACTATCGAATAATTACTATATTTATGAACTAATTTTATTTCTTAAAATCTACTTAGGCAAAATTCCTTTCTCTCGTAATCTAATTTAGCCATTAGAGAGTCCTCCGAACACTTAAAAAAGACTTATTTTGTGTATACTCTCTATTGAATCAATATACAACAAGCCATAATAATCCAATGATCAGCTTAGATTTAAAGTCACCTTACCATTAATTATAATTCGAGAATCAAAATTTCATTAATGGGACCACCAAGAAAATCAAAGCAAAAAGATAATCACTAACCTTTCTACTTCTCCATCTTCAAGCTTCTCCATATATGAGAAATAGAAAACTCGACAAGTTCCACACCATTCGATTTTGTCAGTTCTAACATTATGTTAGTCAATGTTCTTCAACTACATTGATGCATCGAGATGTGAACATAAGCATACATAAACTTGAAACCATACAACTATTAATAAAATAGTTAAGTTTTACATACAAGTGAGTTAGAGCTTGGCTTTAAAAATTCTTAGAATAATTCAGCTTGCTAGTATTTAGATGCTCAAATTCTAGGCCTAGTCAAATTTTAAACCCTACTTATTTAAGGATGCTTTTCGAATTTACCCGATAGTTTTGTTTTCACATTGAGAAAATAGCAAAGAGAATTTGTTAGCCTAAAAATCAACATTCTTGCATAATATAGAATAAATTCTTATTCTTAGCACTAATCATCCAAGGTGACAAATCGATCATTGTGTTCAAGTTTCAAGGTAGTATATTTATATTTTTATTTTCTAAAGTCCGTATCATAGATCTAAATGTATTCTTCCAAATAGGTTTTGATTCACTCTTATTTTTAATTGAAACTTGTATTGAATTAAAGATTATCCTAAGAGTCTCAAAACTAGAATTTGCTGTTTGTTAGTTTGAGTTTAGGAAGGTGGGACAACATTGAAATAAAAGGTTAGGGCTTTCAAAACTGTCTAAAATTTTACATACTTTTAGTGTTAGTCATAAAACATACATGGTTAAAATTTAGTGCAGTTCTGACAAGGGTGGCCCAAATTTATTCACGTAACTTATATATTTGTCATTAAGCCAAGGACGCATGAATCAGCTTATTGTTTGGTTTATATTGAGGTTCGAAGAAACGGGGACTTCCCAATGGGCAATTAGTCTCCTCGACCATTATGGTTCCACACCTGACCCACCCATAGAGACAGCAGAATCTCACCCTATCTTTCATCGGTCGTGGAAAAAGGTGAGAAGAATCAAGTCAAGGATAAGTCGACTAAAACTCTAGACCACCCGAAGCTTTAAAGTTGAAGTCCAGCAGCTTTCACGCGGTGTAAGAACAGACGGAATACAAAAAGGTAATCCGTGTTCCTACCGAGGATGAACTAGGCTAAAAGCCAGAAAAAGGAACTGGAAGCATATAATTAATACACTTTGGAACAATAAATTTATTTTATTTTATTTTTTAATGTATTATTCTTCAGCGCTAATTGGACAGGGAATTAATTAAGATAGGTAAGCTAATTGTTGTAAGACTTGAAAATTTTGTTTCGTAATTTTTAATTTATTAATTAGTAAGGACGCATTAAATGCATATTGGAATTCTATTTTTCTCACCCACTATGGAGAAAGATAAATACCCTTACGTAAACTGAATAATTTTAGTATTGAAAATTGTCTCAAAACACGTCCAAATTAATCATGCTTTTGGTTAAAAGCCACTTACAAATAGTGGGTAGTGCTTGAACTTGAAGGATAAGCCATGCATAAACGTATCTTCTTATGTAAGATCTTTGCTCTAGCTAAGCAAATTAATTAATTTGGTCAGTGAAAAATAAATCAATGTATTGACCCCTAATTAATCGATTGAAAGCGTATTGGTAGAATCAACATCAGTCTCGGTCAATCGGTCATGCACTATTTTCTCCACGTGGGTAGAAGTTTCCAAGTTTCTCAAAATCAACATCCAAGATTTGGCAAGTGAGTCTTCTTTGACGAGCTAGAATAGAAATTTCTGGATGCCTTCTAAAATTAACTGCTACCACATGTAGCAAAATGTACAGCGTAACAATCCTTTGTGGAAAATTGCATATGATTTTTGCATCAATAATGGGTTTTGGGAAATTGCTAACTATCGCTCAGTCCAACAAGTAACATTTTGTGTTAACCTTTTGTGTTAACATTTTGAATTCAGCTAAGTTCAATATTTCTGGAATGTGATTATATTGTAAATTCTAAAATTTCTGGGAATATATTAAGATTTTTTTGGAACTAAAAATACAATCTTTTTTTTTAAAAGAAAATTATTATAGAAAAATAGATTTAGTCAGTCAACCTTTTCTTGTTTTTTGAATAATTTTTAATTCAATCTGTAAGGATTTGTATCTAACTCCATATTTTCTCTTTTATGCAACATTGCTTAGTGAGCTGGGCTGGCGGCCGGTGGGCATAACATGTTGTGCATGTCAAAGAAAATAAGAGTGGGCTTATCATGTTACGTATAGACCCAAATACAAAAAAAATAAAAATAAAAAGAAAACGGTCGATTCAAATGGAGTCCACAAGGCTATTGGACCATGAAACCACCAATTGGAAATAGCCCACAACCAAAAATACTGTTTCCATAATTTCTCCTGAACTAAGGGCCACGGCTAGCATACCAAATTCTTCTAAACAAACCTAAACACAAAACGCTTTGTTATACGCACAGTGAGAAATCGAGGAGAATGAGAGATTTTTAACTTGTTTGTTTGGTAACACCAATTACTTTTAGTAGGAGTTTGGTATGAGAAATCTCCAATTCTTTTTATTAAGGTAACTTAAATGCCATGAAATATTGTATTTGGTTTATTAGGAAATGTAATGCCCTTCTAAGATGAAGGGTTTTTTTTTTTTTTCCTCAAAAAAAGATGAGGAGCGTATGGAAATATTAATTTCTTGACTAAAATATGCTCATAATTGTTATTAAATGGACTAACATAATTTTTATTTTTTAATTATAAAAAAGCTTTTTATTTTTTAACTCAAAATTTTTAGTATAATATTTTCCTATTTCAAGAGAATGAATGTTATTTAATCTATTAGTAAATAAATTAATTTCTTTCCTTTTTTTGTAATTATAATTTATATATAGCTTAATATATCAAAAAATCATGAACTTTACATTTTCTAATTATATGGGCTCGTTTTCCTTTAATTTTGAACGTAAAGATTATAAACTAAGTTTCTAATAACCATACTAGCACAAATGAATTTTTTCAACTTAAATTTTCACTAAAGCTTATGTGAAGTGTGGTGGAGCAAGGTAATATGACTAACTTCGTCATGTAAGATTCACATGGTCTATTAACTATGTGGCAATAAACTACAAGTCAATCACTCCCTCCTTAACACAATTTAAAAAAAAAATCATCAAACTCAATTTAAAAACCCTAAATAACCCCAAGGGAGAGAAAATTTCCTTTTCTCCTTAAAATTTATTTTCGTCCACCTTCTCTTCACCATCGCCCACCACCGCTAATCATTACCCAACCAAAGTCGTTTCTCCCACTCACAAACCTAACTAAAACCCATCAAAAACCATCTTTCCCATGACCACAAACCCACAAAAAATCTTTTCTCTCACACCAATAAACCTAAACTACTAGAGAATGCAAGTCACCTTCAACTAACTTTAAAATCAAGCCCTCAAGATCTTAAAGGTCTCATTTTCTTTCATTTTTCTTATTTCGATGCTCATTCAATCATATAAAAGAAACAACCTTCTTTTGCCATTGCCCAACAAAATGACTTGTCTCCGCCTCCTAAAGGATAGCGAAGACTAGTGGAACCATCCTCACCAACATCTTCCACTTCCTCCACACATCATCATAAATTTGAAATGAGTTTAAATTAGTTAAAAATAGGCATGAAACCCAAATAAGACCCCATTTCTTCTAAGAAATCAAATGAATAAATGGGTTTAAGGACTATTTATAACTAATTAAACTCTTTACTTCCACACATCCTCATCAATTTAAAATTCATATTTTCGAGTTTAGATTTTTCTAGGGTTTGATTAATGTATTTCTTGAAATAGATTTTTATTTAACGAGAGTGGTGAGAGTTTTGATTTGGTGGCTATGGTGGAGCTTTGTGTGGTGGCATGATAGTGGCATTTTAAACTTAAAAAAGGGTGGTTGTCGATAGGTTAAGGATCGTTAGTGGTTTTAGTAGGCGAGGGTTTTAGATTTTTGGGTAAGGTTTGTAATACCCAAAAACTTTGCATGATAATATATATTGTGTGTGTGTGTGTGTATGTGTACAAATATGCTTTATTTGTGTATGCAATTTAATATATTTTTATGTGTTTAGAGGATGTGATGATTAGGTATGGAGTTTTAGGATTTAATATATATTTTTGGGCATTATAGATTATCTTTTTATAGTCCTACAATCTTAGCTTAAGCTATTGAGGATTAAAGAATTAAAATAGTAATAATAACAATAGATAAAAAAAATAATAATGATAATGATTATGATGATGATGATGATGATAAGTTTTAATAGCTTTTTAAATAGAATGTTAATGGATATGAAAGAAGAGCAAAAGTCTTGAAACATATATTAAAATTAAAGAGGAGATATGAATGACCATGAAAGAAAAAAAAAGTGATAATAAAAGAAGAAGGTTAGTGGCCATAAAAAAAGAAGGTTATTGATAATGAAAAAAAAAAGAAAGTGGACATGAAGGAAAGCAACTTAGTGGCCATAAAAGAAGAAAGTTAGTGGTCTTTTATTATTTTTAATTCATGCACTTAATATTCTTAGATGTTTCAACTTCTTATGCCTATATATAAGGTGTCATTCCCCTCGTTTAGAAAAGTCATTTCATAAGCTTATACTTCAAAAAAAGGGAGAGGGGAAGGGAGAGAGAGAGAGAGAGAGAGAGAGAGAGAGAGAGAGAATATAAATGAGTAAGAAGTGAAGTCAAAAGTATTTAAAATAAGATTCAAGTCTTGGTGATTAAATATTCAAGGTAAGAAAATATTTTATTTAATTATTTTGTTTTTATATGAATTTAGACAGAATTTAGTTGGAAATTTCATGATTTAGGATTGATTATGAAAAAATAATATTTTATTATTAAAATCTTAAAGTTTTAGAGAATATTTGATGATTAAGTACATTTAAATAAGAATTGAAAATGTTAAGTTAAAATTGAATAACATTAGATTATATGAATATAATTAAAGAAGAATTGAATAAATTAAACTAAAGTTGATGATTTAATTAGGGTTTTTAATTTAAAAGAAATTACAAGAAAAGAATATGAATTAATAAAAATTAAATGATTAGAGATAAAATAAAAAAATTCAATTTCTTATGTTACATGGTGTTTATGTTCAAGGTACCGAATCAAGTCGAGATACCGATTTTTAAAGAAAAGTTACGATAAACGATGATTTTAAGCGAATCAAGTAAGTGTAACTCACCTACACCAAGGATGTAAATGCTATATGTCTTTATATGATTGACGTGATGTGATGGTCTTGGAGTGCATTCATATGCATGCATATATTTTACATGTTAATTGAAAGAACATGTTTTAAGTAAACGAATGAGATCCTTCTTTTAATGCATATTGAAGTTTAAAGGTTGAGGTTACCTATCGAAGCATAAACATTGAGGTTTAAAGATTGAGATTTGATAATTAAATGTTAAAGTTAATATTTTATGCATATGTTTATTGAGACTAGACCTTGCTAATCGGTGTTAGTATCTTCTAATGGGCCCAAATGATGAAAAAAATTTAAAGATATTTATGTACAAAAATTTTTAATGTAAAATTATGCATGTTACACTTATTAAGATATTCATATCTCATGTCTATTCTGTGGTGTTTTTAATAATGCAAATGTTAAGGATGTTGATGCCGATTTCGATGACTAGTGACTTATGTACCTGTCTTTGTGTGTTCCTAATGATTAGGTTATGCTTTAAATGGATATTTATTTTTAAAATAATAAATATAATGATATTAAACTTATGAATGTTGAAAATTGTTACTTAGAATTTGAATATGAATATTGAGATAATATTATTTAGGAATGTTAGTTATGGTGAGAGATGTTTTTATAAGTGATAAAATTTTAGAATAACATTTTTGGTATGTTAATGAGAAAATCTTATGATTATATATTATTAGTGAAATATTTTAAATTTATATATTTAAAGATAAATAAGATTAAATGAGGAACTTAATTTTAATAAAATTAAAAGGATATAAGTTTTAGCATCGACTCGTTTGATCATGACGCTTCGTGAGTCGTCTCGATTAACGGACATTACGGTGCGATATTAGAGCAAAATAGATTCTGTGTACTTAAATGGGAAAAAAAGTTATTGATTGCTTTGGAATGAATAAATAAGTATTAAATGTTTGAGGTATCATAGCATACATGAGTTCGAGACCCAACAACAACATCAACAAGTAAGTGATTTCTTTCTTTATATATATATATTGTATAGAACTAAGTTAAAATATTTGTATGACATGTAAAAATGATATTTGAGTATTCTTTTGATTTAAATGTGATGATGAGGACTATGTGAAAGGATTTTAGGAATTTAAATCAATAATGAATGATAATATGATAGATTACTTCTAAGAAGAATGAGAGACACCGAGGTTTGAAATGGTAGTGGCACTTGGGTAGAGGGTAGAAATGAGGTCTTGATGTCTTGTATACTCGGATATGATGCAGCAATAGCAAGAACAACATGAAGAGCATATAAGATAGTCGTTGGCTTTACAACGAGTAGAGGGATCAAAGGCCTCAAAATCAAAGATACGTCATGATAGAGAAATTTGAAAGTTGAATCCGAAGGAGTTTATGAGAAACCCTAATCCTATAATTACCGAAGATTGGATTAAGTCATTATAGGTTATTTTTTAAGATCTTAGGATTGGAGACTTTGACTGAGTGAAAGGAGTTATGTTTATGCCGGCTCGAGATGTAAGAGCCTAGTGGGATGTGGCTAAGATTCCTTTGTATGTACTTAACCTAACTCGGGTATGCTTCAAAGAGATCTTTTTTGCTAACTATTTCACTACGAATGTAAAATATAAGAAGGTGCATGAGTTTTTTATTTTAAGGTAAGAAAATATGACCGTGACAGAGTATATCAATCGATTTGAGCATGGGAGCCGATTTTTCTCATTCATTATTGAGGACCTCGAGTCGAAGAAGGATCGGTTCCTACAAGGACTCACTCTCTAAATTAAGAGCATGGTGTGGTTATTTATGCCCCCACTTATAATGACATGGTCGATCGGGCATTGATAGTTGAAGAGGACCAAAAAGAGATTGTACGAGAACTTTAGATCAAGAGGTCGAGTCCTAACTTTTGGTGAAGGTCGGGAGTTTATCCGGGATTAAAAAAGTTAAGGGAGATGATGTTACATTGAAAAGGAATAAAACTAATAAATTTGCACGTATCAAGTGTGAAAGGATGCACCACGAAAATTAGTTGATAGGTATTAACACCTACTACCGGTGTAAAGAGTCGGGGCATATGGCCGATCAATATCCTAAGAAAACTAGAGGTGATTAAAGGGTGGCGGTGTCGAGCGTATGCTATGAAATCTAAAATATTTACTTTGATAGATTTAAGAGCAACACACTCGTTTATATCGAGTTCTTTAGTAAGAAGATTAGGTGTGAAATCTAAAATATTAGAATCTATCTATGAAATAATGTTACCATCTAGAGATATAATAGAGTGTAGGGATTTGGCGAGGGATGTGAGCTTATGATGGGAGAGAGGTCAATAAAAATAAACTTAATAGTGCTTAGTATTAAAGATTTTGATATAATACTAGACATGAATTGTTTGTCAAAGTATAGAGCTAGAATTGACTCTAGAGCGAATGTGGTAACATTTCAACTACCTAGCAAAGAGCCACTTAGAGTTTAAGGAAAGTGAAAATATGAGATCAGTACCAATGGTGTTGGCTATGAAAGCATAAAGGATGGTAGAGAATGGAAGCATAGGATATCAAGCCAATATAATAGATGCTAGTAAGGAGATGAAGGAAAAACTATAGGATATCAAGATAGTAATAGAGTTTATGGATATATTATCGGAGGGGCTAGAGGGTTTACCACCATTGAGGGAGATTGATTTTGAGATAGAGCTAGAGCCAAGAACCACTTCAATTTCCAAAGCTCCTTATAGGATGGCATTGACGAAATTGAAAGAGTTAAAAAAGTAGATACAAAAGTTATTAGATAAGGGATATATAAGGTCAAGTTGTTCACCATAAGCTACACTAGTGCTATTTATAAAGAAATAAGATGGGACAACGATGTTGTGCATAAATTATCAAGGTTTGAATTGAGTAAAAATTAAGAACAGTACTCCCTCTCTTATGTTGATGACTTGTTTGATCGATTACAAGGAATATCAATTTTCTCTAAAATTGATTTACAATCAAGGTACCATCAATTGAGAATTAAGAAATGAGATATGAAAAAAGACTACTTTTTGAACTAAGTACGACCATTATAAATTTCTAGTGATGCATTTCGAACTCATAAATGCTCTTACAGCTTTTATTGACCTCATGAATTGAGTGCTTTATAAATGCTCGGATCGGTTTATCATCGTCTTTATTGATGATATTGTAGTCCACTATAACAAAAAGGAAGAATATGCTTAGAGTTTAAGGAGAGTGAAAAGGTGAGATCGGTACCAATGGTGTTGGCTATGAAAGCATAGAGGATGGTAGAGAATGGAAGAATAGGATATCAAGCCAATATAATAGATGCTAGTAAGGATATGAAGGAAAAATTAGAGGATATCAAGATAGTAATATAGTTTATGGATATATTATCGGAGAGGCTAGTAGGGTTTACCACCGAGTGAGGGAGATTGATTTTGAGATAGAGCTAGAGCCGGGAACCACTTCAATTTCCAAGGCTTCTTATAGGATGGCATTGATGAAATTGAAAAGGTTAAAAAAGTAGATATAAAAGTTATTAAATAAGGGATATATAAGGTCAAGTTGTTCACCGTAAGCTACACTAATGCTATTTATAAAGAAGTAAGATGGGACAACGATGTTGTGCATAGATTATCAAGGTTTGAATTGAGTAACAATTAAGAACAGTACCTCCTCTCTTATATTGATGACTTGTTTGATTAGTTACAAGGGATATCGATTTTCTCTAAGATTGATTTACAATCAAGGTACCATCGATTGAGAATTAAGAAAGGAGATATGAAAAGGACTACTTTTCGAACTAAGTACGATCATTATGAATTTCTAATGATGCCTTTCGAACTCATAAATGCTCCTACGAGCTTTTATTGACCTCATGAATTGAGTGCTTTATAAATGCTCGGATCGATTTATCATCGTCTTTATTGATGATATTGTAGCCCACTATAATAAAAAAAGAATATGCAGAGCACTTAAGGATTATATTGTAAACATTGAGGAAGTACCAATTGTATACAAAGTTCAAGAAATGTGCATTTTGGCTAGATGAGGTAGCTTTTTTAGGTCATGTGGTGTCGAATGATGGGATAAGAGTAGATCCAAGGTTGAGGTGGTTCAAAATTAAAGATAACCTAGAAATGTTTCAAAGGTTTGGATTTTTTTTAGGAATGGCTTGGTACTATTAGAGGCTTATTGAGGGTTTTTTTAAAGTTGGCTACTCCATTGATGAAGCTAACTAAGAAAAATGTTAGATTTGAATAGGGAGATGAATGCGAGGTGAGTTTTCAAGAGTTAAAACAAAGGTCAACTACTACATCCATGTTGACTCTCCCAACTAGCGATGATAACTTTATGGTGTACATAAATACTTCTAAGATAGGATTGGGAACGGTATTAATGTAAGAGAAAAAAGTTATAGCTTATCCTTAAAGACAGCTTGAAAGATTATGAGAAAAATTACTCCATGTATGATTTAGAGTTAGCGAGTAGTGGTGTTTGCCCTTAAAATTTAGAGACACTATTTATACGAGGTAAGGTTTAAGATTTATACTAATCATAAAAGTCTTAAATACTTATTCACTCGTAAATATTTAAACATGAGGTAGAGGAGATGGTTAGAGGTGTAAGAGGATTATGATCATATACTACATTATCACATGAGGAAGGCAAATATAATGGCGAGATGCCTTAAGTAGAAAAATATGGACAATAATGGAACTAGTACAAACATGTATTTTAAGGGACTTAAAAGAGCTTAATCTAAAGGTGGTGTCGAAGGAAAGTGAGTGTGGGCTATCAATTTTAGTAATTGAGTCAATTTTAAGGTCTAGAATCAAAAGTGGACGATTAAATCAATGATGAGGTGATTAGGGTGAAGAAAGAAATAGAGAAGAGGAAAAGACCGGATTTTATAGTAGACGATGATTGAATTATGAGGTACCGAGGTAGTTTATATGTACCGAAGGATAAGGATTTGAGAGAAACAATTCGAGTGAGGCGCATTTTACTTCTTATTCGGTACATCATAATGGTATCAAAATGTATTGGCGTTTAAAATTTATGTATTGGTGGAGAGAAATGAAGAAGGATATATCAAATTATATAGGTAGATGTTTGACTTGTCAACGAGTAATGGTTGAGCATCGAGAGATCATCGAGTTTCTTAAAACCTTTAGCAATATCCGAATGGAAGTGGGAGCGCATAACTATGGATTTTGTCATGGGATTATCAAGGTTAGAGAAGGGATTTCATTCCATCCGAGTCGTTATAAATAGATTAACGAAGTTGGTATATTTTCTACCGGTTAAGCCAACTTTCAACATGATCCAACATGCATAATTGTATATGAGGGAGATAATAAGGTTACATGGAGTGCTCGTATCGATTGTATCCGACGGAGACATAAGGTTCACATCAATTTTTTAGAAGAGTTTACATGAGGTAATAGCTACTAGTCTGAATTTTAGTACTACTTTTCACCCATAGAGTGATGGGCGGTCGGAAAGAGTGATACATGTGCTCGAAAGACATGCTAAGGGCTTGTGTACTTGATCGATCAAGTAAATAGAAAAAATATCTATCATTGGTAGAATTTGCCTATAATAATAATTACCATGCAAGTATAGGAATGCCCACCTTATAAGGCGTTGTATGGGTATAGATCGTCAATTCATTAGGATGAGGTAGGTGAGAGAAAATTGTTAAGATTAGAGATAGTTGAACAAACAGCTGAGGTAATAGAGAAGATAAGACAAAAAATGAAAACAACTCGAGTAGGCGGAAAAGTTATGCCAATCGGAGGAGAAAAGATTTAGATTTTGAAGGGGGTGACAATGTATTTCTTATGGTAACGTTGATGAAGGATGTGATGCGGATTGGGAAGAAAGAAAAATAGAGTCCTAAATACATCGAACCTTATGAGATTCCGGATAGGGTGTGCAATCAAGCATACAGATTGGCTCTCCCTCCATCTTTGTCGGGAGTCCATTTCATCTTCCATATACCAATGTTAAAAAAATATGTGATTGACCCAAATCATGTGTTGATGGTAGAATCGGTGGAGTTAACTTCAAATTTGACATATGAAGAGAAACCAATACGGATATTAGATCGAGAGGTAAAAAGGTTGAGGAACGGGGAAGTGGTATATATATAGTGATTGATTTTTTATAATTTTGTCATATAATTTAATAATATTTAAAAAAAAACCAAAAGAGTAAAATTAAAAAAAGAAAAAAGCATTTCATGGCATGTTATATATATATATAACGTGCATGGAAATTCTTTTTTTAATTTTGCTTTTTTCAATTTTTTTAAAATTATTATTGAATTATATGAAAAAAATGTAAGAAATTAATCATTATTTTTTTTAGATTTCCACAAAAGCTGGCGAGTGATGAAATATATATGATATGATTTTAAAATTTAGAATGAGCATATATATCGGATTTTATTACTCTTGTTGTTTGAAATTCATTTTTTTGATTTGTAGTTTGTTGTAGAAATTATCAAGAAATTAATTTTTTTATTTTTATATAATTTTTTTATTAATAAATAAGACTTATTTTTCAATATGTATTCATATTGTTTATTTTGGTAAGAAAAGTGCGTTCATAGTAGTTTTAAGTCATAAAATACTTAGAGAAAGTAGATCGGAATCCAAAAAAATTAAATTTCTATATATATATATATATATATATATATATATAACGTGCATGAAAATGTTTTTTCTTCCTTTTTTTTTTTAAGTTTTCTTGTTTCATTTTTTAAAAATTATTATTGAATTATATGAGAAAATTATTAAAAAAATCAATCATTATTTTTTTTAGATTTCCACCCAAACTGACGGTGATGAAATATATATGATATATTTTCAAAATTTAGAATGAGCATATATATATATATATATATATATTACTCTTGTTTTTTGAAATTCATTTTTTTTATTTGTTGTTTGATGTAGAAATTATCATGAAATTAAGTTTTTATATCATTTTATTTGTTAATAAATAAGATTTATTTTTCAATATGTATGGATTTTTGAATAAAATTTTAAAATTTAATTATTTTGTTTTGAAAAATATATTGATATATGTCATATGATGATTCTTATGATTTTTAAATAAAAGTGTTAAAAAGCTAAAAATATATTTTAGATAATTTGTCTAAAAATAATCAATTAAAAAAATTAAATATATCCATTGCAACTTAATATTCTTTTATTATTATTTTTTTATTAATACTACATGCTCTGAATTGAGTAAGTATGGTCAATAATATATAATTAAAAAAAAAGAGATAATTGATTTTATTAGAAGTCAACTATGCATTTACACACATAACATCAATCATGTGCTATTAAGTTTTTTTACTCTTTTAAGATCAATTTTTTAAAATAAAATAATATTTTAGAAGAACTACGTGATGATTCAAATATAGCTTTTTACACTATATTATTGATTTTCTTATGAATAAATATATATAAATTAAATGTACATATTTTTTTTAAAAAAATCTTCTCATTAGCTTTAAATAAGAATTAAGAACAAAAACGAAATTCATTTGTTAAATTTTATACAAGTTTTTATTTTTATTTTTACTTTATTTTTTAGATGCAATCTTATGGAATATATATATATATATATATATATATATATATATATATGTATATATATATATATATATATATATATTTTTTTTAAATTTTGGATCAACTATTTTATTTAGATTATTGCAAGTCTTTATTTAAGAATCAATAAATAATAAATTACATTTTTTAATTACAGAATTTATGAAAAACATGAGGAAGAATAAATTATAAAATTAGATGTTCTTTTTACTTTTAATTTAATATATTTTAGTAAACCCGTAATATAGTATAAGCTATCAATTAAAATAATTTTTTTAAATGATTTCATCCGTTCCGTTTGATACACATCGTAATACATGCAACCAATTAGGCAACTAGTATCAACTAAACCACCAAATTTGATTAAAATGGTAAAAACTATTTATTGGAATCAATAATCCTATAGCATTCTATCAACTATTTTTTCATATGCTATTTTAGTGTTTATTTATATGTTGGTACACCTCAACCACCTAGTAATCACTTATTTGAAAAGTAACATAATTAATAAATATGGTAAATAAACGGCTCATGTTCAAAAGAAATAAAAAAAAGTTATCTAAAAAAAGTAAATGGAAATTTAATTTGCCTCTTCGAATTTATATGCTGTCTCAATTTCATTTAAAACCTTTAATTTATTTCAATTACATTTCATATCTTTTATTTTTATTCAAATCAGCATCCACGTCTTTGAATTTTGTTTCAATTATATATCTCCATTTATTTTTATCAAATGTATAAATTTCAATTTCATCTTTAAAGTTTACAAAATATTTCAATATCATAAAAAAGTAAGAAAAAAATAAATTATTAAAATTAGAAGAATAAAAATAGAAAAGTGATACATTTGTTTTATTAAAACAAATATGATAAAACTTGAGTGGGTTAATTTCTCTACAAATTTTTAAATTCCACCAACTTTAATTATCCCTTAATAACATTATTATTATTTTTTTATCAATACCATAGTTAAATAAATATCAAGATACTAATTTAACGGCCTCTTTCGATTTTTTTCCTTACCAAAACCTTCACCATTCTAATCACTTCCAACTATCATATCACCTTTCTTTTTTGATATCGTTATCAAATAGCACATGTGATCACATTTGATATGTGAAAATAATTACGATGTATATAATGCCAAAATTATTTTATACTCCAAATATTATTCCATTCATATGAGTTTTTATTTATTATTTTTCTAGAATTTTTGTTTAAGATTTTAATAAAAAAAATGGGATAAAAAGTGCAGATATGATGCATTAGAAGAAGAGTGTATGAGAGGTAAAGACAATAGTGATAAATACTTTTTATTAAAAAAAATTATTATTTTTATTTTTATCTTAATCTTGTTTTTGTATTGTTAAAGGACTGCTGAAAAATTTTGACGAAAACAATTCCTTAGATTTGTTTTATTGAAAAATTATTTTTTTAATGATTTTTTAAAATTTTAATGACTCTTTTGAGTTATATTGAGATACTCCGTAAATTTTGGAGTTGAAGTTGAAATTTACGCATAATGGAACAAAAATAAAAGCTATGTAGTGTAATTGAAACAAATCAAAGGTTTTTTGCGAAATTGAGAAAACATATAAAACTCAAGGGGGCTAATTAAACTTCACCCCAACGAGAAACAGATACGGGAGAACCTATTTGGGCTTTCCGGGCCACATAGATTAAAGCCCACAAATCACTCAGACAAATGGACGGTTATAAATAGCTATGCGTATCTCTTGTACCCTCACAAGCAGCTCTAGGGTTTCTCTAGTATAGGGTTTTACTCTTCCCTCTCTTGAAAATCTATAAAATTGTTTAGGGTTTTCTTCTTCACGTATGCGCCGCCCTTAAGATCGCCTTCCTTATAAAATGGAAGCGTTTCGAGTCATAGCTGCGCAATATTGAACTTCCTTTTAGGAGTTTCTCAATAGGGTTCTCCTACTGAGTTTCTCCTTATCGTCCCACCTGAATTTTCTTCACGAGGCATTTTTTTTCTTTGGATCTGTTTGGTTTTCCTGTTTTTTTGAACTGCTAGGTATGTATTAGTCTTAAAATCTTTTCTTATCTATGCTTGTTCAAATCAATGGGAGCTGCAGGTCCCTTGATATTCGTGTGAAAGGCTCATTATTTGGTGGGAAACAATTAAACCTTTCTTAAATATTTGCAAAACTTTTACTCTTTTGAGTCGGCGTAGAGATTCATTAAATTGGCTAGTGTGATGAATCAATTAGATGTGTGAATGGATTTTAATCCATATTGAACTCAACTTTTTGAGGCATATTTAATTGTCTGACTTGCTTTTGTTTTAGTCTTACTTTTTTGGGGTCTGGATAATAATTATTCGTGTTGCAAGCAAGTATTTTGACTATTGAAGTTTGTGAGGTCGATGATGATAAATTCAAAGGCTTGTTTCTCAAAACATTCGCAGTGGCCGCCTAAGTGCTTTCGCCATCGCCAGGCTTGAGAGCGTGTGCTGCTTTTATCCTTCCTTGGATGTCTGAGATCTCAATTCTACCTTTTGATACATTATTATAGTCGTGATATTGGTTTTATATGATTAAGGAAAAGATTTTTATTTTGATCTGAGTTCAATGTAGCTGTCCTCTTTCAACTCCAAAATTTTGAATGATGTTTTTCACAAGCTATAGCATTATTTGTTTGAAATTAAAAATTATTTTGTTTTTGTCCAAATTTCTTGTTGATGATGACAAATCCAAAGGCTTGTTTCTCAAAACATTCGCAGTGGCCGCCTAAGTGCTTTCGCCTTCGCCAGGCTTGAGAGCTTATGCTGCTTTTATCCTTCCTTGGATGTCTGAAACTTTTACTCTGAGTTGCATTTTTCTTTTCTTCGCGTTTATGCCTACCCTATTCTATTTTTCATGATTTAACTTGTTACCGTAGATACTTTTCTTGATGCATGTCAAAAGTTGCTGTGGATCTTAGCAAGCATCAGAGTGTTTAAAAGTTTTTGAAGAAATGTATTTTCGTACATTGTCTTTTCTGGTATTTTTTTAACGAAAAATATCTCAATTTTCTTTAAACTTCTGTTGGTGATGACAAATCCAAAGGCTTGTTTCTCAAAACATTCGCAGTGGCCGTCCAAGAGCTTTCGCCTTCGCCGGGCTTGAGAGCTGATGCTGCTTTATCCTTCCTTGGATGCCTGAAACTCTTAACCGCATTTTACTAACGGTTCCTGTTTGTAATGACTTATATTTCCATTTAATGTTTTATTCGTTCTGGTTATGAGCCTAAAATTTCTATACAGCCGGGTCTTTGTATATGATATGATATTCCTATGTCTGATAATATGTTTTATTTTATCTTTTACTTGTAACAGCATATTTTATTACTTTGTGGGATGCATAAATTCAACGAATCGTCTTTAAATCATCTCCGCCTCGTTGTAAGAGCTTTTAATTTGACTTTGGAACCGATCCTTTTCCAATCCCTGGAACTCTGAAGCTGTTGCCTAGATCCTATTGTTGAAGAAGTTCTATTTTTTCAAGTAAAAGTTAATCGTTCATATGTAGCTCAGAAAACTGAGCAGTTATTGTAAAACTATGATGAAGTTGCCATTTATGTTATCCAGCTTTTTGCAAGCACGTAACTTTTTTTTTTTTCAAAATTGCGAGAAGTAGCTTACTGAATACGACTTGTCTTACTTGCACTTTGTTTAAGCCCCAACTTCATGTTGGATGCAAAATGCTTATAACGCAAAAGGTGTACGGCAAACTAAAACACAAAATGCCCTGCCCATTTGATGTCTGCAAATTGAACCCTTTTAAGCGATTAAGTGTTAGCTCCTGTGGAATTTATATTTGGTTAACGTATTCATAAAATCTTGATTGAAATTATACACGGTAGTAGATTTTGAACATTAGCATGACACTTGAAAACAACAGTAGTGAGTTGGTGAAGTAGCCATAGCATTTTGCTGGAGCAATTCCTAGAAATTAATCTGATTTCACATCTCATTTTTCCTACTGTCCATAATTGAAAGGGCAGGCGAGGATTCGTGCAAATGGAAACTTATTTGAAAACATTAAGATTGACTAAGGAAACTAGATCCCTTTCCATGATAACAACAAAATCAACTGTATCTTTACTTCAAATAAAAAAGGAAATTACTTCAACCAATGATATCTATTCAAGAAATTGCTTAGCATAAAACCAGTGATCCCGTTTTCGCAAGTAATGTAAACTATTAGAAAATGGTCATTGTATAGCACACGAAGAGATCCACCGATTAAACTTCATTTCAATTCTGACTATCACCTTCAAAAATCTGTTGCCATAACTGTAGCTAACAATTCCAAACTCCTAATAGCAATTCCCCGACCCCATAGTTATTACAAAGCACATGAAGAGATCTAACGATTAACCTTCATTTCAATTCTGACTATCACCTTCAAAAATCGGTTGTCATGGCTGTAGCTCTTAACAATTCCAAACTCCTAATAGCAATTCCCCTCCCCCCATCTTGGGAGGGGAGGGGATTTACTTACCCGAGGCCTTCTGTGGGCCTTCCAGTGAACCCGAAAAAAAAAAAAAAAAAAAAAAAAAAAACACTACAACAAGCACTGAGAGACAACTGCCTCAAACTATCTCCTGCCAAAATTTCTTGACGCAGCATATCTTCATCTCCATCAGATTCAATATCATCATTATCCTTAAAACTTAGTATTCCTCTGCTTCACCATTGCAAAGCAAATGCTTGCCCTCCGAACTGTGTTCTCAATATTTTCATAGTTTTCCTTATGTTATCAAATGTGGATGGACGTTAAGGGCAGTGACTGAGCTAATTGATAAAACCTACTAGAGTGTTTCAACAGCCGGCAGCAATGGTTAATCTCCTATAACTTCCAAAATCATCTCTCGCGATGAGCTTGGGACCAAGACACAGTTAATTGGAGATGATTTCTCCGGTTAGCATTTCCTCAATATCAAATTACAAATGGTAGCATGTTTGTATGTAATCTCCCAAAGCCCTGCAGACACCCTACGTTTCAGTCATGCCTATCTAGAACAACATCGGGAATGGAAGAACAAATGTTTTCATTGTCTGACTGAGAAAGAATGTTCTCTCTCATTGCAGTAAGCACGTAAAAAAACAAGGAACATACTACTAGTACCCTTTTGAAAACAGGAATGTGGTGAGCAATTAGAAACCAAGCTAGCATGAGAAAATCCTACCAGTCATTCATCTGATCCAGTATTTCTAGCCAGAGTCAACTTATTTGGGGAAAAAAACACATTCAGAAGAGAAACATGATAAACCTCCATTATAGAAACAAAGGAAAATCAATTATCCTACCTTAAAAGGTGAAGCTTTGCATAAACCTATAAAATCCCAGTTTTGCAACAAGCATTGCAAATAATAAATAAAATGACACAAGGAAAGGCTAATACTTCTAAAAACGTCATTCAATTCTAATTATCACCTTCCAAAATCTGTTACCATAATTGTAACAACTACAGTTCCACCAAAACAAATCAAAACCCCCCAAGTCTACATTATCAATAGCAGTAGTAGTAAAAATAATCAAAATCAATCAAGAAACCCAGTTTGACGCCAAACAGCATTCCTAACCTGTCTCAGATCTCTTCCTTTCAACGTCCTCCCAACACCTTCAAGCACCGAAAATGTTGTCTTCGGCGACCGCCTCGATCCTCGTGCCACAATCTCATGAGGTGGCAACATTTCTTCATCTCCATCAAATTCACCATCATCATCCTCCTTAAACCTGCTATTCCTCTGTTTCGCCATAGCAATCGACAACACCGGCACATTCATCGGGGCCGATTGGTTCAATTTCCTTAACGGCACCGACTGCGACGCGTATTCCGCCACGTGCGGCGACCTCGGAATTAATGGGATTGCTCTAGACGAGGATGAAGAAGAAGATGATGATGGAAGTGAAGGCTTGCGGCAAAGAACCCCGTTGTGGTTGGATTCGGGTAAAGCCGCGAGAATCCCCGAGTTCTTAGGAAAAACTGTGTGGCGGTTAAATTTATTTTGGTGGTTGGCGGCGCCGGTGGTTGTTGGAGAGGACGACGAGGAATTGCTTTGGCTTTGATCGGTGGAATCGTTGGTCCAGAAAATATCATCCTCGTTAAGCTCATCACCGTTACCATTACTGTCACCATTTCCGTCGGCCACGGAGGAGGAGGAGGCAGACGAGGAGGGGATGCCGAGGAAACGGTAACGGGAGGTAGGGTCCATCAATTTTTTAAAAAAAAATAGATGGAGAATTAATAATGTTAGGTAGATTCGTAGATACAGGATTTTATGTGCGTTTTCACGTTTATTTATAGAGATTTTTCAAAAAACAAAAAAAGTAAAAAGGGGGGTGGTAAGAAATAGTGGGGGACTGATGTGGCGGAGAGGAGGGGTGAAGACGCAGAAGTGGAAGGGGAAAAGTGGAGATAAACTGAGAGAGGGGACCGAAGGGTGTGTGGGTCCGCTGGGGTCGGTGTTATGGATGACGTGGCTGATGTTATTTTTTATGGTCTCTGCCAAAAAGAAGTCCACATTCGGTCTATTTGGATTGGATTTATTTATTACTCCGTGGTCGGTGAGGATATGCCACGTTAATTTTGCTCCGTTTTCCTTTGCATGTATTATTTTGCTCTGATTTTATCGTTTCAGTCTCTTTTAAGTTTTGAATATGGTTCACTCTCTTTGCAACGCATAAAGGAAGAATGTTTATCTCCCGTAGATTCCAAAGAGATATGCATTGAATTTTTTTCCATTATCCATATCATACCCATTTTAAGCCCTCAATAAATTTTTATTTTTATATAAAATTTAAAAAATAACATGTTGCATTGTTTCTTTGTTTTTCCATGATTTCTAGGTATTTGTATAATTTTTTTTAGGATTTAAATCTCTTAGATTATCCCCTAATTTTAATTATAAAAAAAAGGAGGAAATTGAAAGGAGAAAAGGAGAGAAAAAAATCTGAACACAAATTAAAGAATATAAAATGTGTGAGGACCAATAAAAATCAAATTGAAGGTGTAATCAAAACAAGAAAAAAAAATAAGAGACCAAAACAAAATTAACCTAAAATCCTAAAAATCTTTATAAATAAATCTATTTCTCTCACAAAAAAGGGAAGGGGAAACCCTAGATGGCCATAATTTTCACCAAAAAAAAAACAAACGACCCCTAAGGAAAAACCCTAAAACTCATCGAATCTATCCAAACCCATTAGACTCGACGATGGGTTTCTCTCTTAATCAACCACTTTTTGACCAAATCGAAGGCGACCACCACCACAAAATGCTTCATCTAGCTTCCAAGCAATCATCCTCAACTTGAAATTAAAGGAGAAGACGACCAAATTGATAGAAGACGAGAAAGAAACCATGCACCCTATCCATTTACCACCATTCGGATTTCGATGTTTTCTAGCCATATTAATGGTAGCCACCACCAAAGAACTTTTCTTCTAGCCTCCAAGCAACCATCCCCAATTTGAAATTAAAGAAGAGACGACCAAATCAATGGAAAACTACCGAGTTGTAACGACAACAAGACCTTTTTTCTTTCCTATTTTCCGGCCAAATCGGACCATTTAAAAGCCACACCGAAGCTCTTGGAAGTCCTAGATGTTGTTTTCCTTTAATTTTGAAACTTGAAAGCCATCCAATTCGGTCAAAATTGACAAGAGAAGAGGAAGGAGATTGGTCAAAATTTGTCGACCGTCGATCTCTTTCCACAAGTGACAACGGCCGACACAACCACCACTAACATGAAAAAGAGGTCGAGACGAAGCCAACTCCACCATCCACACTCCAAATAGCGGTCGGAGGATTGAGTGGCGATGACAAGAAGATATAGGTTGTCAAAGGATCAATTCTATCATTTTTCAAAAACGGGGGATATTTTTGCTATTTTCTACCGACATTCCTCGAGCATTTCGATCTTTTTTTAGTGACCATTTAGTTTGTTTTCTTACCTTTTTTTAAATTATTTTATTATTTTATTTTGTAATAATATTTTATTTTATGTGTGTTAGAAAAGTAAAAATATTTAGGTTGTAAATTTTTCTTTAACATGTGGATTTTCATTCGATCGTGATGTCGAGCAATGAATCTTCTATTTATTAGGAATGGACGATGCTATTGATATTTTTATCAACTAATGAAAATACTAAAAAAAACTTTGTTAAATTAATTAGATGAGTAGGTCGAACTAATGAGCCTTCGATTCAATAGGGATCGACAAGTGGTCGCAGTGTTTTATTTGAAACAAATAGCTAAAAACAAATAATAAGTAATAATAAAAAATAAAGAGTTAAGTCGGACCATTTTTATTCGAGCATTCGAGTAAAAACTTTAGATTACTAGGTCGTTCCTTGACATGAAAATCGTGTCGGGACTTAATTGGATTTGATGCTAAATTGATAAGACTCTCAAGTCTTAGGCTCAACGTTAATTTAATATGATTCTATAAAAAAAAAATAAAAGAATCAATTTTTGAAGATTTTTTTCCCATCCACATCTAAATAAAAATACATTTAGTTATTAAGTCATTCCTCTACATGTCATTCTTGTCAAAACCTAATTGGATCCGATACTAGATTTATGAGACTCTCAAGCTTGATGTTCGATATTAATTTAATGTGGTTTTATGATAAAAAAAATAAAAATCATTATTTGAATTTAGATAAATAAATCTGAAAGTAGATTTATAGATAAAAAAATCAATTTAAGAGATATTTTTCATTTGTGTTTTAATTTGACACACTTAGCTAATTAGGTCATTCCTTGACAAACCAATGTCAAGACTTAATTGGATTTGATGCTAAGTTGATGTGATTTTCAATCTTAAGACTCGTCGTTAATTTAATACGGTGCCATAATAAAAAAATAAAAAAATTAATTTGATCTAGATGATAATTAAACTTGGAAAAGACTTACGAAATAATTTAATAAATATAATTCTTAGAAGATATTTTTAGGATTAAACCTAACATGGTATCTTTTCTTGGAAAGAATGGTTTTTGGATTATCATTATCTTTCCAAAAACATAACCAACTCCTTATCCAATAATCTTTGAATTCGAGTGCATTTTTAGGTTTTTTAATTACCTTTAATATTAGGTGACGACTCCAAAATTTTTTTTCTTTTTCTTAATTCCTTTTCTTTTACATATCATTAAATTTTTGAAATTCCTCAAAATATCGAGTAGTAATAACCCACATGCTTTGTATGTGATATTAACATTGTATAGATTACTTCAAATCAAACTTATGCTTAATTTGGTTTTCCTAACACTTGTTTAATAATATGAGTACATATCAATGGTTGTGATGCTCAATTGGAATGTGTGTTTGTGTGTGTATCCAAAGATAGATTATTCTATTCTTTTTTACATAAAATATTACGTCCATGTCATAATATTTTTATTTGAAAAAATATGCACCACATCCGTTGGGAAATTGAAACCGGGCATTCATAAGGTGATTGTTACCATGACTTTAAGCTATTAATAACTTAATTTCTTCATTATAAAAATAAATCACTTTTATTCCTGTAATTCTCTTGATTTTATTTTTACTACAATCTTGATAACTTCAAACGATATAAAAGAAACTTCAATTAAAGTTCCTACGTTGTGATAATATTGTTACATTGTACCTATTGATTGTAATACTATAGCAAGTTTTTTTATCTAATAGTAAAATTTATTCATTACCACATCTAAAAATTCATCGTTATTTGCTTATTGAACAACCCTACGATGATGTAATGCCATAAAGAAAGTTACATCTTGTAGTTATATCTTATCTACAAATGAGAAATATCGTAATTAATGCAATCTAAATCTAAATTCTTCGAAATCGTAGCTACATAATAAAAAGTAATTTAGTATTTTATTTTGAGTCCAGTATCATAACATAAAAATATATAAATTTTTATATCTTTAAATATGTTATCATTAGGAATCCATCATCTAAAAAAAAAAAGAAAATTATCATATATAATGAGAATATAAACATTTTCAATTACAATAATTCGTAACAACGCGTTTTTGTTTCTTTGTTTTTAGATCTACATGTTAAAAAAAATTACGCATCTTTTTATTCTTAATTGTGTAATAGTTTCTCTTTTTACTTTTGTTTTAATCATTTTGTTTGAGTCCTAATTTGACATAAAGAGAGGGTCTAAGTCTTAATTTGACACAAAGATTGGATAGCATTTCCATAATTCGATAACTATCTTATGACATGCGCCTTGACTCATTTTTATTTATCCTTTTTCTTCTTCTTCTTCCTCCTTAATCAAATATCTTAAATTTTACCATTCATCATCTCCTACTTCCCTCTCGCTAAAACCACTCCGGACGTCAAGACCTCCTCGCTAGAGCTAGCATTAACAACCTTTAAACCTTCGATATCCTCCATCTCAATTCTCATAAAACTCGACCAAAATAATGATATTTCCTTGATTCCTTATCCGTATTTCAAATTTAACCAAAATAATTAAAACTAGAAACTTAAAACATAAAACATGATCAATTTCTTTTATTCTCCTATAAAAATAAAAAATAAATTCGCTTATACAAATTATGAGAAAATTATAACTTAAATGTCTAACTTTTGAATTTTTTTTTCCGTTTGAGTGTCCAACCAATAAATCCTTCTATTTAAGTGTCTAGATTTTGATTTTTTTATTTTATTTGAAAGTTTACAATAACTCGAGATTGAAAAATATTGACATATCTCGGATAAACTGCCACGTGATAGTTGTTAAGCGATACGTGATAAAGTGAATCTCATTTGGATTGTTAAAAAAATACATTTAGGGTGACTAACTTTTGATTAATTTTCTTTTTGAGTGCCTAACATTTGATTTTTTTTTCTATTCGAGTTCTTTCAGCTACCTAAAATTAAAAAATACCAACATGATCGGAATCTATGGCATGTGGCAATATTTAATTGACACATGGCAAAAACTAGGTCCCATTCGGATTTGTTAAGGAAAAAAATTATTAAATTTTTATACAAGAAAATAGTTGGCAAAAATTTAAGAAGAAAATCAAAATCCTTTATTGTTAGTCGATTGAACTGAAATTATTTAAATGATCTAAGGTTAAAACTCTTGGATTGTGCAAATAAAATGTTTAGATGGTGATATCTTGAAAGTATTTTAAAAAATTAGTTAGCAAACTTGTCGAGTTCATTCGACTAAAATTAATTGATTTTAATTTTTTTTAATTATTATTAGCTTTTTTTATAATTTTTTTTCTAAATAAATCCAAATAAGACCCCACCTTTTATCATTTGTCGAGTTAAAGACTATTGTGTGTTAATGAGTTCCGACTACATTAGTATTTTTCAGTCTTGGGTGACTAAAAAATCTAAAATAAAAAAAAATGAAACTTTAGACACTCAATCAAATAAATAATCAAATGTTAGACACTCAAATTATAGTTTAAAAAAGAATTCTTTTTTTTTAAAAAAAATCATTTAAAAGGGATTTTTTTTTACCATGTGCTACTTCATATCGAAAATTTCAATATTTTTCAATCTTAAGTAATCATAGGCACTTAAATAGAAAAAAAATATTTATCAATTAGCATAAAATAGAAAAAAAATAAAAAATTAGGCACTTAAATTATAGTTTTCTCTACAAATTATCATCGCAATGATCTCCAATACCAAGCCTAGAAACATGGTTCTTCAATTTGGATTTCTTACATCTATTTCAGCAACTCTGTCATAACCATTGGCCAATATTCCTCCCTTGTGCCAACATGTTTCCCATTTCCCTCTCAATTTTAATTTTAAAGCAACATGATGAAAACTAAATCCAAACATCTACCAATTTACGCAGTTGATCAAAATTAAAATGATTTTAAAGAAACACATATAGTTACCTTTGTCTTTTTGTTTGATATTATAATCTTCCTCTAGATCAAGGTACTCGATCCAATTAGAGCACCCGTTTCACGATAATCTTCGTTTAACCCAATGTGATCAGTTTTTGATGTTGAGATTATCACTTCTTCTTAATTTGTGGAGTCTTATTTATGAGTAATTCGTGAGACATGTTAAATGATTGGACAAACCTTGCCTTTTGTCTAATTCTTCATCTCTTAATTGCCTAATTTGAGAAACAATTCATTTGGAGGCATTATTGATCCGAATTGCTTGCCACGACCAATTTGTTGTCTCTTCATTTAGATACTAATAATTTTAGTGGGCCTATGACTTCTAATCTTCTTCCTTGTAAGAATTTGAAGAATATTAATCTTGTTCGAACAATTTCATTGGCCACATTAACTTAGTCTTGTCTCATCAATCGATGTTAAAAATTATACGTAATATGAAGCCTTTTTATCAAGTCTTATTGAGAGTTGAACATATCTTTTTTAGGTCCAATAATATTAAAACTCTTCGTTTGTAAATTCTATGGAGTGCTCAAGTTGTGATTTTGGGTTTTATTTTGGTTAAAATTGATTACCACCACTTGTTTTGGTGGATGGGTTTTGTAGGGATTAAGATGGAGAATTTTAGAGGTTTAAGGGTTGTTGATGGTGGCTATAGTAGGTTTTGGTGGATGTGGTGGGAAGGTCTTAGTAGGCTGGAATGGTTTTGGATTGAGGAGATAAAAGATGATGAATAATAAATAAGTAAATAAAAATAGGTTGGGATACCTATCAATACATGGAGAAGGTTATTGGATGATGAAATGGGCTACTCTGTCTTCCAATCAAATAAGAACTTGAGTAAGACTATTTTGAAAGTAAATAAGAGATATTAAGATAAATAAAAATAAATAGGAAAAACTACTATAAAATTAGGTATCTTTTTAACCATTTTAAATTTACATATATTTTTCTTCTTATTGAGTTTATAAATCTAGATTTAGTGTTTATTATCTATAGATTTGTTTGTTTGTCAACAAAAATTGTTCTTAGAATTGTTCTAAAGATTTTTGATTTGTTGTACGGACCGTAGTCTTATTTTCAATAAAGATTTGAGAAAGATTGTTTTTTATTCAATGAGAAGATTGAAATTTCACACAAGTCTTGGATCTTCCATCAATATGATTTGATAGTACAATTCATTTCTTGTTTGTTCATGATGATTCAAAATCATTTGTATATATGCTACAAAAAAATTCGTTGACAAAAAAATTTAAAATTGAGAATTTTAAAGAGTTTTAGCACAAGAATAGTATGGATCTAGAATCCCACTTGTTTATACTATGAAATGACCAATAAAAAAGAAGTTGTTCCAAAGGAGGGTGTCTAAAGTGTCCCACATCAATAATATTTTGATTATACAATTTAATCGCACAATGAACATTCTGCGACAAAAAAAAAAAAACCATTAAAATATATTTTAATTTTTTACCTAAAATAGTACAAATATGTAGGTTTTTTTGGTTACTAAGAATGAAAAATCTATAATAAAAAATAGAAAAATCATAATAAACATTAGAAAATCAAAATAGCATTTTATTTCCATACTATGTTTGTAATAACGATAAAGAATCGGAATGAAATTTAAAATTTTAATAATTTTTTTTAAACAAATAAAAATAATAATTAAAAAATTTATTTCATCAACTATAATTGTAGTAAAAATAATAAAAATGATTATAGTAGTGGTGGTGGTGAAGGAAGAGGAAGAAGAGATGGTAATGGTAGTAATAATAGTATAGTAATAACAATACTATATTTTTTAAAAATTGATACCACTTCTATAGATAGTGGCAATGAAAGAAGAATTGTAGTGGTATAGTACAATAAAAATAATAGTGACATAAGAGGAAAAGTGGTGGCTGAATTATAATAATAATAATTTTTAAACTCTTTTTAGCTCCACCATCAATGGTAGCGACGGCGGAGGAAGTGGAGGTAATGATGATGATAGAAGTAGTTGATGAACTATAGATAAAAATAATGTATCATTATTTTTTTTAAAAAAAATTTATTCTTATTTCCACATTTTCTATAGAAATAAAATTATATTTAATTTTTATTTTTATTGTCACTCTTTATTTTTAATCCTACTTTATTTTTTAAAACTAAATATCTAAAAAATGAGAATAAAATTTTTATTTTCATTATCGCAATTTAATTCATTATTATCAAATAACACCTTAATTTTTTTCCCATTTGATTCATAGCATCTCTATTCTCACTCTTCATTTCTTATTTCACTTTATTTTTTCAACAAAATACCTAAAAAAGTAAAAGTAAAACTTTTATTTTTATTCCCACTATTTCATTTCTTATTATCAAACAATACTTTGATTTTTCTCATTCATTTGATAGCATGCAATGTTTTGCAGATGATATCTCATTAAGTAAAAATATAAATTCGTAACAGAAAACTATATGTATATATCACCCATTAGACGCTACTTTAACAATGTACACACCAAAGATAATTAAATGGTAAGCAGCGGTTATTGTACTACAAGTGCTATCGAGCTGTAATTAAGCCTTAACTACAAATTAGTCTCTCAAATAAAAGGATGATTGGAATTAGCTCTACCGTGACTTGCCTAATTATTTCCCCAATCACATTTCTTTAAAAAAAAATCAGTAAGTTATATCATATTCAAATGTTTAAGAAGTAATTGCATTCCAAATGTTTGAAATCGATTGATATAATATTTTCAATTCTATTTTTTTTTTTTTTTTTTTTGTCTAAAGCTATATTCTATCATATGGAAATAAAGTTTTTAGTTAAGAAAAAAGAAAAAGAAAATACTAAGATAGGAGTTAGCATAAATACATTGATTATGGCTTACCAATAACCATGGTGTTAAATTATAAAAATTATAACTTAAACTTAGGTTTGGTAGATAATCTGAATAAATAAGAATACGAAACATGTATAGTCGATATTGGTTTAGTAGTTAAATAAAAACTAGGCATAATAATTAAATAAAAATTAAGCATATTTTGATATTGATTTAATCTAAAACATATGGACTTAATCTTAACTAATGTAAGAACTCGTTCGAGGATATTTCATTATATATATATATATAAACATAGTAGTGGTAAAGCTGTAAATATCAGTACTTTGAAAACTGATTTGAGAAATGTATAATAATTGGATGACCGAACTATAATTCTGGCTTGATAGAAGTAAAATACACGTATAGTTAACTGGGCCCAAAAGTGGAAAGCACGAATCTACACCGTACACGCCACACGATCATGGATGGCCAATAGCATTGCACCTACCAGCACGACTCAGCTCTTAATACCATCGCGTGTTGAGGAAAAACCCAACCAAGGTGTAAGGTGTCCCTCTCGTTTTTTGACACCTCTCTCTCACTGGGCCGGATCCCTCCGCTGGGCACGCATCCCTGCGCATATTAGGCAACAAAATGAAGACAACTGCTACTGTTCGGCTCATAAAAAAGCGCGCCGAGTTCAGTTCTCTTAACTAACACCCAGCTTTTTTTATAATATAAATAAATAAGGCCATGTTTTCAACGGTAAATTACGATACCTGCCACTTCCCATCTCTCCTTCTACTCTCTCTCCTCTCTAGCTGCTCAATCAGTTTGCAAATACTCTCACAGTTTATTAATTCCGTTTCAATTTTTTGTTTGTTGACATTAATCAAATGGAGCAACAGCAGCAGCAACTGCAGAGAAGTGCATCAGGGAGTCCAAGCCCTAGATCTCCGTCATCGCAACCTTATCTATCAGTTTCGGTGACTGATCCTGTCAAATTAGGGAATGGCGTTCAGGCTTACATCTCTTATCGTGTTATCACCAAGGTAAGGTATTTGTCTACTTGTTTTAATTTTGGTCGAGGTTTTAGGGTTTAGTTCTTGATTGTAATTAATTGTTTTGACTCTTAGACAAATTTACCGGAATACCAAGGGCACGAGAAGATTGTGATTCGGCGTTACAGCGATTTTGTCTGGTTGCGTGATCGGCTTTTCGACAAGTACAAAGGTGTATTTATTCCTCCTCTTCCAGAAAAGAGTGCTGTAGGTAAGGAATCGATCTATGTCGTTAATTTGTAAAATTATTCAGGGAAATTTGAATAATGTGTTGGTTGGAGCAGGAAGTTTGAATTTTATTTTACTACTTATTGATTCTTGATGTTGGGGATGCAGAGAAGTTCCGGTTTAGTGCTGAATTTATTGAGATGAGGAGACGAGGGCTGGATATATTTGTTAATAGGATAGCTTCGCATCAACAGCTTCAGCAAAGTGAGGATTTAAGGACCTTTTTGCAGGAAGACGAAGAGGTGAGTGAGATTGTATCATCTGCAGTTTGTTAGCAATTAGCAATCTTTTCGTGCTGTATGTGAAGGATCAATTCATTCAATATCGTGAAATAACCGAACTAATTATAAAGGGATAAACTATGTTCATAATTTTCTAGTGAATGTCATAAATCATTAAACTTTTCTTTTTCTAAGGAGTGGATCCTTTATTGGTGTAAATTTTCATCGATAACAAATTTCTGGACACGTTTAGGGAAAGAAAGGGACGAAAAGATTAAAAAACACAAGTAAAGTGGAATATGGCTTGGTTGTCATGCTTTATCACTTTAATTTCTTGAATTGGTCTACCTTGGATCTGTCCAGAAAATGCAGTGAATTGAATTGGCAGCTTAAAAGTTTTTCATCGGGAGTCATGAATGAGACTGCATATTTGATCTTTCATTTTTTTTTCCACCTGTATCATTCCCAAACTGTATCTGATGCAGACAACAAAAGAAGCACAGCTTGTGTCTTTTTGTAGACAAGGATATTTCTGTAATTTTCAGAAAATCTGAAATTTTGTCTAAGTCTAGGTTTTATTTTCTATTTAGTATTCTATTAGTCACGAGGAGTAATTAGCTTTATTAGGTTTTTTCCTATTCTATTAGGCTTAGTATTTCTTAGTATTTTCTTATTTAGGAATCTAAGTCCTTATTGGATTTGGACTACTAGAACTCTATGAAATAAGCATGTAGCCTTTCAATATTTATGACTGACAGTTCATGAATAAAACCCCAGCAATTTGCTTTTGATTGTGTAACTCATCTCCCTTAGACGTGTGAAGCTTAGGTTTTTCTAAGTGTGGCTCCTAGAAACCCTATCATTGTGACTCTAATAGTTCTACAATTCCCAGTAGCAATCCACTTTAATACAACCCAATGCAGTTCTAAACAGCCTCCAAACTCTGATCCAGAACAACCCCCCTAAGCTGCCCTATGTCATTACAAAATTTGAAGCCTTTCAACTGGAAGTTGAAGCAAGCAAGAAATCTATTGATGAAAGGTAAGATAACATTGAAGGAAAATTTGATTCCAGACTTGCAGCAATAGAGGCATCAATCGAAAGGCCTTCGAAAATTGTTCTAGGTAAGCAACTGGCTATCACAATAACTGATAACTCTTTTCCACAAAATCAAGGTGCTGTGGCTACTCATAATACTCAACCAGCTGCATTGCCCATTCAAAGGAGGGAGCAAATCGATCCACAAGACACTGCTAGTGATATTACAAAGAAAGTAAAGGTTGATGATGTTCCTGATTTCAAAGGAAAGGTGGATCCTACACTATTTGATAATTGGATTAAGTCTATGGAAACCTTCCTTAATTGGTATGATATGTCGGATGAATGGTGGGTAAGGTTTGCCAAGATGAAACAAGTTGAGTTAGCTAAAATTTGATGGTATTGTGTTGAGCAAGATTGATACACGGATACAACCATCCATTACTACTTGGAAGGAGATGAAAGCTATACTTGAAGAGAGGTTCTTGCGTCTAGTTATCGACAAAGGATACCTGAGAATGCCTACAACATACAGCAAATCAGCTTGTTAAATGCTAATTATATGCTGAGTTTTAGTGAGTTGAAGTTTAGAAAACAAAGGGAGGAAAATTTGAATCAACAGCTGCATCAAGGAGAAAATCAGCAACTTTTGGAAATAAAAGGGTTCAAATGATTGGCAGCAAAACCTGTGCAGCCATTTATTCAACCTGAACAACAATGTGAAGAACAATTCCAGCAACCTAAGGGCTATGAAATGAAGGTAAAAACAGTACAAAGGGATGCTGGAAGGTCTGAAGAGAAGTTCAGCAAATAGAAACTGAAAGTCAGCATGTAGGAAAGAAATTCAAGGGACAATTAAATGACGAGGTCAAAGAAGTAATTATTGACATGCCAAAGACAGTAGATATTATGAACGAACAAGAGCACAACATCAAGGATACTCAAGAGAGGGATGATCAAATTGTACAAATCAATCACATTGAGTTCCTTCTTCCTCCCAAGTTTGGTGTTTCAGTTCTAGAGAAAGGCATCATGCTTTCCTCACCGTTTCCTCTTATGGAAAAGGGTAATTGGTATCAAGTTCAAGTGAGTGGCTTCAAGCTACGGGATGAGGTGTGAAACGTGTGGTTTTTGCTACTTCGACAGTTCAAAACTCAAGGTCGAGTCTTCACCAACCAGGGGACAATGATGCAGACAACAAAAGAAGCAAAACTTGTGCCTTTTTGTAGACAAGGATATTTCTGTAATTTCAAAAAATCTGGAATTTTGTCCAAGTCTAGGTTTTATTTTCTATTTAGTATTTTATTAATTCTAAAGAATAATTAGCTTTATTAGGTTTATTCTTATTCTACTGGACTTAGTATTTTCTTACTTAGGAATCTAAGTCCTTATTGGATTTGGATTACTAAAACTCTATAAATATGTAGCCTTTCAATATTTATGAATAGAAGTTTATGAATAAAATTCCAGCAATTTTTTTTTTTTTTTTGATTGTTTATGACTCAATCTTTCTTAAGTGTGACTCCTAAGAACCATAGGTGTGAATTTTAGGTTTATCTATCCTCTGGGTGTGACTCCTAGAAACCCTATTAATGTGACTCTTATAGCTCTACAATTCCCAGTGAAATCCTCTTTAATACAATCCAATACAGCCCTAAACAGCCTCCAAACTCAGATTCAGAACAACCCCCTAAGCTGTCCTACATCATTATCACTCTACCAGAAGCAAACACTGTGGCCGAATGTAGCATTTTCACACACATTATCTCCAGAGATATAGTACTAGCATGCTATCTGTGTTGTTTTGACTTTTTTTTTTTTTTTTTTTTTTTGAGATGCAAAGTTAAAAGCAATTGATGACAATTCATTCTCAAGCAATTACCGACATGATTTGAGCCTATGAATCCTTTTCTGAATTATTAATAAGGAAGATGTAACTATATTGATTCATATAATGTTATTCTCAGCATGTAATTTAAAAATTTAACCTGTATGTTGCCTAGATAATTGCATGTGATTCTGTTCTTTCTTGCATACTTGATCTCTATAGAATACAACTGTGAGCCTTTAATTCAACATTATTTCATTACCTATTTTCCAGACAATGGAGAGATTAAGATCTCAAGAGACTGGTATATTTAAGAAGAAACCTGCTGATTTGATGCAAATTTTCAAGGTATGATGAGTTCTGTCTTTCTTTGCTGATTGACATGTGAAATTCAGCACTAATTTTCTGGTGTTTGAAGACTGTCTTGTAACATCTGAAGACTTCTTTTCTTATTATGAATTCCCTTATATAATAAATTAATTATCAAATTAATCGGACATTAGGTCCATTTTGTCTGAAAGCATATCACTGAAATTGGATGATTGCTTCTTAATTTTTATTTGGATGATCACTGAAGTTGGATGATACTTTGCTTCTGTTGTGTGGGTGCTTTAAGACGATGCTTTAGTACTCTCATTGTGCAATTTTCTGGTCAGGTTTTGTGTTTATAGTTAGACAACTGGTTTCAAGTCCGAGGTCCAATTCTCTATATTTAATTATGAATATTTTTCACTGCATGTTGTTGGTTAAGTTTAGCACATGAGACAGTAGTCATTTCCACCTGCGCACTGAAATCTACAGAATCGGCCATTCAAACTAGCACACTATTGGTTTGGTAATCATGGTCCAAATGTTTTGCAGGACGTCCATTCTAAAGTGAGTGATGTTGTTCTTGGGAAGGAAAAACCTGTTGAAGAATCAAGTCCTGAATATGAAAAGCTGAAACATTACATCTTTGAGCTTGAAAACCACTTGGCCGAAGCTCAGAAGCATGCATATCGTCTTGTAAAGCGACATAGAGGTAATGGTGGTTTATGTTGCTACATATTACCCAGGATAAGTCTCGTTTCATGTTTCGCTTTTAGAATCATTACGATGCAGTACATTCTTGTGATGTGATTGTCCACACACACACACACACACACACACATATATTTTGTCAGAATTGGGGCAATCTCTATCGGATTTCGGTAAGGCAGCAAAGCTTCTTGGTGCTTGTGAAGGAGATGCCATAGGAAATGCTCTTTCTGAGCTTGGGACTAAATCAGAGGCGTTATCTGTTAAGCTGCAGAAGGAGGTAGGCTTTAAGTCAATCGTGCCTTCTGCTTCCAGATTCAGCATTTTGTTTTATGCTCTCTGTGCATGCATGCCTGCATGTCTATGTAGGCTTTTGATGGAGTTGATAACTTTCTTTTTAAATCATTGATATGTTTCTATGAACTACCAGGCCCATCAACTCTTAATGAATTTTGAAGAACCATTGAAAGATTATGTCCATGCTGTTCAATCTATCAAGGCAAGTTTGGCTTGCCCCTCTCCTCCCACCTTTTCCCTATCTTTTCACCCTCCTTTTTTTTTTTATTGTGCGCACGTGCATGCGCTCTATATTTGTCTTCGAAGCTGATCTTGTTATTCTGTGTATTTTGACAGGCTACCGTAGCTGAGAGGGCCAATGCCTTCAGGCATCAATGTGAACTGGCTGAAACAATGAAGTTGAAAGAGATAAATCTGTATGTCCTGGTTACTCCTTTCTTTTTTCTTTTAACTTTATTTTATTTGTGATTTCAATGGTTCCATGTGAAATGATCACTAACATTGCAAGAGATAGAACCTTACCTTTTCTCTTCATTCTTATATACTGTACTCTGATAAGTGTTTATTGGGTAATGACTTAAGCTACTATATCTTGCATGCAACTTAATTAAGTTCGTAAATACAAGTGTCATCTAGCAAAGCTGTCTTGAAAGTGTTTGATTAGGTTCTGTGCTTATAAGTTTCTCTTACCACATTTCAATTGGTAACAAGGCAGCATTTTGACAGTGCAGTAAAAATGGCCTTCTAGCATCTAATGCTGTGTGTAGTTGCATTTTTTTCATACATGCGACTTCCCAAGGCAGTCAAATTTTCTCCACTGGGAATGCTAAAAAAAGCTCAGAAATCCTGAACCTTGAAACCCCATTGCATCACTGAAGTTGTCATTTATCGTTGGCCTTTTCCCATGTTTCCATGGTAGTCAGTTTTCGCTGATGCCCCAGGTGATCTCTGAAGTTTCTAATTCGTATCTATTGCTGCAGTGACAAACTTATGCTAACACGTTCTGATAAAGTGGGAGAAGCAGAGCTAGAGTACAAGGAGGCAAGTTATTTTACGAGTAGCATATTGCACCTTAGAAATCTTAGTTCTCCGACTTAAAGTTTGCTTTCATGCAGTTGAAAGCGGAAAGTGAGGAAGCAACAAGAAGGTTTGAGACAATTGTGAGACTGATGAATGAAGAGATTGTGCGCTTTCAAGAACAGAAAACATTGGATATGGGGATTGCTTTCCATGAATTTGCGAAAGGACAGGCACGTTTGGCAAATAGCATTGCAGATGCTTGGAGAAGTCTTCTTCCTAAACTTGAAGCATGTTCCACATATTGAATGCCAAAAAGTGAGCTCTGGTTCACTTTCTTCGATCTTAGAAACGGTAGGGCCAAGCTCTTTGCTTTGTAAAAACCATAGAGTTTTGGGAGTTTTGCTACTCTGGTGTTGTACAAGATATGGCCCTTTTCCAAATTTTTGTTTCTTGTACAAATTTGAAACTAAGTGAAAAGCACATTAGGAGCAAACACGAAAAAATGGTCATCTGTGTCTTACGCTTCAGATCCTCTCTTCTCATTATTAAGATCTACACTTGATACTGTGCTAATTTTCTTCAACATTATCATGCAAGTGCCGTCATATTCTTAGTTCGCAGTTTACTACTAATGTTTCCATCCTGGAATTGGATTTGTTCCACGAATTGTATTAGATTGTTGCACTAGTTTTGGTATTTGTGTTTTCTCCGTGTTCTCGCCCGCATGTGATCAGAATGGCAGGATCAAGAAAGTTGTTTATTCGTGTTAAGAGAGAGAGAGAGAGAAAGGCAGTTGTTTATGCTGGCAGAAATTTCTCGGAGACTTTCAAGCATGACTGAGAAAGAGCCCGTTTGTGTTTGGACCTGAAGTGACCTAATTCTCTATTAAATGTTCCTACTTCCGTATAAGATGATCTCCTGATGGCCTGGAGGCAGGAATTTTCCGGCTGCCTGGTGCAAGTCTCATAAACTTCACAGATTATGCGATCACAAGTCTCCCATCTCGTTGCCCTTTTCTTTTTGCAGTCTCTTTAATTTTCAGATTCCTCATTCTCCACCTTTATTTTCCTAACTGCTCCTTGTTTTTTGAATTTTTTTTTTTTTAGACTAGGTCAAAGACCAATAGATTAAAAAAAAAAGATTTGGTTGGATAGCATTTTGAACCATCCGTCGAACGAAGATTTGTATTTGAATTTCAATTTTTTTAATTTGAGTAATAAATTTTATTTTTGGTTTGTAATTGAGTTAGAGTGATTTCATCAATCAGCTTCTTGACACGTTTTTCACAAGTGATGATGACACGATCCAAGAAATAAAAAGCATGAGGATTTGTTTAGTCAATTGATAGTGACATGATTCAATAAATAAAAAACATAAGTTGTGATAAAGTGATATTGTAAATTACCCTTCTCCTGAATTAAAACAAAATATTAGATTTTGAGAAAATACTAAATCATTTAATCAAACCTCTCATTTCTTTTCTCTCTCTCTTTCTTCTCCTTACATTTTCCTTCCACCACCACCAGCACCTCCCTCCCTCCTCTGCCACCTTCACCACCACATTTGGCATCAGCTACACTGCACCATCGCCACCCTCCCCTTGCTATACACCTTCTCTATCTGCAGTTCGTGTTCTCTCTACTCTCTCCTCCATCAACATCCGCTCTCTCCTCCTCTCAAACCCCGATCCTAACCTAATATGTTCTTTCGCTTTCACCAACACCTCTCTTTTCCTTTCCTTTCCTTACCTAATCTTGCTATTTTGTTTTTTTTTTTAAAAAAAAAAAACAAACAAAAACTCTCATGGCTTCATATCTCTTCAAATTTCACATCCAATCATTCAAAATTACAAATCACTAGCACAATTTCTACAACATAAAACTCTCCTCCAGCTCGCTTCCTACCTCCAAAGAAAAAGCCATTTTTCAGGCCAAAACGTGCCTCTCAACTACCCTCGAGAAGCCCCTAAACAACCCAAAACTAGCTGGCAAACTCAAGAAACTGAAGCAACCCCTAGATTCCAAGTAGAAATCCCAATCATAGATGACTCGCAAACTTCTCTCCCCTAACTCGCCTCCGATGTTTTTAAAAACCTGCCCATTAAGAGAAAAAGGGCGCCAGTCAAAGATTTTCATCTTCTGTTCGAGCCCCATATTGAGGAACAAAGGCATGGAAGCATTTCAATCTCATAATTCATCAAACTATGTTGAGCACTTTGACATTTTTTAAGTTAGAAATACAGACTGATGTGGCATTATTTTTAGCGCCAGAGAAACAGTTGCTTGATATCAAAACCGTCATTGATTTTTTATACCCAAAACCAGTAATCATATTACTGGCATATTCAACCCTAAAGGGTGTTCCAAAGTTCCAGACACGATCATCCATTGGTAAAGTAGAAAATTTTTTGCATAATTTTATGGCTATTAATTCATCAATTACAAAGTCTCCCAAGGTTTTTGAGGATTTGATGGAAATTTTAATTTAGATATGAATTTTTAGATTATTTTACAATGCTTTTTCTGTCATTTACATGACCAGCAAAATCGTTCAACTCGATTAGTAAAAAAATTGGTTTTTGATACTCAAATAAAAAAAAATTGAAATTCAGTCTTTATTTAACCAATAATTCAAGATACTACCGAATTAATTAGCCTAAAAAAAATAACCCAAAACCAAATATTAACATGCCCCATTATTGAATACTGACCACATGGTCAGATAAAAACACGATATTTTATAATTGAGTTTTAGCTTCTGAGAGCAATGAAATTTTAAAATGAGGTAAATCAACACTTATCTAATGTTTATAAATTAAAATTTACAAGCTAAAATTCCTTCCAAAAACTAGAACTAGACCTAATTTGAAGAATTCAATTCAAGCAAATTCTTAATGATACCTAATATTATTCTACTGCTCCAAATCTTAAATCAAACATATTTTCAACCCATTAATAATAACTAGCTATGACCATATAGAACAGGATCCACGAATCAAACATACGACATAAAATTCAGTACGAGGTTGAAGTGAAAAATCTACCTAACAGAAATCCCAAGAGTGTGACATTCAACACGTTCGGGGACGAGATGCCAATTTTCCAATTTCAAAACAAAAGAGCTGATAAAAACTATAAATGTACTTCAAGCATAAAACCAGGGCAGCTAGATTATCAAGTAAACAACATACTCCAAAGACAATAACAAAAATAATCTCAAAATGATAACTCCCTAACTTTAAAGATTCACATAAACCTCTTATCTCAGTATAGGAAAGAGATTGAAGGATCAACAAGACAAACTCTTAACCAAATTTATAACATTAAACAAATCACTGTCGCTGAACTTGACAAGCTCATTCTTCATCTTCTTCATCTCCATCTCCACCAGCAGCCTTCTTGGCAGCAGCCTTCATGTTCTTTCGCTTCACTCTACCAGGACGTCCCCCACCAAAGGGGCTTGTGAGTGAGAAATCAATGTGCTTTTGGGAGTCCACTCTCACCAAGAAAGATGGAATGTTGACCACCTGCCTCCCAACCCTGCAGGGCAAAACAAGTGTAAATGAAAAGGCAAAACCTTAAAATCCAGAATCCAACAGAGTACAACGACAAAAAAAAAAAAAAAAACACAAAATATGAAGGGTGAAGATCAGGTAAAATGGTCATAACTACTTTAAGTTGTGAAATTTGTGACAAGCAAATCTCGAGCACTGAAATCACAGGAACTTAGAATGGATGCTAATTCTGAATAAAGGAGAGTCAGAACATTTTATAAAGGAAAGAAAAGAAAAGCACCCAATATTATAAAAACAGAAAAAATAAGCAACATCTGACAGGTGAAACTGTAATTGCAAATGCAATGCATCTTTCGGGACAAAATTTTAACTTGCATTGATTATGTAACAGCTCAGTAAGCATAAGAATTATTGTGTATACCTGATGTGCCTCTGTTTGATGAGCACTCTGGCATGGTGGATGGACTTAGCCATACCGGCCTTGAAGACAAGAGTCTGCAGGCGGCGCTCAAGAAAGTTTTCCACGGTGAGAGCTAACACATAATCGAGCTTGTTCTGACTCTCCTCCAAAAGCCCATACCTATTCATCCTCCTCAAAAGCGCCTCACCCTCGAAAATACGGCGTGGGTTCTTCTCATCAAGAGTGAGAAGCATTCTAGCAGCATTACGAATGCGACTCAATGCATACTGAACCCTCCAGAGTTCCCTCTTGGCACGGAGCCCATACTCTCCGACGAGCTTCAGCTCAGCATCCAACCGTTCCTTCTCATAAGGACGCCTTGGCTTCTTAAAAGTTTTCCCATCTATGGGAAAACAAAAAACAAAGATACTAAGCTCACTTCTGTTATTCAAATCATCAAATCAAAATTAAAATGCAAAGCCCAGATGTTAAACTCTATTGGGCACAGAGAAATGCAAGCTAAATTTCTAAATTCCAAATAAAATAATACGTATCAAATTTACAACAGAAGAGGATAGAAACTGTATTAAATAAGCTAAAACTCACAAGAACACTGCAGAAATCGAGTATAATAGAAAAAGTTAAAATACAGTGAAAAAATAGAGGAAAAAAACAATGAAAGGAGGATCGGTAGCTTACAATTGCGATAAAAAGAGACGTGCACCATCCTTGTTCGCTACCGTCTGCTACCTTATTTAGCCGTCTGCGACCTTGGTTAGGGTTTAGAGAGGAGACGAAGAAGCATAAAGCTGAATTTATATTAAGAAGATTTCTCCTCCATATGCCATGTGTCAAAACGAAAAGAAAGCCCTAACCCAATTCTTTGTGTTGTTTGGGCTGGCCCAAAGGTTAATGACCAAATTGGGCTAAGCCTGAAACCTATTTCTTTTTCAAAAGTATTTACCAAAGGTGCTATTGAAAAAAATATATATATTTTTCCGCTAAACCAAGGCCAGGCCAATCAACGAATGAAATTGGAACCACTATTTTAACCTCCATATGGAAACAAGTTTTTGCGGAAGATTTTTTACTTATGCCACATTATGATTTTGTTGGTCTCTTGGCATTGACCTATAAATTAAGGTAATTTTATATTTAAAAAGATATTTAAAAAGGTAAAAAAAGTGAATTTTTTTCAAAAAAAATTCAAAGTTATCTGGATAAACTTATTTTTATCATTACATTACCAAAAAAAAAAATAATAAAAGAGTTGGAGGGCTTATTATTCTTACTATCATTTGCATGGGAGTGTTTCTATCATTTATATGGGAGTGTTACCCAATACTGCACTTTGATTTTTAATATTTTTTTTAAAAAATTATTTTGAACTAAACTTTATTTGTGTTGCAGATTGGTCTCATGAGAAAACAAAGAAAGAGAAGGAATGAGAGAGAAAAGGCACTATCAGCCTCAATTCTGACTCTTTTTGTGACCAATCTTGTTTTTAGATTGTTTATTTTGATAAAAAAAAAAAAAAGAGTGTTTATATTGGTTTCAATTCATAAAATAATTTAATGAGAGTTTAAAAAAAATTAATTTTTCAATTTAATATTTTTAAAAAATGTGCATTGAAATTCTTTTTGAGTTCTAAACGAGTTTATTGATATTATTTAAATGATTCTAAGGCAGTTTAAAGCAAAAATTATGTTGAAAATGAGTTTCAAAGGTTTGAAACTGTACTCTCAATTTGTTAGTGACGATTCCGCAACGTTTTCAGCCAATTCAACTTCACAAAAAATTACAGGTGAAAGACATGATGCATCTTCTATTTGTTTCTTTTTCTCTTTTTCTTTTTTAAGGGTGGTGAGGGCCAGCTTCTTTGGGCCTAAGGCCATGGGCTTGCTTTGCTTCTTTTTATTATCAAGATTTTTTTTTTATAAAAACAATTTTATTATTGAATTGGGCGTGAAAAATCAATTATTATTATTTTTTTTATACAAGTTGGCGATGATATATATATATATATATATTTACTATTATTGTTTAATTTCTTCAATTTATCATTTCTTATGTAATTTTTTTTAAACTCATAATTTTTTATTTTTTATATAATTTTATTTATTAATAGATATGATTTATTTTTTTCTATTTATATATTTTCAAAAAAAAAAAAAGAATATGATTAGATTATATTTTTGAAAATATATTGATATAATTTATATAATGGAATCTCATAATTCTTAAATGAGAGTATTGAAAAGCTAAAATGTATTTCAAATAATTCGTCTCAAATTTTTTTTAAGAAAAAATTAATTAATCAATTAAAAAAATGTAATTCATGTGCTCTATTTCAATCTATTAATTTTAATATATCCGTTGCAACTTACCCGTGTGTGTGTGTGTGTGTGTGTTACACACTCTAAATCCACTAAGTATGGTCGTGGTGTAGAAAAAAATAAAATTATTAGCTTTATTATAAATTAACTATGTATTTGCATACTCAACATTAACTATTTACTATTAATTTTTTTTAATATTCTAAAACTAATTTGTTTGAAATGACATAATTAAAATAATATTCTAGGAGAATCACCCAATGATTCATATGTAGAATTTTTATATTGATATTTGTGAATAAATATATATGAATTAAATGTACATAAAAGCTAAAGTGTATTCAAATAACTCATCTCAAACTTTTTTTGTAAGAAAAAATTAATTAATCAATTAAAAAAATGAAATTCATGTGATTTATTTCAATCTATTAACTTTAATATATTTGTTACAACTTAATTGTTTGTGTGTGTGTGTGTGTCTATATATATATATATTACATACTCGAACCCACTAAATATGATCGTGGCATATAAAAAAAAAATCATTAGTTTTATTATAAATTAACTATGCATCTACATACTTAGCATCAACTACTTATTATTAATTTTTTTATAAAATATTTCGAAACCAATTTCTTTGAAATAAAATAATTAAAATAATATTCTAGGAGGATCACCCAATGATTCAAATGTAGATTTTTATATCGATATTTGTGAATAAATATATATAAATCAAATGTATATTTTTTTTAAAAAATAATTTTCTAATTGGCTAGCGTTAAACAAGAATGAAAAAAAATTATTTGTTAATTTTTATACAAATTTTTCTACTAGTTATTTTTTTTATGCAATCTTATGAAAAAAATGATTTAAAAAATGGATTAAATTTTTTATTTATATCATTGCAAGTTTTTATTTAAGAATCAATGCACAATGAAGAAAAAAAATAAAGTTTTTAAACTACACAATTTATGAAAAACATAAGAAAGAATAAATTATAAATTAGATGATTTGTTTTTTTTAATTTTTAGTTGAATACATTTTAGTTGACTCACAATATAGTAGAAGCTATAAGTCTAAAATAATTTTTTCAAATAATTTCACATGTTTTATCCGATCAATTGCGTAACGTAGGCAACCAACTAATAAATAATTAAAACAAACCATGAATGAATAGTGAAATGTGTATAGCTGAACAATGACCATGTGAACAATAAAGACTATATATTTTTTAAATTTTTACAAGTAAATTATAAATTACTCCCTCTAATTTCAAGAAACAAATTACTTAGTTCCTCTTGTTTCAAAAACTAATTATTTACTCTCTTAATCAATCTCGAATACACTTAATTTAAGATTATTTTATTTTAATATATATATAGTATCAATATTTCCATAATATCTATTTATATTTTTTTGGTAACAAAAATTAGAAAAGAATATAAAATGGACAAAAAAGATTAAATAATTAGTTTTTGAATTTGGAAGACTAATTAATTTGTTTTCAAAACTAGAGAAACTAATTCATAATTTACTATATATATTGTGTCATTGGTAAAAAAAAAAAAAAAAAATCTCAATCCACACATAAGTTTTTGGGTTAATATATTCTTTTGTCCTAATATAATAAGTAAATTTTCTAATTTGTCCCTAAAACAAAAGTCTCTAATTTGTCCTTATATTTTGAATTGGTTTCTAATCTATCATTTTAATTAAATTTTATAGCTAAATTAAGTCAAATCAAGCATGTGATTTGCGCACAATATGTGATTTGATAAAATTATCTTTATTATTTGATGATCTATCTCTACTAATATGAAGATTAATTTTTAAAAATTGATCAGTAATTTCGATCAAAAGAATAAATTAGATCGGTAATTTTGATCGAAGAATAAATTAGAAACAATCTCAAAATATAAAAACAGATTAAAAATATTTTTTTAAAGACAAATTAAAAAATTAACATATTATAACAGTTGAGACTATTAATCTTTTTTTTTTTTTTTAATAAACTTATAAAGTGAAAAAACCTTTTTTTTTTTTTTTTATAAATAATCCTTTCATCTCTATTTTCAGCATTTCATCTGTCCTAATCATTTTGTTGTTTTTGTAATTTGAAGTCATTGAAGAAGAAACCACAAAGACATAAGTTTAAAAAATTACGGTCAGTAATTTATTTTTTTAGCACACTCTTCGACCAGCAAAATATTTACTTTAGATAGGGCTAGTGGCCAGTAGGCCGTCCCCTACCTCAAAAATCACAAAACACCTTGTATGGATGGTATCGTATTCCCTTATCCAATTCCCTTCCCTCCATTATTTCAATTATTTCAACTTCTTTTCAATTTCCATTCTGTAAACTTCTTTATCTTCTTAACTAACCGCTAATGGCATCTGCAATAACACAATTAATTCTCTACTCAACATGTGACACTTCCCATCTGCAACTACGTCTCTCTTCTCCATCTCCTCTACCTTTTCTTCCTCCAACCTCTACTGCTTCTGCTGCCGGCAAAACCCGGTTCCCTATGCTGCCTCAACTTTACAGCCACCGGAATATATTAGCAGCCCCTAAAGCCAACCCTGAAAATGACGGCATTGTAGCTGCTGATAACGATGGGGAAGATGGAGTCTCTTTGGGAACCTTGAAATTGCCTGGCAATACTGATCTACAGAGATTTGAAATCTTGCTTTTCCAGGTTAATTAAATATTCGTTACTCTTTACGTAGTCCACTTCACCTTCGCTGTTTCACTGCATCCATCAAAATTAATTCCATTTTTCTTTCGTGAATGCGGTTAGCGAATAAAACAAAAAAGGAAGAAGAAGTTCAAAGATGTGAAATGGTGGTTGAGTTTTATGTATTTAATTGAATAATATATGTTTTTTTTTTAAATGGCAGTGGGCAAACAGTCTTTGCCAAGGAGCGAATCTGCCGCTTCCAGTGCCATTAAAGGTCGGTTAATATTTTTGTCCTTCATTTCTCGATTCCTAAGCTACAAGTTGAATATATGCACCACTACATAGTTTTGTGCTTAATCTCTTGATTTCTAAGCTACAAGTTGAATACATGGACAACTACCTTTGGATTTCTAAAAGGGCTCGAATGAAAAGGTTGGAGACTAGCAATATTGTAAGACTACCAGAGGTCAATATTTGCCGCTGCTGTTTGCAACTGATTTCAACTTTTAGGGTCTGGCTTTACTCATTGCTAACGCACTACAAGTTGGTAGTTATAGCTTTGTCAGATTATGGAATTTATTGTCAACTGACAGCTAGGAATGGGCTTTGTTTTGTTCGGATAAAAGACAATTCAATTGTGTTTTCAAGCTGAACTTGCATGCCACATGTATCCACTGAAAAGATCTATGTGGGCGAAAATTTTAGAATTTCTCCATATCTGCCTAGATGGCTCGTGAATTGACCTTATTCCTAACATTCTTGGCCTGAGTCCCACGTGAAGATAATATTGCCGTCTAGGTTATGACTGCTATAATCAAGCTCACTGGATTAGGATTAAGTAGAGCTTTTCATTTCAATGTCTTGCTCCTAATCTTCGGATTCATCTAGGATATAATTGTGTTCTTTAGTCTCCACTGTACTCAGACATGGAATATGAAGGAAAATCAAGAAAATGTTTCTTTTAATAGCTTAATGTTATCTACATTTGAATACATCAGGTTGATAAAATACCAGGTGGAGCTAGGCTGGGTTTCACAACAGTTGGAAATGGAAAGACTGAGGTGCTTGTGTACATAGATTGCTTGGTTTTCCCAGCTACCAGTGCTTCAGGTCCAATTTTTCGAGCCATAAGAAATGGACCATTAAAAGATGTATCACCTCCTGGTGAGCCCAGAATCATGAGGAGCCTTCTGCAAGCCCTCCAAAAATCAGTTCAAATTGCTACAGTTTGAGTAGTTTATTATTTGAGATGTAAATTTATGACACATGCTTAAACTTTTGCTTGTGCGGTGTTAAAACCAAGCACTTGTTGTTTTGACAAAAGATCCTAGTCTCTGTGTACTGTATAGTTTTTTTACCTAGAGATTAGTATGGGTTTTGTTCTCTAGGGGAAACATTTGGTTCTCTTTGTTTCAACAACAATGCTATGAGAGTTTATTGTGACAGTCAGACCTCATGTAATGTATAGTTTATTCACCAAGAATTCGGTATGAATTTTATTCTCTAGAAGAATAGTCTCAGGTTTTCACTGTTTGCATAACAATGCATGAGCCGGTGTATTGACCAGAAGTGACATCAACTCATATGATGAATGATCTACACTCTTCTTTACATAGTCGCTGGAAACCATGGAATCTAGACAATTTGTTTGTACTACTGTCTTTTATTTGCATCTCCCGATATGGAGTAGAATATAAATGCTTTTCTTCTGACATAATGAAAAAATGTCCTTACATATTCTAGGAGATTAAAACTAGGTTTCTTGTGCACAAGCATTTGTCTCATATATGATTCTTCCACGCCGGCACAACATAAATTTAAAACCCTCTTTGAACTATTTGAGAACATAATTATATATCACTTTCATGGCGGCAGTATGTTCAGCTATGAATTTACCTGAATCTCAAACTGAAATTCTCTTGCTGTTCCTTTTTCTTGTTTTGTTCTCTGTTCAGTAAGATTTGCATAGCTTTTTATCCCTGGATTGCTTATTCTGGGATTAAGATGAAAAAAATGGAGAAACAAGCAGAGGTAGAACAAAAACTTGGAAACAGAGGAGTTGATCATGAAAGAATGTCCATACATCATCAGGGAGAATAAAACTAGGTTTCCTGTGCACAAGCATTCGTCTCAATATATGATTCTTCCACGCCAGCACAAGAGAAAGTTAAAACCCTCTTTGAACTATTTGAGAACAAAATTATATATCACTTTCATGGCAGCGGTATATTCAGCTGTCTCAAACTGAATTTCTCTCACTGTTCTTTTTACTTGTTTTGTTCTCTGTTCAGTAAGATTTGTATAACTTTTTAGTCCTGGGTTGCTTATTCTGGGATTAAAATGAAAAAAATAGAGAAACAAGCAGAGGTAGAAAAAAGGCCTGGAGACGGAGGAGATGATTATGATGCTATCGTTGTGGGGTCTGGATATGGTGGTTCTGTTGCTGCTTGTCGAATGTCAATGGTGGGAATAAAGGTTTGTCTGATAGAGAAAGGCCGGAGATGGAAAGCAGAGGATTTCCCAACTGACAGCTGGAAGATTATGTCAACTGCGAGGTATGAGAACCAGAACTTAGGCATCAGTTTTGGACCAACGGATGCTTTATTTCAGGTCATTCTCTTTTCTTTCTCTTTTTGGGGGTTATGTATATTTTTTTCTGGTGCATTTCATTTGTTTAGAAGGAAAATAAAGTTACTAGGTTTAGTCTGTTAGCTTTTGAAGCCTTATGATAAACCAAGAGTTTCAAAGACATGTGACATAAGAGCTAAAGACATGACACAACAAGATTAATTTTTTGTATTAGGAAGTGAAAGAGAATTCTAAACTCATGGCCTCTAAAGCCCACTATTAAAATATTTTTACCCTTTCATTTATTGAGTTCAGTCAATCACTTACTTTACGGAGTTATAGGTATATGAACAGAAGGATTCTTTAGCAGCAGTGGCTTGTGGACTTGGTGGAGGTTCACTGGTCAATGCAGGAGTGATGCTGCCAACACCAATTCGTGCTAGAAGGAGTCCAAAATGGCCAAAGGAATGGGAAAGGGACTGGGATGATTGTGAAGCTTCTGCTGCAGCAATGCTTAGAATTCAAAGCAGTTCGGTCAAATTTCCCATAGCCAAAGTCATGGGAGAACTAGCTGAAGGAGAGTTTGAAAGAAATACTGAGAGCTCCTTAAAGCTAAGTGTGAATTTTGATGCTGAAGAACCTCCTTCCAATCCACCAAAGCTTCAGCAGATTAATAGCTGCTTTGCCTGTGGAAATTGTATTGCTGGGTGTCCTTACAATGCCAAAAATTCTACCGATAAAAATTATATTTTCTCAGCAATCCAGGCATGTTCCACTATTTCTAATATTATTTAAAATATTAGTATTTTTTTTGTCTTGAGTATTGCGTTGATATGATTCCAAACTTGAGACATCCATAACATTTTGATGGTTTCAGAATTTGTAAATGCTACGAGAAACAGTAATGTGTAAGCATATTTTGTGGTCCAACTCACATTGTATATACTTTCACAGTTCATCAGAATTTCTTCTGTGCAGGCAGGATGTACTATAAGAACAGAATGCCAAGTTCAGTATGTGATTAAGAACCCCTATGGAGTTGGCCAACAAGGCAGAATTAGCAGAAAAAGAAGATGGTGTGTTTACTTAAATGAGATTGACTACATAACCTCTGATTTTGTAATTCTGTCAGGTAGGAAAAAGTCGATACACGTTTTGGATCTAGTCAATATATTTTTATTGTTATATTTAACAATTTCAAAACTTGTTTCCCACAGCTGGAGTTTTGGGCACAACTGAGATGCTTTTCCAGTCACAGATGAGAGGATTGAGGCTTTCAGATACTCTTGGATCTGGATTCAGCTGTAATGGCAATACCATTGCTTATGTTGCTGGAAGCCCTGCACCTCTGAATGGTTATGGATTAAGCAGAAAGCAAATATCAGAGATAACTTTTCAAGATAGGCCAGGGCCATCTATCTCTTTGTCTCACACCTCTTCATTGGGTTTTACAATCCAGGTCTAAGACTAATCTCTATTTGCAAAAACTTGATCTGGTTTAACTTTAAAATGTCTTTTTATGTTTTATGCTAGAACTGGTTAAAAAAACAACATGAAAATAATGTTCTTTTAAACCGAATTGGAATTTAGGCTGATGCAGTGGTGTCTAACACGCCCATTTGCCTAGATAATCGCCTTAAGTGCTCCTTTTGAATTGACCTCGGATACTGACTGGTCCATCCTAAGAAAAGGCAGTCTGTGTGAAAAAGATACTGCACTGTTATCTATCCATGCAGTAGCTTTGACTCAAGGTAAGTTTTGGCTGAGATGGACTTAAATGAGTGCCCTTATCTTTAAGCACAAATCTGTATAATCTTCAAAAAACTGAAGGAAAACAAATACAAATATTCGAGTTGCTGATGTTCTTCCATACAAGTCTCCAACACTTATCATTTTCCTTTTCACTGCAGAGTGCTATACTTCCAAGAGCTTATCCTTACCTGTTGTTCGAAGGGATTGCAACTTATAAGTCGCCAACTGGTTACTGCTTCTTTCATGGGATTGTCGATAAGCTGAGACATATTATAGGTCTTAACTTAAGTCAATCTATCATTCTCAATGCAATGGGATATGATGAAAGTGATGGGAAAATTATGTTAGAAAAAGACACAGACAAAATCTGCTTTCATCCACCCCACGATCCTTTACTTCCACAAAAAATCAAAGCTTTTCAAAAGCTTAGCAAAAAACTTGGGGGAATCCTTTTCATGTCTAGGTACAGAAGCACAGCAGTTCATCTTTTAGGTGGTTGCAATGCATCATCAGATTCTTCAGGCGGTGTATGCAACCATAAAGGTCAGGTTTTTGACCCCAACACTCCTGCCACCCTGCATGCAGGCCTCTACGTTTGTGATGCTTCTCTAATCCCATGTTCCGTTGGCATAAACCCATCTCTTACTATTGCAACAGCCGCTGAACACACAAGCAGGTACCTTGTGCAGGACATTCTCGAGTTCAAAAGCAAAAATAGTACAAGTGTTGTACCTGCTGATCAGAATCAATGTGCTGTCACTGATAAAAGTTTAGAGAACGACCATGGAGCAACTGTTCTGATTAAAGAAACCATGAGAGGCTATGTGGGGGGCATGCCATGCACAGTTCATCTAAAAATGAAAATCCACTCACAGAATCATAAGAGCTTTGATAAACAGAATTGGTTTGTAGGAGAATCTCACCCTCTTCTGAGGGGAAAGGTTGGCGGGTATGTGGTGTTTAGAGCCATTGAAAAGGACAAATTACATGTCATAGATGGGGAAATGGATTTGTGTGTGGTAGATTGCAGAACTCCTTATGCCCAGTATATGCACTATCGTCTTCTCCTTGCAGCTTCTTCTGGTTCAAGGTGGGATGAAGTTGGAATTTCTTTACACGTACAGTCATAAATGTCCGTTCTTTTCCATTTTTCTTTTTTAAACTATACTGAACTCATGAAATATACTTCTGATATACTTTGATGCAGATATATTCTCGAGGGAAAGAAAATAATGAATCCTTACTACTTTGCATTATATGCTTGGAGGGAGACAACAACACTGTATGTAACATTTAATAAGGTTGCTCCGAGTGGCTCAATAGACACACTGCTGAATCTGAAAGGAGAGCTTACAGTTTCCTTCATAGACCTTCTGAAGTGCTTTATAAGCCTCAAAGGAAACGGGAGAGGAAGATTCATGCATCTTCTCTTACAGACTTTCTTAAGGACTTACATCTTACAAATGCCACGAGGGACCCACAAGAACTTCATCGCAACAGATTCATACAATAAGAGTTATCCAAGCAGCACTATCAATGACATAAGAACAGGTATTCAGAAATTAGAAGTCTTACAAGGAAGAAGCATAATAAGATCACTAGGAGTCAATTAAACTTTCAACACTATGAACTATGTTGCTTCATGATTTATAAACTAATCAAAAAGCAACATGAATGGGACAGTGACCTCTTATACATATCATTTTCTCAGCTTGAATTGCTACATATATAATGATGTTGGTTTCAATATCATGCAGAAGATGGATATATCATTAGATGCAGGCAGTGGAAAAATGCTAGATATTCCTTGTTGCTTAACAGAGAGAGACTGCTAAATCCTATTCTCCTTCTCAATGGTTATTCTACTGAGAATTACTGGCTACCAACAGAACCACATGATTTAGTCAGAACTTTGTTGGAAGAAGGGCTTGAAGTTTGGCTATTGCAGACTAGATTGCACCCTCTGAATCCTGCAAACGATGCTACTATTGAAGATATTGGAAAATATGATATCCCTGCTGGTATAGAAAATGCAAATGAATTTTACATGAATCTTGATTCTTATTTATTACTTTCCGCATTAATGAGCATTTTCTGACCTTTATATATGCAGCAATTGGTAAGATCCTTGAAGTTCATGGGCCCCGCACAAAGATACATGTAGTGGCACACTGTGTTGGAGGCTTGGCCATTCATATAGCTCTCATGGGAGGGCATATCTCTGCAACTCACATAGCTTCTCTGTCGTGTACCAATTCTTCAATGTTCTTCAAGCTTACGTCATTAGCCACAATCAAAATGTGGCTTCCCCTGGTCCCAGTAAGCTCTTCAACTCTGATTGCTTCCAATTATGTGATTTCTTTGATTTTACTGCCAAAAGTAATTATGATCTGCACATAGTATTGGGTGGAATTTACTATTTACAGTGTGAATAAACGAAAACTTAACGTTGGAACTACAATATCTATTTGAACAAATTAAGATGCATGTTCTTTACTTCTCTAGTCGATATCCATTCATGATTAAGAACATCACAGTATAAATTATATTGTTAAATTATTGCAATTAGTGGATCTTTCTTTTTTCTTTATTACTAACGATAGATATGTTTTCATTTATGAAAACCGGCTTGATAGGTTTGGCTTCTTATATTCTTCAATTATTTGTGTTTAGTGGATAGACAGAGTAGATTATGTTTACTATTTAGCTACTAAACTGTTGGATATAAGAGAGACAATTTTCAGGACAGGGAAGTATATCATGCTAATAACCACACCTTGATTGACCCAATAGAGCTTTAAATAATTTCTTTAGGGTTCAACAAGTTCATACCAGTCTTTTCCTTCTTGAGTTTCAGACTCTTATTTAACTGAACTCAATCTGCAGATATCAATGGCTCTACTAGGCAAGAAGAAAGTTCTACACCTTTTGGAAAAATCAAAGGGAAGTTCTCGACACAGGCTTTTGAAATACATAGCTCAGTGTTTACCACGATATGAGAGATGCACATCCAAGGAGTGCGAGGTCTTCTCTGGAATATTTGGAAACACATTCTGGCATGAAAATGTAGGTCCTGCGATGCACCACTGGTTGAATAAGCAAAGCTCAACAAAGCTTCCCATGTCCGCATTTCCTCACCTCAGAAAAATCTGCAACTCTGGATATATTGTAGACAGTAATGGTCACAACTCATTCTTGATCCATCCAGAGAGAATGGCAATCTCAACGCTATATATTTCCGGCGGACGTAGTCTCCTTGTGACCCCAGAGACCTCTTACCTTGCTAATAAGTACATGAAGTTGCACCAACCTGGTTTTAGACATGAAAGGGCAGTCGTGGATGGTTTTGGACATTCAGATTTATTGATTGGAGAGAAGTCTCGTGAGAAGGTTTTTCCGCACATTGTATCTCATATAAGATTAGCCGAACAAGAAGGAAATGATTTGACGAATTCTCCAAGAAAGAAGTACAGCAAAGCGGCTTTGGACTGGGGTGATGATCCTTACAAAGAATATGGGGACTCTGGTTGTTGGTTTTCCGCATTGGCGATTATTTTGTTGGTCTTGTTATTACATGTGTTGTTTTTTTACTGTTAATGTGATTTTGAAGCTGTAAGAGGAAAAGAATGGATTGGCTAATTTCAAAAAGGATTAGGATTATTTTGTAGCGGAGAGGAAACTCCATCTGCAATTGTGTATCATATTACAATGTTTCTGTACATGTATATATATATAGTCAGCTTTACATATGTAAAAAGAAAGAACTCAGCCTATAAAGTATTAGACCATTGCACCAAAAAAAGTATCCTAATTATAATAAATCTGTCTTCAAAGGACACACGATATGTGTTAAGATTCTTTCCACTTAATTAGCCAATCCATGTGCTTGCAGTTGGCTCAGGGTATTCATCAAGCATATTGATGAATATGGAGCAATTATCGGGGCAATAATAGTGTTTTAGAAGATGTATTTTACCTGTGATTCTTGCATTTTCTTCTTTTTGTAGTATTTTTTTGGAATTCAGTGAATAATAATAATAATAAAAAAGACTCTAAATTCTGTAGAAAAAAGTAAAGAAAACATTAAATTTCAAACATGCTTTGGGGTAGGCATTCTAAAATACAAAATTTTGTTCTAGATCGATTTAGGGTTACTCGTAGTCCTGTTCCAAACAATGACAAATATTTTCATCTCCCTCAGCCTTTCCCTAATCATTTCACTCCTGCCATCCGAAGACCATAGTTCCATGACAAAATCAAAGAAACCTGTGACTGTGAAACAAACGTTTTGGATCCAATTGATAGAAGTTTTTTGTTTTGGGACTCAATTGATGAATGGGTAATAAAATATAAACTAATTTGAAGTTTCCCCAAAAATTTACAAGTTCTCTCGACTCCTCGGCAGCGTTATGTTTTGTCTCTTTATGGTTGGAGATGCTGGATTTCTTTATACTAGATTCCACCGCTGCCTAACCTGCCCAACTTCATTTTTACATAAACAAGAAACAAATATAGAAGGTAAAAAAAAAAAAAAAGAAGAAGAAGGTATCCATACTATCTCAAATCGCCAAACCCATCTCTCTCTCTCTCTCAATCTTTTTTATTGCTGTGTAATTTGGTCATCCAAGGATAACACACCGATGTCTACTTTCTCTCTTTACTCTCATCATCATCATTTTTTTCTTCTCCAAAACTTAATTCCTCGAAAACCTTGTCTCTCTCACATGGAAATCCAAGACTCGTCTTCTTATCTCCCAAACACAACTCTTCATCTCGACTTCTCTGCTCTTCTCCTATTAACTCCTCCGATTCTACTCCTTCCAATGATAACTCTTCCAGGTTTATTTCGTTTCTCTTGTTATTGTATTCTAAACGCCTTTTATTGGTTAATTTTTTTTACAGTGATCTTTGGAGGAAAAAAAAAAAACAGTTATTCACGCTGTTAGAATTAAGCGGCTTTCGCTAAATTGTTTGCTAATGTCATTTTCTTGTTTCTTGCAGCAACTTTTGCATTATAGAAGGGCCAGAGACGGTTCAGGATTTTGTTCAAATGCAGTTGCAAGAAATTCAGGACAACATAAGGAGCAGGCGTAATAAGATTTTTCTACTCATGGAAGAGGTTTTTTTCCCCCCTTTAATTCTTCTTTTTTATGGATTTTTTCATTTAAATTCTGATTTTTTTGTCCTGAATGGAAGTACTTTGTCTTCTGGGTTTGGTTTATTTGAATACTTTGTGTACTGTAGTTATTTTGTGGTGTAAATTTGATTTCGATAGGTAAGGAGATTAAGGGTACAACAGCGAATAAAGGAGCTGAAAGTTGTCGATGAGAGTGGCGAGGAAGATGCAGATGAGATGCCTGAGATGCCGTCATCAATTCCTTTTCTTCCCCATGTGGTCAGTTTCAAACAAGTTCTGTCCTTCAGCTATGAATATTCACTTGATAAAGGAACCATATACTCATAATAGCAACCCTATTAGATGCGCGCAAATGATAAGTGTTGTATCTCCTAATATTTTCCTTAGAGAAGAGAACAACCAGGTGTTTGTATTTTAATCGATTTCCACTCTTAGTAAAGAATTGTTTTTGTGATTTTTGGCTAACTACTGGCATTTTTGTTTTGAAGTAGACACCGAAGACATTGAGGCAGCTTTACCTGACAAGCTTCTCTTTTGTATCAGGGGTTATCATATTTGGTGGCCTTATTGCTCCAACAGTAAGCTCTCTCTCTTGAAAACATGAATATTAGCAGTAAACAATTGCTTAATATTTATTGGTTCTGATCATGTTTTGCACCATGGATGCCTTACACATGGAGCCCTTTTATTCCCATTTACACCTTGAGATATTTTCCCCTTTGTTCATCTGTATATGTGGCTCAGGCAAACATGGAAAAGAAACTTTCTTCTTTCATGATTACCTATATTCCCACATAGTTAGAATAGCTTGAAGATTGTTCTGGTGCATATGGGTGTAATTGTGAATGTGAGATGGGAGCAAGACGTGTGTTGTAGCAAGTCATTTAAGTGTGTGGTTAAGTCCTGCAGCAAGCATCTATTAAGTTTAGATGGTAGGCTTAAAGGAAGAAATAAAATCTAAAGAGCTGACTCATGGTGCAGTCTCGTAGTATACTGAAGAACCTTAAAATCTCTGCAATGATCATCTCTAAGATGGCATTATAAGAAAAGGCTTGTGTACAAATATTCAATTAGCTAGGACTGTTGCTGTTGATTACAGAATAGATAAAAATTAGAAGCTGACATTAACATATAGTTGTATGGTTTGGGTGTTGCATACCCGATGCGTGCTGTAAGTAATTAATACAAAGTTAAAGGTAGATGAGAATTTGGAGAGAATGATAGCAGGTTGATTTTTGACCAAAAACAATGCTAATCGGCTAGAATGCCTGGTTTGGACTGGAAAATTGCCTTCTCTTTTATTCTTACCCATCCTAACTAATTGGCTAAACGAAGTCTGGTGTTATGTCGCATGTGGATGGTTATTTACGTATACTTATAGTTCTATATGTTTTGCAAGCTTCTAGACTGAATTTTGAATTGTTTTGATGTCTTCCAAATTCTTAACAAAGACTTGTTTGTGCTAAAATATGTTTCATGGCAGTTGGAACTAAAATTAGGTCTTGGGGGCACCTCATACGAGGATTTCATACGCAGCATGCATTTGCCATTGCAGTTGAGGTAGCATTTCTATATTGGAAATTTAAAACCTGATGCAAGCAAAACTTTTAGTGTCAGTCAGCTACATGTTTGTTTTGATAAAAATCCTGGGATCACACTCGTAACTTCTTGATTTCTAAATTTAGTCAGGTCGATCCAATTGTGGCCTCGTTTGCAGGTGGGGCTGTGGGTGTCATTTCAGCCTTGATGTTAATTGAAGCTAACAATGTTGAGCAACAAGAGAAGAAAAGGTGTAAATATTGCCATGGAACTGGTATGTATCAAATTGTTATTAGGGTATGTTCTTCGTGGCCATAGAATTTGGTTTGCCTCTGCCGCATTTAATAGTTCCTGGTTTCTGTTAACATATGAATAAGGGGTAAAGTAAAGGTATGAAAACTATAGCAGTGATACAAACAGATCAAAATTGTACCCGCTTGAGTTAGACCAGAATCCGTTGTGGTGAATAGTATTCAGATGATATATTTTTGGTTTGTTGTAGTGTTTTTTCAATGGCACAATTCAATAGTCAATTATCTTAATTGTTGAAAGAATTTCCCCAAAGAAGAGGGGAGACAAGAAAAGGTCTTTTTATTTCCTGCTTTCTTTTGTAGTTGTTTTTTTAATTATCATTCTGTGAACAGGATATTTGGCCTGTGCTCGGTGTTCTGCAAGTGGTGTTTGCTTGAGCATTGATCCCATTTCACTGTCTAGTGCTTCAGATCGTCCATTACGAGCGCCGACTACTCAAAGGTGTCCAAACTGCTCTGGTGCAGGGAAGGTAAGGAATTCTGTAGAAAAGAGCAACTTATAAATGGAATAGTTAGTGGGATTTTTAAGTTTAAATGCTGCAATTCGTCAAACTTACTCTTGAATACATTAGCAATTGTTGTTGATGCTTTTATGCTATATTTTGCATAAGATTTCTCCTTAGAAATTATCCATTGCATTCACCTTCTAATTTCTTCCGTATGGCTTGCTCATACTAAGCTGAACAAGGAAAGAGATTGCCACTAAACACAGATTGCGAATTGAATTATCATTTTTGGGTATGGTTGCCTTTCCATCTGTTGCCAATGTTAGCCACAGACGGGTACAACTGCACAGTTACATGTTACCGATTCTCTATTTGTATATGAATGAGCACATAATGTGTCACAACTGCTGTTAGCTGTTAGTTTGATCTGTTATGATTTCACCTTTTCCTCATTCCACCCCCTCCTCTCCACCAAACTAAATTTATTTTATTTTTACCAAGTTTGCTGTGTCTAATCGTTTCCTATATTACTCTAGGTTATGTGCCCTACATGCCTGTGCACTGGAGTGATGATGGCAAGTGAACATGATCCACGATTTGATCCATTTGATTAAGGGTGACCAAAAACTTAATTCGTCGAAATGGATAATTAATTTTCTAGCTTGTTTATATGTTTGTTTATGAAAAGATTTACATAAAACCAAGTTGCTTGGGGCAAACATTTTTTTCTTAGAGACAAATGCACCATTGAGAAAGGTGCCAACAGGGTCCAACGCCCAAATCGCCATTATGTAAGAAGCCGACCATATGGCCGTGGAGAAACTTGTTTGGGTAATAATTCTTTATAGATTATCTTTTTTCAACATAACAGAATTGTCCTTTGGTTCTTGTGTGAATGTAATAGACGCATACCATTGTGGAAGAAATTTAGCTGTTTTGGTGCATTTCTATTGTTGTTTGGTGGGTAATTAACATACGATTTGACATAACAAAGACTCATTTGCTATTCATGGAGCAAGATTCAAATGGTCAGTGGAGGACGCTACTTATTATTGGGATTTGAAGTTTGAAGTTCCAACCTCCCTCCCTCCCTAGTACCATTTTAGATTGAGCCAAAATCATCATGTGGTTGGCTGCACTACCAAGTAAAAAATGGATATCTTTGGTTATTTTCGAATCAATTGAGAAAAAGAATTAGGCGATTTTAATGTTGTAATTCTTATATAGATCTCGTGCTCGAGTTTAAATTAAAAAAGAAAGTTAAACTTCTTTTTAACATCATACCTTGAGGTTACTTCTATTGTTATTTGAGCATCTGTAGCCTTTCATTTGTGTTGGGCACTTCAGGAAATTCACGCAAGGCCAAAGGTCATCATTCTATTCTATTCTCATTTTTACAACATCGTCTATTTGTTCTCTGTTTTGTCCCACGTACCAGTAGGATTCCAAACGAACTCTGACCTCGACGCACCAGAAACAAAAACAAGAAAAGAAACGACCTCAGATTCGGGATTCATGGCTACTCTTAAGAGCAAAAAACCGTGTCTAAACCTCGTAACTCGATTCCTTAACTCTCGAACTCCATCTTTCCCTTGCGCGAACACCCGCACAATCCAAACCCTGGCTTTCGAAGAGATCCATTCTTCGCCCAACAAACCCTACACATCCACAGCGTTCATTCTCCATGGCCTCTTAGGTTCTGGTCGCAACTGGCGTTCCTTTTCTCGCAATCTAGCTTCCTCTCTTTCTGGTACACACCATCAATCTTTACTTCCCCTTTTTCTTTTTCTATTTTATAGATTCTTGATTTTGTTTTGGTTGTTTATAGATTGGAGGATGGTGCTTGTGGATTTGAGGAACCATGGCAGATCTGCTGATATAGAGGGATTAGACCCACCTCACAATATGTTTAATGCGGCTATGGATGTGGCTAATTTGGTGAAGGGGAGAGGTTGGGATTGGCCTGATGTTGTTATTGGTCATTCTATGGGAGGCAAAGTTGCTTTGCAGTTTGCTGAGAGCTGTGCTCGTGGTGATTATGGTGACTCTGTTGCTTTGCCTAAACAGGTACTCTTTTTTGTTGGAAGACTGATCAGTGTCTTATTTATTGATTTAAACAAGGGGAGGGGGAAGAAGAGGAATTGGTGTGGTTTTCGTCTTTTGGTGGAAAATGGAAGTGGGTGTTTGATTGTTATTATTGCGATATGAATTGATGAGTTATTGTTGTTTTGCATCAATTTCTCGATAATTGGCTGCAGTTTAAGCTACATCTTGAAATATAACTTTAATCAACGTAAATTCTTGAAGAGAATTGCTATTTTAGTAGGGTCTTAGATAAAGGCTTGTGTCCTGAATAATGTAATGACTTCAATAGTTGACAGTTTGTTTTAACAATTATTTCTGCTCTTTAGGTTGATCCTGTGAAGAGATTTTGAATGATGGCATTTACTTTTGCTCATGTAGTAATTTTATCCTGTCATTGGTAAAGAAATGTGTGTTCTGTATGTCTTAAATTGGCCAGTTAAGCATCTGTATCTTTCTGGGTATCTTTGATATTTCTTGTTGTATTTGAGCATGACTTAATCTCTGTGCTTTTATGCTTCATTCCCTGGTGCAGAACAGCTGTGGGTACTGGATTCTGTCCCTGTAGAAGTAAGTCCTGACTATAGTGACGGAGAAGTTGAGAAAGTTTTGAAGACCTTGCATGGTTTACCTTCACCAATCCCATCACGAAGGTAAATCTTCTCACATATTATTGATCTGACATTTTATTTTTGTTTTTGGTTTTATATGCCTGGTTGCTGCAGTTTATGGGCCTAGTATCACCTAGTTTAAGAAATATAGATGCAGACGTCGTTATAGTTGTTTTCGGCACTATATTAATATTTTGTAATCCAGTTTCCCAATTGAGGACTAATCTCATATATTTTTAGGGTGGAATTTAAAGTGCTTAATCTTCTTCACAAATAGAACCTGGCAGAGAAATGAGTGCTTGTGCTGCCCTTGTGTACTCAATATTGTGATATAGACCATTATTTAAAGCCTAGAATGACTCTATACCTTTTGGAGCTCCCAATTCACATTGGAGCTGATATATAAGGACCATCGTCTCTATATGAAAGTGAACTCCATTAGAAGTGCAGAATTCACAAAATCAAACAGTGGAATGGAAGTTCATCAATTTTATTCTCTTTTCCACTTTTTAACCTATGTTGATGGAAATGGAATGTTGGACATTTAGCATGAGATTGTGTGGTCAAGCATTGTTTGAAGCTTTCAGCTAAGCTCAAAATCTTTCATTTCCTTATCTTTTATGATATGTGGATCAAATGCAAGTTATCGTATTTCATGAAATGGATTTTCTATTAGAAAATATCAAATGGAATGGTAAATCAATTTATATCAATCATGAAAGATCAGCAAGCAGATACAGGAGTATATTATGCTATAGGTTCAGTGTCTCTGTGGCTCCCAGTAGTTTCATGGTGTAAATTAATTTTGTTTTTGGATGATTATGATTTCAGCTGGCTTGTGAACCACATGATTCAACTTGGTTTCTCAAAATCATTATCAGAATGGATTGGAAGCAACCTCAAGAAATCTGGAGGACAAGAGACATGGGCTTTTAATCTTGATGGTGCTGTCCAGATGTTCAACTCTTACAGGTCAACTTGTAATTACTTTATGGAGTCAATCAACTTAAATGTCTTCGTTAACAGAATATATAAATGATATTGATGATCTAAATAGTGAATGCTAAATTCTGTAGGGAGACGTCATATTGGTCTCTGTTGGAACACCCACCAAAAGGAATGGAGATTGAAGTTGTGGTTGCCGAGAAGAGTGACCGTTGGGATCCAGATCTAATTCAGCAACTTGAAAGCCTTTCCAATCGGACTGGAGATGAATCTGAGGGGAAGTTCTCGCTTCATGTACTTCCAAATTCAGGGCACTGGGTTCATGTGGACAATCCAAAGGGGCTTCTTGACCTTGTGACTCCCAGGATTGTTTCCCTTTCAACATAATTGTATGGATTTTAAGCTGAAACTTATAAGACCCGGATTTGCTACAACATTAGATCAAATTACCAGTACTCCATATCATTCGTAGTACTGTTTTTTTTCCCACAGATGTAATGCAACAGGTTGATTTTTTCTTGTCATGCTTGAATAATATGAATAATTGATCTTTTCTTGATAAGTAAATGTTTTCGAATGGTTTAACTCCATAATATTTACTCTTCAGCACAAGGAAATGCCAAATTTCTTTCTTCTTTTTTGGCAAATGTTATTCGATCTTTTGTGCGTGCACGTATTTATGATTTACAGAGTCTTGTCGTGGACTTTTAAATGAGCCGGTTCACCAGACTATCAGCTTTGCTAATTTACAAAGAGAGTTTTCAAAACAAGCTTAAGTAAACGTGAATTACCAAACCGAGGATGAGCTTGAGCAAGTTTTTGATGGGCGGCCTCGGCAGTATATTTTATTTGAGATGATTGTTTGATATCCAAATGTACAAGTACAAAATCCTGACTATCTTGTGAGTTAAGAGCTTGATCCGTGACTTAGTTGCGTGACACGCATGTAGCACTCTTCCATTCTAAATAAAGTTCTTGAGAAAAAATTGAAGGAATTTGTCATTGCCACAACATTTGCGTTTTGCCCCAGCATCCCTTGATTCTTTAGTACGATTTGAGCATCTAGATTGAACGGCAAGTTCATAAACCCCAATTGCTCCGTTAGGCTTCCCACTTAAAGAGAAATTTTTTTATTAGGATGAGAAGTTTAATGAAGCCTAACAAAAAACAGTCTGTTACTTTTTTTATATAGCTTGAGGCACTAAAATTCAAAATAAATAAATCAAAATCAAAAGTTAAATGGGATTTTATAAAAAAAATTAGGTGTTTTTTTTTTTTATAGCTTTGTGGAAGCTCTCAATGAAAAAAGAATTAATTACGTATTCTTGAGGTTGATAGCATTGACATCGTTGACAATGGGACACTTTTTTATCAAAAAAATATTTTTTATGTCGACCTCAATTAAAAAAATCAATAAAAAAATAATTAAATATTAGTCTGCCTAACTTCTAGATTTGAAGGTAAATCAATCAAATTAATTATTTTTAAATGTACTATTACTTATTCTAATGATGTTTTCGGTATTTTCTTTTAGCATAAAGTCAAACTAAAGGAATCATAGGGAGTTTGCAAATCCTTATAAGAGGTTTGCAATCTGCCCAAGCTTGTGGGTTACAAGTTTGCAAGGAAAATTATTCGCAATAGCTATTTTGGACTAGTCATTCAAACTCCAAGCTAATTTACAATCAATATAACAAATTCAAACAAAAATTGAAAGATTAAACAATTTAAATGTTGGAAAAAAAGGGTTGTAATATTAACGATAACTCAAAAACTACAAACTTAAAATTCTTAATAATACATGAATCGAAATCACAATATTACAATCTTTTTAATGCTCGATCCGAAAGAAAATGACTTACATTCATTGAAAATTATGAATATTTATAAATTGACACTCCAAACATAACATTTTTATAGAAACTAAAAATCACAATTGTTGCAAACACAAAATGAGAATCGAAATCAACTATCTACAAATTATCGACCTATTTGACTACTACCTAATAGTTATAGCTCGATCACCTTTAAATTCGTTAAAACTTGGATAAACGCTTTGTGAGTTGTTTGTAATTTATAAGTTGAGTTTGTTTGTATGTTGTTCATGTCTATTTTCCTTCTCATATGGCTTGTATCTATAAGCTTCTTGTTTCTCCATATTCTTCTGTTTTTTTTGGTCATGTATCTTGTACCATGCCATGTTCTTCTTCGATTTTCTATTCTTGCATTGGAATGTTCTACATTTTTTGTAGTTGTTTTGCTACTCTTATGTTGCAATATATCAAATTTCTTATAACTCGTCCGGATCATATCTTTATTGGTGCTAAATTTCGATACTTTTATGTTAATTACTTGTTGATTGGTTTTCTTGTTAACTAGGATTGTCTTTACATGTATCTACTTATGATTCAATCTTGTTAAAAGTCCATTTCTTATAAAATTTCTTGATTTCACCATTGCAAGTTCTCCTAGTATGTTTCTTCTAGATCATACTTTTAGGACACGGACTAACTAGGTGTTGGGCCTTAAACCGAATAGTGATCTGGTTAGAAAATAAGATTAGGTGAAGCTAATAAAAAAGGAGGTTAAGAGGACACCTTAAAAGAAGAATCCATTGGATGTTTTCTTCTAATTAATTGGACTATCAAGCCCATGTCAATTTTTGGTATAACAATATGGTGACAATTAATTGTTGAAATTTACAAGGATTTCACTGGACCAATAGAGGTTAATTTTTGTAGGAAAGCGAGACTTGAAGATGGCAAGTGATTATAACAAGTGCGAAAGGTCCGTTTCTCTCTTTATGAGTTACCGATTATTATTTTTATATGTTAATGTGAAAAGTTAGAGTTTTTAATTTGTTGTTTTATGAATATTATGAGTGAAAGGTTTAATTGATTCATTATGTGGTTTGTCTTGTTTTTATGTTTTTAGATTCCACTCTTCTTTTAGTGTTGACACTCGGGGGATGAAAACAAGGTCCTAGCCCCAATATTCCTTTATATTTGTTCTCTATTTTTATAATTTTTTGTTTAATCTCTTAGTTAACGAGTGCTCTTCATTAACTTGCAAATGAATTTCTTGGGTGGTGTACTGCTTGTTTGCATATATAAATATTTGTATCTATGTGACATAAACTATAGTATCTTGCTCTATATTTCATTCTTAGGTTGCTAGCTAGGTGTTAAACATACATGATAATTTATTTATTTTTGGAATAATTACAAGAGGAAGAAAACAAATAAGGAAATGGTGATGTCTTTATAGTAAGTTTACTAATGAGGTTTTGATCCTCGGATTAAGATTGATAGTTGGATGGCTTCCAGTTTAGGTTGATTGTTTGGTTGACATGAAGTACCAGCAAAACAAGTCTTCTTTTCACTACCAAAAATAATTCAATTAGCAACGGACTTTTAGTGACGATTCTAACAACCATTGCTAAAAAAATGAAATAGCAATGAAATTAAGCAATCCATATCTATTTGTGTTAAAAAAAATAGTGAGGGATATATAATACTGTCACTAAATTGGTCAAATAAGATTGTTTTTAGTGATGGTTTGTTAAATATCGTCGCTAATTGAGAAAATTAGCAAGGGTTTAAAAAAACCCTCGCTAAAAATTCCTTTTAATGATTGAATTTAGCTTTTTAACGATCGAATTTCATGATGGTATGAGAAATAGCATCACTAAAACCTTTTTGCAAGAAATGTTAGGAAGTTAGGTTTAACGACGATTTTTTTCCTTTAAATCGTCGCTAAACAACTAATTTAGCGACAGTTTATAAAAATCATCGCTAAGTTTTTTCATGTTGGGAGGAAACAAAAAGTTCAAAAATATATATATTTTAGTGACGGTTTTTTTCCTCAAATCATTGCTAAATACTTATATTAGCAATGGTTTTTTAAAAACCCTATCTAATTTGTTACCATTGGGGGAACGAAACTTCTAAAAAAATATATAATTAGCCACAAAAACAAAACCGTTGTTAAAACTAGAATCCCTAAATACCCGATTGCCCAAAATTTTTCCCCATTTTCTTTTCTTCTTCTTCTTTCTAGTGTTCTTTTTGCCACTTCTCCTTCCCCATTTCTTCTCCAAGCTCCCCTTTTCTCTTCTTTTTCTTCTTCCCCTCCATCTCTTCCCTTTTCCTCTTCTTTTTTCTTCTTCTTTCTCTCATTTCCTCCTCCTTCTCCCTTCACTCCTCTTCTTCATGAACAATGCCACAACACTAGCTCCTCCTCCTTGGTAGCAACAACTTCTCCTTTTTGGTAGTAGCTCGTCCTTCTCTACTCCTTTAATTATGGTAACCCATTAAGTTCTTAGTTTTTTTTTATTTTTTTCATTTTTTTCAATAATTTAATATTGTTGTTTAATAATTTAATTTTTAATTATTGCTATTTAATTATTTATTGGTTAATTTTTAGTTAGATTAATTTATTTTGTTGTTATAAGTATTTGTCATTTATTAATTAATTTAATTTTTTGTTAAAATAATTATTTAAGTGTTAGTTTAATAAATTATCTCGTTAAATAATTTTGATTTAGTTGTTAATTAAATTAATTTTAGCTATTTTTATTTGAATAATTTAATTGTTAATTATTGTGGTTTAATTATTTATTAGTTAATTATTAGTTAGTTTAATTTATTTTCTTGCTATAATATTTTTTATTTGTTAATTAATTTAATTTTTTTTAACATAGTTATTTAAGTGTTATTTTAAATAAATTATGTGTTAAATAATTTTGATTTAGTAGTTAATTAAATTAATTTTATTTATGGTATTTAAATAATTTAATTTTTTTCAAAAACATTTCATGAGTGTTAGCTTAATTAATTAATTAGTTAATTAATTGTTAATTAAGTGATTTACATGTTAATAACATTAATTTAGTTTGTGGTAAAATAAATTATTTAATTGTTTGTTAGTTTAATTATATAGGTGTTAATTAAATTTTCTATTTGTTAAATTAAGTAAATTAATAAGTTGTTAATAAAAATTTTAAAATAATTAATTAGGTAGTTAATTAAGTAAATTAGTTTACAATTAAATTGTTTAAATATTGTATAAAATATAGAATTACGTGTTACTTTAATTTATTTGTTTGTTAATTAAGCTTTTTTAGTTGTTAATTAAGTCAGTTACTTTATAATTAAATTATTTAAATTGTGTTTAAAATAATTAATTAGGTACTTAAATAAGAAAAACAAGTTTATAATTAAATTATTAAAATTTAGTTTAATATATAAAATTACGTGTTAGTTTCATTAATTTGGTTGTTAATTTAGTTTTTTAATTGTTAAATGAAGTCCATTAGTTGGTAATTAAATTATTAAATTATTGTTTAAAAGAATTAATTAGTTAGTTAATTAAGTAAATTAGTTTATAATTAAATAATTAAATTTTTATTTAAAATATAAAATTACATGTTAATTTAATTAATTTGGTTGTTAGTTTAGTTTTTAAATTGTTAAATTAAGTCAATCAGTTTGTAATTAAATTATTAAATTATTTATTTAAAATTAGGTAGTTAAATAAGAAAAAAAAGAGTTTATAATGGAATTAGTAAAATTTAATTTAAAATATAAAATTATGTGTTAGTTTCATTAATTTGGTTGTTAATTTAGTTATTTAATTTTTAAATTAAGTCCATTAGTTGGTAATTTAATTATTAAATTATTGTTTAAAAGAATTAATTAGGTAGTTAATTAATTAAATTATTAATTTTTAAAAAAATATATAAATTATGCGTTAGTTTAATTAATTTGGTTGTTAATTTAGTTTTTAAATTGTTAAATTAAGTCAATTAGTTTGTAATTAAATTATTAAATTATTATTTAAAAGAATTAACAAGGAAGTTAATTAAAATATTTATTAAGTTGTTAAATAAGTTATTAATTTTTTAATTGAAGTAAATTAGTTGTTTAGTAAATTAGTTATATTTATTTTAAAATGAATTTGAATCATTCATGAATTGACTATAATTGACTATAGAGTAACCAATGGTATTTTAAATCAACGTTTCGTAGATGGGATATATATATGGATTTGTTTAGTAAATAAGTTAATTAAAATATATATAGATGGGATATAAATCCCCATGTTAGTTTTTAATTAGTCAAGACTCAAGAGTGCCGATTCAGAGAATTTGAGCTTGCATCCCGGGACTGTTGTATTTCTAGTAAAACCCTACCTTGATGAGCAAGCAACTAACGCAACAATGATTTGTAGAGTTAAAAACCCTAAGTCCTTAATAAAGAGAGATCAAGTGAAAGAGGAAGCAAAGCAAAGATGAGGGCCAATCTTGAGCCTACCTTGTTAGAGTTAGCTCGCAAATACCGTCAATGCAAGTTGATTTGCCGCAGGTATGCCTTTAGTTATTCTTATTCTTTTTCATGTTTATTTTTTTAATATATAATAGCCTTCTTAATTTTCATGTGTTCCTATCTCTATCTTTTAATGTTATATACACTGATTGAGCATTTTTTTTTTTTCATAATCAATATTGGGATTTTTTCAGATGCCATGCTCGTCTACCTCCTAGATCAAAGAACTGCAGGAAAAAAAAGTGTGGTCATAGCAACCAGGTCTTTTCCTTATTAAATTTAACCATTATTTTTATTTGAGTTTCACTTGTTTTTTTTTTCACTGTGTTGTTAATTATAATAAATTATGAATATGCAGCTGAGGGCGAAGAAGATGCCACAGAAGGATTAATCATTTAATCCTCCGTTGGAGGATTACATTTTATTCCCATATTTATTGTTTCTGTTTTTATTTTGTTTTTTTCTTTATTGAGACAGTATCTTAGCAGTATTAAATATTCACAACTTGGCTTTAAGCTAATTAAAAGTGAATCTTTCATTTTATATTTGTCATAAGTACTTATATATATATTTCTGCAATTCATTTCTTTTAGTATTTCTTTTCATTATTCTAATCTATAGGTCAGTTTTGAATTTTAGAAACATAATAAATTTAATGGGCAAGTAATGCTATTATTATTTTTATTTTTTTAATTAAGTCGAGGCAATTAGGGTATAGATTAATGCAGGTTGCAAATTGAGCTTGCGAACTTGGGACCTCTTCATTGGACTTCCTAGAAATCCAATCAGTGTGAAAAGGCCCATATTAGCCCATGTCATGCTCATCTTCTTGCCGTCAGTCTCTCTAAAACAAAACCCAACCCTAGTTGAACAGGTTATAAAACCCTAAATAAAACCGCCGTTCTCATACTCAAGAGCGAGAGATAGAGAGAAAGTAAAGATGCAGATCTTTGTGAAAACCCTAACTGGTAAGACCATTACTCTCGAGGTAGAGAGCAGTGATACCATCGATAATGTCAAGGCCAAAATTCAAGACAAGGAAGGTACAACACTTGTTTCCCTTAGAGTCTCTGTTTTTTATTTTTCTTTGATATCTAAATAACTGTAATGTTAAGTTGGTGTTTTTTTGTTGGAAAAGGGATTCCACCGGATCAGCAAAGGTTGATTTTTGCTGGAAAGCAGCTGGAAGATGGCAGGACTTTGGCTGATTACAATATTCAGAAAGGTTGCTCTTCTTCTTCTTTTTTTTGAAATGACTGTTAGTTTGATATGTTAAATTGGCTTTTTGGGTTTTTTATTATGTGAAATAATAATTGATTGGTTTTGGTTTGTGTTTTCATTCAGAGTCAACACTTCATTTAGTGTTGAGGCTTAGAGGAGGAATTATTGAACCTTCTTTGATGGCTTTAGCGCGCAAATACAATCAAGAGAAGATGATTTGCCGCAAGTATGTTTGTTTTCCTCCCTTTTTAATTTTCTTATAAAGTTCAATGTTTTGGTGTGTGGAATTGACGTAATTTATGCTTATTTTCCAATTGTTATCGGACTATATATCATGTTTGTTTTGAGGTATTGTTACTTTCATGGGACTTAACTTAGCCTCTACTGCTGTTAAGAGTGCATTAGAGGTTATAGAAGTTCCCGATATTGATTTCCATTCTTCAACTTTATCAGCTGGTATTAATATAAGGTCAGTTGATTTTCATGGGTGGTACATTTTGTTCGTCATTGTTTAGACTCAATAGTTTATTTTTCTATGATATAAATGTTGGGGACGGTTTTTGTTATGGATTAATGCATTATCTTTACACTTGCCCTCTAATTGTGCTGTTAAGATACTGAGGAATTGGTTTTCATATCTCCTTTTGGAGATAATAGTTATATGTTTTCTTTCTGAACTTTGTTTCTCAGTTACACCTTAGAGGCATTCTAAAAGCAGATTTCTTACTTTAGATTGTGTACCATCAATCATATAAGCATGTTTTCAACTTCTATTGTATATTTGAAATTCAGCTATCCTTTCTTTTTTTTTTTAGCTGTTGTTGAAGGGACTAAGTTGAACTCTCTTTAGCTGTGTCAAGAGTGTAATGGAGGGCATCCTAGTCCCAAAATTGATTTCCATTTTTTTATGCTTAATCAACTGCATCATTTACTTGCAGTTGATTTTGTTGGGTGGTACATTAATGATTTAATATATATGTACATGTAAATGTTTTTATTGCTTGCGCCTGTGGGAGGGAAATTAACCTTTGTACTGTCGAGAGTTTATCATATTTTTTTTGCATGAAACGCCTTTAGGAGAGAGCTCCAACTGTTCTGTCTTGAAAGGTCAAAATGAGTGCTGCAATTGAAATGCAGTCAGAATTTGGATGGCCTTTTCTTTGTTCTTTTGTCTTTTCTTTTTATTAGTGGGGTGATGAGGGTTTATTTGTTTGTCTATCTATCTCATTGCATGTTACTGTTAAATGAAATTGATTGCTTATCTGTTGTGTTCTACATGCTAATTGATCTTTTCCACCAGGTGTTATGCTCGTCTGCATCCTAGGGCTGTTAACTGTAGGAAGAAGAAGTGTGGTCATAGCAATCAGGTTGTTTTGCTGTTAAATTTAACCTTTGTTTATTTTTTGCTCCATTATTTGTGTTTTATTTTTCAACTATGTTGCGTGGTCGTGGTATCTCTAATGTTATGAAACTCTCTGTTTCTCGTTCATGCAGTTGAGGCCCAAGAAGAAGATCAAGTAAATGATCAAGACTATGTTTGTGCTCGGGATGAATGTGTGGGAGAGATTTTGGAGGACTTATTTTTGTTTATTGTTTTGTGGAGTTTGGATTTTGTAAGACAACTTGTGATCAATCTACATAAATATTATTAAAGCTTTAGATGTCATTATTTTGTTTTTTACCATTTCTGCGTTCTGATTTTATTTTCCATGTAGATGATATTGTCAGGTGTGATTCCTTATGTTTGTTATGATTTGAGATTGTCGGAGTTTTTAGAACGCGGTTTGCATCGAAATCATTTTGCTTTAAAGAAGCAACATTTCTCTGTTATGATCATTTGGAAAAGGGTAAAAATCAAAAACCAATGTCAGTTTAAAAATTGGGTTAATTGTTCAGCGTCTCTATTGTTTTGGAAGCCCAGCAGCTAAATATTCGTGTTCTAAATGTTATTGTGATCTTCATCAATCACAACCCTTGAATCAGCCCCAAGCCTCATCTTCATCTGCTTCTATTTCTTCCTTTTCATCCCCAACCGTTGATGTTATTAAAGAATCCGGGCATACAAAGAAGCTAACATCTATAAGATGCAACCATATTGTTACGTTAATCAAGTATGGTGCGATGGCAGGGTAAAACTAATTCACAATAAAATGATCCGAAGCCTAAATGGCTTGCGTGAAGTTAATCAGGATTTACCATTTCACATTTCCATGGTAAGCAAAAGCTGGTATCATGTACTTCTCCTCCTCTTTCTAACTTCCAAGATCTGATAGGCAAATGTAGCATTAAAAAAAAAAAATCAATAATATTTAATTTAATAGAAACTGAATAATAATAGATTGATTGGGCCCAATTAGGATCGTCGGCCATGAGTTTATTCCAATCCAATGATTCCACTGTCTCCAACTTTGGAACAACACTACCATTCGGTGGTTCACTTCTTCATTGCTTCTCTGTCGAGTTTACTTTCGCTCCACTCTCCTCCGTCCCATTTTCCTCCACAACAGTCTCCACTCCACCAACAAAATTGACATTCCTCTGCCTCAATTCTCAATTTCCATACACACTCTGAATCTCCATCACTCCTTCACTCAGTATGCTACCAACCACGCTTCCTCCTCCTCTATTATAACTGAATCTGTTTTTCATCACTCGATGTTTCTGTTCTCTGTATGATGCGAATTGTCGATAATCGAATTGGAATCGATGATTAAATCTTCATGAATTGTAGAATCGAGTGGCTTATATTCCTTTAACAGCAACGGTTGGGGATGAAAAGGGAGGAACAGAAGCAAAAGGAATAAAAAATAAATAGTTATTTGGAGATTTTTTATTTTAGAAATTTATTTATTATTTTTTAAAATAAAATTACACACGTCAACATTATGTTTGTCTCTTTTTTTAAAATTGATGTTGTTACCTACCTAAAAATTTATGTCTGTCTTCGAAAATTAATATCGTTACCTACTTGAAAATTTAAATATAGGATGAAATTAAGACGCAAAGTTAAAGGATGAAAAATTTAGTAAAATGAAACTATTAACAAACAAAATAGAAGTATTTTATGAAGCATTAACCTTTTAGAAATTGAAAAAATAAGAAGCAAACGCAGATGTGGAAAATTTTAAATTTCAAGCCAAACTGGTTTTGGTTTGTCTTTCCAAACGCAATGGTGCTGGTCTTTTTCCAATTCAAACTGGATGATTGATTGGGATATTGTGGTCTTATGGACGGTGTGTATGTCCAAATACCCTTGCGCAAACGCAAGGCATTTGAATCACTCCGAAAACCAAAACTAAGCTGCAATTATGAAGAACAGGTATGTGTGGTTGGAGGAAATAAATTAGGAGCACAATGAAATTCCTTATTCTATACTTAGCAACCGAGTATAAGAGATGGGTTTTCCTACGGTCAGAATAAGAAATTAATATTCTTCTTTTTATCTGCAAGAAAATCTAATTGAAACTATGTAAATAGAGAGTTATGTAGCCAGCAACAACGTAGAAGAGATTCATCGAATCATTCGTGAGCTTGAACATAGCCAAATTGATGGGATTTGGCGAGCAAGTCTTTTATATAGTACCTTATTAAGGTTTGGGGAGCTAACAACCCCATCATTCCAATTTATCAAAAAAACTGACAGAAATTCCAGTCCCATCCCAGAAGAATAGAGACATAAGAGGAAGAAATGAGTAAAAGAAGAAGAAATGAGTAATGGACAGTTTCTCCATTACTTATTTCTTCTTCTTTTACTCATTTCTTCATATCATGTCTCTTTCTTCTGGGATGGGACTGGAATTTCATTCAGTTTATATATATTTGAAAATTAAATATTTCTATTTTAAATTAAATATGGATTTTGAAAAAGAATTTGAGAAAACTAGGAAATATAGTATTATTCATTATAATATAAGATATTTTATTTAAATTAAATATTTTCCGATATTTTGATTTTCTCTATTAAAGATTTGCTATCCAACTCCTAAATTCTCTTGGAGCTCCAGCATCGCGAAGTTCCAATAAACGGGTGGGGCGACAACAATTCCTATAGAGGCCAATAGTAACCGGATCCTCTCCGTTTCATAAACGGTAAAAACTCGACAAATGAGATTCGTTGGAGGAGTTGACCAAACGACGATGCTCCACACTTTTGTACTCGCCGTTTGAGAGTACGTGTAAGCTAGGAAGTAGTAGTAAAAAAAAAAAAAAAAATGAAGAATTATGAAAACGATTTTGTCAATAATACGTCCGTACTTTTGAAGATGGACAAGAATTAAATGGACAAATTTCCTAAAATAATGACTAGTTGTTCTTAGCTCAAGTTCATCTCCTTATTTGTTTATTATTATTATTCACTGATGTACACAACAAAACGACGTACGGATGGATTCTCCCTCCTCAACTCTTTACAGGGACGTTCATCACAGGAACGTTCATGCTCCAAGCATTAAGATTCTCCACAGTGACGGTCTCGCTTCCATTGTTGAACACAAACAAGTGAGCCTTGTCAAAGACTGCAATAGTTGGATAAACCCTGGATGTGATCACAGTTCTTCCTCCAGCGCCAAAACTTTCCACAACAGAGTTATCAATCTGCAAAGAAAGAGTCATAGAGGAAAGTGTGTTAGGTTAGTTAAAAAATTGGCAATAAAAAGAGACCAAGTATAAGTTTAGACCAAGATACTGAAAGGGACATACCAAACTCCTGAGCGAAAGTTTCTTCTCAGTTAAATCAACATCAACAAATCCAGCAAAAGGTGGTTTGTATAGCCCCTCTCCCAAGGAAGAGCTGTTCAAAGAAGCAAAGTATAAAGACTATGTTACACAGGTTCAAAGCAAGAATTGGGATGAAAACAGATGCCTAAGCTATAAAACAAACCTCCTTGCATCAGAGCACAAGAGAACTTTGTGCTTGTCTGCTGCTTTAAATACTCTAAAGAAGACAGGAGTGAATTCTTCAAGCTTTTCAGAAGCTAATGTCAAGAGTCCAAATGGCCCAAGTCCACCCTGAGCTCTGGAACCCTTCTGGGCACAGACATCAAGTGCATCAAGCTTAGCCCATTTAGGATCAAAAGGCTCAGCTTTGTCCAAGCTCCGGAAAGAAAAGGTAACATCAACATCAGCCTGTAAAATATACGTAGCAATTAATCAGCAAAAACACTGACTCGATATTCTTTCTAAGTGATTGTTTCTTGGAGTTTAATGTTCAATATAAAAAAAAGGAAATAAAACAAACCTGAGCAGCAGTGATGCCTTTAACCTCAACACGCTCTCCTTGATTGAGCTTTTGATTGCTCAGTTGAACAGAGTGACCTCTTAGTTTCTCCAGTTCTGCAATAGGCCACTGTAACAATTGCTTTCCACTAGGATCTAACCACAAACTCCTCGGAATCAACTAAAAGAAAGCAATTAAAACAAAATAAAATGTTATTAACCAACAAAAATGATTTTAAAAAAGTGAATGATAATCACCAAGAAATCAGGATTCCACCAAGTATTAGTACCTGAATTCCTGCCCATCCTTTGTCCATATCTTGCTGAACAGAATCAGACTCATTAGCCCAGCCCCACAAAATCCTCCTATTCGTGCTTGGGTCAAAAAAGGTCTTGGAAGCATAAAAATTTCCATAATCATATCTAAGCCCGGCCCAACCATCAACTAAGGCTTTGTCAGGGTAATACCTATCCTTCTTTGTATCATAAGTACCAATCGTATAGTATTCGTATCTTGTCATGTCTAAGCTAACCTTCAATACATGCTTCACATTCTGTCCACCAACTGAAGTATCCAAACCGTTTCCATTGGATAATGAAACCGGGAAAAAGTCCGGGCATTCCCACATGCCCGTACCCTGAACCGAATGTAACGGGTGTTTGGCCTTAACCCATTTCTTAAAGTCCCTACTCCTATACAAATATGCCACCCCTCTATGTTTCCTCCTACTACCAATCAAAATCTTCCAATGCCCCTCGGCCCACCAAGCAGTGGTCGGATCACGGAACGCGCTAGCGTTCACGCTAGCATCCGGGTTCACTATCGGATTATCATCGGGCTTAACCCATTCCCGAAGATATGGATCCGACAAGTTTGCGGGTACTGCATAGTTTTGAATCTGACGGTTATGTTCGTCAACGATACCCGTGTAGAATATAACGGGCTTACCGTTTGGCAGGACGGTTGCCGATCCAGACCAACATCCGTAATTATCAAACCATTTGGAAGGGTAGATTGCAGGCTCAAGGGATTCCCAATTGATCAAATCCCTTGAAACTGAATGAGCCCAGACAATGTTGCCCCACACTGCACCTTTGGGGTTGTATTGGTAGAATAGATGGTATAGCCCCTTGTAGTACATAGGTCCTGCTCACACGTATTAGCATCCATAACAACAAGCAATATTAGGAACGATTAGAAAACTGGAGGCTAAAAAACTTTGAAGATTCTTGTTGAATTGGCTTACCATTTGGATCTATTGTTGATTATTTTCGTTCAAAATCAATTTGAGCCGCACCCACAGGTATCATGGAGCAACAAAGAAAACAAAAGTTAGCCATCATTGTTGAAGTCAATTTCCACTTAAAAATTGAAAAATGCGTAACACATGACACCAGCAGCTGAACTGAGCTGGCGAGGAAAGTTCCCAGCAAGTAAATGGTTACAACCACCATTTTTTTTCCAAGTCAAACAATAACATTAAAACCTTATGCTATGCCATTGAAAATTTAATAATGCACAGGCCATAATCTGTCATTAGCAACGATTAATCTCACCAGGTCCCCTATCTTTCTTCAAAATAATAATTTAGGCCCAACTCATTACGCTTGGTTTATTATTGTATTTCCAGTTACCCCTTTCTGGGGTTAAGTAAGTTTTGGATCTCACCTTCATAAGAAGGGAACACCATAAATTCTAGTAATAAATAGAGATGAAAACTAACTTTTTTGAACCGTCCATGAGAAGGTAGAATCTTGCCTACACTCCTCGAAGAGAAAAACCAACATGATAAAATAAAAGTTCTTACGACCTTTTTCTAGTGCATATTCCAGCACTAGTGCTATCCAAAAGTAACCAATAAAATTCCTCAACGTGGGCCACTACCCAGTACTTCAACTTGGAAAAAAAAAGGTGGTCCTTGTCAGGATGAGCACCTCGCATTGCCATTATTTGTACGGCTGTAGGATGCTTACTGGTCAACAAAGACTTATGCTAAGTAAAGACGTGCGTGAAACAGCCTTTTCGGTGCACGTTCTTAGAGTTTGAAAGGTAAATTCACTGTGTTTAATTTCAAAGGTCAAATGCTGTTCCTGGTCCATATTAGACCTCACCAACCACATATTGTCCCGGACGAATTTAGGATCCTTTTTTTAAAACTCAAAACCCCCTAATTATGGCCCCGATTCTGATTCATTAAGTTGCTATAAGAGATTGTTCAATGCAATTATAAGAAACGAACCTAAGAATTTTAGGCATACAATACAACTTCAAAACCATATTAAGATCCAAAAGTAAAAGACCATGGTAACAGAGGCTCAGATTAGTAAATACCACCTCAGCCGCCCAGCTATAATCAATACTCAAGAAACTAATAATAACATAACATGTATATGTATAAAACAGTTGACGACAGGAGAAGTGAAATAAAGATACTGAATTTTATTCATTTTGTCTCTATAAATGGTGCCAGCCAGATATTTTTGAAATCCGAAAAGAACTGCCAATATACGCAGGCAATAATCATAATTACAAAGAAACAAAAAAAGGCATGATCATAATCAGAAACTGGTTCTTCCTAGTTCCTACTCGACCACTTTCATGTCTGTGCGCTTGTGTCTTATTCTTTCTCACTGCAATACCTACCTCATACGTGAACAAAAATATCCACAATCCGATTATTATTTTGCCCAACTAGCACTAACTTCATCTTTAAAGTTCAATTTCCAACCATTCATTTCTGTGAGGTAATGCAACATCCAAGGTTTTCATCTCATTCACCAAAAAGAAAAGACCAAAATATATATATATATATATATACATCTAATAGTTTTGTGCCCTACCGCTGGCATTAATGAAATGCATGTGCAACGATGTTGAAAATTTATATCTTCACAAACATGAAACTTATAATTCGTGATAAAGAAAATAAGATAGTAATAATTAAATTTGAAATCTTGACTAACAATTAGAGTAATATATCTCCCGATGAGTGCATGCATGTGGAAACTCTGGAAGTATGACTTTGGGAAAAAAAAACCAAAGTATGACTTTGACCAAAACAACCAAAATAGTGACAAGGAAGATAAGATAATAAAAACAATACATACAAGTTTATATGCACCATAAGGATTTTAATTTTTTTCTCGGTGCAAATTAAGAGAAATTAAATAAAGCAGAAAATACAATCTTCTACGGCGATGAACTAAAAAAAGAAACAGCATTAAATTAATGTTGAGTAGAAAAAAAAATAACATGCAAAAACTTTGAACATGGTCAAAATTTGAAATTCAGATAATATATTTTTTAAAGATTTTTTTTTCTATTAATATTTGGATAGGGTCCAAAAGGTAGAGCTTATTTTTAAAAGAAACCCTTTGAAATTAAGAGAATAAGATAATACTAACAATCGAGGAAACAAAAAGAAAATCATTAATTAGGAGTACGATGTTTCTACGAAGAACTTGACTCGATGGAGATGGAGCATCAGCCTTAAAAATCTAAGACAAGCTAAACAAAAAGGAAATAACACAAGAAGCAAAAACAAATAATTAAAAAGGCAAAGCATATTAATTTTTTTGTTTTAAAGTATCACAGATACTATTTGCATTGTACAGGAAAAAGAAAAGGCAAATTAAAGAAAAGAAAAGGAGAATATGCATGGTTATGTACCGTTGATCCAGTTCTTAGAAGGCTGAAAGTGATAACCGGTTCTATGGATTTGCTTCACGTTGTCAACACTAAGACTCTGATAGCGAAGATAAACATTATGGGAAGCCTCGACTCCATTGTTGCTAAGCACAAAAAGCAAAGCAAAGAATGAAAAAACTGAGAGAAACTTTGTTCGAGCCATCGTTAATTATTTATCATCGCCAAGAAAGGCAAAGGAGAAAACCGGGTATCACAAAGAGAGAGATAGAGAGAGAAAGAGAGAGAGAGGTTCAAGAGAAGGAAGAGAGATTTTTAATTCTAATGACTAATGAAAGAGCTAAGAATGAGATATTTCGTGCATGAAGAGTGGATATATATAATGAAAAATCTTAGCTGTCGTTAGAGAATGACAAGGAAAGGATTTAATCTTAGGATGAACTTTCCTGTTTAATCGCTGAGTAACCGGTTGGTTAGTTTTGTTTTGATCAGAGGTTTATTAGTTGTACTCTACTAATTAATTACATACCCATACGCGATAATAATGAAAAACCTCAATTTAACTCTTTGTATCAATTAAGTCTCAATTTTTTTTTTAATTTATCAATTTATTTCAAAAGTCATCAACATTTTACAATATTACTCCTCCATCCACCCAAACGATGTTTGACGGTTAAAATTCTGTCTAATTTTGTATATGATATTTAAATGGTTGCATCTAATATGCAAAAATAAACCCAAATTTGTGTAAAGGAAAATTTTGAACTTCTCTTTTTCTACAAGCCAGTGAAGCAAATTATTATTATTATTATTTTTTAATGATTTGACACTAAATTTATCTTTCTAGACATAATAAAACTTTTATTAGATAAAAGTATCTAATAAGTATCTGTAAATTGGAAAAAAATCTTTTAAATGTCGTCATTACCAACGAATGAAAAGGAGGATAACATTGTTATATTTGAGGTAAATTTGATAGGTTCAAAAGATTTGAAACTTAGGTAATAATAAGATAACATTTTAGAGGCTAAATTAGGTTTTTTCAAAGGAAATTATACGGATAATTTAAACATAGTTTCTTACGAGGAAGCTTTTGTACATGGATTTCTTTAAAACTAAACCTAAGTGAGTCATAAAACTAATTACCAATCATGCATCACTACAAATTCCTTGTCACGATTTAATTTCTGAAAAATCAATGCCATTAAAATGTTTCTTTTAAACCATCATGCTAATATGACTTCTTTTATTCTGGTGTGTGCATTTAATTGGTTAGGTAGGACTAGTGTAGAATCTTTTTTCACATGATCAAATATATATGGTTGTCGATCTTGTAGAGAAAAACTAGATTCGTTTTTTCAAAAAATACTGATCCACAAATTAATTCACAATTCCATACACCCATTTAAGGATCGATAATGTATTTCTTTTATGATAAATTGTTCTTAAGATATATTATTTCGTTACTAAGTATTGAAAAAAAAACATATGTTTGAATCAAAATCACAAACCACACCTCACAATTATTTTCTCCTTTTGTGTTGTTAAAATCTAAATCAATTAATTACTATAGAAATAAATAAACACAACCAAAATCAATATAAGAATTTTTACGTGAAAATTCGACATAGGAGAAACTATAAGATCATAATCCATTCAAATTCTTTCACTGTATTAAACAATGAGATACACGATTCATTTCGAAACTCAACTAAAATATATACTATCAAAGCCATCACTATAAAGATGGATTCTAATAATAACAACAAAGAAAAAGATATCAATCTTACCAAATAGCTTTTTAAGAAATATCCAAAAAAATTTCCATTTTTGTTTTTTTCCCCCTTGTTTTGTATACTTTTATTTTATTTTATTTTGTATACATGGGTTTTGGGTCCCACAAAAGGAGGGATCCAACTCAACAACTCTCTTCCTTCTAACTCATTTAGAGGGTTCCACCAAATTCGTTTGTCTTCTCGAAAACTCAAGGTTCTCTCTCTATAAAGATTTGGTCATCATGTCTAATTCATTTTTATTAGTATGAACTTCTCGATAACAAAAGACTTCATTTGTAACACCCGAAACTTCAATATTTCTTATGCATTTATGTATGTGTTTATCTTGTTAAGTATGTGTATGCTATGCTTTGTGTTTACATTAAACATTATTATACATTTATGTGTTTATTTGTTGAGTATGTCCATGATATGCTTTGTGTTTACATTGATAAATGTTTGGATTTGCAAATTTATGTTGTTAAGTATTATGAGTATGTGAGTGACTAAGTGACCCAAGTGTGACACCTAAAAGATGGGAGGCTTACGTGAGTTAAGTAACAAAGTAAGATGACTAGTTTATCAAGTTAATTAAATTTAAAGGACATGGAAATATAAATTGATTAAATGTCTCATACATGTGTTAACATAAAAATAATATCGATAAATCTAGAACCATCCATTGCTTTAGTGTTCCATACAAGCGTCTACATAAAAAAATACATCTAAGCTTAAGTGTCCATACATGTGTACACCTTAACCTTCCTTGGAATGATCTAGATTCCGACCAAGAGATTCTTTTAGAGTCGACCAAGGGGAAAAGTTGTTAACTTCTATGGATTCTTTTAGAGTCGACCAAGAGGGAAAATAAAAATAAAAGTTATAAGTTATTTGTAGTATTTTAACCTTGATAAATATAAAAACAATAAGAGAAAAAAAACAAGATCGAGAGGAAAACTAAATTTGCCAAGGAAAGCAAACTTTCACCGGAGAGAGAGAGAGGTTGGTTAAGAGAGAGATTGGTAGAGATAAAGAGAAAGAGAGAGCTTGGTTGAAAAGGAAGAAAATGAGAAAAGTGAGATCTTTGAGACCATTACGATGCTTTCAACACAAGCTAAACCCTAAGATAAGTGTAGTCTCAACTCATCATAAGACCTAGATCTCATAGGGTTGTTATGTTATATATTTACTTGATGATTGAATAGCTATGATAATATACTTACTTAATGTTGCATTTTAAGTGATGATATGTTTACTTAATGCTTAGGTGTTATATGATTATTGTGTGTTTATGTGTTTGTTTACCGATTGATCAAGCGTTCGTTGTTTGATAGTTTTGGTGTATTGTTGATTGAATACTTGAGATGATGTGTTTAAGTGATCATGTCTTTACTTGATGGTTATTAAGTGTAATTCAACTTATCACAGGATATAGATGGTATATGATTGTTGTATTTATAAGTTTATTTGATGAATATGTTCATGTGAAGTTACACGATGGTTTCGAGATTAGGTGATTACTTAACATTACTTGGTTGTCTTCATGTGTTTATTGTTTGATTGAATACTTATGAAGTTCCATGATGGTTTTGGGTTTCATGTTTATTTGAAGTTACTTGGTTATATATTCATGTGTTTAGTTGAGGTTTGCATTTATATTATATCCATGCCATGAAAATGTTTTTATCATGATTTCATGCATTTAAAGAAAAGGACACGTTCATATTTTCAAAGAGGACTTGCGACTAGACATGTTCAAAGAGGGCTCACAATGATCTTTATAAAGGATGTTAGTAGAAGAATTAGTAATGACCTTACAAACATGTCGATCAACTTTTCTTAAGGTATCAACTCTTTATGAGGTTCATGGGTTTACAAAGGGAACGATCAACTTTTCGTGAAGTATCACTCTTTATGAGGTTCATGGATGGAATATGTCTAGTGCTTTTCATGGTTTTTCATAACGGACGGTTTTAAATGAAGGTTGAATCTATATATTCGGTAGGGTGTGCTCGAAAGATGAAAAATGAATTTCAGTATTATGAAAAATATATTTTCTTGCATTCATGCATGATTGCACTTACCGAGTATTAGATCACGGTTGTCTTGTAGTGTGTAGGTAAGCTAAATGATGCATGAAGACATGTTGTGATGTTGAGGATACTATCGTGAGCAAGATGAGTTTGCCAAAGTGTTTAAAGTTTAAAAGCTAAAACATTATTTACGTTCCTTAAGTTTGGCCACCTTATGTTTGTAAACTTATGTTCCTTTTGAGTATTTTTAGTATGGTAATCTATATACATGTTTTAAGATAATGAAATGGTTTTCATTTATAAAACTTGAATTGGTTTTTAATGTATATAAGCCGAGGTTTGTCTTGAACCTTAAACCTAAATGCTTTTGTTGTACATTACACTAGATAAAGGACATAGGGCTTTATCTTAAATCCTACAAGTGTGAGGCATTGTTGTAGCTCTCTTAGCCTTCCTTTAGGTCGAGGGTGTTATAGACTTCGTATTAGAGTGACATGATTTTGTAGACCTAAATAGTATGCGTAAACTCAAGCTCTAGCAATATTGTAAATATGTAAGTGTTTAAATTTATTAAATATAAATTATATGAATATGCTTATACTTGTTGAATTATATGGATATGTTTGGGTAAGTTAAATTTCAAGGATGTAATTTTTATGAAGAGGGAAAGATGTAACACTCGAGAGTTCAAACCTTCCTATGCATTTGTGTGTGTCTTGTTAAATATATATATATGTTATGTTTTTTTGTTTACATTAAAATTCCTATGCATTTACGTGTTTATGTGTTAAGTATGTGACATGTTTTGTTTTTACATTAGTGAATGTTTAGCTTTGCAAATTCATGTTGTTAAGTATCGTGAGTGTGTGAGTGACTAAGAAACCCAAGTGTGACACCTAAAAGATTGAATGCTTAAGTGAGTTAAGTGACAAAATAAGGTGACTAATTTGGAAAGTTAATCAAACTTGAAGGATGTAGAAATATAACTTGATTAAGTGTTTCATACATGTGTTAACATAAAAATAAAACTTAATTAATATAACATTCAAGTGTTAATCTAGGTTAATTTAAAAACATTTCTTGATTTGATGTGCCATACGAGTGTCTACCTAAAGAAAATATCTAAGCTTAAGTTTCCATACATGTGTACACTTTAACTCCGTCCCGAAATGATCTAGATTTCAGCCAAGAGAGGAAGAAAAGGAGGAAGAGTTGCTAGCTTCTATGGATTCTTTTAGAGTAAGCCAATAGAGAAAATAAAAGGGGAAGTGCTAGGTTATTTATAGTATTGTAACCTTGATAAACATAAAAACAACAAGAGAGAAAAGCTAAATTTTCCAAGGAAAGCAAACCTTGGCCAAGAGAGAGAGACGAGAGAAAATGAGAGTTTGGTCCAAAGAAAGAAAGAGATATTCTAGTCGAGAGGAAGGGAGAGAGAGCTTGGTTAAGAGGAATGGAAAGAGACTTGGTCGAGACAGAAACAAAGAAGAAATGTGAGATCTTTCGGAGCATTAAGGAGCTTTCAACACTAGTTAAATTCTAAGGTAAGTGTAGTCTCATTTTACCACAAAACCTAGATGTCATAGGGTTAATATATTTATGTGTTTACTTGATGATTGAATAATTACGATGATATGCTTACTTAATGTTTGTATTTTAAGTGATGATATGTTTACTCAATAATTAGGTATTATAGGATTATTGTGCTTATATGTTTATTTATGATTATGATTGAGCACATGTTATGCTATTTGATGGTTTTGGTTTATTGATAATTAAATACTTGCGATGATGTGTTTAAATGATCATATATTTACTTGATGGTTATTAAGTGTAATTCAACTTATCACAAGACATAGATGTTATAGGATCATTGTGTTTATGAGTTCACTTGATGAATATTCATTTGTGATATTACTTGATGGTTCTAGGATACGTGAAGAAAAATAAATAAATCAAACATATTATTATAAAATAAATCATCCAATCTCTTAAATTGTTCAAATCAATCCTTTGAATTATTCCAACAAATCTTGTGATTTTTATAATTTTGAAAAGTTAATATACTTCCCAATAAATAGCAACGGTTAAGATTTTATTTTTTAAAAATGAGTAGGTAAATTTTTTTTTTTTTAATTGATAAATTTTTTTCTCTCTAAATAAATCCAAATAATTGATTTCAAATTTCACAAACATGATGGATTATGAATTATGAATTATGTTACCCTTAATTCAAGTAATTCAAGGGGAGGAGAAACTTGCGAAGACACCTTAACCGAACAAATATAGCCTGCGCGAATATAGGGACCGATTCTGATCCATGCTACTATTCCTTTGAAATTCAATAGAAAAGTACTAGTAGTAGATAAAAAGTAATTGAGTGACAGCAAGAAATGCAATATGTCGCTAAATTATCACGGCCTGCCATGTGGTGTCTCAAATTCCAATTCATCTCACCATGATTTTGAAAACGAAGCCACTAATTAAATCACTGTTTCAGTCGTAAGATCCATTAACATCGGGAGGTTCCATTTTCCTTCCATCTTAATTAATCACACCTCCACTAAGTACCATTTTTAACCAGTCCGCAACTCTTTCTTTTTTAGCTAGCTAGCAACCAAAGCCCCCTTTTTAACGAATATTATGGGCGGCCGGCCATTGATTTGCCCAGTACCGTTCACCAAAGTCTATATATATATATATATATATATATATACGACAATTGACAAGGCAAAATGGACATTACTCCTATTACTTTCAGGTTCAGATGGAAGGATATATAGAAATATTATTTTAGCTCCCTTTGTCCTTTCATTTTCTCGTTCTTCTAGTTTATCTTCAGTTCGTTTGCTTTTTTTAGGTCGCTAGTACTTTGCTTCCTTTCTTCATGTACTACACATTTCGCCTTGGGTGCCTAGTTTTACTGCTTGACTTGGTGTCTTCTTTCAATCCACTATGGCTTAAAAAAAAGAGGCGACATGGGCCTTAATTGACGAGGCAAATATATAGCGACTTGACACATGTGATCTCAGGCCATGAAGGCTAAATATATGGTGAAGTAATGTATATAGCCATTTTCAATTTAGCTAGAAATTCCATTAGCCAAGTATGCCCCCATTTTCAATTGAATAGTTTTTTGTATGTTACATTGAACTTTCGTCAACCTTTGTGAAACAAGAAATACTTTATCAAACATGTTAAGTAGGAAGGAGTATGTGGTTAGTTTGGTGACTCTTTTGGCTCAACTTGGCCAATTTTTTTTAAAAAATAGACGAAATACTTATTCACTAGCTACTTTTCTTTTCTTTTTATTTTTAGAATTGAATTAACTGCTTGCTGGCTGGTTGGCAATACTATATTGACCATGTCCCTGAATCTTGCTCTGAAAAGACCAGCTGTGTATCTCTATCCTATCTCTACGTATACACGTCTTTTCTATTCCTTGTTTTTCTCCTGACACAGCGCCTAGAATTGGCATGAATCATATCGTACACTCTACATAAACAATTATAATGAATGATGGCTTAGTGACCTTGTAAAACCGATTGGCAAGACTTATATATCAGAGAAGCCGCCGCCCCCCATCATAGCCCTCATTTTAGGACTTCGAATTTACCCCCTTTTTCTAGACATTTTTATCGAAACTTCTCCGTTAGTACATAACACATTTACTAAAGAAAATATATATGTGTGTGTATTAGTATAATTGTATAAGAAATTATCATGGACTATTTTGTGAATTTTTCAATTCAATTTTCATTTAATAATTTTGTTTAAATACAATATTATATGTTGGAATATAGTATTTTGCATAATTATACCTAACAAATAGCGTTCATTTTTGCCTTTTTTACCTATGAATCCTAACCCTACCCCCTCTGAAGGTACCGATATGCCTCACCCTGCCATTGATAAATCATTACTAAAATTTCACTAAATAGAAATTAAATAATGATGAAATAAAGATGGAATAACGATGATTTATTAGCGATAAACACTAATTAGTCGCTAAATTTGAGGATGAAATTTTTCTAAGAGTTTTAGAAATAGTTTAGCGACGGATTTATTAGAAAAAATAACTATGTAATAGAGAATCTATTGTTATTTTCAATGACACGATTTAACGATGGATATTCTATTGCTAAAAGACACGTCCCTCGCAATTTAGTAATGAAAAAATTTGTCGGTAAAAGTGAGAATTTAGAGAAAATTGGGTGGATTTTTTGAAAGACAAAAAAACCTAATTTGCGACAAATTAACAACGGACACTTACGCTCGTCGTTATATGTAAAAAAAGGGAGGGACAGTTGTGGGAAATTGGTCGTTTATTTTGAGATGAATTAGTGATGGACGTAAGTGTCTCTCGCTATCGACAAAGGGATCACATCCGTCACAATTTTTCAGTCTTAATTAAACCTCCTTCTTCCTTCTCCTCCCTCATTTTCTATTCCTCTCCTTCTCCAGACCAGCAATCGTCGATCTCCCCCTCCAAACCACCACCAAACTCCACTCTCCACTCTCAATCAATCCACACCCACTCCAAAGTCTTTTCTCTAAAAAAAAAGCTCTCGCTTTTTCTTCTCTCATTTTGTTGTAATTCTACCCGAATTAGGTAAGTTTTTTCTCTCTTTGATTTTCTTAATTAAAATTAGTAATTTGTTGTAACTCGTTAGGTTAATTATAAGTTTAATTGTTTGATTTATAATCATGTATATATTTAATTATTACTTTGTTGATTTATTTGTTAAATTGTTAATTTTTGTTAATTGTTAAGTTATTTTTTTGTTTAGTATTTTAAATTGTTAAATTATTAATTAGTTAATTAATTGTAATTTAAATTTACTTAGAATTGATTTTTAATTAATTAAGTTAATTTTATTTATATTTAGTTAATTAATTAGGTTATTTATTTTTAATTGCTCGTATTAGACTAAAATTTTTAATCAATTGGATTTTTGTTAGTTAATTATTTATTGTTCTTAATTAAGTTAATTTAACTATTATTTTAAATTTAATTTGGTTAGAAATATAATTAATTAAGTTAATTTGATTTGTATTTAATTAATTACTTAGGTTAATTATGTTTAATTAGTTGAATTATAAGTTCATTTATATTAGAAATTTTTAAATTATTTTTATTTTTATTTTTATTTGGTTAGAATTGGAATTAATAAAGTCAATTTTATTTATATTTAAGTAATTAATTAGGTTAATTTTGTTTAATTGATTGAATTAAAGCATTATTTATATTAAAACTTGTTAATTTATTGTTATTTTAAATCAAACTTGATGAGAATTATAATTAATTAAGTTAATTTTATTTATACTTAATTGATTAATTAGGTTACTTTTGTTCAATTGGTTGAATTAAATATTTATTCATATTAAAACTAGTTAATTCAGTTGTTATTTTAAATTTAATTTTGTTAAAATTAGAATTAATTAAGTTAATTTTATTTATATTTAATTGATTAATTTGGTTAATTTTGTTTAATTGGTTGAATTAAAATTTATTTATATTAAAAATTGTTAATTTAATTTTTATTTTAAATTTAATTTTGGTTAGAATTAGAATTAATTAAGTTAATTTTATTTATATTTATTTAATTAATTAGGTTGATTTTGTTTAATTGGTTGAATTAAAAATTTATTCAATTTAAAACTTGTTAATTTAATTGTTATTTTAAATTTAATTTGATTAAAATCAGAATTAATTAAGTTAATTATATTTATAATTAATTAATTAATTAATTAGGTTAATTATGTATAATTGGTTGAATTAACAATTTATTCAATTTAAAACTTGTTAATTTAATTGTTATTTTAAATTTAATTTGATTAAAATTAGAATTAATTAAGTTAATTATATTTATAATTAATTAATTAACTAGGTTAATTATGTATAATTGGTTGAATTAAAAATTTATTTATATTAAAACTTCTTAATTTATTTTTTATTTTCAATTTAATTTGGTTAGAATTAGATTTAATTAAATTAATTTGATTTGTAATTAATTAATTAATCAGTTTAATTTTTTTAGTTGGTTGAATTAAAAATTTATTCTTATTAAAACTTATTAATTTAATTGTTATTTTAAATTTAATTTGGTTAGAATTATAATCAATTAGTTTAATTCTTTCATATATAATTATTGAAGTATGTCGAGATATGCTTATAGTGTATCGAACTCGAAGAGTCGGAGAGTTTCGAAGCCGAGAAGAAATAAGGTTGGTTCAATGCTATGGATGGAGCTAGGAGGCCAATTTTGAGATTTAATTTCTATAGAGTATACAAGACAATTGTCGGGTTTAGTGTGTACAAATTAATTATTGATTGATTTAATTTGTTGTTTGAGTGATCATTTAGAGTATTTGTTAATTGAGAAAGGTGCAATTTACATGGAGACTCGTCGAAATTTTTTAGATTTTTAGAAAAATTATTAATCAAATAATTTTGTGTTGCTTTGAAAATACAGAAATAAAATAATGAGGTCCGATCGTGAATGGATGCATGTTAGGTATATAGATGAGTGTTTAAATGATGATTCCGTGAATGAGATTGAAGAATTTGTTGCATTTGTTGTTACTCATTATGAATATAAGGACAAAAGAAAGTTAAGGTGTTCTTGCAATCACCGTAAGTATCCAAATTAAAATGTTAAAGATGTTATCACGGTTAAATACCATTTAGTGAGATAAAATTTTATGCCTAGATATTTTGATCTGGATACACTCGTAGGAAAGTTAACTCGTGGAGTTATGTTATGTTGAAAATTTTCCATAAAGGTGAAGGGAGTTGTAGTCAACCCCTCAATCCATATGAAACAATGGTGATGAATGTAGTCGGTCCATCATTTAATCGATCTAGTACAAACTAGATACCAAATCTCGATGCTTGAGTTTTTTATGACATGTTGAATGCGACGAATAAGGAGAGTTAGCTTGGTTGTGACAATCACTTTCGGTTGTCTATAGTTGCCCGATTACTAAACCTCAAGTCAAAATGCCATTTTTTTGAAAGGTGTCACCATGAGATATATGAGCTAATGAAGGATTGATACCGTTGATAACTATATGACAAAGAATTTTTACAACACTAAAAAATTGGTGAAAGAGATAGGTTCATCAGGTAGAAAAGATTCACTATTGTAACAAAAGCTAAATGATTTATTGGAACGAAGACAATAAATTAACTACTTGCAAGTTCTATGAACATCCTCGATATTGAAGTTCGAGATAAGGATTGGTAAAAGCAAAACAGGTTCAATTCAAAAAAAATTATTACTTTTCGCTTACCTTGCGTTTGTAAAGATTATTATGACGAGTTGTAATCAAAGATCAATTTTATTTATTATATTAATTAAATTATACCATTTTATCCATAATTTTTTATGTTTGTTGAGCATTTTGGACGTGTTGAATTTTATACTAGTGGCATTTTCAGTAATAAAGGAATATCAAATTTATAGATTTTTCTTTGTTTTAATTCATAATATATTTTTGTATCAAATTGCTAGTCATTTGTTAAATTATTTCGGGTGTTATTCTTAAGTTATGACTCGTGAATTAAGCAAATGCGGTCACGAGGTCGGCGACCATGGCTCGATGTTAACCATGAGAATGATAGTGGCAATGTACATGGACACGGCACTCCTAGTCCAACCTGTTTAGGGCAACATACTTGATAATGATGCCGACACATCTACATCTTCTTCAATAATGTCATTATTAGTTATGCCCTCGCCGGTAGTGCTCCACGATGTAGATGATCCTACTACAATTTCCTCAACTCTAAGAAGTTCTACTAGATTTGATGATGGACAAACCAATTGGGTCATAAATAATTGGTAAGCAATATATGTTACATGCAATAATTAGTTGTATATTTTTCATATATTATATTATAATCATTAATTCACTCAAGAAGAAAGCATAGTATAACATGAACAATAACGGACGAAGCATCACTTTTTGGAAAAATTAAATAAGGTGTTAAAGGTAGAGGGATTACTTTTAGCTAATAAATGGTATGCTTCCTCCTTGAATACCATAATTAAAATCTCAAACTAGCGTGGGAAATGAATTTTTTATAAATTCGTAATCTTCCCATAAATGGTATGTTCTTTACTACGACATGTATGAAAGTCTGGTGTAAGGATACTATCAAACTATAAACTAAAACGCTAGCTAGCTTTGAGCCACTTCAACCAAAATCGAAACCAAATACCAAAAAAAAATTATAGACATTTGTTTCGGGCATCTTAAAATAATTATGAAAGTGATCTGGAACTTCGATTCAATGCTATTAGATAAGCAAGACAATAAATTAATACTTACAAGCTTTATAAACATCCTCGATATCGTGGATTGGTAAAAGCAAAACATGTTCAATTCAAAAAAAATTATTAATTTTTGCTTACCTTGCATTTATAAAGAGTATTATAATAGTTGTAATTAAAGATAAATTTTATTTATTGTATTAATTAAATTATATCGTTTTATCTTTCTTTTTTTTCTTTTTTGGTTCATTTTGAACGTGTTGAATTTTATACTTGTTGGCATTTTCAATAATAAAGGAATATTAAATTTATAGATTTTTTTTTGTTTTAATTCATAATAATTCATAACATATTTTATATCAAATTGTTAGTCATTTGTTAAATTATTTCGGGTGTTGTTCTTGAGTTATGTCTCATGAATTGAGCAAATCTAGTCGCGGGGTTAGTGACTATGGCTCGATGTTAACCATGAGGCCGATAGTGGTAGTGTACATGGACGTGGCACTCCTAAACCAACCATGCTAGGGCCACGGACTTGATAGTGGTGCCGACACATCCGCATCTTCTTCGGTAATGCCATTGTCGGTTATGCCCCCGCCAGTGGTGCTCCCCGATGTGAATGATCCCATTATGATTTTCTCAACTTTAAGAAGTTCTACTAGATTTGATGATGGATAGACTATTTGAGTCGTGAATAATTGATAAGTAATATATTTCATATGCGATAATTAATTGTATATTTTTCATGTATTATATTATAATCATTAATTCACTTATTTATTTATTTTTTTATTCGACGGTTTGGTTCCATGAAGCAATTGTTCCACAAAAATTATTATAATTTTCAAGGAGCGATTGGACGTCGTTGGCTCTACATGGAAGTTTGTCTCTATGGAGATGAAAGACTTTTACTTTAATGAGTTAGAATAACATATTAATTATTTACATATATGTTATTTAAAATGTTAATTTAATATAAAAGGTACTAATATTATTTTTTCCTTCATGTAAAAGTACTTTTTATAGGATGCATGGTCGAAGCATTAATTAAGGATGCGTGGAAGAGTCCGACACGGAAGCGATACGATGACATGCTTAACAAGCTTAAGCATAAGAATAACATACATGTGTTTATTAGACATGAGGTATAAGAAGCACGACACCGAGATTAGGCCACTCTAAAGCATCATGTTATCTTAGCGAGGCTTCTCGAAACCGTATGTCGAAGATTGATGGTGATGGTGCTAGCCTAGCCAAGCTGATTAGGGGGTCCATCTCTTTGATTGAACATGCTAAGCATTTAGTAAATCATTTATCATCCATTGTATTATAAATTAATTAATTTATTTATTTCATCTCATATTGTTTATTTTTTAGCATAATAAATTGGATCATAACCCAAAACCTTACGAGTTGTTCGTGATCATTCACAAGTGAAAAGATAGGACAGGAGATCACGAACGATAATGGTAAGGTTTTATATTTTTAAAAAATATATGTACATCTACCAATATAATCTAAAATATATATTTATGATTTAATATTATAATTATTTCAATTAACATAGGAGCGCATGCGATCAATACAAGAAGTAGCCATTAAGCCATTATAGGGTGATTCATCTTCTTCAAAATAGCGAAAGAAAACAAAGAGTGTACGACGTAAGAACTTATGGGTTCCAAGTATTACTCTTATTTTGGCACCAACTCCTCCTCTCGCCACTTCATGGTATCCCGATAGTGATATCTAAGATTTTTCTATCTAGTACAAAGATAGGATTAAGGAGATTGAGGCTATCATCCAACGAACGAGCCGGCCGAGTTAGCAATAAGCAAACTCAATTATAGAGAGTGAGGAGGTTGTTAGAGAACCTCTCACGGACCAACATCCCTCATGTTGATCCTACATGACCTAGGAGAGAGCCGTTCCTCTCAACACCTAGCAGTTGAAAAATGATGCGAGAAAATGATCACTAGATTTTTTAGTTTTTAAAAGTTTTTAATGTTTTTGTACACCTTAAAGCATTTATATATTTATTTTATTTCAATTTATACTATTTTAATTTTATTAAATAATATATCATATTTTAATAAAGTGTTATTTATATTTATTTTTTATTACAATTAACAATATACGACTATCGATTTTTTTATAATAATAATAAAATTAGCAATGGATTTAGCGACGAAAACATATATAGTGGCTAAATAACGATAGATTTAATGACGAAATTACGAAGATGTTAACAACTATGATTTAACGATAATTTTTTCGTCGCTAATGTAAGTGGAAATAGAAATGGTATGACGACGGATATAAGATATTACAAACTACTGTTTTAGATCAATTTAGCGATGAAAATTCAATAATTTAATGACGAAAAAAATTCAGTCACTAAAAAAATAACAACCACCATATTAGCAACGAAATATTTATTGTCTCTAATTCATCGCTAATTACATATAGCGACCAAAAAATCCGTCGCTATTTAGCAAAATTTTGACACTAAATGTTATTATAAAATTTTTATTGCTTAGACCACATGTGTTGTAAGATAAGTATGATTTGTAACCAAATAAAAAGACATAATTGTAAATAAAAAAAAAGGGGGCAAAAGTTGCTTGCACATTTGGAAGATCTTAGTTATAAGAGCATCTACAATGCTCTCTTTATATTAAGATTTTTCTTTATAATAAAGAGGGTTTGGCCCAAATTTCATCTTCAATGCTTTCTTTATCACAATCTATATCTTTAAAATTAAGATACAGAATGTCTTTGACTCTTCGATACTAGAGAATCCAGATGACTCTTTATCTTATATTTCATTGATGAAAATTATTATTTCCTATGCCATTCGGCCTCTTCACCAATAGTCTTTTTGGGTTTTATAGATTTTGTCAAAATAAAAAGTTAAAGTAGAGAGTAGCATTGGAGAGGACATTGATCTTCAATCTATATAATTAATGATGCTCTCTATTTATATTAAAAATGTTAATTAAAAGTAGAGAACATCATTGAAGATGTTCTAAAAGCTACTTAACAAGCGAGCATAGTTTAACATGAACAATAACAAACGAAGCATCACTTTTTGGCAAAATTAAATAAGGTGTTAAAGGTGAAGGGATTACTTTTAGCTGATAAATGGTATTCTTCCTCCTTGAATACCATAATTAAAATCTCAAACTCGTGTCGGAAATGAATTTTTTATAAATTCCTAATCTTCCCATAAATGGTATGTTCTTTACCACAACATGTATGAAAGCTGGTGTAAGGATACTATCAAACTATAAACTAAAACTCTTAAACTTCAGATTCAACTAAATAAAAATGACTAACTGCAATCTACACAAACGAGACAGACAGAGATCTTTCTTTCCGCAATCATGTGCAGGAATTCTAGAAAATTACAAGAAAGTACAGTGCTGTTTTTTTTTTCCTTCCCCTTTCCTCTCTGCAAATTCAAAATCACAGCAGAACTATCATGAACGGAAAATCTGCACTAAAAAGGCTGCAATTCATTGGAATAATAATCTAAAGTAAAGGGATGCTAAGTTGCTAACAGCAGAAGTAAAGCCAGCACAATACAAAAGTTCCCCGATTAAAAGAAAGCCAATCTGCATAACTGCAAAGTAAAAAACTGCACAAGTGCATCAAAATCCAAACAAGAAACACAGAGCCATGGAATTAGCACAAAGTAAAGCTCAGATAGTCAACAATGTCGTTGTTTTTCTTTTGGGGGAGCATACTTAGAGGCAGTCCATAAGAATGCTATCCCTCTCAACAAGAGCAAAGTGCTTAAAATGATCAGTCCAGGAATAAAAATCTAGTGCAAATATTTAGGCCATTTTACAACTGTGCAGCGCTCCACATGGAGACTTTACAACAACTCCATGGAAAATGACCTCTAGTCTATTCTTTTCATGTCAGAATCAGATCAATCAATCAATTCTCCTACAAGGGTTTGTTATCTATTACATCCACATATACACTAGAAGTTTTAAAATTTGCTTGCATGTATGTATGTATACCAATCTGCCAAGGGAATTAGACCTGCCCCAAAAATTTAAAATTACAGCTCTATTGTTACACCGCATGCTTCGGAAAATACAGAAAAAAGGAACACCCTATATCCTTAAGCCAATTACCAATAGTCTCTACAAGAACAAGTCCCTTCCTTAAAGTGGTGAAATCGGTTAGCGTCGCGTACAATGATATCCCTGTGTGTGATAGCTGACACCAGCTTACAAAATGTGTGACAATCACCACAAACCCTCAGATTCTTTGTAATCCCGATTGCTGTTCCCTCAGGTGTGGCAATAAGGCCAAATGCAATTGCCAACTTCTCACTATGTGCATACAAAATTCCAAGTTTAACCTCCTCATCAACATCATGTAACACAGAGTTTGTATCAGGGACATAACCAGCTGATTCCAATTTCTGACTTAAACTCTTCAGCATCTCATAGATCTCCTTTGATCGAGGATGACTACTATCTCCAGCACCAAATTGATAAATAATGCTATCCACCTCAATCCAAGTATAACCAGGCACTTTCTTTAGCCTTCTTCTGGTCATTAGATCCCTAATTTTTGCCACATCTTTCCACCTGCCAGCATTTGCATAAATATTTGAAAGCAATATGTAGTGTCCCGGATTCTGAGTTTGTAGCGCAAGAAGCAATTTTGCTGCCTTCTCTGCCAAGTCTACCTTCTTATGGATTCTACATGCTCCAAGCAAAGCACACCATACCCCCTCATCTTTCTCAACCTTCATGTTCTCAATTAATCTCAATGCCTCATCTAGCCTCCCAGCACGCCCCAGGAGATCAACCATGCAAGTATAGTGCTTCACATTAGGCCTCACACCATAATTAACTGACATCAAAGAGAAAAGTTGAAGACCTTCATCGACCAAACCTGCATGACTACAAGCGTACAGCAACGAAACAAATGTTATTTGATTAGGTCGTATTCCACTACTCAACATCATATGAAACAAATCAAGCGCCTCCCTGCCTTGTCCATGGCATCCATAAGCCCCGATCATTGCACTCCATGAAATCACATTCTTTTGCTCCATCCTATCAAAAATTTCCCTAGCAGAATCAACGCTCCCACATTTAGCATACATATCAATCATCGCCGTCCCCAATACCACATCCAAAGAATACCTCTTAGCACATATATAGTCATGAACTAACCTAGCTTTATTCGTAGCGCCTAATCTAGCACAAGCATTTACAATAGTCACCATCGCAACCTTGTCAGGCACAAAACCCTCTTTTCTCATCTGATCAAACAAAACCCACGATTCGTTTGGTTTTCCACATTCAGCATACCCTCCAATCATGACTGTCCGAGTGACAAGGTCCTTTTTAGGCATTTTATCAAACAGCTGCTTGGCATTGTCAATTATGCCGCATTTTGCATACATGTCCAGCAAAGTAGAACACACAAAATGATCAAAATCTAACCCATTTTTCAATGCCACACAATGAATCGATCTACCCATAATCAACCCCATTGTGTCCCTACAAGCTCTTATAACAGATGGCAATGAATAGTTATCAGGTTTTGACCCACATCTAATAAGCTCCCTAAACGTCTCAAAACAAAGTTTATAATCACCATTTTTAGCAAGCCCATCAATCATAACAGTCCAAGAAACTGGGTCTCTCTCTTCCATTTTATCAAACAAGAGGTAAGTGCTAACTAAATCTTTGTGTCTTGCATATATGTATAGGAGCTTATTAGCAACAACAAGGTCACTAGTTATGCCAGTAGTGTTTACCTGGCAGTGAACTTGTTGAATTTGAAAAATGTTTTTACACTTAAAAAGCGTGGAGATAAAAAGATCGGGGTCTAAAGAGAATGAAAGATGAGTACTTGGCATGTTTTTTATTTGGGCATTGGAATCTAAGGTGGATTGTTGTGGAAATTGAGGCTGAGGTATGGTGTCTGAAATAGCTGCAGAAGCTGTAGAAGCTGAGAAGAACCGAAGCTTTTCATGGTTAGAGAAAAGGGTGGCTTGGTTTTTCAGTTTCAACATAACAGTAAGTTGTCAATAGAAAAGACTGAGAGGTTAATAGATACAAATATTGAATTTAACTGTTTATAAACGCAAGTTGGGAGCACGAGACAAGATCCACCTTCTATTTCCTTTTTAATAGCATCTACCTTGGCTTTAAATAACAAGCACCTCACTTAAGATGTTTTTCTTTGTTGAATTCAATATTGCACCTAGCTGGTGCAATAAGAAAATAATTGCAAAATTTGATGTATTCAGCAACAAAATGATGCAAATCCAATTCCTAATCAGTTGAAAAACAAAAGAATTGCAAAGGAACAATTAGGGAAAAAGTAATTCTTATTCAAATTGGACTGAATCCATGTTCTTGAACTACAATTGCAAATCAATGAAAAGAACGCAACTGATAGTTTGAAAGAAGAAGAAACACAGAAGGGAAGAACAGAGAGATTAGAGAGAGAACTAGAGAAAGAAGAAAGAGAGAATTCTTGCTAACATCACAACTGACTTAACACACTTTCCTCGCTCTCTTTAACAGCCCAACTAATTACAAACAATTACAACTACTAGTGCCAGCTCACATAATTGCTAGTAGGGGTGAGTATTCAGTTAAATGGTTCGGTTTTGTACGATTCGATTTGATTTTTTATTAACCGAATTAAAAAAAATAAAAACTAAAATCGAACCGAAATAAATTCGATAAATTCGGTTTGTAACCGAATTATTTTGGTTTGGTTTCAAAATATTTCGGTTTTAACTATAAATTCGGTTTGTAACTGAATTATTTAACCGAAATATTTTACTATAAAAAAAATCATTACAGAGAGATGTTTTGTACTAGCACTTAGTCCACTAGCCAATAAAGTAACATCTTGTTATCAATTAATCCTTTTTATAAACAATCACAAAGCCGTTAAAGATTTTAACTAAGCTTTAATGAAAACGAGTCCAAGTGTAATAAATTTGCTCATTCAAACACACCGTATCCTAATTAATTATACTCGTCACTTTCTTTTCTTACCCCAACAGATCCTCAAAATTTACTTCCTATCTGCGTGTTTCAGTTTCAACAAGAATGAAGATTGAAAAGTTAGAGATTTAGAAACTAGAAAATTTTTTACTTTTTATTTCGATTTTCAGTCGAAACCGAAATTTTTTTCTAAAAACCGAACTCGAACTGAAATAATTTTGATTTTTTCGATTCGGTTTTATATTGTATAATTTTATATTTAAAACCGAACCAAATTTCATAATTCGGTTCGGTTTTATTCGATTTTTGATTAACCAAATCGTTTGCTCACCCCTAATTGCCAGTTCACATATTTGCCAATTAAGCTGCCAACTCTGCTAGCTGACTTGCTACTCATTCCTAACAGTTCCAATAATTCATAAACGACTGCATCACAAAATCACTAGGTAAAGTCGACAAAAACATTCTTAACAAAAGGATTCCGGAAAAGCAACTCAACAAAACTTCAATTTCTGCTTGGAGTGATTGAAAACTCTCATGCGTAAAACTTTACATTCATCCTGTTAAGTTACAAATTACGTAAGTAGAACTGAACAGAACAGTACCACCACTGAAAATAAAACTTGAACCCCAAATGTGTGGTCCTGTACCTCACTTTACATCCATCCTGTTAAGCTACAAAATACTAAATCCCAAGATGGGATTTATTATTCTAGACACAAGAAATAAGCAATACACCCTTTTTTCCTGCAGACTTGCAATTTTCAATTATAACCGTGTACGCAGATGGTACAGAATACAGATACATATAGGCATTCACTGTGGAGACATAAATGCAACACAGCCAAGCTATTGCTGATTCAGTTGAACAAGGGGTGACCGTGGTATTAGAGAGGGTTTCAGTTCTTTGACCTCAAATGTTTCATATGAATTGTTTTCTCGAAATTCCTCGAGAAGATTTTCCATTGGCATTGCACGAAGCGATTCAATGGTCCCCTTGCTAGGAACATCTGGCTCACTTCTCACTGGTGTTGTGCCTGTAGGCTCATATTCCTGCACGTTAGATCCAGAAATGTAGCAAGTGAGCGTAATATTTCAAGGACATAAACGATCGCCCATCAGACAGCTAAACAGAAGCATTAACAAGATGTAAATTATTAGTAGATAACTCCCCAACTTTAGATAAATTAACAGAGTTATTCGACGCATAAAGTCATAAACTTTGAGGTGCAAATATTTCAAGGACAGTTTCATGCATTTTGCTGCATTTAGTACATGTCTGGCAACTGAACTCAACAAGCAACACTATCCATCCATCTGCCTGACATTCGGCATGAGCAACACTTTCATCCATCCATCTACCTGACATATAGCATACACCACTGAAACAACAGGCATGCCATAACACGACTAAGGCATTTTGCAACCAAATGAGGTTAAATTTGGTTACTTGAAACCTGGTAGCAGGTATATTTGCACGACCAGGCCCACAAGAGTATGTGATTTAAGAATTCAAAACAGCACATCTGACAATTCCAATATAGAGTTGTCAATATTTCAACGAGCTTCAAAGCAAATCATACCACCATCCCTAACTTGTACGGCTAATGACCTGAATTGTGCATCTCCAAGACTGAATAAGATCAAAACAATTTCCTGACTTTTATTATTTAATAAACCTTGCAGTCAATCTATTTCGCCTTCCACTACTTGAGTAGAGGCTTAGGTTTGCTAAACCAAACCAACTTACCATATATTGCTTCTCAAATGTTTCCTGTGCTCTATCTTCAATAGCTGCAGCTTTGCCAGAGTGATCCTCTCTGAAAGTCTCCAGTGTATTAGAGTGAGCTTTAACAGCATCCAAGATTCTACATACAGATTCTCGCTCTTCCTCTGACACTCCTGCAAACACATTCACATCAACATTAAATTGATATCCCAAATCATAAAGCAACGAGTGCAATGTCAAAGTATGTCAATATACACAGATCCTCTTGCATAACTGAATTTACATGCACAAACAAGTCAGAATTCTCTTTGAAAGAGGATAACTTGTAAACTAACTACTTTAAACATGCAGTATTGTTCCCTGAACTATTTCTGACGATTCCAAAATTGTACTTTTGCATTTACTGCAGAAATCAGAGACTGGATACTTTTGAAAAACAGAACAGAGATATTTAATGAAAGAGGCATGATCAAAAAAGTTGTAATGTACAATGTTCAAAATCATCGTAACATTCTCCATGAATCGCCACAAGAGTGTTTACTTGTGCAACTTATCTACCTATCATATGCTATTTCAGGGAAATTTTAAACCATGGGAAAGGCTGCAATTATTATACTTCAGGGCAGAAAAAAGGGAGGGCTACAATAATTCAACTTACTGTCAGTGTGCTTGAGAACATCGTCACTATTCTTCGCCACATCTTGCTCAGCTATAACCCGTGCAAAATCAATCTCAACATCATGCTGCTCGATGCTGTCAGATGCATTTCTGGACCAAGGCATTGAAAAGGGGAAAAAGATGAATTTCGACAAAATGATGAATTGACCTAATGAGAACTGTGAAATGAGACAGAAAAATGAAAGAAGGATACAATCATAGTACTCTATGGCGAGAGCCAAAACCACAGCATGGTGAACCATACTGGCTGGACATGGATTCTCATATAAAGATGCACTTGTGCGTTATATGAGACAACGGATGTCAAGATTAAAAACATATTAAAAATGTTAAGAGAGTATGGCATTTCCACCTTGTAAGGGATACCAATTCTGAAACATTGCTGTTTCCCATCTCATTCACAGAGTCATGTGTCTTCTGCCAATGCTTGAAAGCTGATCCAGCAGTGCTTACACTAAAGCAAAGAATAGAGAACCAACTGATCAACTAAAGAATAAAAGATATTGAGTCCAACTACAACACACAGAAGACTTTACAAACCATTGCTGTAGGAGTGACTCCATCCTACAGTGTTTGGCAGCAGAATAATCCGCAATATCCTTAGCACCATCCTCAGCCTGCATGGAAAATTCCTGCCACTTTCGTTTTGCATCTGTTGACACACACTCCATTGAAGAAACATAACCATCCAAGAATGCCTTGTTTCCAGTAGCAGCTTCTCTAAGATCAACAAGCCTTGCATCCACCTATTAACTTAACCATCAGCATCTTAACAATACATCAAACAGGGAACTAAAGATGAAAGAAAATAATGTAGCCAACCAGCTCTTGTTGACGCTGAAGGTGGCCGGAAACCAGATTATTGATATCAACAACAAGCTTTGCAGCATCGGATTTTGATTGCTCCTGCACAGTTCAAGCTTTCAGTTGGTAATGCAGAACAGGAAATGTTCACTCATCTTTAATTACTTTACCATGTCGCACCTCATAAGCCTTCTGTAAATCAGCAATATTTTTCATTTGAATTGCATCAGCTTGCACTGCATGATTTTCCAGACTTTTGCACTGTTCCAAAATCTTATTAAGAAATCCTTTCATGTACTCAGAAGCCTCCTCTCTTTGCTCGCTGCTGACATGGAATCGCTGTTCAACCCAAAGCAAAACAAAGTAACAAGATAAGAGATAGCAAAGAAGCAATGAATAAGAAACAAAAAGAATAAATTGGAAGATCAACCAGAACACATCTGACTAGGATAAGTAAGAGTAGCAAACTACAGGTAAACATTTGGAAAACAGTAAACAGCATTAATAACATCTGATAAAGAAAGTACAAAAGCAAGTTACTGATGACTTTCAATGTTCAAGGGATAATATTATGAAATAAAGAACCACATGTAGTAAGCATAAACGAAATTATCTGTTGATACCCAAACCAAATAAATATTAAAAAAAAAAAATACAAGGTAAGATTAAGGATCAAACCTGACGCATTTCCCTGGCAAAAAGAGCTAGTTCCCCCTGGTGAGTTGAAAGACTATTCTGAAGATCATCAAAAATTGAAGCTGCTTGACCAGCCTCTGATGCTAGATACTGATTTGAAAAAGAAAATCAAACAAATAAATGAATGTTCATGGAACGATTAAAGAAAGACAAAAAGGTAAAACAAAAATCCAAATAATTGCAACCTACACATTTAATAGACTGTGCACTTGAAGAAGCCAACAAAGAAATTTCCTCTAAGCTAGCAATAGAGCTGGCCTTGTGCAAACGCACAACATTTTGCACCGCCTCAATGTGAGAAATATACACAGCCCTTGAAGTCGACAATTTTTTCTTCAATTCCTCAATTGACTGAAACAAGATATTAGGCATGGACGAGGTGAAGAAAAAAATTAACCTAATGTTGTTGAAATCGAAAGTACTATAATAGATAACAAAATCAGTAAATAAATAAATAAAAAGCATGAAAAATGGTAACCAAAGACTCTTCAATACCTTATTATGCATGTCTAAGAAAGAATGACCAAGTTCCTGTGCACATTGAAGATGTTTATTTTGCTGAGATATGGATGTAGATACCAAGTTACTAAGAGAAACAATATTTTGGGAGAGCTCCCCTCTAAAATTGTTAACCACTGATTTGTTATCAGAACTCAGTTTATCTTCTCTACCTGCACAGCATCTCATAGATGGTCACAACTCTCAATTGCATAACTATAAAGTTGACTATTCAAAATCATGTCAAGGACTACATACCAATCTTTTGAAACAAAGAAGCATTGTCCTGAAGTGCTTTCTCCAACTCGGACCGTAAAACACAAGCTTGATGAGCCAGAGCATTCTCTGTTTTGAAAATTTGTGAGCAATATTATTACATCAAAAAAAGAAAAAAAAATCAGCAGCGGAATAGTCAATCATGCCTGCTTTCCTCTGCTCGGATATGATAAAATCCCTTTCTTTCAAACCATATCGACACTTCTTCAATTCTTCTTCAGTACTTGTGAGCAATTTGATGGTTTGATTGAAATTTTTCTGCACATTTCATCCGGTTCAGAAGGTAATTTCAAACATAAGAACCACACCAAACAACAAATCAACCCAACTCACCTCAGTGACACTAAGTTTGCTGCTCAAATCAGAACATTGTCGAACCTGGGCATAGTATTTATCTCGCCACTCCTCAAATTGCTGTTGGTCGCATACCATGGATTGCTCTTGTGAATTTCATTTTCATACCAAGTTACAAACGAAAATAATATATCCACACCTTCTGAAGAAAAAAATACTAACCTTCTGATGGGTTTCTATCACAACTCCCATTTGTTCTATCTGATCTGCCATCGCCTGATCACAATAAAAACATGACATGAGCAAAAAACTTAACATAGGGTAAGTGAAGTATTCAATGCCCTGATGAAGGTATAAATATAATTGCGGTATCAAAATTAATGTGTAAAATGGGGAATGAAGAAATACCTTTCTTTCACTTTCTTCCTGATAGTATCGCTCTTTCGGGACATAAACACCATTTTTTTCACGGGCAGCATAAACCTCTGCACAAAATGGCAATGATTATTTCAATTCAGCAGACTAAGGCAACACAAGTTACCAATGGAATGTTTTATGTTTATTATCCCTGCAGATTCAAAAGATCTCACCTGCCTTAAGTCTTTCAATTTCTCCATAAAGGTCCTTGATAAGAGTTGTTTTCATCATCTTTTGATTGACCTGCAGACATAACGGAAAAAATTATGAACTTCCTAAAGAAACTATGACCAACTATATTTAAATGTTTAATAATATACAAGGGCTACGATAAGCACCTGTAGATTAAAAAGAGAAGGCAAAAATGTAGAGAGTTACCATATCTAAATTCAATCATATTGGTCTTCAAGACAGAAATCATATAAAATACTCCTTTCGATCACCCAAAAGAAAAAAAGGAATGCGTGCTACTAAACGAGACATAAATGCATGCCATTTAAGATCTTAGCATCATTCCTCAGAGGAAAAATTGAAGTTGAAAAAAATCCCAGGATGCAGAGCCCACTCAAACAAATTGATATGCAATAGCATACATTAGCTTGCATGATAGAAGATTTCATTCAGGAATTATATTGGTCAACGATGGAATACAAATAAAAACTAGTAAACTACACCAAAACAGTCCCCCACCTGAACTTTGTCAAGTCTATCAGTTTCTGGTCCTATTTTATGTGCAAGGTCAATCTTATTGAGCTTTTACAAGTCAGGTGCATATATTACTGTTATATAAACCCTTGGGCAATTAGAGAAATATATTCAACACAACTAAAATACTAAGCAGGACTACTAACCTCCGGCTTGTTTTTTATATTCTTAGCCCTGTGCGCGTAATCCAATGTACTCAAGGTCTCCTCCAGGCAATGAACAGCTGGTGATACAGTTGCTATGATGCATGTTTTGGTTCTTCCTCCAAGTGAATCACGAAGTAGCCTGGTAAGCTTGCTATCCCTGGAGCAATTCAAGCATATGAATACAAGTCAGAAGAAGAATCAACTTAGGATACAGCTGAATAACTAGGGTAGCAGGATAAACCTGTAAGGGATATGCCCAAGATGCTCCACAAGAGCATTAATGACTCGACCCAAAGTAAGTAGACTTTTGTTGATTTCACCAGCTTCTCTTGCACGACCCTATCAAATAACAACAAGGATTACAAAGCATCAGAAATTTCTGAAATTAAATTTAACTTGGCACATTCCAGAAAAAAGGAAAAAAAAATCTTATATAACTGATAGTTTCAAAATAAGAATGTGTACCTCCCTAGCACCTGACCGAGAAATATTTTCTGAACCAGCTAGATCCACCAAATTCAGCTTGCCGCATTTGATTAGTTCTTCACCTTCAGGTGTTGCTTCCTTGATATGTATTGTAATAGAAAAGAGGGAATGGGACCGACTGCAAAAAAAAAAAAAAAAAAAAAGAAGATGGATTCTTTATATAATAAGAACACTATAATGACCCATGAGCATTAAAACAGTAAAGCAACCATCACCTCGATTGCTTGTTCAACAGAGTTTCTGCAGTTCGACGCTTTGAAGATCCTCTTTCTAAAAGAGTGAATATCTCACTCGCACTTGTTACTATTTCCTCCTCTAGACCTCTTACAAGAACCCCACCTTTACCATCCTCCATAAGAGGCAACTGCTTCTTTTGCTTCTCCTCTAAAACAACTCTAGGAATCTCCTCAGGAGCAAGCAAATCAGTTATCTCCTCATTGTACAATTCTAAGAATGTGACCTTCACACTGTATTCTGCATTTTGGCTTTCAAGAGTATCAAAAATTTGTTGAACCGCCCGGGGTATGACCCCTGCTTCTGGAGGCAACTCTCCGTTAGGCCCACTCTGTCAGGTTTAACATCACATGAATAAATCATCAACTAATGAAATACACAATGAAACATCAAACCGAAACATCCATTAAATAGTCCCATAAGTTTTACCTTTGATCTTTTGCATTCACCTTCCATGGTGTACGTTTTACCTGTACCAGTTTGACCATATGCAAATATGGTACAGTTGAACCCTTCTAGAACTTCATTCACAATTGGCACTACTGCTTGTTCATAAAGATCTCTTTGCTGTGCTGAAGGACCAAAAACCTACATCCCGCATCAACCAAATTATCAAATTTTCCCATAAACAAGGAAATCAAACAACCATCAAATTCAATATCGGAAAACAATTCAATAAACGATTAGACAGTATTTATATAGCCATTTAAACTTCAAAATTAGAAGTGCATAGAAACGCAAACACAAACCCAGGCAGTGAATCTGTCACTAACGACCACAAACTTAAAATATCAAGCCCTAAAAGCGCCAAACCCCAAAAAGAAAGTGCAAAATCCACTAAAAGTTACTTTCCAACTTTAAAAACTAAATGAAACAATGCTTAAACAAACAAATTTGATTGCAATTTCACCTTATCGAAAGTGAAAACCCTATCGATATGTTTCCCGGCGATATTCTGCGAAACCGCAACTTCTCTCTGATAATCATTACAAGTCACCACTTGCGGTGCATTGCTCCTCAATTCGTCGTCGCTAAAAGGCCTAACAAATCAGCACCAGAAAGCAATGTTAACACAAATTCAAATAAATGACAAATTTAAGTCCATAAAACCCTAATAAGAATGGTACCTGCAACGAAGAAGGACTTGCACATTAACACCTTTTTCTTTCTCGTGACGACCTGACATTTTTATGTTTCTTCTCCTTGGTGAATTCGTGAACGGAGAGAGAATCGCGCGTTCTTTTAGTGTTAGATCCAGCCTCTAGATTTATTCTCGTCAGAGAGAGATCTCTTAATCGACCTCGCTTCTCTCTCTCTCTCTCTCTCTCTCTCTGGTTAGGTGTGTGAAAATGTGAAGTGAGAGCGGGATGGAGATGTGATTTGAATTTTGAGACGGGCTCGCTTTGAAATCAAATGAAATCCAACGGTTCGAAATGGCGTCCTATTTTTGTAGTCGTTCGGTTTTGCGCTTTCACGGTTTTGTCCTTGTGTCTTTTTGTTGGTAATTGTTTTGGATTGTTTTTCCTTTTCGGAACACAGATAATGGTTTGGTGCCAAGCCCAACATACACTATATGAGCCCGTTAGTATTACTATGTTTTTGCTTTCTAAATTTTTACTATTTTTTTTTTTTTTTTTTGTGGTCAAATAGCTTCCGCCTCTAGGTTTACGGTTTAATAGTAAAATTTACTTGCAACTATTAGGTTTAATGGTAAAAATTATCTTCAAACTATTAAAATTTAAAAGTTTTGGATCTTTATTATACATTTGAATTAATTGAACGTTAAATTATTATTTTTTTAGCAAATGTAATTCGTACTTGTTATCTTTAATGGTCACAAAATTGATTTTCAACTATCAACCTTGATCGTTGACATTTCGATTTTTTTTAATAGTTAACTTAGTCAAAATATGATCTATATAAAAATACACGATGGCTATTCATTAGATTTTGAAATTAATAACACTCATAAAAAAATTGAAAGTATAGATAATAAAATAAAAAATAACAGTATATATATTTAAATGAAAAAGTTAAAAGTACAAACTCTCTATGAGAAATAAAATAAAATATTTATACTCATGAGGTAGACAAATTAGCATGTTGATGTATCAATTTAATGGTATTACCAAGCATAAATTTAATAGAAATACTTTATTAGAAATTTATATTCATGACAATCTAATTAATACTAGATTTAAATACTTTATTGCATTTTTAATTTAGTGAAATTAATATTTATAACATCATGAATTTAGCAAAAATTCTTAATTAGGAAAAAAAATAAAAATTTATGTTAACGACAATCTAGTTAATGCTAGATTTAGATATTTTATTTTATGTTTAATCTAGACGCCTTAATAGTTATGTCAATATGAATTCAATAGAAATACTTGATTAAAAAAGTATTTTTTATTTTTTATTTAAATATATGTATTTTTATTTTTTCTATTTGATTATTTGTATTCTCAAATCTTTTTTTTATGAATATTATTAATTTTGAAATATAACAAATAACTACTCGTGCAATATTACGTAAATCATATTTTGATTAAATTAACTAAATTCAAAATCGTTGAAGCAAAATCAACAATTTGAATTCTCTCAAACCCCTCAAAAGCCTCGAGAAGGGCTTGGTTACGAGTAAAATTTGCAAATGGAAGAATCGATGAGATCTAGAGAAAGATTTGTAAGCATTAACTTTGAAAATCAGATTGCAAGCAACGTCATTTGAGTTGTTGTTTATATTGAGAAGTAATAATATACAAGGCCTCCTTGAAGTAAAAAAGAAGTCCTTTGATAAGGCGTATTATTTCCTGTTGATTGAGTGTTGCCAATATCCCTTGCACGAGCATCAGATTTCTAGTTTCGATCGGTTCTACCGGTGTATTATTTCCTGTTGAACTTGTTGCTGGTGACTTATCGGGTTTATTATTGCCTGTTGAACTTGCTGTTGGTTTGCTAATTCATTATTGGTAATTTTCTGCTTCATGAACGAGGCTTCTTGCTTTGAGAATGATAATATTTATCCAGAAACTAATAGTTTGATGTTTCAATAACCTAAATTGATAATACAAATTTTATTTTGCCACAATCTCAATAATACGTGGGGTAAATTTTTTCATTCAACTCTAATTTTACTTGATTGAGTTTATGATTTCAATCAAGTCAAAAGAAATTACCTTGTTGATCAATTTTATTTTTTTTATAAAAAGAAAAGAAAAGAAAAGAAAAGAAATTAACTGGTCGCCTTGGTCACAAGAAGTAAATAGTATTTGGACGTATTGTGTACTGATGCAAGAGTTTCGATGATTATTCATTATTATATCCCTGTCAAATATAACTATAAGTATGGATAAGATGTGAAAATATAACTATACGTATGGATGAGATGTGAAGTGCAAAGTGTTCGTTGTTTGATAAAAACTACGGAAAATTAATTTCAAAGGATTCTTTCAATCCTACCCCATATGGAAATTTTAATAATTTTAATTGCGAGATTTTCATCTTCTTTCTTTGTAATTTTCAATATTTTCAGTTTGGATAGATTGATTTTCATATTTTCCTCTTTAGTTATTAATCTTATCTTCTTCACTCTCTTCCACTTTATCACATTCTTCTTTTAAAAAAAAGACCATGATAAAATGGGAGAGAAACAAGAACCCAGAAAAGATGAATATTGAATTGGTAAATATCAATGCTAATATTTTTATTGACAAGAAACTAATACCATTGTTTCACATGTATTTATAGTTGTTCTACTTTGGTTTTTTATCTTCTCCCTCTCCCGTTTTGTGTTTGAATGTTGTGACGATGCTTTTATGTTAACGTTGAATTAGGGTTTTTTTTCATGATAAGGGTATTTTTATATTAATTTATATCTCAATCAATACTAAATATTATTTTAGACGATCTCAAAGGTACATCCCTCGCATCATTCTACAACATTTATTTTGAAGAATTTAATAAATTTTTGTGGGTGATGGCCTTAACTTTAAGCCAGTGAACTGAAAAAAGAAACAAACCTCCTTAACCATTAAATTAGCCTTGTACTTGTTGTTTCTTTAGTATTTCTCGTAAAAATCATTTATTTACCCTCCTAATCTTCTAAAGAAATTGCAGTCTTATTGTTTAAACATAATTGGTCTATCTTAATCATTTTTACTTTAAAAATTTGAATACTTTTTACTTTTTTACTTTAAGTCATCACCTAATATTAAAAAAAAATTGAAAAATTCAAATAACTAGTCTTGTAGATATTACAGGCAAGAAGTTGATTATATTATGAAAATATAAAAATCATCCAAAAAAATCATTTAAAATAAAATACCAAACTTGTTTTTGTTGCTAAATCATTTCCTAAAAAATAAAATTATAATTTTCCAAACTATTTTTTTAAGCCTATCTCCAAGATTATTGCTAAGTCGGGTCGACACAGCATTTGCAATTAATATGAAATAATTAATTCTTCATAATTTTTTTACGGGGTCATTTTAGGCATGTTAAATTATTTATTATTGTTTATAGAATCGTATCAAATTGTTTTTGAACCTTGAAATCAAGAATCATGTCAATTTAACATGGGATTCAATTACAATCCCAACTTGATTGTCATGCTAATAAAATATCAATAAAATATTAAAATAATTAAGTATTAAATTGTTGTTGGACTCTAAAATTAGGATTCGCATAAATTAACATCAAATCCTATTAGTTTCTGATATGAATATCATACCAAGAATTTCATGACAAACAAAGGTGTATTGAATTGTAAAATGATACAAATAATAGAAATGTAATCCTTTAGCTGAAAATGAAAATCATTATAAAATATGCACATATTTAAAATACACTAAAGAAAATCAAAATAGGTACCAAATGGTATTAGAAAATTACGAAATCTGAAACATAGCTTGAGAGCACATACATTTAGAACATGTTAAAAATTACAAAAAAATCACACCAAAAGCTTGCTCAAATCCCAAATGAATAGAATGGTCCTTGTTATAAATATATATATATATAAATTTAGCCCCTATCCCTAACACAACATCGATTAATCAAACTTTTCAACCCTTGCAATTGACTTGTTTATCAAAGTCTTGAAAAACAAACACAATCATATTTAATAAAATAACTAAATCAAGTATCAATTAGTAAAAGGAATATATGGACTAAATTATCTCAACAACAAAATAGTGATTGCCGTATAAATATTGAAACCAAACACGGACTAAATTGTTGAAAAAAGGGAAATATTAGAAACAACACTATGCTCATCTTCTCCCACATTAGTCCGTGTATTTTTTTCAGCCTTTTCTTTGTATATTGCTCTTTTCTTTTCATTGCAAGCTTTTTTTATACACTTAAAAAATAATAACAACAAGCTAACACATCTTGGTGGATAGAAGGAATATGCAAACTACTATGTTTTGATATAATTGAAAGAAAAGAAACAATCACAAAACAACAAGCATGTAAAACAAACTAAGATAAAATTATCAAATAATAATCTTAAAGGAACTAATCATACAAGATTAAGTGAACTAAACGATGCATTTGACATAATAATGGAGTAAAAAAACTTGTTGAGGAGAAACACAAGCATTGGCAGCAAAGAGTAAGGTTGTTAATGGAGATAGTTCCAGCTCCTTTGATTCTCAAATCATACAATCCAAATACCTAAATGTTTTGTCTAATCTTTTCTTTCTATACAGATTGAACAAAACCCTTTCTAATCCTACCTCTTTATGTTTTTTTCTTCTTTTTTCTATCTTTTTATATCCCCTTTTTCTCATTTATTCTTATGCTCCTTTCTCTGCCCCTTTTATAAAACTTGAAGAAGGATTTTAAACTTCCTCCTTAGCCTTCAACAATGACCTTTGATGTTGTGGAATCCATCCTAACCAATAACCATCCAACTTGTCTTCGTCCTTGCTTAAAGCTAAAATGAAAGATGCAAGGGTTTTTTTTTTTTTTTTTTTTAATGGTGTCTAGTGTTTTTCTGTCAGTTGGGGCAACAAGTTTGTAGTTATTCTTTTTACTAGCAATAACGGGATAATTAATAATAGTTTGCTTTTTGGCTAGTTTCGATGGTGCAGGGAGTGTGTGAGGGAGAAGAAGGAGATTGTTGTGCACTACACTGCATCCATCCTGATATAATGCAATGCAATCAAATGTAAAATGTAACATAATGGATGTCACCACCAATATATGGGACTTCCAAATTAAAAAAGCTTATAAATATAGAATCGTTATCTGATGTTGAAAGAAACTAGAAAATTTAAATGACTTAGTCTTATAGATATTACGTGAAAGAATTTGATTATATTTATGAAAATATAAAAATCATCCAAAACCATCACTTAAATTTTTTTTACCAAAACTGTTTCTATTGCTAAATCATTTCCTAAAAAAAAAAAATTAAATTTTCCAAACTATTTTTTAAGGCTTATCTCCAAGATTATTGCTAAGTTAGGTGGACACATTTACCATTAATATGAAAGAATTAATTCTTCATATTTTTCTACAACACCATTTTAGACATCAAATAATTCTTCATATTTTTCTACAACACCATTTTAGACATCAAATAATTTATTATTTTTTATAAAACCGTAATAAATTTTCTTTGACCCTTAAAATCAAGTCATGTTAATTTAATATTAGATTCAATTATAGTCCCAACCAAATTGTCATGCCAATGAAATATAAAATAAAATAAAATAAAATAATTAAGTATTAAATTATTGTCGAGCTCTGAAATTAGGAGTCACGAATTAACATCAAATCCTATTAGTTTCTAATATGAATATCACACTAAGAATATCATGACAAGCATTGGTGTATTGAATGTGAAATCCACCATCATTTTCCAACCACATCATCACAATTAGCAATTCACTTAGCACCAAAATATATATATATATAAACTTAACAATCCTAGGAGGCACAAAATAAAAAAGTATAAAGAAACTTCATAATATTAGGTGACACAGATTAGAAGAGTAGGATCTGAACAATTAGCATGTTCTAAAGAACACATTAATTCCGTTTTGCTGTATAAAATAGAATTTTTTTTCTTGCGATGAAATGCACCATCATTTTCCAACCAAACATTCTTTTAATTCATCATTTCCAACCTAACATACTTTTAATACAAACGGATGCTACCGATATGATTATTTTCGCCAACATTCTAGCACCGTGCACTAATAAGAAAATACCACGCGTAGGCTAGTATTTAAGAGCTTCAACCGAAAACTAGACAGCATAAACACAAATAGCTATATCATAGCACAATATATAGGGCCATGTGAAGTCCCATTACTATACGAATACTGATCATGTAGGTAGAGAGCATGGCCACGTGATCTTCCACTTAAAGCAAAGGGCCTTCGCTTTCAATATTGGCTTCTCACGCGCAAAATCAAATAGGATCCAAGCGTCCTGGGCATGGGGACACGAGCTAGGCCAATACCAACCCTTGCCAATACGATGTCTTAACCTAATTGGGTTGAATTATCTTATAATGGATTATTTGCCTAATTAACAAGAAAAAGGATTAAATTGAGGTTTCTCCGCACTATTTTTCAATTTTATAAGACATGAGATATTGTAATATACTAAAGGAAATAAATTCTCTTTCCTTTACTAGAAATAACAGTACTAGTGTAGTATATAACAGAGCATTTAATTTACTTTGATTTTTTTCTTAAAAAAGAAGAAGAAGGACATTAGTGTCATTAGAGTTACAATTCATTGGCTAATTTACTTGACGTGTAGTCTCTTTCTTGCAACAACCAATAGCGAAGATAACATATTAAATTATATTATAAACTGTATCTACTGAACATTAATTATTGGATATATATTCTCTTCGCTTTTTAAAAAATTTATTTTTAAAATTTTTACACATAATAATAAAAATTTATTAATTGTTATACCATATTAGCAAATATATATATATATATATATAGCCTCTCTCTTTAAAAAAGTAAATTATATTTAGACATTTTTTACAAAATAAAATTTAATTAAAAATATTTTATAAAAGAATATCACTTAAAATTTTAATCAAACAAATATTTTTTTAAAAAGTACAAATCAAAAAAATACACAATGTCTTGGGACAGAGGCAGTACATATTTTCTGAAATTGGTCTGATATACCGCATGAAACAAAGACTCGACTATATATGGAACTGTAGTAAAGTACGCACGTATGTGTGAAAGAATGCATATCAAGTGTTCTACGACTTGGACATGGACATGTCAACTTCCACTCCATAGCTTGCATTAACTGAATGACATAGCCCATAAGTGCTCAGCCATAGATGCACAACCAGAAAATGACCTCTCTATTTGCCGGTTGGCTCAATTTTTTGAAAACATATTATGGAGAGAGTAAGTGAGCTGGTGCGAGTCAATAAATAAATTTACACAGAAGCTTTAAATGTGGTCGGCAGCACAGGCATATACGTACGGTGGAGAAAAACAGAGACGCTTAAGCTGTGAAAATTGAAGCTTTCAGCTGTGCTTTTAATGAGGAATTCATGGCGGTTAGGAATTATAAAGTACTCAAGTACTCAGTTAAATAAAAACGTCCGAGTTTGGTTAATAAAATTGATAAAATAGAAATAAAGGACAAACTGATGCTGGCTGCTGCAACCGTCGACCAGCTAATTTATTACGACTGATAACATCAGGCGGACAAGCATGAAATATATATATATTTTTTTAGAGAATCATACTGTTTGATCACGTGAATAGAATATTATTCTACATTATTCAGGATTAAATATAAACAAGATGTTTATATGTAAGTATAATCTAATTATTTGAGTTTTTGAATTGGAGATAGTGTTTATCAATATTTATAATTAAATTTTTAAATATGATTAATACCAACGTCAAAAGTCATTCCATACTACATAATTTTATTTTTCTTTGAGATCGTTCTAAACTTTCCAACACAGAATACCCTTGTTACCATAAATAAATTATAAATTAGTCTTTTAATTTTGAAAAATTAATTAATTTTTTAATTTAAAATTAATTATTTAATCTTTATATTTTTTAATTTATTTTATTTGATCTTTTTTTTAAGAAATAAAAAAATAATAAGTAAAAAATATGAAAGAATTAATAATAAAAGATGGCGTATATTTTCTGTTATAACGTTAACTTAAGTATGGAATGAACCAAATAATTACGTTTGAAAAAAAATAATTAATTTGTTTCTAAAAAATTGAGAGACTGATAATTAAGTTATAACTTACTCAATTATTATTAGGAAAAAAGAATTAAAAAAAAAAGAATAAAGAAACAACAAAAGAATATTATATTAATTTAGCATATCACCGCAATGCACCCCCATCGAGTAACCACTATATAAATTCCTAGCCAGGAACCACATATTATCATCCCTTGCCTAATTTTGTATACAAATCAACTCCAGCAGTTTCTGTTGCTGTTCTATCACATGTCTAGCCTGAAGTTGATGATCAGTTCAGAAATGGTTGACCCCAAGGGCCGACCTTTGGGAGGCACTGAGCATAGCTGGTGCCGAGCCGTGCCTGGTGGCACCGGCATAGCCGTCTTGGCCTTCCTCACCTCCAAGTTTCCTGAAACCTCAATTCTAGAGAATTGTCTCCACAAACTCCAAAATTCTCATCCAATCCTTAGGTCAAGGCTCCATTCTGCCATCAACACAAACACATTGTCCTTCATTACATCTCCAACTCCTTGCATTAAACTGAAAGCATTCGACCTGTCGTCCACTTTCAAAATCCTCGAAAACACATGGAACCCAAAAAACCGATCCATCTCACCTCTCCAACTAATCCTTGAACATGAACTTAACCAAAACTCATGGTCTAACCATAACAGGGCACCATCTTCCTTTAATGACACTCAAGATGTGTTTTTTGCTACCAGCTATGCCCTCCCTAATGCAAAGTGGGTACTGGTTCTTAGGCTTCACGCCTCTGCGTGTGACCGAACCACCGCTGTGTCCTTGCTACAGGAATTGGTGGTGCTGGTGAGTGAAGAGGTGAGAGGTGTACGTGTTGTGCAGAAGGAAATAGCAAACAAAGAGGAGCTTAGTTTAGGCATTGAGGATCTTATTCCTCGTAAGAAGGCTAAGAAGGGCTTGTGGGAACGTGGGTTTGACGTCCTTACTTACTCGGTGAATTCACTTAGTCTAACAAATCTGAAATTCAAGGATTCAAGGTCACCAAGATCTTCTCAGGTGGTAAGGATGCAGATGAGCCAGAATGACACTGAGAAAATCATTGCTGTGAGTACAAAGTCTTGTAAATACATGCCATTTTTTATAGCCTAATCTTTTTGAACAAAATCCTAATTGCATGCATCCTAAATATTATTACATTCTTTGATTTATTTTCTGAATGGACCACATGCAAGCTAGGACATGCAGCACTAAATGAACTATATAGACTTTCAGCTTGCTAGCATTTATTCTGACCTCCAATTTTTCAGGACAGATCGACAAACTAAAAATGTTATCATGTCTTAAATTTTTGTAGGGTTGCAAATCAAGAGGAATTAAGCTATGCGGGGCATTGGCAAGTGCTGGATTAATAGCTGCACACCACTCTAGAAGTCGTGTGGATAAACAAAGAAAGTATGCAGTTTTGACCTTGACCGATTGCAGATCAATCCTTAAGCCACCTCTTTCTAATCACCATTTTGGTAAGCCCCTTTTCTGATGTATCATGGATGGTTCCTGATCATTTGTCACATGCTTGTTTGAATGTGTGCCTATATACGTGTGTTTGTGTATAATTTTCATGGTAATAAATAAACTAGAGTAGTAGCAACTTTTATTTTTTGACCTATACTTAGCTCACCGTTTTCACTAGCTACATTGTTTGAACTTTTTTTTTAATGATTTATTTATTTAGAAATCATTTTCAAATTTATATATATAAGAAAAGAATTGAATAATTTTTTCAAATAAAGAAAAATAAAACAAAAAAGATACAATACAAAATATGTATATATATTTTTTTATACATGACTAGTCATTGATCATTAAGTGACTCAATCTATTCTTATATAATTGGTTAAGTCCCTAATTTATTTTTATATTTCTAATTATGTTTATTATATTCTTATACAATATCTAATTCTCCAATACTTCATTTTATCAAATCTTTTTTATTCAAACGGACAAAATTACATTTTTCGCTGTGAAACTACAATTGAGCTACATAAGAATATGATTTTGATTTTTGAAAAAAAAATTAAAATTTCTATTTTTTTACGATTTTAATGGTTAGAAATATTGAAGCTTTTTATTTTCACAACGTTTTGATCAATTTTGAGAAATCTTTCTATTATATTCATATATAAATCAAGGGTAATTTTAAAATAAAAAATATAATTTTACCTATTTGAAGGAAATATTAGAGAATTGAATACTATACAAAAGATATAATGGACATAATTTAAAATATAAGGATATATTGAAGACACACTTAATTATATAAGAACATATTGAGTTATTTACCCTTTGTTATTTTATTGTTTTTAGACCTACAATTAAGCTTTTGAGCAGTTTGCTGCTCGATGTGCAGATTTAAACGAAAGAACACAACCATTCTCAAAATCCATGTTAGAATTAATTAATGGCATAAACAATGTCAGGTTTTTTGAATTTCTCTTCTTATCATCAATAATGAATGTTCAATTGATGCCATCCATATCCTTAAGGTTAGAGTGAATATTAGAGAGAATACTTATTTTATGCATTTACGAAGGAAAAAAAAATCGAGTTCAAAAGAAATAAAGAGACAGAAAGGACAAAAAAAGTTGTGAAAGTTATCAATAACAATATTAGTTTCCACCGAAAATCATAACATGAATGAGGAAGAAATCTTCATGTCAGTAGTGGCAGATAACGACAGCAATATCCTCTGGAATTGAACCAGGCCTTAATATTATACTACCCGACTAGCGCGTAGCCTGATGGCATATATAGATATATTTATTGGTGCCATAACATGGATTCAACAGAGAGCCTCAGACCATTAAATTACACCACCAATTCTGGATTCATGCCTTAAGTCTTACAGCCTTTACCACTTGTTAGCTAACCAAATCGTTGCACCTGAATGGCCAGGATTTTATCACTCTTGTATTTTGAACACACATGTAATGAAAGGAGGAGAGAAACTGTGGGAGCTGGCCAAAAACACGTACACAGCATTTGCTTACTACAAGAACTGCAACAGGCACTTTTCAGACATGGCTGATCTCAACTTCCTTATGTGTAAGGCTATTGATAATCCTAGCTTGACACCATCATCTTCTCTAAGAACAGCTTTATTATCAGTGTTTGAAGAGTCAGTAATAGATGATTATGCTGGCTTGCAAAAAGAAGTAGGTGTAGAGGATTACATGGGGTGTGCCTCTGCTCATGGCATAGGACCTTCAATTGCAATTTTTGACACGATCAGAGATGGACGGTTGGATTGTGTCTTCGTGTATCCATCACCGCTGCATTCAAGGGAGCAGATGCAAGAGTTCGTTGACAACATGAAGAATGTTCTTGTGGAGGGTTGCACCTACGCTTAGAAAATAAATATCTTAACTAATGAGCTGCAAGAGGGATTGGATCCCTATGATTTTTTTTCATTAATTATTACCACTATTATTATGGTTTATTGCTCGTTAAAAAATTATTATGGTTGTTCCTGTCCTTGAGGTGATAGACTTATCTATGTATCTTGTGCTATTAATTCATCTATTTATGAATCTGCTACCACGTGCTACCATGGTGGGTGGTCTTGGTATTTAATTATGTACATAAATTATATGTTGTCCAAGAATTGAATTGCTCGCTGCAATTTCCAAATCTAAAATTAATATATTTGGTTAGATATATAGAATTGGTAGAGTGAGAAATTATACATATATTTTGATAAAAAATTGTGATAGAATAAATAAAAAGAACTAGATTTGCACGCTTAAAACTGTATTGGTTGAATATTTACAATACATAATGTCATATAATAATATAAAATTATTCATAAAACTTCACCTAACAAGTTAAATTTATTTTAGATTGAGATGATTTTTTGATATGGTATTAAAGTTTTAAGAAAACCTAAGAGCTCATTAAAGATTATGGAGCTCGATCTACTTGACAAACTAAAAAAAATGGACTCGCAAATGGAGAGAAATGTTAGTAAACATATTCAGTTTAAACAAATATAAAAATATAAATTAATATAAAAAATAATGAATGAGCCACCCATTACAAGATTTAAGTATTTTGTATACAATTCAATCTCAACTATTAAACTCTATGTGGTATTAGAGTCTTAAAGAGGTCTAATGCCTCGATAAAGATTCTAGAACTCAAACTACTTAACGTACCCTAAAAAAATATATTGTATGTGAGGAGTAATATCTAAAGTTGAGAAATAATCATTTACCACAAGGCTTAATCTTTTGGATAAAATTTAATCTTAACTATCTAACTTAATATAATAGCAGTAACCTTAGAGAAATATAATCGTTCACGTAAAGATCTTTGAGCTCAAACCACTTGATAGACCTCAAAGATGGACTACAAGTGAGAATGGGTATCAAAGAATTTATCCCATATTGAATAAAAAAACAATTGATGAATTTTTTTTTAAAAAAACAAAAAACTATGATGTTGTTTACTTGAGATGTTGATGTAAAATGCTTTGGTTTCCCATGCCAATATTTAGTTCTTAACTCGCATTTTTTTTTTGACAAATATTCAATCCCTCTCAACTATTATTAAATGAATTGAATAAACCTATGATTTTCGAGTTTGTCTGAACTCACTCTATAACTCGTAGCAAACCATCATCTTCCGGAAACTCATATTTTTTATGTCAATGATGAAGTTCCAAACCATCTTGATCCACTCGTCGCAAAGCAAACTAGTAGACCATCTATAATCATTTAATACTAGTTAGATATCCGCGCTACATTGCGGTCAAATAATCATTATATAAGTAAGGTTAACGATTCGTATTGTATGATGAGAGTAGATATTTTATTTCTAGAGATTAAATGTAAATCGAATCTATATATTGAGCGAACTTGTTTGATTTATATATATTTATTAACAAAATAATGTATAAGATTAGTATAAAAAATTATATTTAAATAATTAAGAGGTTTTTTCAAAACATTGATTAAATTATTTTATTTAAAAATACATATTTAAGAACATGAAAAAATAAATAACGAATAATTGGCGTTATGTGTGCAAATTTAATTAATTTTTAACAAAACTATATATATATAGTACTTAACGATTCAAAATATATAAAATAAATAAAAATATATATAAAAAAACTTGCTTAAATCACATAGAATATATCAAAATGAATAGATTTTTTTAAAAAAAACCTACTATAAAATTGGTTTGAACAAATTCGATTATATATATATATATATATAACTAAATAAAACCCGTGAATTTTTTTAACTAATTATCAATTTAAAAAAAATTGAGTCAAATTATTTTTTAACTCATTGTTATTTTTTAAAAAAATTAAGTCAAGTTATCTAAAACCCACTTTTAGCTCTCTCCCTCATCGTAATTTATATATGTAACTACGTTACTCTCATTCAAAAATTATAAAAACAATCAATAGTATAAATTATAGTAATATTTTTTTTAAAAAAAATAAAACAATCATGTTCTAAAATTTTATTTCAAAATCCATATATAAAAAAATCAAATTTATTAACTACTCAAATTAAAAAATTAATTTGATGAAAATTTTAATAAGAAACAAACAATTGAGGAAATAAATTTTAAACAATAAATAATAAATCATATATATATATATATATATATATATATGTTCAAATTAAAATATTTAAAAATATTATATATATCCAATTACCATCAAACCGTACGCTGTACATAAAACTAAAAAAATAATGTTATTTTTTATATTTTCACACCTAATTTCAAGATGAAAAAATATAAAAATAAATTATTAGAAGAAAAAAAGAAGGCAAACACTAGTTGAGACTCGTTTGTGCGGGCTCGTGAGCTAGGCCAGGCCTCCTCGAGCCCGCTTCTCCAAGGCTAGGCCGTGGCTAGCTTAAAAAAAAAAAAAAAAAAAACGCTACGGTAAATGAACAAAAAAACCCCGAGTTCTTCTTCTTCTTTTTTTTTACAATATTTTTTAAACAAACACTAGGTATGCGAATAATAAGCATTGGATATTTTCATACGTATCAAAATAAACCTATATGAGTTAATAAATATATAAATAAAAATAAGAAAAAGGAACAACGTAGATGTTGTAAAAAAAAATTAACATTTTCATATGTTCTAACAATTCATGTCTCTTTTAACACATCATAATAAAAAATCAACAAGTACACAACAAATTACAATATTCACCAAAAAAAATATTCCAATCTTTCTTCAATTGTTTTATACATCCAACGATAATCTACCCACAACAAAGCACGTGTACTCGAACAAGTTAATTCTAAATTAAGAGTTGAGAGTTGGGATAACACACACTCATAATATAAAGCCACCTTGATCAATTTGATGCTATATTTTGTAATTGTTATCTAATCATTATGGTTCCTTTGATAGAAATTAATAATAGCATTTAAAGTGATTTTGGTATATTTGCAATGCTACAAACAAGTTAAATGCAGCCTTAAAACACAAATTTGATTGATTAGAAATTAATAACTAAAATGGAATGAATATTCTGGAATAAGTTAATTGTTTCATTACATACATACTAAGAGAATAACACGTATGAAATTATTTTAATCATACCATCACTATATTATAGAAGTTGACTAAATTAAATTTCTTGAGTCATGTTTGCATTATTGGGATCTTATGATTTGTTTTTATTTATGCCCCAAGTAAGATAGAGCATCCATCAAGGATGACTATCTTGGAATGATGACTTTGAAATTGTCGACATAAAAATGCCTTAGTTAATAAGTCAACTAGCTAATCATTGGTATAAATATAGGAGATTTTTAATTGTTTGCTAGTAACTTGGTCACGAATAAAGAAAAAATCTATGTTTCATATGATTGTGGAAGATTGGATTGGTGCAAATATAAGTAGCATCGACATTTTTGCGAGTAGATGATGAGAGAACTTGCAATAGAGACCCAAAGCTCTTATAGAAGCTATTAGATCGGTTTAGTAACTAACGTAGCGATTGCTAAATATTCAACCTCCATGGATGATCAAGCGATAATGTGTTATTTCTTTAAACATTAAATGATAGGAGTTGCACCAAGGAAGACAATATAGGTTGTAGTAGATCATCTATCATCTAGGTCACCAGTCCGATCGGAGATAAAGGTGAAGAGGGAATTATCGATGTATAAGGATACTATGTTCAAAGGTACATTTGAGGTAGCAAAGAACTCGTTTGATGGCTTATAAATAAAATATAGTAGGTCGATACATGAATTAAGATAGCTTATTAGTTATAAAAAAAGATGTTTGGTCTAGTTGGTGAGAGATATTAAAGGAAACCAAATACCTAACGATATTGAATGGCATCTATATAGGAACTATCATCATTAGGTTTCGGGATTTCAAAGTATTAAAGAGGTGTAGAGACTAAATTGGCAATATGTATGTTTATTCTAATGAGCAAGTCCCATATGTATTTTTATCAAGAGAGGAAGAGATCATGGCTGATTGAATAAGCTTCTATGTTAAGAAAATCGGATAAGGCACCAAGGTCTTTGATGGAGAAGCGTCAAGCAAGAGTGGTGATGAAATTCTAAACTTATGATGCAAAAGATCCAATGAGGATAATGCCATCGACATAGACTAGCAAATACAAGGTATGGCCAAAAGTATGTTGAATGAATAGTAAAGTATCATAAATAGAGGTTGTGAACCTAGTGTGAAGGAGAAATGTACGAGTTTATGATACCATACTCGTGGAGCTTGATGAAACCCATAAATGGCTTTTCTTAGTTTACATATATGTTATGGAAATTGAGTATTAAGGAATCTTGGTTGTTGCTCTATATGGACATCGTTTGTGGGATACCTTTACAAAAAAACATTATGCACATCTAGTTGGCATAAAGGTTAGTCATTAGTGGTTGTAAGAGTTAAGAAGAGATAAATAATAAATGATTTTACTAAAGAATTGAATGTCTCTCTAAAATCAATTTTGGGTATTTGATGGAATCTTTTAACCATAAAATAGGCTTTGTATCCGGCGATTGTGTTGTCTAGGTTGCATTTGATGTAAAATATCCACTTGTAATCCATAATGTTTTAAGAAGGATGAAGGGGGGACTAAGGACCGAGTGGTATTGCAAAAAAAAAAAAAAAGAAATCATATTCGACACTCATGGCTTGGCACCATTTAGGTGATTGTACTTGCTTGTAGAATGGTTGTGGATTTAGTGCTAGGAGGAGACTTGATGGTACTATAGAGATCAAAAATAGACTTGGGTTTGTGTATGTTATTTTTGGAATTAGTTTGAATGATTTGAGATAGAGAAGAGATATGATTAGGACCAATTACTTAGGGATATGAGTGCACGAGATCATTGTTATATCACTACACCAAAAAAAGGCATTGCAGGCCTTTTTTCGCTTCTAGAGGCGATTTTAAAGATCGCCCCAAGATCGTCCGTAATTCCGCCATCTCTACGATGTAGGGGTGGTTTTGGCGACCGCCGGGGATTTTCGAGGCGGTTTAAGAAAAAATTTTGAGGCGGTTTGAACCGCCTCTACGATACCAATATTATGGTTAGTTTTTTTACATGTAATTTTTAAGGCGGTTTAGAACCGCCTCTACGTTTCGAAAGTTTACAAATTTAAAACCGCCCCAAACTATAAAATTTATAATTTAACCGCCTCTACATTCCAAATTTTATAATTCATGCATAATAAATGAATTTTGTTCCAAATTTATATGGATTTTATAATTCATCCTTCGAATTCAATTGTTTTTTTTTATTTTGTCAAAAAATAAATAAATAAAGGAAAAGTTAATCTTGTTAAATGCAAATAAAAAAAATTATATAGCTTACACAATATTCTTAAATTTGTAATTATCAAATTCCAAATACATAAAAAGTCATCAAACATTCACAAGTAAAAAATAAAATAAAAAACTAAAGGATTAAACACTTGTTCAAAATACATAAAAAAAAAACTCCAAATGAAACTTAAACTTGTACTAGTATCGAATTTGCATGATAACACTCCACGGTTTTATCAAAGTTGTCTCGATCTTTGTATATTACGCCTAAATTGTTGCATGCCTCCGCACAATGAGGATTGAAGCGGAAAGCGAGTTCATAGAACACAATTGCTCGCTCAAATAGAACATAATAAGGATTGAAGTGGAAAGCGAATTCAATTGCATGCCTCTACACAATGAGGATTGAAAGGGAAAGCTCATATGCAAACACGAGTATGCCATGGGCATAAGCACCTTTGGTTTTAACTTCTATAATCACCTTCAGAATATACAAACTAAGAACACACACAAAAAATAATTTTCTTACCAACCGACTCGAAAGGTACTTGCCAACTTATCCGGATTCCAGCAAACAAAACCAAGCAAGTTTAAGCGAGTCGAAACAATGTGAGAATAAGAACCCTCCATCGAAGAACAATATGAGATTTAAGGAGACAATAAAAATACTTGGACAATTCGGTGCAATTCATTAAGAGCTTTCAAATAAAATGCCACACGTTTATGGAGAATCGAACCCTTCGACCAATATACCATGCAAAACATGAAAACTAGTTACCTTTAGATTGCTTGCCGCTGACCCAAAAGAGACTCAACTATAAAGTTAAAAAATTATGTCCGAGTTAGGAAGAAAAAGACCCAATCAAGTATCCAAAAGGACCATAAATAGCCATGCATCCCGCCAAAATGTTAAAAATATTAATAAAGCATGCATCGTTAATTAAGAACTAGCAATCAACTAGTACAAGAGGAAAAGTAATTACCCTCTCTCTTGTAAAATAAGATTTGAAAACAGAGTAACCAAAACGAGTCATATCCATTTAAAACAATAACTAATCCCCAAGTGACAAGAAACGGATCCCAATAATAGAACCCACACCATCGGTACTCCAAATGCTAATTTGACATGAAACTATCTTCGACGACTTGCAATTTCCGTACATAAAAGTCAACCATAAAATGGGCAATGGTTTTGCAATCGTCTACACATGAAAGAAAGGGAACTAAGAAGCAATGATGGCATTCAAAAGAGAATAAAACACAACTTAAATGTGCACGACAAGCAAGCATAAGGTCCATTAGACCAAGAGACGAGAGTCGGCATTTTTGGGACTAAAAAATAATCGAATATTCACACCAAGTTTCGCACTTGATAAAGCCGATCTACTAGATTATCCAGCGAGATAAGTGACGGAGACGACGACATCCGTGATAATTAACTTAAACATTTTACAAGCGAGTAACAATAACACCATTAATTCATCACCCGTAAGAGGACACGCATTCAATTACTACCATGTTAATCGTGCAAAAAAAGACAGGTTAATTGCTAAGTATCATACCTCGGTAAGAAGTTAATCTATCCCGAACGGAACCAAAGGTGCTTAAGCTTTCGAGCTTTGTGATATGACTACACCGGGAAAAAATCACTAAACTCTTATAAATCAAATTTATCATATATAGTTACAAAGCCAAACTACCCAAAACATGACCAACTTATATATCAACATGCATATAATTAGCAAAGACATAGTTCGATACCTTGTAGAATGCTTTCATAAAATATTATGGAAAAAGGTGGTAAATACACCTTTATGCATAACGAGTTCTCGAGTCGACTTTGATAGACAAGAATTTCATTGCTACCCGAACATTTTCTTAAAAAAGAAGCCATGACAACTCAATATTCCAAATAGATGTGCCGAAATTCCTTGGTTTTTTACCAAAGGAGGACATGACCTAAAATATTTCAAGTTTATGCTTATTATACTCTTCATAGCTCTTCTTTTTTAGAATACAAGATTTTCATAATTCGGATACACCCTCTCAAAACAATCCAATAACATAACCTACGTAGAAGAAGAAACTTAAAAAGAAGTGTTACCCCCATTTTTGACAGAGAAGAAGGTATTCATCTAGCATCTTATGCATATCTTGCCTTTCAATTTCATGGTATGCCCTCACTTCCCGTTCTTTCGAACTTGCGGCTCGGAATTTGGTACCCACCGCAATTCAAAAAACATAAATATTAACCCAATTGATTTAGAGGATAGTTATAATTTCATCTCTAGTAGATTCACTATGCTAGAATGCTATAATTTGGTACCCACTGCAACTCAAAAAACATAAATATTAAGGCATTACGGTACGGGCTTATCATTAGATAAAAGCGAGCATTTAAGCTGGAGTGAAGCATTACATCCAAATTTAACCTCTAATAACTAGAATGAAGCACAATTTAACTAGAACTATTTATTGAATCCTCTCAAAGAAAAAAAATTCTACAATGGCTTTATCTTTCAAATGCAACTACCACCGCATCTAATTGAATAACGATGGATACATCAAGAAATTAATTAAAAAATAGAGAGAAAAGAACACATAAAAATTAATTTAGCATATTTGCCATTAGAAAGATCAATGAGAAAATCAATAGTAAGCACCCAATTGATTTGAAATAAGTCATTTTATGGATAGAAAAGACTCTTAAAATTAGAAATTAGGTTTTTGGTAGATAGTTATAATTTAGTTTTTAACAAGAAGAGAAAGACGAACACGGGGAGAAGAAGGAAGAAGAAGAGCCGACGAAGGAAGAATCGAGCCGAGCGAAACGAGTCGACGAAGGAAGAAGCGGAGCCGACGAAGGAAAACCCTAAGAGGAGAGGGATAATGAAGCATCTCTTCTCCCTTTCGGAACTAAAAAAAAAAACAAGAAGATGAAAGAAGTAGAGGAGAAGAAACATATGAGAAGAAGGGAAGCTCTCGATAATGAAGCATCACGAGAGTTTGATCTTCTCCTTTTCGAACAAAAAGAAGGAAAAGTAGAGGAGAATGAGCGTAGGAGAAGAAGGAAAACCTAAGAGGAGAGGGATAATGAAGCATTTGATATGATATGATCGATCTTCTCCTTTTTAGAATTAAAAAAATAATTTAGAAATAAAAAAATGTGCTTCTCTTTAAAACTTGGGGCGGTTTGGTAAACCGTTTCAAATTTGTTTCTATATACTGCATATGAGTTTAAAAAACCATTAAACTTTGAGGCGGTTTTCTAAACCACCTCAACTATATCGCCTCTATATGTCAATTTTGTTGTAGTGTATCTATGAGAGAAATTAAGAGAATCTTTATCTTGAGTTGTAGATGATGGTGGAGGAGAGTACCCATAGAAGGTTAATGTCTTTGGTATGATAGTAGGGGTAGATATGTTTTGAGAAGATATAGGTAATATTTAAGCGAGTGAGCTATGTGTCATGTAGAATAGTAGAGAACTCGAGCATCAAAGAGTGATGAAGACACAAATAGAAACATGAGCCAATGATTGATAATATGAGAGATGACGAGTAGTGGTCGAAGGTTGGTTGATGTAAAAGGAAAGGTATGTTCAACAAAAACAACGTGATGGGACACATAGATGCGTTTTGTCTAGGATTCAAGACATTAAAATGCATCGTGTTATATGGAATACCCAATAAAGACACGATTTGGATTGGGGTTAGAATTTATAGGCGATGTAATGTCTTTAACCACATGTATCACAAACACCTAGAGGTGCATAATTTTTTATAACTTGGTATGTTCGAAAAAGGCTAAGGTAGAAACTTTGGTGATTTAGAGTTTTAGTAGACATTCGATTAATTAGTTAGACTACCGTTTGGAAGGCGAAAGACTAACATTGGAGAGGCATAGAAGCATGATAAAGAAGTGTTAAAATAGTTTTAATGATATGATGATGTTTGTGTTCGGTAATGTCAACATGTTCGAATGTATGAAGAGGTGATTTTAAGTGTTGGATGCCATAAGCGATTGAAATATGGCTAAGAGATTGAGCTTCTCCACTACCATCAGTGTAAACTATTTTAATCTTAGTGTTGAGAAATTCTTAACAAATGGTTTGAATTTAATAAATATATATGGGACTTTAGATTTGTGTTTGAGTAAATATATCCAACTATATTTTATGAAATAGTTCACAAAAATAACGTAATACTAACAATGGTTGAATGATGGTAGGTGAGTAAAGCCCTAAAATTAGTAAATAAAATTTACAATGGCTTATTGCATTTGAGAGTGGAGACACTAAAAGGCAATTTATGGCTCTTATTAGTTACACAAGCATCACAATGAAAGGGATGAGTGGTATGATGAGAGATAGGTAATTTTTAGGAGGATATGGTTTTGTGGAGGACTTGAGATGAGGGGTGACTAAGTCTACGATGCTAAGTCATAGATGAAACTACGGTAATAGAGGGTGTGGGGTTCAGGTAGGTCGTATGAGTTGTGTGTGCTGCTAGACTCTTTTGATATTGGCCAAACATAGAGATTCCTTTCATTTTGATCGCGGACCAAGAATACTCCTATGTTCAGATCCTTTACATGAAAATTATTAGAAAAAAATTCAATAGATGAGTTATTGTGAGAGAAAAATTAAGAAACTCAAACTAGATTTTGTAAACTATGAGGAGCACATAATATATTTTTAACTTTAAAGTATTAGATAGTATAGAGAGATAGGTGGAACCAATATGAGATATGGGTATAGTTTTACTATCACCAACTATGATCTCTTCTGTGCTGCCATAGTCGAAGTGAAATGAGAGATTATGAAGATTAGCCATCATGTGATGAGAGGCCCTATAGGAAAAAAATCTAATTATTATGAGGTGTAGATGGATCTATTAACAGGTGATGTGTTTGAGGCAAATGTTGGTATCCTTGAGGTGGTGGGCCAGAGCGGCATGTGCAAGCAACATGACTAACTTTGTCATATAGTTAGCATACTGTTCGAACGGTACCATTAAAGAAAGATGAACACCATTGATTTTGATTGGAATTGTAATGATTATTGGGTCGATACCAACCCACCACGACTGCGGCCACTATGGTGTTATGGAGTGAACTTGTTATAGAAGGTAGAATGTTAAGTGTTCCCGGTAGTGGATGAGTAATGGTTTGGCTGTTCACGACCCTTGTTGAGGGAACTTCTTTGAGTATATTGAGCAGTGATTAATGAGCCTTCCTTTTCCTTTCATCACGTCGAAGGGTAGCTTCATGATCAAAGAGTTTGTCATGTAGTTCTTCAAACAAAATGGGTGTCTCTTGAGCTCTAATGGTAGAAGTAAGAGAAGAGTAGGAGAAGCCGAGACCATTAGGAATGAGTATGATAGTGGCATCATCATCCATTGTATGGCCGATGAGTTCAAGATCATTGACGATGCCTTTGATTTCCTGCATATATTCAGAGACAAATTTGCCTTCTATGCTTACATTAGCGAGAGAGTCTAGAAGGCCATGTCTGCGGATGGTAGAATGGTTTGTGTATGTGACATGGAGTTTGTCCTGTGCTTAGGTTGAGGTTTGGAAGCGAAAGACAATTGATTGTGCTACACCCGTGCAGGAGACTTGAATGGCACTGAGTAACAGTCTGTCTTGTTGGAGTCAATAAAAGTGGTCTAGATTGGGAATCATTTATTTAGTTATGGTGTCTTCTATATGTTGTGGAGGACATGAGTGTGTGTCGTCTAGAAATCCCATGAGTCCATAGTCAAAAAAGAGATTCTCAAACTGGGATTTTCAGGTAGCAAAGATTCCAACATTTAATGAGTTTGATAGGGATTTGTGTTGAGTTGATTGTCACGATGGAAGCGATGGGGTTGGGTATTTGTGTTTTTGATAAAGTAACCCGAGGGAGAGAAAAAGTAGAGGAAGTGGTTTTACTGTCTGATGTGATTGGATTGGTCATGGTTTGATGCTAGGAGTTTTGTAGAAGGAAAAGTCTGCAGCTAGGAATTTTATAAAAGAAAGAAGTTTGTGGTTATGAGATTTGTAGTGAGTAAAAAAAAAAAAGTTTGCAGTTGTAGAAGAAAAGAAAGTTTGCGATTAGGAGTTTTGTTGAAGAAAGAGAAGTTTGCAGAAGAAAATGAAGTTTGCCACTAGGAATTTTACAGAGGAGAAAGAAATTTGCAACTAGGGTTGAGAGTTGGATGGTAAGCTTTTTCACAACCTGAGTTCTAAGACTATAAAATATATATATATATATATATATATATATATTGGGAGAATAACATGTAAAATAGACTGAATTAAATGTCTTGAGATATGTCTGTACTACTGGGACATTGTGATTGTTTCAATTAATAACAGCATTGAAAGTGGAACGATGAGAATTATATTAGTTTTGGAATAAAAAAACCTAGAATCAGAATTAAGTATAGAAAATGAAATATCAATCCAAACCAAAACGAAATCCACGAGTTCAGATTTCTTATCCCTTTGCTTGCAAACGAAGTGGACCAAAAACCAATCACAAGTACAATAATTACAGTCCCAATAATTTTCTTTGGACATATATGGAGCTATGTTTTGGTCCATCAAGCAATCACACATTTACATGCTCAGTTTTACAGAGATTTTTAGCTAGGATTTATGCATAGCCAGGAAACTAAGCCAATTTGGATACAAGCAGGATTTTCACTTTGTCATTTCATCTTCCTTACCCAAAACCAAACCCAGCTCTCTCTTTGATCCCATCAGCCCTGTCTCCTCCAATTCAACATGCCTAGCCATGACCATGACCAAGACCAAGGCCAATTAGACTCGAACCCACAAACACCGGAGCCCAGGGCTAGACCAGTTGGTGCCACTGAGTACAGTTGGTGCAGATCAGTTCCTCTTGGCACAGGCATCACCGTCTTAGCTCTCCTCTTAACAAAACGACCCAATATCCATCTTCTCCAAACTATCCTCGACAAACTACAAAATTCCCGTCCTCTCCTCCGTTCCAAGCTCCGTTTCAATTCCACCACCAACACCTTCTCCTTCATCACTCCAACCTCTCCTCACGTCCAAATCCAACGATTCGATCTTTCATCAACCTCTGACATTATCTCCAACAACGACCGAAACATAGACCCTTACCACCTTATTTTAGAGCACGAACTAAACCAGAACTCTTGGTCAGCATATCTTGACCAATCATCAGACGCTGAAACTAACGTGTTTTTTGTTACTTTGTACACGTTGAGTGAAAAACGTTGGGCGGTGGTCCTCCGGCTGCATACGTCGACATGCGACCGTGCAGCGGCGGCTGGGTTGTTGAGAGAACTTTTGGTTCGGTTCGGTGGGGAAAGTCTAGGAGGGACACAGAAGGAATATGAGAATGAAGTGGAGGTTAGTTTGGGAATTGAAGACCATGTTCCGAATGGGAAGGGTAACAAGCCATTTTGGGCGCGTGGGCTGGACATGCTTGGATATTCTTTGAACTCGTTTAGATTGTCCAATTTGGATTTTGTAGATGCTGATTCTCCTAGAGGCTCTAAAGTGGCGAGGCTTCAAATGAACCCAGATGATACCCAAAAGCTCCTTGATGTAAGTGGTTTTGTCTTCGCATTGTTAGATTTGTTTGCTAGCTATCGTTTGCTTGTGATGCGTGTTAGATCAATTCTGCATCTTATCTGAACTGTTTTCTAATGCGTTGGATTGGAAACAAATTTAATCTCAATATATAAATATATTGATTCGAAAATATTTTTGATAAGGAATAGACACATCAGTCAAGGAGTTTTTTTTTCCCTTCTTATAATTTTAGAGTTCCAACGTTGCTGTTAGTATTTTGCGAAATTTATTTTTTAAATAAATTTAGAAAATGCATCCTTAAAAATCATAAAAAGAAAATTTTATTTTTGATCGATGTAAAAGCTGAAGCGGAAGCTAAAGCAAAAATAGCAAATGAAGCAAATACAAATTAGCAATACATTTAGGTCCTGCATAAGCCGAGCAAAAACCCTATGATACATCAAATTAGGCTGCACTGAAGTTGCAGTGTCATATGATATAATATGATTTATTAACTTAATATGTAATTATTTATTATAAAATTAGGACTAAAGTATGTTATCCATAAAATATTATAATTATTCATTCTTTTTCAGCGTAGCTGGTAGTTAAGTCATTATATATGATATTGCGTACATGAAACCATGGAAGTATTAATTGCTTTCAATCAAGTGGGCCCAGCTAGAAAAACAAAGACTTTAGACAAAAAGTCTCGTTTAGGCCCACTTACATTCAAGGCAAGAGATATCGGCTCTCTCTAGTTTGAAAGAGATGGATAGGACTTCGCCTTAAGGCAGCCTTACATAATCTGTGGCCCATGTTGCGATTTATTACGGTGGATACATTTCACCATTAATTTCCCATCTGAGTTCTGGACTTCTCAAAATTAGTGCTCCGTAGCTAAGGCAAAATTTGATCAACATCATTGTTGTCTTCTGATCAGTCTTTGTTTGGGGATCGAATTTCTGTCCTTTGGGTAGTTACTTCTTCAAGTTGGTTTATGTACTTACCTTCGGATGCAATTTGGGGTAGGGGCGTGCACTGTTCGGTTCAAAAAAAAAAAAAAAGCCTTAAATTCGGTTAATTTTGTTCCGTCTATTTGGTTTTCACTGTATTTCGGTTCACACTATTCGACTTTTCATAAGTTCCGTTTGGTTTGATTTTCAAAAAGTTGAACAAAATAAAACCAAACCAAACAAACCATTTGCGACTGGTGGATAGCTTGGCGTCAAAACCCTCAAAAACAAAAAAAACACAGCTATATCTGTCGGCAAAACACCCAAAAATACCACAAATTTTATTCATCAAAATCTGTCTGTCGAAAAGCTAGTACAACTGCTTATGTAGAAAATTTTGAAACCCTGATGATACTAAAATATAGAAAGTCAATAAAATAAAAAATAAAATCCAAAAATTATGATATTCCCTAAATCAAATCACATAATAATGGTAATTAAGATAATCAATGAATGAAAATCTCAGGCTAAATTGATTCTGTCCCACATCATCCACTCGAGAAGAAACTCATCCTCAGGCTTTCCGTATAGACTTGAAGTTTATATGGATTTGTAGCAATAGATCTGGAATGGGTTTGCACAAGGTAATCTTTGGACGTGGCTATTGTCATCTCGAAACCTGTTTGCACCTACCACTAAGATATTAGGACCTTCACGAATCCTTGTGAAACTCCTATTGAGCCGCTCACAATGACGATCAAGCCTTTGCTCCTTCGGGATTCATACACTGTTCCAGATGACCTGCATCTCTTGATCTATGTTGCTGGCATGGTTGTGTCCACCAATCTAGTCAATTCCGCTCTGATACAAATTGACATGGCGGATAGCGTGATAACGGGGTTTGATCTGCATCATAACCCTCACAAACGAAAAACATAGCCATTGTTGTGTAGGGAAATACTCAGAAAAAAAAAAAATCATCTGATATTTTATGAATTAGGTTAGTACAATTATTTATGTAGTGTCAAAGGACTATTTAAATTCCAAAAGCTTTAATTGTTGGAATAATTTTATATTCCTCTCTAACATATTACTTCAAACGAAAGCGCTTTAGGCTTGAAACTTACATATGTCTATATTAACTTATATTATTATATTTTTAATTAGGAAAAAAAGAAGATAGAGGTGGTGAAAGAATCCTACGAATCCGATTAAAGCGGCTAGTTTATCTACGGAGCGAGTGCATGTCCGGGCATAGTGTTGAGAATCTTGAATCTGCTGACTATCCCAATCCTACTGCAAAACCTAACACTTGTGTCACACTCGCCTCCTTCCATTTCTCTCACACAAGATCAATATGCAAACCCGATGGCTTTAATTCAATCTCCCAAAATCAACTCTCCAGTCCACATCAACTCCCTCCGGATCGATTTTCCTTCTTGCCATATGACGAGTACCTTAGTATCTTCCTCGTCATTCCAATTCTCATACTTGTCCGTCCGTCCGGATTTTAGATACTGGAACTACATATCACATAGTATGCTCCCTAAACCTTTTTAGTCAATATCGCCCTATTTCTAATATGCTTGTTAAATTGCCAACTCGGTCAACAAGCTTCAATTACTCACATTGGTACTTGTCCCTCTATCATCATCCTTGGTACTGCTTAATGTCCTATATGCACCCTCATTTTCTTATAACCTTGTTTCGTTGCTAAATTGACTTCGACTCACATTGTTGTTTGATCTTCAAACTCGATGTTTGTGTGATACAGGACCCGAAAAGCTTGAGGATGATTGGTATAGCTAGGAAATTCCAAGGCCTTTATCATTTTTCGGTTCGCATCTTCTTCATGTGGCAAGACCCGTTCCGTTCCTCGCAATTCAACTTCCTCCACAAAGTCTTCTGCCATCCTTTGGCACAATAGGTTGGGGCATCCCTCTATTCCTCGGATTAAAAGTCTCCAAGCTCTAGATTCTACTATTGTAGCTGAAAATGTTTCTCCATGTGAAACTTGTCATCTAGCTAAACAAAAGAAACTTGTTTTTCCTGTAAGCCAATCTGTTAGTTCAACTTATTTTGAACTCATTCACATCGATATTTAGGGTCCATTTCCAGTAGCAACTCTCTCTCGGTCATCATTATTTTCTTACCATAGTGGATGATTTTAGTCGATTTACTTGGGTTTTCTTAATGAAATTGAAATCGAAGCTAGAGTTCGATGCAAAATTTACGTTCCTTTGCTCATACTCAATTCTCTCGCCAAGATTAAATGCATCGAACCGACAATGGTCGGGAGTTTAATATGCCTACATTCTATTATCTCCATGGCATCATCCACCAAACCACTTGTATTTTCACTCCACAACAAAACAAGTGTTGTTGAACGAAAGCATCAGCATATACTAGCGAGTAGCTAGATCCTTGAGATTTCAGTCTAATCTTCCCTTATCTTTTTGGGGGGATTGTGTTTTGCATGTCGTATACTTGATTAACCGTTTACCCTCCCCTATTCTTCAAAATAAAACACCATTTGAACTCTTGTACAATAAACCACCTCAATTCTCACATCTAAAAGTGTTTGGTTGTCTCGTTTTGCATCAACCTTAGCTCAATCACGATCCAAATTTGCTCCTAGAGCCATCGGATGCATTTTTCTTGGTTATCCACATGGAACAAAAGGCTACAAATTATACAATCTCACATCTCATCAAACTTTTATATCCAGAGATGTTCTTTTTTATGAACACCTCTTTCCTATGCAGTCCAACCCTTCCTATCTTCCCTCCGATCTTGTTTTACCATCTATTCCTATTTCGGACCTTACTTCGATTCCCCTTTATCTCCTACTCGTGTTCTTCACCTCCTATCAATCCCGTTGTTCCCGTGTCTACAACTACCGTTGATCCCACTAATCTCGTTCCTCCACCAGTTCGAAAATCCTCTAGAATCAAACATGTCCCCTCTTATCTTCGAGCCTATGATCACTCCCTCATTCCACATGCCAGTTCTACCAATCATCCCTCAACGAGCGGGTTCCGCTATCTCTCCACAAGGTACTTCTCCACACTCTCTTAATAATGTTTTTTCTTACTCACACTTTAGTCCCTCTCATCACATATTCTCTCGCCAACATTACACACACGTCCGAACCAAAAACTTACCATGAGTCCGTCAAACACGAGTGTTGGAGAATTGCTATGCGGGATGAGATAAAAGCTCTTCAAGATAACAACACTTGGGTCCTCACGGATCCGCTCGCGAGTAAGCAACCAATTGGGTGCAAATGGGTTTACGAGGATTAAACACAAATCGATGGCGAGCATTGAGAGGTTCAAAGCTCGCTTGGTGGCCAAGGCTACACCCAGCAAGTCGGCATTGACTATTTGGATACATTCGATCCTGTTGCTAAGATGACTACCATCCGCACTTTGTCTGGCGATGTCTTCCATCAAACGATGGAATTTAGAACAATTGGACATCAACAATGCTTTCTTGCATGGTGATCTCCATGAGGAAGTGTATATGTGCCTTCCTCTAGGATTTCAATCCATCGGTTCAAATAAAGTTTGTAAACTTGTTAAGTCTCTTTATGGGTTGAAGCAAGCTAGCGAGACAATGGTTCGCTAAACTCTCTACTGCCCTCTTTGCTCAAGGTTTTTCCCAGTGCAGCCGCAGATCATAGTCTCTTTGTTAGAGGCTCGGCTCCCACTTCCTTGCTTGTGTTAATCTATGTGGATGATATAATTCTCGCTAGTGGTGACATACGACAAATCCATCAGCTCAAATCTTTCCTCCATGATCGTTTCGGAATTAAGGATCTAGGACCTCTTAACTTTTTTCTTGGTCTTGAGGTTGCTAGATCTTCCGGAGGCCTCAACTTAAGTCAACACAAGTATGCTTTGTTGAACTCTTGCAGGACTCGGGTTTCCTTCATTCTAAACCTGTCTCTACCCCCATGGTTCCTGCTCAAAGGCTTTCCAAAAATGACAGTCCCATGCTCTCCGACAACACTACCTATCGAAGCCTTGTTGGAAAATTATTATACTTAACTACAACCGGGCTCGACATTTCCTTTGCTTGTGCAACAATTATCCCGAGTACCTTGATTGTCCTACGGAGAATCATTTGAGAGTCTGTTCATAGAGTGCTTCGCTTTATCAAAGCCGCCTCGGTCAAGGTTTTTCTTCCCTTCCAGTAATGACCTTCAAATTCAAGGTTTTTCCGATTCAGATTGGGGCACTTGTTTAGACACTAGGAAATCCATTACTAGGTACTCGTGTATTTATGGGTTCTTCGTTAATCTCTTGGAAATCCAAAAAGCAAGCTACCGTATCTCGGTCCGATTCGAAGTCGAATACGGAGCTCTTGCTCATGCCACTTGTGAATTACGGTGGCTCCTTTACCTTCTGCGGGATCTTCAAATCTCCCACTCAACTCCTGCATTGCTGTTCCGTGACAATACCTCTGCTCTTCACATTGCTCGCTAACCCGGTGTTCCATGAACGCACCAAACACATCGAGCTCGATTGCCACATTGTTCGTGAAAAACTTCAAGTCGGCATAGTCAAGCTTCTTCCGGTCCCTTCCATTCATCAGTGGCTGATTGGTTCACCAAAGCCTTGCCCATCGCTCCGTTTCGTGCCTCTGCTTCCAAGTTGGGCATTCACAATGTGTATGCTCCACCTTGAGGGGGTATCACGTGATTTTTTTATCACAAATATCAAATAGAAGCATTAGTTATATTCGTTAGATTAAGTTTGTCGGTTACTTTGCTTAGTTGGAATATGCTTTGCTGGCAATCCTTTAACTTAGTCGGCATCTTGTATAAATAGACTCTCTCGTTCAATAAAAAACAAGAATAATTCATGCCATTTTCGTGTTAGATAGCGTGATAACGGGGTTTGATCTGCATCATAACCCTCACAAACTAAAAACATAGCCATTGTTGTGTAGGGAAATACTCAGAAAAAAAAAATTCATCTGATATTTTATGAATTAGGTTAGTACAATTATTTATGTAGTGTCAAAGGATTATTTAAATTCCAAAAGCTTTCGTTGTTGGAATAATTTTATATTGCTCTCTAACATATTACTTCAAACGAAAGCGCTTTAGGCTTGAAACTTGCATATATCTATACTAACTTATACTATTATATTTTTAATTAGGAAAAAAAAAGGTAGAGGTGGTGAAATTCAAATTCGTGATCGTTTGGTTATTAAAGTTTTGACAATATGTCAAAGAAGCATTTCAACTTAAAAGTTTAAGCTGTTGGGTGAGACTTTGAAAATGATTTTATATTATTGTCTAATATATAGAAAATTTAGAAATCTTAATATCGAAAGTCAATAAAATAAAAAATAAAATCCAAAGATATTGATATTTCCTAAATAAAAGCCTAAAATCTTTTCAAATTACATAAAGAGTGGTACTTAAGATAATCAAGGAACAAAAATCTCAAGCCAAATTGATTTCGTCCGACTTCAATTTGCTTGGCCCTACTTTGTGGTTCTTGCTTTGTAGTCTTGGTCAATTAATGCTCATAGGCCATGTTTGCTTATTTCTGCAAGTTGGCTTTTTATAGATTGTTTCAGTCAAAGAATATTGAAAATTACAGATATAGCTAGAACTTCCTTGACTATCTCATTGGAATGAACTCTCCACTCTCCACTTTTCTTCGGCATGCATGTGGGATCCTTATTCCTTTAGATCTTGTATTTTAAAGCTTGGCCCTCGTAGAGCGGATGATGCTGGCTCGGGTCAAACTAGAAAAGGTTTAATGTTATTGGGAAACTAGTCTAATGATTTAATGGAAATTTAATGTGGTTTATTTTTAAATTTGATAGAGACAAATGTCCTTAAGCAAAATGCTAGTTTCTGGACTGTTTCAAAATCAGGTGATTACGAGGAAGCCTGTCAGGGATAAACCGTTTCATCTTATTAGCTACCCCCAACCTATTCCAAGAAATTGTCTTATGGCTTTGGTTCTGTCTCTTTAAAAGAAAGACAGTTACTATGAATTCTGAAGGAGATCATTAGTGCATCTTCTGCAGACAAGCTATTGAATTTAGAGACCATTTCGATTATGATTGCTATTTTTCCCGAAGGATTTGGAGGTTCAATCTAACACTGTGGTTCTTGCACATGTTGATTCTTGGAATGATCAGTTCCAGCAGCTTATTTCTGCATTGAAGAGGAAGGGGAAAACAATTCAAATGTTTAATTCTTAAGTTAGCATAGCGCATCAAATCTAGTGTGGTTAGTTAGCATGGAATGATGAATCCGTAACCATCTTCTCGTACCAAGGAGCATTTACGAAAGGAGAACTTTTTTGCTGCGAGATTGAGATTTTATAGCCTTAGGTGTTAAAAATACTGCTGAAAGCAGATGCTTCAGTAATAAATTGGAAATATCTGCAAGTCCGCAACCATCTTTAAGAGTACAGGTTAACTATCTGCTTTCAGTAATAAATTGGAAATACCTGCAAGTCTGCAACCATCTTTGAGAGTAGAGTTTAAGATGATCGAATTATATAGTGCTCTGTTTTTGGTGGCTGCTATCAGCCCAGTTTGTTGTGTATAGTTTCTTTAGATGGAATAAATTCTTCTTCTTCATCCAAAAACAGAAAATACTTAAAAGGCTATGTGGTCTTCGAAGTCCTTCAATTCCCAAGAACAATTTAAAGAAATAACTCTATAAGCTAGACAATTTGGATGTGATAAATCCAGTCTTATATATATTGGTGGTGCATATCAGCTCACAGCCACGGTTGTCACTTTCTTGAAATGGAAAAGGCCAAACTACTCGTAAATCACTTAAGGCAGAGCTGCAAGCTAGTACCTAACCTTTAGAAGTTGCTGTGTTGTGACCATTGGAATTATGAATTATTTTGCAGGGTTGCAAGTCAAGAGGGATTAAACTTAGTGGAGCCTTGGCAGCTGCTGGTTTGATTGCAGCACATTCCACTAAAGACCTTTCTGATCATCAAAGGGAGAAGTATGCTGTTGTAACCCTCATTGACTGCCGCTCCATTCTTGACCCTGTTCTCAGTAGCGATTATATGGGTAAGCATTGTACTTTATAAGTCATTTTACTTTCAGTAATGTAGTTTATACATTAAGATTTCTTTTAAGATGCTGAAAGCTTTTTAATTCAATCGGCCAACCAGTACCTCATCCTTTCAAGAACAAACTGGGAAATAAGACGGTCCAGATGCTTGTGTGTTTTCCTTGTTCCATTGTCCTGTAAAAAAGTTAGAACTAGTTATTCATGATTCTAGTTCTCCTTAACTAGAGATTGGTAGTGTGAATAGGCATATTCTCTTCCGAGGGACGGACGAAATTTTTTGTAGATGACAATATGACTTTTGACTTGACGCTAACCTGATCATTACAGGATTTTATCACTCTGCCATCCTAAATACTCATGACGTAAGTGGAGGTGAAAATCTATGGGATCTAGCAAAAAGGTGCTACACGGCCTATTCGAATGCAAAGAACAATAACAAGCATTTCACGGACATGGGTGACCTGAACTTCCTCATGTGCAAGGCAATCGAAAATCCAGGATTAACTCCGTCGTCATCGTTGAGGACTGCCTTCATATCAGTATTTGAGGACCCTGTCACTGATGATACTAACGAAATGCATGGAGAGGTGGGGGTAGAGGATTATGTGGGGTGCTCGTCAGTCCATGGTGTGGGCCCTTCCGTCGCCATATTTGACACCATACGAGATGGACGGTTGGATTGTGCTTGTGTGTATCCATCACCTTTGCATTCAAGGGATCAAATGCAGAAGTTAATTGATGATATGAAGAAAATTCTTGTTGATGGTTGTGCCAATGGGGAGAGTGAGAGCTAGACTTGCCTTCTATGAGAACGTTTATTGGAGATGAACTAGTATTGTTTACTTTGTGGGTTTAGTCCATCAGTTTGTCTATTGGCAGACCATTTCATTACCCAAAGCAATCAGTTAATGAAGTGCTTGAAATGAAAAAAAACTGCTTATTCATGCATCAATCATGGATTTTTCTTGTAAGATTACGATACTATAAGCACTCGGCGATGGCCTTGGGCTTGTGCCCAATTGACTCAAAACGGTCCATCACCAGAATATTACTCACCGGAGTGGAAATGATTTCTCATTTTGTAAACAATCCGTCTCCAACTTTTGTTGTCTTATGTTATGCCTGAGGTAAATTCTACACTCAAAATGGCATTCTCCGAACACAGATTTTTGGGACAAATTTAACCATGTATTTGAATGAATATAGAGAAAATCCAAATGGATGTTGAAATGTTTCTGAAACATGCCTTCGTTTAACCTCACTTAATCGAATAGACCAATATCAGTTGATTGGATGCATCGACATCCATTGTGAGCTACTTTGGATCATAAATAATATGCTTTACTAATACTAGAAATACTGAGATCTTTATTCGAATATTGTTACTCAATGATTGGTCTTTTATTAATATATTATTTCATCATTGGGATTATGTCAATATTGAATGTAACAAGGTTCGTATTCTATAATTAAAAAAAAAAAAAAAAAAAAACTTTTCCCATCATAAGTGCCACATCATTCATTTTGTAATAAAAAAATTTAGTAGTTTTAGCATTACTGGATTTGATTTCATCAATAATAGCCTGTCCATAATTGAATCCCATCATAAGTTACTAAAACATTCGTGTCTTTGATTAGATCATAGCGATGTGCAGCATCTGCTTCAACTACTTTTGTCTTGTAAGACATGTCCGATCTGAGATACATTAACTCTCTCTCTCTCTCTCTCTATATATATATATATATAAACAAAACTGTCAATTGTTCGACATTTTTATTAATCGTTATTAGCTGTTCATGTTCAGATAAAAATAATGCGGTGCCTAGTTTTGAATTGGTATTGTTTAGTGGAGTTCAATGTACTTTATTTTTAGTTCGGAGACCTTTTTTATGCATAAACTACACATATGTCTTTGTCATTTAGTTCGTAGCCGAGAGATTCAATACTTAACCAAATTAACACACTCGTCACTTGGAACAAATATTCACTTTCTAGTGTACATAGTATATATATATATATCCTACCAAGTTCCAATGAAGAACATGTTGCCTACTATTTTTACCTTCTATCTCATTAACTATTTATATACTTGAGGATTAGCTAGCTTAAGTGATAAATGGCATGTTCGATCGATCCATAGGTGTTTGTATCCACAATAAGGTAGTAAGATAAAATAAATAAATATATTATGTGGATATACAAGTTCATGCATGAATAATGACTTATTAATTTAAGATTTGATTGCGGGTTAGGAATATAATTTCTAAAACTAATTTGAAAATTTCCTAATTATATATTAAGACGAAAGCAAAAAAACTATTTGTTTTTAGCTACCATAACTACGACGGATGCAACTAACTGATCGTAGCAATGGTTTTTAAGAGATTAATTGAGATAGTCTTGAGAAGCATCAATCGTCATTAATTATGTACATAGCAGATCAGCCATTATTGGCTTAATTGGCAGTAAAGAAATAAAAACTAGAAATCAAAGGGGAGAGTAGAGAATTAATGGAGGGGTTAATTTATAGACATTAACAGGCAGCAAAGACAATGGAGCTTCACATCACCTGGCTCTTCTTTCTATCCTGTCAAGTGTTTAGCTATAGAAGCAACCTTGGCAAAGGAAGCAATATCCTTATTGTGTAACTGGACAACTGCTACTGTTTCATTTAGTCAACATGCAGAAACTTAAAGCAAAAGAAGTGAAGATACATACATACATACATACATACATACATACATACATACATATATATATATATATATATATCTTACAATTGCAACTTAATTACCTAGCTAGCTAGAAACTCAGAATATTTTGTGGTTCATTAACCACGATATGATCAAAATTAGCCCATCCATGTTGGTAGAGCTGAGTATCTATGACATGTAATTTCTATTCTATTATACATCATGGAACTACGAATTCAAACCCAGAGCTTATAATTTCTACTCTTTTTCCCATCTATATAAACTCCTCAACCAAATTTCCAAAATCAAACCTTCCATTACAGCATTCAACAGCATTGAGAACCTCTTGAAATGTGGAGACATTGCATGGAACAACAAGCCTATTCCTTTGCTCAAAACCAAACTCATTATATGACTTCTCCAACAACATTTTGAAGAGTGGATGGGAGAGACAGCTTGTTGGCACCACAAACCTTTCCATGTCTTCCCCTACATATACAGCAAAAAACCCTGTTGGGGTTGTAACCCCATCATCAAAATTATGATCCCTCAGCAAGCATTCATGCTGTGATTGCTTACCCTGATCATTTCTACTGATATCCTTCACCTTCTTGGCAAGTTTCTTGAAAGAAACGATCTTTTTGCCTAACATTTTTGTTTTTTTTTTTCAGTTTTGCTATTCTTGATCTACTACTGTGAAGAAAAATAAAGGGGAGAGATTGGAGAAGGTGAAGATGGTTTGAGAGGTATAGAAGAATTAAATGGTGTATGGCTTTGCTTAGGGGGAAGCGGTGGGTGGGAAAGAATTTGTATTGTAGTTGGAGGAGAATGTCTCATGAATGGGCCATCTTTTGCATTCTTAACTTATCAATTATTGACAAATATCTATCATTATAAGTTTGTGTTATATATATATATATATATATATAAAAGCGTCTCATTTACTTTGACTTGCCAATAGTAGTTCTGAGTGTTCAGACCAATTAAAAGCTCAGTTTAAGATGAATGATGGGATGCCACGAAGTTTTCAAGGGCTTGGATTTTGTATTCCATCTATTTTATTGGTCATCTCTTGCAAGTGGTACTAGTGAAGGACGGTAAACTCCCATCACTTAACCCCCAAAGAGGAAAATGAGAAGACTCGTCAAAAAGAATGATTATATACTAGCAATTAGAAGTGCTTTTTCAAGCATCAAATTGCTAGGAAATCATTTTTGTGTTTGAATCAAATGCCAACC